>JAJAGP010000007.1:0-1289338 GCA_025084515.1 Ancistrus triradiatus | reverse complement strand
GAGATGCAGCCAAGAGGCCCATGATCACTCTGGATGAACTGCAGAGATCTACAGCTGAGGTGGGAGACTCTGTCCATAGGACAACAATCAGTCGTACACTGCACAAATCTGGCCTTTATGGAAGAGTGGCAAGAAGAAAGCCATTTCTCAAAGATATCCATAAAAAGTTTGCCACAAGCCACCTGGGAGACACACCAAATGTGGAAGAAGGTGCTCTGGTCAGATGAACTTTTTGGTGGTGGCAGCATCATGGTTTGGGCCTGCTTTTCTTCAGCCGGGACAAGGAAGATGGTTAAAATTGATGGGAAGATGGATGGAGCCAAATACAGGACCATTCTGGAAAAAAAACCTGTTGGAGTCTGCAAAAGACCTGAGACTGGGACGGAGATTTATCTTCTAACAACACAATGATCCAAAACATAAAGCAAAATCTACAATGGAGTGGTTCACAAATAAACGTATCCAGGTGTTAGAATGGCCAAGTCAAAGTCCAGACCTGAATCCAATCGAGAATCTGTGGAAAGAGCTGAAAACTGCTGTTCACAAATGCTCTCCATCCAACCTCACTGAGCTCGAGCTGTTTTGCAAGGAAGAATGGGCAAAAATTTCATTCTCTCGATGTGCAAAACTGATAGAGACATACCCCAAGCGACTTGCAGCTGTAATCGCAGCAAAAAGGTGGCGCTACAAAGTATTAACGCAATGGGGCCGAATAATTTTGCACACCCCACTTTTCAGTTTTTATATATATATACACATACACACACACACACTGTATATATACTGTATATGTATATATACATACATACACACACACACACACTCAAGTCAATGCCAATTTTGCATAATCAATTAAGCTAACACGCATGTCACGGGGCGGACATGCAGACTCCGAAGCCGCACATATACACATACATACACATCACTCAGGCCATAAGTGGATTTGCACTTTGCAACCACCCGATACTCTCACAGAAAAATGTGACATAAACTTCAATCTTATTATTATTTTGTTATTTGTATTTTATTTTTTTCCAAAGCCCAAAACAGGCACCCCACTACAATGTCAGAGAGAGACCACATGATCAGCTCAGTAATAACAATCATTAATTAATCATTAAGGGAGGGAGCAGTTCAAATAAGAAACTGCACTTCAGAAACAAGCCCCCAAAAACTGCAAGCCAGAACCACTAAGATTTGTAAGAGAAAAATAAGCCCAAAGATGGTTAGAATAAATGCTGCTTCCAGGAGATTTGCTTGCATGTGCAGACTAAACCAACTGAAACAGAGTATTCCAGCTCTAAGAAATCCTATATCTGAGCTAAAATTCAGCTCCCTTTATTGAATTTCTTAATCTGATTTGTGGTCCATAATTTGATCTGGACATGTCCACTTGAATAATCGGATAACTGCACAAATCCAATTATGATCAATTATAATTCTGATTATTACCATTGTTAATTACATGTGAAACAAGGGGGTGGGGTTGTAAACTAGCAGCATGCTTTTTTCCCTGCTTGTCCTGGTCAGGGTCTCACAAGAGGATCTGGAGTCTAACTCAGCATTCACCTGGCGCAGACTGAGGTACACCATGGACTGGGCTCCATTCCATTGCAAGATTGTTCCGTTAAAAACACAAACATACCTACATGTTGTAAGCCACACCCAAGATTTTAAACCTTCATACCACTGAACCACTGGAGCTGCTGGTAATAAAATAGAGATTGTAAAAGGTGAAGGATTATGGCTTGCCCTTGGTTCAAACCAAATAAATGACAAACAGTAAAAACGAGTATGATCTGGATTACGAATATTTGGATTATGGCAACCCTATATCCATTACATCCGATGGGAAAATCCCTACCTGGTTCCTGTGTATTCAAAACCCCACCTAATTTCAGTGAGGTTCAGTGTACTACAGTGGCGAGGAGCACTGTACTGATGGTTCCTAACCCTGCATTTTGCATGTGGTATGTTCAGAACTTCACTTCACTAACAAGGAGGGGCTAATTTATTATGTTTCTGACCACATGCACATCTGAGTACCACAGAATGTTAATTATAATATACATTACTACTTAATTAACCACTGTGGAAGTCCTGTGGTTAATTAAGATTAGTGACAGAACAGTAGCTGTTAGAATTAATAATGACATAAAAAGATCATCTGCTTTATAATTAGGTTTTATTCTGCTGTTTTAAAGTCTGCTCTTTTCATGGTACTTCCCTGTCTCTACAGATGCGCCACCATCCTTGTCCATAAAATTAATGGCACATGGCTCACCACATTGGAAAAACACCATTTTAGGTAGCATCAGCTTTATGCCCGTTTCATGACAGAAATTGGACCAGAATAAAAAGGGAAACAGAATGACAACTCTCAAAACCCATCATTTGATAGCTTCAGTAAAACCAAATAGGGTCGTAACATCACAAACTACTAGAATATTGTGACTCCTCCCAAAGTAAAATAAAATGTGCTCATTAATGTCATGTCCTGTCACATCTCGTTTGTCGTCACAATTAGAACGCATAGAGACAAGTATTGCTCTGGTATAGAAGTCATGGGGTATCTAAAATTGTTACCCAATCCATTTAACACAATTTGAACATGTCCCAGTTTCAGTGTACTTTGAGGACACCAACTGTAATTGAACAGTCAAGACTACTAAATACAAAAAAAATAGAGCTGAAATACTCTTATATATATAAAAAAATAAAATAAAATAAAAAGGCTGTTTGTGGGCTTACTTGTCACAGTCTATTCGATTTTCCTTTTCCAATGGTGTCCATCACCTCATCTGGGCTACAAACTAAGCACTCAGTGCCACCCTTGACATATGAGTACGGGACTTTTTTGTTTTGTTTTGTTTTTACTTCTGTTAACTTTCCAAATCAGTATTCATTATAGCAGGTTGGTGGTTCAGACAGCGGTTAGGGAATTAAAATACCCCATACATTATAGCAAGAATCCAGATAACCCAGACAGAGTCAGCAGTATTTCAGAATAAAACCAATCTCTAATAGAGATATAACGATCGCAATGCAAAAATCTCACATTGTGCATCGTGGAGATTTATGATGTCACATCTGTTCTGTTTATTACGGCATGTGATGCCATTGCATTTGAACACCAGAGGGCGCAATCATATGTCATGCTCCCTTACACATGAAGTGTAATAGCGACACATTAATTTGAATTGTTATCCTTCAGAATTAAACAATTTCATTAACAATCATTTTATTAACAATTTTCAACGTCTAATAATTTATTGTAATTGCAGGGGTGTAACAATACACTCATGATTCAATTCAATTCACAATACTGAGTTCACCATTAGATTTTCTCAGTTCTTGAGTTTACATTTGATAAAAGTGCAGGGCAATGCACATTTTCTTGTACAAGTTTTTAAAACAATTCAAAATACTTTTCTTGTTAAAAAAAAAAACAAAAAAAAACAATATGCACCTGTGAGTATGACTGAGCCCTCTGGTGTTCAAAAATGGAATTGCAGACAATGGCAGTATAATCAAGAATGATGATGCAAGATGATGCATTGCCCCACCTGGCGATATACATTGTCCCATTTTGCATCGCAATGCATTGTCACAATCATGACACCCCTACAGGGGACACATTTTATTTTTTTTTTTAAACTTATTCAAGAAAATGTGCATTGTTTACAAAGTCAAAAAATATCGGATGAAAACAGAATCATGAACTCAGTACTGTGAATCGAATCATGAGCAGAGTGTATCGTTACACCTCTAGTCCCTTAATCTTGACTCAGTATACTCACTGTGAGTAAAAAAATTGCTCCAATGTGCATTTTCTCCCTCTGTATAAAACTGCTGACAAAATGTCTTAAATAAAATGTGTGCCAAGCGTAAACGTTTGAGGAAAACATTTGGAATAATTATAAAGTCTTAAATCTATAATTTTATTATTTAAATGAAAACAGATGTGCACAGAAGCTGGAGATGTGCATGAGATTTTTTATAATAGTGAAGTCAAGACTCAAGTCAAGTCCCAAGTACTCACTTCTTAGCACTGAACAACACTAATTCATCATGATTCCAGCATAAAGGATGCAGCACCATTTCAAATCTACCATGGGCTCATGGACAGTGTTAATTAAACCACACTACCACCTCAGACAGCTGTTGTGATCAGCATTCACTACAGTCAAATGAATGTGCTGTAAGGAGTAGCATGCCTCTCCATGATCTGTGTTTATAACTTAAGCTTATGATCTGAACAAAAAGATGTTTCCACACAGCCAACTGCAAAAACAATAGTAATCCTTTTTTTTCCCATTATCACTTAGTTTGTTGCTTTAAGTAATTTTCTTCATGATTTGACAGGCCAAGATCCAGATTTTCTTAAGTCTTTTGAGCTTACCCTGGAGCAGGCTAGGAACAGAAAGTAAGAAAGTAGTGACTGAGAATGTCTGTTGTGAGTGATACCATTAAACCTGAGTAAATCCTGAAGTTAGGTCAGTTAGCCACTAATCCTGCTTCAGAGTATATACCACAGATCATCGATCATTTCTCACCTGCATCCTGACACTACAAGCAGAATGCCTTTTATCAGAAAAATCAATTTAACCACATGATAATACCGTGGCGTGCAGTAACCCTTGTAACCCTTTTAAGAAGGGGTAACAAACAGGTGTATGTAAAATATACAGCTATTTATTTCATGAACAAAGTAAAATCAAAAACATCATCCAATTCAAAACGCTACTCTGCATTTTCTTGGATGCCTTCAGGACCCATACATGACTGAGAGTGCTACTAACCAATCAAAACTGCTCATCAGAATGACTTCTGTCTACATGTTTGCGTGACCCTTCTGATGACAATTCGGAGTCTGATAACGTGGCTACACTAACGAACGGACAAGCTATCTGACCAATCAGATTTATGGCATTCACTATGGGGGCTGGCCCATACCAGTGTAACCCTTTCTCAAAAGTGCTACATATTCATCATTCATAAATAAACGTCACTGTCTATGCACGTACTACTTTGGCTTAGATAACATCTAAATAAAAATTCAGCAATAATGCAGCCAAGTCTACCTATAAAGTAACAGACCATTTTCTGGCAAAGGAGCGGAGGATGTACTTTATCTACAAATAAGCCTAATGGACTGGTCAGTTTGGTGTTTCCTTAATGTCTTGGCTGGCCTGGCATACTGTGTACATATAAAATGAGTGATCCTACTTTGTTGAACAGCTGTACTCGTAGGATTCACTGATTGTTTTTGAACGTGTTGCACAGAAAATTAAAGCTATGAAAGATAGGACAGTATTGTTGTGCTAATACAGTGGGGCAAACAAGTATTTAGTCAGCCCTGAAAAAATCCAGAAAATCACATTGTAGGATTTTTAAAGAACTTAATTGTAACTCATGGTGGAAAATAAGTATTTGGTCACCTACAAAAAAGCAATATTTCTGGCTCTCACAGACCTGTAACGTCTTCCACTCCTTCACTCGTTACCTGTATTAATGGCACCTTTTTGACCTCGATGTCTGTATAAAAGACACCTGTCCACAGCCTCAAACAGTCAGACTCCAAACTCAACCATGGCCAAGACCAAAGAGCTGTCAAAGGACACCAGGAAGAAAATTGTAGACCTGCACCAGGCTGGGAGGAGTGAATCTACAATAGGCAAAGCGGGGGTTGGGTTGGTGGTGGAATAAATAAATCAAAACTGTGGGGAGCAATTGTTAAAGGAAAAGGAAGACATACAAAGACCATTGACAATTCTTCCCTTCAATTGGGGGCCCCACCGCAAAGGGATCTTTCATCCTTTGTGGGGTCAAAAAAAAAATGATCATGAGAACGGTGAGCAAAAATCCCCAGAAAACTACCACAGGGAGGGGGGGACCCTGATGAATGACCTTTGCAGAGAGGGGCTTGGGATCAAAGTTAAACAAGGCTACCATTCAGTTTAAAACCACAACCTACGCCGAAGGAAGAGGGGACCTCAGTCCTGCCAAGTTGTGCCCCAGGGGTTTGTTTTCTGTGTCCCCCTGCTTAAAGGCAGACATGTTCCAGGGCCCGTTTTTCTGGGAAAAGTTTGTCAGAACCAGCACCATACATATGGTGATCAGAAAGAAGGAACTGGGGGAGTATCATTGTGGTAATATATTAATATTTTCAGGAAACCTTTTTGTTTTAAAAACTCAACTTTGGAGGGGGAAAGACGAATTGGGCTGGAAGGTTGCAATCCCAAGAAAAAACACCATAACCTTACTGTGAAAGCATTGGGGTGGAAGGGAAAAAAAACCATTCATGCTTTGGGCTGGTGTTTTGTTCTGTTTTTTCTCAACAGGGGACCAGGACGGAAACTGCTTCCGGTGTTTAAAAGGAGGAAATTGAACGGGGGCCATTATTTCGTGAGATTTTAAGGCCAAAAACCTCCTTTCCATAGTGGGGGAGGGAGAGCAACTGAAGAATGGAAACACGGCTTGGGGTCTTCCAGCATGAGAGTGATCCAAAAAACACACTGCTTCGGGGCAAACGGAAGGAGTGGGCTCGTTAAAGAAAAGAAAGCCTTTCAAGGTTCCTGGAGTAAGGCCTTAGCCAGTTTCTCAGACCTTCAGGCCACCATAGGAAAAAATTTGTGGAGGGAGTTGAAAAAAAGGTCCATTGTTACCCAGGCAAAACAGCCCCAAAACAGTCACTGCTCTAGAAGGGAGATCTGCATGGAGGAATGGGCCAAAACAAAATAACAGACTACAGTGTGTTTGCAAAAACATGGTGAAGAACTTACAGGAAAACGTTTTTTGGACCTCTGTTCAATTGCCAACACCAAAAAGGTTTTATGGTTACAAAAAAAGTATTGAGTTGAAAAACTTTTGGTTATTGACCAAATACTTATTTTCCACCCATAATTTACATTAAAATTTACTTTAAAAAAAAAATCCTACAATGTGATTTCCTGGATTTTTTTCTCATTTTGTCTCTCATAGCTGAAGTGTACCTATGATGTAAATTACAGACCTCTCTCATCTTTCTAAGTAGGAGAACTTGCACAATCAGTGGCTGACTAAATACTTTTTTGCCTCACTGTATTTGTCCCGGTTGGGTTCTGGGGTGGTGGCAGAAGCATTACGCAATGTATGCACTGCACGCCACTGCGCCAACATAGTACAACTTTCTACTGCAAGGCTGCAAATATTCTCAATTTAGACTCAGATCATTTCTTTCCGCTGTCATTCTTCTTCAGATCTCTATTGCAGAACATACTTCATTCGGTTATAATTATAAGCAATAATAGCTGGATACAATCAAAGTGTTCACGTTACGTTAGACTACGCTCGGAGACACGGCTCAGGCAGAAAAAAGGGTTTGATAATGCAGAAGTCAAGTTGTGAGAAAAAAAAAAATCTCCAACAGATTATAAAGTGGATCAGTTCCCAAGCCAACCAATGACACCAATTCCCAAGTCCTATTCGGAGTGAGCCTGAATCCTATTAGCACAGCTGAGAGTGTGTGGAGGAGGCAGAGAGAGATGAATACTACCAGCTCAGCATTCATGCCAGCCGGTTCCAACTCAATTCTCACATGCAGAATAGCCTTTCCTCTCCTTCATTGTGTCGTTACCTGTGTGAATTCAGGCTGCCTATCAGACTTGGAGCCCTCATCTCTGTAACAGCGTGCCAGCTGAAAGTACCTGAGAACACAATGCCCAGAGAAATTAGCTTGTGTTTACTTTAGAGTAATGTAACCTCTTTAAAACAGTTATTTCACATTAAACCTTAATATTTTTGTTAAAAGTATGGGTGGGCAATGCCCATTTGAGGTAAAGATATTACAAAAATTTCAAATCAGCAGACAAAAATGCCAAAAAGATTGAGAAGTGGGCGGCACGGTGACACAGGTGTTAAAGCAGTCGCCTCCAGCATCCCTGGTTCAATCCCGACCTCAAACTCCACCTGTGTTGAGTTTGCATATCCAGCCCGAGTCCATGTGGGTTTACTACATTTACATTTACAGCATTTAGCAGACCCCCTTATCCCGAGCGACTTACAACTGATGCAGTCTTACAATCCAAGCAATTGTGGGTTAAGGGTCTTCCAAGCTTGGCAGACTTGGGATTTGAATCACTAATTGTTCCATGAGGTGTCATCCATATTTCTAATGCTTACCAAATCAACAGTACACCCATCACGGTGGTTGTATTGTGACATTGCCACTAATGACAACATACAAGGCTGCAGGCTTGAACTCACAACCCCTGGTTTACAAGACCAGTGCTATAACCACATAGCTATGGAGCCACTCAGGTTTACGCAGGTTTCCTCCCACAGTCCAAAGACATGCATGTTAGGTTAATAATTAGTCCTATGATGGATTCCAGCTAAGCACCGGGCCACTGTGACCCTGACTAGGATTAAGCGGATAAGAAAATGAATGAATGAATTAATGAATGAATGAAGTATCGTGTAAATTCAGTGTTTAGATTAGCTATTTTGGGGGGTTATTTTCAAGGACACTTTGAGGTCTGAACAATTATAATAGGTCTGTAATAAAATCTGTATTTGTAATTAGCTGTAAATGGTTTGTAGTGAAAGTGCAAATGGGGCCCAACCCGGTACTAGCAAGGTTTACCTAATAAAGTGGCTGGCCAGTGTAAATTGACAATTCTATGGCAATTCTATGCTTGTTAGTAGACTCAAACCTTTTGAACCCTACTGTAGTTCAACACTCACAAGCAAAACAAAGTCATTTTAATCTTACCTATCTACGCCTGCCACCATTAGAAGCTGCTTGAACTGTTGCGGGCTCTGTGGGAGAGAGTAGAACTTTCCGGGTTCTCCAGATGGCACCACAAACTCTTTGGCGCCCTGGCAAGAAAGCATGGAACACAATAATTCAGGGTAGCAAGCATATACTGTATAGAGGGGTCCAAAAGTCTGACAAGTCTGAAAATGCTTGCTTAGATCTGTGTGGATAAGGACTTGTACTGTAGCAGAATAATGATCCAAAACAAACTGTGGAGCTTTGCAACAACCACATGAAGACCAAAGAGGATCAAGGAGTGCTGGTTGTTATGACCCATCTTCATGGTCATATGACCTAAACCTCATCGTGAGTTCATGAGGATGCTTGAAGACAGAAAAAGCCAAGCGTTCAGAGTCATCCCATGATGCTCTTTGAAATACAGTGAAGTCACACTGGGATATCATGAATCATCAGATTTTGCACAAACTTGTCAGCTTGAGTGCACTATGCTATTACAGCAAGGGAGTGCATACCAAATTCTATTAAATTCTGCAATTTATCAAAGATACTTTGTACTTTTCATGGTATATCGTTATGCTGATTATATGATTTGTAATGAAAAACACTGTATTAAATTCATGAAATGCAAAATGGAAGCATTTGCATTACTGGTCTCAGACTTTTCTTCCCCCCTCACAGTCGTGTGACATTTTTGCATCGCACCATGTCACAATGCATCGATACACCCCTAATACCTCATGATTTCCTGATGAGTCACATGCATTCTATTTATTATGCCTTCTGATGCAACACATTTTCTGAACACCAGAGGGTGCAATTGAACGTCATGATCCCATGCACATATCTGCCATTCTGCAATTGGAAACTCGTTAAGGTATACATGAATTTGAGACTGAGACTATTTAAAGGTTCAATGAGCTTGTTTCTTTATTTTGATTTTCAATTTAAGATACCATTTATTTGTTTAAGTTTGATGAAACTGTTTCATCAGAATTTTCATTTTAATCTAATTTCTTTTAATTGCAGCAGACAAAAGATTCATTTTGTTTACAAAAACTATTTTGAATTGTTATTCAGAAATAAAAAGGAATGTTTTGTCTGTTATTTAATATATGGTGAGATACAAAAGAACATTTCATTTACAACATTATACCTATGTTTCAAGTCATTTATTTTAACTGCAGGGGGACTAAAGGTTTTTTTGTTTGTTTAAAAACTTATTCAAGAAAATGTGCATTGTTTTGCATTGTGTACACTTAAGAAATAAAAAAAACTTAAGAAAATCAAAGTGAGCAGAGTGTATCGGGTAGCATGATTGTTTGTGGCATGATTAGTTATTGTTGTGTAATATACACTTTAGTGTTAATTAGTCATATAGATAAATAACTATTCAACTCTACAAAACCTCACTTTGTTTGAGGCTTTTCCACAAAAACATACTCACAGCGGGTAACTGATATAGAATGTTAATATGATGTCATACAGACAGCCACATTATGAAATCTAAGAGCCGGATCCTGAGCACCACAGCCTTGAAAAAAGGTGCAATAAAACTGAAAATTGAATTTATGCCACACCATATGGAAATAAACGTAGCATAAGTTTCCTAATACAGACTGTTTCAAATTGCATAAACCAATACAACCTCTCTATGTTGAATGTATGTGGCAAGCCCCAGCTCTGCAGCTTTGATTTAATCAATTAATTTATTTCGATCCATTAAAATCTATGATGTTAGGATAAAGAGTAAGAAAACCTACCCCAGGCGTCCGTTTAAACAGTGTTGGCGTCTCCACATCCACAAAACCTGAATGAAATTATAGTTCCATTACATATTTAACAACACAACCAAGTATGCGATCTAACTAACCAACCTAGATCTGGTATAGTCTTACCATGTAAATTGCAAAGGTACTCTCTCATTTTCATCACAAGGCTCGACCGCAGTCTCAGATTATACTGCATTCGAGATGAGCGAAGATCAAGGTACCTATACTGCATCCGGAGAGCTTCAGATTTCTGCCAGACATATTCAGATTTTGTTGATTACAACAAAATCATCAGTTAGAAATAAAAATCAAAGTTGAAATAACAGACTGCATGTAGACCATGAGGCAAAAACACAAAGTTGTGTTAACAGGCTTGTTGCAAGGTTGAATGAAAAGCATGTTTGTTAACTAGATGGATGAGATGAGAACTTGGTTGATGTGTTTAGAGACTATTTTGTGCAAGTTTGTGTGTTTGACTCCACTGCTTATTTGTAACAAGCTGTAAATGGGGTAAGTGTATGTGTCTGTCCTATTGTAAGTAGTACTCTTTAGTTTGTCCCGCCACGACCTGTATACTCTCTCTCAATTATAACTACATTAACTGATTCACATTCACTCGTTGAGCCTCTGTTTCTTCTGTCTGATCTTCCGTGTTGTTAATAATGCTGTCTATCAATGCATTTTGGACTTCCGTTAAACAAAAGTATTAGGTCCATCTCACTAGCCTCCTAAGTGTTACAGCTACACAGAGTGGTAACAGCAAATTACTGTGTTTTCTATAATTATTATGAATTTCCATAACATGAATTGAGGATGACATTAGGAACACTGTGTAGATGGTAGCATTCCACTCATGTTTTAAGCAGCATCTGTGATGCATTGAGGTATCGTCCTGTGAAAACACCATGTGACTATGGTAATGTCTGTTCAACATCCATTTCGGTCAATTTCCTGTTCCACAGAACGTACTGCAGTCATTAAACAGGTGCATACCTGTATAACACATCGCCACATACAGCCCCCTTCCTGATTTCCTATTTTTTTGCATGTTTGTCACACTTAAGTGTGTCGGAAAATCACAACAACACAACACAAGTAAACACAAAATTCAGTTTTTAAATGAAGGTGTTTATAATTAACGGAGAAAAAAAATCCAAACCTACATGGCCCTGTGTGAAAAAGTGATTGCCCCTAAACCTAATAACTGGTTGGGCCACCCTTAGCAGCAACAACTGCAACCAAGCGTTTGTGATAACTTGCCATGAGACTTTTACAGCGTTGTGGAGGAATTGGAGGGTTGGAGCAGGAACGGCCTTTTTAAGATCATGCCACAGCATCTCAATAGGATTCAGATCGGGACTTTGACTAGGCCACTCCAAAGTCTTCATTTTGTTTTTCTTCAGCCATTCAGAGATGGACTTGCTGGTGAGTTTTGGATCATTGTCCTGCTGCAGAACCCAAGTTTGTTTCAGCTTGAGGTCATGAACAGATGGCCGGACATTCTCCTTCAGGATTTTTTGGTAGACAGCAGAATTCATAGTTTCATTTATCACAGCAAGTCTTCCAGGTCCTGAAGCAACAAAACAGCCCCAGACCATCACACTACCACCACCATATCTTACTGTTGGTATAAATGTTCTTTTTCTGAAGTGCTGTGTTACTTTTATGCCAGATATAGTGAGACACACACCTTCCAAAGAGTTCAACTTTTGTCTCGTCAGTCCAAAGAATGTTTTCGCAAAAGTCTTGGGGATCATCAAGATGTGTTCTGGAAAAATTGAGATGAGCTTTAATGTTCTTTTTGATCAGCAGTGGTTTTCATCTTGGAACTCTGCCATGCAGGCCATTTTTGCCCAGTCTCTTTCTACCTTAACTGAGGTAAGTGAGGCCAGCAGTTCTTTGGATGTTGTTGTGGGGTCTTTTGTGACTTCTTGGACGAGTCGTCACTGCACTCTTGGGGTAATTTTGGTCAGCCGGCCACTCCTGGGAAGGTTCACCACTGTTCCATGTCTTCGCCATTTGTGGATAATGGCTCTCACTGTGGTTCGCTGGAGTTCAAAAGCTTTAGAAATGGCTTTATAACCCTTTCCAGACTGATAGATCTCAATTACTTTCTTTCTCAATTGTTTCTTTGGATCTCTGCATGATGTGTAGCTTTTAATCATCTTTTGGTGTACTTTACTTTGTCAGGCAGGTCCAACTTAAGTGGTGTCCTGATTGAAAACAGGTGTGGCAATAATCAGGCCGGGGTGTGGCTAGAGACAGTTAACTCAGGTGTGATAAACCACAGTTATGTTTTAACAAGGATTTTTTTTGTTTTTACTTGTGTTGTCTTTCACTAATATTTAAATTGGTTTGATGTTCCGAAACACTTAACTGTGACAAACATGAAAACAGTAGGAAATCAGGAAGGGGGCAAACACTTTTTCACACCACTGTAACTCCTAAAACATGTTTACATTAGCTTTTGTTGTCAGGAATGCACAATATGACCACAGTATGACCAAATGAGGAAAAGGACAGCTCCATAATATAACAGAGTGTGGTCAGAATGCCGTGTGAAATGTGCTTTCTCGTAATACTCAGCTTACCTTCACAAAGTCCTTAATCTCAAAAGGCAGTTTACGGCAGGTGTTCAGCACTTCCACACTCTCAGCACACACTTCAATTTCCCCGGTGGACATGTTCTAAAATTCAGAAAAGCACATAAAACACAGTGGGTTTTCTTAAACAAAAGAATTTTAAAGAATAGCTTCCAGTACCATGACTGCGCAATTACCATTGACGGATACTGCGCTTTCGAATATTCATTTAATTTGACTTCAGATTAGTAACATTTCATTGCACATTAAGTGTGCATTCTGTTGGAAAGATGATTTCCTAGACAGCCTGAACTTTCAAAACAAGTTTTATTTGAGTTTCTTTGGGGCACTCACGCTTCACTGAACAAATATCTCTGATCTTTTTTGTTGGGCTCATTAGCTTTGTATTTCTGCAGCTATTCAGATTTTTTTATGCCGGTGCAGCGGGCATGCTGCTAAAAGCAAAGGTTAAGTACAAGAGATCAGCCGAGTAAATACCCCCACATCACAAATAGAACTAAATATCAGCATATACACAGTGGGGTAAAAACGTGTTTAGTCAGCCACTGATTGTGCAAGTTCTCCAAATTAGAAAGATGAGAGAGGTCTGTAATTTTCATCAAAGGTACACTTCAACTATGAGAGACAAAATGAGAAAAAACATCCAGGAAATCACATTGTATGATTTTTAAAGAATTTAACTGTAAATTATGGTGGAAAATAAGTATTTGGTCAATAACAAAAGTTCAACTCAATACTTTGTAACATAACCTTTGTTGGCAATGACAGAGGTCAAATGTTTCCTGTAAGTCTTCACCAGGTTGGCACACACTGTAGCTGGTATTTTGGCCCATTCCTCCATGCAGATCTCCTCTAGAGCAGTGATGTTTTGTGGCTTGGCGACATGGACTTTCAACTCCGTCCACAATTTTTCTCTGGGACTGAGGTCTGGAGACTGGGTAGGCCACGCTAGGACCTTGAAATGCTTTTTACGGTGCCTCTCCTTTGTTGCCCGAGCAGTGTGTTTGGGATCATTGTCATGCTGAATGATCCAGCCACGTTCCATATTCAAAGCTCTCACTGATGGAAGGAGTTTTTGGCTTAAAATCTCACGATACATGGCCCCGTTCATTCTTCCCTTAACACGGATCAGTCAGCCTGTCCCCTTTGCAGAAAAACAGCCCCAAAGCATGATGTTTCCACCCCCATGCTGCACTGTAGGTATGGTGTTCTTTTGATGCAACTCAGCATTATTCTTCCTCCAAACACAACGAGTTGAGCTTTTACCAAAAAAGTTCTATTTTGGTTTCATCTGACCACATGATATTCTCCCAATCCTCTTCTGGATCATCCATATGCTCTTTGGCAAACTTCAGACGGGCCTGGACATGTACTGGCTTAAGCAGGGGGACACGCCTGGCACTGCAGGATCTGAGTCCCTCTTGGTGTAGTGTGTTACTGATGGTAGCCTTTGTTGTTTTGGTCCCAGCTCTCTGCAGGTCATTCATCAGGTCCCTCCGTGTAGTTCTGGGATTTTTGCTTACCATTCTCATGATCATTTTAACCCCATGGGATGAGATCTTGCGTGGGGCCCCAGATCGAGGGAGATTATCAATGGCCTTGTATGTCTTCCATTTTTCTGCCTATTGTAGATTCACTCTTCCCAAGCCTGTGCAGGGTCTTACAATTTTCTTTTTCCTTGGTTGTCCTTCGAACAGCTCCTTTGGGTCTGCCCATTGGGTTGGAGGTTTGAGTTTGGAGTTTGGACTGTTTGAGGGCTGTGGACAGGTGTTCTTTTATACCAAGATAACGAGGTCAATTTTCTTCAAAAACAGGTGCCATTAATAACAGGTAACAAAAAAAAAAACTGAGTGGAGGTACAGGGAAAAAAAGGGACCGTCCTCTCTTAAAAGGAAAGAAAGTTACAGGTCTGTGAGAGCCAGAAAAAAGGAAATCTTGCTGTTTTTGTGACCAAAATTTTACTTTTTTTCCACCATGATTTTACAATTTAAATTCGTTTTAAAAATTCCTTTAAATTGTTGATTTTCCTGGATTTTTTTTTCCTTCATTTTTGTCTCCTCATAGTTTGAAGTGTTACCTATTTGATGGAAAATTACAGGGGGACCCTCTGTCATTCTGTCTAAGCTGACCTAAATTACGTTTTTTGCCCCAACTATAGTTTTCTAATACTTGATATTATTACCTCTAATTACCGTAATATTGGTTCACCAAAAAAACTTGTGTGTAATTGGACTTGCGGTTTAGCATAAGAACTCTAAAGGAAGGATTTATTAAGATTATTAAAAGAAAAAATGTTGAGGGATTTTTGATTCATTCTTCATTTTTTTTAAAAAAATATTTGGTAACTGTGAAACATTTGAATGATGGGAAAATTTGAAAAAAAAAAATACCAGAAAAAAGGAGCTACAGCGACTAAAAGGGCCTGGACTTTTTCAATAAGCAGGGGGCCTTGAAAACCATCCCTCTTAAGGTCTTTGAGGTTAATTTTTTAACAGACCCTTTTATGGCTGATACTACTTAATGAACTTTGGGTTAGCATTTAGAGGTTTTTTTAGGGATAAAGATAACTGGACTATGGATCAGAAGGCCCAGGGTTCAAAAAAAATGCCAACCTCTGTTCAAGGCTACCACTGTTGGGGTCCTTGAGCAAGGCAATATTAAAGTTCATAAAGGGGGCGTCTGGCAAAATGTTTGTAAATGTTTAATTTATTTAGTACTAATTTTTTTTTTTTTAAAAAGAGGAGCACGCAGACAAAAGTCATTCCTAATTTACAATAAAATAAGTAAAACTACACCATTAAGGGCTACTCAAAATGGGGATTCACTCAGGTACCCAGGGGAAGGCAAAAATTTTTGGTTTGTCCCCAGTCGAACCCAGGGACTTCTTATTTTTTTTATTTAGTTACACACACCAGGGGCCTTTTTAATGGGTAACGAAACGTCTTTTTACGTGAGGCGGGGGGGGGGAGGGGATTTTGGCAGGGGAAGACGAACGGCAGGGATTGGTCTTCCTTCCCCCGATTCAAAAATGTCAAGAAAAAGCTTTATTAACAAAAATTGGCCAAAACAAAAGGCAGAGACCAGCGGGGAACGGAAGGAAAAAAAAGGAAAAAAAGGACCATAAGAAGGGCGGGGGACCGGAAACGGGTTTGTGGAAACATAAAAAAACAACCTTAGCCGAGGACGGGAGGAAAAAAAACGGGTGAGGAAATTGAAAAACCGAAAAAAAAAACCAGGTAGGAAAACAGAAAGAGAAACCACGTGGGGGCGCCAGCCAAAAAAAAACGGGGGTGTCTTGGAAAAATAAAAAACCAAAAAAAAACACGGAAGTGGAAAACGAAAAAAACAATCAATTAACTAAACCGTTTTTTTTTGCCAGGGAGGGGGCAAAAAATGGAAGAAGAGAGAGGAGGATACGAGAGGGGAGGAGAGGGGGGGTGGGGGAGAACCGCGGCGGCGGAACGGGGAAAACGCCGTAGGGACGTGGAGGGGACGCCTCGAAGACGGAGAGGGGTGAGAGGGGCGGGCCGTAGGGGGAAAAGGGAAAACCACAAACCGGACCATACAGGGCCACCAACCAACGGGATAACATTCAAAAACATTATTACATTAATAAAACCCGCGAGGTGAGGAGGTCTCCCGCGGTCTTTTGTCTTTATTAGGACGTCAAAGTGAATTTCCTAATTTACAGCCCGGCATCCATTGGTTGAGACGTTACCTAAATTGGGCGCGCGGCTGACGTTTGGGCGCGGTGGGAACACAGAGCGGGCCACCCCCCCCAAGGAGTTCCCGTGTAGTCGGGGAGAGTCGGAAGCTAGGAATCCCAGCAAGAAACCGAGAACCCCAAGAACCCCCGGGGAAGGAAAAGGGGGGGGGGGGCACCAGCCTTAAGGGGGGTCTCCATCGCCGGGGACGGGGGAAAAAACCCTAGGAAGGGGGACCACCAAAAACAGTTCGGGCGGCTTGGCGTGAGAGAGCGGAGTCGACGGGAGTTGGAAGGCTGCGAGAGGAGGAAGGAGAATAAAGTCGTACGACGTGAGGATTTTTTTTTTTTGTTGTTGTTGTTTTAGGGGGATGACAAAGACGGGAGAGGTCGACGACGTGTGGGCTGCAGGGGAGGCGGAAGTCGGACGGGACGTGGTTGTCGGGTGGAGGGAAAGGGGAGAGGCCCCAGCGACTGCAAATAACCCATGCTGCCCATAACGAAAAGGAACACAAAAGTCGGACGACGTTTTGTGGCTGCAGAAGCGGCACACGGAAAGGAGTCGAACGGAGTGTGGCTGACAGAGGGAGCGGGGAACATGTAGAGTAGAAATGAGTCGGACGACGTTGTGGGGGCTGCAGAGCCGGAGTCATTTTTATTTTGGTTCTCCTATCCCCCCGTTTTCCCATCATTCGAGATAAGCCGCCGTCTAAACTTTCGTATCGACCGACTAGGTGTTTTGACGAGGAGAAAAAGGAAGGGGCTTTCTCTTTCACCGCTGGAGGGGGGAGGAAGAGAGAGGGTGCTTTCCTTACCCGCATCCCAAGTATCCCCCCCACACCGTTCACAGACTGTTATTCCGTCGTCCTATCCTCGCTCTCAGGGAGAAGAGGGGGGGCAGAGGAGGAGGGGATAGGACTATATCCCCAGCCCCACACGGAGAAGGGGGGAGAAGGGGGGAGGGCTTCAGGCGGACGGGCAGACCTTAGGGACGGAAGGGAGAGGGAGGGAGGAAGAGGAGGGCCCCCACCTAAGGGATGGAAGGGAACGGATAGTCGAAGGACTGAGGACTGCAAGGAAAGAGCGGGACAAAGCGGACGGAACGTGAGACTGCCGGGGCAAAGGAGCGGTTGAGCGGAGAAGGGCAAGGGGAGGCGTGAAAGGAGAGGCGGATCGGACGACCCGGCGCAGTCGACGAACGGTGAGGGGCTGGCAAGGAGCGGGATGGCGACGGACGTTCTGAGGCTGAAGGGAGGAGCGGGGCCACCAGTCACCGACGGACTTTGAGGGCTGCAGGGGAGCGGAGAGTCGAGTCGGAACGGGAAGGCGGGTGGCTTGGCCAGGAAGGGCCACGGGGGAACAGCAGGGAAGTCGAACGAAGGCGGTTTTCCTGGTGGGGTTGGTTTTGCACAGCAGAGAGAGTCGACCGAGGGGCGGGGTGGCCTTGGGCCAAGGCCAGAGTGACAATCGACGAGGCGGCTTTGTTGCTTGGCAGGCAGGAGCCAGAGTTCGACAGAAAGGAGGTGGGGTTGGGGTGTCGATTTGGGCAAGCGGAAGTTAGACGAAGGCGAGGGGGGGGGTTTTGGTGGGGTTGCTTGGTCAGCAGGAGTCGACGGGGGAGCAGGCGGGTGGTCTGACGTGAAAGAAAGGGAGGTAGACGAAAGGCGGTGGTTGCTTTGGGGCAGCCCAGAGTCGACGAGGGGCGGGGTTGGGCTTGGCAGCAGGTCAGTCGAACGGAGGCGGTTGCTGGCAGGCAGGGGTCGACAGGCGGGGTGCCTTGGGGACCACAAAAGGCAAAAGACGTCGACCGAACCCGGGCGCGGGGGGAAGGGGAAATAAAGGGTGGAAGGACAGTTAAGAAACAAATGCGCGAGGAAGGGAAGACGGCGCGTGCTTGGCAGAAGGAGGAGGAAAGAGCCCCGAAAAGTACGACGAAAGGGCGGGTGGGGGGGGGTGCTTGGCAGCAGAGTCGACGAGGCGGTTGTCGGTGGGCCTTGGGCAGCAGAAGGTCGCGGAGGCGGGGGGTGGCCTTGGCAGGGCAGAAGTCGACGAAGGAGGGGGGTGTGATCGGCGGTTGGGGTTGGATTGGGGCCAGGGGGAGGATCGGAAGGAGGAACGAAGGAGGGGGAGGGGAAGGCAAAAGAAGAGAGGTAAGGAGGAAAAGACGGGGCAGGGTGGGATGTGGCAAGAAAGATCGTAGAAAGGACAAGGCGGGAGGGGGCTTGGCAGCAGGGAGCGGCAAAGTTGAGTCAGACGGAAGGGCGGGGGGCGGGGTTGCTTGGCAGCAGCAGGCCAGGGGGCAGAAGAGGTAGAAGAAGGCACTGGTCCGGTGATTGGGCAGGCAGAGCGGCGTAGGGTCGAAACGAAAGGCCGGTGCTTGGGCCAGCAGAGGGCGGACGGACGGCGGTGCTTGGCAGCAGGAGGGCGACGAAGGCGGTTTGCTTGGCAAGGCAGTAGAGGCGACGGAAAGGCGGGTGCTTGGCAAAGTCAGAGGCGGACGGCCAGCGCATGCTTTGGAACCCGCAAGAGGGGGAGGGGCGAACGGATGGCTGAACCGGCAGGAAAGAGGCGAATGAGGCCATGATTGAGAGGCAGAGGGGCGAGGCGGGGCCATGCTTATGAGGAGCAGAGGGGGGGGAAGGAGGGGGACGGCGGCCATGGCTTGGACAAGGGCAGAGAGGCGGAGGCGACGGGAATTTGCTTGACAGCCAACGAGAGGCGGAAGGCGGACGATGCATTGGACAAGCAGAAGGGCGAAGGCGACGATTTGCTTGACCAGGGTCAGAGGCGGGCGACGATGCTTGACAGGGCCGTAGAGGCCGAGGCGGCCCATTGCTTGACAGCAGAGGCGGAGGGGTGCGGGGCCATGTTTTTGGCTGAGAGCAGAGGGCGAACGGCGGGCCCATGCAATGGAGAAGAAGGCGAAGGCGACGGATGGCCTGGAGAGGGCAGACGGCGAGGCCGACGGGATGGCTTTGATGAGAGAGGCCGAGGGAGGGCGAACGATGCTTGAAAGAGGAAGGAGGCGAGGGCGGACGATGCTTGCGGAGGCCAAGGAATAGAAGGCGAGGCGGGGCCACGAATGGTTGACCAAGCAAGGAAGGCGAAGGAGGAGGACGATTGCTTGGGGCTTGAGAAAAGGCAGAGGCGAGGCACGGACGGATGGTTTGCTTGGAGAGCAGAGGGGGCGGAGGCCGGAACGATTTTGGGGGGCTTGACAGGGGCAGAGGGCGAAACGCGACGATTGCTTGAGAGGCAAAAGGGGCGAGGGCGGGGGGGGCCAATTGTGCTTGAGAGCAGGGGGAGAGACGAGGCGGGCCATGACATTTGAAGGAGGCAAGAGACGAGGCGGGGGGGGCCATTGGGGCTTGAGAGCAGAGAAGGGCAGAGACGAGGGGGCTGGGCCCAATTGCTTGAGAGCAGAAGGGAGAAACGAGGGGCGGGCCATGCTTGAAGGGGGGGAAGGCAGAGAGACGAGGCGGCCATTGCTTGAGGAAGCAAAGGAGAACGAAAGGCGGCGATGAATGCTTGAGAAAAGCAGGGAGGACGAGGGCGGCCATTGGCTTGAAGAGGCAGGAGACGAGGGCGGCCATTGCTTTGGGAGGAGGCAAGAGACGGAGGGCGGCCATTGCTTGAGGAGGGGCAAGAAGAGCGGGAGGGGGGGGCGGCCATTGCTTTGAGAGCAGAGCGAGGCGGGGGCCATTGCTTGGGAGGAGCAAAAGAAGGGACGAGGCGGCCATGCTTTGAGAGCCAGAAGAGACGAAGGGCGGGCCATTTGGGCGCCTGAAGAGCAGAAGCCGTGGAACGGGGATGGCTTTCTTTTTTTTTTGAGGGGGAGGCAAGAAAGCCGTGGGACGGGAGCTTGTAGTTGGCCAGGAAGCCGTGGGACGGGGGATTGCTTGAGTGGGGCAGAGCAGTGGGAACGAACGGGATGCTTGAGAGCAGAAGCGTGGACGACCGTTGATGCTTGGAGAGGCAAGGGGGAGCCCGTTGGACGACGGTGGGTGATGCTTAGAGAGCAACCCAGAGGCCGTTGGACGACGTTGATGGATGCTGAGGAGCAAGAAGAAAGACGTTGGGGACGACGTGGATTGGCTTGAGAGGCAGCTTCTGAGGGCCGGTGGGGGACGGACGTGTATGCTTGAGAGGCAGAAAGCCGGGGAAAAAAAACGGACGTTGATTGCTGACACAAGCAGAGTCGGGGATGGACGTGGTGATTGGGCTTGACAGCAAGAGGGTCGACGACGAACGTGGATGCTTGATCTTTTCCCTGGAGGAAGAAGGGACAGTTTCCCAACTGGAAGAAAACCGGTTGGGTTTTTTTCTTGGAAAAAAAGAAGACGTTTTTCTGGACCAAGAGGACGCCCAGCCTTTAGGGAAAGCATTTCTGGCGGAGGATTGGGATAAACACTGGGGACTGCAGACGCCCCTGGAGGGCAGGCCACTTGGTTACTGGGGGGCCAGGACGACCCTTGGGGGGGGGGGGCAGCCACCTTGAAAAACTGGGGGCAGAAACATCCTGGGGGGCAAGCACACTGGTAATGCCAAGGGAACGTCCCTGGGGGCAAGGCCACTGGTTACTGCAGGGGGGGGGGACGTTTTTTTCTGGGGCAGGGGCCCACTGGGTTAACTTTGGCAAGGACGTTTCTGGGGGCAGGCCAAACTGGTTACTGCAGGATGTTTCCCTGGGGGCAGCCAACTTGGTTTACTGCAGGACCCATTCCTGGGGGCAAGACCCACTGGTACTGCAGAACATTCCTGGGGCAGCCACAAAAACTGGTACTGCAGACGTTTTTCCTGGGGGGCCAGGCCACTGGTAACTTTTGCAACATCCTGGGGGCAGCCACTGGGAAAAACTGGCAAATACGGGGGGGCCCCTGGGGGCAGCCACTGGAAACTGGCAGGGACGCCCTGGGGGTGGCGCAGCCCACTGTGTACTTGGCAGGAATCCGATGAGGCAGGGACGGGGATACCAAGGGACGCAAAACAATAGGGGAGCGGGAAAAAAAGGGAAGTGAAAGAAAAGTGAACGGTTGGACTCTGTCTGTGTCGGAAAAAAAAAGGGCCCCGTTTGGTGGGAAGTCGTAAGGGCACGGAAACTGTCCGCGGATGCAGGACTTTGGCGAGGCGAGGGAGGCAGAAACGGGGAGAAAAAGAAAAACGGGGGAACCACCTACTACCGCCGGTTTTCAGGGAAAACTCGGAAAAAAAAACTATCGGACCCACTTTAAAAGGATCTGAGGCAGAGGGTTATTTTTTTGTTGGTGTTTTTAGGAGGAGCGAGGGGTTTTTTAGGAGCGAAGAGAGCGGGAATTGGAGGTTACGAGGTTACCGAGGGAAGAAACTTAGAGGTTTATGAGGCGAAGGGGGGAAGGGGGACTAGGAGGGCGAATTTAGGAAAAAAAGATTAGAAGAAAACACGGTATCCGAGAAAACTAGGGAGGGTTCTGAGGTTGGAGGCTATGGCAGCGATTAGAGATACGAAGTTAGTATCGAGGGAACTAGGGGGTTTTTCTGAAAGAAGCGTGGACTAGATCGATTTACTGGAAACGTATTGTTATGTGCAAAGCTGACGCTTGGTTAGGGCGGTCCGGGCTGGTGGGCAAAAAGGCTGGGTGGGGGGATCCAGCACATGACCAAACAAGAGTCGAAGGCGGGGTTTAGGGGTGGGAAAACGGGTTCAAAAAACACCGGACCCCCAAACCAAGGGTTAAGCATCGGGATTGCCCCAGGGGGAGGCCCCGTTGAGGAAGCGAAAAATAAAAAAAAGAAAAAGGAAAAAAAAAAGGGAAAAAAGGAACAAGAAATCTCTAGCAACTCCAAAAAGCTAAAAAACGGGCTGCCCCCCACGGTTCCCTCCTGGCGCATTTCGGGCCACAACAGGTGAGTGGCCAAAAACAAGGGGCTCACCCCAAGGTTTGAAGAAAACACACAACGACATTTTGTCATTATTCGTGGGAAATTTTCAAAAAGGGGAAAGAGGGTCTAGGTTTTTTAAAATGCAAACGCACCGTTCTACAAACGACCGGCAGGTGGGCAGGATTCGCAATTTGAAAACGCCCCGCCGAGAAGAACGGGAAAAAAAGTCAGGGGAAACACCCTGGCCGTCTTTTTCCCATAAGGGCGGGTTATTCTGTTAACAACGTTGAGGCGGGGGGGGGAAGGGACGTGAGGCGGAGGGGATGCAGGAGACGAACGCAGGGATTCAAAATTCAGAAGCTTTATTAACAAAATGGCAAACAAAGGAGAGACACAGCGAACGGAAAGAAGCGGGGACCGAAAACGGGTGTGAACATAAACTTAGCCGAGGACGGAAAACGGGTGAGGAATGAAACCGAAAACAGGTAGGAAACAGAAACCACGTTGGGGGCGCAAAACGGGTGGAAATAAACCAAAACACGGAAGTGAACGAAAACAATCAATAACTACCTGTTGCAGCGGGCAAGGACGACGAGAGAGAGAGAGAGCGCGCGGCGGAACGCGTAGGGACGCGGGACGCGAGACGAGAGGCGAGAGGCGGCGCGTAGGAACACAACCGACATAGAGCACCAACAATAACATCAACATTAATAACCCGCGAGGTGAGTCTCCCGCGGTCCTGTCTTTATAGGACGTCTCACAGCTGATCCTAATTACAGCGATCATGGTGAGACGTCCTGATTGGCGCGCGCTGCCGTGGCGCGTGACAATATGACCATGCAACGAAAGCTCATACACCATGCATATAGAAAATCTTCAACCCCTTTGAAACAGTCATTTTGTCTTACAGCCTCAAGTCAAAATTCAATAAAAAATAGCTAAATGTACACATTTCGCCTTATAACATTCAGGTAAAAATGACAACAGTTGAACTGAAATTAATTAAAAATGAAAAACCAGAATAACAGGGTTGGATATGTAACCAGTCCCCTGATTTATACTTTTTAGAGGCATATTTGTTTTATTTACAGTGATCCATCTGTTTATATGTGTCCACTTTCCATTCTTTCTTGAAATATTGTTTTAGCTCAGTCAAATCTTGTGGTGAGCAAAGTGTTCTCTTCAAGTCTATCCAGAGATTTTTTGACCAGATGTAGGTCAGAGCTCTCATTTAACCTTTCGAGAACACTCACTTTTCTACCCTTAAGCCACTGCATTGTCTCTTGATGGTGTTTTTCAGGTTGTTGCCATGCCTGGATCATGCACCCTCTTCACCTCCTCCTCACCCCCACCTTCTCATTAGCACTCGTCTGTCTCATCACTCTCTATTCAGCCTTCTAAATATTTGGTATGTAAGCTTGAGTGCTCAGTTGGCCAAGGGTTTATTTTACAGTGGTACCTCAGTTCTCGACCACCTCAGAAATCCTCGAATTTGGTTCTCAATGCATTTTGACTAGAAAAAATTGTCTTGGTTCTCATCGCTACTCCGCGCACTTGCTTAAACACGTATGAGTCGATTAAGCTTTGTGTTAATGATTTCAGGAAAGTGTAGGTTAATGTAAGTGTTAATGTGTAATAGGCTCCTCTGTGATACAGTATACACTATATGATACAATATACACTATATTAAACTCATCAGTTCATGTTACATTTAACTTATGATAGATTTGTCGGAATGTGTCCCCTTTGTAAATCAGGGAGCACCTGTACAATACAACTCCATTAATGCATATAATGCCTTATACAGTGTGGATTTACTGGGGGCCTGGAACAGATTAAGTTAGAAAAAAAATATAAATCTACATGGCCCTGTGTGAAAAGTGATTGCCCCCCTTGTTAAAACTTAACAACTATGGTTTATCACACCTGAGTTCATTGTCTCTAGCCACACCCAGGCCTGATTATTGCCACACCTGTTCTCAATCAGGACATCATTTAAATAGGACCTGCCTGACAAAGTGAAGTACACCAAAAAATCCTTAAAAGCTACACATCATGCAGAGATCCAGAGAAATTTAGGAACAATTGAGAAAGAAATTTATTGAGATCTATCAGGCTGGAAAGAGTTATAAAGCCATTTCTAAAGCTTTGGGACTCCAGCGAACCACAGTGAGAGCCATTATCCACAAATGACGAAAACATGGAATAGTAGTGAACCTTCCCAGGAGTGGCCAGCCGAGCAAAATTACCCCAAGAGCACAGCGACGACTCATCCAAGAGGTCACAAAAGACCCCACAACAACATCCAAAGAACTGCAGGACTCACTTGCCTCAGTTAAGGTCAGTGGTCCATGCCTCCTCCATAAGAAAGACACTGGGCAAACATGGCCTGCATGGCAAAGTTCCAACATGAAAACCACTGCTGAGCAATAAGAACATTAAAGCTCATCTAAATTTTTCCAGAACACATCTTGATGATCCCCAAGACTTTTGGGAAAACATTCTTTGGACTGACGAGACAAAAGTTGAACTCTTAGGAAGGTGTGTGTCCCATTACATCTGGCGTAAAAGTTGCAAGTTATCGCGAACCTTTGGTTGCAGTTGTTACTGCTAAGGGTGGCCCAACCAGTTATTAGGTTTAGGGGCAATCACTTTTTCACACAGGGCCATGTGGATTTGGGGTTTTTTTTCTCCGTTAATAATAAACACCTTCATATAAAAACTGAATTTTGTGTTTACTTGTGTTGTCTTTGACTTTGACATCCTTTTTGGAAACTCTGCTGCGCAAGCATTATGACCCCTTGCTGGACTCTACTCATCGGGACCCATCGGGACCCATCCGGACCCTCAGCCCTATGTTATACAGATGTTCCTGTCTCCCGCCCCTGCTCAAGCCGGTCGGCCCAGAGAGCCTCCCGACCTGCATCCATGCTGACCCTTCTGGAACACCCGTCAGCTCACTGGTTGCCAAAGTCTCTCTGTCTCCCTCTTCAGAACTCAAATAAGTCAAATAAATATCACTCTCCCATGTTTGCTTTGCATGCCAGAGTAGAGTCTGTACCAGAGAAAAGGTGGGTTCACACTCCTTATTGGGTTCTGAAACCTACTTATATAGGTTAGCACTAGTAGTAGCAATGAAATCAGTAGCAATGAATCAATTTCCCTTACCCTAATTGTAGTAAATTGTAAAAAGCCAAAACCCAAAGTGTCTGCTGTCTTTTGTTCACTTCTTTAAGTTTGCACTCTTATTTTAAGAGGTTAACATCTAAGGGCATCATGAAAGCTCTAATTCACTGCACACTGATTTAACATTGCACATCATGGGTGCTTGTGCTGATTGATATACAATACATTCGAAAATCTTCAGACATTTTTTTCACATGTTGCAGCCTTGTGCTAAAATTAAAAAAATCAAATATATGAGTGCAGATTGATGATCGAAAACCTGATTTTAGCCCATAACATATTAAGGCCCTTAACAAACAGTTAACAAATGAAAATAGCAAATGCACTGTACAGTAACTGATCTCGTGGTCTATTGTTCAGCTGCTCAGTATACTTTTTTTCCCATTTTTATAATTAAAAGTGTGTAATACAGTAACAAAAGTGGTACAGTAAAATTTACAAAACATTTAAAACATTATGGGATAATGAAGGGCAATATCTAACCTAATACTACTAGAACTCAATCTGTTTAAGAGTTTAACCCCTATTTACCACACAAGTTCTATGATACAGACCTTATTTTGCTGGCCATCTGGACGAAGGTGGACTCTTCCTTTCACCTTGATCACCGACTCAACCGATAAATCAGAAAACTGATTCTTCACTTTCGTCATGGACTAAAGACAGACGTAAGTGCTCAGCAGTTGCAACCAGTTCCAACTCACAATAGTTAACAAAGGTGTATGATTTGAACACAAGTGCTTTGTGCTCCTACCTGATGCTGTGGGATAAGAATTTGCACCAAGCCACTGAAGTCCCTCAAGATCACAAAAAGGTCATGTCTGGAATTTCAAAAACAGAGCATGAATACACAAAATAAACCTTCACACATGTGCATCAATTAATAAATAAACAAATCAGACCTCAAATACTGAACCCAGCCACATAACGTAACTTCCTGTCCTACATGACTTGAGCGCAGTTCTCCACAGGTGTGACTTCTGATGGACAAACTGCTCTGACCTATAAAAAACCATATTGACATCATCATTATTAATTGTTAGTCCCAAAAGACTACCTACTGTATGTAGCTATTCAAATCAGCTGTATAAGCAATAAATATACAGGAAGAAAAGAAAAAAAAAATCAGATACAACCTGAATTACTAACTATATAGCGAGTAAAGAAGCAGTGGAAAATATACCTTGATTCAACAGTTTTTGATTTTGGGTCATTCTATAGTTTCTGGATGCTACAGTAATCCCCATGTTTTGTACATTTCTGTTGTGTATTTTTGTAAAACACAGGAGTACACTTTACAACCTTATTTTGTACATATTCATAAGGACTCAACTAATTCCAGATGTGTTGACATATCAATGTGACAACTTTTAAAATCTAATCATGATCACTCCCACAGGTTTTTTAAAATAATTTCTTTTCACCCATTTGGTCACAGTAAAAAATAATAATAAATAAATAATAAATGCAACTATTGAAACCCCAATAGCTTAAGCACTTTTTAAAATAAAAATTCTATGGTGACATGGTTGAAATCAAAGCAAGTGTCGCACGCAGTAGCAGGTTGAATGGATACATTATCTTTGATTGCAGATCACAGCATAAATGTAACCAATACATATTCACGGCCACATGAACGTTGTTAAGTAACAATTTATGTTTTTGGTGGTAACTGAAAACAACAGGAATTTGAAAGATAAAAGAAAATATGCATGTATCTTAACAGGCATTTGTTTAACAGGTTGAAAAACATATCGCATTATCAAAAATGGATTATTACTGTTGATTGAACTGATTGCTGTTGGCCAGCCTAACCCATACATTTCTTGTGATGGACATGTACTGAGACATATGCTTTGAAGCAACCACACTCAAGATTTCCTGCTGTGCAGTACAGGCAGCTGACATCCTGACAGAGGGTTTGCCCAGGCGCAAGAGTGACCATCTGGTGGGTCTTCATTGTTGAAGGTATACCTCGAAAGTCTGCAGCCATTTTTCTCACAGCTTGCTCTTCAACACATGAAAGTCTCACATTCATACAGTGCTGTGGCTGTGCAGATATCAATTCCTTGTCAGACAACCTGTCGACCATCGTCTTTAGTGTGACACACGCCCTGTCTGTGGCACCAGGTTCCCTTGGGCCATCACTGAAATAAATGCATGATGGACACATCTGGGTACCTCTCTTATTTCCATTTGAATGAGAGTCCGGTCTCGTCATATGGCAGGTGGACCCTTCTGCCTTAATTTGGGTCCTGCTCACTTCCTCAACATGGTACACTCCATTGTGCAGGCCGGCTGCTGATGATGAGATGCACCAATATGACAATCGATATGAATTATGCATTCAGTGGTCAGAAGGTTTTGCTTGGTGTTGCTACCTGATGTTGAATATGTGGAGCAAGACACCAAAAGTTTCCACCATTTTTTTTTTTAGCATTCAGACTCTCTCTTCAACATAACCTTTGATGCCACTCCAGGATTGTTCTTCACCGTGGCCCACTGGAGATTGGTGGAGAGACATCTCAAAGATGTGCAGCTGTGTTGTAGTTGTACTCCTCACATTCCCCATACATGCACTGCTTATTGGCAGTGTCACATGCGAGGGGTTATACAAAGTCTTCAACATACTTGATTTGCCTATGATCTTCATCTGGTGAAGCTTTTGTGTGATGAAGCTCAGATTCTCAAGCAGCTTGCACATACAAATTTCCCAATCTGTTAATGTTGGATGCGCCATCCAGTAATGACAAAGGCAAGAGAAATGACAGTAGGAGAGATGCAGATCAGGTTACTCAGCTAGAAGCCTGAAATGCAGGTTCTTCATAGAATCCAGAAGGAGCCTTTTTTTGCATCTTCTGCTTCTGTCTGTATTTATTCGTTTCACATTACATTGTGAAAAGCATGACATAACCCTTAACCTCAGCCTGACAGCAACCCCCTCAGGTTTCTTTCTTTGGTATTTGCAGACATTTTCATTGCTGAATTTTGTCCACTTCCTCCTTAAAAATCTCCCCTGCCAATTTCTGCAGCCTGTACTTTTTTAACAGGTTGTGCTGGTGACTATGCCTGCATCTGCCACTCTCTTACTTGGTGAGCCCTTCTTCAGCTGCTGCTATGTGGATCATGACCCTTTTCCATCTTTGGATCTGCTTTCCATACTTTTCTGCTTGCTGTTATTCTTTCTTTAACTTTTTATTTAGCTTATGCAAGTACAAGTTTAATTTTGCTCTGGCAGCCCTCCTCTCCCTTCTATCATGTTCACATAGCCTAAAATAAACCTATAAACATAGTCACCCATTACACCTACAGCAAATACATCTGCCTATATGCCATCAGCCATTATAATGATGGAAGAGAGTAAAGTAAAGAAAGAAAACTTGGAAATTTTCAAGTTGGGAAAAACGTATTCTAATAGGTTACTGGGTTGCACTGGTTGGATGGACATAGTCAGAAATGGTTGAAAAAGAATATGAAAAATATAAGAAAGGGCTTACCTCTGGTCTGTCCTTGTTATTAAAAAATGAATTGATTATGTCAGTTCCTGTGCATCAGGTGACCCACACAGTTAACATTGCCATGGAAAATAAATTTTGGTAATGGGATTGCACTCAGGTTGTGGGACACAAATTCAATGCATAATTACTACTATTTACAATACGCAAAAGAAGGAAACAATTACAGGTATGTGCTCTTTAACTTCCACCTGATCACTGCCTGTTTGCTTTAACGTCCGAGGTCTTAAATTACAATAAGATATCACAGGAAATAAAAATCTGTCTTTTAACTCCGGACGTTGTGGCCATAAATATCTGGTCACCTCAACAGCCATTCAACGCTGTACATCCAGAGTTTAACGCTGCAGAGTTAAAGTTCATCATTCACTTGAAAGTTCATTATCTTACTGGTCTTTTGCTCACCTGCTCATTAGCTCACATTTGGACGAGAGACTGCTCTAAGTCAATTTATATTTTTGGAAACTTTTTTCTATACAATACTGTCTATCAATGCATTTTTGGCTTCTGTCAAACAAAGTATCAGGGCCATCATATTATCCTGCTTCCCCTAGTAAGGGTCATGACACTACATTGCTGTATTTTCTGTAATGTACTGTGAATTTCCATACATTTATGGAAGCGTGTGTACAACAAATTAGGCTTTGGATATGTTGGCATTAGGGATGTTGTGTAGATGGTAGCGTTCCATTCTTGTATTCAGCAGTATATCTGATGAATTTGTGTATCGCTTGCAAAGCAGGTTTCTTGTGAAAATACTCTTTATATTTACATTACAGTAGCCTAAAGAGACTAAGACACTACCGTCCAACATCCATTTCAATCAACGTCCTGTGAATGTGTTGCGAACGTTACATGGTGCATACCTGCACTACAGCCCTGCAACAGACCTACAATACCTAAAAACAGACTTATTTTAACAAGCTTATTTGACATGTAAGGCAGTCATCAACAAGACGGTGAAACAAAAACACCAATTTAAGGCTTTTTTTTTTCCAAATCATATTTTGTTTGTGATTTTATAATTTAAGATGTATACAACATACACAACACACACATTTTTATTATAAGCAGGTATGCTTAAATATATTATAGAGTTAATTATAGAGTTACTTATACAACGACTCATAGAGTGTATTTCATACCGCGTATAACCAGTATAGATTTTCCATATGTAGATCCCTTATACATTGAGCAAGGAAGCAATTTCAGACACAGCCTAAATCATAGCTATTATATGTAGAGCATTTATATAAGAAGAAAAGGAAACAATTTCAATGCAGCTATTGGTTACAGTGCACCACATATGACTTATAAGCAATATACAATAAGCAATGCATAATAATATTTTAAACATGCAGAGTACTTATACAGTGGGGCAAAAAAGCATTTAGTCAGCCATTGATTGTGCAAGTTCTCCTACTTAGAAAGATGAGAGAGGTCTGTACTTTTCATCATAGGTACACCTCAACTATGAGAGACAAAATGAGAAAAAAAAATAGGAAATAACATTGTAGGATTTTTTAAGAATGTAATTGTAAATTATGGTGTAAAAAAAGTATTTTATAAAAGACACCTGTCCATAGCCTCAAACAGTCAGACTCCAAACTCAACTATGGCCAAGACCAAAGAGCTGTCGAAGGACACCAGGAAGAAAATTCTAGACCTGCACCAGGCTGGGAAGAGTGAATCTACAATAGGCAAGCAGGTTGGTGTGAATAAATCAACTGTGGGAGCAAGTATAAGACATACAAGACCATTGATAATCTCCCTCGATCTGGGGCCCCATGCAAGATCTCATCCCGTGGGGTCAAAATGATCATGAGAACGGTGAGCAAAAATCCCAGAACTACACGAAGGGACCTGATGAATGACCTGCAGAGAGCTGGGATCAAAGTAACAAAGACTACCATCAGTAACACACAATGCCAAGAGGGACTCAGATTCTGCAGTGCCAGACGTGTCCCCTTGCTTAAGCCAGTACATGTCCAGGCCCGTCTGAAGTTTGCCAGAGAGCATATGGATGATCCAGAAGAGGATTGGGAGAATATTATGTGGTCAGATGAAACCAATATAGAACTTTTTGGGAAAAACTCAACTCGTCGTGTTTGGAGAAAGAAGAATGCTGAGTTGCATCAAAAGAACACCATACCTACTGTGAAGCATGGGGGTGGAAACATCATGCTTTGGGGCTGTTTCTCTGCAAAGGGGACAGGACGACCGATCTGTGTTAAGGGAAGAATGAACGAGGCCATGTATTGTGAAATTTTAAGCCACAACCTCCTTCCATCAGTGATTAATGGCTTTAACAATATCAGCATTACAATATTATGACATCCCAGAAGTTTAGTCAGTTCATCTGGACATAAGGTTTTTGTGGGAGAAACGTTTCGTCAGTGTGAACAAGTCACTTATATGAGTGACGAAACGTTTCTCCTGGATTTTTTTTCTCATTTTGTCTCTCATAGTTGAAGTGTACCTATGATGAAATTTACAGACCTCTCATCTATCTAAGTAGGAGAACTTGCACAATCAGTGGCTGACTAAACACGTTTTTGCCCCACTGTCGTTGGATTAAGGAAGCACTTTCAGGTAGAGCCTGAATCACAAGCTTTTGGCTCTCTAGTGAAGTACATAGGGTCTACACTCACCAATCTCTTTATTAGGTACACGTCTTTGTTTCTACACGTATTGTCAATTTTCAGTAATCAGTTCCAAGTACAATATAAAAGCACTTTGTAGTCCTACAATTACATACTGTACTCCATCTCTTTCTCTACATACTTTGTTAGTTCCCTTTACTCTGCTCTCTAAGTTTTTTGTAGGTGGACTATTTTCAGTCCAGCAGTGACACTGGGGTGTTTAAAAACTCCAGCAGCACTGCTGTGTCTGATCCATTCATAACACAACAGACACTAAAACAACACCACCATGTCAGTGTGCTGAGAATTGTTTGTAGAACTCATTGTAGAACTACAAAGTGCATCTATATGGTAAGTAGAAGTGATCAAATGGACAATGAGTGTAGAAACAAGGAGGTGTACTGAATAAAGTGATCGGTGAGTGTATGTAGGAAGTAAGAACATTTCAGTAGCTCTTGGCTATAGTACACTACATATGGTGTGTAAGCAATAGTGAGCAAGGAAGCAATTTCAGATACAGCCTGAACCGAGAGCTATTGGCTATAGAGTGCACTACATAGGGTGTATAAGCAATACTGGTGTACATTATGAAGGGCACTTACATAAGGATTAAGGTAGCAATTTCTGATACAGCCACACATAGAGCGTTCAACGTAGTAACTTTTTCGACATTCTGAATGCGTTAATTACCTGGAGGGACACTACTGAAGGAATGTCTGGAAAAGGCCACTCCAGAGCGTGGGTGGAGGGATTTCGAAGCCCAAAGTTGATGTGTAGTTGGAGGCAAAGCTCTGGTGCGGAGTACACATGATGCATGGCGTGGATAACGAGAAATATGCCGAGCCGCCCTCAGCAGCAACATTGATGTACATTTATTAGACATGATGTTAACTTATACACATTCTAACTGTCAGATGTGTCTAAACTGGTGTAAAAGAATGAACTGGCAGCCAGTTGCTGTTATACTATGCGCGAATGATTAAATAACCTGCAAACTAGTATCTACTGTAATGAAGGGACACCGTGTTCAGACACGGTCACCTTCGCATTTCACTGTCCTTTAATTACAAAGTTATGTCATTAAAGGACATGCCAAAAAAGAAGCGGGATGATCTGCACTAACAATTTTATTCCCTATAAAAAAATCCTCCTCATATCCAGCACACTCCAGTCCGCTCGTAACTCGATGAAACGCACGTTTGAACGCGACATACTAGCACACTACAAAGTACGCCAATACAGACAATCAATTCCTATTCCCATACAACTCGAGCATACTATGTAGTACGGCAGTGAGCGTAGAGTGTCTTGGCTTTCAGTATTCACCCGACCAAACTAATCGATCTCTCGCGTGTTCATTCGGATTTCTAAACCACACTTATTTTTCAAACCTGGTGGAATTCATAAAATATTAATAGAACGATTGACACCGAACAGTTATCCTAGTCATGTTTTAAATCTCTTGGAATATTTCAGGCACATTCTGTGCCTCGGTCTATTGTTTTTCCTGACGCGTTGCATGATGGGAAAGCGGGCTGTTCAAATATATTTCCTCCATAACTAGATGTTGCTGTTGGTCATGGAGGGGCGAGGCAGGTACCGAATTCGCTTTGTTTCTTTAAAAAGTCCTGAGTTGTAATGAGATTTAAAATGAATTTAATTTTTTAACAGCACGTTTGTGGCGGTTAGCTGGAGCTAGCGCATTTTCTCCATTGTCTCTGTAACAGTAAACATTAGAGATATGGTGTAGCGTAAGAGATATACGTCTGTGGTAATAATAAAACAATAATAGCATTTACAGCCCACTCAGTGCACTTTTTGTTTAATTGGGTGAATTTGGGCTTTGACCATAATTCATGCAAACTGCAGTAAATATAAACATAAACGTAAATATAAACAGCTAATGGCTTGCTAATGAGTATCTTTCAGTGTAGTTCAATGTAGGGCTGTTTAACGTACAATAAAACAATAAAAACGACTTCAGCTAAACAACTGCTTTATTTCATTTTGCAAACATTCATTTGCTGATTTAGGGTTTTACACTAAATAAGGAGTTTTGTCTTTAAAAAGCACTACACAGCCACGTAAGTGCACTTCAACAGGATGTTTTTTTTACGTTGAATTAATAGTTTAACACAGAACAATTCGATTATCATAAAAGAATCATCTTAATGTAAGACACTAATTTTAGTAGGTACGTCATAAGTAGTAAACTATTGTCTCGTGTGTAAGGCATCAGAAAAAGTTGGGACAGAATGGAAAATTTGAGTTAATTGCAGACAGTACGAACCCAATATATTTCATGTTTTATCTGGTCAGCTTAACTTCATTTGTTATTATATATTCATGCCTGCAACACAAAAAAAGTTGCTATTGTAAAGCATTTAACACTTTGTAATGTTGTCAATGTTGCCTTCTCACAACACACAAAGGATGTTTTGGTACAGGGGCGACGAAGTGTTTCGGTTGTTTTGTCCCATTCCTCCTGCATATACGTCTTAAGATGTGCAACAGTATGAGATCGTCATTGTCACTTTTTTGTTTGTTTCACTTTTTTGTTTGACTGCAGGAAGGCCAGCCCAGTTCCCATACACTCTTCTTAAGCAGCCATGCCTTTGTAATGTGTGCAGCATGTGGTTTTGCATTGGCTTATTGAAAATCAGAATCTCAATGTATTTTGTTGCATTAATGCTGCCATCACAGAAGTATAAATGACCTTTTCCAATGGCATTGACACAACCCCATACCATGACAGAACCTGGCTTATGGACTTATTGCTGATTACAGTCTGGATGGTGTTTTTTGTTTTTGGTCTGGATCGCATCTTTTTTTTTTCCTTTTTAAAAAAAGATATGGAATACTGATTGGTCTGGCCATAATGCATGTTTCCACTGTGTGATGGTCTATCACAGTTGCCTCGGAGCTCAAAGAAGTCGAAGCCGCTTCTGGACATGGTTAACATAAGGCTTCCTTTGTTTCACAGTAATGTTTTAAGTGGCATTTGTGAATGACCTACTCATTGTAGTGCTTGACAAAGGTTTTATAAAGTAATACCTTGCTCATGTGGTTCTATCAGCTATTGATGAATGGCGGTTCTTAATGGAGTGCTCTGAGGGATTGGAGATCACGGGTCTTCAGCTTAAGCTTGCACCTTGCTGAAATTTCCCCAGGTTCCTTCAATAATTTAATGATATTTTGCACCGTAGAGGAACAAATATGCAAATAACTTTGTTTTTAAGCATTTTAATAATTTTCTCACATGGGTGTTGACAAATTGGAGATACTTTGTCCACCTTTGCTCCTTAGAGACTTGTTTGTGGATGCTGTTTTTGTACCATATCATGATTACAATCACCTGATGACATCACCTGATGACATCACCTGTTTAAAATCACGTTTCAAATAAAACCCATATGTGTGGGTGCCTAACATGGTGAAGCAGTGAAAATTCAATTAAAGTAATAATGCATTAATTTTTACAATCCTAATATGTACAGTATGTACTGTTATAAAATACTTTCTCCTGCAGTGCTGAGAACACCCTCATGAGCAGGCCCATGTCACGCAGGAGGAGTAAGAGTTATGGGCGCAGCTGTATGGAGAACCCATCCCTTTTCTGGCAGACACCAGGTCATTTATCGACACTCGGACACAGGGTCCCAACGAGCAGAGGCGCTGCCAAATCTTGCAATATCACTGTAAGTAACCCAAATCTACCTCTGGTCCTTTAATTTGTCTGTGCATTTGTTTGTGGTGCATTCAACCAGATGCATACATAAAAAAATACAACCCCTGGCAAAAAAGTATGGAATCACCAGTCTTGGATGAGCACTCAATCAGACATTTCATTCTTTAAAACAAACTCAGATCAAAAACATGATACAATAATAAGGTCATTCCAAAGTTCAACTTGTTGGCTTTCAGGAACACTCAAAGAAATGAAGAGAAAACATTGTGGAAGTCAGTGAATGTTAATTTTATTGACCAAGCACAGGGAAAAAAATATGGAATCACTGAATTCTGAGGAAAAAAGTATGGAATCACTCAAATTGGAGGTAGAAAATAAGGACACACCCAGTCAATTTCCTTTCCCTAAATGGACCCCTGCCTCAGAGTAGATCTGCTCGTTAGTCTGCAGTTAAAAACACCTGCAGTCATGACACCTTGGAGGGATGCTGGACGAAGTGGAGTGGCAAGAACCATGGCTCCAACAAGAGAAATGTCTCTTGAAACAAAAGAGAGGATTGTGAAACTTCTTGAAGAAGGTAACTCTTCACGCATGGTTGCTAAAGATGTGGGCTGTTCACAGTCAGCTGTGTCCAAGATATGGACCAAATACAAACAGCATGGAATGGTTGTTAAAGCCAAGCGTACTGGTAGACCAAGAAAGACATCAAAGCTTCAAGACAAACACTTAGGCCAGTTGTCTTGAAAAAAACGAAAAAGTACAACTACAACAGATGGAAAGGCATGAATGGTAGGAAGCTGGAGCCAAATGTATGTGACCGAACCGTTAGAAATAGAATCCGCAAAGGAAATGGGGATTTCAATACAGGGGAAAGCTAAAAGAAAACCAATCATTGAAGACTTAAACATATAAGACAAGACTGCAATGGGCTAAGGAAGAGGCAATCATCATGGACTGTGGATGACTGGATGAAAGTTATCTTCAGTGATGAGTCAATGAATCTGCATGGACAAGGTGATGATGCTGCTGGAACATTTGTTTGGTGCCGTTCCAGTGAGATTTATGAAGAGGCCTGCCTGAAGAAAACAAACAATTTCCACAGTCCTTGATGATATGGGGCTGCATGTCAGGCAAAAGGCACTGGGGAGATGACTGTTGGTTAATTCTTTCTTGTCTATCGATGCAACAAGTTACATTGAGAATTTTGGACAAGTTTTCTTTCTCATCCCTTCAGTTGAACAGATGTTTGGAAGGTGATGAAATAATTTTCAAAGATGACAATGCATCGTGCCATAGGGCAAAAAACAGTGAAGGCATTCCTGGGAAAGACCACAGCTTCCTTTTTTTTTTCTTTTTCAGTCGATGTCATGGGCCTGCAAATAGTCCAGATCTCAACCCAATTGAACACCTGTGGTGGAAATTGAAAAAAAAATGGTGCCACAAGAAGGCTGCCGACCTGCAAAAGCTGATCTGGCAAACTGCTATCAAAGAGAGTTGGCAACCATATTAATGCAGGAATACACTGTTTTGTCACTCATCAAGTCCACATGCCTCAGAGACTGAAAGCCGTTATAAAAGCCAAAGGTGGTGCAACTAAAATACTAGTGATGTATTTTGAATGGTCTTTTTGTTTATCTGTTTTTTCATGATTCCCATTCTGTTTTTTTTTACTTTTTTTTTCCTCAGAATTGACTGATTTCCAGTCATATTTTTTTTTTTTTTCCCCTGTGGCTTGGTCAATAAAACAGTAACATCAACTGACACTCCACAATGTTTTCTCCTTCTTTTCTTTGAGTGTTGCTGAAAGCCAAACAAGTTGCAAGCTTGGAATGACCTTATTATTGTATCATGTTTTTTGATCTGAGGTTTGTTTTACCAGAATGAATGACAATGTCTGATTGAGTGCTCATCCAAGACTTTGTGATTCCATATACTTTTTGGCAGGGGGTTGTATAAGGAACTGTGGGCTTTCTGTATGAACAGTTTGTCAGCCACCCACGTCCCCCAGTGATGTCAGACTCATTAAGGATGACATCTTAGTCCTGTTATTACAATTTACCCTTGCATTAGAAGGTGTTTCATACCCAGTGTTTATGCCATATATATATATATATGGATTATATATATATATATATATATATCTATATAATATATACACATATACATCCATCTAATATCCCATATATATATATATATTATATCTATATATCTAATAATAGTATATACACATCTCCATACCTATAGTCTCTCTCACTCTCTATAGTCTATCTATGCTCTCCTCTCGTCTTTCTATCTCATTTCTGTATCTTTCCTCATCTATACTCTCTCTCTCTCAGTCCTCTCTCTCTCGTCTCGTCTCTCTACTCTACTCGTACTCTTTCTTTCCTTTGTCCTCTCTCTCTCTCATCTCTCTCTCTCTCTCGTCTCGTGCTCTCTCTGCTCTGTGTGTGTAGTCTGTCTCTCTGGTCTCGCTCTCATGCTCTCTCCTCTCTACTCTCTCTATCTCTCTCCTTCTCCACCCTCTCAGCCTCCCCCCCTAAAAGGGGCCCCCCCATCTCTCTCTCTCTCTACTCTTCATCTCTCTCGTCCTGCTCTCTCTCCGAGATTCATCTCCTCTTCTCTCATCTCCGTCTCTAGACTTCTCGTCTCTCTCATCTCTCTCTCTCGCTATCTATGATAAAACAACCACCACACCCCCTTCACTATGTGTAAACCTCTGTTCTCTGCAGAGTAAGATTGACCCAGAACAAGTGGCTCTCCTAGTGAAGCACGAGTGGAGACTGGCCTACGTCACCCCTCTTTACCGGTTCCAACACACACAGCTAAAATTATACTCAAAACTCCTCTCAGCTTTCATCATAGCCGAGAAACAGCAGGGCATCGCCGTCGAAGTTGGTCTTGAGGGAGGTTTCAAGGTTGCAATCTCTTCCGTTCTTGGATTGGCCGAGACAAAAGAAGACGCTGAAACAATTTTCATTCAGGTAACTGTGCATGTCAGTAAACATTTCACACTATGCCCTTCGGAAATGGGTAGCATTTTAGGGAATTTCCTATTGCACCATGTACTGAAACTATTACCACATTGGACACTGGTCCAGTACCAGTTGGTTAGTGTACCAGTTTTTGGGATCTGCTCAAGAGTAGCATCATAAGAACTTAATCATGGAGGTCAGGCCACCAGCTTGGTGATCTTAATGATACTGTGATTGTACACATACCGAAAATACACATACTTGGTACTAAAGGGTGTGAGATATTGATGAAAAAACGATGTAGTCATAATAGTTGGACGATATCTTTGGCAGTGTATTTCTTGGGTCTGAATTATTCAAAACCACCTGAATTGGCATCATGTCCTTCACAGTGTAAATGGTGGCAGCATTTGTTATGGCTTGCTGTTGCTGTTCTTATCGTACGGCACTTTTTTCAGTTTGATTTTGCTGAATGTGTTTTTGTGCTGGTACCGTGGCTAATTGTAGGCCTGTCATTGACAGCTGACATCCAAAGTTTGTTACAAATTTCATATACTGCTAGGGTTGGGTAGCTCATCAATTCTGGTTCTTAGCGATTCCAGGTTTTGATTCCAAAATGTTGAAAAAAGGTGCCAAATATTTAGGTATAAAGATTTTTTTTTTTTTTTTAACCTTTTAAATTCTTTTAAAATATTATTATTATTTTTTTTGGTACTGGATATGTTCGCGAGGTTCTAGGGCTGTCTGTGGAGCAGACTTTGCCATGTTGGGAATGCAACATCTTTTAAAACAGATCAACTTTCCACACATTTCACCTTTTAGTTTTCTTTGGAGCCAAACTTTTAAACACTTCCCAATGTCCATCTTCGGTTCAAGTTCCAGCAGAGTGTATCAAAACATAACTACACAATGATGTATTACACATGTGGACAAAATTGTTGGTACCTCTCAGTTAATGAAAGAAAAACCCACAATGGTAACAGAAATTACTTTAATCTGACAAAAGTAATAATAAATACAAAGTCTATGAAAATCAACAAATGAAAGTCAGACATTGCTTTTCAACCATGCTTCAACAGAATTATTTAAAAAAATAAACTCATGAAACAGGCCTGGACAGAAATGATGGTACCCTTAACTTAATATTTTGTTGGCACACGACCTTTTGAGGCAAATCACTGCAATCAAACGATTCCTGTATCTGTCAGTGAGACTTCTATTCTGCACCTCTCAGCAGGTTTTTGGCCCACTCCTCATGAGCAAACTGAACTGCTCCAGTTGTCTCAGGTTTGAAGGGTTTGCCTTTCCAGACGGCAATGTTTCAGCTCCTTCCAAAGATGCTCAATAGGATTTAGGTCAGGGCTCATAGAAGGCCACTTCACAATAGCCCAGTGTTTTCCTCTCTTAGCCACTCTTGGGTGTTTTTTTAGATGTGTGTTTTGGGTCATTATCCTGTTGCAAGACCCTGACCTGCGACTGAGACCAAGCTTTCTGACACTGGGGCAGCACATTTCTCTCCTAGAATTCCTTTCCTTGACAGTCTTGAGACTTCATTGTACCCTGCAACAGATTCAAGACACCCGGTGCCATATGGCAGCAAAGCAGGCCCCAGAACTATAACAGAGCCTCCTCCATGTTTGATGTTGCTTCATTTTTCCGTCTATGTGAACATAGAGCTGATGTGCTTTGGCCAAAAAGTTCCATTTGTGTCCTCATCTGTCCATAGGACATTCTCCCAGAAGCTTTTGGCTTGTCAACATCTAGTTTGGCAAATTCCAGTCTGGCTTTTTTATGTTTTGATTTCAACAATGGATGTCCTCCTTGGGTCGTCTGCCATGAAGTCCACTTTGGCTCAAACATCGATGGATGGATGCGATCCTGACACTGATGTTCCGTGAGCTTGAAGTTCACCTTGTAATCTCTCAGAAGTTTTTCTTGGCTCTTTTGTTACCGTTCGTATTATCCGTCTCTTGATTTGGTCATCAATTTTCCTCCTGAGTCCACATCCAGGGAGGTTGGCTTACATTTCTCAATAATATATGCAACTGTAGTCACAGGAACATCAAGCTGCTTGGAGATGGTCTTATAACCTTTACCTTTAACATGCTTGTCTATAATTTTCTTTCTAATGTCCTGAGACAACTCTTTCCTTTGCTTCCTCTGGTCCATGTTGAGTGTGGTACACACCTTGTCACCAAACAGCTCAGTGACTACCTGAAGCCCTATATATAGGCCCACTGACTGATTACAAGATTGTAGACACCTGTGATGCTAATTAGTGAACACACCTTGATTTAACATGTCCCTTTGGTCACATTTTTCAGGAGTACCATAATTTCTGTCCAGGCCTGTTTCATGAGTTTATTTTTTTAAATAATTCTGTTAAAGCATGGTTGAAAAGCAATGTCTGACTTTCATTTGTTAATTTTCATAGACATTGTATTTATTGTTACTTTTGTCAGATTTAAAGTTATTTCTGTTACCGTTGTGGGTTTTTCTTTCATTAACTGAGGGGTACCAACAATTTTGTCCACGTGTGTATATATATATATATTAGTGCAGTAATCACAGCCGTGTTGGAATTTGAATATGTGAACGCTTAAGGCATGTTTTCGACTGTTTTTTTGCAAAGTCAGTGACATACTTGATAATGTCAGCTCGCACGTCATTAAAACCACAATTAAGATATTATTGGAGACGATACATGACACACACCCCTACAGTACTATATAGTGGAATACCACTACCCACAATACAGCTGCAACATGTGATGCATTTAATTCCATACCCAGCTACTGAATATGAAACAATAACCTGCTATAATTAATGCTGATCAGGAATGTTGAGTAGGTGGTGTTCAGAATGGCCTTTGTCTATCTACAGCCTCTGCTTTAAATCCTTTTTCAGCACTAGAAGAAACAGCTGTGAGATGCTAGAGAATGTGCACACACAAACACACAGAGGTATAAACTGCTTAGGCTTAGGCTGTTGTTAGATTTGTTGTTTTAGCAACCATCTAATGATCACATACAACATATTGATAATTGGACCCAAACATTTCCACCTTTATTTATCACTTTCAACTGATCTTCATTCCAATCTTTGTAAGCTTGAGCATATTTTAGCTTTTTCACCCTGTTCCCTTTCCACAAAAGTGGTTTCTTGGCTGCAACATGCACCCCATTGTTGTTCAGTGTTCTTCTGATGGTGGACTCATGAACATTAACAGTGGCCAATGTGAGAGAAGCCTTGAGTTGCTTAGAAGTTACCCTGGGGTCCTGTGTGACCTCGCCAACGATTACACACCTTGCTCTTGGAGTGATCTTTGTTGGTCGGCCACTCCTGGGGAGGGTCAAACTGGTCTTGAATTTCCTCCAATTCTAAAGGGTTCACAAACTTTCAAGCACCACTGTAGAGACTAAGAAATAATTTTATATATGGTCATTATTCCATTGCTAAATCAATGGTATATCTAATCTAGTGGTGGCCTAATACGTCTGCAGAGTACAGTATGTATAGAACTAAGTTCAGGAATCAAGGTTTCTGCAGCATCTAACAAACTCCAGACACTTAAGTATGAAGACAGATGACATCAAGTGCTTTCTTCTATATGGAACACATGGCAGTTGTTTTGCATGCTAATTGTAGACTTCACTGTATCATAACTTCCCTTTTGGTTTATTACAGGTAATTTCCAAACCTTTATTTGCAGCTGATGGTCCAAAACCGGTATGGCGTGGTTGGCTGACCTGCGTGAACGGTGACCCAGAGTACCTGAGGTCACTACCCCCTGATTTCGTTAGCCTTCCACTGTTCTGCAGCAGCGGCTCAGAATCCCTCACAGCTCTGGTTATGACGTGGTTCGAACGCACATTTGACTGTAACTTTGGCTCGCTGATCCTGAATTCCAACACACTGAACTGGCTTGCTGCCTTGTGGACCGGCTGCCATCCGAACAGCAACATCAGGTTCCTGAAGCTGGCCTGGACAATGCCCACAAAGCCAGCGTTGGACATTGTGTACACAGTGAACCCTCAGGATGCCTGGGAGCTGTGGAACAGCATTCACACTGAGGACAGTGAAACGGATGACAGGGTCAGCATCGATGAGGTCCAGAGGTTTATGCACGGGATCGAGACACACCTCTTCAGACATTTTAAGATCTACCTATCAGCTGGGACACTCATGAAGGTCTCTACTGCCCATGGTTCAGCCCATCATGCTGGCAAAATCAAGGTAGGTTGTATTACATTTTATTGAGAATTATCTGTTTCTGCCCAAATCCAGATTAGAGCCTGTATATACAAAAATAGATCACAGTGAAGGAAAACTCTAAAACGCACTAAAACACACAACATAACGAAGGAAATCAAGTACCAGCATGCAGGACAGCTGGCTGGATCGATCGTCGGGTGATCAGTCTCTTAACCAATTCTACACTGGTCACATTCACACTTGTGCAGCACATGACAGCAGCACAATTCTTAACTTCAAATCAGAATTCAGTTCATGTGTGTACGAAGCTTTAAACACGGCTCAGCCACTCACCCCTATGTTTGAGACCGAATGTATGTTTATGTTGAGGACCTGTTAGATTTCGGTTGTGTTTTGAGTGCTACCTAGTCAAACAAATAGTCTCTCTCTACATGGCACGATACTAATGAGGGAGTAGGAATCTACAGTGGTGCTTGAATGTTTATGAACCCTGAATTGTCTATATTTCTGTGTAAATATGACCTAAAACATCATGTGTATGTAACATCGACAGTATGTAACCTTTGCTTTCAGTATCTGCTGTGACCCCCCCTGTGCAGCAATAACTGCAACTAAACATTTCCTGTAACTGTTGATCAGTCCTGCACACCGGCTTGGAGGAATTTTAGCCCATTCCTCCGTACAGAACAGCTTCAACTCTGGGATGTTGGTGGGTTTCCTCACATTAGCTGCTCACTTCAGGTCCTTCCACAACATTTAATTTGGATTAAGGTCAGGACATTGACTTGGCCATTCCAAAACATGAACTTTATTCTTCTTTAACCATTCTTTGGTAGAACAGCTTGTGTGCTTAGGGTCATTGTCTTGCTGCATGACCCACCTTCTCTTGAGATTCAGTTCATGGACAGATGTCCTGACATTTTCCTTTAGAATTCTCTGATATAATTCAGAATGCATTGTTCCATTAATAATGGCAAGCCGTCCTGGCCCAGATGCAGCAAAACAAGCCCGAACCATGATACTACCACCACCATATATGGGATAAGGTTCTTATGCTGGAATGCAGTGTTTTCCTTTCTCCAAACATAATGTTTTGCTTTTAAACCAAAAAGTTCTATTTGTCTCACCCGTCCAGTAGCCTTCTGGCTCGTCCACGTGATCTTTAGCAAACTGCAGACGACCAGCGATGTTCTTTTTGGAGAGCAGTGGCATTCTCCTTGCAACCCTGCTCAGTGTTCTTCTGATGGTGGACTCATGAACATTAACATTAGCCAATGTGAGAGGCCTTCAGTTGCTTAGAAGTTACCCTGGGGTCCTTTGTCACCTCGCCAACTATTACACACCTTGCTCTTGCAGTGATCCTTCTTGGTCGACCACTCCTGGGGAGGGTAACAATGGTCTTGAATTTCTTCCATTTGTACACAATCTGTCTGACTGTGGATTGGTGGAGTCCAAACTCTTTAGAGATGGTTTTGTAACCTTTTCCAGCCTGATGAGCATCAACTCTTTGAGCCCCTCAGAAATCTCATAAACCATGATACACTTCCACAAACATGTGTTGTGAAGAGAAGACGTTGAAAGATCCCTGTTCTTTAAATAAAACAGGATGCCCACTCTCACCTGATTGTCATCCCATTGGTTGAAAACACCTGACTCTAATTTCACCTTCATATTAACTGCTAATCCTAGAGGTTCACATACTTTTGCCACTCACCAATATGTAATATTGGATCGTTTTCCTCAATAAATAAATGACCAAGTATTATATTTAACTGGGTTTTCTTTATCTATTTTTAGGACTTGTGTGAAAATCTGATGTTTTAGGTCATATTTATGCAGAAATATAGAACATTCTAAAGGGTTTACAAACTTTCAAACAAAACTGTATGTATTAACATCATGTTGGATCAATAAACTGTCAACTGCAGGTTAATGAGGAATTCCATTTCAAAGACAGACTGAGCTACATTTATTCCTTGTTGGAAAAAGAGAATGCAGTGTGTTAAGTGACAACTGTCCATTTTACTGACCAATTAGTTGGTTTGCCATATTTATGATCAGAACCAAGGCCTCTATGGCTCATCTCTTGGCTGTAATAAAACCTGGGAAAAAATTGAAATGAAACTCTGTTCTTGGCTTTTAAAAGTGGCTCTACAGAACTGCTAAGTGCTGTTTAATGTCCATCCGATCAACATCTGTTCACTTTAACAACCGTGGTCTTAATAATTATAATAGGAAATAATGTCTTTTACACATCTGATTCACGTCTGAGTGACAGAAAACTAGTAGAAGTGAACCCTTATGACACCTGCTGGTAATGTCTGGTCAGCTTCCTGTTTCACAGTGTAATACAGATGTTACTGTACATACTTGGTGCGTTAGTGCTGTTGTGATGGAAATTGATTAAAAAAAAAAAGAGCAGATAATTCTTTACTTATTCAAACCTTCTATGAAAATTCACACGAGTTCTTTTTCCATATTGTCCAGTATTAAGGGTTAGTATTCCAGTGATTACTAAGAATTCCAAACTACCTGTAGTGTATGAATATTAAGTCCTAATGAGCACTCCCAGTGGCCCAGGATTCTTCTCATAACTCACGCTAGTGCCCTTTTCTTTATTTCAGATTGGCAGCAGTGATTACATCATCACCTTACTGACCCTGCTCACAGAATGTGCCCTCATGAAAACACCCATCTAATTGTTCTTGTGTTATTTTATCTGTAAATAGGTTTTACTGCAGTCTGTGGAGGACATTTTGTATATAATCACACATCTTAAAGCTTGTAATTATTCTTTTCACAATACGTCAATTATGTTCAAGTACAATTAGCAGTTTAGGGAGAACTCATTCCAAACTGAGACTGTACCTGTAAAAAGCTCAGCCTTCATTTTACACTATACAGCTACACTTGTATTATATTCCTTATAAGACATCCCAGAGCATTGTATTAATGTCTGATGTCTGGTTTTAAATCAGCCACTATGTATTTCTTCCTTCCATTTTGAAATAAACTGAGTATTTGTAAATCCTTGTACAGATCGATTTTTCTTCACTTAACTGGATATCTTATCAGGATAATATTCTGACTCACAAATATTAGACCTTGATCACTTTATTAGGTACACCTCCCTGTTTATACACGCATTGTCCATTTTATGCATTCCACTGTACACGTGTATAGATGCACTGCAGTAGTTTTAACACCTCAGTGTCATTTACATTTACAGCATTTAGCAGACGCCCTTAGCCAGAGCAACTTGGTCCATAGTCCAGTACCTTAACCGCTAGGCCACCACAGTCCACACTGCTGGACTGAATAGTCCACTAACCAAAAATGTCCAGCCACCAACATCCTGTGTGCAATGATGAAGGATTAGAGGATGACTAACAAAGTGTGTAACAACAAATAAGCCAGTCTCTGACTTTACATCTACAAGGTGCAGCAACATGGCAGATGTCTAAGAGTGCACAGTGAGTGAACAGCGTTTAAAAACTCCAGCAGCACTGCTGTGTCTGATCCAACTGTACCAGCAAAACACTAACATACCACCACATCATTGTTACTGCAACGCTGAGAATGATCCACCAGTCAAATTGTAGAATTACGAAAAAAGATCCAGGTGCTAACGAACTAGTAAAACAGACAATGAGGGTAGAGACAAGGAGCTTGTTCTAAAAGTGATTGGCGAGTGTAATTTCTTTAAGTACCAGCTCTTTACCGGAATGAGACACACTGACAGTTATGTGGTATGTAGGCAGTTTAACAGATCAAATGCATCCCTTTTATTTAGTAAATCTCAACATGTGGATGAGAAAAGTGCAGGCCAACACAGAACCATTTGTTTTGATGTCTGAGATCTGGCTAGTGTCCTTAATGCAGACTCAATTCAAATGCATAATAAAAAAAAAAGCCAACATCTGGGTGTTTTTGTTTAGTTTTTTTAAATGCCGATGTCTGTGGATGTAGAACGAGTGACCAAACTGCCTCCTCCAACAGACTCGTCATGGGCTAAAGTGCACAGACTGATGCATCCTATGACACGGTAAACAAAAAGTACAAGTGACAGTATTGAAATGGTTCTTAAAGCGAGCTGCACATGCCTTCATTGGTTTGCAGTGGAGGCTTGTATAATTCAATCCATATTCTACCATATGATGAGCACCACCATACAAAAATAGCACAGGTACTCCCCGTTTTGTGATGGGAATCCGATGATAAACAAATATCCATGCAACAGAGTTCGTACTCGGAGTTTTCCCAGGGGAAGTCGGCAGTGCATAACGTAGGGAGTCATGTGGCGGGAGCGATGAGCGCTGGGAAACGTAGTGAGGAAAAGCTGTGGACTCGCAATATTTGTTTTTCACTTTCAATACTTTATTCAATAAATTACATGAGATAATGATTATAAAATAAATTATGTTAATGACTTTGCCCAGCTGTAATTTGATGCAAGTGTCTAAGCACTTGTTCTCCTAGACGTAGAGTCTCACAGTGGGAGTGATGAACACTGGGAAATGTAGTGAGGAAAAGCCATGGTCATGGTCGTGTTTTACCCACGTTTTATGTAGGCTACACCATAATATATATATAGTATATATTAAACTCCTAGGGTTAAAATAAAGTCAGCTTATGATGGATTTGTCGGAATGCATCCCCATCAGAAATCGGAGAGTACCTGTCGTTTATTTAAAACAAAAATGCATCTGTGGATGCAGAAATACAGAAAAACAATGATTAACTCGTGGGAAACAGCACAAACAAAAAGAAAAAATTGAAATAAATCACAGTGCATCCAGTTGTTTCGATTAAAACACCATTAAGGGAAGCTACTGTTCATTTGAACATGAGGCTACGACGCCGGTTCATGCAACTTAAGCTTCGTTTTACCGTGAGCACTCTCGATCTCCTCTCTCCGAAACCCTTGGCAGCGCAGATCCTTCAGAAGAACCTGATCCTTTGTGTTTGACAGGAGTAACGCTGCCCTGACTCTGAGAGCTTTTGGGTTGCTCTCACATGGAAGCTGGCCTTTGGCTTTAGGAAGGTCTCAGGGTAAGAGCGATGAAAAGTAGCTCTGGATGGGAAGGTCAGCACAGATCTGCTCCACGACAGTGTGGCAGATGTCCTCCCTTCCGCAGCTGGTTTGAGATGTAAATATTGTTTGTTCTTCCCAAGTCTATTACAGTGAGTCTTTCGCTCATAAATGATTTGCAATGTCTCAGTGACAGGCACAAGCTATGGCGTGGCATCTGTGGGTGGGGGGGTGGGGGTTGGGTTTATTACCATATATGGGATTCACAGTGAGTCATTTTAATCACGCCAACCCCTCCTCCTAATCTCCTGTAGTTCATTCCACCGTATAGCCTAAAAAACAACAACAGATTTTTAAAAACCATAACCATTTTAAACAGCCTGATACTCTTATTAGAACTATCAAAAGATGGTAAAATGTCACGGCAGTGATGAAAGCTGATCATACAAGCTCTCGGCTTGAACGTTCTACGCAAGTCTAATTACCTCCATGTGTTTGCATCAGGGTCATAGACTTCTATTGTTTTTAAATAGGTAGTGCCATCAAATCCACCTACTGCCATCAACTGGCCATTTACCACAGCTAAACCGACCTAAAAGACAAAAAAATAAAAACATTTAATTTGGTGAACATTTTAACATCTTGAGGTCAAGTTTACTTAATGGAAAAAAAGGCTTACCCCACTCCGTCTGGACGTCATGGCGACCACAGGAGACCACTGATTGCTTCTGGGGTTGTATCGTTCGGCGCTGCTCAGTTCTGTGGTGTCGTCTCGACCTCCCACCGAATAGATCATATCCTGGTAAACGGCGCAGCCTAGGTGTTTCCGCCGCGTGCCCATTGGCGATACCGTGTGCCAGCGGTTCTCCTGGGGGTTATACCTCTCCACTGCACATGCCAAAGATGAAGTTAGTTGGTGATACATTTCTGAATCTCCAAACCAAATCAAACTGTACCTAAGCTTAGACTGCAGATCTTCAGCTGTTCCTTTTTGTCATTGACAGTCATTTGTGTTTTTAGGTTGTGCAGTCTAAACTTGGGCGGTCTTTTGATTTACATTTACAGCATTTAGCCTTATCCAGAGTGACTTACAATTGATACAGTCTTACAATCCAAGCAATTGTGGGTTAAGGGCCTTGCTCAAGGACCCAACAGTGGCAGCTTGGCAGAGGTGGGAATTGAACCCTGGACCTTCTGGTCCATAGTCCAGTACCTTACCCGCTAGGCTACCACAGTCCCATGTGATAATGCCCAGTGATGTCTTTAAAACTTATGACACCACAACATGCACAAAGGAACAAGCAGCATCGTAGAGTTCTGCTTGCACTTCAACTGGGTTACAATGCGACTCGGAACAATAATCATAAAACAATGTGATTAACAGCATCTCCCCAGTGGTAGTAACATACACTCACTGGTTACTTTATCAGGTTTCCACACACATTGTCCATTTGATCAGTTCTACTTACCATATAGAAGAATTTTGTAGTTTTACAATTACAGACTGTAGTCCAACTTTCCCTACATGCCTTGTTTGTCCCCTTTACTCTGTTCTCTAATGGTCAGGACCCCCACAGATCAGGTACTATTTGGGTGTTGGATCATTCTCAGAACTGCAGTGACACTGACGTTGTGTGCTTTATACCGGTATGAGTGGATCAGACACAGCAGTGCTGCTGGAGTTTTTAAACACCTCCGTGTCACTGCTGGACTCAGTCTAGTCCACCTACCAAAAATGTCCAGCCAGCGGCATCCTGTGGGCACTGATGAAGGACTAGAGGATGACTAACACAAACTGTGTAACAACAGATGAGCTGCTGTCTCTGACTTGACATCCACAAGGTGGAGCAATGAAGTGGACAGTGAGCGCATTTACATGCACTTAATAATCCAGTAACTGCAGAAAGTCAGATTTTGTCAGTAATCTGATCCACAAGTATACATGCACTCGAGTAATCCGATAACAGGAAAGTCATTACATGGCAATAATCGAGTTCTACTTTGCATTAATCTCTCAGAAATGTGACATCAACGTCAAACTTTAATATTGAATAATAAAATTCTTCATTTTCTCGAGTATATACTGCATTTCAGAGTCTCCACAAAGTGTTCTACAGCCGTTTCTCTGCCTTTAATTCCAGGGTTGCCAGATCGCACAAGAAAAAAAACTAAACAAAAACACACCACAGTCAATGGAAAGTCTTTAGAAGTAGCTGACCTGGCAACCGTTTTGGTTAGGCTTGCATGCATGCACAGACAGAATACTGAAATCTGATAACTGGTATACATGCTATGAGAAATCAGATTACTGAAGTAAAATCCAGCTCTATCGGATTACTTAATCTGATTTCTGGATATAGTATGCTGTAGACATGGCCACTTGAATAACCAATTCTTAAAGAGCAAATCACAAAACTAACAGGTCATGTACCGTATTTTCCGGTCTATAAAGCGCACCGGGTTATAAGGCGCAATATCAATGATCGGCTACTCTTAAGTTCCGTCGGAAGCTCAGTTTGGTCTTTACCTGGCGCAGGGCGTCTTCTTGCTTCCTCCACTTCCGTACCATTGATTCGTTAATGTTGAATTCTCTCACAGCTGCTCTATGACCATGTTGACTGATAGCGTTGAGTTTGAAATCCGCTTCGAAAATGAATGAATGAATGCACGTACCCTAATGCTGAAGCACATACCGTATTACTCCGCTATGCTGCGCACTACGGTGGCCGTGAGCTTCGTAACCTACCAAGGCCGTGCTAAAACATTTTGACAGACTTATGAGCGCCGTGTACCATCTACAATCGGTTCTAGGTCAGAAGGCTCAACCAGAATTAATTCATACATTAGGCGCACCGCATTTTAAGGCGCACTGTCGATTTTTGAGAAAGTTAAAGGATTTTAAGTGCGCCTTATGGTCCGAAAAATACGGTAAGCACAAAATTTTCGATGGTATTACATGACTTATGCACATATTTGTACCTGTATTTAATGGGGAGGTGCCATCTGAGCCCCCCACTGCATAAAGGAATCCTCCTAGAACGGCTACTGCAACCCCCAAACGGCGCGTGCTCATGGATGCCACCCGGGTCCACTTGTTCTCTTTAGGGTCGTATCTGTACACAACAGCAGCATGTATATAGTTACTTATCGAGTACAAATACCAGTACTTCAATACATTACTTAACTATACAGCGTTTATACCCATCTATATTCTGGGTTCGGCATTCACATGGAAATCTGACACACAACACCTGTCAAAACTATTGTGGACTACATTCTTGTCCACTGGGACTGAATGCAGTTTTTATAGTATTTTGTGCAATAGGGAAAGCTCTGTTCAAAGTGTGCTGTTGACTGGAGTTTGTAGTGTCGGCCACGATGGATTGAGATGTTGCAGAACTGAACCAGACAAAATTGGACAATGTGATAACAGACTCAGTAACTTCTGTGGCAGCTGCAGTTTTTCGGCTCATGCAGAAAGTGCAAGCACTGCAGAGCCATCGTTTTGCTTATTAATACTCATGTCCCACTTATAGGTCCTTATAAATGATAGCTACCAGGGATCTGTGGGATGGTTGACCCATTCATTGCTGTGTTACAAAATAAAATTGCATTAAAACATTCTACTGGAAGGAGTGATGAGCATTTTGAGATTTTTTCCTAAAATAAATGACCATTGGAATCACACTCTGCCACCATGTGATGGACCTCATTTCTGTAGGTGGACTCATCATTGTCTGAAATGGGTCCCACTGGGGTGGCATCATCAGAAAACCTAATGATCTTGACTGAGTCACGCTTGGTACAATACAGTCATTAATGTACAATGAATAGCGCAAGGGAGAAAACACAGCTTTGTGGAGCACCAGTGTTGAAGAATTTCTGAGTAGAAGATGTAAAGCTGATTTGGAAGAGCAGAAACCAATGCAGTTCTGGTGGACTTTAGTTTTTTTACCAACAAATGAATTACCTTTTAGCCTGTTATCTCAGGTGCTGAATAAACAAACACTGCACAGTGGTAGTGTGTGTCTTTATTGCTACATCAGCATCCATGGCTATTTGTGGCAGAAGCAGTGTCATAATGATACTAGTAAGGGTGTGTGATATGCATCATCTACAGTTTAGAATAAGTTAAAATATATCCACGTCGGGACCTGAAAACACATTTTAATCCCTACTTTATTTGCCATTTAGTTGCGGATAGCATGGCTGCAGATGTCGTTTAAACTTTGTAGTATTTTTACCGGAGATGGCGCCCCACACGGTTTACAAAGGGTCTTGTTTGCCTTGACATCAAATGAGAAATGTGTCCATATATGGATTCTCCTCTTCCTCCCTGGTGTCGACATTAATAGTCAAGCCAGTACGGTCTATCCCGGGGTCTGATCAAACGTGTGCGTCTTACCGCATTACTGATTGGATCACTACCCTACTCGTCCCGCCTTTCCACATATGCTAAAGTTATGATTTGATCCTTTTCCTAATTTGGCCCCACCCAAAACCACATCAGATCTGATTGGATGTCGTCTCTGGCAAACATTTTCATGTTCAATTCATATGTTGGAATGTGTCAGAAAGCAACCTGAGAGCTGCTCAGTTAGTATACCTGCTGTGCAAAAAGTGCACCTTTCCGAAACATGTCCTGATACCACATTTCAATTTGCTTAAAAAAAACACAACTGCTGCACTAACCTCTCTACTATGTTCAAACATGAGACTCCATCCTGACCTCCGACTGCATACAAGTAACCACCTAACACAGCAACACCCACACTGGTTCTGCATGTACTGGTCGGTGCCACATCACTGCTCCATTGGTTAGTCTTGGGGTCATACCTAAAAAGAAACACGAGAGGGCAGCAAACCTCATGTTTCTAACAGCAGTTCATGCATTACATTGAAAGACACTGGATTGGACTTGACTTGTTTGAGCTATGCCGCATATACCTGGTGTTTAAGAACATTAAGAAAGAACACTAACTACAGAGCCTAGGGTTATAGACATGTGAGAGCTGAGGAATGATGATGCTAAGAGCATAATCCATGTTATCAAATATATGCCATTATTAAACGCTTTTAAACAATCACCATCAGGACACAGCTAAGTTCACATTGCCTTTGTATTAGATGTACATTAGAGTTACTAGGTTTAGATTATTTTAAAAGCATCTGGTGCTCACCTCTCCACACTGTTCAAGTAAGATGAGCCATCATGTCCACCCACAGCGTACAGCAGATCGTCTAGGACACTTACACCCACTCCACAGCGCCGCTTGCTCATGGACGCCACCATGCGCCATTCGTTTGTCTGGGGGTCGTAGCGTTCTACGCTCGAGATGGCATCACCACTACACCATCCTCCTACTGAACGCACAGACACACACACAAATTGTATGTGGGACCACTGCCTGTAAGACTGAACTGAAATAATGCTACCCTACATCTAAGACTGTGGCACTTCAAATCTTCTGTACCCAGTTTCCATGGCAGACTACCATGTTTCTTGTCCTTACCTTTGCCTGTCTGTGCAAACCAGCTTCTACAGCACCTAGAAACACCCGTCTGCCCTGACATTTCAGTTTGGAAGAGACCTTGCTCATGCAGGATAATCACCTTGTATTTAGTTCCTGTACTCACTCTGGCATATAAGATTTTATTGTTAAACTGCTACAAATTACCATCGTCTTACTTTTATAGGATAGTAGTCCCCTCACCCAGCTCTATTTTCCTATACTACTGCTTCTGATTCATTTACTGAGTTTAGATCAACCGTGCTCAATTTTTTACTTTCCCGGGCAAGCTATGCGTAGCACATGCAGTATGAAATGTAGTGAGGAAAAGCCGTGGTCATGCAATTATTAATGTTTTGTTTTTCAATGTCAATGTTTGTTTGTTTGTTTATTTAACACCACTATCAGCATCACTTTAACCACCTACCAGCAAACAGAACTTCTCCACAGCGAATAGGCTTGCGGGGTCGGGTTCGAGGTCCTTGCATGAGTGGGCGCTCTTGAGGTAGCAGAAGATAGTTCTTTGCCTCATCTACTAAATCCCTGCAATGACATAAACCATAAATCAAAAAATATAACAGCCATCCATCGATGCTCATCTATCCATCATGCTAGTAGCAAGTAAATGATATTTACTAAGCAGCAAGTAAAAGCTAAGTAAAAGTTAATTGTTGATTAAAAAAACAATACATTTTACCTGCAGCGTGATTATATAACGTTTTATTACATTTACTCACCTACATTCCTCGTCACTCTTGATTAGTGGATCAGAACCCACTGTTCCCACCAGGAATTTGGGGCTCAGGAGAGGAAGACGGACATGCTGAAGGACCTGTGCAAAATAAATAAATACAATATTGAAAAATTAACAACAACAACAATAATAATAATAAACTAGAGAGGTGCATTTCCTGAAGAAAATGCAAGTGTGATTGCAGCTCTGCAATGATCAACCCTGGTGAGCGTCGACCATCACGTCATGTCAGAGTGCACCGTGGACCAAGCCTTCCAATTTTCATGGCCATAGGTCAAAAACTGCCTGAGTTACAGTCAATGCCCTTCCAGGGGCCCCAGTGCCCAGCCTGGGGCCTCAGCAGCCCCAAAGGCATCAGAGCTCACCTCAAGGTGCACCCGAGACCAAGTTTGCTGAATTTCATAGTCAAAGGTCGAAAACTGACTGAGTTTTGGTCAGTGCCCTTCCAGGGGCCCCAGTGCCCAGCAAGGGATCCCAAGAGCTCCACAGCCTGCCAAATTTCGTGTCCATAGGTTGAAAATTGCCAGAGTTATGGCCAATACCCTGCCAGGGGCCTCTGTGCCTATACAGGGCCCTCAGGGGCCCCATGGGCATCACATCACCCAGGACCAAATCTGCCAAATTTCGTGGTTGTAGGTCGAAAACTGTCTGAGTTGCAGTCAATGACCTGCCAGGGGCCCCAGTACCCAGTCGGGGACCTCAGGAACCCCATGGCAATCACACAAAAACTGACTGAGTTACAGTCAATGCTCCCATTCGCTAACTTAGGGGCCACAATATGTCTTTGAGGGGCCCCAAAGCCACCATCCAAGGGCCAGTCATTGCCAAAATCACAAAATCCCTATTATGACCTTACCTATCCTGCTAAATTGTTTCTCTATCTTAAAATTTTATTTTTTCCCCCACTCGTTAACATTGGGCCCATTCATTTCTGATGGAAACATTTCGGACTTTGCAAGGCCCCTAGGGCCCCTGACGGACCAACCGAAAAGCCCTATACAAGCACACCATTCCCAACCAAACCGGAGGAGTTGGTGCTGGAACATGGTCGATATCTTGAAAATTGCAGGCAGTTGATAGCCTGACAAAAACGCTGAATTTTTCAGAATTGGATAACAGAGGCAATCACACTAATAAAACACACATGATATGCCAAGCACTGAAAGTGTTTTTCTGTGATTTAAATTAAAGGGACTACAACTGAGAGGAAATCATCTTTTAAACTAACTTGCTACTGTGCTCTCATTCCCACACATTCCTTTTGCATATCAAAAGTTTCCATTTCACAAAATGTACTGAAATGTTATGAATGCATTAAAGTATAATTATGAATGCATGATGCCTTAAAACACTGCACACCTGTTTCTTTTAAACAACAAAATAGTTTTTTTGTTTTTTTAAAAACTTCCACAAGAAAATGTGCACTGTTTTGCATTGTTTACACTTCAGAAATAAAGGAATGTCTAAAAAATTGACAGTTGTGACAAAAAAAACAAATCGTGAACTCGAATTGTATCGGTACACCCCTATTCAGAACATAATATAGTTTTATAATGCAATATACAGTGGGGTAAAGAAGTATTTAGTCAGCCGCTGATTGTGCAAGTTCTCCTACTTAGAAAGATGAGAGACGTCTGTAATTTTCATCATCATAGGTACACTTCAACTATGAGAGACAAAACAAAGAAAAAAAAATCCAGGAAATCACATTGTAGGATTTTTGAAAATTTTAATTGTAAATCATGGTGGAAAATAAGTATTTGGTCACCCACAAACAAGCAAGATTTCTGGCACTCACAGACCTGTAACAACATTTTAAAAAGCTCTTCAATCCTCCACTCGTTACCTGTATTAATGGCACCTGTTTGACCTCGCTATCTGTATAAAAGTCACCTGTCCACAGCCTCAAACACTCAGACTCCAAACTCAACCATGACCAAGACCAAAGAGCTGTTGAAGGACACCAGGAAGAAAATTGTAGACCTGCACCAGGCCGGGAAGAGAATCTACAACAGGCAAGCATGTTGGTGTGTATAAATCAACTGTGGGAGCAATTGTAAGAAAATGGAAGACATACAAGTCCATTGATAATCTCCCTCGATCTGGAGCCCCACGCAAGATCTCATCCCGTGGGGTCAAAATGATCATGAGAACGGTGAGCAAAAATTCCAGAACTATATGGAGGGACCTGAAGAATGACCTGCAGAGAGCTGGGACCAAAGTAAACAAAGGCTACCATCAGTAACACACTATGCCGAGAGGGACTTCAGATCCTGCAGTGCCAGACGTGTCCCCCTGCTTAAGCCAGTACATGTCCAGGCCCGTCTGAAGTTTGCCAGAGAGCATATGGATGATCCAGAAGAGGATTGGGAGAATATCATGTGGTAAAGATGAAACCAAAATAGAACTTTTTGGTAAAATCTCAACTGGAGAAAAAAAGGATGCTGAGTTGCATCCCAAGAACATCATACCTACTGTGAAGCATGGGGGTGGAAACCTCATGCGTTGGGGTTGTTATACTGCAGAGGGGACAGGACAACTGATCCGTGTTAAGGGAAGAATGAATGGGGCCATGTATCGTGAGATTTTAAGCCACAACCTCCTTCCATCAGTGATTAATGGCTTTAACAATATCAGCATCACAATATTATGACATCCCAGAAGTTTAATCAGTTCATCTGGACATAAGGTTTCTGTGGGAGAAACGTTTCGTCAGTGTGAACAAGTCACTTGGATGAGTGATGAAACGTTTCTCCTACAAAAACAGTATGTCCAGATGAACTGATTCAACTTCTGGGATTTCTCACTTGGATTATTGAGCATGCATCAAGACAATATTATGACATCCCTCTAAAATTCACATTCAGTTGGAGTTAACGCTGGTCTTAATTGGCAACATGTTCTTGTGCATTGAGACCGAGTTAATTCTCTTACTCAAATTAGTTTGAAGCTTACAAGCACTGATTCACCACATACTGAAACATGACAGTCAGTGACTTTCACTAAACTTACAAAATCACTATTAAAAGGTTCAGAACCAGTGGTCTGCGGTGAGGTGTAACATAGAAGCAAACCCTGTCATTCAGGACGCTTAAGGAGGAAATCTCAGCATTTGCAAAATGAATACGCAGCTAGACGATGCTCATAATCACATATCATAATGCTTCAAAATAAATCATAATACCTTATCAAAAAGATCAGCAATATAAGTAACTTGTTACAGTTACTCATGTACATTGTAAAAACACTTCATAATTTCTATTTAGTTAAAACTGATTCATGTAGCCTAAATCGGTAATGGCATCTGCCAAATGCTCTTAATGTGAGCATCATCAGGACACAAAAAAAAAAACTTTAAAAAGTTTTAACAAACAGGGGTTAGCGTCACTGATTAGGGTGTAATTGTAGTGCTGACCTGGGGGAGCTGTGGCCTCCTCTCCTGGATGCTGTATTTAACCCAGGCCATGACCGCATTGAACACCTGCTCCTCACTGCGTACATTCAGCTCATCACTTGAAATGATGTCTATCAGCTGATTGGCTGGCAGCAGCATGAACTCCTCACTCTCCATCACCTGAAAGAGGGGTTAAATGAGCCCAGGGGTTAAGTCCAACTAGAAAAATTTATGAATGCAAGAAAGAAAGAATGAGTTTGAAGATTGAGCTTGTGCTTCAACAATATAGACCATTCCCCTGAGGACTCTTGTCATCAAAAGGGCTTGTGTGGCTTCGATGACAGGGTCTTCAGGGAATGGGTAATCAGCTGCAATGCCAACTGAGAGGCAGGCAAGGGATGGAAAGACTAATAATAATAGTCATTCTCAAATAAAAGTTGCTTTTAAACCAAGTCTGTAACCATGCAGATTTTAACAAATCAAGGGACCTTGCAAAGAAGGTTTAAACACTGAAAGGACCCACCACAAGGCCAAAAAGGAGCCCAGGGTAACTTCTATGCAACTAAAGGCCTCACACTGGCCCATGTTAATATTCCTAAGTCCAACAACAGGAGAACACTGAACAACAAATGGTGTGCATGGCAGGGATCCAAGGAGAAAGCCTCCACTCTCCAAAAATAACAATGCTGCCCCTCTGCAGTTTGTTAAAGATCACGTGGACAAGCCATAATGCTGCTGGAAATGTTTTTTGGATGCATAAGTTTAAATTAGTTTAAATGAGATGTGTTAGGTCTGGAGAATGAAAAACAATGTATTCCACCATAAGAACCTTAACCCATCTGTGAAAGGTAGTAGGTGGCTTGTGTTTCTGCTTCTGGGCCAGGATGGTTTGACGCCGGAACAATAAATTCTGAATTATAAATTTAAATTCTAAAGGAAAACCTCACAACATTTGTCCATCAACTGAATCTCAAAGTAATGCTGGCCATTCAGCAATACAACATCCATTAGCTCACAAGTTGCTCTACCATAGAATGGTTAATGAAGAATAAAGTACATGGTTTGGATTGGCCATCCCCTGACCGTAACCCACTAGAAATGTTGTTTAAGGACCTGAAATATGCAGTTCATATAAGGAAACCCACCAACACTGAAGAGTTGAAGCTGTTCTGTAGAGAGGAATGGGCTAAAATTCCTTCAAGCCAACAGTTACCAGAAACATTTATTTACAGTTATTGCTACACAAGCAAGGGGTAACACCAGATACTGAAGGAAAGGTTCACATACTTTTGTCCTCACATAGATGTAATATTGCATAATTTTTCAAGTAGAAAAGGTGAGTGAGCAGAGACACACAAATGCAGCCAGGCTGAAGCAGACTGAAGAGAATTAGTTCTGAGACAGGGAGGGTCCTCAACCATTTGGAATTAGTTCAGATTTAAATTTTCTTACCATATCCAGGAAACTATACTCTGCAAGTTACGTCGATGCACTTTACTAGCTAAAGGTAGACACATGGGCAGGAAACCACACTGAGGAAATCACTGCAGCGGAGTTGGGGCCTTTACATCATGGGGCATGAAAGAATCAAATTAAGTTTGTATGACTACCGCCAGTGCATCAAAAGCGATGAGAGAACTTCGACACATAATACTCGTCTCTTGGTACAGCATCTAAATGTTGCATCTAAGTGTGGGTAATAGCTAAAGAGGATCTGAACTGATAAATTAGCCTTACCACTTCAATTTATGCATCCATATACCAAGGTTAGACACAGGGCAGACATTTGGTAGAAATGCAGTAATTAATTGTATGTAAATCTATAGACATTATTTGTATTTAGATTAGATTATAACATAACAGTAGGTATATTTGTATTTGAGTTTATATAACATGTAATATTTTAATACCTTCAGTTTCATGCTTGCACAGTTGTACCTCAAATTTAAACATATGGTTGCACAACACAGAAAAGTAAGATTTTCTACTGCAATTTACTCACTCGCATGTTTTGGCTTTATCACCTTTGAACTGATGCAATAATAAATAAGCAATTAAGTGTAACCTATTTCAGTACTTTTTGTGTGTCATGATATCATAACATTATTGTCTGGATAGTGGAAAATATTGAGATGTGAATTTTAGATCACGTCGATCACCCCTGGTGTATACAGTGGTGTGAAAAAGTGTTTGCCCCCTTCCTGATTTTCTATTTTTTGCATGTTTGACACACTTAAGTGTTATGAAACATCAAACCAATTTAAATATTAGTCAAAGACAACACAAGCAAACACAAAATGCAGTTTTTAAATTAAGGTGTTTATTATTAAGGGAGAAAAAAATCCAAACCTACATGGCCCTGTGTGAAAAAGTGATTGCCCCTAAACCTAATAACTGGTTGGGCCACCCTTAGCAGCAACAACTGCAACCAAGCATTTGTGATAACTTGCAATGAGTCTTTTACAGCGTTGTAGAAAAATTTTGGCCACTCATCTATGCAGAATTGTTGTAATTCAGCCACATTGGAGGGTTTTCGAGCATGAACGGCCTTTTTAAGGTCATGCCACAGCATCTCAATAGGATTCAGGTCAGGACTTTGACTAGGCCACTCCAAAGTCTTCATTTTGTTTTTTTCAGCCATTCAGAGATGGACTTGCTGGTGTGTTTTGGATCGTTGTCCTGCTGCAGAACCCAAATTTGTTTCAGACAGCTGAATTCCATTTATCACAGCAAGTCTTCCAGGTCCTGAAGCAAAAAAACAGCTCCAAACCATCACACTACCACCACCATATTTTACTGCTGGTATAATTCAACTTTAACTTTTGTGTCATCAGTCCACAGAATGTTTTCCCAAAAGTCTTGGGGATCATCAAGATGGGTTCTGGAAAAATTGAGACGAGGTTTTTTTTTTGCTCAGCAGTGGTTTTCGTCTTGGAACTCTGCCATGCAGGCCATGTTTGCCCTGTGCCTTTCTTATGTTGGAGGCATAAACACTGACCCTAACTGAGCCAAGTGAGGCCTGCAGTTCTTTGGCTGTTGTTGTGTGGTCTTTTGTGACCTCTTGGCTGGTTCACCACTGTGTCATGTCTTCACCATTTGTGGATAATGGCTCTCACTGCAGTTCGCTGGAGTCCCAAAGCTTTGGAAATGGCTTTATAACCCTTTCCAGACTGATAGATCTCAATTCCTTTCTTTCTCAATTGTTCATGAATTTCTTTGGATCTCGGCATGATGTGTAGCTTTTAAGGATCTTTTGGTGTACTTCACTTTGTCAGGCAGGTCCTATTTAAGTGATGTCCTGACTGAGAACAGGTGTGGCAATAATCAGTCCTGGGTGTGGCTAGAGACAGTGAACTCAGGTGTGATAAACCATAATTAAGTTGCGTTTTAACAAGGGGGACAATCACTTTCTCACACAGGGCCATGTAGTTTTTTTTTTCCTCCCTTAATAATAAACACCTTCATTTAAAAACTGCATTATGTGTTTACTTGTGTTGTATTATTGTGATGTGACAAACACGCAAAAAAATAGGAAATCAGGAAGGGGGCAAACACTTTTCACACTACTGTATGTTTTAATACTTCTTTTATTAAACACTCTTCCCCAGTGTTTAACCGAGTCAATAACTACCTTTCATACAAACAACTAGTCCCAACCCCTGGCTGAGTTTGCAGTAGGGGACTTGCTGTATATATTGGGTCAAAAAAAGTATTTAGTCAGCCGCTGATTGTGCAAGTTCTCCTACTTAGAAAGATGAGAGAGGTCTGTAATTTATCATCATAGGTACGCTTCAACTATGACAGACAAAAGGAGAATCATCCCTTGGGGTCAAAATGATCATGATAACGGTGAGCAAAAACCTGCAGAGAGCTGGGACCAAAGTAACAAAGGCTACCATCAGTAACACACTATGCCAAGAGGGACTCAGATCCTGCAGTGCCAGGTGTGTCCCTCTGCTTAAGCCAGTACATGTCCAGGCCCGTCTGAAGTTTGCCAGAGAGCATATGGATGATCCAGAAGAGGATTGGAAGAATATCATGTGGTCAGATGAAAAAAAAGGTTGTTTTTCGGCAGAGGGGACAGGACGACTGATCCGTGTTAAGGGAAGAATGAACGAGGCCATGTATCGTGAGATTTTAAGCCAAAACCACCTTCCATCAGTGAGAGCACTGAAGATGGAACGTGGCTGGGTCTTCCAGCCTGACAATGATCCCAAACACACCGCTCGGGCAACAAAGGAGTGGCTCCGTAAAAAGCATTTCAATGTCCTGGAGTGGCCTAGCCCATCTCCAGACCTCAACCCCATAGAAACTTTGTGGAGGGAGTTGAAAGTCTGTGTTACCCAGCGACAACCCCAAAACATCACTGCTCTAGAGGAGATCTGCATGGAGGAATGGGCCAAAATACCAGCTACAGTGTGTGCCAACCTGGTGAAAACTTGCAGGAAACGTTTGATCTCTGTCATTGCCAACAAAGGTTATGTTGCAAAGTAATGAGTTGAACTTTTGTTATTGACCAAATACTTACTTTCCTCCATAATTTACAATTAAATTCTTTAAAACTCCTACAATGTGATTTCCTGGATTTTCTTTTTCTCATTTAGTCTCTCATAGTTGGAAGTGTACCTATGATGAAAATTACAGACCTCTCTCATCTTTCTAAGTAGGAGAACTTGCACAATCAGCAGCTGACTAAATACTTTTTTTGACCCAATATATACAGCAAGTCCCCTACTGCAAACCCAGCCACATTTTTTTACTTTGCACTTATTTAAATAATCTTTCATTTATTGCACACACACACATTCACGTCTTTGAAAGTTCATTAGTTTAAGGTTCACATCTAGGGGACCTACTGTACTGCAGAGAGAGAGAGAATGTCAAACATTACACATACAGAGTCAAAGGTTTGCTTTTCAGTACAACTGGCAGGGTATCAGTGTAGCCTCAGCCTATCTTACTATATTTACCTAGCCTATATTTACTATAACCAATATGTATAGTGGATGTAAAATGTTTGTTGTATCTGAATGAGTAAACATTCACCACAAGCAGCTGGCATCAACAGCATAACCCACATTTTAAAAGCAACAGCTTATAGTGGATAGATAAAAAAAAAGACATTCAAAGCAATTTAACTGCTTTGTGGTCTGCCTCAGATCAGTTACATTAGGCCTAATTATTCATCAGTGAGCATTTAAACATCAAGTGATTACTTAAGTCATTTTCTATGTCAATGTCATCCCTCCAAATTTAGATCAGCATGAGTCCACACTTTTCTTTGCTCCAAAAATAAAACAGGGCTGCCCCACCTTCTGTGAAATGAGATGCTCATGGAAACAGGGAGTTTCATATTATAGTGTTAACTCAGCACATTGCTAAATTTAGCATGAAGGGTGTCCCTCACAGGCTTGCTCAGTCAAGAGTGACCAACATTAATAGGATTGTTTTCACATTTTCTCACTGATTCTCTCACAATTACCATGACTGTTCTCACTCCAGTTCTCACACCGCTCACAGTCATCATCCACATCTGCAGTGTGGATAAAAACACACGTTTTTATTATGGGTAATTAGCAAAGAGTCTACACATAAATTTAACTATGGTAAACTTGGAATTGCAAACAATTATGAAAATCAAACAGCTAGGCTATATCTGTGAACAAAACCATTCTGTGTTTACTTTGTTTATTCAAAATGTTATGCTTCAAACGTGGTTTGTGTAATTATGTTACGCCCTTAGCCCAAAGAAATAAACATATTTGCTGTCTATGGATTGGATGAAGCTGCTGGCACCTAACATACCTCTTAAACCTCTTAAACTTTCATTTTACTTTATGTGCCTCTTTCTCTTTCACATGAGCGAAGATGACCTGTCACTGAATGCGAACTTAATAATAATAACAACAATAACCGCAGAAAATCAGATTTTGTCAGTAATCTGTTCAGTGAGTTTACATGCACTTGAGTAATCCAATAATGGGAAACATCCAGGTTTACAAGACTTGGGGAAATTATCGGATTTCTACTTTACAACAAGCCAAATTTTAACTTTTTAAATTAAATAACCATTTTTCTTCATTTTCTCAAGCATATAGTGCGTTTCAGAGTCTCCAATAGTGTTTCACAGCCGTTTTGAGGGTGCTGCATTTAATTCCAGGGTTGCCAGATCCCACACGAGAAACAAGCAATCAAGAGCCGCATTCATAAAGATTCTTAGTGCGGTGATCCGCCGATCAGTCTCAACCCATTCTGTTCCGGTCACATTTAGCCTACACTTCCGCACTTGTGATGCCGACAGCGGCAGAACCACAGCCACACACACAAACAGCACAGTGCTTTTACTAACATTAATCCAGATTTCAGTTCACATGTGTACGGAGCTTAAACAGCTGCACGCGTGTTTGATTCCCAGTCCCAACGTTTAGCACATGACTCAATTATCTGTTTACTTTTGGGTTCCTGTGCATCTGTGATCTGTTTTATATGTGTATGTCTTTTTATTTGTTAATAATAGCTCATAGTGCATGCTTTTAAATTGTGTCGTACCATTTATGTCCGTGTGGTTTTAGTGCATTACTGTAGTAATGTATGACTACCCGTCTGTCTACAAGTGCCTCCTGGGTTGGGTAAGTTACAATTCGGCATCTTTGCTTGTACTTGTACCCTTGCACTAACTGGTATAAGGCTCTCATCAAGGCTGTAATAAGGTAGCCTACTATTTGAGCAAGTGTGCCGTGATGGATATTTTGTGGCCAATGCTACAAAGCTAAAGACAGAATAGAGACGGGTACAAGCCAACAGCTCCTGCTAGCTTTCTTTATCAGTTGTTTCTGTATGCTGTCATTTAGAATTCTTAGACAGAAAGAAAATCAGAATTGGTCGGTCGTATTTTTTTTTTTTAACCAGAATAGGCCAAGAAAATTGCAGTCTGTGCATCTCTAGGGATTGGCAGAAATAGCCTGTCATTTCAAAGTAAAGGCTTATAATAGGCTGCATTTCCCCAAGTAAGAGTGTGTGTGTGTCAGGGGGCAACCAGATCAAAACTCACTAAGATAAAAGTTTTCCTTCTCCCTGCTCAGAGTTGCTCTGAGATTGCTTCTGAATCACCCAAGCAAAAACTCCTAACTGGGAGTTTTTAAGCTAAATTAGGGGCTCTCTAAGAGGACTCTTAGAAACTTTATGAATACGGCCCCTGGTCTATAGAAACATGCAGCAAAGTGGCATCTCTCCGAATAAGTAGACCTGTCGACCATATTTGATTCTGCTAGCCACTTATGAAACAGCTCTACACTCCATCTGGTTACATTTGGGTGCATGCGTAGACTGAGAAAACCAATTGAAACCAGAGTAAGCGCATACATGTGCTGAGGAATCCGATTACTGAGATCAAATCCTGCTCTATTGGATTTCTTAATCTGACTTTCAGGGCTTAGCCCAAAAAATCTGAGAAATCGGAGTAGGTTGTTTACATGACCGCTTGAATAATCAGTTAACTGCAGAAATCAGATGCATCAAATGCATGTAAACACACTCCTTTCTCTTCCCTGTTGCTCACTTTGGTGTTGTCCTGCTGCCCTATTGGTGATGACCTGCACTTGCTGCCCAATCAACGTCTTTGCTCCCTGCCATGATGTTATCCTGCCACTAATGCCCGTCTTTCTGTTTCACCGCATGACACTGCACTAGCTTTATCCCATTCTCTCTCCACAGTGATAACGAGCACGCATCATGTAATAACCCCTAACACCAAAATCGAAACCTCACCTTCACACTAGCCAGAGTTCTCTATTTCCTGATCATTACTCCTAGTAGAGTAGTTGCTTCTTGTATCAAGTAGTTGATTCTTGTATTTTATGCATTTCTTTTTTTTTTCCTCTATCCGATGTTAAGAATTTAAGTCTGTCATTCATACGTGTGTGTGTGTGTGTGTGTGTGTGTGTGGTGAACTACCTTACCAGTCATGGTCTCGCTTGCTCGTTAGCTCAAATGGACTAGAGACCTGTTAACTCGGTTGATGTGTTCACAGACTTTTTGTGGAAGTTACTTGTGTTTGTTTATAGATTTCCACTAATTAGCTGTAAATGGCATTCATAAGCGTATGTGCCCATATCACTGTAAGTAGTAGTCATCTTTGTTCCTCCATTACCTGTATCTTCTATGTAACCTGTAACTACATAAACTGTTTCATGTTCACTCGTTGAGTCTCTGTCTCATCTGGCTGATCTCCATGTTGTTCGTAATACTGTCTACCAATTCATTTTTGGCTTCTGTCAATCAAATGCATCAGGTCCTTCATACCATCCTCTTAAGTGTTACGGCTTTCCCTGACTCAGGGTCGTAACAGTACATTAATATATTTTCTAAAATTATTGTGAATTTCCACAAATTTAAAATGGTGGCATTAGGGATGGTGTGCAGATGGAGCATTCCACTTGTGTTTGCAGTGGTATCTCTGATGCATTTACATATCGTTTGTGAAAATACCCTTTATATGTATATTACAGTGACAGTGGTAGCCTAGTGGTTAAGGTATGGTCCTATGGACCAGAAGGTCCACTGTTGGGTCCTTGAGCAAGACCCTTAACTCACAATTGAGTTGGATTGTAAAGATTGTATCAAGTGGAAGTCGCTCTAGATAAGGTAAATGTAAATAAAATGCTGTAAATGTAAACAAAATGAAGTGTTAAAATGAAATACGAAAACTTATCATGGGAACTGTGGTGGCCTAATGGTTAAGGTACTGGACTATGGATCAGAAGGTCCAGGGTTCAAATCCCCCCTCTGCCAAGCTGCCACTGTTGGCCCTTAACCCACAATTGCTTGGATAAGGATCTGGATAAGGGTGTCTGCTAAATGACATCAATGTAAATGCAATGTAATCTAAAAAGACTATGTGACTATGATCATGTCCATTTCAGTCAATATCTAGTTTCACAGAATGTAATGTGGTCAAATACCTGCACAACAATATTTTCATTGTTTTGGTCTAAAAATATGGCCAAAACTAAAAATCAAAGAAGAAGAAGCCATCTAAACCATCTAAGCCATCTAAACTTCTGCTTACAATGGCAAGCCAAAGGAAAAACATGGGTAACACCAGATTTGGGTGTCCCCTTAAACTAATTTTGGCACAAGCTGACCCCCAATGAACTTCTCGCCTATGGTAAGGAAGGCCTTTTACCTCCTGAAAGTTGTGCTGGGTGAACTTGTCAGCAATGCGCAACAGTTCTCGGCACGAGTGTGTGTCGGCAAAGGCTCGGATGCCCAGGCAGTTAGAAGGGTCGAGCTGGCGCTTGAGGAACTCACAGCATGCTTCCTGGATTTCTGCAAGCTGCAGCAGGCAAGCAGCAGGCAGCAACGTCTGTACGTTCCCCTCCTCCACGGTCACCTGAGTAGCACAAAAACACATACGGTTAGCTTCTCATACTGCAGCAATGCAGACATAATGGTACAAGAACAAGATTGATTTTGATTCATTTACTGCTTCAGTCACTACAAATGTGAATTACAGCTGAACTAACAGCTAATGATCTCACAAAGGTAAAACCATCATACTATCCTATTGAGATGCCGCGATGCCAAGTATGTAATTGTCTATGTCCATGCAATTGTCAGTGACTCTGAAGGTTTATAGGACCCATACAAACATACATAATAGCACCTGCCTCAGAGCCACTATGTCTTAATCATGATCATAATGTTCCACTTCCTCAGTTAGTAAGTCATCGCTGACTGTGATCCTGGCAGTCTATTGATTCTATGACTAATGGCCAGTCTAGCTTCGTTTACTCATTCAAATATATTCCCCTGTAACACAATACAAAGCTTCTACTGTACAGAACTGTGCAAAACGTCTTAGTCCACCATTAGATTAGACAAACCACTGTTTATCAATGGTATAATGACCATATACAGTGGTGTGAAAAAGTGTTTGCCCCCTTCCTGATTTCCTATTTTTTTGCATGTTTGTCACACTTAAGTGTTATGAAACATCAAACCAATTTAAATATTAGTCAAAGACAACACAAGTAAACACAAAATGCAGTTTTTAAATTAAAGTGTTTATTATTAAGGGAGAAAAAAATCCAAACCTATATGGACCTGTGTGAAAAAGTGATTGCCCCTAAACTTAACTGGTTGGGCCACCCTTAGCAGCAACAACTGCAACCAAGCATTTGTGATAACTTGCACTGAGTCTTTTACAGCATTGTGGAGGAATTTTGGCCACTCATCTTTGCAGAATTGTTATAATTCAGCCACATTGTAGGGTTTGAGCATGAACGGCCTTTTTAAGGTCATGCCACAGCATCTCAATAGGATTCAGGTCAGGACTTTGATTAGGCCACTCCAAAGTCTTCATTTTGTTTTTCTTCAGCCATTAAGAGGTGGACTTGCTGGTGTGTTTTGGATCATTGTCCTGCTGCAGAACCCAAGTTCGTTTCAGCTTGAGGTCACAAACAGATGGCCAGGTCCTAAAGAGGCAAAACAGCCCCAGACCATCACACTACCACCACCATATCTTACTGTTGCTATAATGTTCTTTTTCTGAAATGCTGTGTTACTTTTACGCCAGATGTAATGGGACACACACCTTCCAAAGAGTTCAACTTTTGTCTCGTCAGTCCACAGAATGTTTTCCCAAAAGTCTTGGGGATCATCAACATGTGTTCTGGAAAAATTGAGACGAACTTTAATGTTTTGGTTTTCGTCTTGGAACTCTGCCATGCAGGCCATTTTTGCCCAGTCTCTTTCTTATGCTGGAGGCATGAACACTGACCTTAACTGAGGCAAGTGAGGCCTGCAGTTCTTTGGATGTTGTTGAGGGGTCTTTTGTGACCTCTTGGATGAGTCGTCGCTGCGCTCTTGGAGTAATTTTGGTCGACCGGCCACTCCTGGGAAGGTTCACCATTGTTCCATGTCTTCACCATTTGCTGGTGTGTTTCACCAGTGGCTCTCACTGTGGTTCGCTGGAGTCCCAAAGCTTTAGAAATGGCTTTATAACCCTTTCCAGACTGATAGATCTCAATTACTTTCTTTCTCAATTGTTCATGAATTTCTTTGGATCTCGACATGATGTGTAGCTTTTAAGGATCTTTTGGTGTACTTCACTTTGTCCGACTATTTAAGTGATGTCCTGATTGAGAACAGGTGTGGAAATAATCAGGTCTGGGTGTGGCTAGGGACAGTGAACTCAGGTGTAATAAACCATAGTTTTCACACAGGGCCACATAGGTTTGGATTTTTTCTCTCCCTTAACAATAAACACCTTCATTTAAAAACTGCATTTTGTGTTTACTTGTGTTGTCTTTGACTAATATTTAAATTGGTTTGATGTTCCGACACACTTAAATGTGACAAACATGCAAAAAAATTAGGAAATCAAGAAGGGGGCAAACACCTTTTAACTGTATAATAAAAAAATATATAATATCTTGATTATACAGTGAAACATATATAATATACTTAAAATAATAACTTGTTTTTATGCAGTAATTAAAAACTGGAAAATCCAGAAAAAACAGCTTCTATAGGTTACAGTGGTAAATATTTAGTGTGACCTCCCCTTACATTTAAGAAATAGTGGCATCTTGCAGCTTCAACGGGATGCCAAGTTGATCTTTCTACAATCCTAAGAGGTTTGATCAGAAATGGTCTTTTTGGAAGTGTAGCAGCCAAGATACCATATTTTTCAGAAGGGGAACAGGATGAAAAAGCTAAGATATGCTAAAGCTCACACAGATTGGAAATTTTGGGGTCCAGTCGTCGACAATGTGTTATATATGGTCATTATACCATTACTAAAACATAAAATCGATTGGGGGGCTACGACTTTCGCACAGCACTGTACAAGAAAATGTTAGTGTATATTGATTTAAATGATAGAATGAAGTGAAATAAGTTAATTATTAGTAACTTCATTACTGAACACAGTAACCTTACTTACTGTTGTAACTAACCTGCAGCCTGGAACAAAAATAACCTTATTCATTGTTCTACTGCCTTCAAATTTTCAAAACCATAAACATGTGCAGAAATGTTTCTGAAACTGAATGCGCAGCCCACCTGCGACGTGTAGGCGAAGTCGATGAGCAGCTCCATGGCACGCTCGTCAATGTCCCGGATCACCACCTCGGTCTGGCGGCTTTCGGCCAGCTCACCGGTGAACATGGCCCTGAAGTACGGACTGCATGCCGACAGAATGACACGGTGTGCGTAGATCTTCTTGGCGCCCACCACCAACACGACGTCGCAAAGCTCACGGTGCTTCCGCAGCAAGTTGATCACTTCTAGCGTCTGCCGTGGGTGCTTGTCTGACACGTAGGGCATGCGGGCCGGCTGCGGCACGCCCTCTGGCAGCTTGTTGGGGTCACCCAGGGTGCAGCGGCTTGTGATGTCCATCCCGCCGGTGCCCCTAAGCACAGATCAAGCAGAGTATGACTAAATAGCACGGCATAACTAAGACAACTCATTTTAAATACTTTTTAGTGTGATAGTAACATAGAACTTTTTAGATTAGGGGTTGATTTTGCACAGCATCTGATTTACAACTTACAACCGATACAATCTTACAATCCAAGCAATTGTGGGTTACGGGGCTTGCTCAGGGACCCAACAGTGGCAGCTTTGGCAGAGAAGGGATTTGAACCCTGGACCTTCTGATCCATAGTCCAGTACCTTAACCACTAGGCTACAATAGTTCAATTGTGGTAGTCTACTTAGTATTATAATAAATACATAAATAATAACATACACGTTATTGTTAGTTATATTAATAATGCTTGCCGAAGTGCAATACTAACCTTAAACATGGGAAGAAAGATCAGAAAAGAAGACTTGTAAATTGTCCATTTAGGGCTAGTGTCACCTGCATATTTATTAGGGGTGAGAAACGATTCGATTGTTTGACTTTTTCTTTCTTTCTGAAGTGTAATCCATGCAAAACAATGCATATTATCTGAAGTTTATAAACAAAATAAACTTTAGTCCCCTGCACTTAATAGAAAGAGGTTTAAAATTGAAAATAAACTTTTATTTCTGAAGAATAACAATTCAAAATTGTGTGTAGCCTACTTATTACGTAATGTGTATGGGAGCATGACCTACAATTGCACCCTCTGGTGTTCAAAAAATGAAAGAGCATCAGATGGCACAATAAACAGAATGCATATGACATCATACATCACCGTGATGCAAGCCATGCCACAGTGCATATTTACACCCCCATATATTTAGTGGTATAATACATCCTCAAAATACAAAGGGCACTTTTGCACAAATTAAACAGTTTCTAACCAGTGACTCTACACAGTTTCAAGAAAGGGATCAAGACAATCCTTTTGTTTCTTCTTCATTTTTGTTTTAGTTGTTGAATAAAACAGTCAAAACAGTTTCTGTATTCTGAAGGACTGATTCACACAGCTTTAGCAACAATTTTCACAGGCCTTGGACAGATGGAAATATCAGGAGTGTATGAACATGACCCACGCCAATGACAATGAGCTGTCCAAATGCACCCAACAGTTACTTCAATTACCACGGATGTCCCCACAAAACCAATAGAACACCGTGCATCAGTACGTCTCCTATTATAGCATGTCTCGCATTGCAAATTTCGATTTACAGCACCAATTCAGACATGCCATATAAACAGAAATAAGATATCTGTAACTTATTCACAGTTCCAGGCATGTCCTCCACACAGAGACGCCAGGGCAGACCCAGGACCTGCTGAAGGGATTACATCAGGGAGTCTAGGGATCCCTAGGGAGGAGCTGGAATCTGTAGCCAGGGACAGAGAAATCTGGGCTGACATTCTCAGCCTGAGCAGTGGACTGAAAAGGAGACTGTATTTATGTAAAATTACTCCTGTCCTGCTTTGATATGACAGACAATTCCAACATAAGGTCTACAAACGATATGAAGTTTTGTTTGCATTTGTAAGACCTTTGATGCAGGAGTATCCGTGTGAGACCAGATTTTGACCTGTACTGACTTAATATCAACTCTCCAGTAAGAGTGCAGAGCACAGTTCCTGTTGGCCTGAGGCATGAGAAACATCACTATTTGGTTACTTCCCCAGTTCAAAAATGAACTACCATCAGAGCACTGGTCATCTTAGTGGGTCAGATTTCATGAGCTAGCCTAATGTGCATGCCAAAAACACACTCACCTGCCACGTTATTAGGCACACCAACTGGCTTAATTCTTTGTGGCATAGATTCAACAAGGTGCTGAAAACATTCCTCAGAGATTGGGGTTCATACTGGCATAATAGCATCAGGCAGTTGCTGCAGATTTGTCAGCTGCACACCCATGACGCAAATATCCTGTTCCAACACCTCAATGGTTCTCTATTGGACTGATATCTGGTGACTGTGGAAGCTGTTTGACTACATTGAACTCACTGTCATGTTTAAGAATCCAGTGGGAAATGACTTAAGCTTTGTGACATGGTGAGTTTTCTAGCTGGAAGTAGCCATCAGAAGATGGTACACTGTGGTCATAACATGATGGACATGGTCAGCAACAATACTCAGACTGTGGCATTTAAACAATGCTCAATTTGTATTAGTTGTATTAGGGGGCCCAAAAGGTTATTTGAGTTACTGTTGCCTTTCTATCATCTCAATCCAGTCTGGCCATTCTCCTCTGACCTCCGGCATCAACAAGGCATTTTAGCCCAGAGAACTGCTGCTCACAGGCTATTTTCTCTTTTTTGGACTATTCGCTGTAAACCCTTGAGATGGCTGTGTCTGAAAATCCCATTAGATCTGAAATAGTCAGACCAGTGCGCCTACCACCGACAACCATGCCCTGTTCAAAGCCACTTAAATAATTCTTGTTTCCCATTTACTCGGTTTGAACTTCAGCAGGTCGACTTCACCATGTCTACATGCCTAAATTCAGGGAGTTGCTGCAGTGTGCTTGGCTGATTAGATATTGGCGTTAACAAGCAGTTGAACAGGTGCACCTAAGAAAGTGGCCAGTGAGTGTAGGCAATAACCTACAAAAACTCAATTTTGACACAGAAAGCAAGCCTGTATCTTCTGCTGTAAAAAGCATGAAAAATCACTGACGCCTGCTTTAAAGGCTAATTCTGTGTCCTGATGTGTTCCCGGTAGGGGGTGCCATATGCGTCATCTATAAAAATATCTTAATTGTTCTTTCAACTGTGTACGAGCTGACATTATCGAGCATGTCACTCACTTTGCAATAAACAGTCAAAAACGCACCTTAATGTTCATGCATACACTGCATCATGTAGCCAGGTAGTCTAAACAAACCTTTTTTCTTGGTGCCCCCTTATGAGCTTCTAAGAAATGCTGCACCCCCAGCCAGCACCACTTTTGAGACACCAATTGACCTAAGATGCATGTGTTTTGACTGTAGGAGGAAATGGGAATAAACCCATGCAGACACGAGGAGGATATGCACACTCCACACAAAAAGAAGGGACCCGGACCACTCCACCAGGCATCAAACCCAGGACACTGTGAGGTGACAGTGCTACCCACCGAGCTGCCCTAAAATCAAATAATTTTATATACAGATTTTATTTATAGTGAGTGTGTTATTTAAATGTTATTTAACATGTGCAAATTATATTTTGACAAACTCAGAGCACCTCAGAGCAGACAAAGCCTCACGACCCCCGTGATGTTTGGGGTCCCCCTAAGAGGTCTCCGGACACCAGGTTGGAAACCATGGGTTTAGACTACTGCCCATGCAGACTGAGTGCAAATCAGGTTCGTGTTCAACTATGCCTAAAGGAGCATGACTACCATTAAAAATGAGTGAACAAACTGCACCAGGAAACAAAATACAGACACCACCAGTCTCACAGTCTACGTCATTAGATTTAATTGCTAGATATCAATTTGCAAGCTATGTTTGAAACTGGTTGCCATTAAAGACAGCTTTGGTAACTTGGCTATCAATTTCACCAGCTGCAATCTAACCACCATGCAGAATATGAAGATTATGACAACCTTCAGGAGTCAGCTGTCCACGCTAGGCTTAAACCGGCCAAGGTACCAGCACAAAAACACACTCATCAAACCTTAGCAAAATCATTCACCAAAAAAAGTGCCTTACGACAAAAAAAAAGCAAAGGATGGCATGACAAAAACGCTGTCACCAAATAACACTGCAAAAGCCATGGCGCCAGTTCAGGCTGCTGACAGAGATGACTTCAAACAACTTTTGAATACAAGACCCAAGATATACACTGCTAAAGTATCGTCTAATTATTGTTATCAACAAAATCCATCAAACATCGCGTAATTGTCAATATCACACAACCAACAGAGGATAAAACTGTCGAGTGTCACTGCCCTTGTGGCTACAAACACTGGAGTGCATTTTTTAGGTATTGTGCACCAGCCTTTGGACACAGCTGATCAGAGTACACAGTGGGATTCCACAATGTCCTTGTTATACACGCGGTTGCCAGGTTACTAGATACACCCACTTTTTACATACTTTTAATGCCCATGTTATCAGCTGCACCTACTTTATAGTTGCTCAATGTAGGCATGTCACTAATTATAGAGCAGGAAGGGAGGGAGCGATAAGTGTAAATAGTGTGTAAACAATCAGCACTGCTGGTGCATCTAAGAACAGCCATCTTGAAGTCATGCCAGAGTACTTTAAACGGATTAAGGTGTGTTTTTGGGTCACTGAACTTGTATCATTAAGTTCTCTTCACGTGACGGGCTACCACACTGACATTCTCCTCTATGGCATTCAGATTCACTGTCCCACGGTGTCTTCAAGCAGTCCAGGATCAGTCACTGAACAATCAAGCAAGCCTAAACCATGGCCTCCCTCCACCATGCTTTATAGTTGGAATGAGGTTGTGATTGTTGTTTCCTCTCCAAACAAAGCATTTCTGCCCAACAGAAATCAGTAGGATACAGCAGTGGCACACTGGTTAGCACTGTCACCTCACAGCTTTACAGAGCCATGTTCAAGTCCTGGCCCGTCCTCTGCCTGTGTAGGATTTGTATGTTCTCCTCATGTCTGCAGGGTTTTCCTCTGAATCCACAATCTAAAGACATGTGGTTGGTCTGCTGGCCTCTCTAGTGTCCCAGTGTCAGGGACTGGTTCCCCCAAGTTGTGGGTTACATCCCGGCCACCTCCCACCATGAACAGGATTAAGCGAGTATGGAAAATGAGTCAATTCTCTCAATTCTTTCAACAAACACCATTTTCAATTTTACCTTTAATAAGGAGTTTCAGCAGGTGTTTCTGCTCCTGCTTTTTGTCAGCCTTCAGCACAGCAGCGTGTGCCCTTGGTGTGATCTTAGCAGGACACCCAATGCTTGCCAGAGCATCTTTAATCGTCTGAAATTAGTTTCTCTTAGGTCACTCGAGGCATTTCTTGAGAAGACACAAACCAGGTACAGGGCACCTCTACAACCCGCATCGCATGTCATTACCTGGTTCACAAACTCTGTAAATGAAGGAATGTCTAATTGGCAACAATGTGGAAATCAGACAGGACTACTCTTCTCAGACAGTGTAGTACACAGAGAACGAGGCCTGATGTCAGACTCATTTTATATACAGGACCCTACTCAATGCCAAACACTTTGAGAAAGGACTTCACCTCGACAACGCAGGTAACGACATTTAAAGAGTTCGATAATTAGAAGAAATTAATTCAACCAACACATGGAGTGTGTATTGTAGGAACTTTAAAGGAGCACTGCCAGCTGTTGAGAGCTTCTGAATAATAACCGTAAATAAATGACACGGTTGTTTAGTGCAACTACTAGTACAGTCTTGTAGCCACTAGATTGCTTTGCGTTAGAGACGCCAATCACTGAACTAGCATAGCTGTTGCTGCACAGTTCAAGAAGCACGCTGGAAATCAACAAAACGTAAGGTTCAAAAGCACCTAATAGCGTGACATAATGCTCTTTTACCTTATTTGTCCATTCAAACGGTCCAGAGTGCCCTTTAAGTGATCTATAAGCGAGAAATAAAATCAACTCCTGGGGCCAGCTATAGCAATGACGCCAGTGTTGGGGCGGCAACCAAACGGCTCTGTATTGAACATATAGTTTACTACATGGAGTGTAGATACAATTTCTTTTCCACACTATATAGTGTTCCTAAATAGGAAGTTACAAGCGGTTTGGGATTTGAGCGTTTGGTTACTCTAGCTGGATTTCCAAAATGGCAGCAGGGTAATAGTGGATTTCAAAATAAAGGTCCAAATAGTATAAAAGTACAAAGTTTCAGGGACGCCTACAGAAAAAATTGAGTAATGCATAATACAACAATTACGGAGATCTACTGGTGACATCCCTTCTTAATAATATTGAAACGTGGCCACGACGTATTAAGGTGTGGGAATGACATCATTATGGCATAGTCACAACTTGGCAGTTGCGGCCACAGTTTATAAATAAGAGTATAGGACATGATATGGTGTTGAGGATTTATTCATACCTTATGATTACGTAAGGCTGGCTTTCAGGTTGATATTTCAACAAATCTACCATTAGAAGGATTGATAAATATGATAAGAAATCATTCCCTTGCCTTAATGAACTCGTTCCTATGCATTAATTATCTCATTCTTAATCATTAGTTCCATTCCACACCTTAATAATTTGTTTCTACGTATTAGGATCTCGTTCCCACACCTTAATAAGTCGTGGCCACTCTTTAATTTTATCAAGAAGGGATGTCACCAACAGAGCTCTATACAAACATATGAAAAACAAACTTTGTGCAAAACAAGAAATATACAGCGGAGTATTGCTGCCAAGCAGAATAAAAAAGTTATAACAAAAAATTATGTCATAAAAACGAGAAAATATCTAACTGATTGAGGTATTCACACTGGAAGCTTCTGCAGTTTCCTCAATGCTGCAGTTGACTGAATTAATCAAATTTTTCTTTATGTTCGGCCTAAGATAGTGAAATTTTAGTGTCACTGAGTAGCGCAGGTGGTATTTTCATTAGTATTTGCATGCTGTGAAGGATTCTCAAATCTCATATAGATCTAAAACACAGTCAGTTGGAGTAATAATACAAACACAACTCACTAGCAAAAAATGCAGAAGCTTCCAATGTGAATACCTCTGTCAGTTAGCTAGATACTCCATACTTTTTTCGTAATTACAGAATAATTATATAGTTTTAATGTCATACTTTTCTCATTAGAACTAGATACCTTCATGTAATTATGACAAAATTTTGTTATGGCAGTTTATATGACATATTTTCTCATACTAACGACATGCTGAAATGTTTATTTTTTATTCTTCATGGTAGCAATAAGCCTCTGTAGAAACCTATAGAAGTAATGGCAATATAAATCTGAAAATATTGAAAATTAATTGAATTATAGAAACTATGCTGTTAGTGATGGTCCTACTTCAAATACCGCATTCACTACAAACTATAAATACATGCATTGTAACATAAATGTTTTCTACAATTAAATCAATTAACATAGCAATTTGTTTTTTACGTATTTAGTACTCCTTTGCAATTTCCCTGCTACCTCTCCACTCAGCTCTCCCCTGTTCATTTGCTTTTTCCCAGTCGCTGCATTTTTCTTGCATTTCTTCCAACCACTTCTTGAAATTAATACAGCAGTACTCTGCTTTTAATTTGTAGGCCACATTTCATTCAGTTTGTCTTGCAGTTCAGCCAGCGCGCTGTCAGCATCTCTGACTCTGTCCACATCCAGCAGGCTGTCAAGGTTTTTTTTTTTTTCACTCTCATATGGATATAATATTCATAATACACTGATCCTTGCTGTGATTTGTAAATAGCCCTGCCATATTTTCTCTAATATTTACCAGATTCATATAGAAGCTGCCTTATGTTAATGCTTTGCATAATTTTTCCTGATTTCTTTCTTCAGTTTGTGCTTATAGTTCAAATATTGAACCATGCAGTGTCCAAAATGCTAGAGGGTGTCAGTATAATGATATGCTGATAAAGAAATCTTAAGTCATTTTAACATTACCTCCATTAGGTACTGGCATCGATAATAAGATTTATACTAATAAAATTATAAACACACATTTCAAACCAAATTATTTAAAAGCTAGATATATTTTTAAAACAGTGAGAAGAGTGCAAGGGAACTATATTATACAACACCAAATCAGAAAAAGTTAGGTCGGTATGGAAAATGCTAACAGGAAAAAATTCACATTACATTTAATCTTACTTCTATTTCATTGTAGACAGTATGTTTTTTTTTAAACAGACAGTTTTTTTTTCTAGTCAACTTCATGTCCTTTGTTAATAACCATCCATTCCTGAATTTCAGGCCTGTAACACATTCCTAAACAAGTTGGGATGGGGCAATTTAGGTCTAGTAATGAGGTAAAAAACATCAAATTTGTTTTTTTACATAAATTATGATGTGATTTCAAACAGGTAATGCCAACAGGGGATTACAATAGTCTTGAATTTCCTACATTTGTACACAATCTGTCTGACTGGGGATAGGTGGAGTCCAAACTCTTCAGACTTGGCTTTGTAACCTTTTCTAGTCTTTTTTTCTGAGCTCCTCAGAAATCTCCTTTGTTTGTACCATCATACACTTCCACAAACATGTTGTGAAGATCGCTGTTTTTTAATACATTTCACATACACTCACAGATATGTAATATTGGATCATTGTGCTCAATAAATAAATGACCAAGTGCAATATTTTGCCGCATTTGTTTAGCTAAGTTCTCTTTATCTACTTTTAGGACTTGTGTGACAATATGATGTTTTAAGTAATATTTACGTATGTAAGTTGTAAAGGATTCCCAAACGCTCAAGCACCACTGTATGTCCTTTTGATGCAGTTAACCAATAAAGTTCCATAAACAACTGCTGAAATGAGAGTATGATTGCATTATAAGTGTGCGTGTATACACGCTCAATTGAAGTCAATCGCAACAAAGATTCTAACTGATCATTTGATTTGGAATGTGTATTCAGCACACATACACAGCTCACAGTAACTGCTTATTTATTGTCTGTTTATTTATTTATTTATTTAACCTCAATGGCTATTCACGCCAGGAGCAAGGTTGTATAAATACAGTGGTACCTCGGTTCTTGTTGTTAATTTGTTCCAGAAGGCTTGTCGAGAATCAAAAATGACAAATACTGAGCAAATTTTTCCCATAAAGAATAATGTAATTTGAATTCATCCATTCCAGACCCCCAGAAATGCCACTGGTGTGAATGTGTCTGACCAAACAACCAGAAACAGGCTTCATGAGGGCCCGACATCTTGTAGTAGGCCCTGGAAGTGACTGGTTTAACCTGGGAAATGTAAAAGGTAGGGTTAATACGCATATGTTTAGGTAACTTTAGATATAGCGAAAGGATTGATAGCAGAAGGATTGATTTCCTTACTGACTGGAAACGGACCGATAAGACAAGGTGCCAGCTTCCTGGCATCGACGTGGAGGGGCAGGTTGCGTGGCGAGAGCCAGACAGATTTTCCAGGGGCGTAGGAAGGGGCCGGCCTCCGGTGGCAGTTGGCAGAGCGCTGGGTGGCACCACGGGCCTTGAGCAGCGCTGATCTGGTGGCCTTCCATGTTTTGGGGCATCTGGCCTTCCATGTCTTGCGGTCCCACTACCTCTGGCTCCGTATCTGGGAAGAGGGAAGGCTGGTAGCCCAGGGAAGCTTTAAACGGGGAGGCGTGGTGCCATTGGTAAGGGTGTTGTGGGCATACTCACCTGAGCCCAGCTGCTGACTCCACTTAGAAGGGTCCTTGGTGGTAAGACACCGCAGAGTGGCCTTGATCTCTTGGTTGGACCACTCGACCTGCCTGTTGGACTCGGGGTGGAACCCAGACATCAAGCTCACCATGGCCCCAAGGGCCTTACAATATGCCTTCCGAGGTAAATTGGGGCCCTCTGTCCAACACGATGTCTTGAGGAATGCCATGAATCTTGAATACTTGGGTGAACAGTATGTCAGCCATCTCAGTCACTATGGGGAGCTTGAATAGGGCAATGCGTATGGCCTTGAAAAAGTGGTCGTTGAAGTCGACGGCCATGTGCGACCACGGGCATCCCATAATGGGGAGAGGCTGCAGGAGCACGGCGGGTGGCTGGTGAGAGGTCTTATTGCAGGCGCATGTGGAACAGGCTGCCACGAACTCCTTAACATCGTCCTCCGCAATGGGCCGCCAGAAATAGTGTCAGAGGAACGTCAGGATACGGTGGTAGCCAGGGTGACTGGCAAAGCAGGAGTTGTGGGACAACTTCAGGATGGCGGGCCGGGCCAAAGTGGGCCCAGTTCAGTCTCCTGCACCTCTTTGAACGTCCGCTGGATCCCTCAGGTGAGGCGGGCAACTAGGCGGACGGGCAGCAAGATGGTGTCAGGGTGCTCCTCTGGGCTCTCGGTGGAGAACTAGCATGACAGAGCGTCCGGGTTAAGGTTCCGCAAGCCCGACCTGTAGGTCAGAGTGAAATTTAACCTGACGAAAAACAAGGTCCATCTGGCCTGGTGGGAGTTAAACCGTTTGGCAGACTGAATGTACGCCAAATTCTGGTGGTCGGTCCAAACCACAAATGGCTGCTCAGAGCCCTCTAGCCAGTGTCTCCACTCCTCGAGGGCCAACTTGACCGCCAGCAGCTCACGGTTCCCCACGTTGTCATTCTTCTCAGCAGGGCAGAGGCGTCTAGAGAAGAAGGTGCAGGGGTGTAGCTTGTTCTCAGAGACTACTTACTGAGATAGGATGGTGCTCACACCGGAATCCGAGGCGTCAACCTCCACAACAAACTAGCAGCCAGGGTCTGGTTGCACCAAGACTGGGGCTGTAGTGAACAGCTTCTTGAGGTGGGAAAACACTTTATCCGCCTCAGGGGTCAATTTGAAGGAGGACTTGGTGGAGGTGAGCTGAGTAAGGGGAGCTGCTACCTTGCTGTAATCCCTGATGAACAACCGATAAAAATTAGCAAACCCCAGGAACCGTTGAAGTTCCTTCCGTTCCGGGGGTACAGGCCACTCTGCAACGGCGCTGATGTTCTCTGGGTCTGCCTTGATGCTCCCCCTCTGAATGGTTTTTCTGGCAAATAAGTGCAAGGGAGAGCCTTGAAGACAGGTAGGGCTGACATGAGGCAGTTCTGGTGGCAGTAATCGCTCCAGCCTGTGATGCTCCCCTCTCTCCAATTGATAACCGGGCTGTGACAGGCTAGCCAGAGATAACCAAGAACCACTGGAGTCTTGGGAGCGCGAATGATAACACGAGTGGTATGGGGAGCATGCGGTGCGCGATCTTGGCCAGGATTTTGCCACCCAGGGCGTATGCTCGCGTGGGGGTCTCCAAGTTCTCCAGCTGGATGACAAGCTGGGCCGCAAGTTTCTTGTTCAACAGGTTCTCCTCAGATCCAGACTCCACCAGGGCTTCCACGGTGTGAGCCAAAACAGGCAGATACAGGGTGGCAGGTAAAGACAGGAAAGCCCGGCCATATGATGGGGGTTTAGAAAGAGAGCTCACCAGGACCCCCAGAATCACCACCGAGCGACCAGGGAGATGAGCTGGACGTTGGGATCAAAGGCTCCAACACAGCAGGTCCGGTGCGGGGTACCAGGATCGCCTGAACCGGGTGCAAAACCCTTTCCAACTGGCGTGCTTGGATGCGCCGGTCCAGGCAAATGGCCAGGTCCACCATCGCCTGAAGGTTGTCGGGCTCATCACGGGCCGCTAGCTCGTCCTTCAGGGATTTGGACAGGCCCGATCAGAATGCCTCGAGCAGTGCTGGGTCATTCCAACTGGCGTCCACGGTCAACGACCAGAACTTCACGGTGTAGTCAGAGACTGATCGGGAACCCTGGCGGCTTACGAGGCAACTCGACACCGTATCACCATGGCTAGGGTGGTCAAAAACCACCCTTAACCGACGAAAGAAATTGGCGTACGAGAGGTCCTCAAAATCCCTCTGGGAGAGCGTGGCCTTAGCCCACGTTAGGGTCCTACCCAGAAGGAGGCCGATGCTTTGGGGCAGTTTTTCTGCAAAGGGTACAGAACGACTGATCCATGTTAAGGGAAGAACTCAACCTCATAGAAAATTTGTGGAGGGAGTTGAAAGTCCGTGTTGCCCAGCGATGGTCGCAAAACATCACTGCTCTAGAGGAGATCTGCATGGAGGAATGGGCCAAAATACCAGCTACAGTGTGTGCAAACCTGGTGAAGACTTACAGGAAATGTTTGACCTCTGTCATTGGCAACAAAGGTTATGTTACAAAGTATTGAGTTGAACTTTTGTTATTGACCAAATACTTATTTTCCACCATAATTTTAGAGCTACAACAATGAATCGATAAAATCGATAATAATCGATTATTAAAAGTGTCGACAATGAATTTCATTATCGATTCGTTATGTTGCATGATTTATGTGTATCCACTTACGTTACTTGCGGCACTTCGTCAACGCTGGAAAAAAAATATGAGCGAGTTGATTGGAGCAAGGCGAATCCGGCGCGAAGGTGGAATCGTCAAAATAAGTTAGCGTTAAGAATTAAATAAATTCTATAAATTAAACATGACCGACGCAAAGAAGAAGGTTCGGCTTAAGTCCTCAAAAGTGTAGGAGCACTTCACGCTTCACACAACAAAAAATGTGTAACATGAAAGCTTTGCAAAAGTGATCTGACCTGGCACAGGAGCACCCTGGTGATGATACAGCCCTCAAAACGGAAGCATGTCACCGATGAGGATGAAGGGAGCTCAACAACAGCGTAAGTCACCACAATATCCCGAGTTTGTTCAGTTTTGAAGTGAGGAAACGTAACGGCGCACTCATATTATGGGAACGGACACAGCGTTTTCCGGCTCCAGCCCTTTATGTTGTGCACCCGTTTTTGGTCCTCGCCTGTTTTGAACGGTTGAACGGTGCAGGTATTGTTTTGATACCTTCCCTTTTGACTCAGAGTATGCCAAAGTCTCCTTTTTAGTTCTCCACCTTGCCGATGAAGCCCTAACCTGGGCCACCCAGCTTTGGCCAATGCTCAAGGCAGGAACCTCACAAGAGTTCCTGGAGATGCTGGAGTTTGGCTTTGGCTCCCCACGGGCTTGCATGGGCATCGAAGCCACGGGTTCTGAACCTGTTCGCTCTGTCCGGCCTGCTTTGGTTGGTAAAGTGCTGGATCATCAGCTTGCCACCAGCCGGTCTGCCCAAGTCAAGCGTCTGCCTACGCTCATGATACCCGGCACTCTAGTGTTTGATAACCATGTCTGTACTCGCTCTAGTCTCGCCGCAGAACCTCTAGTTCTAGACAGCCGTGTCCGTACTCGCTCTAGTCTCGCCGCAGAACCTCTCGTTCTAGATGACCATGTCCGTACTCGCTCTGGTCTCGCCGCAGAACCTCTAGTTCTCAATGACCGCGTTCCTACTCGCTCTAGTCTCGCTGCAGAGCCTCTAGTGCTAGACAGCTGTGATGTGCCCATTCCTGCACCACGGACATTCGTGCCCGCTCCTGCACCACGGACATTCGTGCCCACTCCTGCACCACGGACATTCGTGCCCGCTCCTGCACCACAGACATTCGGGCCCACTCCTGCACCACGGACATTCATGCAAGTGCATGCTACCAGGACGTCTGCAGTTCCGGTGGCTGCACCAAGGGCGTCAGCAGTTCCGGTGGCTGCACCGAGGGCGTCAGCAGTTCCGGTGGCTGCCTCCAGGGCGTCAGCAGTTCTGGTGGCTGCCTCCAGGGCGTCAGCAGTCCCAGAGGCCTTCCCAGAGGCCGTGCACATGTCAGAGGCCTTCCCAGAGGCCGTGCACATGTCAAAGGCCTTCCCAGAGGCCATGCACATGTCAGAGGCCTTCCCAGAGGCCGTGCACTTGTCAGAGGCCTTCCCAGAGGCCGTGCACTTGTCAGAGGCCTTCCCAGAGGCCGTGCACTTGTCCAGAAGCCTTCCCAGAGGCTGTGCACATGTCAGAGGCCTTCCCAGAGGCCGTGCACATGTCCAGAGGCCTTCCCAGAGAAAGTCTCTTCCATAGAGACCCGTTTCAGAGAAAGTCTCTTCCCCAGAGACCCATCCAGAGAAAGTCTCTTCCACAGAGACCCGTCCAGAGAAAAGTTCTCTTCCACAGAGACCCGTCCAGAGAAAGTCTCTTCCACATAGACCCGTCCATGAAGAAGTCTCTTCCACAGAGACCCGTCCAGAGAAAGTCTCTTCCACAGAGACCCGTCCAGAGAAAAGTCTCTTCCACAGAGACCCGTCCAGAGAAAGTCTCTTCCAAAGAGACCCGTCCAGAGAATGTCTCTTCCAAAGAGACCCGTTCAGGGCCTGTCCCCTCCAGGGAGACCCTTTCAGGGCCTTGTCCCCATCCCGGGAGACCCTTTCAGACCCTCTCCGGGACTGTCCCCTCCAGGGAGACCCTTTCAGAGACTGTCCCTCCAGGGAGATCCAGCATCCCGTCCACGGGCTCTGCTCTTCATCATCCCGTCCCACGGGTCCAGTCGTCGACTCGGCTCCCTGCCTCCAGTCGTCGACTCGGCTCGCCTGCCCTCCAGTCGTCGACTCTGCTCGCCTACCTCCTCTCGACGACTCCGATCGTCAGCCTCCTCTCTCGACGACTCCACTCGTCTGCCTCCAGCCGTCGGCGACCCTCGCTTTCTCCAGGCTCCAGCCGTCGGCGACCTCGCTCTCCAGGCTCCAGCCGTCGGCGACCTCGCTCTCCAGGCTCCAGCCGTCGGCGACCTCGCTCTCCAGGCTCCAGCCGTCGGCGACCTCGCTCTCCAGGCTCCAGCCGTCGGCGACCTCGCTCTCCAGGCTCCAGCCGTCGGCGGCCTCGCTCTCCAGGCTTCAGCCGTCGGCGGCCTCGCTCTCCAGGCTTTAGCCGTCAGCAACCTCGCTCTCCAGGCTCCAGCCGTCGGCATCCTCACTCTCCAGGCTCCAGCCGTCGGCCTCCTCGCTCGCCAGCCTCCAGCCATCGTGGACGCCGCTCGTCTGCCTCATGTCGTCATCGACGCCGCTCTCCTGCTTCCCGTCGGCGCCTCCGTTCTCCAGCCGACCGACTGCTGGCAGTCCCCTCCTGGGGTCCGCCCGGCGAGGAGACCGTCTGAATTGGAACTGTGCCTGGGGGTCTATCTTGGGCGTCCTAGCTCCGTCTCGGACTCCGTGGGGGGGGGGGCTCTGTCACGCCCGCTCATCACACGCACCTGTTCCTCGTTTCCCACGTCACAACCGCACGGTACTTAAATCGCGCTCACTTCACGCTCAGGGCAGATTATTGATGGTTCACGACGGTCGCGTCCCTACGCGCCGCACCTCATCTCGCGTCCCTACGCGCCTCGCTGCCTACCGCGTCTCTACGTGCCTCGCCGCCTATCGCGTCCCTATGCGCCTCGCCGCCTGTCGTGTCCCCACGTGCCTCGCCGCCTATCGCGTCCCTACGCGCCGCGTCCTATCCAGGTATCGTGCCGTTTAACTTACTTCCTTGTTTTGTTTAGTTTGCACCCGTTTTGCGCTCTCAGCATTGTTTATGTTACATACTCGTTTTCGTTCTATGCCAGTTTTCCGGCTCCGGCCCTTTATGTTGTGCACCCGTTTTCAGTCCTCGCCTATTTTGCCGTGTTTTCCTTTTGTTGGTTGTATAATAAATAATATCCCTTTGTTTTGAACTTGCGTTCGTCTCCTCGTTCCTCTCGCCTCTCTGCGTTACAGTTTCTAAAGAAAGAGCGTGAATGAGTTTGTATGTAGTGTTTGCATCAGAGATGCATTTATTTTTCTTTATTGTTTAATTTGTTATTTTAATTTATTAATAAATTAAATTTATTATTATTCATTTATTGTAAGCACTTATTATGTTATTTAATTATCTGTTATTTAATGTTATATTTCTGAATAAAGACATGGAAAGTTTTTTTTATTAAACCCGATTCATCGATTAATCGAAAACTAATCGACCGATTAATCGATTATTAAAATAATCGTTAATTGCAGCCCTACATAATTTACAATTAAATTCTTTAAAAATCTTACAATGTGATTTCCTGGATTTTTTTAAATCATTTTGTCACTCATAGTAGAAGTGTACCTATGATTAAAATTACAGACTTCTCATCTTTATATATATACTGCTCAAAAAAATACAGGGACCACTTGGAGTTATATTGTGTTGTTTAAGTGTTCCCTTTACTTTTTCGAGCAGTATATATATATATATATATATATATATATATATATATATATATATATATATATATATATATATACACACACACACACACACACACACACAGTCTCTCTCTCTCTCTTTTTGTCTCTCTCTGTCTATACAGTGGTGTGAAAAAGTGTTTGCCCCTTCCTGATTTCCTACTGTTTTTAAATGAAGGTGTTTATTATTAAGGGAGGAAAAAATCTAAACCTACATGGCCCTGTTTAAAAAAGTGATTGCCCCCCTCCCTTGTTAAAACATAACTTAACTTGTTACGATTCGCCATATTAAAAACGATGGCGAACCGTGAAAATAAAAGTATATCGGGTTTTATGACCCAAATGCAACAGAAGCCCTATAGCTGAGCGTCCACGAAAGCGTGGCACGGGAACTCCTCAGCACCTATGGCACGGACGCGGGGAAGAAGAAGTGTCATCACTTGAGCACATTACGCCAAATCAGGGTTAATGCATTCGCGATCGCACCCAGCTATGGTTTATCACACCTGAGTTCACTGTCTTAAGCCACACGTAGGCCTGATTATTGCCACACCTGTTCACAATCAGGACAGCATTTAAATAGGACCTGCCTGACAAAGTAAAGTACACCAAAAGGTCCATAAAAGCTACACATCATGCCGAGATCCAAAGACATTGAGAAAAAGGTAAATGAGATCAATCAGTCTCGAAAGGGATATAAAGCCATTTCTAAAGCTTTGGGACTCCAGCGAACCACAGTGAGAGCAATTATCCACAAATGGCGAAGACATGGAATATTGGTGAACCTTCCCAGGAGTGGCCGGTCGACCAAAATTACCGCAAGAGCGCAGCAATGACTCATCCAAGAGGTCACAAAAGACCACACAACAACATCCAAAGAACTTCAGACCTCACTTGCCTCAGTTAAGGTCAGTGTTCATGCCTCCAGCATAAGAAAGAAACTGGGCAAAAATGGCCTGCATGGCAGAGTTCCAAGACGAAAACCACTGCTGAGCAAAAAAAAACATTAAAGCTCATCTCAATTGTTCCAGAACACATCTTGATGATCCCCAAGACTTTTGGAAAAACATTCTGTGGACTGATGAGACAAAAGTTGAACTCTTAGGAAGGTGTGTGTCCCATTACTGTTACGGTTCGCCATAATGAAAAACCAGGCAACAAAGGAAAAAGGGATTTAGGACCCAAATGCAGTTAGCGCCAGATGGAAGTGGTGAACAAAAATATAATAGGAATAAAAAGGAAATAAATGTTCACCAGAAAAATGGCAAAAAAATAGAACAATAAAGAAAACCCACTTCGTAAGAGTACAGCGCCGCTATTCACAGATATGTTTACGTGGCTTCGCTGCACTAACGACGTACGGACCCGCTCATGCGGAGTGTCCGCGAAAGCATGCCACGTTAACTCCTAAATAATCGCCTGCCGGAGTGTGGCATGAACGCGGCGACAAAAAAGACGAGACTCAGAAAGCTCAGCGTCTTTTTCAACACACACAATCACGTGAGGAACGTATTTCCGAAGCAGGAAGGGGGGGTGACGGTGTGAAAGAGGGAAAAGGTGGAGCAAGTCTCGCAGCTACGAGCGAGGCTCCAAAACAACCGAGGACGTCCGGCAAAAGGAAATAAACAGGAAATAAATGAATGCTGGCCCTACTCTGGCATCTAGGCTCTACCTTACCAGACAGCCTCCCCACTGCCCCCGACTAGCAACCTTCAAATCACTAGTCTACCGTTTTCCCTAACCAAACTGAAATAGCGCTCAAAAACAAAGCGAGAAAGCCGTGTGAGGGCTGGTGCATGGCTGAAGAAAAAACAAATGAAGACTTTGGAAGACTCTGCAATGAAGACTCATTGCAAGTTATCGCAAACGCTTGGTTGCAATTGTTGCTGCTAAGGGTGGCTCTACCTGTTATTAGGTTTAGGGGGCAATCACTTTTTCACACAGGGCCACGTGGATTTTCCTTCATTTAAAAACTGCATTTTGTGTTTACTTGTGTTGTCTTACTTGACTAATATTTAAATTGGTTTGATTTTCCGAAACACTTACGTGTGACGTGTGACCACTGTCCATGCAAATATAAATCTGTATACTATACATATACCGTTTGTACTATGGCCCTGGTCTGCAACTCCAGTATGTTTTGGTAGTTGTCAAACTGATGTCCACATGAATGCCCCAGGGTATTCCAGCAGCGCATTTCCTAGATGTCTCAAATACTCAATTCATATTGGTGGCATCACTTACATCCACATATTTTGAAGCTGGTGGTGCAGGGAGATGTATGCAGAGAGCTGAAACATGAATGGCTTCAATGAAGGAAAGACAGAGATACCTAATGGGCGACCAAAAAAAAAAAAAAGTCCAATAAATCAATGCAGATCTGATAATCTAGGCAGACAAACCATCAGGGGTAAGGCAACGAACAAGGTCAAAAACAGAGAAGAGATTGAAATCAGAAGTAACAGCAGAACACAAGGAAGCAACATTCAGCAACAATGTGGTGGCACCCAAAACTTCTCAACGAGTGAGTCTGAGTGCAAAGTTTAAAAGTCTCTAATAATGAGTTGTGAATGAGCAGCTGTTGTGTGTGTTCCATAAGACGAGGCTTGTCCAGCTGTGTGTGAGGATGATTGTGGTCAATGGAGTCCAGAGGTTCAGCAGCCACGGCCATATTCCTGGCATTACCCACTCCCCCCAAGAGGTTTGTGTGTGCCGAGTAACACCAAGGTCTATTCAGCAGATGAGATGACCAGCGTTGTGGATGACCGCAGAGACAAAGTGCAGGGTGGTCCAGCTGTGAAAAGTGGAATTCCTGGATGAAGCCAGGACCCAGGATATCCTGTGCGAGCTCCCAGCAGCGTTCCTCATGCCCATAGCAATTGACGTGGGTTCTGGAGGCCAATTGCCTCTTACTGGGAGTCCAGGAGGTAATGAATGGTGTATGCAGGGGAACTGTCAATGTCTCTGGCTGGTAGGGGAGTAGCTGGGGCCTCAGTCAGGGGGACCGGAATGACCAGGTTAAGCAGGGGGATGTGAAAGGAAGTGTGGAGGCACCTGAATGATGCTGTTTATTCTGTAAACAACACTGAAGAGACCAGAGTAGGTAGGATGAAGCTTCTTGCTTCCTTCAGCAAATGTCCAGGGTAGACAGTCATACCCAGTTGCTGGGGTTGTACTGTACTGCCAACATGTTTGTTCCAGGGCCCACTGTCATTTTTTTAACCACCCCCTCATCAAGTTCCCCTCATTGCCAGAGCCAATCAATACTGGAACACAAAACGAACTGTGGGAACTGTGGAGAGATGCACGAGAACTCATACAGTGAACAAATGGACGGACAAGGAGAAAAGACAGACATTCATCACCTGAGTGCATGGCTGACCATCCCTACCCAGATCTAACTGAGCTCATTAGATTGGAGCCACTGAGCTTCTTCCTTTGTTCAAAGGTCTAGCAATTAGCAGCTTTTTTTTGCTGATCCTAACAGCACTGCACAGCCATACCAGTGGATAATAAAATAATAATAATATTGTAAATAATAATATTACATTTTAATAAGTTGGCATCATGTTTTGTTTGCTACATCACGATATGTTATTGTAACTTCTCTGACACAGGGCTACCAAGGGGCCTCGATTACCAATATATTATAGCAATATATTTTATGCAAAACTGTACAACCTCAAATCAGAAAAAGTTGGGACAGTATGGATAATGCAAATAAAATAAAAAATATGCATTTACTTTGACTTTTATGCAGACCTAAATTGCCCTGTCCCAACTTTTTTTGGAATGTGTTGCAGGCCTGAATTGCAGGAATGGATGGTTATTTTGTCACGCTTCACCTGCACACCTGCTCACCAGATCCCGACTACCAAGCACAGAAGCCGGTCAGTCACGTGCAGAAGCACGTTCACCCGGTACCGAATCCAGGCCGCTGCGTGCTTGAGCCTTCTAGCTCAGAAATAGAGCATGTTGGCCTGGCGCCTTTACCATCACCTTCGGTATCCGGGCTCAAGCCATCCAATAACGAGTCGACCATTTTCGAGACCTCTCAAAGGTCGTCTAAGCCTGTCCTGAACCAGTTTGAGGTTGCTCCGGGTCCGTTTGAGACCTCTCAAGGATCGCCGATATCCGAGAGTGTTTCAAGTTTGCCTTTCTCTGAGACCTTCCAAAGGTCCTCTCCCCTCAAGACCTCTCTAAGGTCGTCTAATTCCGTGTCTGATCTAAGTTCACCTCCGTCAGAGTTCTCCCGAGGGTCCTCAATCCTCGAAACCTACCAAAGGTCCTCTGCCTTCGAAACCTCCCTAAAGTCGTCTAAATCCCTGCCCGCTCTAAGTTCGCCCTCGTCAGAAACCATTCCAAATCCTCGAGACCTCTCCAAGGTCCTCTAAATCCAAGCTCACTCTAAGGTTACCAGTGTCAGAGACCAGTCTAGGCTCCTCGATCCCCGGGACCTCTCATAGGTCACCTAAAGTCGAGTCCGCCTCCACTCGTTCGGAGACAGTATCAAGCTCTCTCATGTCAGTTTCCTTCCCGAGTCCGCCTAATCCGAAGACCCTCCAAAGCTCGTCTAGCACTGAGACCACGCTTAGTTTAGCAATGTCAGAGACCTGCCAAGGGTTCTCTATCCCTGAGATCTCCAAAGGGTCGTTCACCGCTGAATCCTTTCCAGATCAGTTCAAGCTACCTTAACTCTAAGTCTGTCTCTGGTCAGTCTGACTCTACTCAGATTCCGAATCTGTCAGAGTCGGTCCAAACTTCGTCTAACCTCAACTCCGTTCTGTGTTCAGTCGAGTCTGTTCAGTCCCCATCCGACTCCGAGTCAATATTGAGTTTGTCCGTAGTCATTCAGTGTCCATGTAACCCTGTGTCTGTCCAAGGTTCGTCTAAGTCCGAGTCTCTCCCTAGCCTGCCTAACTCTGTGTATGTCTCTAATCCGTCCGAGTCCACTCTTCATCTGTCTAGTTCTGAAGCTGTTCCTAATCTGTCTGAGTCTGTCCAGTCCCTATCTAAGTCCGAGTCCTGTCAAGGTCTGTCTAACTCTCTGTCCCCTTTCTTCGTGAGTCCATTCTATGTTCATCTGAGTCACTCAAGAGTATGTCTAGTTCTGAATCGGTTCCCAATCTGTCTATGTCTGACCAATATTCCTCTATGTCTGAGGTTGCTCTATGTTCGCCTGAGTCTGTCCTGAGGGCCTCTACCCTTGACTCTGTCCCTATTATGTCCAAGTCAGGCCAAAATCCATCCAAGTCAGTATTTGTCCCTGAGTCAGTCAAGTCGGAGGCCCCTCAAAAGTCATCCGGGACCTTCTTAGGACCATCTGCGTCTGAGGTCTTCCAGAAGCCGTCAGTTCTGGGTCCTGCACCAGGGTCGTCCGCCCCAGTGCCTACACTGAGGTCGTCCGCCCCAGTGTCTACACTCTGGTTGTCACTCTCGGCTCCTATGCCCAGGTTATCAGTTCCAGTACCTGCACCACGGTCGCCTGGTCCAGTGTCTACACTGAGGTCGTCACTCCCGGTTCTTGCACCAAGATCATCAGCTCCCGTGCCTGCCTTGTGGTCACCAGTCCCAGTACCAGCTCCAAGGTCAAACCTTTCGGTTCCTACATCGAGATCGTCAGTCCCACTACCAGCTCCGAGGTCTTCAGTCCCAGTACCTACACCAAGGTCGTCTGTTCTGGTCCCTGTACCACGCTTGCCAGGTCCGGTTCCTACACCGAAGTCGTCAGTCCCTGTACCTGCACCCAGATCGTCAGTCCCAGGACCTACACAGAGGTTGTCAGTCCCCGTGGCCTTCCAGAGGTCGTCAGTCCCCAAGCCTGCTCCAAGGTCATCAGTCCCCGAGGCCTACCAGAAGTCGTCAGTCCCCGAGGCCTACCAGAAGTCGCCAGTCCCCGAGGCCTACCTGAAGTCGTCAGTCCCCAAAGCCTTCCAGAGGTCGTTCGCCATCATCCCTGCTCCGAGATCCTCAGTCCCAGTGCCTGCGTCTCGCTCTTCCATTCTGGTCCCCGCACCGAAGTCCTCTCCCCGGGTGGCTGCTCCGACGCCACCCATGTCAGCACCAGGGTCTTCCGTTTCTGCACCTGTCCTGCCGTCGCCCGTGTCCCTGTGTGTCCAGACCATGGCTCTCTCCGATCCTGTTCCTTGCCCTCATCTTGGTCTCCCTCCGTCTATCCGCGTCAGGTGCACCGCTCTGAGTCATCAGGAGCCCGGTTCCGTCCGGAATCCTCCCAGCCGTCGCCCAGTGAGGAAGCCGCCGGACCGCCGAGAACCCCCGGAGGGGCCACCATTGGAGTCCTGGCTCCGTCTCGGACTCCGTGGGGGGGGCCCTGTCACACTTCACCTGCACATCTGCTCACCACGCCCACCTTCCACCGCGTTCCACCACTTTCACTCACTTTCTCTCCGCTTCTCTCTCCTCCTCCTGTTATCACCTGCACCTGCCTCCCGTTTCCAGCACATTCCACAGTCTCTATATATACCTTTCACCTGCACAGTCTCTTTGCTGTCTCGTGGTCCCTACCGTGTCACAAGCCTCGCGCTATCAAGTCTCTAATGTGACCGTGTTCTAGCCAAGCCATTACCTATCTCTCGCCATTCTACCGTGCCCTTGTCCCTTTCCTAGTCGATCTCGCTCAGTCCCCATCTATCCTAGCCGTATCCTCTTTCTATCCTTTCCGATCGCATCTGTTATCCGTATCCTAGTCTCCTGTATCGCTCACCTACCTCTATTCTCCGTTCACGTTCTCGCCGTCATCCGCTCGCCATTTCACCTCGTTCATATTCCTTTCTCGTTATTCCATATTTGCTATTGTAAGTTCAGTTTCATTTTCTTAATAAACTCCACGCTGAGTTCAGTTTCACTCTCCCTGCGTGTGCTTCCTGAAACATACAGCCGGCGTGACAATTTACAAATGAAATGAAGTTGACCAGAAAATATCATGAAATATCTTGGGTTCATACTGTCTGCAATAAAAGAGTCAGAGTGAATGTAAAAAACATTGTTGTTTTTTATTTGCATTTTCCATACCATCCCAACTTTTTCTGATTTGGGGGTGTATTTGGTAAACACAGCACATGCAAGCTGTTATGTCACGACCCCCACAGCACCACCTCAGGTACTATTTGGTGATCATTCTCAGCACTGCAGCGACACCAATGTGTTGGTGATGTGTTTGTTTTTATCTGGTACGATTGGATCAGATAAAGCAGTGCTGCTGGATATTTAAGCTCTGTTTTCACTCACTCTGCAGTCTATTAGACACATCTACCGTATCCCTCCGCTTTGTAAATGTAAACTCAGAGACAGTAGGTCATCTGTTGCTGCACAGGGGGGGGGTTAAAAACTCCAGCAGCACTGCTGTGTCTAATCCACTCACATCAGCACAACACACTAGCCCATCAGTGTCAGTGCTGAAAATGATCACCACCCAAATAGTACCTGATCTGTGAGTCCTGACCATTAGAGAATGAACAAAGTATGTATATAAACAGATGGACTACAGTCGGTAATTGTAGAAAACAATTAGAAAAAACAAAAAAACAAAAGAAGTGTGGAGACAAGAGTGTGAAGTGTTTGGTGAGTGGATAGCTTCAGTGCAGTACTGAACTGAGTACTGAGTACTGTGTGTTATACGTTTTTGGTTCAGAATTGAATTATATAAAACGGATTCATTTAACCATCAAGAATCATACTCAATTTGTTCACTATTTCACAAAGACTTAACGTACAGTATGTGTGGTGTCTTATCTGGGAGATTTCTGAAGTCGGTGTTTAGCTGCAGCAGTCTTAACAACAATGTGTCAAAAACATCCAATAACTAAGCTAGTTGATGCTAAACCTGATACTGACATCTGTTACAATCAAGCTCAATCAATCAGGAAAACGGATATTTTTGTGTTCAGTGTTTGTGTGTTGTTTAAGTATTGCTTCTTTTTTTTCAACAAAAGTTTTATTTGACTCCACGTTGTTAAAAATATGGAAAAATAAGCAAATTATTCCGTATATGTTGTGAGGTAATATGCAGTATGCTGTAGTGTTACATTCGAGCGTGTTCCGTTCGCTTTAGTTTTTCTGAAGCGCCACCTAGAGGGGAAAATGGTGTAAAACAACCCCTACATAACTCAACATGGGCATTGATTTTTGTGTAGCCTATTTTCACCAGATTTCTAACAGACTTTATTACCTAATGAGTCTTTGTATATTATCATGCAGTTATCACTAATGCTGGAAACGATATAAAATATTTCAAATAAACAATAAGACCAGCCCGTCATTCATAAAAATCAGGTGTTTATTCGAAAGTTTGAATAAAACTGTTTTTTATTTGAGCCAAACTGGTTTTATTCGAGATTTAAGAACATGCAATGTTTAGAAATCTAATCAACTGTTTTTCAAGTAATGGAACAAGAGTGCCAGTGTGAAGAGTGAAAGCCAGTAATACTATTCCCTGCATGGAATATGTCGGTGCTGACATGTAGGTTGGCTGGCTTTTCTGTTTTCGTTGTGCTCTGTATCATTTCTTTGTGGTGTCTGTGTGTGCAGGCGTGCCTGTGTGAATGTGAATAACACTCTTATGAGCCTGTATTCTTCCATCCCTCAATGGAATGTTTACAGAGCGGTTTACGAGCTCAGCAGTGCCTGCTCTCTCTCTCTCTCTCTCTCTCTCTCTCTCTCTCTCTCTCTCTCTCTCTCTCTCTCTCTCTCCCCCCTTGCTCTTGTAAGGATATCTTATTCAGGCCTTTTGTGGAATGGCAGGGTGTGTGAGTGTGTGTGCGGTTGGTGGCCCCCATGCAGCACTATAGGAGATGTTTCAGATGCAGTCAGAGAGGAAACATCCAAACAACATTGGGGGCAAACAAACCCCCCATGGCTGTGGCTCAAATTACCCAATTGTAGCCTAAACAATCATCAACAGATTTTCATTCACGCTGGTATTTACATACAACAAGGTTTTAATTACAGATCCTACACACTTCTGTGCCTTACTCTGTAGGAAACTGTTGTAAATGAAGCTTTGCTATTCATGATTGTATATAAGACTTCAATAGCACTGAGAGTATTTGACAGGCACTTGGGTGATGCAGCTGCCTAATATGCTAGGCCACCACAGTACTTACCCGGTTTCAAGTGTTGGCGGGTTGCAACAGCCCTGTTATGGACTGGCATCCCATCCTGGGCAGGTTTACACCTGCGCTCTCTGTTCTCCAGGCACAGGTGCCAGATCCTCCATAATCCTGACCATAAAAGGGTTAAAATATTGAAAAAAATGTAAGAATTATATCTAACATGGATAAGCACCCAGGTTTGAGTCCCAGCAGGCTTACGTCTGTGCCCTGGACTCTCTGGAGATAAACATCAGTGTCCCCAGATTCAGGAGTTAAAAGGTGAATAAGTAAAATAATATAATATTACAGTGTTTGCATTCATTTCATATTTTAGAAACTATGTTCAGCAAATAGATATAACCTTGAAAGTGATTAAAGTCACTTTAGGTTATCGAAGATACATACAGACAAAAGTTTGGGGACACCCCTTCTTATTGTTGTGCTATGCTATTTCAGCAACATTCATCTGTAACACGTTCATAATATAAATCCATTATACATTTCTGGATTCTCTATAGACAAACAGTGACAGTAGAATGGGTTGTACTGATACCCCAGTGACTCTCAATATGACACAGTTACAGGTTTCAAGTCAGTTAATCAACTTTCTGCTCTGGTGTCCTTAAATAAAGTCCATAGAGAATTAGTTTACCAACTTTGATTGAAAGCTTGGCTGACTTGCACAGAACTTTGACCTCAACTCCACCAGACACCTCGAAAACGCATTGGAATGCCAAAAGTGAGCCAGGGCTTATTGTCTAACATCAGAAGCCAACCTGACAGTGATGTTCCAAAATCTAGTGGAAAGCGCTTTAGAAGAACAAAGGAGCAAATTGTAGGCCAAATGTGGGGGGCAAACCCCAAACACCCATGTTTTGGATGTAATTTTTTGGGTGTCCACAAATGTTAGTCTATTTACTGTATTTTCTTTTCCTTTGTAATGAGAATGGTTATAAGTTGCCACAACCATACTGTATATAAGCATGTAAATTCCTGGCAGAGCTCATTGTGTTGTAGAGTTCACAAACCCTCAAATGGTTTATGTCCCACAAAACATGAGCGGGTGTGGATGGTGGAAAGCCTCCCGCTGAATGCCCATGCTTGCTTTGTAGTCCTGCCAGCGCACCAGCCTCGTTTTCTTTTGGAGAGGGGGCACGTGGTGGGGGTAGACTGTAAACTCCAGACTGGAATATTCACTCACAGCCATATGCATGCATGCAAACACAGAGGCGTGTGGGTACACATTTGGAGGCAGCTGAGCTGAAACATGTCAACACAGTCTCCTAGCCGCTGCTTTGATCCTACTCTGACCCACAACTGTGCGCATACACAAACACCACGTCACTCCGCACATGCCAGGCTCATCGGAGAGTGTCCGCTCAGGGACCACTGAGGTTCATATTGCAGGCTGCTTGTGTTTTTTGGAAACTTGTTTCCCTCTCCACCTCGCTCCAACCACACACACCCCCCCCCCTCCTGGGAAAACAGCGACAACAAATTAGCCTTCTTTTATGTCACGGACCAAGGACGACACTTGGACAGGCTTGAGATTGTCCTCGCGGGTTCCCATGAACCTCTCTAACCTTCCCCTTTCAGCACCGAAGGAAGCGGCCATTGTGCCAGCACCTGTTTCTGTGGAAATTGGTAAAATGATGGCTTTGTTAGGCATCGCCCAGGCAACCAGGAGAAAGGAGAAGGGGGAAAAGAAGGAGGAGGAGGGGATAGAGAAGTGGTTTGGGCGGTGTGCTGGACCTTAAGGGTCTATGTCAAGGGTGGGGAGATAAAAGGGTGTGCCTTGCTGTTCCTGAAGGGGATTATGCGGTGGCAAACGCAGCTTTCCATGGATTTGAATGAATTATTTGGACAGTGCTTAGGACATATTTCAGTTCATGCCCCTTCACCATTATGTATTTAAGCGCATTGGATGAGGTCTATACTAATGTTCTAGTCTGCACAAGTTAAGGGTGCGTCATGTTCTCACATCAGAGCTGATTGGAAGGAACGAGAAGGGAGGAGTGAGGTCACTTAAACTAGCCTTACTCTCTTTTTTAATCCACGTTCTTCATTGAGAAGTACAGTATCCCTGCTGCTCAGATGAAGCACTGACTGTCATTTTAGGATAAACCTTGGAACAAAGTGAACATTTCAATTGTATTTAAATAGTTTGTGCCAGACATGAAACATCCAGGTCAGAAACAGCACAACGTTCTGGACTTTAACTTAAGTTTATATACCATTTATGTATCCATATTATGCATGAGGATTTGCGTTTGTAATCCTGTGCCCTGGGCTCCTTTGATGTATTTTTCTTTCAGTCGATTGTGACGCCTGGGTGAAGTTGCAGGATCTTCCCAGCAGATGGCAATAATTTATCAGTAGTGGCAAAACAGCACTGAAACAATCTCAGACTTCGTTACTTCGTTATGCGCTATGAACTGAGTGGAGTGCAGATTGTGATTTGGAAATAAATATAGTCCATATCCACCCATATCACAGTACTCATTATTACCTGGGTGACAAACTATATCTGGGCAAATTACCACAATTCCCATGGTGATTAAGGATATGGCTTCTGAGGGAGCTGGTTATATTGCTGTGTACAGTTTTTGTATGTCTATATGTATATATAATGTATACATATGCATTAATTAGATGTTAATTTAGTTACACTGTGCAAAGGCCTTAGGCCACCACCCCACCATTTGATTTGTTTAATGACCATATCTAATGTCTCAGTCTTTTTATTAGAATTCAGAAGATACAGGAAATTTGTATGCAGTATTGAAAAACTGAAATTAAATCTGACAAGCAGCTTCTGTAGGCTACAGCGGTAAGTATTTAGTGTGACCTCAGCTTACACTTGAGCAATAGCAGCATCTGGCAGCTTCATCTGGATGCCAAGGTGACCCTTCTACAGTCCGAAGAAGCTTGATCAGGAATGGTCTTTTTTGGAAGGGTAGCAGCCAATAAACCATTTCTCAGAGGGGGAACAGGGTGAAAAAAGATATACTAAAGCTCACAAAGATTGGAAAGAGGATCATGGAGTATTATGGAGTAACAAATCCAAAAGTTTGAAATTTTTATGTCCAGTCGTCGACAATGTGTTATATATGGTCAAAATAGAATTACTAAAACAACAAATCTAATGGTGGCCTAAGACTTTTACTGTACATGTTATAACCAAACACTTTATTAGAGGAGATGAATTCCAAAACATGTTGGAAACATTCTTCTGAGATTCTGCTCCATGGTGACATAATTGTATCACACAATACCTACAGATAATTCAGGTACACTTTGTTGTTGCAAATCTGCAATTTCTATTGGATTCAGATCAGGTGAGTGGAAAGATAATTGAAGGACATTGAACTCATTGTCAGGTTCATGAAACCATATTCAGATTACATTTACTTTGTGACATGGTGCATTACTGTGCTGGAAGCAATCATTAGAAGATGGGTAAGTTGTATCATTATGTCAGTAAAGGGATACACATGGCCAGCAACAATGCTCAAATAACCTTTGATATTCAAGCAATAAGTGACTGGTGTTAATGAACTAAATGTGAACCTTAAATGAATCAACCTGTTTCATATTAATGTCATGAAGCTGATAATGAGTAATAAAGGATATAGTAAAATTACAGTATAGAGTGATTAGCCATAACATTGAAACCACTGACAGGTGAAATGAGTAACAGTGTGATGCTATGGGCAATGTTCTGCCAAAATTCTTTGGATCCTGGCATACATGTGGATGTTATTTTGACAGGTACCACCTACCTAAACATTGTTGCAGACCAAGTACACCCCTTCATGGCAGCGGCATCCCTGCTACACTACAGAAATTGTTCAGGAATAGTTTGATGAACATGACAAAGAGTTCAACATGTTGCCTTGGCCTCTTAATTCCCCAGATCTCAATCCAGTTGAGCATCTTTGGGACAAAGATAACAGCTCACAGCTTATAGGACTTAATGGAACTGCTGCTAATGTCAAGGTGTCAGATATCATTGAACACTTTCAGAGGTCTTGTGGAGTCAAGACTTTGAGAAGTCTTGGTGACCGAGGGAACCTACACAATATAAGGCAGGTGGTTCTAATGATATTGCGGATTGATGCATATTCTACATATAACCACATTATATGTAAGGTACAGTAACTCGGTGGGTAGCACCGCTGCCTCACACCAAAAAGGTCCTGGGTTCAGTCCCAGGATGGAGTGGCCTAGGTCCTTTCCGTGTGGAGTCTGCATGTTCTCCCCATGTCTGTGTGGGTTTCCTTCAGGTACTCTGGTTTCCTCCCACAGTCCAGATACATGGTTGAGTGTATTTGTATGACTAGTCTTGATGTAACCTTGTGTATAGATGTAACTTTGTGTGTGTTGCTGAAGTGGCCACTGATGCTGATAAATAAAATGAAATAAATATGTACTGTAGCATTTTGCAAGTTAAATATTCTGACTCACAACATATTGTAAGTGATGAGGGTGAGGAACTGAACAAGTCTGGGCTCCATTTATCTTTATTATTTAATCATGATGACATGTGAAAAACAGCACACCAATATGGCTAATGAAGTGAATATTTGATGGATATCTAAGCTTTAGTTGGCCAGTAGTTTGTATGTTAAACACAGTTCATAAAGCTGGTGTGTTACAGTTGCTTTGGTGTTATGAGCTGCGTCTGAACGTACAATGTGGTCTTCTGGGCTAATGAGAGAAACAACACACTGGACATCCCAAAGACTTGCTACAGGGTGGTCTCCCAGGATGGTATGGGCACTGGCACGACTTTAGGGAAAAAGAAGGCGGTAGTTAGCATGCAAGAGAGCTTTGTGGACTACGAGAGAGAGAGAGCGAGAGAGAGAGAGAGAGAGAGAGAGAATACTAAGTACTTACAAGCCTGATACTCATTAACAGATTTATCGTTTAGGACAGATAAGCTGCCTTCAGCCTTAAAACCTGGGAGATTACAGGCATATATTTACTAATAAGTTTTGGGCTCTGTTGCATTCAGTTTGCAGCTTTGAAATGGTAACTACTGGGTATACATTCTCAAATTTGTCGTTAAATGTACAACAAATGCCACATAAATGGATTTGGTGGAATTTACTTCTCAAACTTGTATTTCTAGAGAAGAATCTTCTCTTTACTTGGACTGATTTGCAGATGGCTGGTGGCTAAATGATTACCTTATGGTACTGTGCCATTCATTTCATTTTATTTCATTCTCAGCATGGAATCTAGATAGTCAAACAGTGACAGTAAAATGCATTGTACTGAACACCTTAGTGACTCTCAGTTTGACACGTTCATAGGTTTTCACCTCCTGAACAAGTTGATTTGTCAGTTTTCTGCTCTGCCCTCATAAAAAGGAAGTTCATAAAGTCATGGTTTGCCAACTTTAATGGGAGACTTGACTGGCTTGCACAGACCTTAACATGACATGGAACGTCTATTCGGAACCCAACTTGTACAATATCAGTGGCCTACTTCACAGTCATGTTCCAAAATCTAGTGGAAAGCCTGCAGAAGAGCAAAGCTGATGTAACAGCAAATGGTCAGGTGACAAACTCCACAGTAATATCCATATTTTTGGATGTCATTCTTAATTGTCCACAAGCATTTGGCTATATTGTGTATATAGGATATCAGTTCTGTGGCACATTCACACATCACTTCAAAAGTGTACATGTGATCAGACAGAACATATATTTATATATACTGCTTTTTACAATGGAGCATTGTCTCAAAGCAGTTTACCACTATCTATGCCCTTAGCCCTCATTGAGCAAGCCTAGAGCAACATTGGCAAGGAAAACTCCCTAAGTGTAATGAAACCTAGGGAGGACCAAGGCTCAAAAAGATGCAACCCATATATCTATATCTATATATGTACTGTACAGTGGTGATTGAAAGTTTATGAACCCTTTACAATTTTCTATATTTCTGCATAAATATGACCTAAAACATCATCATATTTTCACATAAGTCCTAAAGGTAGATACAGAGAACATGGACAGATGTCTTGACATTTTTCTTTAGAATTCTCTGATATCATTCAGAATTCATTGTTCCATCAATGATGGCAAGCCGTCCTGGCCCAGATGCAGCAAAACAGGCCCAAACCATGACACTACCACCACCATGTTTCACAGATGGGATAAGGTTCTTATGCTGGAATGCAGTCTTTTCCTTTCTCCAAACATAATGCTTTTCTTTTAAACCAAAAAGTTCTATTTTGGTCTCATCCATCCACACACCTTCTTCCAATAGCCTTCTGGCTTGTTCACGTGATCTTTTGCAAACTGCAGACGAGCAGCAATGTTCTTTTTGAAGACCAGTGGCTTTCTCCTTGCAACCCTGCTAAGCACACCATTGTTGTTCAGTGTTCTCCTGATGTGCACTTATTAACATTAACATTATCCAATGTGAGAGAAGCATTCAGTTGCTTAGAAGTTACCCTGGGGTCCTTTGTGAACTTGCCAACTCACACACCTTACTCTTGGAGTGATCTTTGTTCAAATGATCCAGCCACTGAAATATTATACAATACAGTCACCAATACCTATACTCATTGTCCATTTTTTCAGTTCCACTTACAATACAGAAGCACTACAAGTCTACTAAGTCTACAATTACAGACTGTAGTCCATCTGTTTCTCTACATACTTTGTTAGTCCCCTTTACTCTGTTATCCAATGATCAGGACTCTCACAAGATCACCACAGATGAGGTGCTATTTGGGTGGTGGATCATCCTCAGCACTTCAGTGACAGTGATGTGGAGTTGATGTGTAATGTGGGTTTTGCTGGTATTAATGGATCAGAAACAGCAGTGCTGCTGGAGTTTTTAAACACCTCAATGTCACTGCTAGACTGAAAATATTCCACCTACCAAAAATGTCCAGCCACCAGCATCCTGTAGGCAGCGTCCTGTGGGCACTGATGAAGAATTAGAGGATGACTAACATAAACTGTGCAGCAACAGATGAGCTACTGACTCTGACTTTACATCTGCAAGGTGGAGCAATATGGTAGGTGTGTCTAATAGAGTGCAAAGTGAATGAACACAGTGCTTAAAAACTCGAACAGCACTGCTGTGTCTGATCCAATCATACCAGCAAAACACGCACACTAACACACCACCTAAATACTACCTGATCTGCATATATAGAAGCAGATGAACTGTAGTTGAAGAACTACAAAGTGTATCTACGTGGTAAGTGGAACTCATTACATGGACAGTGGGTGTAGAAGCAAGCAGGTGTACCTAATAAAGTGTTTAGTGTGTGTATTTTGTGAAGTCATTATTTCTGCTGGTATAGTATAACAGCATGGATATCATCTACCATGATAAGACTTCCATATCGTGGTAGACTGCCATGTCCCTGTGTGTTCCCAATAACTGAATCCTTGATCATTTAAACTATAATTCTGATATTCATATCTTTATGTTATTCTTCACTATTGGCTTATACGCTATAGCTTTTATATTCTCTATTTTATTTATAGTCTTCATAATATTTCATTTTACTTAGATAACTTGGTTAATTCTTACATATAACATCTAAGCCGCCCAAGGTGGATGGGTCCCTTTTACTTCCTTATAAAGTTTTCCTTGCCACTGTCAGCTTAGGCTTGATCAATTTAAAATTGGCTTTATAATTTTATAATTGAGAGATAATCTAAAACTGTAAAGCTGCTTTGAGACAATGCTACAATGTAAAAAGTGCTATAGAAATAAATCTGTCTTGACTTAAATGATGTAATGCACAATCATGGTACAGAAAACTGTAAACATCCTCAGCGATGCAACGCCTGTGTTATGTATGTATTATATGTGGGCTGAGCGAGAGAGTGCGAGAGAGTGAACATCTGGAGTGGTCTTTTCCATAAAGCTCTTGGTCACGGCACTCTTATGTGTCTCTGCCCCTGTTTCTGTGAATTACTTCTGCTCTGGAGAGGAATACTGTCCCAGTGAGCAGGGAAAAAGATGGATCCAGCTGTGCACACAATCTCTCTTTCACACACACACACACACACACACACACACACACACACACTGTTAGAAGACACACCATACATGGGCACACAGATTGCACACTACAGCACAAACACATCGACAGCCAGAGTGACTAAGGCCTTTAAACACACTGCTATACACACAGACCCACACATACATGCCACATGTGTTGTGCGAATGGGCTAGTTAAGGGTGATTTATCTGCACTTGGGGATTCTCAGGATGGCTCCAGTTCAACTGAATTCCCAGAGAGCGAGCGGAAGTGGCTACCAGCCGTAGCAGGCAGGAATTCTTATTCCTAAGCTCTCCAGTGTGGGAAGCCTTATGAACAACCTGCAGAAATGCTCTAATCCACTACATCCATGTCTGCTAGTCATCATCCAGATATTTTAAACATACCGAACTCAATATGCAAACTGACCACCAGGCGGCGCAGCCAAGACAGGAAATCACTTTAGACATATATTCCGGTGTCACAGCATTTTTGTATTTTAAAGAACTGTGTTTCATTTTTATATTACTTTCTACTAGTGTTAGTTAGTTTGTGTGTGTGTGTTTTGCTATTCTTTTCAAAAAAGTAAGAAATAAATCGGTTATTATAATTGTTATTATTATTACTACTATTATTGTTGTTGGATTCGGATGACACAGTGGTGCAATACCCTAGCACAGCATTACAGGGACCTGGGTGTGAGCCCTGGCGGTACCTTTCAACCGGGCCAGGTTCTACATGCAGAAACGATTGGTTGTGTTTGAGGTAGAGGGAGCCAGTCAGGGGATCATTCCTGGCACTCCAACAGTGACTCTATAAGCTGTGATGGACTGTTCTCTGTTACAGGTTCTGGAGCAGGATTTAAAAAATATTTTGTTGTTAACATTGTTATTATTATCAGTAGTAGTAGTCTGAGTAGTAGGGATATTAATTCTTAAATCTTTTTTATTTATCACATATTAGTTTAAGGAAAGTATTTCTAGATTTTGATCGGTGGTGGTGCAGTGGTTAGCACTGTCGCCTCACAGCTCCAAGATCCCCGGTTCGATCCCGACCCCGGATTACATCTGTGTGGCGTCTGTGTGTCCTTCCTCTTTCTGTGTGAGTACCCGGTGAAACTCAGTTTTCACCAGGTACTCCAATTTCCTCCCACATTCCAGAAACATGTGTGTTAGGTTAACTGGTGTTTCCAAAGTGCCCTAGTGTGTGAGTGTGTGTGCCCTATGATGGATTGGCGCCCTGCCTAGGGTTGTTCCTGCCTTGTGCCTGATGTCACCAGCTAGGCACCGGCTCTCACATGACCCTGAGTAGGACTAAGCAGATAGACAATGAATGAATGAATTAATGCTTGAGGTGTCACGGATAGCAAGTAAAATACACTTTATTATTATTAATATTTTTATTATTATTATTACTATTATGACACAATTAGCTAAATCATCACCATGATGACTTGGGTTAAAATCTTAGCAGTGCTTTCTGGTCAGGTTGGGTGTCACACAAACAAATATCTGAGGGAGGGGAGGCCGGACATGAGACTTACAACAAGTCAAGTCAAGTCAAGTCAGATTTATTTATATAGCGCTTTTTACAATGGAGCATTGTCTCAAAGCAACTTTACAAGTTTAGATTATCTCCTAATAACTACGTCCAATCCCAAATTGAGCGAGCCTAGGGCGACAGTGGCAAGGAAAAACTCCCTAGTTCTAGGAAGAAACCTTGGGAGGACCAAGACTCAAAAAGGGACCCAACCTCCCTTGGGCGGCGTAGATGATAAATCTAAGAGCGAACTAAAGTCATGGAAGTCAAAGTTCGAATAGAATGTGAAGTATGCACATCGACATTAAGTGGCCGGGGTATGATGATAAATCTAAGATCGAACTAAAGTCATGGAGTCAAAGTTCGAATAGAATGTGAAGTATGCACATCGACATTAAGTGGCCCGGGTATGATGATAAATCTAAGAGGAAACAAAGTCATGGAGTCATGGTCGAATAAAATGTGAATTTATGCACAGTGGAGCTCCATCAGATGTACATCATGTGTGGGGCCGGAACTGCCGGAAAAACAGCTCGGAGAGAAACCAGAAAATGTAATTAGTTTTATTGATTAAGAGCACAGTGGTCTATATAACAATCACTGATGTGCCATGTCAATCACTGATGCCAAGTGTAGCATGAGACCCGGCAGCATTAGCTATAGCAGCATAGCTAGAAAGCTAGAAAGAGGGGAGAACTGGGAAGGGAAACACAGCCAAAGAGGGGATCACATGAGACATTGGCAACCCCACGAGCGGCAGAAGACAGCAACCCAACGTCTCTGATCACCATAAGACTCTTTTATGACTATGAACCCCCCAGCTCTGCCCTTATTCTAAGGCAAGGTGCATGAGTCAAGATCACGAGGACCAAAGCCTAGTTCAGCCAGACCGCCCACCCGACACTCCCTGCAAGCGGACAAGGCAGGCATGGCCAGACATGACTTCAGACTCGGCCTCAGCAACCCCAAACCATGCAACCTGGTCTAAATCTAGTCAAAAGCCTGTGTAAATAAGTATGTCTTTAGCGTAGACTTAAAACTTTGGAGAGTGTCTGAGTCTCGAACGAAAGTGGGAAGTTTATTCCATAGTTGGGGGGCCATGTATGAGAAAGCCTTTCCCCCGACTGTGACTTTTTTAATTCTAGTAACTAAAAGAAGTCCTGTACCCTGAGAACGAAGCAGACAAGTTGGATTGTAAAACTCTAAGAGTTCACTCAGATAATGTGGGGCCAGGCCATGTAGAGCTTTATAAATTATAAGAAGTATTTTGTAATCAATACGGAATTTGACTGGTAACCAGTGCAGTGATGATAGAACAGGAGTGATATGATCAAATTTTCTAGTTCGAGATAGCACTCGGGCAGCTGCATTCTGAACTAACTAAAGTTTATTTACTAGAGCATCCAGTAAGTAAGGCGTTACAGTAATCCGACCTTCAGGTTATAAACGCATGAACAAGTTTCTCTGCATCATTAAAAGAGAGGATATTTCTAAGTTTAGCGATATTTTGTAATTGAAAGAAAGCAATTCGAGTGATGCTGCTAATGTGTGCATCAAAGGAGAGATCTGAATCAAATGTGACCCCTAAGTTTTTTACAGACGGACTTGGCAATACTGGACAGCCATCTAGATTTAGGATAGATGTAGCTAACCTGTCTCTCACAGCCTTGGGTCCTACCAATAGAACCTCAGTTTTATCAAAGTTAAGTAAGAGAAAATTAAATAACATCCAATCTTTTATTTCCTTTACACAGTCCTCAATTTTGTTGATTGTAAGGCTGTCATTAGGTTTGGCTGATATGTACAGCTGTGTATCATCTGCATAGCAGTGGAAACTAATGCCATGTTTGCGAATAACTGAGCCTAGTGGCAGCATGTACAGAGAGAATAAAAGCTGGCCAAGCACTGACCCCTGAGGCATGCCATACTTCACTTTTGAGAGCTTAGACCTTAGATTATTTATATGAACTGGTACCGGTCAGTTAAGTAGGATTTAAACCAAGAAAGTGCTGATCCCTTAATACCTACAGTATTTTCTAGTCTATTTAGTAAAACATCATGATCTATAGTGTCAAATGCTGCACTTAAATCTAACAGAACAAGAAATTAAAAACATCCCTTATCTGAGGACATTAACAAGTCATTTAGTACCCTAATTAATGCTGTTTCAGTACTATGATGCCAGACTGAAATGTTTCATAAATTTCCTTCCTTTGGAGGTAACTGCAGAGCTGCTAATAGACGGCTTTTTCTAAGATCTTTTACAGAAATGGTAGATTTGAAATTGGTCTAGAATTAGATATCACACAAGGGTCAGGATTGGCTTTTTTTAATCAGTGGTTTGATAACGGCACACTTAAAGGATTTGGGCACATAACCAAAGGTAAGGGATGAATTTAAAATAACTAACACTGGCTCTATAACACTGGGTAATACTTGTTTGAGTGAACGTGTAGGAATTGGATCTAATAAACATGTTGATGACTTAGACGAGCTGATCAGTGCGGATAGTTCAGTATTAGTAATTGGGGTAAAAGATTATTAAACTGATGTCTTCACTAGTGCTGCATCTGGAAGGTGGCTGAATAGTTTGGTGATGTGATGAGCATTGAGTTTTATGCCTAATGTTTTCTATCTTATTATTAAAGAAAGTCATGAAATCATTACTGTTAAAATTACACAGAACGTGAGAATCACTTTCTGTGGTTTTTTTTGGTAATTTGGAGACTGTATTAAAGAGAAATCTTGGATTATTCTTATTTTTCTCTATGATTTAAGAGGTGTATGCAGCCTTAGCTTTAGTGAGGGCATGCTTATACTCTGCCATGCTGTCCCTCCAAGCAATCTTAACACCTCCAATTTACTATGTCTCTACTTGCGCTCTAGGTGCCGTGTTCTTTGCTTTAAGGTACGGGTGTTGTCATTTTACCATGGTGCTAGCCTTTTTTCCCTAATGTGTTTGACCCTAGCAGGAGCAATCGTGTCCAGGGTTGAGGGAAGCACACATTCTAATTGGTCATTTACACACTCAAGATGATTGATCTCTGTAGGTGTATTAAATTTCAAGTCTGGTAGGTTTTTAATAAACACAGCTGGAGTAGCAGATGTGATAGTGCGCTTGGTGTGATAACGAGGCAGAAGGATTTTATTTATTAGAGATAGCTCAAATACTAAAAGATAGTGATCTGAAATCAAATCACTTTGCGTGAAAACATCAAGGTTATCATATTGAATACCAAATGTTAATATTAGATCTAAAGTATGATTACAGCGGTGGGTTGGTCCCATCACATTCTGAGTGATACCCATGGATTCTAAGATGGACTCGAAAGCAATTTTAAGTGGATCCTGCTCATTGTCAAAGTGAATATTGAAATCAACAGTTCCTTCCAAGCCCTGAGTGATGGACCGGTGCCCTGTCCTTGGAATGTGTACCCCCGCACACTTGAATTCCAGAATGGGCTGCAACCCCGACCAGGGTTTATCAGGGTAAAATGAGCAACTAAATAATTGAAGTAAATAATACGATTAATAATCAACATGCAGTCTATATCGTCATTTCTGTACGGTATGTTCTAGTTTTAGCCATGTTTTTTGTTTTCATATTTAGCTGTACTTTTACATTTTTATTTCAGTGTACAGAAATGAATTGTGATTTTAGTTTCATGTAGTTTTGTGTAGTGAAGCTGTGTTTTTATCATCAGCCATTATAAGAACATCAGCTATTGTAAGAAACATTCAGACAATGTAACTGAGTGTTTGTACCTTGCAGTCTTGGCACTACAGTTATCACTTTTAACCCTTACAATTGCTTTTCTTAAAATACATATAGAATTCAATTGGCTGCAATCGAATAAAGCATTAATGAAGCTAATACTGTTATAACGTTTAGCTAGAGGTCACACATATGAAGTGTCTTTGTGCCAATTTATTCAGAGCACTTTCTCATGGTTAATTAGCATATAATGCCTTAACTAGCTAAAAATGGAGTAACTAGCTAACACCTAGCCACCACAGATGCAAAGGCATTGCTACAAATATCATAAATTGTGTTACTAACGTACACTACCCCCAACCAAATGCTATTAGCTAAATAGTAAATCAGGGTCCTGAACCCTGTAGGGCTTTTTTTCATTAGCAGAATTTTGTACTGACTGCAGAACTAATGGGCAGCCAGACTAAACCGAATTCTTTTCCTGGTGATTTGTTTTACAACATTATTGAAGACTACATCACCTTTGAATGAGCCAAATTGTCTCTCTCCCCTTCTTTTTCAAGTTTAATAAAACTTGTTTTAAATACATCCAATTGTTTCCACACAGTTTATAATGTTTGCAACTACAACCTCAGTGGAAATCTAGATTTTCCTCTATCAGCAACCTGGCCAAATGACCATGTGGAATTAACTCTATTGCTAATATAACTCAGCTGAGTTTGTTGCACTCATATGCAAGAAGTCCACATCAGTTGCAGTGAAGCTTCTGATACTCAGCTCCTACTTTCTCTATTCTATACTCAGCATTAAATATCCCAGATATCCGAAACAAATGTTTTATCCAGCATAGTAAAGACTACTAGCAAAACATTTTTCCTGCCTACGCCTCGGTCTCCCAAGCACACAGGTAAATAGCAACACACAAAGACGCACACCTTTGCAATATATCATGCTTTACTAGGTGCTGACAAGACCACACATATGGTGTCACGCAAAATGGCTGGAATGCTCTAAACATTTATTTCAGCAGTGACTATTTCAAACAGTTGACCAGAAATATGTTACCTACATGAGCACTATAATAAACACAGGGCTGGATTTACACTAGACAAACCGGCAATATGTCTGTGGTGGTGTCGTCATGGCACACAGATAAGAACTTTGAAATACGCTTCGCTTTTGGCACTTCACCTCTTAGTCAAGTGCATACGAACATATTTTCATATTTAGGAAGGACACCATGATACCAGAATTTAATGCAGAGCTTATTCAAACTGCTTCATCTATACAGTTTATATGCACTACGATTTCACTACAGAGCAGTAACTTTAAAAAGAAAATGAAATCTTAACTTGCACACTGATTAGTCTGGGTCAGCCATCTTGATTATATCCTGGTACAGCACACTTCATCATGCATCAGTGGTATCAGTATCGTCTCTGAGAACATGTCCAGTCTAATATGTATTGCATTACTAATGCTTATTTATTTGTTTGTTTTTTGCCCTAAATGATACGGTAATTATGAAATTCATTTTGGGGCATGTCTTTACCTTCACTTACAATATCGACTTCAATAGTTAAAATAATTAGAGACAAAATAAAAGTACCAGGAAATGTGACATGCACCTCTGGTGTGGAATGATTTGCAGTTACAGAAGTGTAGAATGTATTCAATGTATGTGGGCTCTTTTTTGGCTTCTATTGGGATTTGTAGTCCAGGATTTTGGCTGATTCAGTTACGTGCCTGAAAGAACTGTAAAGCAGATGAGGGATAACAAATGGTTCAACCACAAATTTAAAACAAACTCTTGACTCTAAAACTAGAACTTGAAAAGACATTTAGGTCATTATGTGCTCAAACGTATAATGTACATACATAGAACGGAGATGGAAAATTTGTTCTGCTCACATTACTAATTACAGTAACTCCGAAACCTGGCGTGGAAAGATAAGTGTCAGGTTGAGAAGTGAATTGTAAAAAAGAAGCAGAGAGCAAAGACAAATGACTGCCTTCATTAGCCTACTTAGCCAACTTTGTCTATGTGTGTCTATGTGTGTGTGTGTGTCTGTGTGTGGCAAGGGGTCCCACCCATGTTTGTTCTGCCAGCAGTCTGCTGTTGCCGCAAAGCTGGACCTCACACATCGCTCAGCTCCTCTGAGTCTCAGTGCTTACATTGAGATCAGCATCCGCCGAACAAGCACTGTGCAAGTTAACCCCCATGTTCTGTTCACTAGTTAGCAAGAAATCTCCCAACCAAAACGTACATCACATAGCCCCAAGGTTAAAATGGCAAGAACACCATGTCTGTAATTGAAACCGATTTTGAAAAATTTAGCTTGAGTCACTATTCGAAAAAAAAAAATCTTTATTTATCATTCGACATGCAGGCCTATGATCAGCCCCCATTATCCATATAATCATAGTTACTAGAGTAAATGAAAGGGGCAATTGCTCTGTGGCTTTAAAGTTTATAGTTCTAGTTATTATAGTTTTATCGTGTTCGCTTTAATGTTTATATTACTCTCTGTATTCAGTTGAGGATTTAAAGTTAGTTAAAGTGCGCTTTTTTGTTTAAGCTCTAGCTTTAGAATTTAATATTAATAATGCACCTGATCTTTAGAAATGCATGTAGCAAATGTGTTGTTCTTTGTGTAACATTACGCATCGATCAATTATTCTCAACAGGTAAAAATAAGAACTTTTGTAAGAAATGTTTCAACTAGTAAAAATCCAGTACATTCAAACTATTCAGTTATATCTGCTTTTTCCATTTTAGAGGTGATGTTTCAAGTTTTCCTTGACCTGTGGGTTATGGTTTATGTTTCAGTTTTAGAAATGATTCCCTATAATAACCGTGGTCTGGATGCATGATGTATGTATAGTATATAATGAAGAGTATTAGACCACCTTGAAACTCCAGCTCAGCACTTTGTCTGGTTATGAGAGAAAGAACTAGATTTAAACATATAATATCAACACCTTGTCAACAGATTCAAGATGTTTGAAGATCACTGTAATATTGTAATTCCTGTAAGCCAGGGCATCATTATGGCTGTTGTTACGACATCCAGTCTTCTTTTAACTCCAAGGACTTTGTGCAATAAGAGAGCTTAATTAAAGATGATGTGAAAGGGTCAGTGATCCAGTCCTGACTTCAGTCTATAATATTTCTTCTTGTTGCTCCCCACCGTTGCCAACTACAGGAGAGAATTCATATTGTTCTGCTGTTTGTAGGGCTATCAGTGTATAGTTGTTTCAATTATGTATTAACTTTGTCACAGATTTTTGGCATAATAATTTTTAGGAAAAACCAGATTAGACAAAAAAAAAAAGACATAAATACATTCAGATTATCTTGAGAAGTTTATTGGTTGCAAGCCCACTAAGGGGTTTGAACCCAAGATCCCAGGAACTGCTATGGGCATCTGTTCAAATTCCAAATAAGAAAATGTTTTAGAGGGAAAATATTGTTGAGAGCAGAGCTATAAAATAGTAGGGTTAATAATTTGACAAATTTGACAAATGATAACTATTATAAAAATATTTTGCATTAAATCAAAGAAACTGTTGGGCAAGAAAAGTTCATTTCTAGAGCTCAGTTTGAGTTTGTTTTGAGTTTTTTTTCTTGAAAATTAAGATTTTGGATGACCTGAGTCTTTATTGATATCTGTGCTAAAACTCAAGGAGAAGCACATTTAAGATTACTATAGTCTTTATACTCTTGAGGAAAACATCAGAGACAAGGAACTTAAGTAAAAGTCGTATTTTTCTTTCCATTTGATTTCACTCTTCTCTAAGAAAAACGGTAGGGATATTAATGTGATCACTTATTGTCATGGGAGATGTTAGAGATGTGCTTGTGCTTCAAGTAGGGAAGACAGCCCACCCTGTGACATGAGACAACCCTAAAAACTCCAGATCAAGAGGCACCTGGCAAGGAGGAAACACAAACAGACAAGAGACTTAGAGATGACCGAGGGGATTCCAGCCTGGCGAGACCTGACAATCATCAACTTGCCCAAGGTGGTATACAAAGTTTGCTCAGCTGGTAGAAGACTGGCTCTCTGTGCTGAATATCGTCTGAATATCCACCTCTGGCAAGTTGATGGCTGTCTTTCAGATTGTGACTCAGGTCTCACTGGGCTGAAGTCCCCAGGTCATGTCTATCTATCTGCTTGTGTTCCTTTCTTGCCTGGGACCTCTTGATCTTCTCAGGATTCTCTCGTGCTGTGTCTGTGGAAGCACAAGCAGATCACAGGTGCTCCCCGAGTGACACTTAGGTGATTTATTTTCCTGTGAGAACCTACAATTCTAATTGTGGTGCAGAAACAAAGAAGAAACATTTCTAAAGTTTTTGATCTCAGTCCGGATCTAATCAATGTAACTTTGTCTTTACTGAATTCCAGCTGAATGAAAACATAATACCCTAAAGGCAGCCAGAATGATGCCTTATGTTGTAACAGTATTCTATGGCTCTTCAAACATCTTGTCCACCAGTCAAGAATCAATACCAAGTACTTTGGACATGTTAATATTTGATTCATAGCAAGAGTGCAGACTGACACAAATGAGTGATGCTATATTGACTTCAAACACTGTGCCACACAAGTGCAACGCAAGTGAGGTTTGGCACAGGATATGCAAGCAATTCCTTTCCTTGTCAACCAGGCATAAATCAAATCTTTTATAAATCTGTTTAAGGATTTTTATATTTCCCCCTCTGGCCCAAGGCTTGGATTTTAGGTGATGTATGAGGTGGCCCAGGGCCAGCTGGACAGCAATAACAGGACCTCAGGGACAGATGCTTTGCATGTCCGCACTGAATCCTGTTGTAACTAATAAAGATGTACATGCACCACATTCCAAGAAGTTCTAAAAAAAAAAAAAAAAATCATATGATGAAAAATAGTAAGTGGCTCAAGTTATGTTCAACAGATCAATCGATTGCTAACCAAACTTTTTTGCTAACCAAAGTATTTGTACTGTAGGTAGCATACGTCTGTGCTCAGAAACTCCCAGGAATTGTGTGAGTGTGGGATTGATGGCTGCCCAAGGACAGTAAGAGTCAGAGAGACAGAGAATACAGGTCCTGTAGCAGACGGGGGTCCGTGTGTGGTTATAAGACCTCACAGACAGATGAGTTTGGGGCAAACAGTCAACACAGACGCACACCAAGATCACAAGAACCAGCCAGTGTGTCCCCGTGTTTGTGTCTATGTGTGTGTGTGTGTGGCATGCATGCACACATCTCTGTGCACTCCAGTGCCTTATCCTCCAGGGTCCAGTCTCCAAAACACACTTTAGTAAGGGCAGTAAAATGAGTTCACACCAGCATAACAGACTTTGACACGGTTGGGTCCTGGGTGCTGCTACAGAAATAGAATCTTGTATTGATGCTTAAAAAACAAATATACACCCATAATAAGCAGACAGTGAAGGGAAGGGAAACTCAGCCGGAATGAATGCAATTTTCTTGTTTAGGCTCTATACAGGGAAAAAAAAGAAAATAAACCGCAGTGTAACTCCCATTTTCCGCTCTCACAGCCATGTTTAGACAGATTTGTACTGCTAAACCTAAATACTACCTGTAAGCCTCTCTTTCTCTTTGTCTCTCTCTCTACAGATTTCTCTCTTTTATTATCCAAAAGCTTCCCCAACATGCCCAAATGAACCTAAGCCACCATGCACATTATGGTAATCATTAACTGAGAACAGACAGGGCGAGCCAAGCCTGGCATGTGAAGCACTCAAAAGCCTGACTTTTGCAAACACAGGGAACATGTATAGTGGACTGAGCATCCATGAAAGCTCCTCAAGCCTGGTTTTACAATTGCATTTTATGAAGTGTCACCCTGCAAAGCTCGTGTTTAAAGCAACAGGTGAGTAAACAGGAACTCTGAGCGGTTATCACAAATTACAAGGCTTGAGCTCAGTGCATGGTCTCTGCCCCCAACTTAACTTCTAATGAAGTCCATACAGAGCTTCAGATGGTCAAGAAGTCTCAATCCATCTCTTTAATTTAATTCAAGACCGAGAAAAACTGATGCATCTACGTCTAAGCAGTAAAAAGTTCCATTGTCACAGGGTTACTGTAAATGTGGGGATTGGCATGTTCTCCTTTCAGGTTTCCTCCTCCATCTGAAAACATACTAGTAGGTAACCTAGATAGATGTGAGCTGGAATGGGTACGTAAACGTGTGATGCCTTGTGATGGACTGGCGCATTGTCCTGGGTGGGTTCTTGCATTACACTCCACACAGACTCCTTATCCGCTAATACTCTGTACAGGATGAAGATATTATCCGATATAACACTGCAAATCAGAGCAGGCATTATTTGATTTGTAAAAACGTTGTACTTTTTTGCTGATATCTACCTCTGCTAGAGCATAACTGGGTGGCACGCTGGTTCAGTGGGTAGCAGCATCGCCTCGCAGCAAGAAGATCCTGGGTTCAATCCCAGGGTGGAGTGGTCTGGGTCCTTTTTGTGTGGAGTCTGCATGTATCTGTGTGGCTTTACTCCGGGTACTCTGGATTCCTCCCACAGTCCAGGTTAATTGATGCCCATGTTAGGTTAATTGATTCCAATAAATTGGCCCTACCTTAGTGTATACACATATGACTAGTCTTGATGTAACCTGATGTAACCAACCAAACAAAATAACTAAAGTAGTAATAGTTTTTATTAATGATGCGCTTTACATGCATGCATAATATGTGCAGTCTTAGAGACTGGATGAGTGAGTAAGCATATGATGCCCTGTGGGGTGGCAGGGTAGAGCAAGTGGATAGTGTGAACACAGGTCTCTACCTCACACTCTTTCAGTGTTGAGTTTGCATGTTCTCCCTGTGCCCGTGTGGGTTTACTCCAGGTACTCTGGTTTCCTTCCACATTCCAAAGACATGCATTAGGTCACTCTAAATTGGCCCAGTGTGAATGTGTCTGACTAGTATTGATTTAACCTTGCCATTGATACTGATGGGACGTTAAATAAAACAAAACTAAAATAAAAAGGATGCCCTGTGATGCTGTCATCACTGGTGCCATATTGCGCAAGATGGCTAACCATCCATGGACCCAAGAGAAAGCAGAAATGTAAACTATTAATGGTGCTAAATGCTTTTATTTGAATTATTAACATTATGAATGTTGGGTTCACATACTTTTTAAACCCAAACTGTCAATGCTGAATGAACAAAATCTATAAAGACATGGTACAGTTGATTGTGTTTTATTAGTTTAGAGTTTAAATGATGACTTGGGTGGAGATTTAGTGATTTAGTAGTAACTAATGCGGAAATCCCAAAGGGTCATGTTTTCTACAACTATAGATCGTGTCAATGTTTGGTTATGTCTGATTTTTAATTTAGATCAGGTAGATTTAGAGCAAAGTGTCTAGTTTTTTCTTCTTTTTTGACTATTATTATAATTTTATTTGAATTTTGATATGATATTTTTAGTTTAGCAAAGCATCATGTTTTACCCCGCTTATAAAAGGGGTAGGGGTGGGGGGATGGATTTGGGGGTGGATTCCAGATCCTCATCCAGGGCATGCTTATGCCTGTGCCTTTGTTCCCCTCAACCTTGACCAGAAAAAGCAAGGTTAAAACATGGAAAGAAATGTGTAGTTTAGTGTAGTTTAATCCCGAAATAAGCAAAATGTGAACAGAGCAAATTTGAAGGAATTATATTTGAGAAAAATACAGATGTATGTTTACTGAATATTGTGACAGTGACATTGCTTATTTGGTGCACTGCACAGTTAGATCATTCCTCTTTAAAGGAGCTTTAAACTTCATTTTGCAGCTGGAAAATTATAAAACCAGCTCTATGACTCACACACACACACACACACACACACACACACAAGCAAACACAAATTTGTCTTTCTATCACTCTGAGGACTTTCCATTGACTTTCCAAGTATTACTGTAGCTAATTCTCACACACAAGACACTGTAGCTAAGACTCACACACACACACACACACACACACACACACAAGTGAACACAAGTTTGTCTTTCTACCACTTTGACGACTATCACATATTGATTCATGTATAGTCAACTGAAATTGTGAGGTTGATTCACAAACTGGCCATAAATATCTTTTTCCTTCCACAAAGGAAAGTCACTAATAGCCTGATGCCAGTGAAGACCTTCACTACTACAGTGTTGCTGTCCAAATATGTTATTAGCGCAGTGGTTGTATGGTCACAATTTACACCCCTTTATCAGTTGCTAATGGAAGTGTGTGTGTGTGTGTGTGCATTCTCACAGCTCAGCCTCCATGTCAACGAACACTCACTTGCCTTAATGGAAGCCATATGTTAACACCCCATCCAAAATCCTCCTCCTTGTTTCTTTAAGTAGGCGGAAAGGTGATTGCTCCTACGCCTCCAATCATTATCACTTCCTGTTTCAGATTCCATACAAATAAACTGTATAATTGCAGGCAAATACAGCATGCAGATGATTTCACACACAAATATGGCAGTGATTTACACTTTCCCATAAGCCATGCCTTATTAAGAGTCATCTTAATAAAATGAAAATCAAGAAAAGGCATTTTCGATAGTGCACATAAAGAGTGTGTCCAACAAAGGAGTTAAGGAGTCCAGGAAAGTATAAATTAGCTGGTGTGCCTGCTGTGCATACAGTCGTATGCAATCATCAGTAGTATTTCATTTACACTTGCATTTATATAAAACATTACACTACATCAATCACAGTTATGTGTTCCTGACCACAACTGTACCTTACTCTCTAAGTAACTGTTATATGTTATGTCACATTTTTCATTAGAGTACATAAGACCTTTCTCAATACCACTTAAGACTATATTTAACATTTATCAGCATTTGGTGCTAAGGGGGCACATTGGGCTAATATGCCAGCTCATTCACTGGAGGGACTTGGGTTTCAGTCCTGGCAGTTGGTTCTGCATGAGTCAGGCATCACATGCAGGCTGAGGGAGAGGAGGTAAATCATGGGATTATCCCTTGGTGCGGCAGTAGCGACTATTGTTGTAATCAAGACTCTCTTGACCGAGTTTGAGTCAAGAACAAGACTTTTAGTAGTCAAATCTGAGTCAAGATCGAGACTGGGAGTGGTTGAGAATGAGATGAGACCAGATTTTTTTCACCATACAAGAATAAAAAGAAGAGTTTGTAATTCACTTTACATTCATTGATATAATTATCATTCATTATACATTTTACAGTGGGGCAAAAAAGTATTTAGTCAGCCACTGACTGTGCAAGTTCTCAACTTAGAAAGATGAGAGAGGTCTGTAATTTTCATCATAGGTACACTTCAACTATGAGAGACAAAATGAGAAACAAAATCCAGGAAATCACACTGTAGGATTTTTAAAGAATCTCAATGTAAATCATGGTGGAAAATAAGTATTTGGTCAGTAACAAAAGTTTGACTCAATACTTTGTAATATAACCTTTGTTGGCAATGACAGAGGTCAAACGTTTCCTGTAAGTCTTCACCAGGTTGGCACACATTGTAGCTGGTATTTTGGCCCATTCCTCCATGAAGATCTCCTCTAGAGCAGTGATGTTCTAGGGCAACACGGACTTTCAACTCCCTCCACACATTTTCTATGGGGTCGAGGTCTGGAGACGAGCTAGGCCACTCCAGGACCTTGAAATGCTTGTTACGGAGCCACTCCTTCGTTGCCCGAGCAGTGTGTTTGGGATCATTGTCATGCTGGAAGACCCAGCCACGTTCCCTCTTCAATGTTCTCACTGATGGAAGGAGGTTTTGGCTTAAAATCTCACGATACATGGCCCCGTTCATTCTTCCCTTAACACGGATCAGTCGTCCTGTCCCCTTTGCAGAAAAACAGCCCCAAAGCATGATGTTTCCACCCCCATGGTTTACAGTAGGTATGGTGTTCTTGGGATGCGACTCAGCATTGTTCTTCCTCCAGTTGACTTTTTACCAAAAAGTTCTATTTTGGTTTCATCTGACCACATGATATTCTCCCAATCCTCTTCTAGATCATCTATATGCTCTCTGGCAAACTTCAGATGGGCCTGGACATGTACTGGCTTAAGCAGGGGGGCACGCCTGGCACTGCAGGATCTGAGTCTCTCTTGGTGTAGTGTGTTACTGATGGTAGCCTTTGTTACTTTGGTCCCAGCTCTCTGCAGGTCATTCATCAGGTCCCTCCATGTAGTTCTGAGATTTTTGCTCATCGTTCTCATGATCATTTTGACCCCACGGGATGAGATCTTGCGTGTAGCCCAAGATCGAGGGAGATTATCAATGGTCTTACAATTGCTCCAACAGTTGATTTATTCACACCAACCTGCTTCTTTATTGTAGATTCACTCTTCCCAGCTGGTGCAGGTCTACAATTTTCTTCCTGGTGTCCATCAACAGCTCTTTGGTCTTGAGTTTGGAGTCTGACTGTTTGAGGCTGTGGACAGGTGTCTTTTATACAGTTAACTAGGTCAAACAGGTGCCATTAATACAGGTAACAAGTGGAGGACAGAAGAGCTTCTTAAAGAAGAAGTTACAGGTCTGTGAGAGCCAGAAATCTTGCGTTTTTTTAGTATTGAGTTGGACCAAATTTATTGACCAAATACTTATTTTCCACCATGATTTACAATTGGATTTTTTTTCTCATTTTGTCTCTCATAGTTGAAGTGTGCCTATGATGAAAATTACAGACCCTTCTCATCTTTCTAAGTTGAGAACTTGCACAATCAGTGGCTGACTAAAGACTTTTTTGCCCCACTGTATATATGTGTGTGTGTGTGTGTGTGTGTGTGTGTGTGTGTGTGTGTGTGTGTGTGTGTGTGTGTGTGTGTGTGTGTGTTGCCTAAAAATATTAAGTAAGGCAAAGTAACTTTTGGATGCAGATTATAGTGAGGATTCTGTTTTGCTTGAGTCACCACATTAAGTCAGCTAAATATAGCCAATAATATCCATTCTATCCATTTTTATTATTAAATGTGAAAACATAATAATAACAATTCAATGTGCCCACAAGCAAAAACTATCCTAAACTATACTAACGAAATGAAGCAAGTGGGTGTAAATGTGGGTGGGTGACTATTCAAAATAAAATGTGTTCATTGATTGGATACTGAATGAGAAGAGCAATAACTTGTTTTTTTCCGTTAGCTTTTTATAAGGTCTTGTACAGTAACTTAATGGACTTGTTAAAGGTGCATTAACATTTGCAGTTAATATGTCACATTTAATCTTTCAAACTAGTGCAGAAAATTGTACAAAACTAAACTAGAGCCTGACGGAGACCAAAGGGTTGTTGAACTGATATGAGCTAATTACTGATAACATAATTAAGTGTGCACATTCTATCATTACACAAATGACTGAACCTGACAATTTTAAACAGATTATTGCTCCCAGTTTTTGATAAACTTATCATTTGCTCACAATTTTCTTCACACTTTTTTTATCATGGACACCAATTTGAATGAGATTTTTGACTTTTAGGACGCAGCCTACATCTGCGGTGCCACATGAATGACATATCCTTTATCCATGTTTGAACAAAGGGGGAAAAAAACGTGCTTTGAGACATAGGAGGGTGTATAGTCTGCCAAGCTGAGTGTGTTTATCTATGTCACAGTCTATCAGTGGCTGACCATGAATAAGGAAAGTGGGGGGTGGGGGGTGTTTTTATTTCCACGGCCCACACTCTTTGCTCGCTATCTCGCTCTCTTTCTCGCACACACACAAACAAACCACACGGAGCATGTTGTGTTCTCAGCGGTCAGAGACCGCCCTGTGGGTGGTCTGGCCCTGGCGTGTGTTTATGATCTGAACCGATCTAATCTGGGCAGCTTGTTTGAGGGAACTGAGAATGATTTACAGGAGCGACGCAGGCCAGGGCACAGGAAATCAGAAGCAATTCAGGCCAGAGCTTCAAGTCTGTGGTAGCCATATGACTTCAGTGGCTTGATTTGTCCGTCTAGTTTTTCTGTTCTCTTACAAGGCCTTCACTTGGCCAGCATTAAAATCTCTGGCTTTAGTGGATTTTTCATGGGTTGTATAGCCATAAACCAGACTGCATAGTCTGGACTTGCATAGTCACAGTTAAAATGAATACTCGCTCAACGGAATATATCTCAAGCAGTGGTATATCAGTGGTTAAGGCTCTCTGCTAATGCCGGGAAAAGGCAGTCTTGAATAAGGCACTTCATTCTCAGATCTATGCTCGGATTTCATTTTGATTCACTTATTAGCATGAACAGAGAGCTTGTCTGATATCATTAGTACAGCTTGACTAGGTTTTGCAACTAAAGCTGTAGGGTATGACACAGTATTAAATAAGCTAATTTTGCATAGCAGTATGTTTAGCTTTTGTCATTAAGTAAGCTCTAATATGCTAGCTAGATTAGCTATGTCTGTGTAACTATGTCTGCATAGTTACACTTGAACAAAGCACAAAGCCTGCTTATTAAAAGAGATTTAATAAAGGAAAACCAGAGGGTATGTTTTTAAAGCTATTATCTTGCCTAGCTGGAATTAGCCTATTGTTATAATAGGTTTCCTATTGGCATATACTGTATCTGTGTTTATTAGACTTGGTCCTTCAAAGCTTACTTTGCTCTGCTCCCAGCAAGACTGGTTCAATAATCTGAAATATTTGCATTTAGTCATTTAGCAGACACATTTATCCAGAGCGACTTACAACTGATACAATCTTACAATGCAAGCAATTGTGGGTTAAGGATCTTGCACAAGGAGCCAACAGTGGCAGCTTGGCAAAGATGGGATTTAAACCCTGGTCCATCTGGTCTGTGGTCCAGCACCTTTTTTATGTAATTAAACTCATCACGGAATTGAAAACGTCTTGTGGTGAAGAAAAATAATTAAGAAATTAAAAGAATGATAAGCATACTTGTGGTCTAATCAGCACTGACTGCTTGTGCTACCATAGAACCAGCCCCCTAGACTCAGAGAAGGGCTGTAACTCAGAAGGTTGAAGCCCCAAGTGAGGTGAAACAGACAGACAGACAGCCAAACAGAGAAGGAATGGAGCCCGGCAGCTAGACTCCTCGCCAGGGTCACACACTAGAAGACGAGATCTGACAGCATGAGCTTTCACTGGGATCAAACATCCTGAAAGCCAGTTTGTATCCTGACAGTGACAAGACGTCATCTCCAGACATGGATGCATAATCCAGCCAACTGACCTCAGGGGATATGAATGAGAGTGGTTCAGTTGGTAGATCACTGGTTCCCAATGCTGAACCTCCCTGTCTAGTATCATGAATCTGTCAAGATGTTTTTTCTTTTTGTGAGACTATGCATTGGTTTGACAAGGTACGAGGCATTCCCATACTTAATGGCAAAGTCACCCTCTTCCACCAACCAGGAGTTGCTGGTTCATGTCTTGCCAGGGCATTCACCTTCTGAGTTTCAGAATCCTCTTTGGGTTTAGAGAACCTGGGTCTGTTGTAGTGCAAGCTGACCAGGTGCCTTCACATGACATCTTTGGTGCATACAGTGGGGCAAAAAGTATTTAGTCAGCCACTGATTGTGCAAGTTTTAGTACTTAGAAAGATGTCTGTAATTTTCATCATAGGTACACTTCATCTATGAGAGACCAAATAACAAAAAAAATCCAAGAAAGTATCCAGACCTCAACCCCATAGAAAATCCGTGGAGGGAGTTGAAAGTCAATGTTGCCCAGTGACAGCTCCAAAACATTACTGCTCTGGTTGCAGAGGAGATCTGCATGGAGGAATGGGCCAAAATACCAGCTACAATGTGTGCAAAGCTGGTGAAAACTTATAGGAAACGTTTGACCTCTGTCATTGCCAACAAAGGTTATGTTACAAAGTATTGAGTTGAACTTTTGTTATTGACCAAATACTTATTTTTCGCCATAATTTACAATTAAATTCTTTAAAAATCCTACAATGTGATTTACTGGATTTTTTTTCTCATTTTGTCTCTCATAGCTGAAGTGGACCTATGATGAAAATTACAGACCTCTCTCATCTTTCTAAGTAGGAGAACTTGCACAATCAGTGGCTGACTAAATACTTTTTTGCTCCACTGTACATTTGTAAGTATGCATGTGCCAAAGTTTGGGCACCTTTCCAGATGATGCATAATGGTTTTTGTAAGGTTTCTCTAAAAAAGAATACTTCCTGCTGCAAAGACTGTCATTTTATTTAGAAAACTGACAGAAACGTTTGAATGCTTAGTCACGTTAACGTTAGTCAGTTAATGAATTTTGTTCAGCAATTGCTTATGACAGATTGAATCATTGCTCTGCAAAACATTACAGACTGTACTGATGGCGGTGTATCACTGTATCCAGGCTGTTTTGGTTTCCTAAAAACTTGGTTAAAGATACCCAACAAAAATAATGTAAACAGTAACTAGTTAAATTCTCTGTTAATTATTAAATACAGAATATCATTCTACAGTACATCTGTGAACGCATTGCATTGCCTCAGATTACCGGTATCTGTCATGACATTAGTAGAGGTATAACGATGCATTGCGATGCAAAAATGTCACAACTTGCATCATGGAGGTTAACGACGATTTCTAATGCATCTAATGCAATTGCATTTTTGAACACCAGAGGGCATCATATATCATATGACAGGCTCCCATACACATTCCAAAACTCATTGTAATTTATTTTAATTGCAGGATATACTTTTATATTTTGTTTAAATGTTTATACAAGAAAAGTACATATTATTGTGAATTTTGTTCTTCAGAAATAATAAAACATTTTCACTTGGTCATTTAATATATGGTTAAGCTACAAAAGAACATTTCATTTACAATTTGAAATGTCTGTTTTTAGTAATTTCTTTTAATTGCAGGGGACTAAAGTGTTTTTGTTTAAGAAAAATCTAATCGTGAGCAGAGTGTATCGTTACACCCCTACCAATTACCATATTTTACTTAATACTTATAACAGATTCTGATGTTAATGGATTTATATGTACATTATTATATTTATTATCAATTTCCATCATTTAAAAAGTCATCTCATTATTTCAGTAGTATCTCTATGTAATGAAATATCATATGCACATAATGCTCCAAAATGCACTCAAAGTAATGTTAGTGACAGATAACAATCACTGAACAGTATTTGCACAGTACTGTACTAAATGTTTTCATATTGTATATTAAAAATATTGCTTAAATTAAAGGTGCAAAGTATCTAAACTTCAGTACTTATTAACTGAAGGTGTCATGCCCCATAGTAGAGTAGCCTAAAAGACTATGTGACTACAGTAATGTCTGGTCAACGTTCATTTCAGTCACCGTCCTGTTGTATAGACCGTAATGCAGATGAGCACCTGTAAAGTTAATTTTAGACATTTCTTGGATGTGACCATCTCTAACCTTCTATGCAGTAAATGATTTAAAAAGGTCAAATACATTTGTGCTGCTTGATATATCCTTCTAAAAACTGTGAAATTGTTATGATGATTTTGTAAGACAATGATTCAGCGCCACATTCTGTTGCCATTTCTTTATCTTATGTACTACTTGCATAATCCAGCATGTTAACACATTTCTTGAAAGGCACTGATCAAGGACTGTGGTTCGTATTCCAGTACCATTTTTCTGCCCTTTTTCCGGCCACATTTCCTGCCCTTTCCCCCTCCGCTACATGTTGTTATTAAGACAATCAGTAAGAACCTGTGTCTTTCTTTCCTGCTGAGCCCTGGAGATCATGTTGTGGCCATGGGGTTAGCATTTTAAAAGAGTGACTAATCGGTGTGGATGTGTCACTGGTGTGTGCTGACTTTTATGATCGCCCTGCTTTGAGTCAGCGTCCACCTTGAAGTCCACCTTTTAATGGCAAGAAAAGATGCCACCCGCGTGTAGCCATTAGCTTGTAAATAAAGATGACTAGGAGTGATTGCAGGTTTGCAGGAATGATGGTTGCCAGATTGGGGCCTCACATAAGCCTCAATAAAATCAGGGGTCACATTTTATTCTGTTTCTACCTGGATTGTGTAACCAGCAAATAGCATTGGTAGCTGAAAATTAAAAACTCCTTTGCTGTTTAACTGTTCAGACTGATAATCCACTGTTTATTGTCTTTGGCCTTTTGACAGGCCCTCTGTTTGCATTAACATATACCCAGTAGGCCCTAGTGTACATATCCGAAAGCCCCCGGTGCAAGGATAACCAGATGCATGTCCCCACCATCATTTAACATCATTACCTTTGCATGGTCAAACGAAAAGCAAATTTGTGAGGATATAAAAATGCAAATTAAGCTCATGCTTGTTTTTCCTCTAAGTTTGTTTACGACCATTAGCCGAGATTCCACAGTCTAAATGTGTGTCATTCATTCGTAGGATGTAAGCAACAGCTGCAGTAAGTACAGAAGTCACCTACCAGGTAGTAAACTGTGGTTAGGACGTCACTGCAGTGTTTCATGGGTGGTCTAATTGACTCATACCACACACAGTGTTGTTTTCTGTTCAAAGGAAGGAATGTCAAGGTGACCAAAAACATCTTTAAAAAGGGGAGCTCTCGGCCTATTATGGAAGCACACTAAACATCAACAGCATATAAGACTGAGAATAAAATGCAGAGCTCTGACATTCGATATTCTCTGTTCATTATCTATTTGACTAAGTCTTTCACTGTAGGCTAACTTCTTTTTGCAGAAGTGCTGCAGCTTGCACTGTAATTCCTGTGTTTTCTCTGCAGGCAGCGAGCAATGAAGCTCATCTCCCATCTAGAGAAAATAAAGCAGAGCCACATTTCCAGAGTTCAATTTGCTGTTACATCGGAGAGCTGTGAATTGGGGTTTGAGAGTTGCCTGTTGACTTTAGGGAAAGTGTGTAGAAGACAATATTCAGCAGTGGAGAACACTGTACTTAATTACTTACCATTTATTATGAAGTGGATTATGGTAAAAACTTCAGAAAATACAATGATTAAAGGCTACATAAATTGTAGCCACTATCAGTACCCAAAACTTCACCCCTTGACTATAGCTTGGTTACCAGTTTATGTACCTCAAGGACACAATTAATTAATTATTAACAACGTGGCTATCAGATAAAGCAGCAGCAATTCGCTAGCCCACCACCCCAGTGACCCAGTTTGGAGGTTCAGAGGTACCTTTCAGCCAGGAATTCTACAGGCACGACTGGCCGTGTCTTGGAGATATATACAGCTCAAAAAATAAACACTTAAACAACACAATATAACTCAAAGTGTTCCCTTTAATATATATATATATATATATATATATATATATAATATATATATATATAATATATATATATAGATATATTATATATATATATTTTATCAGTGGGGCAAAAAAAGTATTTAGTCAGCACTGATTGTGCAAGTTCTCCTACTTAGAAAGATGAGAAAGGTCTGTAATTTTCATCATAGGTACACTTCAACTATGAAGAGACAAAATGAGAAAAAAAAAATCCAGGAAATCACATTGTAGGATTTTTAAAGAATTTAATTGTAAATTATGGTGGAACATAAGTACCGGTATTTCGTCAATAAATTTGGTTCAACTCAATAGTATGTAACATAACCTTTAGTGGCAATCGACAGAGGTCCAAACGTTTCCTGTAAGTCCCTTCACCAGGTTTGCACACACTGTAGCTGGTATTTTGCCCATTCCTCCATGCAGATCTCCTCTAGAGCAGTGATGTTTTGGGGCAACATGCACTTTCAACTCCCTCCACACATTTTCTATGGGGTTGAGGTCTGGAGACTGGCTAGGCCACTCCAGGACCTTGAAATGCTTTTTTTATACGGAGCCACTCCTTCATTGCCCGAGCGGTGGTGTTTGGGATCATTGTCATGCTGGAAGACCCAACCATGTTCCATCTTCAATGCTCTCACTAATGGAAGGAGGTTTTTTGGCTGAAAATCTCATGATACATGTCCCCGTTCATTCTTCCCTTAACACGGATCAGTCCGTCCTGTCCCTCTGCAGTATAACAACCCCAACGCATGAGGTTTCCACCCCCATGCTTCACAGTAGGTATGATGTTCTTGGGATGCAAACTCAAGCATCCTTTTTTTCTCCAGTTGAGATTTTACCAAAAAGTTTCTATTTGGTTTCATCTGACCACATGATATTCTCCCAATCCTCTTCTGGATCATCCATATGCTCTCTGGCAAACTTCAGACGGGCCTGGACATGTACTGGCTTAAGCAGGGGGACACGCCTGGCACTGCAGGATCTGAGTCCCTCTTGGCGTAGTGTGTTACTGATGGTAGCCTTTGTTACTTTGGTCCCAGCTCTCTGCAGGTCATTCATCAGGTACCTCCGTGTAGTTTTGGAATTTTTGCTCACCGTTCTCATGATCATTTTGACCCCACGAGATGAGATCTTGTGTGGGGCCCCAGATCGAGGGAGATTATCAATGGTCTTGTATGTCTTATAATTGCTCCCACAGTTGATTCATTCACACCAACCTGCTTCCCTATTGTAGATTCACTTTTACCAGCTTGGTGCAGGTTTACAATTTTCTTCCTGGTGTCCTTCAACAGGTCTTTGGTCTTGGCCATGGTTGAGTTTGGAGTCTGACTGTTTGAGGCTATGGACAGGTGTCTTATACAGATAACGAGGTCAAACAGGTGTCATTAATACAGGTAATGAGTGGAGGACAGAAGAGTTTCTTAAAAAAGAAGTTACAGGTATGTGAGAGTCAGAAATCTTGCTTCTTTGTGGGTGACCAAATACTTATTTTCCACCATGATTTACAATTAAATTCTTTAAAAATCCTACAATGTGATTTCCTGGATATTATTTTTCTCATTTTGTCTCTCACAGTTGAAGTGTACCTATGATGAAAATTACAGACGTCTCTCATCTTTCTAAGTAGGAGAACTTGCACAATCAGTGGCTGACTAAATACTTTTTTGCCCTACTGTATATCTATATATTCACCAGACAAAGAAAATAGTACCTCATAGTGTGTAATATCTCCACAAATTCTGACGAGAATTTCCTGTAGATTGGGATTTTTGCCACTGCTGGTTGACCCATGTGACTGTATGCTTCGACACACCTGCAAATTCAGCTACTTCCTTCACACTATGGCCTTTGGCACTCCCAAATGCAATCAGTCCTTTTTGCCAATCATTAACATCTACTGAACAAGACATTCACTGCACTGTACCACCTCTTCTTAATCTATGAATCCCGTCAAACACCCCGCAGGTATTTATAGCACGATCATCCTCGTGCAGTGCATCTTAAACATGCAAGGTGACTATTTTTTTGTCAAGGGAGTATAGCTTGTTGGACCCCCATTTATCTTCAGAACTGCCATTGGAATTCAGGCACTCATTCAACAAGTTCCTGGAAACATTCCTCATTTTGCTCAAATGCTCTATTTGGATTGAGATCTGGTGACTGTGAAGGCCATCTGAGTACAGTGAACTCATTGTCATGTTCAAGGAACCAGTTTATTGAGCTTTGTTATCCTGTGGGAGTAGCCATCTGAAGATAGGGACACTGTGGTCATCAAGGGACGAACATGTACAGCAACAATGCTCAGGAAGGCTGTCGCAGTTAAACAATGCTCAGTTGGTATTAAGGGGCCCAAAGTGTGCAAGAAAATATTCCCCAATCCTTACACCAGCAACAGCCTGAACCTCTGATATAAGGCAGGATGGATCCATGCTTTCATGTTGTTTATGTCAAATTTTGACCCTACCATTCGAATGTCCAATGTTGACCCAGTATGGTCTTCTGCTGCTGTAGCACATCTGGTTCAAGGGTCGACATGTTGTGCATTCAGAGATGCTCTTCTGCATATGTCAGTTTTAACCAGTGGTTATTTGAGTCACTGTTGTCTGCCATTCTCCTCTGACCTCTGGCACCAACAATGCATTTTTGCCCAGAGCACTATTGTGATCAGTGGCGTGCAGTGCATATAGTGTGTACCCCTTTTGGTGTGCCAGGTTGGCACACACTGTAGCTGGTATTTTGGCCCTGTGATGGACTGCTGTCCGGTTGCTGCATTGCGTCCTCCAGACAGGCCCCTGCCCGTGCAATTCTGAGTTAGATTAAACAGGCATTTTGAATGTTTGCCCTGATCCTTGCCAGAAAAAGCAGAAGGAAAATAAGATGAGATTACATTTTTTGTAATTTCATAATTTTATTTTTATCAAATCAACAGCAACAACAACAATAACTATGACTGTTCTACACAATTCTTACTACACAATTTCTAATTATTTGACAAAAATATGTTAATAACAATAATTGAATACCAATTATTGGTAGTAACAGCATTAATTATCTACCATTTTTTTATTTTATAATAATGTTGAAAAGCAAAAAGCAACGTCAATCTTTCATTCATTCATTCATTTTCATATCTGCTTATGGTCTAACTGGCAGCACAGGGTACGAATCAGGAACCAACACTAGACAATAATCCATCGCAGAATGAATGAATATGTGCACAGACTTTGGAATGTGGTGTTTGGAATGTCGTAGGAAACCCACACAGACTAGGGAAGAATATGCAAGCTCCATATAGGTCGAGTCCGGGCTGAGAATCACACCTGTGATGTCTAGAGCTGTGAGAAGATGGTGAGAACCACTGCGCAACCATGCAGCCCCATGATGGAATAAAGTCATGTCCTTCTAGGGTTGCATCTCAATCACATATTGTCAATGTTAGGTCTTAGATGGTCAGGATAGCTGTCTTAAGTCAGTCTTTTTGTAGTCTTGATGTTCCGATAAACCGTGTTTAATATTATCGTCAGTTGTAAGCATTGGCTCACGCAAAAAGTGGCGGGAACATTGTCGACAACCAATAGGTATGCTTTACCCAGCACCAAACGCGAAACAGCAGAGCAAGTACAGGAACGTCTCTGGCTCATCCCCTAAAGGGAGTTTGAAATAGTGCTTTGATATTTGGATGTGCAATATTCCAAATATTATAGCGATATATTGACCCAATACTTTTGTTTGACAGAAGACCAAAATGCATTGATAGACAGTGTTAAGAACATCACTGTAGATCAGCCAGATGAAGCAGAGACTCTAAGTGAAAGTTAACCAGTTTATTTAGTTATAGGTTAAAGAGAATATACAGGTAGTGGGAGGACAAACAAAGGAGTACTACTCACAATAGGACATGCACATACACTTACAGACGGCATTTACAGCTTGTTACAAATAAGTAGTGGAGGTGACCAACTGTTTACTGCCGCAATATCCAGATTTTTACCTCCTATTATAATTTATTAGAATTTTTAAGATCTTGGTCGTTAAAGAAAATGGACGTTGATTGAACGAACATTAACCTCCTGAGACCTGAGACTTATATGTCCCCGGACATGACGTTTTGGCTTTGCTACACCTCCTACTTCATTCTGCTTAACTCAGTCCTCATTTGTAGACACTCTTGAGCATTTCACAAAAACAAAAATACCTTCCATTCAAAGATGGTGCTCAGTTTTTATACATAAAAGAGGAGGAGGAGGGTAATCAGGTCTAAAGAGATTAAATGGCACATACCTGTATATACAGCTCTGAAAAAAAAAGAGACCACTCCAGATTTTTTTTAAAAACCAACATTTCTACATGAATGGCAGCAATTCTATTCCTGTATCTAATTAATTCCAACACAGACACACTTCATTCTACTTAATGAGGTTGTCACCTAACCTAATCTCGTTTGTTGAGGAAAAGTACAAAACACATAAAAACCGTTATTTAAAGGTTGATTTCTGAATTTTCCTAAGTTATGACATTAGTATTATTTTGTTTAAAAATGAATATAAACTTATTTCGATGTATTATTAATCGAGATCTGAAAACACTGCATCTTCGTTGTTATTTTGACCAGTTGTCATTTATAGCTATATACTATATTTATATATTATGTTCATATTTTTTAACATATCACAAATATATAAATATATCTATTCGACCTCGGAACTAAAGATACAGGATAGCGTTTCCCTATGGCTGTTTCAAACGAACGGAACGAATGTCATCATGTTAGCTTGATGGCGAGTGGCTTTCTGTTAAAATTGATTCAAGTTTATTCAGAGGCTCGAGAGCTTTTAAACAGCGTGACAGCGTTTCGCTCGGTTTACTCCATTAAACTCATTCATGTTTAGTGTTGTTATTATCAGGTGGTAGAGTCGGTGTTTACCGTTAGCCGGTGCTGTGTGCTAGCACTGAAGCGGGTGCATGCGTTTCTGCTAAGCAGGTGAGTTTCATAGCGATATAGTAAACGCTGCTCTTTTGACCCTGCTCTTTTTCACGCTCCAGACACGCTTATTGTTTTTAGTTTGTGGACATTTGTAGCGCGGATTGTCATCTGCATAACGTTAGATAAAGCGGTAGTGAGAGAAGGACAGGTAGCTTATTGAGTACATGTGTGTTATTATGTATGTGGACTCGCTTCGCAGGTATATAGAGTGAAAAGCTACAGCTCATTTATATGTCACTATGAGCAGCAGTAACCAGGTTTTATGGGACTGGTGGATCTAAGTACAGTGACAGTGCAGCGGTTCGAGTGAGGATGATGTCTCAGTGTACAAGATGCAGCAGCTGTAAGGTTGCATCAGTTTGATAACGAGTATCGAAGTCGGCTTGAACAGTAAATCAGTGTCTGATGTACAACCGCACATCAGAAAATGTTGGGGCAATATGGAAAATGCAAATAATAATATATGTACAACAGGCGGCACGGTGGAGCACTGTCCCAACGCTCTGCCTGTGTGGAGTCTGCATGTCACCCTGTCTACGGTTGTTCCTGCCTTGCGCCCTGCGGCTAGGCACCGGCATTCCCGCAACCCTGACTAGGATCAAGCTGATAATACAATGAATATATATGTATATATATATATATATGTGTGTGTGTGTGTATGTATATGTATGCAATCACACGTCTTCCATTTATTTTGACTTTTCATCCATTACAGACAGTATGAAGGCAGTATTTAAAATTTTTTCTATTTAGCTTCATTTAATTTGTTAATATACTTCCATTCCTTAATTTCAGGCCTGCAACACATTCCAAAAAAATTGGCATGTGGCAATTTAGGATATACTTCCCAGTTTGTTTGTATGGGTACAGTGGTGCTTGAAAGTTTGTGAACCCTTTAGAATTGTCTATATTTTCGCTAAAACAGATTTTCAAACAAGTCCTAAAAGTAGATAGAGAACCCAGTTAAACAAATGAGACAAAAATATTACATTTGGTCATTTCTTTATTGAAGAAAATGATCCAATATTACATATTAGTGAGTGGCAAAAGTATGTTAACCTCAAGGATTAGCAGTTAATTTGAAAGTGAAATTAGATTTAGGTGTTTTCAATCAATGGGATGACAATCAGGTGTGGGTGGGCACCTGTTTTATTTAAAGAACAGGATCTATCAACGTCTGCTCTTTACAACACGTGTACACATGTACAACACAAAGGAGATTTCTGAAGAGCTCAGAAAAAGAGTTGTTGATGCTCATCAGGCAGGAAAAGGTTACAAAACCATCTCTAAAGAGTTTGGACTCCACCAATCCACAGTCAGACAGATTGTGTTCAAATGGAGGAAATTCAAGACCATAGTTACCCTCCCCAGGAGTGGTCGACCAACAAAGCTCACTCCAAGAGCAAGACGTGTAATAGTTGGCGAGGTCACAAAGGACCCCAGGGTAACTTGTAAGCAACTGAAGGCCTCTCTCACATTGACTAATGTTAATGTTCATTAGTTCACCATCAGAAGAACACTGAACAACAATGGTGTGCATGGCAGGGTTGCAAGGAGAAAGCCACTGGTCTCCAAAAAGAACATTGCTGCTCGTCTGCAGTTTGCTAAAGATCATGTGGACAAGCCAGAAGGCTACTGGACAAATGTTTTGTGGACGGATGAAACCAAAATAGAACTTTTTGGTTTAAGAGAAAAGCGTTATGTTTTGGATAAAGGAAAACACTGCATTCCAGCATAAGAACCTTATCCCATCTGTGAAACATGGTGGTGGTAGTGTCGTGGTTTGGGACTGTTCTGTTGCATCTGGGCCAGGACGGCTTGACATCATGATGGAACAATAAATTCTGAATGATATCAGAGAATTGTAAAGGAAAATGTCAAGACATCTGTTCTTGAACTGAATCTCAAGAGAAGGTGGGTCATGTAGCAAGACAATGACCCTAAGCACACAAGTCGTTCTACCAAAGAATGGTTAAAGAAGAATAAAGTTCATGTTTTGGAATGGCCAATTCAAAGTCCTGACCTTAATCCAATCGAATTGTTGTGGAAGGACCGGAAGCGAGCAGCTAATGTGAGGAAACCCACCAACTAAAATTCCTTCAAGCCAGTGTGCAGGACTGATAAACATTTAGAGGAAACGTTTAGTTGCAGTTATTGCTGCGCAAAGGGGGGAGCTGAATGTAGGTCATGAATGGCTTGAATGAATGAGTGACTAGCCTAATGTGTGTTTTCTTGCATGACAACAGAGAATGATGGAGCTGCAGGTGGTATTGATGGCCTCTGGCGGTGGGTCCCGGATGATGGACCTCACCTACAACACTCCTAAACCTTTACTTCCAGTGGGCAACAAACCACTCATCTGGTATCCACTCAATTTGCTGGAGAGAGCAGGCTTTGAAGGTAAACTGATACTAATGCTTTAATACTGTTATTTATTGTAACCTCACACTGCAGACCAGGGGTGTGTTTTTTTTTTTTTTTTTTTTTTTTTTTTTTTACATCGAAGGAGGCTAGAATTGAACTAAGATGGTACGATCATTAAACTATCTACCTTCGTACCACAGTAGTTTGAACTAGTAGTCGACCATTATGGGTATGTTAATGGCTGATATATGATGCTGATATCACTTTTTTTGCAACTAATAACACCATGTAACAATTTTCAAAAAAAATTTTGTTCCCAGTTGTTAAGTGTGTTCTCCTGATTGTTTGTACCCTAAATGAATAGAAAAAAGTTATTAATCCCTGTAGACTTTGCTTTTGTGGTCAGCACAATGATATTTTGAAATTGATCTATTTTTAAGGATATTCGCCATATTTCAAGATACTTAAGAAGCTTCTGGAATTGTGAGAACTATCAAGAAGTTTCTAGAACTGTCCAGAATTATTTAGAACTTTCTGGGACTGTACAGAATTGTAGGTAGCTGTATAACTACAGTTATATAGGGCCTCCTGAGCGACGGAGAGACATGATCTAATTGATTGGGATTGCATAGTAAGTGGGCAACAGCCATCACAGACAAAGGGGAATTGACCTAGACAGACAGGTGTGAATTCATTCTCTATTCAGATTCTGATAACGACAGTATTCACACTTCACCCCACACCCATTACAGGAGGAGCTTAGGAAAGACCACTACTTTCAAATGTATATATTGTTTGTTACTCTGCTACCGGGTGATCAGTCTTCCTCTGCTGAATCCTCAGTACACTCTTGTACTTTGATACTGCATGGAATAAAGATGGACCATTTTTATCGAGTTTGGAGAGACATCCTTTTTCCTTACAGTACACAGCAACTTAGTCAATTTAGATGGCATCAAGAGGTTGCATACATCCAGCAGACGCATTTTGCTATGTATGTGGCCATTTCATAAAGACGAGCGAAAAAGTACTCTGTGGAAGCATCTGCTAAGATGTGTGAGGCCTACAAAGCATACTTCGGCATGCCTGTTGGTGACCTGTTTCTATAATAAAAATTCAAAATTTTCGTTGCCGTGGTCACAAAAGCGAAGTTTATGATGAATGTAAGCAATTTTTAATTTGTTTTAGACATAAGCAATTGGAATATAACATTAAAAAGCTGGGAACAAAACTTGTGTTACATAGTGTAATAATAAACTAGATCTGCATTTCTTGCAGGCACTAGAACAGTGCTTGAAATGTGGCAATCAGAAAGAATGTGGCTTGTGTCCCAATACTTTTGGTCCTGTGCAGTGGTGTCTCAATACTTTTGGCCACATGCAGATTTTGTCCTTTGGGTCTGTGTGTGTTTGTGAGTGTATGTATTGTGTGTTGTTTGTCTAAGTATGTGTGTGTGTGTGTGGTGCGTTTGTGTGCGATCTCAGTTCTGTATTTTGTCGGCTATTTGAATCTGAACATTTCGTCAATGCATTTCTAGGGGATTTTATTTATTTATTTTTTTCAAACTTTAATCTATTAAAAACAATGAAACATATTGACTCCAACACACAGCACACCACACAGCATGATTGTCTATGCATGAACCATGTCTGTATGTTGAGCAGTTCGGGCAGAATTAATCGCAGAAATATGTGGAAGAAAAAAGGTGAATAAGAAGAATTATAAGAAGTATGAGGGATAACAATGATGCACAATTGCTGAACTTAAATGAACATATTTAAGCTGTAAATGCATTGTCTCTTTCTGCACTCTTTTTTTTAAATAAAAGTTTTATTGCTCTTAATAACAACATACATTACATTAATAAAATGAATTAAATGCAATTAATAATAATAATAGACAATAGTTCCTTTAAAGAAATATAACTATTAGCTATCCAATGCAAAATAGACAGAAGACTAAGCTTCTAACCACAGGGCTGCAGCTGTAGTTCAAACTACACAACTTGGCAACATTAACGTAGTTAGGAACTATGCTTTTGGGAAATGCTCTTCAAGGCTGCACATCTCCTGTCTTGGAGGTCTTGCACAAAGTCACCATATGCAGCTTATCTGTTAAGTACCAGGTTTAGTAGGAGTGATAGATCAGGGAAATTACAAACTGTGTTGGACTCCAGCCACTCTTGTACACCCTTATTGTAGCCCATGGCCTTGCAACTGTGCAGTTGGGGATCTACAGAGAAGAACTCCAAAAGACTTTAATTATAGCCGTCAGACACCTCTGAATATTGGAGCCAGGTGTGTCGTTACTGAGCTTGTGTTAGGAGTTGCTTTTTGGGAATTTACCCTCTGTGCTAAAGTATTGTTTTATATAAACATTGCACATAGTTAAGGGTTTACCAATACAAGATTTTAGGTTCAGCATTTCATTAAAGGTCAGGTCTATTAGATATTTATACGATGTCTGGTGTAAGTATTCATTCCTATTAACCTTGTCCACATTTTGTATTGTTACAACCGGGAATCATAGATCTACACATTTATCCTTTCCACATCCCAACTTTCCATTTTGCAGTTTGGCTATATCGTGGGTCATCCTAAGACATTAAATGCTGGAACTGCCATCAAGATGACACACACAAACTACTGAAATTAGAAATATCTTAAATTTTGTAGTTCGTAATTGTGTAAAATGTATGTACTGTTGTGTATAGTATTTACCTATGCACTGCAGTGGGGCTTGAAACTTTGTGAACCCTTTAGAATTTTCTATATCTCTGCATAAATATGACATAAAACATCATCAGATTTTCACACACATCCTAAAAGTAGATAAAGAGAACCCAATTAAACAAACGAGACAAAAATATTATACTTGGTCATTTATTTATTGAGGAAAATTATCCAATATTACATATTAGTGAGTGGCAAAAGTCGTCAGATTTATTTATATAGCGCTTTTTACAATGGAGCATTGTCTCAAATCAACTTTGCAATTTTAGATTGTATTCTAATATCTACATCCAATCCCAAATTGAGCAAGCCTAGGGCGACAGTGGCAAGGAAAAACTCCCGAAGTGTTATGAGGAAGAAACCTTGGGAGGACCAAGACTCAAAAAGGGACCCAATCTACTTGGGCGACATACAGTAGATGATAAATCTAAAAATGAAACTAATTTATCTAAACTAATAAGTCATGGAGTCATAGTTCAAATAAAATGTGGAATATGAACATCGGCATTAAGTAGTTTGATACACAGAGTCACTCCAGGATTCTGAGTCTAAGCAGGAAAGTCGTTGGTGGCACTTCGACCCCAGCCAACCGGAGGAGGGTGAGGGTTACTTTTCTCTGGTGTGGCCTGAGTGAAACTAAAGTGGATGAACATCATGTGTGGGGCTGGAACTGGTACCGGAACACTGCTCGGAGAGAAAACAGAAAACGTAATTAGTTATTGATTAAGAGCACAGTGTCTATTAACAATCACTGATGCCATGTGTAGCATGAGACCCCAGCAGCATTAGCTATAGCAGCATAGCTAGAAAGAGGAGAACTGGAAGGTGACACAGCCAAGAGGGTTCACATGAGACATCGGCAACCCCACATCTCTGATCACCATAAGACTCTTGGACTATGAACCCCCAGCTCTGCCCGTAGTCTAAGGCAAGGATGCACAAGTCAAGATCAAGAGGTCTGAAGCCCAGTTCAGCCAGACCGCCCATCCGACACTCCCGGCTAAAGGACAAGGCAGGCAGGCCAGACATGACTCCAGACTTCAGCCCCAGTGACCCAAGCCATGCATCCCGGTCTAAATCTAGTCAAAAGCCTGCGCAAATAGGTATGTCTTTAGCCTAGACTTAAAAATTTGGAAAATGTCTGAGTCTCGAACTAAAGTGGCCTAAGTTTTCAGTGCTGTGACTTTTTTAATTCTAGGAACTAAAAGAAGTCCTGTACCCTGCGAACGAAGTAGACGAGTTGGATTGTAAAACTCTAAGAGGTCACTCAGATAATGTGGGGCCAGGGCATGTAGAGCTTTAAAAGTTATAAGAAGTATTTTGTAATCGATGTGGAATTTGACTGGTAACCAGTACAGTGATGATAGAACAGGAGTGATATGATCAAATTTCTGAGTTCGAGTTAGCACTCGGGCGGCTGCATTCTGAACTAATTGAAATTTATTTATAGATTTACTGGAGTACAGTAATCCAACTTTGAGGTTATAAACGCATGAACCAGTTTCTCCACATCATTAAAAGAGAGGATATTAAGTTTAGCGATATTACGTAATTGAAAGAAAGCAATTCGAGTGATGCTGCTAATGTGCGCATCAAAGGAGAGATCTGAATCAAATGTGACCCAAGTTTTTTACAGACGGACTGGGCAATACTGGCCAGCCATCTAGATTTAGGATAGATGTAGCCAACCTGTATCTCAGCCTTGGGTCCCACTAATAGAACCTCAGTTATATCGGAGTTAAGTAAGAGAAAATTTAATGACATCCAGTCTTTTGTTTCCTTTACACAGTCCTCAATTTTGTTGATTGTAAGGCTGTCAGTAGGTTTGGCTGATATGTACAGCTGTGTATCATCTGCATAGCAGTGGAAACTAATGCCATGTTTACGAATAACTGAGCCTAGTGGCAGCATGTACAGAGAGAATAAAAGTGGGACATATAAAAGTATGAACACACTGTTACCGGTCAGTAAAGTAGGATTTAAACCAAGAAAGGGACAATCCCTTAATACCTACAGTATTGTCTAGTCTGTTTAGTAAAACATCATGATCTATAGTGTCAAATGCTGCACTTAAATCTAACAGAACAAGAAAAGAAACGCATCCATTATATGAAGATATTAATAAATCATTTAGTACTCTAATTAATGCTGTTTCAGTACTATGATGGGGCCTGAAGCCAGAATGAAATGCTTCATAAATATCATTCTTTTGGAGGTAACTGCAGAGCTGCTGATAGATGGCGTTTTCTAAGATTTTGGAAAGAAACTGTAGATTTGAAATTGGTCTATAATTAGATATCACATAAGGGATGATGGATTATCATCCTATTGACTGAAAACACCTGACTTTAATTTCACCTTCAAATTCACTGCTAATCCTAGAGGTTCACATACTGTCCTAAGTATAATATGTTTGTCTCATTTGTTTAACTGGCTTGTCTTTATCTACTTTAAGGACTTTTGGATGCTTTAGGTCATATTTATGCAGAAATATAGAAAATTCCAAAGGGTTCACAAACTTTCAAGCACCACTGTACGTGTTCAGTCTTCTTCTCTGGTACGAAAGGAGGGCAAAAAAAGTTTGTGGATTTTTCAGATTGCATGGGTTAGGGGATAACTAATAGTGAGTGTGAGGAAACTCAATATAGTTTGCAGGATTATTCACACAATATCCTTGTTGTGATTCAATGAGCATTCAACCCATTGCAGTGAAAACATAACATGTAATTCTGGTGCAATCAGTTGCAATCAGCAGTCCCCTAATTAATTGAATGGAGTCCATCTATATGCAGCAATGAAAGTGTCATATGAAGTGGGCCCACAGTTTGGTATGCATCATGGATTTTGGGCTACGAATCAATGTGCTGCACACAATTTTACAGTCTAATGAGTTTAGTCATTTTAAATGCAATCTGATCAACATCCATTTGCTTAACATCCAAGGACTTAAGAATTTTAATAGGAAATTAAAATCCATTTTACATCTCAATGACAAAAAACTAGTATGACCGATCCCTTGCAACTCCTGGTGCCAGAAAGGAGAATCGCAGTCATGAAATTGATAAAGATGGTATCGTTCTACTTTTTGTTTTATTTTAATTTTCATTGAGTGTGTCTGTTCAGTTTTTTCTTAAAGTTGCAAAGGTAATTACAGTGTTGTATCGTACTGTACTAAATGAATTCATTCTGTTTTAATTAGTATTATTGTTTAAAATAAAAACACTATGTGCCAAGTGTCTAAGCTACTATGTGACAAGCGTAATGCCTCATCAATGATCTTTTCAGTCAGTGTCCTGTTTCACAGAAACAAAAAAAAACCACAAATCAATATGGCAGTCTATTAATAATAAATAAACCACTGTATGGGACACACTGCAGTATCTTGGCTATTTAGTCAATAACCATTATACATAAGTATTTCATATTGCTAATATATAGTATATACGTGTATATTTAATATGGTGTTTGGACAACGTACAGATTTCATAGTGTCACAGGACTTATCGTGACTCATACATTTATATGAAATCAATTGGAGGAATATCACAGACCACCATTTCTGTAGTGCTGTAATGATATTTTAAATAAAAATGTTAGACAGTATTGAAAAAGAATCATTTGGCATTTTGGAAAAACAAGTACATTTTAGATATTTATTTTTAAACCGGTGTAACTAGTCATGACTGAGAAATCAAAGAATCCTTCCAGAACAACGTACATGTACAAACACCTTCAAGATGTATCAGTTGTTATCTTACCATAAGCATGCAGATACCCCGGTCTTTTCCATACAGTTATCATACAGGACTTTCTAACATATGTCTGTTAAGAGCTTGTGCACACACACAGTTTAAGTAATGTGTACAGCAGGGCCGTTTCTAGACTACTTGTTGTACTGGAATTAAGTGGGGCCACAGCCATCCTCCTCTGATTGACAGTCAGTCATAGAGGCATAACTGTGTATCTGGTAAAAAGCCTGTTGAAGTGATTTAACACTTAAATGAGGATTACTCTGCCGTGGATAACAAACAAAGAAGACATTTTTATTAATTATGTTAATTTATATGTACTTGACAAATAAAAACAGAAACTGTCTAAATCCCTTCAGTTTTACACCATTGTTTACCAAAACTGGATCCATCTGTTGCTCCTGTCCAATATTTCTGTTGTCTTCTCTCTCTCCTGCTCTGATACTCCTTTCCCTTTTCTCCCTGTTGTATTCTTTCACTTTCTTGTTCTGATATTCTTTTCCCTTTTTCCTCCGTGTTGTATTCTCTCTGTTTTTCGTTATTCCTGTTCTGTTCTTATTGCCCCATGCTCTGGCTGCTCTCTCACTTCATGAGAAAAGTTCATTTCTTCAATTATTGATTGCATTTCATTTTATATTTTTCACATATACATGTGATATATTATAAAATATATTATAAATATAAAACAATTCCTTTGTGACATACGATACATGTGAAATTGTGTTTTGTCTTTTTATGACCGGTTCTTGCTAGCTATAGATAACACAGGCTTGTAAGATGACTAGTTTATTGTTATGCTGTTCTAGCTTGTGATATCAGTGCCCATCTTATTAGCTGGGATGAGTAAAGCCTTTGCTAATATAATTATTGAGTTTGCTTTATTTGTCTAATATGCATTTTTTTGTAAGTTATCCGTTATAAGTGGCTTGCCAACGTAAAGCTTTAGGCTATCATTATCTTGTCTGCTGTCTTGCTGACTTTCTTTTAAATATTTGCACATGTCCATTTACTCCATTAAAAGAAACTGGTTCTGACTAAAAGAATTAACTGCTCAGGCTTTTGGTAGGATGCTTGGGCATTATGGGAAATGTAGTCCTTAGCATTGCCAACTTTAGTGTAGACAAAGGGATACCCATAGGAACACCCAGCAGAGCTTTATTCAGAGCATCCCACTCCATCCACTAATTAGCCTTCATCCCATGGTGCATTCTGGTACCCTTTGATGTGAAATGGTACCCATCAAATGGCTGTTCAGTGTTAAATACACCTTGTTCAGGAAGGTACCCAAGATTGAGGCATATTTGCATAAACATCTTGAAGACCAAGGAGCAATGGAAACAAGTCTGGGACCAAATTATAGAAGATCATTGATCAGGGTTAGATAAAGATCTTGTTATCCAATCAACCAATCACATGGCAGCAACTCGATGCATTTAGGTCTGTAGACATGGTCAAGACGACCTGCTGATGTTCAAACTGAGCACCAGAATGGAAAAGAGGGTTTTTTGTGTTGTTGTTGATGTTTTTAAGTTATTTTGAACATGGAAGTGTATTTGTTGCTAGATGGGCTGGTCTGAGTATTTCAGAAACTGCTATACATGTTGTGTATTCTAACATATATACATTTAGTGTATACATGTTACATTACATAATTGACTGCATATCTGCACAGTAGCCTAAACAGTCTGAATGATGTATGGTTTGTATGACTATTACATGTAATTACAATTTTTCGATGATTATAAATAATGGAACTGAGAAATAGAATATGGCTCTGCAAGTTAAGCTGAGATTGCCTGAGAGGAACACCAAAAAAAGCAGACCAAAGGAGTCCGTTTGTTAGGTGGAGGCATTGCTGACTGTCTAGACAAGCATGGTACATAAAGAATGTTTGTGGAACACCCACCGTGTGAAGTCAAATATTTGGTCTGTACTTTTAAAAGTCATGACATGTTTAAATGTGGTGCTCCATATAATGTTAAGTACTTTATCAGCTAATATGTTCATGTATTGGAATCAATATCAGGCAATAAACCCATTATATACTCAAATAAACTGGCCTGGATTGTCCCATTCATGTGTTCTGGAAAAGTCATTAGTTGCCTGTAGGTGTTGCCTTAAGGAATAATTAAAAGCATTATGGCGTTACAGGCAAGAAATGTTAGGGGTTATGGAGGCTGCTTTATGACACTTAAGGTGTACTCACACTGAGCATGGCTGCCTTGGACTGTGATTAGCCCCTTCATGATTGTACGTACTTTTGTTTTTTTTAGGGGGGAGGTTAATTTTGAGCGGCTGTGCCTCACACACACAGCCCTCTTAGAGGCCTTATTATAAATGTATTGTCTGTGCATCGCACATTTTTTGTCTTCTTGTGCTGCTCGTATAAGAATATTTTTATGGAAGCAGTTCACGTTGTGTTCCACGCTTGGGCGCAATTAGTGATCAAACTACATGCAGGCCGTGCCCAGTGAACCTCGCCTGAGCCGACCTCGTCAAGCGTGCCTGAGCGCGGTTCGGTTACCACATCCCAGCACGATAAGGAACGATCACACTAGTCAAACGAACCGTGCTTTGGGGGTCAAACGTGCCCAGGTGCGGTACAGTACACTTTTAGGCCACGTTCCAAAGGCAAGCAAAGTGGCCCAAATCTAATTTTTCTCACCGAATCATTAAAAATGTTCACACCGTCCTTTTAATGTGACCTATATCAGACATTCTTCTGAATAGTTCATGCTCCAAAACTGACGCACATGCGTAAAAGAGCAGTGCTTCACGTGACCTGCTCGTCCAGAGGTAAATGATCAAAAATGACGAGTTGGAATGATGTAAAAGTCACATGAATTCTGATCTGGCTGTTCAGACAGTCGCATTGCTGCATATCGGATTTGTGTCGGATTTCAAGACCACATAATGTGCCAGAAAATGTAAGAAAAGTAATACATTTGTGTCGCTATATATAAAAGTTTTCGGCCACTTTTACCTGCTGTGTGAACTTTCGTTTCTTCATGACTTGTGTTCACGTACAGTACTGTGCAAAAAGTCTTATGCCACCATTAGATGAATAGCATATTTTTGAACCAAAAATTTCAATCTTGGATTTGTCACTCCATAATACTCTTTTCCACTAATCTTAATTCCTGTCTTTGTGAGCTTTAGCATAGCAAAAGTATGATTTTGCTACCCTTCTAAAAGACCATTGCGGATCAAACTTTTTTGGACTATAGAAGTGTCAGCGTGGTATTGCGATGAAATTGCCAGATGCTGCTATTGCTCAAGTGTAAGGGGTGGTCACACTAAATACATGTCGCTATAGCTTATAGAAGCTGTTTCTTATGATTTTCAGTTTTTTTTAATACTGCATGCATGTCCTGTATTTTGTTGTACTCTAATAAAAATACTGAGAAATAATTATGTGGTCATTATACCCTTGCTGAAACAATAGTATATCTAATTTAATGCTGGCCTAAGAATTTTGTACAGTAGTGTACATGATCCATATTAAATCGGCCAGCATCACACAGACCTACAGTCACAGCAAAAAAAAAAAAAAAATCATGGGAATGAAAGTCAGAATGTCCTGGGGGTGCATCCTTTGATGCAGTACTATCTACTTAAAACCTGGCATATCAAATACAGGTATGCTCCATTTAACATTCGCTTCATGTTCTGTGAAACAGGATGTTGACAGAGATGGACGTTGGCCAGACATTACCGTAGTCACATAGTAGTTTAAATACTTTGCACATAGTGTTTAATTTTAAACAATAATATTAATTAAAACACACCATGAAAACATTTAGTACAGTATGGTACAATACAATCATTCTTATCCTTGTATCTGTTAAAATTTTAAACAGTTGTCGATAACGAAAAATTTCTATATTTTAAAAAGACATTTTATTTGGTCTTTCAAATCTTAAGACGTCGATGTATTTAGTGCTCCTGTTTCTGACATTAAGTGTTTTTATGTTGTAAATGCCCCTGAATGAGGTTTGCTGTTGAGTTCTACACTTATGTTGACTCACTCCCTTGATTCCCAAGAGAAGGTCTCACAAGTTTCATTTGAGCAACGTATAATGAACAGAAGGTCCAGGGTTCAAACCAAAGCACTGCAAACCTTCCACAGTTGGGCCCAGGAGGAAGGCCTTTGGCCCACAATTGCTTGGCTTGTGCATTGTAAGACTACCTGTCATGAATTGCTCTGGAAAAGTGCCTGCTAATCAGCTAAGTGTAATTGTATTTCGTATTGGAATGGCTTTATTATTATAAGCCTTTCTCATGAGGATCAATGGTGAGGGGACACTGCCAATGCTATGGGAATACAGGACCATTCTTGCTAACATTTGCATTCCCCTATTCCCTTTTGTTATGACCTGCTATATAAAATGGGTTTTAAAGATCAGTTCTAATTCGAGTGAACTCACCTCAAAAATTTCACTTTCATGTCAGTGTTTATATAACACAGGACCACAGGAGAAGTCTGCTTACTCCAGATATCAGGACTTATTAATGCTTTGACTGCAGTACAGAAAGAAATTGCGTTTGACGGAAAAATATACTGCTCATAAAGCCAAGTAAGGAATTAGTAGACGTACACAGTCGTACTTGCAGTCTGAGTTTTATGGTATTAATGCCAATTAAATGTTTACTGTTTACACCTAGCTGTTATTGACTAATCCTGTTGGTATGAGGTCTGCGGCTATGGCCTTCTGCCTGGCCAGCAGCACAGTATGTACCTTTATTTGTGAAACAGTGCTCACTGTTAATGGCCCACAGACTAGCCAGGAAGGCTCTTGCATTAGATTAACAAGTCTGAGGCAAGCTACAGGTTGTGCACAAGCTACATTAAGTCAGAAAGAAAGTGTATCTAAGTAATATAATTAACAAAGAATGAAAGAAAGGATTGTGACTGATATTGTTCTCATTGTTTAGTGATGATATTTGTGATAACAGCACGGCTTTTTCACACCAACACACAGGTATCACTACACTGACTAATTGCCAAGTAACAACCAGCTTTATGCACACACATATATGACATATGCAAATAATGGAATAACCCTAATAATTAACTAAATTCTGTCACTTAATTATTGGTGAATTTTATTTAAACTTTGTGTCATTTTTTTCCTTTCATCTTTGCTTATTCACAGTTTGTAATTCAAACTAACATTACTTAGTAGTGTCATATTAACCATATGCCTTTTGTGGCATACTGTGTTAGAGCAGGGTAGGGAATTGTTACCAAATTGTAACATAAGCTTTGATACTGTCTTATAACATGTTCAGTATTATAGCGGATAACATCACGGCTGTGATTATCTGTGGCACTCGCCTTTTGCTCATAACTGAGAATAAATCACAGCCATGATGTTATTTGTGATAACACACTCCCTCTTGTGTTCTATTGCTTAAATAAAACAGAGTACCAGCACAAAATTAACGTTTAACCTTGGTTTAAACGTTTCGTAAAACTCATAATTCCTGTCTTCTTCCCTCTTGGTCTCTGTCTCTCAGAGGTGATAGTGATCACCACTAAGGAAGTGCAGAAGGCACTCAGTACAGACCAACGTCTCAAGCTGGATGTGAAGATGAAGCTGGATGTGGTGTGTATCCAGGAAGAAGTGGACATGGGCACTGCCGACGCCCTGCGACAAATTCAGCAGAAGATCAAGGTGAGGTTATAATCTGTGGTAGTAAAAGCAGAATGCAGTGGTTCATGCTGGCACCTCACCACTTCAGAGACCCAGGTTTGAGTCCTAGCACAACTGATGTCAGTGTGAAGTTTGCCCAGTGTCTGCATGGTTTGCCTCCCACATTGCAGAGACGTGCTTGTCTCAGGTCTGTTAGTGTTTCTGAAATGTCCCTGAGAAGTGGAGTGCAGTAATCATGTGTAGATGCACTATTCACTGGTGATTCTTGAGGATTAAGTTGAAGATTAAGCTTAAAGTTAGTGAGTAATAATAATAGTCAAAGATGGTACTGTTTACTTACATGGAGCTTCACAGTAAGCCAGAGACAAGTCACACATGCAAACATACTCACTTTATTAGGTACACCTGTCAACTTGCTTGTTAACAAATATCTAATATGCCATTCACATAGCAGCAACTTGATGCATTTAGGTATATAGACATGCATGTAATTGACCTGTTGAAGTGCAGGATCAGAATGGGGAAGAAAGGTGATTTAAGTGACTTTGAACATGGCATGGTTGTTGGGTGGGTCAGAGTATTTCACGGGCGGACCTGATGAATGACCTGCAGAGAGCTGGGACCAAAGTAACAAAGGCTACCATCAGTAACACACTACGCCAAGAGGGACTCAGATCCTGCAGTGGCAGGTGTGTCCCCCTGCTTAAGCCAGTACATGTCCAGGCCTGTCTGAAGTTTGCCAGAGAGCATATGGATGATCCAGAAGAGGACTGGGAGAATATCATGTGGTATAATATCAGAACTTTCTGGTAAAAGCTCAACTCGCCGTGTTTGGAGGAAGAAGAATGCTGAGCTGCATCCCAAGAACACCATACCTACTGTGAAGCATGGGGGTGGAAACGTCATGCTTTGGGGCTGTTTTTCTGCAAAGGGGGCAGGACAACTGATCCATCTTAAGGGAAGAATGAACGGGGCCATGTATGGTGAGATTTTAAGCCAAAAACTCCTAAGACTGGAGGTTGTAATCTCTGCTTCAACTAAGTACCGAGGTCTGAATACTTATGTCAATGCCCTGTTTTAGTTTTTCCTTTTCAATAAATTTGCAAAAAAACTATTTTATTTTAGGACAAGGCCACAGCATAACAAACTGTGACAAAAGTGAAAGGGTCTGAAGACTTTCTGATTGCATTATATGCTTAACCTTTTTCAGTCTAGCCAACTGTTGACTACATTGTGCAGAGTTAAAAAAACAGATATTCACTGCTTCTTACAAATGTTAAGACCTACTAAAGCCACTAAAGCCAACGGCTGTTGATTGGATGGTGAAACTGCGCTTACCTGTAGTGATGGGCAAATGGTGGCACTGAACTCAGGAGTGCATTTTCTTAGTTCTTGCAGATTTTCTGACCAACACTGTGTTGTTAGGGCTTTTAAAAGTTGAATAGTTTGCTGTTGTAGGTGTGACTGTTTTTGCTCCGGAGGGTAGATCTATTCAATTTAGTCCCCCAGAGGTTGCACATAGGTTTATTTTTTTATTTTTCCTCATTGAAGAAGCTTTCAATAAAAGCGATCTGTCCAAGAGTGCCCAAACTGTAAAACCCTGTCTTGGTAGGTGCTGATGTTTTACTGCATGTTGTTGTCCATGAAAAAGGCTAACCATTGTTGACTTCACCTGGCTCCCATGTGAACTGAATGTGACAAGAGGGAATTGGTTACCCCATGATCCATGGCTTCATGTCCTGCCTCGTTTCACCTACTGGAAACACATGATGTCATAGAACCTCGAATACGCCTCCTGAAACCCTGAATTGCCTTGTTGCTTGCTTGTGTGTATTACAGTCAGGTCTTATGAGTTATTAGGGAGTTAGGTGTCATCACATCTGGTCCGGCCAATGTTTTATTTTTTTTTTCTATTGCTCTGCTTTTGTCGCTGCTAGGTCAGGATAACATATAATTTAACAGCCCGTCGTGAACGTGTGTGTCCTAAGGTCCATTTCATTCCACGGCATGCATGGCTTCCATGGACATGCGGGAGTTTGAGGGAGGGATGGTAAAAACATGTGCGCCTCACAGGAGATTAACTCCGCCATAATAAACCCCGATGCACTGGAAAGGGAACGTTCCGGAGCAGGGCCTGCTGTAGCACGCTAGGCAGCACAGATGCGTTTATTGATAATCCTGGAGAGAAAAACGAGAGATTAAAAGCATTGAGTGGCAGAGGCGTCCGGCGCACGAACAGCCCACTAGGTGTTGAGAGACGGCAGCTGGCAGCGGGGGTTTTAAATCCCTGTTTATTGTATGGACCAAACACAGTATTCTCGCCCACCCTTAGCAAATAGCGTAGTCATAATGGTGGAATCTGACAGAGCCTCATCAGTAAAGCACTCTTTTATTATCCTGTGTTTGGGCTCATACTGACGTCTTAAGTCAGTGTGTACGCAGAAACGGAATAATCTTGTGTTATGCAGTATTTTGCCAGGTCTTGTCAGGAATGGGGCAACAGGTTCATGTCATTTTACGCAATGCGTGTAGACATCACACCCAAAAATGTATGCCAGAGGTCTGGAGAAAACGTGCTCAGTAAGAGAAATGAGGTTTGAATGGGATGTTTAGTATTTATATGTAGTTGACTGACACATGTCGTTTAGTATTATTTTAGCCTTGGTTGGTTCTTTACAGACTGATGATATCAGCCACTATTTGGTTTTCATGTTTATCTTTGATAAAAACAGGAATGATGTTGCTAAAGCATTCTACAGTTTCATAAATAAAATGGTCACCAAAAAATGCACACTTGAAGGATGTGAAGGTATTTGCCCTGTTTTACAAGCAGCAAATTGTCATAATTGCATGAATCCAGATTTTCTTGAGGCCCTATGGAGCTGCTTACAAAGATGCCAAACACTGCATGCAACATGATAATGTTTATGAACGTGTAAATAATAGCCGGGAGCACGGCATATCTGACGCCGCTTCTCCCGTTTGTGTTTTTGCGTGCTTGCGTGCTGACGTTTGCTCTGAAAAACAAGGACACGTATACAATTAGATACAAACTTCATCATGTGCTACCAGTTCTGCATCTAAAGCCGACTGTTTATAAGGTGGCAGTCTTGAACTGTCCGTGAGCACAGAGCCGTTTGAGACGATGGCGGATATTTAAACACGTCGAATTTGTACGCTTCAGTTTGAAGCGTCCTTCAGACAAACACGCATAATAAGAACCTTCTGACTTTGCTTTGTGTGAGTAAATATGAGCGAATAACTGGAAAACACTTTTTTTTCTTATTGGAAAAATTCTACATTATGCTTCAGTGTCTTTGATGTTGCATCAGAATCAATGGCTGTTCATGAAAAAGAGCAAGGTTGCATCGATACTAGTCGGACACGCTCGCACCTGGCCAATTCAGAGTGACCAGTTAACCTAATGCTTGCCTTTGGAATGAGGGCGGAACATGGAGTACCCAGAGTAAACCCCCACGGACACGGGGAGGACATGTAAACTCCACAAAGGTCCGTCAAGCCTCTCTTGAGCCAGTTCATTGAAAACAATTGAAAAAGATAAATCTACATACAGTTTGCCATGTACCTTTCCTCATAATTTTCCTCTTAACTGCAAATTTGTGAAATAAACATGTGCATTATATATCAATTGAATTTTTGTTTGTGTTATTGGAAAACAGAATTTCTGCTTTTTGGGAGTGCATTTACATGCACTTAATAATCCGATCTGATTTTTCAGAGTACGTACAGTACTGTGCAAAAGTCTTAGGCCACCATTAGATTTGTTGTTTTAGCAAATGGTGTAATGACCATGTATAACACTGATTCAGTGAATAAGCATATCCTAGCCTTTTCATCCTGTTCATCTTCTGAAAAAGTGGTTTATTGCCTGTTACCCTTCCAATAAGACCATTTCTGAAGTTTCTTCAGATTTTATAAGGGTCAACTTGACATCCCGATGAATCTGCCAGATGCTACTATTGCTCAAGTGTAAGGGGAGGATAATACTAAGTACTTGGGATGTTTTTTTTACTTGGGAGAAAAATACCACTGGGAGTTTTTTTTCAGTTTTTTTAAATTCTGCATATAAATTTTCGGTGTTTTCTCTTGTATTCTAATAAAGAGGCTAAGAAATGATTACATATGGTCATTAAACAATTGATAAAATAATGGTCTGTCGAATCTAATGGTGGCCTAAGACTTCTGCACTGTACTGTATGTCCTTACTTTGATTTCAGTATGTTTTCTCAGTCTTGACGATCAGCAGGTAACGAATGTTAAGTACTCAAACATAACCTGATAGAGTGTGGAGCTGTCCCGCAAGCGGCTAGCAGAGTCAAACAGGGTTGCTATTTCCACATATGCTAAAAGACTTCACTTCTCTTGGGCTTGTTTCCATAGACTTGGATGCTTGTTTCTATTGCGGGATCTGGCGACCCTGGAATAAATTTCAGCTCCCATGAAATGGCTACCAAGCACTTTTGGGGAGACTCCGAAACACAGGATATGCTTGAGGAAATTAAGAATTTCATTATTAAAGTTTGAAGTTCATGTCAAATCTAGTTGCAAAGTATAAATCTGATTATTGCCCGAATCAGGTAAACGCGATGGATTCCCTTTATCTGATTACCCAAGTGCATTCATTGAGTGAATTACTAGCAAAATCTTATTTTCTGAAGTTATTGGGTTATTGGTGCATGGAAACGCACTCATTGGCAACTGCAAGCACTGAAGCCCTGTTTACCTAAAACTGATTGGGTGATTTTACTTTTGACAGTGTGATGGGTGTAGTGGTCGACATTATGGGCTCTCAGAATTTATAGCTCCCCAAAATCTGTCTTATCAGTGACATTTTTAAGACCAATTGAGTGTTACTTTGTATGATGGTGCCATTGTGACTGCTTCTAGCTGAGGCTTTGTAGTCTGTAGTAGGTTCAGTTATTGTGTGTCTTTGGGTGGCCTGTAATTTAAGTCAATAAATAACAAACAGACTTTACTTCTGAAGGTTGTGTTTGTTGCTTTTAACTTATTTATTCAAAAAAAAAAAGAAAAAAAAAGGAATCCAATTATCTTTCTTGGTAGTAATTTTCAGATCTAGTATGATCCAAGGATAAATAAATGTACGTATCCAGGTTTGTTGGTAGGTTAACATAATCTTTTTTGATAGGTTTGCATAATCTTTTTAATACAATAATAATTGCCACTAGCCTGGACAGGACAAACTCCAAAGCTCTCATGCTTAGGACTCACCACCCGTTGTGTATTAAACTAAAAGCAGGCATGCGTCCATCATCGCCTCGCTTGAAACAAGGCTCTCCCATTAGGAGAATTGTTTGACTTGCACCGCCGCCACTAGCGCACCATGATGACATACTCTATGACGGTCTCTCAGCAGCAGTTTTCAGAGCCCAGCAATGCAGTTGCTTTCCACTGAATGCACACGCTAGGAGATAAGTTGATGACGGAGTTCACTTGCTAGACACTCTGGCATCAACCATGACGATGGTTGTTTTTCATTCGAAGACGTTTAACTCCGTTTAGTAAAAAAGCGTTCCGTTTGTGATATGTAATAATATTGTGCAGCCAGCAGGCTACCGTCTCTTTATGCGGTTTTAATTAAATACAAACTCTAGTCATGCAAATTGATTAGGAATTAAATCATAGGTGATGTTCATTTATTTATGTGTACACCATACAGAAAACTATAGGTGTCGTAATAAAATGTGTAAAGTACATTAAAATTCCAACAAATTTCATCTTCTGTGATCAAACGTTAGTCCCACTATACACAAAAGTATTCTTTTATTAGCTCCTGGTATCTCAAGCCGTTTGTGGATGGTAACGGTACATGTATGGAACAACTCTTCAACTTGTTTCCCTGTCTGAGGCAGGGCTATTAATGCTACTATTTAACATTAAACTTAGCTGTTTAGCATTTTGGTTAGCTTTGTATGCACTTTTCTAGGTTTTCAATGAAATTACTTTTTAGCTTTTGTGTTGCTACTAAGTATTTTAGTACAATTAAATGGCAAACTAGAATACTACCTACAAACTTGACTACAAAATCTTTTCAGTTTAGTATATTTAATGAAAATGTACCATTAAATATTTCTGAGTCACAAAGTTTACCATCTATTACAGTCTGTCTCTAATTTGGCTCAGCTTGCCGCATGTATTTGTGCATTTCCTTGCACAAAATCTAGAAGTGCAATTACTTTTTAAACGTATAATAAAGAAACACTCTCTAAAAATAAATCGTAAACAGACAAAATTGTGACTAATGTAGAGTCGAATCGACTCAAGTCCCATAAATTACTGTTTGTTCAAGCAGAGTTCATATTGCTATTCATAAGTTTTATTTTTTAAGGGAAGTCTGATTATGATATATATAGATATATATATATATATATATATATATATATATATGTGTGTGTGTATGTATGTGTGTGTATATATATATAGTGTGTGTGTATGTGTGTGTGTGTATATATATATATATATATATATATATATATATATATATATATATATATATATATATATACACACACACACACATACATCCACACATATATATATATATGTGTGTGTGTGTGTGTGTGTGTGTGTGTGTGTGTGTGTATAAAAATACATATATCAGACTGTTATGCATATAGTTGATATATTTCATGTACTATATGAAACCTGGATACTTGGATTTGCGCCTCAGTGTAGATGATTTAAAATACAGAAACAGTTTTAAGAAGCTTTTGTACAAGTGTGTTACAAATCCCACCACTCAACTCAGTTTATTGGTTCTACACCTACATTAAACCACTTCCTGCACCAGTATTCAGAGAATCAGCTAAGCCGAGGCAGTGAGAGTTTGGCCAGGTGCTCTGTAGCATCTTAGCAGTGGTGAGTTCTGATATGGTGATATGCAGTGATACGGAAAGGTCTTCTCCAGTACTCGTTTTAAACTTATTTTCCCTTTTTTAAAATTTGGGTTCAGTTTTCTCTTTCTGTTTCTGCCCTCCTTCTTTACTTGTACTGCGCTCCTCACTCCCCCCTCTTCCTCCCTCGCTTCCTCTCCTCTACTCCTGGGTGGTCTCACCTGGCAGCGCCCAAGGGGGTTTAGTCAGGCAGAACTACAGCAGTGTGTGGGTGGCCTGACCTCCCACCCTTCTCCTCACTTCTGCTTTGCCCATCCCCCTCTCTTCCTTTTCCTACACTCTCAGAACTGCTGATTTAAATGCCCAAAACCCTCCTGTCCACATGACCAGGGCATGACATGCAGAAGGAGGATGCCAATCTGTCTGCCTTGGGTTCGTGCATGTACTGTACTTCACAAATACAGAAGCCTGTCATTTTGAGTGGTCAGCAGCGCAGCAAAAAATGTTACTCAAATAAAAGTTCTAATCATTTTACTGAAGTAAAGTACTGGTATGTGCTGTTTAACACAATGCGCTTTCTGAAACGGGACACTGACCGGACGTCACCATAGTGACATAGTCATTTTAGGCTACTGTAATATAAATATAAAGACTATTAGCACAAGAAAAATATGTAAATACGTCAAAGATAACACTGAAAATGCAAGTGGTATGCTACCATCTGCACAACATCACTAATGCCATCGCATTTTGAATTTATGGAAATTCACAATAATCCTAAGTTGTTATGATTATAGTACAAATAACACAGACACGGATGGTGAAATGTGTTGCTTCTTAATCAAAGAAAACCAAACAGAATCATCACTGTACCATACAGTTGTACGTTCTTTTTATTTATTTTCCACTGTGGCGGCGAGGCGGTTAAGGTGCTGGACTGTGGCCCAGTATTCAAATCCCACCTCTGCCACTGTTTGTCCTTCAGCAAGGCCCTTCACATAAAATTGCTTGGATTGTAAGATTGTATCATATGTAAGTCTCTAGGGCCTGGGCGAAATGACTACCGTATTTTCCGGGCTATAAAGCGCACCGGGTTATAAGGTGCGATATCAGTGATCGGCTGCTAACGGGTATATTTTCATACATAAAGCGCACCGGGTTATAAGGCGCATTAAATGAAACGAAACTCTTAAGTTCCGTCGGAAGCTCAGTTTGGTCTTTACCTGGCGCAGGGCGTCTTCTTGCTTCCTCCACTTCCGTACCATTGATTCGTTAATGTTGAATTCTCTCGCAGCTGCTCTATGTCCATGTTGTACTGCGTGACTGATAGCGTTGTGTTTGAAATCCGCTTCGAAAATAAATGAATGAATGCACGTCCCTAATGCTGAAGCAACATACCGTATTACTGCGCCATTGCTGCGCACTACGGTTGCCGTGAGCTTCGTAACTTACCAAGGCCGTGCTAAAACATTTTGACAGATTTATGAGCGCCGTGTACCATCTACAATCGGTTCTAGGTCAGAAAGCATAACCAGAATTAATTCATACATTAGACGCACCGCATTTAAAGGCGCACTGTCGATTTTTGAGAAAATTAAAGGATTTTAAGTGCGCCTTATGGTCCGAAAAATACGGTACATGTATGAGACTAAATTATGAAAGGTAATCTGTCACACGTCTTCAGGACAAATTCCTGAGTCTGCCCGTTCTGCACACTATTCGGAAATAATGATATTCAGACATGAATCAGATCAGAATCAGTAACAAATTGAAAAGTGAAAAAAGGAAAATAAAATATTTTCTTCATGAATTACTCTCAAGTAAGAGAAAGCATCCCAAATTGAAATGACTCTAATATGTAACAGAATACATCTACCCAATCAAGGTTTGTTCAATTTAATAACCAAGGCCTTAAAAATAGTCATAAATTATAATCGATAGTTAAAATCTCTCTTTCAACTCTGGACCCAAGCAGCTGGACATGTCAACAGCCAATCGACGCTGCAGATCCATGAGCAGAGGCGTGAGTTAGTTTAATTTCGCCATTTACTCAAAAGCTTACAATCTTACCAATGGTGTGCTTGTTGGTTAGCTCACATTTGGACTAGAGACTGTTCCAACTCAGTTGATGTGTTTAGAGACTTTTTTGTGTAAGTTTGTGGTGTTTGTATGGATGACTTCCTGCTACTTATTTGTAACAACCTGTAAATATGCGTTCAAAAGTGTATGTGCCTGTCCTATTATAAGTAGTACTCCTTTGTTTGTTCCTCCTGGTTCACGTTCACTTGTACAGACTCTGTTTCATCTGGCTGTTCTCTGGAGTTGATTGTAATGCTGTTTATCCATGCATTTTTGGCTTCCGTCAAACCAAAGTATCAGGTTCATCATACTGTCCTCTTAAGTGTTGCAGCTTTCCCCTACACAGGGACACAAGAGTACATTGCTATAATTTCTGTAATTATTGTGAATTTACACAAATTTCTGTATAGATGGTAGCGTTCCACTCGTGTTTTCAGTGGCATCTCTGACGCATTCTATATCGTTTGCAGTTTTCTTGTGACCACAATAATGTCCATTTCGGTCAACGTTCTGTTTTAGAGAACGTAATGTGGATATGAAATGGTGCATACCTGTAAATGTACCTTACTACCCACCTCTGGCGCTTGTGACGATCATAGTGTATTTTTCATCCATATAATCTTCATATCTTAAGAGGAATGGAATTGAAATGATTACCAGTTACACAGACGGTGGTTTTGAGGAAAGGCGCCTGCTAATGCATTTTAGTTTATTTTCATTCTTTATTGCCTTTTACTTTTTCCCCACTCCATCACGAAGTGTAATCAGGTTTAAGTGGTAGATTTCATAGTAACGCTGTAATAATTTGAACTTTCAATTATTTATAGTATCCTTTGGAAAGCAGATTCAGCTTCTGTGAGTGGAGGCCTGGCCTGCTGTCTGAAACATCTATGTCAGGGTTGCATTGCACAGATTGTTACCTGATTATATGCCTCATTGTGTTAAGGTTGTTTGTACTACAGTGGTGCTTAAGTTTGTGAACCCTTTAGAATTTTCTCTATTTCTGCATAAATATGACCTAAAACATCAGATTTTCACACAAGTCCTAAAAGTAGGCAAATGAGAGACACATATTATACTTGGTCATTTATTTATTGAGGAAAATGACCCAATATTACATATTAGTGAGTGGAAAAAAGTATGTAAACCTTTGCTTTCAGTATCTGGTGTGACCCCCCTGTGCAGCAATAACTGCAACTAAACGTTTCCTGTAACTGTTGATCAGTCCTGCACACCGGCTTGGAGGAATTTTATCCCATTCCTCCATACAGAACAGCTTCAACTCTGGGATGTTGGTGGGTTTCCTCACATTAACTGCTCACTTCAGGTCCTTCCACAACATTTCTATTGGTTTAAGGTCAGGACTTTGACTTGGCCATTCCAAAACATGAACTTTATTCTTCTTTAACCATTCTTTGGTAGGGAAACTAGTGTGCTTAGGGTCATTGTCTTGCTGCATGACCCACCTAGAAATCTCCGATATAATTCAGAATTCATTGTAGAAAGGTCAGCTTTGATTCGTGCTGAAGCTGCCAAATGCTGCTGTTGCCCACACTAGGTCACATTAAATACTTGCCACTTTAGCCTATAGAACCTGTTTTTTTGTTTATTTATTTAATACTGCATACAGGTTTCCTGTGTTTTCTGGTTGTATTCTAATAAAGAGACTGGAAAATAATTATATATGGTCATTATACCATTGCTAAAACAATGGCATATCTATTGGAACAGTGACCAAAGACTTTTGCACAGTACAGTGTAACCCATGTTAGGGGTCTAGACATCATCGTATTTTAGGAAGATTTCTGTTTGATTTAGTATCTGAAGCAGTTAACTGATACTGGGCAACATCCTTAATTGTGCAAATCCCCAAGAGAACTTTCTTTCTTTCACATTTCATCCACATACTAATATTCAAATGTGGAGGTGTGTGTGTGTGTCTGTGTGTGTAATGTATAAAGTAATAGTGGCTAAGCTTTGTGCGGCATTCACCTTCTCCCCATAGATCTGGGAATTAAGATGCTGATTAATGAAGTGATGATTTGGGACTTTGGTAGCCTAGTGGGTAAGGTACTGGACTTTGGACCAGAAGGTCCAGGGTTCAAATCCCACCTCTGCCAAGCTGCCACTGTTGGGTCCTTGAGCAAGGCCCTTAACCCACAATTGCTTGGATTGTAAGACTGTATCAATTGTAAGTCGCTCTGGATAAGGGCGTCTGCTAAATGCTGTAAATATAAATGATTTCCTGGGCTTCTGCTCATCACTATACTTTGTTTTTATTTGATTATTTGGTTTTAATGTCATGTCTCTTTATCACTGGCTCTCATGCATTTATAATGTATATTGACTTTTTGCCTATACCCAACTGTAGCAATGGTGGGTTTTGTGGTCACAAGGGTAGCTTGCCCTGAACAGTGAAGCCTCCATCCATCTTTATCTGTGGAGCATGTGTCCTTTGGTGGGTCTTCTGCACACTTGGAAAGGTAACGAGAGAGAGAAAGTGGGAGAGAACTGGAGCTGGTGCGTCACAGCAGGGCCTCCCCAATGACGCTTGCAGTTCTCCCATAGCCAGTTTTTTTTTTTTAAACAGGCACTTTTTTTGCCACTTGCACTCCCCCATTTATTTATCCACGGGCCCAAGATGGGCAGGCCAGATGGGAACCAGACATCTCAAACAGAAACAATGGCAAGAGCAAGCACGATTTATCGCCGGGTTCCCCTCCGTGCCTGCGCTGGCTCATACACATGTACAAATATGCACGCACGCATGAAGCCTAGGCTTTGAGCAAAGTATTATTGAAGCATTTTGTCCTCCCGCCCTTTTGCCGCTGCTCCCACGTCATTTACGCCGCGATATTATAAACCTTTCTTTTGTTGTGACTGTCGTCAAGAGAAATAACACGGGGGGGCTCTTTATGAAGCATCAAAGCAGGCGTTAAAGAATTTGTACATGTACAGTAAGCTTCCTGGCTACAAGAGGCTTCAATTTACTCGGTGTAAGCCATATAAAATGAAGTTCATCGTTAAGATATCATGGTAGCCTAATTTACACACAGCACGTGGGCTTATACTGACGTACACCAAGTGTAATCCCATAATGACGCAAGTGTAGTATTAGGGGTAGGGATGTACCAGTTAGCCCTTTTTTTTCCATTTATGGTAAATATCTATGTCACGCTTTGGATGTTGGGTGCTATCTCAAACTGGCATCCTCAGAATAACCTAATAGACTCCCTATTTTCTCCCCAAGAAGAATCCACTATGTGGATCAGTGACATTCATCTTGCAGACATGCACTGAATGGACAAAAGTTATACCTACATTTACCAGGAGTTTTTATGGTATCCTATTCTAAATAAATAGGTATTAATATTGAGTTGGTCGAGCTTTTTAGAACTCATTTTTGCAAAAATGTTTGTAAAGGCGGACTGCATGACTAGGTGCTTGTTTTATATGCTTGTGGCAATGGGACTGAATGAAACCTGAATTCAATGAATGAGGTGTGTCCTAACACTTTTGATATCCTAATCTAAATCAATAGGTATTAATATTAAGTTGGTCCCCCCTTTTTGCAGTTATAACGGTTCTACACAACTCTTCTGGAAATATTTTCTACAAGAATTTGGACTGTCTGTGAATTTTTGCCCTTCATCCAGAAGAGTATTTTTGAGGTCAATCATTGTTGGATGAGAGCGCCTGGCCCGCAGTCTCTGTTCTAATACATCCCAAAGTTGTTTGATGGGTTGAGGTTAGGGCTCTGTTGTTTTCACACCAAACTCACCCAAACACACCTTTATGGACCTTGCTTGGTGCACTGGGGCACAGTCATTCTATAACCGAAAAGGGCCTTCCCCAAAATGTCCCAACACAGTTGGAAGCAGACACTTGTCCAAAATGTCTTGATATGCTGAAGCTCAAAGAAATTCCTTTGCTGAAACTAAGAGGCTTGGGTTTACCTTGAAAAACAAGTCCGTAGCATAGTTGCTCCACCACCAAACTTTACAGTTGGCACAGTGCAGTGGGGCAGGTAAATTTCTCCTGGTATTCACCAAACACAGACTTATCCATCAGACCGCCAGATAGAGAAGTGTGATTCATCAGTCCACGGTACACGTTGTGACTGCTCCAGCGTCCAGTGGTGGCATGCTTTACACCACTGTGTATTGTGCTTGGTGATGTAATGGTTGCATGCAGCTGCTTGGCTGTGGAAACCCAGGCCATGAAGCTCCTGGCACACAGTGTTTGTGCTGATGTTAATGCCAGAGGAGGTTGGGAACTCTGCAGTTATTGAGCCTTCACAGTGTTGGGGACTTCTATGCATTATGTGCCTCGGCACTCAGCAACCCTGCTTTGTAGCTTTGCATGATCTGCAACTTTGTGACCGAGTTGCTGGGGTTTCTAAATAATTCCACCTTTTCGATAATACCACTCTCAATTGATGGTGGATTAACTAGGAGGGAAGAAATTTTACAAACTGACATCCTATTCTAGCACCACAGTCGAATTCAGTGAGCTCTTTAGAGCAACCCATTGTTTCACAAATGGTTGTGATGGCTGTGGCAGTGTTACTGAATAAAACACTTGGATTAAGATGTGTGTCCCAATACTTGTGTCCACATAATGTAGTGTAAGTTAGTCTGGGAGTGTTTCCCTCCTCCTTTACAGTTGTTGTTTGTTTTAAAGATGTTTTGTTCTGAAGCTTTAAAATGATTTGTGCTGAGTGTGCAGTGTGGGCCAGTGTGTTCTTAATCTTGAATATATTAAACATGTGCAAGCAGGTCTATAAAGACTTTGCCGTCATCCATGACATTTGATTTTCTAGTACAGGGGTTCTCAGCTCCTATCCAGCCAAGCCTTCTCTCCCTCGACTGTTTGAAATTCTCTTTACTGCCCTCTGGGGATGGGCAGGGGTACTTATAAGCGACTGATTATGTAGCACACGCCAACCCCAAGTGGGTGGACAAATGTTTATTACGGATTTATTTTTGTACAGTAACTTCATTATTATATGTTTAATCAGTTGAAAGCTAGCACTAAACAATGGGGCATGAATATTTGCAATACTTAGAGTTGATTTTGTTTTTATTGGGTAAAGAAAGTACAATATCATTGGTTACTCTGGCAGTAGCGATGGAAACTTGCACTGTTCACTGTATCAGAACCTTCTCTCATAGACAGACGTTGAAGCGTTGGAGCCTCTTAATCTAACCCAAAGATGTACCACAAGCCTCCACAGTTAGGGCTTCTGAAATGTGTAAACATGGGTGATGCAGTGCAAACCACTCGTATATATGTTACTAGTACTAGTGGCCACCAACGCGCATTCAACACATGGAGAACAAAAATGAAGGTGTTAACCATACTCAGACATTGTGTTGGCTTTTCATGCCAGCAGAGCTTGATGAAGAATACAGATTGTTGTTGCAATGATGGCCAAAGACTTGCCTGAGTTTTTTTCAGGGAGCAAATACTATCAAGTGATTGCAAAATTACCCTCATCCAGCTTCCCCAGGAACATGAGACATTCAGTAACCTCACTGATTAACCTCAATGATGATGTTCTGGCAGTGGTGATGGCCTACTCCTAAGCATCCAGTATTTCTGGAAAATCAAATGATCACAAATTCACAATAAACCATATGTTGCAGAGCGTTTATAAGGCAGTTTAATAATGCTGCTGTTTCCTTCCAGACTGACATTCTGGTGGTGAGCTGTGATCTGATCACGGACGTAGCGCTGCACGAGGTTGTGGATTTGTTTCGCGCCCACAATGCTACGCTCGCTATGCTCATGAGCAAAGTGCACGAGTTCACAGAGACGGTGCCTGGTCAAAAGGGAAAGAAGAAAGCAGGTACTGTTTCTCTTACCAATGCATACAGTATGGTGCAAAAGTCTTAGGCCACCATTTGAATTGTTGTTTTAGCAATGTTGTAATGACCATGTGTAACATATTGTCAACGATTGCATTCGTTATTCCATATTATTTTATTCCACTGATCTTCATTCCAATCTTTGTGAGCTTTAGTATATCTTGAGCGGTTGTGTTCGCACCATAGGAACTGCTGTGTAGATAGACCTTTTTAGCTCCCACTTCATGTCAGGGTCTTTCCTCAGTGCATAGGGTCCCAGACTCAGACCCAGAGATTTTTTACTTTTAATATTATGCTCATTATTGTTGGTTATGTTTAAGGATACATTATTTTAAAATAGTTTGTACCTACATATGTATAAAATTTAATTGCGGGACTATGTGAAACACTAAAAATATAAAACGATTGAACTATATTGCACTTGTAGTTCTGTGTCTCAGGTGTTAAATGTATATGTAATTTTGTAAATGTACTTTTTATAAATTTCTCATTGATACTTTGACTCTTGTTAGTTTTAATCAATTGATTTTTGACCAATGTACAGTGGTGCTTAAGTTTGTGAACCCTTTAGAATTTTCTATATTTCTGCATAAATATGACCTAAAACATCAACAGATTTTCACACAAGTCCTAAAAGTAGATAAAGAGAACCCAGTTAAACAAATGAGGCATTGTCTTGCTGTCGTTGTCTTGCTGCATGACCCACCTTCTCTTGAGATTCAGTTCATGGACAGATGTCCTGACATTTTCCTTTAGATTTCTCTGATATAATTAAGAATTCATTGTTCCATCAATGATGGCAAGCCGTCCTGGCCCAGATGCAGCAAAACAGGCCCAAACCATGATACTACCACCACCATGTTTCACAGATGGGATAAGGTTCTTATGCTGGAATGCAGTGTTTTCCTTTCTCCAAACATAACGCTTCTCTTTTAAACGAAAAAGTTCTATTTTGATCTCATCCATCCACAGAACATTCTTCCAATAGCCTTCTGACTTGTCCACGTGATCTTTAGCAAACTGCAGATGAGCAGCAATGTTCTTTTTGGAGAGCAGTGGCTTTCTCCTTGCAACCCTGCCATGCACACCATTGTTGTTCAGTGTTCTTCTGATGGTGGACTCATGAACATTAACATTAGCCAATGTGAGAGAGGCCTTCAGTTGCTTAGAAGTTACCCTGGGGTCCTTTGTGACCTTGCCAACTATTACACGCCTTGCTCTTGGAGTTAATCCTTGTTGGTCGACCGATCCTGGGGAGGGTAACAATGGTCTTGAATTTCCTCCATTTGTACACAATCTGTCTGACTGTGGATTGGTGAAGTCCAAACTCTTTAGAGATGGTTTTGTAACCTTATGAGCATCTACAACTCTTTTTCTAAGGTCCTCAGAAATCTCCTTTGTTCGTGCCATAATACACTTCCACACGTGTTGTGAAGAGCAGACTTTTATAGATCCCTGTTCTTTAAATAAAACCGCATGCCCACTCACACCTGATTGTCATCCCACTGATTAAAAACACCTGACTCTAATTTCACCTTCAAGTTAACTGCTAAACATAGAGGTTCACATACTTTTGCCACTCACTAAATGTAATATTGGATCGTTTTCCCAATAAGTAAATGACCAAATATAATATTTGTCTCATTTGTTTAACTGGGTTCTCTTTATCTACTTTTAGGACTTGTGTGAAAATGTGTTCCTGTTTTAGGTCATATTTATGCAGAAATGTAGAAACTTCTAAAGGGTTCACAAACTTTCACGCACCACTGTAGGATCAGATCAGACCCATCTCTAATTACTGGTTGATGGGAGCATTTGCACGCTTGTAAGCAGAACACAGTGCACACTGGGACTGAATTTGAGAGTGTGTCCTGATGTTCTAAGGGGGAATGTGTTGTGGCAGGAGAGCAGCGGGACTTTGTGGGAGTGGACGGAACAGGGAAGCGGCTCCTCTTCATGGCTAATGAAGCAGACCTGGAGGAAGGCCTTGTTATCAAGAAGGCCATCATGCACAAGTAAGTCTCAGTGCTGTCTGTTTTTGTTCCTCATATTGCTTTAAAGCCCTGTGACTGGAAAGGCCATTTGGATAAATTGTAGGCATGAAGGGACGCATATGGTGAGCAACAAATACTCAAATAGCCTGTGGCTTTCAAACGATGATTGTTTTTTGTTTGATATTAACAGGCTCAAAATACTTCAAGAAAACATTCCCCACACCATTACACCACCTCCACTAGCCTGCACTGTTGACACAAAGTTGGGTCTGTGGATTCTTGCTGTTGGCACCAAATTCTGACCCTACCATTTGACCCCCATTCACTTTTGGTCTTTTCATGCCTCTTGTATCTGGGTTGTACTTGAGTAAAATTTTATCCACATGAATGACCCAGTTTACACTTAAGAGTCAAATGCGTCTCTGGTCAGTCCGATTGAAAGCCGATTGCTGTATCCTGTGTAATATGTGAATCAGATCATAACACTGAACCACCTGCTTCCTGTTGTTAACAGTTGTTATTTTCAAAAGTTGGTTGCTACATCAATCTTCATTATTTTTACATAATTTCTTTAAACTAAGAGGAAGGCGCCAGCATCGGGAGTTAATGGTGGGAGACGGTTGCATTACGGTTTATTTGGACAGTGGTAACATTCAAAGGTTTCTGGCATTCACCAGCTCTGTGTGCCTGCTGTTATTGTTTCCCCAGTCAAAGTTGACGTGTGATTTGTTGTAAAGTATTGGGCAGGTTTTGGCAGTCAGGTGCACCTTCACAGAGTTAAGGTTGTTTCGTATGTGTCCACAATGCACCTCATGCCACCTCCTGCAGTGGTTTGAGCAATCAAATTCAAATTGGAAATCAATTAGAATCACTCTCCTATCTCGTTTGCTGTGTGTAGAGACTTTTTTGTGCAAGTTACTCGTGTTTGTGTATATGATTTTCCACTACTTATTCGTAACGAGCTGTAAAGTTCGTAAGTGGATGCGCCTGTCTCATTGTAAGTACTGCTTTATTTGTCCCTCACTACTTGTATATTCTTTCTAACCTATAACTATATAAACTGGCTTAAATTCACTTGTTGAGTCTGACTGATCTTTTGCGTTGTTTCGTAATACTGTCTATCAGTGCATTTTTGGCTTATGTCATTCAAAAGTATCAGGTCCCATCGTAGTAACCTCTTGGGTGATATGGCTTTCCTCGATACGGATTTGTAACAGTGCATTAATTGTTTTCTGTAATTCTTGTGAATTTCCATAAATTATAAACGGTTGTGCGTTATAACAGTTTAGGCTTTGGATGCGGTGGCATTATGGTTGCTGTGTAGATGGTAGCGTTCCACTCGTGCTTTTGTCGGTATCTCTGATGCTTACCTAGCATTTGCATGCAGTTTTCTTGTAAACATACCCTTTAAATGTGCAGTACAGTAGCCTAAATCCACTATGTGACTATGGTAATGTCTGGTTAACATCCATTTTGGTGAATGTTCTGTTTCACCGGACGTACTGTGGATGCTAAACAGCACATACCTGTACTCAGAGTCCTGGTTGTATCCTAGTACTCATTTCTTCGCAAATTGAATAGCACAAACCCAAGAATGAATGGGTTTCAGTTAGATGTACTACAAATATTAATAAAGGGAAGTAGATTTAAAGTTTTCTATCTTTCTGTAAAATGACATGAGATTGTCTTGTTGATTGACAATCAGCCCATTATATGCTAAATCAAATGTGAAACTTTATTTGACATTTACAAATCTGTTTTAAAAAAAGCCATCCGCTGTGCATTCTGAAGAAAGCCCTAATTAAATGCTTCAAATAATACTGCCTGAGCCAGTAAAAGACTCAGAAATATTAGCTCATTATTGCACTGTTTTACAAGTCTGCTGTCAGTCAGTTTAACAATAATGTGTTAACAAGCAGCAGCGACCAACAAAGTTAAATTCTAGCCAACAAATGCCTGAAAATGAAAACAGCATTATTCTAAGGATTGTCTGAAATGTCAGACCACACACATACTTAGCTCTGGATTTTCTGAGGTCTGTCCTATAAAGTTAAATATGTTCACTTTCTGAGGCTGGGAATAAGCATTGTTGCATGTTGTATTAGAGTGTGAGGAGCACAGATGGATCTAACCATACGTTGTGATGCAATATATATATATATATATTGCGATATTCCACATAGTTCACTGAAGATATAAAACAGCTAAAATACAAGCTACAGTGTACAATCTGAGTCGTCTTAATACATCACTGATATTCAGCCCACAAATTGAGTCAAAACACTGTACTGCGACATCTACAGGAGTGGAGATTGTAGTTTACTCCCCATTTTAAGATGTTTTTCCTTCCTTTGAATAAAATCAATATTTTGAGCTGAAAATCGATGTAGTATAATGTGAAAATAAATATAGCTACGTATTGATGTATCGATTTGTTTTAGCACAGCCCTAATTTAAATTTTATTTCACAGAACATGTACATTCTTACTCTGATTTCAGCTGGTTTTCTCAGTCTGCACATGCACGCAAACCTAACCGGATAGAGATTAGAGCTGTCCCAAATGTATCTCGCAGAATCGAACATGGTTGCCAAGGTCCGTTTATTCTACAGGACTTCACTTCTTTTGGGCTTGTTTCTCTGGCGGAATCTGGCAACCCTGGAATAAAAAGCAGCACCTGCGAAATGGCTACCAAGCACATTTGGAGAGCCTATGAAACACAGAGTATGCTTCAGGAATTTAAGAATTTTGTTATATAATTGATAGTTTGTAGTTTACATAACTCGTAGATCAGATTACTAGCAAAATCTGATTTTCTGCAGTTATCGGATGCTGGTTATGCAGTTATTGGTATGCTCTCTGGAGATGTTGGTAACCTCTGTAGGCTGTGGTAAGTCCTGATAAGACCGATAAGCAGCCCAAGCCTGCCAACCAGCAGATATAGCAAGAGCTGCAGTTTCAGGTGGGGGGGGGGGGGGTGTTGGAGTTCAGAGCTAAACTCAGGCCTCACAGGACTGTGACCCTGTGTTTGTGTGGGGTGGCTAATAAAAACAAGGGGCCTCCTTGGTCGCTGGCCCCTCACAAGAGATGCCTGTTAACCAGGCCTCATCGGGGCCTGCCTTTTCACCATCCCTCCCACCCTGGACCACTCTGGACTCTCCTTTTCTTCTCTCGGTTTTGTTTTCTTTTTTTCTTTCAGCAAGTGCTCTGTTTGTGGTTTTGAAGCAGAGTTGGTGATTTGGACTTTCCTTAAGGAAAGCCTCCTCATCTAATAAACTTGTAAATATTTGATTTCTAAAGCTTGCTGGTCTGGAGGAGCAGCTCTGCACCCAAGGTTTTGTTATCCATGTGTTATTTCCGTGTTTCGGGATTTGCATGCACAGTAGAGTTGCACTTTAGAATCGCCTATGCTTCTGCGTTAATCTCTTTTTAAGTGTGGCTTGATTCTGAATGACTGCCAAGGTGCCTTGAATAAATGCATCCCCAAACCATGGTGCTCCCTCCATGATGCTTCTCAGCTAGGTGAAATTCTGGGGTTGTTGCTCAAGTGCTTTTTCTCCTACAAACATAGCATTGAGCATTTCTGCCAACACATTTCGCCTCTTAAGTGTGGTGCATAATATAGCTGGTCATTTGCAAGCCTTAGAATTAAACCAATGTTTTTGAGAGCAGTGGTTTCCTCTGTTGTGTTCACTATTTTTATTCAGTGTTTTTCTTGTATTGAAGGCTTGAGCAGAGACGTTCTGCCATTTTTTTGCTGTTATCCTTTGGTTGTTGTTTTTTTGCCTCCTCGTTGATGAAGAATGCATTTAGGCAGACTGTATTTGCATGTTATTATACTGTAGATTAAGTCTGTGACGCTAAATATTCTTCTCTACACGATGAATGTTTGTAATCCTGAAGCAACCAGAGATATGGCAGGCTGTATTGTCTTGTCATCAGTTATGACCACTGTAACAAGAAACCATAGAACTTGTTTTTCCCTTTACACGTTCTGCACATATTCTCATACTGAATTTGTATTGTCATATATTAAAAACACATTCATGAGCACTTGAAGTGAAAGAATGGCATGCATTCATTTAACCAAAGTTATTTGTTTGTGTGAATGTTTCAAAATATCCACACACAGACAATAGAGAAGGTTTACTGGTAGATTGCAAGAGTGAGTTCATGTGTAAGATTTTTTTTGTTTGCTTCCCATTGCCTGAAACCTTTCATGTAAAATTTTTGTACAAGTTGGTTTATGTACAGTGGGGCAAAAAATGAGACAAAATGAGAAAAAACATCCAGGAAATCACATTGTAGGATTTTTAAAGAATTTAATTGTAAATTATGGTGGAATATAAGTATTTGGTCAATAACAAAAGTTCAACTCAGTACTTTGTAACATAACCTTTGTTGGCAATACAGAGGTCAAACGTTTCCTGTAAGTCTTCACCAGGTTTGCACACACTGTAGCTGGTATTTTGGCCCATTCCTCCATGCAGATCTCCTCTAGAGCGGTGATGTTTTGGGGCTGTCGCTTGGCAACACAGACTTCACAAATTTTTTATAGAGTTGAGGTCTGGAGACTGGCTAGACCACTCCAGGACCTTGAAATGCTTTTTATGGAGCCACTCCTTCGTTGCCCGAGCGGGGGGGTTTGGGATCATTTTCATGCTGGAAGACCCAGCCACGTTCCATCTTCAATGCTCTCACCGATGGAAGGAGGTTTTGGCTAAAAATCTCACGATACATGGCCCCGTTCATTCTTCCCTTACCACGGATCAGTCGTCCTGTCCCCTCTGCAGAAAAACAGCCCCAAAACAAGATGTTTTCCACCCCCATGCTTCCCCAGTAGGTATGGTGTTTTTGGGATGCAACTCAGCATTCTTCTTCCTCCAAACACGACGAGTTGAGTTTTTAAAAAGAAGTTCTGATATAATACCACATCATATTTTCCTAATCCTCTTCTGGATCATCCATATGCTCTCTGGCAAACTTCAGACGGGCCTGGACATGTACTGGCTTAAGCAGGCGGACACGCCTGGCACTGCAGGATCTGAGTCCCTCTCGGCGTAGTGTGTTACTGATGGTAGCCTTTGTTACTTTGGTCCCAGCTTTCTGCAGGTTATTCTTCAGGTCCCTCATGTAGTTTTGGGATTTTTTCTCACCGTTCTCATGATCATTTTGACCCCATGGGATGAGATCTTGCGTGGGGCTCCAGATCGAGGGAGATTATCAATAGTTTTGTATGTCTTCCATTTTCTTACAATTGTTCCCACAGTTGATTTATTCATACCAACCTGCTTGCCTATTGTAGATTCACTCTTCCCAGCCCGGTGCAGGTCTACAATTTTCTTCCTGGTGTCCTTCAACAGCTCTTTGGTCTTGGCCATGGTTGAGTTTGGAGTCTGACTGTTTGAGGCTGTGGACAGGTGTCTTTTATACAGATAACGAGGTCAAACAGGTGCCATTAATACAGGTAACAAGTGGAGGACTGAAGAGCTACTTAAAGAAGAAGTTACAGGTCTGTGAGAGCCAGATATCTTGCTTGTTTGTGAGTGACAAAATACTTATTTTTTATCGTGATTTACAGTTAAATTCTTTAAAAATATTTCCTGGATTTTTTTTCTAATTTTGTCTCTCATAGTTGAAGTGTACCTATGATGAAAATTACAGACCTCTCTCGTCTTTCTAAGTAGGAGAACTTGCACAATCAGTGACTGACTAAATACTTTTTTGCCCCACTAAGTTCTTGCATGTTTAACTTAGACCATATTAATACTACAGAAGGAAACGTTGCAGTAATACTTAGCAAGTCAAAGTAAAAGTGCTGAAAAATTGCTTTGATTTTAATACCTTTATTTCTTTTGTGCAGTGATTGTGTGGTGTTAAATGACTCTTGACTTGTACATGCATCACAGAGATAGGAGATGCAACTCAGACTCGCACACCAGAGGCTTGAGGTTCATCTCAGGCCCACGCGCCAAAGGCTTAAGGGTTGACTCGGGCTTGTAGGGCAGAGGCTCAAGTCTTTAATGGGCTTCACACTCTCATAGTAGAGACCCGTGGCTCAACTCGGGCTTGCACAGCAAAGGCTTGAGGTACGCCTCGGGCTGCCATATCTCTTGGTTGCTTCAGGATTACAAACGTTCATCGTGAAAGCCTTCAATACAAGAAAAGCACTGAATAAAAATAGTGAACACAACAGAGGAAACCACTGCTCTCAAAAACATTGGTTTAATTCTAAGGCTTGCAAAAGACCAACAAGCTATATTATGCACCACACATGAATTCCACCCAGCTGAGAAGCATGATGGAGGGAGCTTAGGTAAAAACTTAGCTACTTACTTCAGTTATTCATTTTCTACTGGCATATAGTGTGCTAATAATTGCAACCCTACTGTCAGCCAGCATTTTGAACTCTGATATTATTGTCATATCAAAGCTTATACCTAGGAAATTGTGAGTTGGCTCAGGGCTTATAGCAAAGCTTGTAAATATTTAAGCATTAGTCACAGTGAACCTTGTCTTATTTATAAGACAGGTTGTAGAAGCTGTATTTATACCTGTGCTGTTAGTAGAATGCAAATGTTCCACATGCATAACTTAATGACAATTCCCAAGGGAGGACTGATCATCCTAATGTACAACCATCATACAAACATAAAGTGTTAATAGATTTGACTTGTCTTGCACACCCAAAATGGCGCATAAGACTACTGTTTGTGTTAGGGTGTGATTTGTTGAAGTCCTTGAAATGACTGGATTTTCAAACAAAAGACACAATATACTGTTAGAAAATGTTACTTAAAGTTAACAGCTTCATTACAGACAGAAACTATGGTGGAAGATTACTGCCTCAATCATAGTCAACTTTATTGGATTACTTAAATGCATGAAGTTCCTTATTTATAATTGTGCTTATAGTGGCTTCCATTTGTGTAGGGGCAGGAAGCACTGACTGTTTTACATTCACTTAATAATCCGATAACTGCCGAAAATCTGAATTTGGCAGTGATCTGATCAAGTATACCTGCAATTGAGTGATCAGATAATGGGGAAACCTCTGGGATTACATGACTGAGGCATGCAATAATCAGCAATAATCTCATAGAAATATTTGACACATACCGTATTTTTCGGGCTATAAAGCGCACCGGGTTATAAGACGCAATATCAACGATCGACTGCTAACGGGTATATTTTCATACATAAACGCACCGGGTTATAAGACGCATATAAGTTCCGTCGGAAGCTCAGTTTGGTCTTTACCTGGCGCAGGGCGTCTTCTTGCTTCCTCCACTTCCGTACCATTGATTCGGTAATGTTGAATTCTCTCACAGCTGCTCTATGTCCATGTTGTACTGCGTGACTGATAGCGTTGAGTTTGAAATCCGCTTCGAAAATAAATGAATGAATGAATGCACGTACCCTAATGCTGAAGCACATACCGTATTACTCCGCGATGCTCATGACTACGATTGCCGTAAACTTCGTAACTTACCAAGGCCGTGCTAAAACATTTTGACAGATTTATGAGCACCGTGTACCATCTACAATCGGTTCTAGGTCAGAAAGCTCAACCAGAATTAATTCATACATTAGACGCACCGCATTTTAAGGCGCACTGTCGGTTTTTGAGAAAGTTAAAGGATTTTAAGTGTGCCTTATGGTCCGAAAAATACGGTACTTCGAACTTTAATATTAAATAATTAAGTTATTAATTTTTTCCACGTCTATGCTGCGTTTCAGTGTCTCCAATAGCCGTTTCGCTGCCTTTAATTCTGTGGTGTGTTTAATTCCGGAGTTGCCAGGTCCAGCTAGACAAAGCGTATCAAGTGCACGTATATGCACTCACTGACTGTTTACATTAACGTAATAATCCGATAATTGCGGGAAATCAGACTTTTTCAGTAATCCGGTCCGTGAGTATACATGCACTTCAATAATCAGATACTGGGAAATGTCCAGGTTTACATGAATCAGGCAATAATCGGATTTCTGCTCTGCAGGCAGCTTCAAAACTCCTCACAAAAGGATGTCACAGTCGTCAGTCTTGGTTAATTAAATAATGAAATTCTTTATTTCCTCTAGTACATGGTGCATTTCAAGGTATCTGAAGTGTTTGGTAGTCATTTTGGGGGTGCTGTGCTTAATTCCATGGTTGCCAGATCCCGCAAGAGAATCAAGTAACCAGGTCTATGGAAAAACCCAAAATAAACGAAGTCTATTAGAATATGCGCACCTGGCAACCGAGTTTTTCTTAGAGTAGGCTGACCTGGCAACCGGTTTTGATTCTGCTAGCCACTTTTGGGACAGCTCTACTCTATCTGGTTACGTTTGCATGCATGTGCTGACTGAGAAGATCAATTGAAATAAATATAAGGATATACATGCTCTGAGAAATCTGGTTACTCAGTTTATCTGATTTCTCAGTCTGATTTCCAGACCTTAATCTGATCTAAGAAGTTGGAATATCCTGTTTACATAACTTGTACAATCAGATCAAACTGCAGAAATCAGATTATGATCGGATTGTTAAGTGCATGTAAACACACACTATGAGACGTGTGCCAAAGTCAAGCACTGGCTCACACTCGTTGTTTGTGCAAGCTGGCATCTCCCTGTATGTACGCAAGGGATTATACACCACATGCCAAATGTCGTCCTGTGTGAAGTGAAGACCCATGAGCCTCTAACCTGTGTGCTTTTACTAAGTCTTTATTGCTTCATTGCTATATTCCTTTATATGTATCGCTTGCATAATAATGTAACATTGAAATAGGCTTGTACTGTCTGCTCTTTACTGTTGTATTTCTCTGTGGGGAAAAGCTGTTCGTTCTTGAGCCCTGTGTAGTTTTACACATGCTGTGTCCCCGGAGGTCTAGAACTTGCCGCACATGTGCTGATAATTGACCTCTGAATTGATTTTACAGTTTGAGAATGTCCTCTCGTCTACACCCCTGCGTCATTTTTCCTTCACAAATTGGTGACAGGTGAGAAGTGGGGCGCTCTTTCGTTCTTTCCTTCTTAACTCGTCCTCTCGTTCGTTCTACCCTTTCACACAAGCGCACACAAGTAGCTACAGCTCCAGTTGTGCACTGTGTGTGTTCCACCCTTGGAAAGGGCCCAAAGAGATTTTACAGATTACCTGGCAGAAAGGTGCATTAAGGTCTCTCCCGCTGTCTTTTTTTCTTTTCTTTTTTTTTTTTTTGAACCTTTTTTGTGTGTATAACGTATATTGTAATCATAAGTTGTGGCAATCAACCCTCCAATCGAGGACTAGGGGCGTTTCTGGGATTTGAAGGCGTTCAGGGATCAACGCACAGCTGTAGGAGCGTCCAGAAGCATTTTCCCCAGGAATTCAAAACAGAGGCTGAATACAATGATTATTTTGATTAATTGGTCAAAAATGATTTCAATGTCATAGAAATTCCATGATTTTGTTTACTTTAGAACTCCCTAGGCTTTTCCGCTCCTTTATTGAGTTTACGTGTGATCCAGATGAAATTTTTCCGTGTGTTGACTCAGACATTGTACCGTGTGGCTCATTAGCTCAACATGCTGCCACACTGCTCAGCAAGATTTCAGAAAATGATTAAAGCCATTAACACAAGTCAGCTGCCAGCCTGAAGCCTTTTACTAGTACTTCTGTCACGTCTGGACAGCATGGAGGGGAAACACATGGGCTGTGAAGAAATGAGTCACTACACATTGTGCCATTAGAAAAGCATTTTCACTCTATATCACACCTCTGGAGTAGCACTATGCCAGATTCCTTATTAGAAAGTGTTAGGTTAGATCAAAGAGCAAAGTCCCCGATGTATTGTGGTACCTCTACACAAGGGAGTGTGTCCTCAATTTGACGTGACCTTAATGAAGTGGACTATACTGTGTGATTAAGCCTGGCTCACAGTGGCTGTTCTAGTTCATCCTAAAGGTGTTGGATGAGGTCGAGGTCCGGTCTCTGTGCAGGCCAGTCAAGTTCTTCAACAACCAAAGCGAAAATAAAGACACTAGCCAAACTGAAATCACTACTAGGTGCCTACAGTGAGGTGTTTTGCTGAGATGGCAAACGTGATGGATTCTATGGGGTACTTGAGCTGCGAAAAAGAAGTAGATATAATTTAATCTGAGACTGCTTATGAAAATGATTTTTTGGCATTTTTTTCTCTAATTCCATACAGTACCTGAGTATAATTGAGTAAAACGTTGATTCTTTGAAATAAAATCGTTAGAATTTCTAAATGTATTAGTATTTGGTACATGTCCTCATTTGCTTTAAGGACAGCATGTACTTAAGCTGGCATTGTCTCCACAAATTTGTGCAAAGTCTGATGATCCATGTTATCACAGCATGATTTCACAATATTCCAAAAAGCATGTTGTGATGTTACTGAATGCTTGGTTTTTTCTCTGTCTCCAAGTGCCCCCATAATGCTCGATGGGGATTAGGTCAGGTGACTAGAGGAAGAGAATCAGAATCAGCTTTATTGTCCATGTATGTTTACGTAAAGGAATTTGTTTCCAGCTGTTGGTATCTCCCTGTAATATACATACAGTGTACAATGTATTTGCATGTGGTACACAAATTTACAGATAGACAGTTCTGTGCAAATGTCTCAGGCCGCCATGCTGCCATTAGATTTAACAATGGTATAATGACCATATATAGTTATTTCCCAGTCTGTGTTTTTAGAATGCAACCAGAAAATACAAGAAATATGTATGCAGTATTAAAAAATGAAAAAATAAACAACTTCTGTAGGCTACAATGGTAAGTATTTAGTGTGACCTCCCCTTACACTTGAGCAATAGTGGCATCTGGCAGTTTCATCGGGATGCCGACCCTTCTAGAGTCCGAAGAAGCTTGGTCAGGAATGGTCTTTGTGGAAGGGTAGCAGCCAAGAAACCACTTTTTCAGGGGGTCACACTAAATATTGACTTTTGCCTACAGAAGCCATGTTGTTCTGAAAAAGTGTCTGTTTTTTTTTTTTTTCTTTATGAACATATTTCCTGTACTTTCTGCTTATATCTTAATAAAGAGACTGAGACATAATTGTGTATATTCATTATACCATTGATAAAACAACAAATCTAACGGTGGCCTAAGACTTATGCGCAGTACGGTATTTAAAAATAGAAAAATAGCATAAACTTCATGACAGTCAGCATCATTGATCTTTGAGGTGTTTTTAGTTCATTATCTAGCTGCATTTAGAACCCTCCTTCACAAATACCCAAACAATTTTCACTACAGTTTTACACCATTTATTGACCATAATCCACCACCAAACGCACACAGCAATGGGACTGCATAAAGTTTAGCATTGATTGGAGCAACCCAGTGGGTGAAATTATATTTTCTGGTTTGTAGATGCAGTAGATTACGTTAATTGAAGGCCAATGAGAAAATGCAGTGCATCTGTACAACATTGCTGGTAATTAACTGTTAATTATAATATTTTGAGCATTCCTTAATCTGCTGGCTGTAACTCCATCATGGACAACTTAACTCTAAGGGTGTACTCACAGTAGGTGATCCGTACCGAGCCTGGGTGCGTTACCCTGAACCGTGCTCAGGCGTGCTTGAAGAGGTTGGCTTGTGCGCGGTTCAGTTGGTACAGCACACATGTAGTGTGATCACTAATTGTGCCCAAGCATGGAACACAACATCAGCTGCCTCCATAATCGTTTTATACCTGCAGCAAGAGTAGCTGTAAGTCTGAGTTGCATAATTGATCAATCCGTTATGAGGTGTTTGAGAGGGCTGAAAACGACTCCAGAAAGCCACAAAATCAATACATCCATGAAATCCATTGTGTTGTGCAAGCGTGACTCCACTGCAGAAAGTAGCATAGTGATGACGTATGCGGGACCAGAACATTTAAGCACAATGTGAGCGCAGGCAGCTGAGGAGTGGGGACAATCATGCTCTGGCACTGCATAAAAGCAGCCAGGCATAGTGTGAGTACACCCTTACTCTTGCAGGCTGTATTTGCCATTCAGCTAAGGTTTATATTATACATTGTGCATCCCATGAAAAAAATTAAGCAAAATGTTTAAACAGTTTAAGAGACTAGCAAACTGCCACTGTTGGTGCCCACAACAATGGGATTTTACCTTCAAATTCTCAACTCGATTGGAAGTCTGCAAAATGCTTTGAATATAAACGTAACTGCATTTTAAACTGTCTCTGGAAGCAACTTCTGCATCAGACATTTCATTAATCAGACTCATTGTTTAATGGTCTAGCAACAACACACAATCCTGAGATCACCATACTCAAAGCCATGCATCAAATATAGTGGCCTCAAGCACTCTGAGCTCTAAGCAAAGGAAACACTTTTTCTGTGGAGATGAATCACACTTCGTCATCACACTTTCTGGCTGATGAACCTTGGTTTTATGGATGCCAGGAGAACTCTACCTGCTTAAATAGACTAACCCAAATGTACAAATGGGTATAGAAAAAATAAAGATCTATATTGTTTTTGATGGTCATGGACTCTAAGCTAAATATTAATGTTGGAATATACAGAGACATTACAGAGAATTGTGCATTGGAACGGTGAATTCCAGCTTTATTGCAGGTTTTGGTTTGGGGGAGGGATAAACCCTTTTTCTCTTTTAGTACAAGCACGCACCGTTTGATGACTGCATTACGTACCATAAAACAGGTTGTTGACCAAAATGGGCATTGACCAGACATTGTCATACAGTGGTGCTTGAAAGTTTGTGAACCCTTTAGAATTTTCTATATTTCTGCAAAAATATGACCTAAAACATCATCAGATTTCCACACATGTACTAAAAGTAGATAAAGAGAACCCAGTTAAACAAATGAGACAAAAATATTATACTTGGTCATTTATTTATTGAGAAAAATGATCCAATATTACATATTAGTGAGTGGCAAAAGTATGTGAGCCTTTGCCTTCAGTATCTGGTGTGACCCCCCTGTGCAGCAATAACTGCAACTAAACGTTTCCTGTAACTGTTGATCAGTCCTGCACACCGGCTTGGAGGAATTTTAGTCCATTCCTTCATACAGAACAGCTTCATCTCTGGGATGTTGGTGGGTTTTCTTCCGCACATTAAGCCTGCTCACTTTAGGTCCTTCCACAACATTTCCATTGGATTAAGTTCAGAACTTTGACTTGACCATTCCCAAAACATGAACTTTATTCTTCTTTAGCCATTCTTTGGTAGAACGACTTGTGTGCTTAGGGTCGTTGTCTTGCTGCATCAATGATGGCAAGCCGTCCTGGCCCAGATGCAGCAAAACAGGTCCATACCATAAGACTACCACCACCATGTTTCTCAGATGGGATAAGGTTCTTATGCTGGAATGCAGTGTTTTCCTTTCTCCAAACATAACGCTTTTCTTTTAAACCAATAAGCTTTATTTTGGTCTCATCCATCCACAAAATATTCTTCCAATAGCCTTCTGGCTTGTCCACGTGATCTTTAGCAAACTGCAGATGAGCAGCAATGTTCTTTTTGGAGAGCAGTGGCTTTCTCCTTGCAACTCTGCCTTGCACACCATTGTTGTTCAGTGTTCTTCTGATGGTGGACTCATGAACATTAACATTAGCCAAATGTGAGAGAGGCCTTCAGTTGCTTAGAAGTTACCCTGGGGTCCTTTGTGACCTCACAAACTATTACACGCCTGACTCTATATTCACCTTCAAATTAACTGCCAATCTTAGAGGTTCACATAGATACATTTGCCACTCACTAATATGTAATATTAGATCATTTTCCTTAATAAATAAATGACCAAGTATAATATTTTTGTCTAATTCGTTTAACTGGGTTCTCTTTATCTACTTTTAGGACTTTTAGGTGTGAAGATCTGGTGATGTTTTAGGTCATATTTATGCAATATAGGTCATAGGTCATATGAAATCCAGAAAATTCACAAACTTTCAAGCTCCACTGTATTTGTTAAGACCCCAGTCGATAAAGTGAACGGACGTTGATCGGATAGTCATTAATCAACACTAACCTGTATGTAAATTCCTCCTGCACAAATCGAGCTCCATAATAGCTTGCAGAGTTGGGTTTTGATTAATTTGGCTGATCTGCAAAGAGTTTTTACCTAGTCAGTTGTTTTAATCTGTGGTTTCCTACCCTTGACATTTGTTTATTGATAGATTTGATCACTTTTGCAGTAACTTATTCAACTATGTCAGTCTGATCCATGTAACAAAATGCCATCACGCTTTCTTCAACCCTAGGTAAGGTTATCTCAAACTGAGCCCCCTTTTGAGTACTTGTTCCTGTAAGCGCTCTGTAATTTAGCTCTTCTCTTTGTTGTTGCCTTGATGTGTGTGCTTGACCTGTACTTAGTGTAAGGGCCCGTATGTTAACAGTAATGGCTTGCAGTTGTGTACCCTTGTGTGTCTCGTACTCTCCGCTGCACAAATGGCACCTGTTACTCCGGGTTGGATTTCCTCTGGCCGCTTTCCTCTTCCAACAGTTCATCCCTCTACTCAAGCGTAATACTCCGTAGGCATGACTCACACTCATTCATTTGCTCTTTCTGTCTTTCTTTCACTCAGCTCCTGGCCCCAGGTGCTGAGCTATGTTTCTACATGTTGGAGTCTTGGTGTATATCAGTCACGCTTTTTTTTTTAATTATTATTATTTGTTTGACTGTCTCTGCATAAGCCTTTCTTGGTGTAACTGACGCCACACTAGCATGCATGGGATTCACGCACACTGGGACCAGATGTGGTAATGAAAGCAGGGATACCCACTTGCGCGGAACCCTGCTTTTCAGTCGCCCTGATGACTAATGCAACTGCTCAGTGTTGTCATAATGCAGATCTACTTGTATGTTGCCCCCTTACACAAAGCGTGCCTCCTTCCCATACGCACACATACAGATTTTATGCATCTGTTATCCAGCTTTGGATGAAGCCTGGTTTATGCCTCCATTAGGACAGGGCTTAAAGGGCTTTAAATGGTCAGATAGGGACTTTAGCTGGCCAGATTGCAGGCAGTCACAACCCAACTGCACAGAGATTGGCCCGTTTTGGTGTTGGTATGAAAGTCCCTACTGCTTGAGAGCATAGATAAGCATGTTTAAAACAAATCTATAGTATCCCAAACTGCAAAATACAGTAATAAATAGCATGGAAACTTAGACCAACATTATTGTTGTTCCCCTTTTTATATACTACTTAGTCTGTAGTGGTCAGACCATTGGTTAGTCTTAATATTGTGGAAGTATTGGTCCTTTTTATTTCAATTGCTTTGTAAGAAATAGCTTAACATGACATACTTGAACTAAAACAGATGAGTTGGCAGTGGTTGTCAATTAAGCTTAAATGTAGTTTGCTAGCATGGATTTAAGTTCTGTACGTACACGTCGCTTTAGCTTTCTGTCCGGTCCCAAATCAGATAAAATTGGGACAGTATGGAAGATGCTCATTAAAAAAATAGTAATGAAAATAAGTGTTTGTCTTGCATTTCATTTCACTTTCATTTAGACAGATATTTCATGTTTTATCGGGTAAGGACTGCAGGCAGGCCAGTCCAGTACCCATAGACTCTTCTTGAGTGTCCTTTTTGCACAGTACAGTTTTAAGTGGCATTTGTGAAGGTAATTCTGTATTGTAGTGCTTGATAAAGTTTCGATAAAGTAATTTGTTGTCTGTGTGATTCTATCAGCTATTGATGAATGATGGTTCTTGATGCTGTGCCGGCTGAGGGAACGGAGATCACAGGTCTTCAGCTTTTTGGAATGTGTCGCCACCCTGAAATGCAGGAACAGATGTTTATTGCCAAATGAAATTAAGTTGTACAGACAAAACATAATCTCTTGGATTCATACTGTCTGCAATGAAATAAAAGTCAGTACATTTTTATGGCATTTTCCATACTGTGGCCCCTTTTTACTGATTTTGGGATTGTATTATATGGAAATTATCTTGCTACATATCTTAGTTTGCATGGAGCTTGAGTGAGAGAACAACACAGCCATCCACAGCCAAGACTCTGAGATAGTGTAATTGGTGCTATTCTCTCAGTGGGAGGGCTACCCTCCAAAAACAGTGACGTCAGGCAATCAGGCATTTTTAGGGTTAGTTATGTTGAATACAGCAATTAGGATTTTACCTATTTTTTGGCTATGATTATAAACTTAAAAATATACCTATAGACTTATGTAATTTATTTTGACTTTGTAGTAGAGAGTCAGTCAGTTTGCTTTATAATTTCTTCCTTAGAGTTCTCAACAATTTTACTGAAATCCACTTACTAGGTGTCAGCAACTTTCTGGTCCAAGACAAGTTTCAAGTAATTTTCCCTTTACACTGAAGTCTCGTTAAAAGTCTATAATGTTTTCTCCATTGTTTGAGTAACGTAAATGAAAGTTTTTGCGTGCAGCTCTTAGACTTTTATTTGTTACATACATAGTTAAACACAGTACAGCTTGCAGTGAAATGTTTCTGTGCAACACTCCGGGAATGTGCAATATTACTGGGGGAAAAAATAATTAGCAAGATAAAAAGAGGAAAATGTATATTTAAAAAAAGTGTGTGTGTGTGTGTGTGTGTGTGTATACACACACACACACAGTGGGGCAAAGGTATTTAGTCAGCCACTTTTTGTGCAAGTTCTCCTACTTAGAAAGATGAGAGAGGTCTGTAATTTTCATCATAGGTACACTTCAACTATGAGGGACAAAATGAGAGAAATAAAATCACATTGTAGGATTTTTAAAGAATTTAATTGTAAATCATGGTGGAAAATATATAAGTATTTGGTCACCCTGGTTATCTGAATAAAAGACACCTGTCCACAGCCTTATATAGTCAAACAGACTCCAAACTCAACCATGGCCAAGACCAAAGAGCTGTCGAAAGACACCAGGAAGAAAACTGTAGACCTGCACCAGGCTGGGAAGAGGGAATCTACAATAGGCAAGCAGGTGGGTGTGAATAAATCAACTGTGGGAGCAACTGTAAGAAAATGGAAGATATACAAGACCATTCATAATCTCCCTCAATCTGGGGCTCCACACAAGATCTCATCCCATGGGGTCAAAATGATCATGAGAACGGTGAGCAAAAATCCCAGAACTACACTGAGGGACCTGATGAATGACCTGCAGAGAGCTGGGAGCAAAGTAACAAAGGCTACCATCAGTAACACACTACGCCGAGAGGGACTCGGATCCTGCAGTGCCAGGGGTGTCCCCCTGCTTAAGCCAGTACATGTCCAGGCCCGTCTGATGTTTGCCAGAGAGCACATGGATGATCCAGAAGGAGATTGGGAGAATTTCATGTGGTCAGATGACACCAAAATAGAACTTAGAGGAAACGTTTGACCTCTGTCATTGCCAACAAAGGTTATGTTGCAAAGTATTGAGTTGAACCAAATGTACTGACCAAATACTTAATTTCCACCATAATTTACAATTAAATTCTTTAAAAATCCCACAATGTGATTTCCTGTTTGTTTTTTTTTTCTTCTCATTTTGCCTTTCTTAGTTGAAGTGTACCTGTGATGAAAATTACAGACCTCTCTCATCTTTCTAAGTAGGAGAACTTGCGCAATCAGTGGCTGACCAAATACTTTTTTGCCCGTGTGTGTGTGTATGTGTATGAATATATAGAGTAAGACAATAGAAAATGAATGTACTCTGTGTCAGATTCTCGTAAGCCCAAGTCTAAGACACTACAACAATGTGACTTGACAACTGCATGATGATATTAATAATAATTGGCCGTAACTTAAAAACGCGCTATCCTGTGGCTTGACTGACCTCTAGTCCGATGCACAGATTTTTTTTGTTGTTGTTGTTGTTGTTGTTGTTGTTGTTTTTGTTGTTTTTGTTTTGTTTTTGTGTTCTGCCTCTCACTAATGTCCTCAAGTCTGAATCCGCTCCCATAACAGGTCATCATGACTGTGGTCGGCCATTTTGTGTGGCCTAAGTTTGGCCTGCAGAAATACTGTCATCATGGCGGCAGGCTGTAAAGCGGTCTGGGGGGTCTGCACGAACAAACAGGAGCAAGACATCATCCAGGACTGTATCTGCATTGTGACTTTGGAGCAGAGCTTTGTTATAAATAATGGGCTTTTTTAAGCACTCTTCGTACACAGTATACAGAGGCAGCATGTCCTTTCATGTCACTCCCCAGTTTAATTCTTTTTCACGTTTTTTTTACCCCGTCTTTATTTTTGGTCCTGTAAAGCCTGAACCGTCAGAGACTCATTAGGAGTGGAAGTAAACGGAAAATGAAAGGCCACGTGCAGCATAAAGACAAGTTATGCAGTCTAATTATACTGTATCTGACCCAAGCTGGGAGAAAGACTGCGTCTGCCAAATGTGTTAAGGTTTGGTCGTCTACCACACGAGACTTGTTGCAACATTATAACAGCAACATGACCTCCCAGAGTCGTGCAGATGTGGATCATTATATTTTATTTGTATGCTCTGGTGGCAGTTGTTGGGATGTTTTCATTCGTTTTTTTTTTTTCTTTCTCTTTGACTCGCTGTCTGTCTTTTCCTTTTGTCTCTCTGTATCTCAGACATCCCAGGATACACATCAAGACGGGACTTCTAGACGCCCACCTGTACTGCCTTAAGAGATCCGCAATCGACTTTTTAGTTGACAACAAGTAAGTCATGGGAATTTCCCCACATGAATTATGATCTTCACACCTCCTCTCTCTCTCTCTTTCTCATTCACTCTACCTCTCCTTCTTTTGAAACAGTTATTACAAAGTGAGTTAGATGGCATGCATGTGGGGTAACCTAACAACATAATTGGAATACAGAACCTGAGTTTGTTTTTGTTTTGTTTGTTTTTTAAAGCAAACATGGGTCTATGTTCTGCTTTGTAAGAGTTGGTTGTTTGAGTATGAGTTGTTACACTGGCGACGCGTTTCTGGGAGGTGTTAATTGCGTTTGCACTGCTTTACCTGAAAGCTTTATGGTAGTGTCTGGGTGTGAGGACTGTGGCACAAAGCTAGAAGATAGAATAAAGTAAAAAAAAATCTAGTGCTGACTGATTAGGGCTGCAAATTTATTCTTCACCATTGTGAAAGGATAAATCCGTGATGTGGCAATGGAATTATTTGTTAATAATAAGCAAAAATAAGACTACCCAAATCAGACTACCCTTGCACAAACTACCAGTCAAAGAACTCTCCAAACAGCACCCTGTGACTGTTAAAAATTCTTCCACTTGAAACAGTGCAGGCATTGACAAGGGCGAAGCAGTGCCAGTGGTGTAGATGAACAGATACGGGTAATGGTTAGTCCCCTGACACGGGTGACAGAAGTACACACGTTCTTTACTTAAGTACTACTAAGCTGATAAAAAGAATACTCTATTAAAAGCTGAAGTATGGCTTATATATTTATTTAAACAGAAGTACATGCTGCTAAATGACATTGTCATCTTGAACTACCGTATTTTTCGGACCATAAGGCGCACTTAAAATCCTTTAACTTTCTCAAAAATCGACAGTGCGAATTAAAATGCAGTGCGCCTAATGTATGAATTAATTCTGGTTGTGCTTCCTGACCTAGAACCGATTGTATAAGGATGGTACACGGGGGGGCCGCTCATAAATCTGTCAAATGTTTTAGTTACGGCCTTTGGTAAGGTTACGAAGCTTATGGCCACCGTAGTGCGCAGCACATAGCGGAGTGGAAGTAATACGGTATTGTTGCTTCAGGGCATTAGGGTACGTTGCATTTCATTCATTGCATTTTCGAAGCGGATTTTTTTTTAAACACACAACGCTATCAGTCCACGCAGTTTTCGCAGTACAAACATGGGACATAGAGCAGCAGCTGCGAAAGAGACGAAATTCAAACATTAAACGAATCAATGGTACGGGAGAAGCGGAGGAGAGGGGGGGAAGCAAGAAGACGCCGTACGCCAGGTTTAAAGACCAAACTGGAGCTTCCGACGGAACTTAAGAGTTTTGTTTTTCATTTTTCATTTTGCGCCTTATAACCCGGTGCGCTTTATGTATGAAAAAATATACCCGTTAGCAGCCTATCGTTGATTATCTCGCACCTTATAAACCCGGTGCGCTTTTTATGGTCCGAAAATATACGGTAAAAACTACAGCAAACACTCCGAGGAATCAAAAATACTTTGGAATGTTATATAAATGCTGCTATATCGATTGTAAACTAAACATGCCAATGTTCAGCAATGCAATACAGTGGTACCTTCGGCACCTGAACACAAATCGTTCTGGAAGAGGCTGATTTAAAGTGTATTTTCATTGGTTAATCACTTTCTTTCCTTTTAAATCTTAAAACTTTTGTTTTTTTTTTTAAAAGAACATTTCTGTTCTTAACAGTTTTTTTTCCCTGTCTTTTTGTCCTTCAAGGTCCCCTCTGGTATTTTTTGCGTTTTTTCCCTCCGCTAGTTTAAAAAAAAAACATCATGTTTTTTGCAAAAATTTTTTTTAAAAGACCATTGTCTGTGTAAACAGTTTTTTCTTGTCGCTTTCCTCAAAAGTCTTCCTGGTATTTTTTTGCTTTCCTTTAAGTCGTTTATTTTTAAAACATTTTTCTGTTTGCAAAAGATATTATTATTACCACTACTGGTGTGTTCTTTTTCTGTCAACTGGGAGTCGGTATGGTTTAAGGTCATAAAGGAGTAACTTGCAATTCATTTACTACCACTAACTCCTTAAAAAAATAACCTTTTTGAACAGAGAATAAAGTCCCAAGCCGGATTGCTGTAAAAAAAATTGCAATGTATCGTATTTTTCGGGACCATACAAAGCGCACCGGGTTATAAGACGCATTTGAAATGAAAACAAAACTCTTAAGTTCCGTCGGAACCTCAGTTGGGTCTTTTTCTTTTACCTGGCGCAGGGTCGTCTTCTTATTGCTTTCCTCCACTTTCCGTACCATTGAATTCGTTAATGTGAATTCTCTCACAGCTGCTCTATGTCCATGTGGTTGTACCGCGTGACTGAGTAGCGTTTTGTGTTTGAAAAATCCGCCTTCGAAAATGAAAATTGAATGAATGCACGTACCCCTAATTGCTGAAGCACCAGATCGTACCTTTTACTCCGCTATGGGCTGGCCGCACTACGGTTGCCCCATAAGCTTCGTAACTTTACCAAGGCCGTGCTAAAACCATTTTGGACAGATTTTATGAGCGCCGTGTGTACCATCTACAATCGGTTCTAGGTCAGAAAGCACAACCAGAATTAATTCATACATTAGACGCACCGCATTTAAAGGCGCACTGTCGATTTTTGAGAAAATTAAAGGATTTTAAGTGCGCCTTATGGTCCGAAAAATACAGTATACCAGTTACCTGAAGTCAGTCGGTTTTCTGTCTGCTCAAGTACTTGGTAATAAAGTTTGAAGTTCATGTCACGTTTCTGTGAGATTATTTCCTGGTTGCAAAGTAGAAATCCATTTTCCCATGATCTGACTACTCAAGTGCATGTATACGCGTTGATCAGATTACTGATTTTCTGAATGTCTGTGATGCTCTTTGGCCAAAATACCTCAAAGCATGGGCACCACAGCATCTTTCACAAGCTGTCAAAACAGCCCTTTATCACAACGAATGGTTTTGCATGGCTGTTTCTTTAAATGATAATGAGCCACTGCTTCCCCTCCCTCTCAGTGATTCATGGTGTCATGAGCTGTCTCTAAAATCATTCCCTTAATTGTTAAATGATATCGTAAGCTTAATTGATTTAAGATGATTTAAACATTCACATTAAATGCTTAGACTGAGTAATGCCAGTGACATTCTCTATTTATTATTTTCATTCATTTGTGTGTGTACTATTGTATTGTAATTGTATTATACACTTTCCAGTAACTTTTATGACCACCTCCTTGTTTGTACACTCACTGTCCATTTGATCAGTTCTACTTACCAGATGGAAGCACTTTGTAATTCTACAATTACAGACTGTAGACCATCTATTTCTCTGCATGCTTTGTTTGTCCCATTTACACTGTTCTCTAATGGTCAGGACCCCACAGATCAGCTACTTTAGGTGGTGGATCATTTTCAGTGACACTGATGTGGTGGAGGTCTGTTGGCGTGTGTTGTGCTGGCATTAATGGATCAGACATAGCAGTGCTGCTGGAGTTTTTAAACACCTTAGTGTTACTGCTGGACTGAAAATAGCCCACCAGCCAAAAATGTCCAGCCACCAGCATCCTGTAGGCAGCGTCCTGTGGCCACTGATGAACGATTAGAGGACGACTAACGCAAACCGAGCAACAACTGATGAGCTGCTGTCTCTGACTTTACATCTACAAGGTGGAGCAATATGGTAGATGTCTAATAGAGTGCACAGTGAGTGAACACTTTAAAAACTCCAGCAGCACTGCCGTGTCTGATCCAGTCATACCAGAACAACACACACAATCACACCACCATTACATCAGTGTCACTGCAGTGCTGAGAATGATCTGCCACTCAAATAGTACCTGATCTGTTGTGGTACTGTGGTGGTTCTGACCATTAGAGAGCAGAGTAAAGGGGATGAACAAAGAATGGAGAGAAACAGATGAACTATAGTCTGTACAGTGGTTCTTGAAAGTTTGTGAACCCTTTAAAACTTTCTATATTTCTGCATAAATATGACCTAAAACAACATCAGATTTTCACACAAGTCCTAAAAGTAGATGAAGAGAACCCAGTTGAACAAATTAGATAAAAATGTTGTACATGGTAATTTATTTATTGAGGAGAATGATCCAATATTAGTGAGTGGCAAAAGTATGTGAACCTTTGCTTTCAGTATCTGGTGTGACCCTCCCTGTGCAGCAATAACTAACTAAACATTTCCTGTAACTGTTGATCAGTCCTGCACACCGGCTTGGAGGAATTTTAGCCCATTCCTCCGTACAGAACAGCTTTAGCTCTGGGATGTTGGTGGGTTTCCTGACATTAACTGCTCACTTCAGGTCCTTCCACAACATTTCCATTGGATGAAGGTCAGGACTTTGACTTGGCCATTCCAAACATGGAACTTTATTATTCTTCTTTAACATTCTTGGTGGTAGAAAACGGCTTGTGTAATTAGGGTCGTTGTCTTGCTGCCATGACCCCACCTTCTCTTGAGATTCAGTTCATGGACAGATGTCCTGACATTTTCCTTTAGAATTCTCTGATATCATTCAGAATTCATTGTTCCATCAATGATGGCAAGCCGTCCTGGCCCAGATGCAGCAAAACAGGCCCAAACCATGGTACTACCACCACCACGTTTCACAGATGGGATAAGGTTCTTATGCTGGAATGCAGTGTTTTCCTTTCTCCAAACATTATGTTTTTCTTTTAAACCAAAAAGTTGTATCCATCCACAAAACATTCTTCCAATAGCCTTCTGGCTCATCCACGTGATTTTTAGCAAACTGCAGACGAGCAGCAATGTTCTTTTTGGAGAGCAGTGGCTTTCTCTTTGCAACCCTGCCTTGCACATCATTGTTGTTCAGTGTTCTTCTGATGGTGGACTCATGAACATTAACATTAGCCAATGTGAGAGAGACCTTCAGTGACTTTGTTAGTGGACCACTCCTGGGGAGGGTAACAGTGGTCTTGAATTTCCTCCATTTATACACAATCTGTCTGACTGTGGATTGGTGGAGTCCAAACTCTTAAGAGATGGTTTTGTAACTTTTTTCAGCCTGATGATTACCAACAACTCTTTTCTGAGGTCCTCAGAAATCTCCTTTGTTCGTGCCATGATACACTTCCACGAACTTGTGTTGTGAAGAGCAGACTTTGATAGATCCCTGACTCTAATTTCACCTTCAAATTAACTGCTAATCCTAGGTCACATGTTTAACTGGATTCTCTTTGTCTACTTTTAGGACTTGTGTGAAAATCTGATGATGTTTAGGTCATATTTATGCAGAAATATAGAAAATTCTAAAGGGTTCACAAACTTTCAAGCACCACTGTAATTGTAGAATTATAAAGTGCTTCTGTGTGGTAAGTGGAACTGATAAAAAGGACAGTGAGTGTAGGAACAAGGTGGTCATAAATCACATTTTGATGTCTCTCCTAGTGAATCCTTACAGTACCTCCTCTGGCCGTACATGTCTGCTTTGGCCATAATTAGACTGACAGTATAGTCTTACACACCATACTCTTCTTCACAATCTTTTCCAAAGTTCATGAATGAACTGTTTTACTGCTTAATTCACTGCTGATATAAATGTAATTTCAAGTAATCTTCCTTCATGCTTGATTCTGGACCCACCCGCTCTCTTTCTCTTATTAAACCACTTCCTTCTCTTTTGCCTTCTTTGGTACCCACTCACTCCCTCTGTCTCATTCCCTCTTTTTCTCTTTCCATCTCTCTCCTACTTTTGTGGCTGCTGAGGCACAGAGTAGCCAAGGAGAGAAATGGACAGAGTAACTTTTGTTTCTCTCACTGCATTCAGATGGAAATGCTAATCTTGGAAAAAAGGAACTAAAGCTTCAGGGTGAAAGTGGGGAGCCTGTGCAGGAGCGATAGTTAGGTACCCACTGAAACTCGATTTTTTTTTTTTGTTTTGTTTTTTCTCCCCCAACCCACGCACCATCCCATGAACTAGAATACAGACTGTGGTGACGGTCTTCCCTTTCTGTTCCTCTTTATGCCTTTTATTCAGGCATTTATAAGAATATGTATCTCTTAAGTCATGCTGCAGAGCATTAACAGAATAAATATGCATACAAGATAAATCAGAGGACTGTGGATCTCATTTCCATCATTCTAAATTAACATTGTCTACTGTTAGGTCCATCTCTTCTATACGGGGGGAGCTGGTGCCATATCTGGTGCGTAAGCAGTTTTCAAAAGTCTTGAATTCCCAGAAGGATGACGAGGACATGGCTCAGAATCAGAAGAAAAAAGATGCCAGTGTGTCCCTGGGTAAGATTCTGCAACTGTCACTTGGAAAAAATGCTTTTGAACTGTCTTTTGTCGAACTCTTTTGGTGGAAGTGGAGGAAGTGTGTGTTTTTTTTTTTTTTCCTCACTCATTTATTAATAAATGCGGTTTTCTAACACTGGTATATAATAGCAGGTTGCCAGATCCTTAGTCAAACAAGTGGATTTGGGTTTTAAATAGTAAAATGTATAGAATGAGCAATCATTCAGTGTAATTTACAGTTCCAATGCACATTCCACAGAGATCCTGACCTCGTCCAAAGACGAGGCACTCCTGCAGCTTGCACAGGAGCGCTCATGCTGGAATGACCACCGTGGTGACATGAGTGAGGCATACCATGGAGGAAAGCTTCGCTGCTATGTGCACATTATGGAAGATGGCATGTGCTACCGTGTCAACACGCTTGCAGCATATGTTGAGGCTAATCGCGTGGTGAGTGTTTAAATATGGAGGCAATAGGTTGAGCCTACTACGAGATTATGGCGGAGTCTGATTTTATTGCAGTAAAGCATGGCATAGGCTGGTATTTGGACACCACAACTGATACAGTTGCAGCATAAGATGATAAAAAGCCTATTTATCTGCACCTTACTGTCCTAATGAAAACATAATCTTAAAGTATTGCCTTAAAATTTCACTTTATTATACGTTCTCACATCTTAGACAATGTACTTGTATTAAAAATGTTACCTACTCTTTTTAATACTACCCCAAATCAGCAAAAGTTGGGACAGAATGGAAAATGCAGATAAAAGTAAATGCAGTGTGTCTTGTATTTACTTTGATTATTATTTAATTGCAGGCAGCATAAACCCAAGATATTTCGTGTTTTGTCTGGTCAGCTTCATTTCATTTGTTAATAACATCCATTCCTGCATTTCAGGCCGCCAACACTTTCCAAAAAAAGTTAACAAGGTAAATTTGGGTGGTGCGCAGCATTTGGTTTTGCATTGTCTAGTTGAAAAATGCATCCCTGGAAAAGATGGCATCTTGATGGCAGCATATGTTGCTCTAAAATCTCTAAAAGTGATATAAATAATCTAACAGTGTACTTTTCTGCATTAAGGCCATCTCAAAGGTTTAAATGACCTTTGGCAAGGACAGTGGCAGAACCCCATATAATGGCAGACCCTGGCATTTGGACTTGTTACTGATCGTAGTCTATATGTTGCATTTCATCTTCGGTCCGTAGCACAAGACATCCATTTCTTCCAGAAAAAGACCTGGAATACTTATTAATCTGACCACGTTTCCACTTTGTGATGGTCTATTCTAGATGCCTCCGAGCTCAGAGAAGTCGCAGCTTCTGGCCACGGTTAACATGAGGCTTCTTTTATGCAAAGCAATGATTTAAGTGCCGTTTGTGAATGTACTGTGTGGCAAAAAAGTATTTAGGCAGCCACTGATTGTGCAAGTTCTCCTACTTAGAAAGAGGAGAGAGGTCTGTAATTTTCATCATAGGTACACTTCAACTATGAGAGACAAAATGAGAAAAAAAATCCAGGAAATCACATTGTAGGATTTTGAAAGAATTTAAATGTAAATCATGGTGAAAAATGGTTGGTCACCCACAGGTAGGATTTTTTAAGAATTTAATTGTGTTGAGAACAAAAATCATGGTGGAAAATAAGTATTTGGTCACCTACAAACAAGCAAGATTTCTTTCTTTCACAGACCTGTATCAACTTCTTTAAGAAGCTCTTCTGTCCTCCACTCGTTACCTGTATTAATGGCACCTGGTTGACCTCGTTATCTGTATAAAAGACACCTGTCCACAGCCTCAAACAGTCAGATTCCAAACTCAACCATGGCCAAGACCAAAGAGCTGTCGAAGGGCAGCAGGAAGAAAATTGTAGACCTGCACCGGGCTGGGAAGAGTGAATCTTCAATAGCAGGTTGGTGTGAATAAATCAACTGTGGGAGCAATTGTAAGAAAATGAAAGACATACAAGACCATTGATAATCTCCCTCGATCTGGGGCTCCATGCAAGATCTCATCCTGTGGGGTCAAAATGATCACGAGAACGGTGAGCAAAAATCCCAGAACTACACAGAGAGACCTGAGGAATGACCTGCAGAGAGCTGGGACCAAAGTAACAAAGGCCACCATCAGTAACACACTACGCCAAGAGAGACTCAGATCCTGCAGTGCCTGGCGTGCCCCCTGTTTAAGCCAGTACATGTCCAGACCCGTCTGAAGTTTGCCAGAGAGCATATGGATGATCCAGAAGAGGATTGGGAGAATATCATGTGGTCAGAAAACCAAAATACAAGTTTTTGGTAAAAATTCAACTTGTCGTGTTTGGAGGAAGAGGAATGTTGAGTTGCATCCCAAGAACACCATACCTACTGTGAAGCATGGGGGTGGAAACATCATGCTTTGGGGCTGTTTTTCTGCAGAGGGGACAGGACGACTGATCTATGTTAAGGGAAGAATGAACGGGGCCATGTATCGTGAGATTTTAAGCCAAAACCTCCTTCCATCAGTGAGAGCATTGAAGATGGAACATGGCTGGGTCTTCCAGCATGACAATGATCCCAAACACACCGCTCGGGCAACGAAGGAGTGGCTCCGTAAAAAGCATTTCAAGGTCCTAGAGTGGCCTAGCCAGTCTCCAGAGCTCAGCCTCATAGAAAATGTGTGGAGGGAGTTGAGGGTCCGTGTTGTCCAGTGACAGCCCCAAAACATCACTGCTGTAGAGGAGATCTGCATGGAGGAGTGGACCAAAATACCAGTTAGTGTTTGCAAACCTGGTGAAGACTTACAGGAAATGTTTGACCTCTGTCATTGCTATCAAAGGGGTTATGTTATAAAGTATTGAGTTGAACTTTTGTTTTTGAGCAAATACTTATTTGTGTACCTATAATGAAAATTACAGACCTCTCTCATCTTTCTAAGTAGGAGAACTTGCACAATCACTGTCCCAACTTTTGAAAATGCAGGAATGGATGTTTATTTACAAATGAAATTAAGTTGATCAGACAAAACATGAAATATCTTGGGTAATATCATACCGTCTGCAGTGAAATAAAAGTCTATGTAAGAAACACAGCTTTTTTTTAAGTTTGCATGTTTTATACTGTCCCAATTATATGATCTGGAGTTGTAAAACACTTAAAGGCTCTGTTTTTAATGAATTATTGTAAAATGTGGTTAGGTATCATTTTAAAGCAAATTAAGAGCTGAGCCAGTTGCTAGAAAGATATTTGCTTTTGTTGGGTTAGTGGTCTAAAGGTATTAATAAGAATGTAGGGAATTTTAATAGCACATGCCTATAATGTTCTGGTTTTGGTGTTTCTCAGGCTTCCAAATTTTTTGAAGAGCCTCCAGTTCACCCCACAGCTGTAGTATCTGAGAGGAGTCTGGTGAGTAGGCCAAGCTTTTTGTGTTTATTTTTACATTTCTTTTGTTATGTATGTACAATGGGGGGCAAAAGTCTGAGACCGCTAGAGAAAATGCTTGTCTGAATCTTTATGGAGGGAGATTCGTACTGCAACAGGACAGTGACCCAAAATACACCTCAAAGCTTTGCAACAACTACTTGAAGACCAAAGAAGGTCATGGAGTGCTGACTGGACTTTCTTGGACTTTCCACCTGACCCAAACCTGATCGAGCGTTTACGGGGGTTTTGAAAACCGAGAAGGCCAAACATTCAGTAACATCACAGGATGCTCCTGGAATTATGGTGAAATCCTGCTACGACAACAAGGATCATCAGAGTTTGAGCAAACTTGTGGAGTGCTCCAGCGCTCACCCAGCTCACAGCACACTTGGGCCATGTGGCTCTGGTGGTTTCCTCTCCAGATCCGCACATAAGCCAGCGTATGCTACTTTTGTTGCTTAAAAGCTGAGGCTCAGACACTAACGTTGCATTAAAGGTAAGCCATGGCTGGCAAAGAAAATAATAAACTGCATTTTGGGCTGACTCATTCTGATTCCACAAGGGGCTTAATCCTCTGTTTCCTCTACCACTGCTCCTTGTGACATTTTTAATTGTAGATGGGTAACACCACTGTTTACATTAAGAGACACTTCATGTGAGCTGGATTCTCAGTCCTTGCCATACAAAAACAGTGCTAGCCACACCTGTAAGAGAACACCCAATATGAGTATCACTCCGAAGTGTGTAACAATGTGCAAGAACATCCACAGTGGCTGCTTAGGGCTCTTAGAGTTAGGGTTCATAATCAGATATATGAGCATCGCTTACAAGATTGCTCAAAGTGCTTTCTAGCTTAAGAGGATTATTATAGGGCTGTTAACAGGGTAATTTGGTCTAATTCAGTTAAATATTCAGTTCTTTTATGGATAAATTTGAGGATGATACATGTGCATCTACTTTTTTCCCCAAATCCCACTAACATCCCTGTCACAATCTGATTTATGCTAAGCATATTTTAATATATCAGGGTTTTTTTTGGTTGTTTGTTTTTTAAAATCCATGCAAGCAATATCAAAGACTGTCACACTGCCTTTTGATTCACTTCTGTGGGCTTGAATCTGTTTTCATGACGTGGAAAAATTTGATTTAACACTTGATTTAGGCTTAAACACTTGAAATTCATGCTTTGGACTTTGCATATATGGCTGTCAAAATCAACACAGTGCTCAGGTTTCCGTTCTACTTCCGGCAGTGCCTTCCAGCCATGTAGAGTGACACATGCTAACAAGCATTAATGGCTATGTCTGAGGGAGAGCGGCCTGTTGGGGATCATCCCTCAGCACCACAAGAGCGATCCCTGTCAGCTTGGACTGGCATTCTGTCCAGGACTTGCGTCTGCAGCGTTTGTTCTCCGGCACAGACACCAGACTCTCAGACCCCTCGTCAGTATTAATAAGGGGTTAAAATGAATCGAGTATCAAGTTTCGGCTGAAATGAGTCGTGTGGCAAGTTTAATCAAGTGCGCCGAGAACTGAGCCAAATCTAGTCCAAATGCTTCAAGAACCGAATTTAACGAGTTCCGATGTGGTCGAGAACCGAGGTACCACTGTATAGCCACTGATTCTGACATGACGTTGATGAATAAATACTGAATTTAAACTGAATTCTCTGTTGAAGATCATTCCTTGTTGAAGAGCTGCTGACCTAACAACCTACCGTATTTTTCGGACCATAAGGCGCACTTAAAATCCTTTAACTTTCTCAAAAATCGACAGTGCGCCTTAAAATGCGGTGCGTCTAATGTATGAATTAATTCTGGTTGTGCTTTCTGACCTAGAACCGATTGTAGATGGTACACGGCGCTCATAAATCTGTCAAAATGTTTTTAGCACGGTCTTGGTAGGTTACGGAGCTCACGGCCACCGTAGTGCGCAGCATCACGAAGTAATACGGTATGTGCTTCAGCATTAGGGTAAGTGCATTCATTCATTTTCGAAGCGGATTTCAAACTCAGCGCTATCAGTCACGCAGTACAACATGGACATAGAGCAGCTGTGAGAGAATTCAACATTAACGAATCAATGGTACGGAAGTGGAGGAAGCAAGAAGACGCCCTGGGCCAGGTAAAGACCAAACTGAGCTTCCGACGGAACTTAGACTTTTGTTTCATTTCATGCGCCTTATAACCCGCTGCGCTTTATGGTCCGGAAAATACGGTACTTGGGTTTAGGATATGACTAGAACGTAGTGGAGCACTCCCAACTTCAACAATCATTTGTGAAGCTGCATATCGCAGAATCTTGATGTAGAATTTTGGAAGTTCATGATGTCATGTAAAGCTGTATTATTCTAATGTTAGCGTTCATACTGTCCCTTAAATCCAAGGTTGGAGGCGACAGCATCATTGGGGCATCCTGCCAAATAGCAGACAAGACTTCCATCAAACGGTCGACCATCGGCGCATCCACCACAGTCAGGGAGAAAGTTAAGATAACAAACTCCATTATCATGAACGCCGTCACTATTGAAGAAGGGTAAGTGCTTTTATTAAGTTATTTTTGTAATCCCATATGTTTTTAAGGGGATAACCTTGAATGGCATGAAGTTAAACCATTTAACGCAATCATGGTGATTTAATACCGCTGCATTGTTTTGTAACTTTGGTCTGTAGTCTTGCTTTCCTTCTGTATTTTACAGCTTTTAAAATGGTCTCATTTCTTATTTTCTTATCTTTCTACATTAACTTTGCAAAAAAGAAAAAGACATACTAGGATATATTAGTCTTATGTACTGTGCCTTTATAACCTAAACTTAGGCTTTAATAACTTTCTAAATTTATTACTGTTTAACATGGCCAGAAATATCCTGGTGTCACGGTATCAGAGTACTAAGTGACTGATACCACACAAGTAGATGGTGAAAGTTAGTAGAAAACTGTTTGAAATATGAGCATCATACATTTCTCTGGCATTATCTTTGAGCAGTCATTTTAAACAGTTTCATTATTTTCACATTTTGTTCATTTTTGTGGGTGGGCATTTGCTAAGTCTGTTTGTCTGAAATGGATGAAAAAAATCTTTAGCACTTTTAAATGTTTAAGCAGGGTTGTAATGCAGAAAGGTAAGTCTGTTCTCACACTGACTGGAGGACACTGAGAAGAATGATAGAGGAAGAACGATTTGGTTTACACACTTGTAAATAAATTAATTGCTGGAAAAATAGTAGTCACAATTATTCTGAGCTATTCATAGGTCTTTGGGGTGTTTAAGGACATTCCAGACAAAACAATGAATGTATGGTAATAGTCTATAATGCAGAGCGATTATCAGGTTAACACCGTTTAATGCAATTGAATTAAATGCAATTGGTTAGGCATAGCATAAGTATTCTTATATCCCTCCAGTGGGTATGCAGCTAGTTGTTATTTTGTCCTTGTAAATTGTGAACATTGTACAGGTATGTGCCATTTGTGTTCTGTGAAACAGGATGTTGACCAGACATTACCATAGTCACATAGTCTTTTTAGGCTACTGTGACGTAAATATATAGGGAATATTCAATTTTATTTACAATCAGACAGGCACATGTACCTTCGAACGACAATTACAGCTTATTACGAATAAGTAGTGGAAAGTCTCTAGACATGTCAACTGAATTAAAACATGTCTAGTCCAAATATGAACAAGCGAGCACACAACCGGCAAGGTAGTGTTGGACTTCTGTTGGACTTCTAACCCCACCTTGTCTCGTGGATCTGTAGCATTGATTGGCTGTTCAAAGATGCTGACGATTCTTTGGTGGTTGTTCTGTCAAGCCTCTGGACAGAACCCACTGCAGAGAGCGAGGGGAGAGGAGGGGAGAAGAAGCAAATCACATTGCCCTATAATAACACGCTGCCATACCAGGCAGTCTAGCATTATATAAATAAGCAATTAACATAGAAATCTGAATTATTAAGTAACATATGGTAATTAGAGTTGTATACTTTAGTGGCTGCAATTTTGAGTCTGTTTACAATCAATATTCATTCATTCACTTTATGAGCTTAATCCTGGTGCATAGCTGATGGCACAGGGCGCAAGGCAGGAACAACCCTAGTCAAGTCGCCAATCCATCGTAGGGCGCACACACTCACTCACAGACTGACAAACTAGGGCCACTTTAGCGTGAATAGCTAACCTAGTTCATGTCTTTGGACTGTGGGAGGAAACTGTCGTACCCAGAGTAAACCCATGCAAACACCGGGAGGAAAACCAGCAAGACATGCAAACTCCACACAGAAAGGACCCAGACAGCTCCACCTGGGATCGAACCCAGGACCTTCTCGCTGTGAGGCAATGGTGCTACCCACCAAGCCACTGCGCCCCTTATTTCATATTACAATTTATTATAATTTTTAAGACCTTGGCTGTTAATGTTGGACGTTAAACAGTGCTTGTGTGTAAATAAATGATAAGGCTTGCTGTCACTCATTTATCGAAGTTTGAAAATGGTTCAAATCAAAATCATGTTACTGTTACTTTGAGAGGTCAGCCAATCATCAGAAAAAGAAGCCATGCTTCAGGGTGGGACAAACAACAAAAAAAAACCACCTATAAAGGACAGGGATTTTTTTATCATTCACTTCCACTGTGCAGCTGGGCGTGGCTTGAAATCTTGCATTCAAAGCCATTTGTTCAGTTGGTGTCTTTCTAAAGAATACATCTTCGCTCCATAGATTCCCAGAGACACGCAGCCTTAAATGAGTGTCTATTAGGTATTGATCTAGGGATTCAAAGCTGACTTTGCACGACGTGCTGTTCACCAGGAGGAGTTTGAGTTTAATGAATGAACAGCGCTATATTCCAGTGAGATATTTGATCATTCACTAAAATACATAGAGCAGACACCCTTATCCAGAGCGACTTACAAATGGTACAGTCTTACAGTCCAAGCAATTGTGGGTTAAGGGTCTTGCTCAAGGACACAACAGTGGCAGCTTGGCAGAGGTGGGATTTGAACCCTGGACCTTCTGGTCCAAAGTCCAGTACCTTAACCGCTAGGCTACCACAGTCTTGGTAGCATTCAAAATATTGAATGCTACCAAGATGAGTAGGCTCAAATCAGATGTCTGTAGTGTACAGGTTCTTCAGCTGTTTGACCTAAGACTGTCTTTGGCTATTAGTAATGGTGAAAGAGCAACCCTGGTTTTCATGTTTCGTCCCTTTGCTCTTGATCTCTAGCCATGATGTGTTAATTGCCTTAATTCAGTGCTCAAACCATCAATGCTGAGGCAACAAATGAGCCTCGTACCTTTTCCAACAGTGCTACCATGCTTGATTAAATGCCTACGAAGCAGAGCCAAACTGTGCAATTTGCTCTTCCTCTCTCTCACTGCAAGTCGAGTCCTGAAGTAGTGAACCATTGCACAGGACATGGCAGTGTGAGCTGTCTGTCTCACCAGGAACATAAGGAAGGGGGTTGGAAGCTTCATCTGCTGCATTTTGTTGTGCTGAGAAAACAAACTTCTGTTGTCAAATGGCTGAAGGTGCTCACTGACCCTGAACAGGACGCCAATGCAACACGCACTCAAAGAGTGATGAATGTCAATGTAATGATTCCAGAAGAAACCAGTGCATCACTGCATGCGTTACTCGGTAACTCGGCAAGAGTCCAAAAGTACAAACTCTTGCCAAACTTCAACGATTGTACGAGGAGCATATCGAACCACACCAGAGACAGTGACTGCATCTGTGATTTTTGTCTTTTTACTTTTTATTGAGTGGAAGTGATTTAGATGTAAGCGGATTTGGGTAAACGGTGAGCTTGTTGTCCATTGAAAATGTGGTGGATACATGGATCTTTGTGAACAGGCTCTCTAAAACTAGATGAAGGGATTGAAACAAGTGCATTTCTGTCCAAATCCAAGGCAAGAGGTTTTGGGATTTTTTTTTTTTGTTTTTTTTTTCCAGCGCAGCTTTCCCTCTTAAGCAGGCAGTCTTGGTGCCAGCACGGGAACCCTCACGTCCGAATTAGGACTTGCATGAAAGCGAGGGGAGAAAAGAAAGGAGGGAGAGAAAGGAATGGCAATTCTTTCAGAATGATAAAAAATGTAAGAGGGGATTAGCAATGTTAAAGAAGGCACTTGCATTTTTGGGCTCTTTGTTTGCATGTAGGAGTGCTTGTTTACAAAGCGCTGGGGGCTTTGGACTGAGAGCGGGCTATGGAGAGAGGGATGAGGGGGTGGAGGGCAAAGGAGGGGGGTCACGATGAGGAGGAACACAGTGTCAGTAATTAGTGGTATTTCAGCACTGCTTCTTTGGTGGTCTCTCCAGTCCTTGTGAGTCCTGTTTAATTCTCCGGTCCTTGTGATCTCTCGTCACTCCACCCTCTACCTCTCGCTTCCTTTTAGCGCTATCTTTTAAATATACATCAAACATCTAAAGTCTGTACAGTGTCTGTTTTTTGAGGTATTTCTTTCTTTGTACATTAAAAACTGTACAAAACTGTTTCTTAAGTCGGCGCTCATCTAGATTTACATTTTAGGAAGCTGTTTTGGTGACACCAAGGCCAAATTCCCCTAGTCATACATCAGCATATGGAAGATTAAAGCGTGTGTGTGTGTATGTGAGGCCACATATTTTCTATTTTTGGTGGGGTGCATACAGTATGTCCAGGATGGGCACATCAGATCTTATGGGGACATTTTGATGATCCCCACAATTTTAGTTGCTTGTTCCAAACTTTCGTTTGGAAAAAAGAGACCCAATTTTTCATTTTGGTTACTGAGATTGCAGTTAGATGTAGATAACTGCAAAGTCCCCGTAAGCGTATGTTTATCTAGTCCTCACAATGAGGGCGTTTACATGCTCTTAATAATCAGATCATGTAAACAGCATACTCTGATCTAGAAATCAGATTAAGCAATCCTTTAAAGGGAGCTGGATTTTAGTCCAGTAATCGGATTTCTCAGTGCATGTATAGCAGTTACCCGATTTCAACTGGTTTTGTCAGTCTGCTCTTGCACACAGAGCAGCTAGTGGGAAAAGAAACCACGGTTGTCAAGTCCACTTATTTTTAGCGGCCTGGTGCAGGATTCAGTTGCGGGATGTGGCAACCCTTGAATTAACCGCAGCACCAGCTTAATGGCTATCTGACACTTTGTGGAGACACTAAAATGCAGTACAGTACATACTTGACAAAATTAAGAATTTGATTAATTAAATAAGGTTAAATGAAGTCAGTTGATTAATTAAATACATCCCTGAGAGATAATAAATTCTATGAAATTATTGGCTGGCTGAAAAGTAGAATTATTGCCCAAGTCATGTAAAACTGGAGGTTTCCCATTATCGGATTACTCAAGTCCTTGACCAAATCTGATTTCTGCAGTTATCTGATTACTAACTGCATGTAAACACACTCACTGATAAGAAAACCTGGTAATTTTGACTTGTGACGATTGTTTTACTGATCTTCACGTCTTTTAATTGCTTTTTTACACAAACTGCAACTTCTTTTCCAAAACCAAGAGCCAAAAGATCTCCTTTAGGGTACTGCGTTTAGGGTTAGGTGTGGGTGTACCTTTAATTAGCTACAGTAATCAGTATGTCAATGGAAAGTCCAAGTCCTCACAAGGATAGCAAGGCAAACTGTGTCTGTGAGTGTGTGAGTCGAATGGGTAGTCTATACCCCACACGTTTCTCCCAATAGGCCATAACAACAGGTTTTCTGAAATCAGTCCGGAGCAGTGTTAATCCTCAACAGTGAGCGGCCTGAGGTGGCACCAGCTTTCACTTCCTAATGTATCGGGCGTGGTTACCAGGATGTGTGAAACCCTTACCCCTCCTCATTAGCCTTCACCAACCCCGAAGCCAGAGCAGGTTCTAAACAGCACAGTGTACTGCCTGTGTCGTTTTTAATATATTCGCTAATGCCTGCATGTGGAAAATGAGACAAACTGGCAAAAAGCAGAGTGGTATTGGGTTTCCCTTGGAGGGGGAGGGCTGGGAGTTTAAGTGTAAAAAGGACAAGACCCTCAGCTGTGCAATTATTGCTAACACATGAAAGTGGAAGACTGGCGCTAAATGTGCTTCTACACCCAAGAGCGCAGGAGAAGAAAGCCAGACTTGGCCCGAGCAAACATCAAACTGTGCAAATACGGTTTTATGGTGCCATACTGATCCCAGGAAAATATTATTCTTTGTGCGGTGTAAACAGGGAGCGGAGTGTGCGCGTATGTGAGAGTACGTGTCATGGTAAAGCAGCGAACACTGAACTGCTTCTTCCTCTCGTCCACAGATATCTGGCTTTGTGCTGGTGTGTGCGTAATGGCAACCTTAAGCATAAACACTAGCATTGCTGCTGCACTTGATACACTAGTACTTGCTCCTAAGTGTCACTGCTGTGCTGGGAATGGTCCCCAACCCAAATGATATCTGGTCAGTAGTGGGTCTGTGGTGGTTCTACTTGACTGAAAGACATTACAGCATTGTGCACTTGTATTAGAACATGTGGACTACAGTTAGTAACATACAGCATGCACCTGTGTGATGGCATAGTTGGATCAATGTACTGGGGCTGATATGGACCGATTATTAGCACATTTTTGTGGCCTGTGCCTATATTAAAAACTGCTCATTTAACCTTTCAGTATTTAGAAGTAGTTCCCATTATAATCCATATATGAACTGCTGTTAAAACTGGATGAGCCGTTCATTGTACATTAGCAATAAAACAGGTAAATCATACATGACGATTACTGTAAACATATATACGTTGCAGTTCACTCAAAGGAAAAATGGTTTTATTCCATTTTACCGTATTTTCTGTCGTTCATTTGAAAAGGTAATAAACATTTTTTAGCCTTGAATTGGTACATGCAGCAACAAGAACAAGTATGTGTATAAGAAAGCTTAAGATTAAGACCCAAGAAAGAATATAACTGCATATGTAACTACACAGTTTGCTGGATGAATAACCAAAAGAAAACCAAAGAAAAGTTCATTTATAGATTTAGGCCTATAATAAATATCAGTTGTAATATCAGATAAAATTCCATTTATCCATTTATCACCATTTATTTCCATACAGTCATAGAAAAGCTATCCAATTTACAGATTTGTAGGTGTACCTCAACACTGCTGTATTTGACAATATACAACTATGTAGATTTAGTTCTATAGTGTTTTTTACAATGGAGCATTGTCTCCAAGCTTTACAGTTTTCTATTGTCTTCTTGTATCTAAAGCCAAAGCCCAAGTTGAGCAAGCCTAGGGTGACAGTGGCAAGGAAAAACCTCCCTAAATGTTGGGAGGACCATCCTCCTTCGATGATAAATGTAGGAATTAAACTATAGTAAACATAACTTAGGAAAAAAATAAAGTTTAGATTATAGTAATAATTTAAATAAGCAGAGGCTAAATAAATATTAACAGAGAAAACTATTTCAAAATATAATAATGCAAATAAAATATAATATGTAGACTAAAATTCAACGTGTGATCGCTTTAACAGATGTACATTATAATAAATTACAATGATAAAAATGTGTTTTAGCTCCAGACGTTGTGGCCTCAACAGCCACTCAACACTGTGGATCCATGAACAGAGGCGGTAATTAAAGAGCAGAAGTCTGTGGTTCTCTTAAAAGCGCCCTACCTTTTCGGTCGTGTGCCCACTTGTTCATAAGCTCACATTTGCACTAGAGACTGTTCCAACTCGGTTGATGTGATAAGAGACTTTTTTTTGTGTGAAGTTCCGCTGCTTATTTGTAACAATAGCGTAAGTGTATGTGCCTGTCCTACGTGTAGATGGCAGGGTTCCAGTTGTGTTTTCAGCAGTGTCTGATTCATTTACATTTTGTTTGTGCATCTTGTGATGATGCCCTTAGTCTTTTTATGCTACAGTAATGTAAATACAATCTGACTACAGTAATGTCTGGTCAGCAACCCATTTCACAGGATGTAATGCAGATGTTCTATGGTGCATCCCTGGCCTTTGCTATCTTATTTGATTTTTGTAATAGAAGGGAAATCTGGCTGCTCGTTCCTAACAAATACCTGGCTAAATGTAAGGAGAGCTAGCTCTGCATGTAACTGATATTGCAGTGTAAAAATCAACTTGGTGCAGAAGCTGATGTGAAAATAAGTCTTTTTTCCGATCACTTCACAGATGTAACATTCTAGGTAGCGTGATCTGTAACAACGCCACGATCGGACGAGGTGCTGACATCAAGTACTGTCTAGTAGGGAGTGGACAGCACATCGAACCAGAGGGTGAGTGTGTGCACTAGTTTACACCAAACACACACAAACATCAAGTCCTACCTTTTGTGTTTGTTTCGGTTTGCTTTTGTAGTGCCATGGTAGCCTTTTTCAGCCTGTGTGTGTGTGTGTGTGTGTGTGTGTGTGTGTGTGTGTGTGTGTGTGTGTGGGAGGGACGCGCTTGTCTGTTAATCTGTTTCAATAGTGCATTAAACCCTAAGCTTGTCTGAACAATTGAGCTTTATTTTTTAATATTGTTAATCCCCTTAGTCTTAGATCATACTGTGAGGTTTGTGTTTGTCTCTGTGTGTGTGTGTGTGTGTGTGTGTATATATATGTGTGTGTGTGTGTGTGTGTGTGCTCCAGGCTGTTGTATTGCGGGTGGTCTGCACCGAGTCTCCAGCCTTGCCATTTATGATGGTGCCTAAGGCAGCCTTAAGATGTCCAGAGGCTTCCTGGCCTAACTGGCTGAACAACAGGGTGTTGCTGTCTCAGCAACCCCCCACCACCCCACACACATAAATACACACTTTTTTTTTTTTTTTCTTTCCTCCTCACACTCCAGAACTCCAAGATTTCTCCACCCACCACCACTCTTTCCTTTTCCCCGAGTCGCTTGTGAGCTGGACCCGATTAGTCAACCATAACTTCCTTAAAGACAGGGGCTTATTGAAGTGCTCCCAGAAATCCCAAATTACATGCTAGACCCCTGTACTTCCCTAAGCAGAGCACACACACAACGCTTAATGTGCAGCGACTGACCGCAGTTCAACGTTCTCCCCGACTAGTCCAGAGCAGAATTAATGTAGCCTGTTATTTAAAAAAAATCATTGCGTATATAATAAGCTCCGGGCATGACAGCCACCCACCACAACTTCAGAGGCAAAAGAGAAATGTTTTCATTTAAAAGAAACCAGCTCTTCAAAGTGTTAAATTGCTGTGTTTTGATGTGCCTCAACTCCTGAAATGAAATGTTCTGTCTCTCATGGCATGCTCTAGACCTGAAAGCATGTTTTCGCAATCTACTACCATTAAGTCACGACAAGCTCAGAGAGACACAAAGGCGGTTCAATTAATGTTTACTCTGAGTGTGCTGTATTGGTGCTTGTACCAGATCCCTGTAGCTGTAAAAGAGCAAGTTTGCATAGGAGCTTTTCTTTTGGTCTCTTATTATGTGGATTCCTTGCACGGAGAGTTTTTGCCCATAGCGTTGCTGCTGTGTGTTAACATCACCACTAAGCTTATCACGCCAGTAAGCCTTTTTAACTAGCTGCTGAGTGATGGGAGCACTCTAGAAGAGCACAGACTGTATAGTACTTCTACCCTGGTGGTCTCCAGCAGTCCACATCCATTAGGTATACTCGTCTTCTCCGTGCCTTGTTTTCTGCTGTTTACTCCTGCATGTGTGCAGCCATGGGCATCTCATAAAGAGTTGCTCCAGAAGGCCCTTTTATAAGGTTCAAGCCTTTCCCGTCCCCAGGCGAGCTGAGAATGCTGGCTGTGGCTGGGAACATTTGCTCACGCAGGGCATCTCGCCTTCAGGTAGTAGAGCCCTTAAGGATGTTCTACACCGCCTTGTTCCTCTATCCTCTTGTGGCATGCTCTGTTTGTCTTCTGTGAATGATTAATCAATGTTTTGTTTGTGTGCTGTTATTTTAAGCAGACTGTGTTTGTCTGTTCCAATAACTTGGATGCAGATCAGACCATATTTTATGACTAATTCATGCAGAAATCCATTTTTTTTCCCCGTCAGAGTTCACAAAAAAATATTTTCTTTTTTTTTTTTTTTACTGTACATCTTCACACACGACGCTAATCCATTTCTACAGGGTTTAACTTTGAGTCACGGCGTTTTCAGGATATCGACCTCGCGCCATATTTGTCTGCCCGGATGACACGTATTTACAATTAGGACCATTTGGCGTGTCAGTACGCACAGAACCGGACTTCGCTGTGGTACGTAGCTCAGATAAACTTTGGAGGCACACGCATAGACTTCCAAAGGCGCGCTTTGTTCTCTTTGATTAAAAACATGGGGCGAAAAGCCGGCTTGAGTCAACATTTCACATTGTTTAATTGAGTGACACTCAAAAACAGCTTTTTTCCTGCCCATATTTCCATGTGTGTCCTTAGCAGCAGAGTAAATATCCTGTTTCGCTCCAGTTTTGCTCGCTCTGTTTTAGTCCACAGAGAAATACCGAATACTAATATTTGTCAGCAAGGTAGTCACTCAGCCGTCCTAATAAAATTTCCAGTGTTGAAATGCGTCTGGCAGCCCCCATCCCAGAATGTATAGCTCATCCCCCCTCCGAGACGCGGCCAGGCGCCTGCCAGCGCGTTCTGAACATCGCCTTCTCTTTTCTTTTCAGCTGAAAGAACCAACGAAGTCATTGTTGGATCAGATCAGCTCATGGAGATCTAGTACCAAGGGAAGACGGCTCACGGACCTGACAAGATTACCACCAAAGAAGCTCCTTTGGACGCCTGCCTGTATACCATCATTTTTTTACTGAATGTGTCCAAATAAAATGGAATTTATTTATCTCATTTGACAGTGTCATTAGTTTCAAATGCTTGTCGTACGCCATTGTAGATTTTGCTACTAATTAAAGTTGGTGGACACTAGTGTAGTGATCTGATTTTTTTTTATTCTTCCCCAAATTAGCTGGTACTATGCAAGTTTTTCATAAAATACCCAAAAGACAAAAATGAAGGCTGTGTTATGTACTCAAAACATTCCCATTTGATTTAGCCGTATTTCGCTGATGTGGTTCGTCATTATGGCATTACTTAGTACAAGTAATGTTTGTAAAACAGTGCCTTCAGAACACTCGTTTCTTTTTTTCTTTTCTTTTTTTGGTGGTACAGACTCCCAACAGTCTCTGTATGACCACCATGAGTGAGCGACCACATGCCCTGCTGTCAGAAGAAACGGATAACCACAATAGGGTTCACTTTATTTGTACACAAAAAGGTGGAGCGTTGGACCACCCAGTGAGACCATAACAGCTAATAGTCTGCCTCCCTTCCCCCAACCCAGAAGATGCTAAAACGGAGTAGTCTTAAAGATTTTTCTCTCTTTGCTGCCAAAGATTTATGACTTTCCATTGCAGTTCCTAAATTACAGGCCTGATGTTAGTTCCTCAGTCACGAAGCCTATGAGCCTCCGGAAGATTCTCGGAGCAGTGATTTATCGTGCCTCGCTCTTTTTATACGGCCAAACCGAATCGTTTAGTGTCACCAGTCGAATGATCACGAGTCCTTTGTCTTCACAGCCCTTTGCCTTCCTGTACTTTTTGGACATGCTGAAGTAATTACCCGTGACATCTTTTCTCCTGCTTTTCTAACGGCCCTTTCTAATTCTATAAACTAATATGTGTATTTATGAGGTTATTGCTGTGTGCTTTGTCCTCCCATTTTCCCTTCTGGCTCGGTTCTTTCCAATTCATTGCCTTTGGCAGTTCATCGCCACGCCAAGCCTTGGTAGTAGGAATTGGTTTTGCTGAATGTATAATTTATTTTTCTTGGAGTGCTGGAATTACGGACTTTAAAGTGTTTTTTTATTGTCCCAGTCAAAAGTGGACTGAAATCAAGACATCAAACTCAAATCCATGGTCTTTTCCACAGGCATGCCCCCCTTCAGTATCTAATGTGTACCATGTGTATACTTGTTTGCGATGGCTAATCAGAAGCCGTGCCCCTTGCCCTCTCTCTGCCTCATCCATACTCAGACCTCCAGGTCATGCTTACGAGTCGTTGCAGAGGTCGTTAGGGGAAAAGGTTTGTATATTTGGACGGAGCCTCCTGGATCTCCCAGAATCCCAATAGCGACACTGGGTTCAAAGCCTCGCATGAGTCGTGTTCAGTGTCAGTCCCCGTTCTCCAGGGCCAATGGTGACGGATGCTTGTGTTTTCCAGCGCCTGGGTTCAGATGTCAGCCAACAGATCGTACATCAGGCCCGGCTCACTGTCTCTGGGTAGCTTCCAAGTCCGTGCTGCATCACCCGTTCTTTGAGGATGACAAAGGTGCGTGGGGGGAACCTGCTAGAATTGGACATGGCAGCATTTTGTACAACACATTTGTGTTGTATTCGTTGATGTGAACTGTAAGGAATACAGTTTAGCCCAGAATTGCTGGCGCCCTTCAGTGAAATATCCAAATATTTGTATATGAATATGACTAACATATGCACTGGATGATTCTGAGATGAACACTCCTGTTTAGCTCTGATCACAACAGAATGCGAGTTTTAGGCAGATACTCCAGTTCTTAGCATCTGCGCCATTTTGATCAAATCAAACCAACCACAGCGAATGAAAGGAGTTAAAAGGATGTGCACATTTTGTGATAATGACTACGAAATCTGTTGCTTAAAAGATGAAAAACACAGCTGGTGATGGCATGTTTCTAAAATACTTTTCTAAACGTTTAAAGAGGACCAAATGGCACTGTGAACACCAAGGATGGAACACTGATTTGAGCGTGGAAATGCTGTAGATTTGTTTTAATGCTAGCACTGAAATGTATGCATTGTAGTGCAAGTGCTCGGCTCTGTTGTATCACATCTCCAGAGATCCCAGATTTGGTCCCGACTGCCGCAGTCTGAGTGGGTTTGAGTACAGCTCTAACCGTGCTGCTGTCATGGACATGGCCGTAATTGCTGACCGGCCTTAATAAATAGATAAATGAAAATAAGCGTTGGGCTTTCTCCTGTAATGACTAGCAGTTGTAGTTGGATCTTTCGTTGTTTCTCCATGTATAACATTGGATGTCCATCGACCAGCCATAACATCAATGGTACCTAATTGTGTACTGACCCTGGCCAAGAGATTATGTAATGGAATCACTACATATACACTTTTTTTTATCAAATAAACAAATCACAGACATGACACCAACCAATTTTTGTGTAATAGCTAAACATTCTGGCTTCACCTCAAACAAATGAAAATCATCTTAATGAATTACAATTTTTCCCCAGATCAAGTAGAGAAAAAAAATACGGAATCAATCAGTTCTAAGGAAAATCAGCTTGTAATTGTGTTGCATTTGCAAGAAATATGAGCGCAACTTCATTGCAACTAAAAATTAAAATGAGTCTGCAGTTAAAAAGGAGTGCTGTTGGATTTGGCTGTGTCAAAGAAAACATGGCCCCAACAAGAGCGTTGCCACTTGAAACATCGGAAAAGATTAATAAGCTCCTTCAAGATGGAAATCCAGCAAGGAGGGTGGCAAAAGAAGTTGCTTATTCCCAGACATCTGAGTATAAAATCGGATGCTAATGTATACTAACTGGGAAGGTTATAAAAGGAAACCACAAGGGCAGACCAAGGAAGACTGCTCAACATCAGGATAGATAAAGCATTATTTCTAGAAATTAGTAAATGCACAACATATCAAAATGGGTGGAAACTTGAGGTAACGTTTGTGATGGAACTTTAAGGAATCGGCGGAGTGAGATGGGATTTACATATAGAAAAGCCAAATGAAAGTTTACACTGGGCTACAGAAAACCAATCATGTAGTGTAGATGATTGGATGAGTCCTATTCAGTGATGATGAATCTGCACTGGCCAAGGAGAACTTTTGTCAGGTGCTGTTCTGGTGAAACATATCAAGATGTCTATCTAAAGAAAATAATCAATGTTTTCTCATTGATGATAGATGGCTGCATGTCAGATAAAGGACCAGGGGACATGGCAACCAGTGCCTCAACAGTCAGTCATTTCAATTTTGGACTTTTCTCATTTCGTTGTACCACTGTGTAAATAGATTTGGTGATGTAGTAATTTGTAGGGTGATAATACATCTTGCCACAGAGCAAAGAGTGTTAATGCTCTTCTTCAGGAAAATCATAACTCATTGGCATGGCCAGCAATCCAGCAGTCCAAATCTCAATCTGATTGATAATTTATGGTGGAAATTTAAGGAAAATGGTCCATGACAAGGTTCTAGGAAAGCTGATCTAGCAAACACTATTTGAGAAAGTTGGAATGATTGATGTAGAATATTGTTTTTCATTAGTAAAGTTCATAAAATCCTGAGGTGGAACAACAAAAGTGCTCATTATGATTTATTTGGTTGATGATTCCAGAACATTTCCCTCCACATTGAGTGGTTCCACTTGATCTGTAAAATATATGGTCATAATTTAAATATTTTTGTCAGGGACGCTTGACAAAACCAGAATGCTTAGATATTAAACAAAAATTGCTTGGTGTCATCCCTATGATGGATTGTCCACCGGCTCTCCTTTGACCCTGTCCAGGATTAAGCACATAAAGTGAATACTTGGTTTTTTGAAAAACTCTTTTTCCTCTCTCTGCCTCATCCTTGTGACATCCTGTAAGTGTGGTGAGTCCATACATTTGACTAAGGACAGTAGGTCCCTGTTGTGCTGCCAAGGCTCCGATCTGTGAAGGCATGGATTCCACAAAACTTCTCAAGTTGTCCCATGGTATCTTGCTGCAAGACATTAGTAGGTGATTTAAGTGTCGTAAGATGTGAGTTGGGGCCTCCATGGGTCCTACTTGTTTGTCCAGCACATCCAACAGGTACTTGATCAGTTTGAGTTCTTGAGGACAAATCAACACCTTGAATTCTGTCATGTTCCTCCAACCATTCCTACCACTATTTCAAAGTCCTGGGTTTGATCATGAGTGTTGTTTACTGTCTGTGTGGTTTAGCATGTTCTCCACACTGGGTTCCTCTGGGAAGGCAGGTCTTCTGTCTTCTCCCAAAAACATACCAGCAGGTGGATTGACTATTTTAAATGACCAATTTGCTCTCAGTGTTCCTGGGATAGGCATTAAGCTTCACCCAGAGCCTGACCAGAATAATGTGGTAAGTAAAGACAAATGAATGAACGAGTACACATTGGATAAGTGTTTTTTATTGATAAGTTCTTTTTGCCAATCATTTTAGTAACTAATTTGAGAGACAATGTATAGTGCATTTTTGCAGCTCAGTGTTAAGAGCAAGTCTCTGGAAATGTCAGTTCTTGAGGACCTGGGTTCAAATTGTAGGTTTTGCTAGTCAAGTCAAGTCAAGTCAGATCTATTTATATAGCGCTTTTTACAATGGAGCATTGTCTCAAAGCAACTTTACGAGTTTAGATTATCTCCTAATAACTACGTCCAATCCCAAATTGAGCAAGCCTAGGGCGACAGTGGCAAGGAAAAACTCCCTGAGTTATAGGAAGAAACCTTAGGAGGACCAAGACTCAAAAAGGGACCCAACCTCCTTGGGCGACGTAGATGATAAATCTAAGAGCGAAACTAAAGTCATGGAGTCAAAGTTCGAATAAAATGTGAAGTATGCACATTGAGTGGCACGGGTATGGTGGGGCTGGAGCTGATGACGGAAGCAGCTTGAGTGGAGCTACAGCAGATGAACATCATGTGTGGGGCTGGAACTGCAACATAAAGTTTGGGTGGTACATTTATAGAATTTTATGATGGACCAGCATCCTGTCCAGGTTGTGCCTCCACCTGGACACAGCGAATTCTTGATTTTAGGCTCCAAAATCAAGTGCATTCTAAATATGAACACATAACACGTCCAGTCCATCAATAACAGTGTAGGTCTGACAACGAAAGAAGGATGGAATTAGTGACCGGATGAAAAGACGCAGTGGTCAGTGGCGCTGATCTGTATGTGTGTGTGTGTGTGTGTGTGTGTGGGTGGTTAGAAAGGAGGGAGGGAAGGCTAGGCTCCAGGACTGAGCATGGTGCTGGGTGTGAGACTGCCTCGGCCACCCAAGTGGCAGAAAACCTGCGTGTTTGCTACTGACCCCTACACATTAACAGAACACTTCCTCAATTTGTCTTCTGTTTTCTTGAGGCCCAAACGAATTTCCTCTCTTACGTGGCCACCTTTTGAGACACCACGTCCCCCGCAAGCCTCCCTCGAAGTCACGCCCACGACCAGCACACACACACTTAACAATTAGTACTTTCTTACTGTCGAACAAAGACAGTATGCAGGCTGTGTGGCCTGTAAAGGCGAATAACCTCAAAGACACACGAGGCAGCTCTGAGATGAACACACGACACTGCACAATGATCCCAAAGACACTTGCACTGTTTAAGACATTGTTTAGTTCGCTCCAGCGCTGCAGTGGTTCACCGGGGTGAATGCCCTAGATTTAGTGATAATGGAGAAGTTGTATGCGATCTGTTTAACAGACAGATATATTTGAGCTCCTCAGTGATTGGTCCCCGTTTATCCATTACAGGTCTGTCATCAGTTATTCAGACTGCAATGCGATCTTTGAAGAAACTATTGATACACAAGCTAAAGTCAAATCCAGTCAAAGGTAGCTGGATAGGTGGCATGGTGATATTCAGGACCATTGTTGCATTTGGTAATGACAATGGAACCCTAAAAAAGGATCAGTTCTTTCTGACATCTTTGTCGGTTTCTCTCTCTCTCTTTCATACATATAGGACGCAGATATTTATATATTCCTCTCAAAGAAGCAAAGAAAGAAAGGGCTCTGATTTTTTACCACCTGCTAACTCTGGCCCTAACAATACCACTGTTAAAGGACCGCAAACAAAGACGCCTCGAGAAAAGTTTGGTGGGCCATTCATTACGCTGACAAAGGAGACAGAAATATATTATCATAATTAATCTTATCTGTGACTGTGGGTGGCGAGTCTTTCCCTTTGGCGACTGATGGGCCCTTACAATGCTAACATGTACACATCAATTTGTCACAATGCACGTTGGGGCCTAAGAATATTTTAAGCTTTGTAAACATTCACCAAACAAGTCCTGCATGTTAGCAGGAAACCAGCCTCACCCTGTGCCTTTTACCAAACAAAATAGCCTGTCCCTGCCTTTTTGGATACAAATGTGACTTTCATTTTCTACAATATTGCCTCACAATGGCTAATCTAAATATAAATGTACAAAATGCAATGTTTCACCACATATCTTTGTGTGTGTAGATGGTTAATGCTAAAAGAAATTCATGTAACTTTAATTGATTGCCAAACCATTTAATTGCCAAACCATTTCAGATCATCTTTTAACAAGACCTTCCTGTGACTACTTTTTTTAACGGATCTGATTCTCAGCCATCTACAGTGGTGCTCCAAGGTTTGTGAACCTTTTTAGAATTGTCTTATATTTCGGCTTAAATATGATCTAAAACATCATCAGATTTTCACCCAAGTACTAATATTAGTTAAAGAGAGCCCAGTTGCGCAAGAGACAAAATACAGCTCACTGGGTAAAATGATCTGTGAGTGGGAAACGTATGTGAACTTCTAGGATTAGCAGTTTATTTGATGGTGAAATTAGAGTCAGGTGTTTTCAGTCAGTGGGATGATGATCAGGTGGGAGTGGGCACCCTGGTGTATTTAAAGAAGAGGCATCCATCAAGGTCTGATCTTCACAATGCTTTTGTGGAGAAAGAAGACCTCTGAGGACATCAGAGCAAGCTTTGTGGATGATCAGGCTGGAAAGGGTTACAAAACCATCTTTAATGAGTTTGACTTTCACCAGCCCACAATCAGTCAGATTGTGTCCAAATGGAGAAAATTCCAAACCAATCGTCCACGTTATGGGCGGCACAGTGGCTTCACAGCAAGAAGGTCCTGGGTTTGATCCCAGGTGTAGTCCTTTCTGTGTGGAGTCTGCATGTCCTCCCTGTGTCCGTGTGGGTTTACTTCCGGTTCTTTGGTTGCTTCTCACAGTCCAAAGACATGCTTTAGGTTAACTGATTATGCCAAAGTGCCCTTAGTGTGTGAGTGTGTGTATGAGTGTGTGAGTGAGTGCATGTGTCCTACAATGAATTGGCATCCTGTCTAGAGTTGTTCCTGCATTGAGCTCTATGCTGCCAGTTAGGCACTGGCTCTTCCATGACCCTTTCTGTAGGAAGAAAGGAAAATATTGCATTCCAGCTTATGAACCTTATCCCAGCTGTGAAACATGGTGGAGGTAGAATCATGGCCTGGTTTGGAAATCATAAGGGTCATCATTGATGGACCAATTCATTCTGAATTAAACCACCAAATCTAATGGAAAATCTCAAGAAAATTTTGGTCTTGCTGCAAGACAAAGGCCCTCAGCAAACAAATCATTCCACCAAAGAATGAGAATTTTTGTCTCATTTGTTTAATCGAGTTCTCTTTACCAACATTTAGGACTGTGTGAATACCTGATGATGTATTAGATCGTATGAAATACAAAAAACACTAAAGCATTCACAGACACAAATGTTCTGATCTCTATTTAACATTTAATTAGATATCAAAGCTATTTGTATGGGCTGATATGATATTTATCCAATATTGACATGCTAACAATACGACACCTAATTGTAAGCAAGTTATGGAAAATGTCAAGCGAAAAGATCAAGTGTTCCCATCATAAAATATAGCAGGGCATACATATTCTACATGTCTTAGTATGATTCTTGCTTGGATATTCAGATTCTGTATTGAAAAGTATATGTCATCTTGGAATATAGGTAAGATAGGCAAAACCCTATTGTCCAGCAGCTCAGTTTAGGCATTGTGGTTCAAATTTACTGTTACCTCAATCAAAAGACCAATTTCAGAGTAATTAACCACACCCCCAGAACATCACAGAACCTCGTCCAGCTTAAACCACACCTTGCACGCAGTCCTCATTGAAGGCTTCCTGAAGTTTTTGATGAACACGATGCCTGGCATCATTCCCATACAGGCAGAAACAAGATTCATTTGACCAGACAACATAGTCATGACCAGTCCAACTTTTGTGTCCTCGAGTGCCATTCTGCTCCATATATTCATGGTATACAGTCAGTGTGGAGTGTTCTTTCCAAAATTGTTTGTGAAGGACCTGTGTTTCCTGTAGACCAGGATTTTTGCCACTGCTGGTAGACCCATAGGAACGTTTGCTTCGATACACCTGCAAATTCAGCTACTTCCTTCACACTGTGGCCTTTGGCACGCCCAAATGCAAACACTACTTTTTGCCAATCATTAGCATCTGCTTTGCGACCCCTTTTCCACACATCAAAAGAGACTGCACTGTACCACCTATTCTCAGTCTACGAATTTCATTGCACACCCCACAGGTATTTATAGCACGATCATCCTTGTGCAGTGCCATCTGCAGGAGCATGAAGTTACTGTCACCTTAAACATGCCAGGTGTGAAGAGTTTATCTAAAAATTGTGTAACAATGTGTAAATACACAACTCTGTGAAAATTTGGCATATCTCTGTTGTTATGAACATTTATGACCAAAGCAAGTAATTTCAACAAATAACTTCATGTCCTCTCATCCCGTACATAAACACTTTGTCCTACTCCCTAAAGAGACTGGGGTCTTATCTGAACCTCATGCCATTAAAACATTTTCTTCCTGATTGCAACCAGCCTCATCAACAAGGCCCTGGTCTCCCATTGACAGTCTCTGAGAGACTGTGGTAGCCTAGCGGTTAAGGTACTGGACTCTGGACCAGAAGGTCCAGGGTTCAAATCCCACATCTGCCTAGCTGCCTTGAGCAAGACCCTTAACCCACAATTGCTTGGATTGTAAGACTGTATCAATTGTAAGTCACTCTGGATAAGGGCGTCTGCTAAATGCTGTCAATGTAAATGTCTCAATCAGGTCAAATTGAGGTAAAATTAATAATGTATTTTTGCCTGTGCAAAATACTTCATATATCACTACTAACGTGGCACTGAATCTGATTCCGACAATTTGTGAGCTGAGCAGAAATGACATTTATATTAAATAATTAATTAAATGAATGAAATTATAATTATTACATATATGTTATATATTGCTACAATATACAACCTCAATACACACATCTACAGTATGTTTTAGCCAGGACTGCTCATTTTTCTTGCTTCATTTTCAGACAGTTTAGTCACTAAAATCCTGAGTCATTTCTAAGAGTAGCCTTCTCTTCAATATGCTAAAATATTAATATTTCTGTCTGAAAAACATGACACTGAGTAAATGCAGACAGATGAACTTCAGTCAGAGATACATTGTATCAATCATATATTATGTCTGGGGAATTAAATGTTTAGGCCATCTCTGTTTAAAAGATGTTTTCACCATTTAACTACTTAGCTAACTAAGCTAGTAAGCAGTAAAAATAAACTAGCAGCACTCTAGTTAAGATCATCAGCTAGCAAACATGTATGTATTAGAGACTAGTGATTAGCTTACTTTTTAGGGTCTAAAGTCTGATATTTGTTCATAGTGCTAAAAGCAGCACTTTACTTTTGATAAATTTTCTCAAAATAGGCAGAAAAATGAAAGTTTTGAGAAAATTGTAGATAGTAGCTAGTTGCTAATACCTTATTCGCTGTTCGCTAGACAGAAGCAGGGCTCATATCCATAGCCATATATGTTTAGGGAGTGTGTGATGGCAGATTTCAGAGGAGCGCACGGTCATCTCCTGAGTTTATTTATCCAGGGCCTGCAGACTTCAAGCTGGACCTCCATCAGTTTGTTAGCCTTAAAAAGGCCCCCCTACCGCATGGAGCAATTCCGTACATTCCACATGAGCCCTCATCAAATTAAACAACAACAGAAAAAAAATGGAGTTGAGTTTCTCATCACTAAGCGTGCAAACGTGAACACTTCATATCCCAAAAGAGTGTGTGTTAGATCCACGCGTGTGATTGACACCCACCTCCCTTTCTGCTGCCTACTGTTCGAGCACCAGCTGGTGTGTTCGGAAATCAGCAGCTCAGATTTGAGTGAAATGCCTGAACAAGCAGGTCAGTGTAATATGAGATTAAGACTGCATTCAAGGATGGACCACTGCAAATGGGTGACTTGCATAAATAAAAATAGCCTTTATTCTTAATATATCACACCTAATGTCAGGCTATGTTCGCTTGTAAATTATGTGTCTAGATTACACAGAGCTTTTAGACTGAACACGGTTGGGTGTATAGAACGGTTATGATATTTCAATTCAAAGCTGATTTCGCTGAGAAGCCCATGGCCAACGATGAAGTGTGACAAAATTCTTTTGGAGGATATGGATTTCCCCTATGCCTCACACCCCCTATCTTCAACCTGATCAAAGGAGCTCACCTACCTCAGTTATCTTTCTCTCTATATAGTGGTCTGATAGTGACATATTGGACCAGGCTGCTCACAGTTGCCATTCCTATGACTATTGAAATATACAGTAGTGGTAGATATTATACAAAATGTGAATTTAGGCTTATTGTTGAGGGATGGTGAGAGAGATTCAGTCCATAAGCTCAACAATAAGCCAGACTGCTTTCAGCCTTTCTATAAAAGGATCCAAATAAGGGAAACCTACGGATTTATCGTTTTTGTCCAACCGCCAAATGCCAATGAGAGCTTACACAAAAGACAGGGCTAGTATGATACTTACAGTTACAGCAGTAAACTAAACTGTGGTATATATCATTACTATGATGTCATGATATACTAAGGTAAGGGTTATCATTACATTAAAGACACATTATTTTCTGTATTGCTCCAGTGTAAAGATTGCCCTAGTCTTTCATTTCAGTGTTGCCATAAGGTATGTTTTGCAACCTTTCTATCAGTGTCTAGAGATAATAATCATACTTTACTATCATGGTGCAGATTATTTATTGGCATTTTCCTTGGCTCAACAGACCGATACATAGTTTAGTGGATTTTTTAATGGGATTTTTTCCTGTTTTAATTTATGTTTTTTTTCTTTTCAGTTTAAAAAAAACAACAAAACTCATACACGTTTGAAACCAAATATGCAAAAGCTTGGACACACCTGGTGAAATTCCATTATTAATGAAGAAAACAACAATAAATATGGCACATGTCTGCATAAATTCAGTATACATTTTTAAAAGATACTGGAAAAAACGGATTTGGAATAGTGTTTTTGTATGGTGATGTTCTTTACACATAGGAAACAAACAAAACCAGTATGTATTTAATAGGTAGCAGTAGTAGTAGTAGCTAGTTGTTGTTGTAGTAGGAATAGTAGCATAGTATTAGTAGTAGCTTTAGTAGAAATTGTTCTATCACGCTTAACATTTGTCTTTAATAATTTAATTGGCATTATTTGATGAACGGATTCTCGCTGTAATGCTGTAGCGTTGCAGTTCTCTCTCTCCCTCTCTCTCTCTCTCTCTCTCTCACACTCACACACACACACACACACACACACACACACACAGTCACACACGCGCGCGCGCGCGCGCACACGCACTCCCCCCTCCCCCCGCCTTTGGGCTTTTTGGAGGGCTCTGCCTGGGTGGTCTCTCCCTCTCTCCCCGCTCCGGCGAGCTGTTGCTTAGCAGCTAATAATAGGCGATGTTTGCAAAGTAATTTGCCTCTTCCTTCGGCCAATGAGAACCCAGAGCTGTGCTCCATCAAAAGCAAAGCCCTTTTTTTCAGGCTCGACCGAGAGGCTGCCCTCCTCCAAATGTTCAAGTGCTCCAGGAGCGCGGCCACACTCGCTCACAACAGCCGCACCGCGTTACTTCTCAGCTCTAGAGAAAAGGAAAGCAGGACAGCAGCAACCCGTCCGGACCGAATGAAGACCGAAGGATCTAAACGGATTCGAGCCCATAATGTTGACATGGTGCTGGAAGATCTCGGCTCAGCGGAACATTAGTAGACGGTGCTGTCGGGAGTCGCGCACGGCGGATGCGCTCGTTCTTGGACTCGGATTATTTTGGCCGAACGCGAGGCCACCCTCTATAACTTTGTTTGCCTGCTCGTCGTCTCATTTGGACTATGGCCTCGGCTCCCAGAGTGCCGGGGGCCGCTGGCTTTGGAGCTTTACCCCCGAGCTACACGCGCTCCGTTAACCCGGACCTCCTCCGCAGACCCAGCTACTGCCACGCCGCTTTTGCGCTCAAGCAGATTTCAAAGGTGAAGCAAAACTTCTTCCACTGGAGTTCAGCCGACGTCTGTTCTCTGTTCCTAACGCGTGGGAAACTTGTAGCAGCGTCTAGCTCTGTTTAACTAGGTTCTTTACCGAGCTGAATAGCTGATAGAGGAGAAGCAGATGATGGTTTGGAATTACGCACGGTCTAAAGTAGTTTTAAAAACGCTGCTTTCGTCCTTTCGACGACTTGTGCGAGCTATGAATGAGAGCAAGCCCCCATTCACTGCCACTATTACAGCCAGAGTCATAAAATGTTCACTCGAGCTTGTTTGGCTCTGCATCGCAGAGAGATTTGCTGTAAATACGACTTGTCAGAAAACCTAAAAGAAGATATAGCCTAATTTATGATAGAGAGTTGTTTAAACGCAGCTTGTCATCAGGTTCCTTTCGACTGAAGATTTCAGCAGTCTTCGAGTTTAAATCTGATTATTTAGTACTAGATCTACATCTTGTCACATTTCTCTGGAACAGACCTTAGATACACGTTTGATTTTTGTTCTTATAAAAGTATCATCAGTTATATGTTTCTTAAAACCTGCAGTGTATTTACAGAAACAGATGTGTTTGCTTGAATGTTGGCCTGGTAGATCTGTGACCAATAAGGCTGCCTTATAACGATTTAAGAAAAAGTCATTCAAGTAATGCAGTGTTTACATTGTGCATTGTGGCCAGTCATTTTAAGGTTCCTACAGATGTAAGGCAATACCCGCTGAAGGCTGCTCTCATGTAACCACCGCTGTGCGTGTGTGTGTGGTCCAGATCAAGCTGTGAAGTTTGAATTGCTTGGCGCATGAAACTGGATAGTTCAAAATCAACATTTCCGGTTCCCCTAAGCCAAACAGTGAGACAGGCACTGATTACAGAAGCATCGGTTCTGTAGGATGGTCAGGAAAGAGCCTCCAAAGTTGTAGGCTATGGCTCTGTCAACCATGTTGTTGAATTCATTAGAGTCAGCATTCCACTTACCCAGTTATGCAACAGTGTGAAGCTCATGGAGGCTTTTCTGCGTTTAACCGAGTTAGGTTAGTGAAAAGTGTGGCCACTCAAAAGAACAAAGTTATTCTTGAAATGATCCACAAATGTTTAAGCAAGCCGACAATATTGTGAGATATTTATCCAGGCACTTGTGTGATTCAGTGAGAACCAAGTTCTTGGACATGTCCTGGCATTAACATGTTGGAGTGGTATCACGTACCTTTTATGATCATTTAACGAGAAAACAACCAAAGTTTTGGTTTGGTTAATCCAAAAAAGTTTGAAAAAGATTATAAATTTTAACGAAATGTAAAAATTCTAATCATTGCAGAGCTAAATGTTAGCTGTTGGGCCGTTTTTGAAAATTGCATAAAAAACAGCTCCCAAGAATGAAACATTTCCCTGAAAACAAAAAGTCAGAAATGGCGTTGACGCCTGGCTTGTCGAAATAGCCTGTGGATCGTGGTCTCTGTCAGACACTGCTGCTGATCTGAACTAGAACTAGTGTTTTTGGACTAAGTGTTTCTCTCTCGTGTCGCAGGGAAAGGCTGCAGGGCAGAAAGCTCCGCTGTGGCTCCGGGCGAGGTTCCAAGCTCTCCTCTTTACTCTGGGTTGTCACATCCAGCGACATTGTGGAAAAGTTCTTTTTATTGGACTGCTCGTGTTCGGAGCCTTCTCTGTTGGCCTGCGTGTGGCTGCCATCGAGACAGACATTGAACAACTATGGGTGGAAGGTAAGTTCATGCATTTAACCATTTGCTTTAAGTGTTTCGGGCCTCTGGCCGGGACGTCCTGGGATTGAATCCATTGGCCGAACAAGTTTGTGAGTGTTACATTCTGGTGTCAAGTTGTGGGGGGTCTAGAGAGAGCGATCTGACCTTACACACCATTCCTTCTGCTGTACTGACTATTTTTGGACAGACTTCCTTCTTTTATTACTCCGCGAGCGACCGGACGGGGTTCAGCATTTACTGAAAATTGAATTTGGTGTTACATGTGTTGGTTGGGTTTGCACCATTCTGGTGGTGTGCCCGTGTGCAGTAGCTAGGTCTGTTAACACAGTCTGTAGGCTCAGGAATTCCATATCTTCTGTCACGCACAAGTAGCGTTCTTTTTTCCGAGCACATGCAAGCCTTCTCTTGTTCTCTTCCCATCAGGCAGTATTGTTTGCCTTTGCGCCGTGTTTTTTTTTTCCCTTCCTCATTTGACGTCCCTTCTGCACGCCTCACTTATCTCTGCATTTTCGGGCATCTTTATTTGGTTTTCACACTGCCAAATTCCTTCTAAGCCCCCTAGGCTTTCGCTGTGCCGCTGATCCCCTGCACAGATGGGCTGTGTGAATCGTTAGCCATCTTGGAGGCACTGACCCCTCCCCCCCTCGGCTCTCTGTGTGGTCCTTAACTATTCTTGGATTCCATTCAACAATAAAGGCAACCCTTTCGTCCAATGAGGGGAAAAAAGTGAATTCAGCTGAAGTGTATCCACCTGTTACACACACAGCACACTGATACAGAGAGTCATCGGAGCTGCATCGTAGGTGTAGTTTTAGCACATTGCTTCTGTAAAGTGGAATGATTTTGTGGTTCATATATGTAATGTCATTTTGTTTTCTTTCGGGGATATGCTCTGATTTTATCAGCTCAAATATTTCATTATAAAAGCTATTACAATATGGAATATTACCTAAAACTATAAAACTATTTAAACAGTAATATATATATATATATATATATAGATATATATATATATATATATACTATATATATTATATATATATATATATATATATATATATATATTATAGTAAGACAGCAAAGACTATAAAAGGGTCCTGTGCCTTTAAGAGGCAGAACCCATGTTACTAAAGTTTCTGCTTGCTTTGTTTCCCCCAATAGCCCATTGACAAAACTGCTTGCCCCTGAATGGAGACTAAGTGGTTTGGTAACAAGGATAGGTTAGTTCCCACACACAGGCGCGCACACACAAACACAAACGGCAGTCCAACAAAGGGAAGGCATTTTTTATGAATTTTATTTCTTGCTATAACACAAAACCATTTAGAGAATAAATGGCTACTTGCTAATAGTAATCAAATGGTGACATACAAGTTTGTCGTACTCTGTCTGTCCTAAGCATACAAAAACAGACTGTATCAGAGCACTGTCTTCATAAAAAAGTACACACAACCTGCACCCACATCGGCCCAAATGTGCATTTGGGATCATCTGCCACCCTGTCAAATATCCTAAGGCTGTCACAGCTGCACCCTCACCCCAACCTCTGCCCTCCACCCAAATGTCATTCTGGCCACCTAGTATCCATACTTTCGAGGACCACCCGGGCTTCTGCCTTCCCTCAAATGACGTGCGAAGAGTGACCACAGAATGCGAGGGAGTTTGGGAGACCCGGGACGCCTGTGAGTGCTGTGTTTTGTCTCCCAGCACTCTAAATGAGTTCTCGCTCTCTCTGTCCTTCATGTATGTTATGGTCTCTGTCTGTGCTCTGCGAGGAACTGTAGTGGAAAGTGAGAGATAGAGAAGAACCAGACATGAGGGGAATCTTTGTTTCAGTTAGTGCTGTACATCAGGCACCACACAGTGTTGAGTTTAAGTTGCTTATTTGTTTTTAATGTAGTGAATGCAGCTTTCTGCTTATAGTATCACCATCTGTTGTGAATTCACAGAAATTAAGCTTTAAAATAGCCCCCTGTTAAAGAGTGCTGAGGTCATTCCTGGAAGCTTGGGAAACTGTGAGCTGGTCCCCATTGTCAGGCAGAAGAAAAGGGGTGTAATAAAGTAGAGTGCGGGGTGAAGACTGGGGGCAGGGAAGAGCAGTGGTTTATCAGTACTATCTTCGAATTTACCACACCTTCTGCACAGTGTGTCATTGTACAGGAAAAGTTGTTAGGTTGGAGTCATTTCATCATTTCCATCCACGTTTTCGCTCACGCTCCTCTGAACTGGCTGCCATCTTGTTTTAGTCACACTGCATCTCATTAGAATGTAGCAAGTCGTAAGAGTATGGTTTCTCCCACAGAAGGAAGGATGAACAGCACTTTCATATTGACAAGCCATCCTAGAGTAGTGGCTTGCAAAGACCTCCTGACTGTAGGTTGTAAGAGAACGAGCCGAAGGTACGAACTGAAGATTGAATGTAATTAAAGGAACAGCAGTCTGTTCTAAACAGATATAAATACAAAAAATAAATAAAGCTTTATGTACTCGTGCACGCCCATGCCTTAATCAGTCTCATATGTCTTGCACACTTGGTATGCATGACAGACATGGGCAACACATGCAAGCTGTGAAAACATGGAGAGCACGGAGGATAGTTGGGAGGCAGGAGTATCTTCAAGTGTTAAAACCAGTATGCACCAGTAAGCATGGATGGCGAGGGGAAAAAAACAGTCATGCCTGACCTTCTGCTCACGCTGAACAGTAGATACCACCCAATTTTGAGCGAAACATGAAGAATGATCTGCAGTTTGGAGTAAAATTGCTAAGTAAATATAATAATTCATTAGAAAAGTCACTGTTATCCAACGACTGCTTGAAGAGAAAGAGGGTCCTATGAAATCCTATTGGGCTCGAACGGCAAGCCACAGCAGCCCAGCTACATAAATAAACTCAGGCTGCCGAGGCTTGGACCTCACCAGTTGAAAGAACAAACAAGGCTGGAGTCAACCTGGGTCAGCTGAGAATGTTTACTTCAGCCAACCCCTTCCCCATCCTGACCCCCTACACACAACCACCACAGCACTGACTTCCAGCCTTCACTCCTCATGACCGTGCCATGGGCTGAATACTCAACAGAACAAACCTTCCTTCTCCCTAACCCTGCTCTGGTCGTCACTTTCATACCACAGAGCTGGGCCAGTCAGCATTCCCTCCGCTATTTGCTTACTCTGATCTCAATCAGCCAATCAGCAAGTCTGGCCGATCATTTGTTTTTAAAATATGATCTGTTTGGGGTCCTTAATTGAACACATACATCAATTTCAAGAAAAATCAGGAATCTGTCAAAGGAAAGCAAGCGCAGCGTTTCTGCTCCTGCGCTGCCCAGTCAGTGGAGTGGTTTTCAGAAAGAAAGAAAGTGTTTGAATAGCTGACCAGGCCTACAAAGGTTTATTTTAACGTTAATGGAGCTAGACTTTTGGAGTCAGAAGGGTGTGAGCTCCATGGGCTCTGTCTAGACCCTGATAAAAGTGGCCTTCTCAGAGGTTGTCCATTTTCTTCCTTTTACTTTTTTTTCACTCAGACAATATACGGCACTTTCTTTGAAGCTTATGAAGAAAGGCAAATATATCTTACTTTTCTTTACCCAAACTGTTTGCTCGTTTGGTTGGAGCAGAGCAAGAAAAAGATTCTTAGAAATTGGGAGAAATAAAAAAAAATCGTTCTTAGGCTCAGTAAATTCAATTCCAGTCTGAATGAGACCAGCAACGTGGAAAAATTTTGCTTTTCACCATGGGATGAATGTATGTTTCAACTACACATCAAGCTGCATTAGCAGCCACTGGAGTGCCTAATGTGGGCATTTTCCACAGCAGCCAACACTAGGGATGATTAGCATAATTAGTACAGGCTTTACTATACATATGGAAATGGCCAAGGCTTAAATGCCAGCACCAGTGGAAATTTATGTCAATGCCGACAGCAGCATTAGGTTTGAATAGGTGGTAACAGGAGCTCCGGTTCTGTACGTGTCTTGATGTCTTTTTGGGTCTATATCATAAAATGTCTTCAAATGCTATGTAAGGCAAACCTCAGTCAAGAACGGTTCTTTAGCAAGTACAGAAAAGCAACTCCATGTGCACACACAAGTACAGTGTTTCTGTAGGCAGAGTGAATGCATCCCTCTTATTTCTCACACTTTGTTTTAGCTGCATGGGAAAAGTCTTTATTCATTTGTTTTTGTCGAGTGGGGCACTCTCTTTAGTTTTGTCTCTGTTTGTTGTGAAACATCTCAAAAGGGTTGAATGTGAGAGTGACAAAGCGGTGTGCTGAATCTCTGCACGGCCTTACTTCAGCTTTGGGTGAGACAGAGGTGGAGCCGCCTCGATCTCACCCAGAGGCGGGAGAGTAGGGTACACATGCTCCTTCGGGGACGTCCCATTCATGGCCTCCGTGATTGAGATTTAAACTGGAGGTGCAGTTTCTTAGACAGTTTGTACTTTGCCCAAAATCAGCCCTTTTGTTATCATAATTTACCCTGAAAAAGAAGCGAGAACAGGTTTGAAAATGCTGAGAATGGACTAGGCAGATTAATGGCAAAGACTGGTAAAGAGACTCGGTGTGCTTGGTGCTTTTAGATGGTGGTGTACATGTGTGTACAGGCTTCCTGGAACCCAGCTATGCATATTAGAATTCCTGTTTTAACTTGGATGGCAGAATCAGGTAAAAATGTCTCTTTCAGCGCTCTTCTTGTGGGACTTCCTCCAAATCAGCATGAGTCTTTTCAGTGGCCTCCTAATCCCTCTAATCTGGCCCACAACACTTTGAAGGTGGCCTGGTATAATGGAGTGAGGACCGAGTGCCAGCAACTTCACACTACAGCACAACTTGCAACTGTTACACACATACACACACGGACTGGCGAAGCCACTTAGAACGACCCTCGAGTGACTTTCTTGGACGCTGGCCTGGCCTGATTACTTTAATGTAAATGTAAAGGTTTGCTGTACGATTTTTAATGTACTAGATTTAGAATTAAACATCATGGCAGTTTGTCAAGGCATTTTTATTTGTGTTTTTATGTAACCACTGGCGTCACCCTAAAAGGGGCTATGATACAGGTGCTGCTGGGTGGTCAAATGGGCTGGAGTGGGCATGAGGGAGATTGCTGCTGACAGGGTCCAGCAGAGGTTTGACCCAGGAAAGCATAGGGCTTTTCTCATGCTTAATCACATGTCACTTTCCAGGCTGCCTGCTGGGAACGAAGGCCCTTACACCAGCCCTATCCACAGGCCTATCTTTCCCTGGTAAAGGGTGTTCTGGAGATTATGATGGAGCATTAGGTTTTAGCATAGGTGTTTTATCTGCAGGGGAGAGAATGTGGGGGAGGTCAGTAGGCAAGTGGTTGATTTGTGAGTTTGTAAGGTTATTTGTTTTTTTTCTGCTTGGGAGCAGTGGTCAGACCCTCCTGGTGGATAATTGGCTTGAGATGGTGATGTCACCCCTAGGGCTGTGAAAAATGATGGGGGACAAAGGAGTCACTGAGCCAAGAGAGTGAGCCAGAGTCAGAGGAGGCTGCCCTGCACACTGTTCTCCTCTTACTTTGCTTTCATACCTAATAAAATTTATTTTCTGTGTTTTAAACCTCTGTATAGTTCTCCCCAGGGTCTAAGCTGATATGTAATTGGAAGTACACCCATATGGAGTGAAGCCCAGTTTTCCTGAAAACCTATCCCTAAAACCAGCACAGAAGTAGAGCACTCAAAAATTCTCTGATCTCAAATGTGTATCCCAGCTTCTATGCCCATTTCCTCCTGTTGCCTGTGGCTGTATTTCTGGCTGTGAAAGTATTTGTGCTCCTGTCTCTTTAAATGCACAGCAGCAGTGGGTGGAAAGAGAAGGAGAGAGAGAGAGAGAGAGAGGGAGCGGGAGAGCAGAGCTCCCATCTGGAGACTGGCTGAGCAACAGCACTCGTTCGGCCCTCTATTTGGGTGGTCCAGATGGGAGGAACCAGACACAAATAGCTATAATTTACTTCAGGAGCCCCTGTAATTACAGGCCCAAAGACTGCAGCTTGATTTCTGCAGATGTCTGAACGTATTAAATATGAACATGGCATCAGAGAATTGAGGCAAAGAGAGAGAGAAAAAAATCAATCGCGCATTTCCAGTTTTTGAAAACGGACCTGTACTTGGAACATACCGCGCCGGTCATTTGAAGTCATGTGTGTTTGCATGGCCTACTTGAAAGAGAACTTTTATCAACCATCACTAAAGAGGAGTTTGAATGTCTATATGCATGTAATTAAGTAGCACCCATGCCAGATGATGCCCCACCCACCCACAGCGTACACATTTCTTAAAGCCGCTTACATGAGCCATCTACTTTTAGGGTGGGATAAGCAAGAGCTCCTCTTTTTTTCCCCAGTTAACCAAGGCCAGGAGATATGCAGGACGGAAGCATAGATTGTCTATCAGGCAGTGCAATTTTGTCATCATGTACTGGGAAGCAGAGGGTCTGACAGACAGGTTCTGATCTGGGCCAATGCATTTCATGAGGAATTGCCACAACAGTGTCTGCCCTGTGCACTCGTTTCAAAACCACCTTCACTGATTATGGCTGGACTTGAGCTCTTTCATTGCTACTTGCTTCCCACGTGAGCAATGTTTGTGCCTGTACTCTTCTATGTCTATTCCCTCAGCTTGTTCCAACCACTAGCTTTTGTTCTCTAACGCCTTAACTTTATATAACACCACAGACTCTTAACACACACACACATTAAGCATTGAAGTAATAAAAAAACCTCATGGAGACCAGTCAGATGTCCATAAATAGTGAAAATATTGGACACACACTATAATGATGAGGACATTTGGTCCCCATAGAGAGATAAAGACATGACCACACACACACTCAGTTCTGCATTGGACACTACCCAGTACATTCATTTTGCTGGATTTTTTCATTGGTAGAATTGGAAATCAGGGGCTATTCATAGAGATTTCGGGTGAATAATGCCAAAACAGTGTCAGGTGGAGATAAAGACCTCCGGGTTTGAGCTCTTTAGGAGTTTGATCTGGCTTGGTCAGAGCATCTATTTTGCATGTCATTTTTGCACCATTATTTTTTGGGTCTCTCGTTTATGCCTCAGGTAAGGGTTTGCTACAAGTAATTCTGACATAAGTAGGCCTGAATACTCAGTGTGTCTTATGAAATCTCGTTCGTGAGGCAGGCTGAGAACTGTCAGCCTGTGTGTTCTAGCCATGTGCATTTTGCAAAACCTTATGAGAGATCTTGTACAAAGGCCTGTCTCTTCAACCTGGTGTGACAACATTTTACACAGCTCTGGCTCTCTTTGCCTGCCAGAGCCTCTCATGTGATCCACACATCTGTTTCTGCTGTTGTATAGATATGATATACATGTGGGAATTAGCACCGCAGAGCCGCACTGTAATAAAGCCTATTGTGAGAATCTTGATTGAATCTACCTGGTGTTTTGTCCAGAAGAAATAAAAACAAGGAGATGGAAAATGTTTATGACAGGATTTCTGTTTTCTGTAGGTCTGAAGAGTCGATTGTTTACATTTGTGATCTTTGTCTGCCTCTCCCTTCTTTAGCCGGCAGTAGGGTGAGCAGGGAATTGCGCTACACGAAGGAGAAGCAAGGGGAAGAGGCAGTGTTTACGTCACAGATGCTCATACAGACACCTAAACAGGAAGGAACAAATATTCTCACCCAGGAGGCTTTGCTGCTCCACCTGGAGGCAGCTCTTTCTGCCAGCAAAGTCCAGGTGTCTCTTTATGGAAAGTGAGTAAGACCCTCGAAAAAGATTATGAGACATTGACTTGATATCCTGCAGCAAAAAGAGTGTAATTTAACGCCTGAACAAATTCTTCCCACAGATCTTGGGACCTTAATAAAATCTGCTTCAAATCTGGAGTTCCAGTTATAGAAAATGTCATGATTGAGAGGGTATGTTTTCGTTTTTTTTTTCTCGTCTTTGATACATTGTGTTCTTTAGTAATGCCGTACAATTATAATAAAAGTAAATTTATGAGTATATTTTCTAAACTTTCCTACTTTCTGTCTGTCTCTTGGGGTATAGATTTCACAATGTTTGTTGATGTTGATCTTGAAATTGTTCTGGTTTCTCCTTAGATGATTGACAGGCTATTCCCCTGCATGATTGTGACTCCACTGGACTGCTTCTGGGAGGGCTCCAAACTACAGGGAGGCTCTGCATATTTACCGTAAGCATTGTCCTCTTGCCTTACTTTCATTGATAAGATTGGTCTGCAGAGATGCTTGACCTCCCTGGGTGTAACGTACACTCTTTTAACCAAGCCCCTCCACTCCCCTGATAGTACCTGTAGTGACAAACTACAACACCGAGCTCTGAGCAAAAGGCCCCATTTAGGATTGTTGATAAGCTGAGGCTTGATTCCGTCATCACCAGGGCTTGTACTGTCGTCAGAGCAGTGATGGGGCCCCTTCCTTTTTTTTCTACCCAACCCACTACCCAAACGAGCCAGAGGAAGCCTTCATGGATAGGGGGCAGAGGGAGGGAGGAGAAGGCTGTTTCTGGGTGGGTGGGAGGAGGGGGTGGGTGGCCGGGCTTTTGGTCAAACAATGGTAAGCATTCTCTGGGTTTACGACTGAGTGTCCATCAGTGAGGGGACCCTGGAGGGGACCCCAGCTTTGTCAGCACTGGGTTACACTGTGCATTCTCATGGTAATCAACCAGGTCCTGAGCTGTAAGTTGTCCAACAAATAAAATGGGCATTTAAGTATTGGGTCCAGAGAGAGAAATAAACATGTACAAAATTACTAGTAGTTTTAATAAATGTAAAGAGGACATCAAGTGTTTTAGCATTATAGCATTTTGTTAGGTTTGTATTAATAATCAACTTTTTTTCTGAAAGTGTTTACTATACTAAAAAATCTTCTTTTCTTGGCTTTTCACCATTCCAAAAAAGCTAGGGGTGACGCTTATATCCTTTCTAGCTTTCACTTTGGGTAATTCAGTGTTTTTTTAATGCAGAGCAAGGGAACGAGAGGGGAAAAATCTTGACAGAACAAAGAGCAGCAATCTATGGAAAACAAAAGGACCTAGGCCAGTTCATTCAAGCAAAAAAAAAAAAAAAAAACAGGAGATAAAGGAGGCTGTCTTTGCAGGCCGGCAGGAGCAAAGGCGCTTGGTATGTGGGAATAGGAGAGATGCAGCTTTATTCGAACCCACTCATCGTGGATGAGAGTGAGATTGGGCCCAGTGTTGGGACACTGTTCCCTCTGGTTATCTCCCGTTGATGAGCAGACCCCAAAACCGATTTTACGGTACGTGGGTATAAACAGAATGATAGCCAGGTACAGACTACCACCTTCCTGTTTATTCACACTCTTGATCTTGAATGTTTTTAATAACCATACGTAGTAAAAGTAGCACTGAGATCAGATTATCTGCAACTCTTTATCTGCAAATCTATGTCCAGATGAACAGATTCAACTTCTTGGATTTTCTTACCTGGATCATTGAGCATGCATCAAGACATCTTCATAAAATAGTTTTCTCTGCCAGAGTTTACATCTCAATGGGTGCTTTAGCAGAAGCAAGAAAAAATAATCACTTTTTGTCCTAGGAGGCATGAAAAAATGTGTCCTCATTTACTAAGCATCGAGCTTGAGATATACCAACCCGACATCTCAATACAGCATAGTGCTCACCCTGTATTTCAGATGTAGATGCGAATGAGGCTCCGTGGCATTGAGCGAGGGCCTGTGGATTAGTCTTTAGCAGGAGGCCCAGCAAGCAAACGCCCTAGGGTGGTGGAAAGGCTGAGTGGGGAGCTTGCCCCACCGCGCCTACTCCTGAGCCTTATCAAGATGTTTGGGAGCCAGGGGTAATTGTTGTGACTCTATGCGCAGGGGTTAAGAGATTGGACTCCGTAGCCTGCTGGCGCTTTATGCCCTAGCCATGTAACAGGATAATAAACGCTACTTTATGCAATGGCTGTGGCCCAGATACAATTAGAGAGAGTCTAGTGCCATCCAGGCCAGAGAGCAGGCTGTGGAAATCAGCGTGGAGGGTTGCCACATGTGCAGCGTCGGGTGAAGAAGTTCAGACACCAAGGACCTGATACCGGTGTTCACTAAGGTTTCGTATCTACTCTGTATTTCAGGGGGATGCCTGATATTCAGTGGATGAACCTGGATCCTCTGAAACTGATGGAGGAGTTACGTCAGTTTACCTCACTTGAGGGTTTCAAGGAAATGCTGGACAAGGCTCAAGTAGGCCACGCCTACATGAACCGACCATGCTTGAATCCCAATGATACAGACTGCCCCCTCAGCGCCCCCAACAAGGAGCTGCGCCAGGTAGGCATAACCTTTCATTAGCCAATTACACGAAGTTGTTAAGTGTAAACATTTCTATTAAATAAATCAATAATGTGATTTTTTTTTGGCTCAGAGTCCTGATATTGCTGAGGAACTACAAGGTGGTTGTCATGGTTTCTCCAAGAGGTTCATGCACTGGCAGGAGGAGTTGATCCTGGGGGAAAGAGTTAAGAACTCACAGGGTTCTTTACAGAGGTGAGAGCCTCTCTGTCTCTTAATGTACTATACAGACAAAAGTTTGTGGACACAAAAAATTACATGGGTATTAGTATGGAGTTTTCCTGGCACCTTTGCTCCAACAGCCTTTGTTCTTCTAAAAGGGCTATCCACTAGATTTTGGAACATGACTGTGAGGTTGGTTTCCGATGTTAGACAATAAGCTCACTTTTGTCCTTCCAGTGCATTTTCAAGGTGTCTGATGGAGTTGAGGTCAAGGTTCTGTTCAAGCCAGCCAAGTTCTCAATCAGAGTTGGCGAATCAATTCATGGTGAACTTTATTTAAGGACACAAGTGGAGGGAGTTGACAAACTGACTTGTTGGAAGTGGAACATATAAATTTGTCACATTGAGAGTCGCTGGGGTATCAGTACAACCCATTCTACTGCCAATGAAATAGCAGAGTGCAATAATTAGAACTGGTGTCCACAAACTTTTTGTCTGTATAGTGTATCTTAAGAATATGGCACAAAGTGAACGGAAGATCTTAAATGACTTGAAAACATTGGCTAGGCTCGTCTGTGAAGCTCAACCTCATTTGTCTGTTTTGAATTTGTGGCTGGGATTGTGTGTGCATGTGTTTGTGTGTATGTGAAACTTACCCCCGTTTGCCTCCTCCTCTCACAGTGCTGAAGCTTTGCAGACCATGTTCCTCCTCATGAGCCCAAAGCAGCTATATGAACACTTTAAGGACGACTACGAGATCCATGACATCAACTGGAATGAAGACAAGGCCACTGCGATCTTGGAGTCCTGGCAGAGAAAATTTGTTGAGGTTATTTTCGATTCCATTGCTCTAGCCCATTGCAGCCAAGGGAGTCTTCCCCCATTAGACTCACAGTTATAGGAGAAACCCATTTTTGTGACAACTGACACCCAGCATGTTGACTGAAGGAAGGATCAGGGTTGAACAGAGAGAAAAGGGGGTTTGAACAGAAAGTGGAGACAGGACAGAGGGGGTAGTGCACTGTAAAAACAAAGTGCTGGGGTATTTGGTTCCTCTTCAGGTTGCTGGCCATTCATGGCACTGCTGGAGTAGCCTAAAGGGTCATGTGATCTCATCTGATCCATGTAACCCCTGACCTTGGCATCTGTTCTCATTATCCCATGCTCATCAAGCTTCTTAGGGATCTTGTTTGTGTGTTATTAGCGAAAAAAACAGGCAGTTGTGTAGACTATAGAGAAAGTGGCATGCCATGGAACTAAGTAGTACACCTATATATAACCGTGGCATAATGATGGACACGTTGTTGACCTGATCACGTTTTCTCCTGCTAGGTGGTCCATGGGAGCATTCCGCAAAACTCCTCCTCCAACGTCCATGCCTTCTCTACCACTACTCTCAATGACATCATGAAGTCCTTCTCTGATGTCAGTGTGATCAGGGTGGCAGGTGGCTACCTCCTCATGGTAAATATCAGTGGTTATGACCAGCTCAAATCTCATAATGTATTCAGCTAACCTACATATGAGTGTCTGAGATGTTGCTCACTGGAGTTTCTGTCTGTCCTGATGATTATGCATTCGGCTGTAGCTGGCATACGCATGTGTCACCATGCTCCGCTGGGACTGTGCTAAGAGTCAGGGGGCGGTGGGCCTGGCTGGAGTGCTGCTCGTGGCTCTGTCTGTAGCTGCAGGCCTGGGACTGTGCTCTCTGCTGGGACTGTCTTTCAATGCTGCAACGACACAGGTACAAACACACACTTATATATGGGTGTGCACTGTTTAATGCCCAACCGATCAGCGGCAGCTCGCTTTAACGTCTGAGGTCTTACGAATTACACTAGAAAACAACAATCTGTCTTATATACGTCTAATTCGCGTCTGAATGACAGGAAACTAGTATGTTTTCCATAACATGGTGACGTTTTTGTTTTCAGTTATATAACAGATATAAAAATAAGAATTACAGTATTGTACAGTACAGTGCTGTACTAAATGATTGTGTTTTAATTAATATTATTATTTAAAATAAAACACTATGTGCAAAGTATCTAAACTACCACGTGACTATAGTTATGTCGAGTCAACATCCATTTCGGACGTAGTGTGGACATTAAAGGGCACATACCTGTACTTACATCCATCACATAATGTGGTACTTGAATATGTGCAGGACTTTTCTTCATTACCATGGAACTGGCTGTTAAGTGAGAATGCTGTACTTTTCACAGGTGCTGCCGTTCCTAGCACTGGGCATAGGAGTGGATGACATGTTCCTTCTGGCTCATTCTTTTACTGAGACCGGGTGCAACATCCCCTTCAAGGCATGGCACTCTCCTATACTAACTACTATTTTGTATTCCATATATGATACTACAGTCGCAATACATAATTCTGCCTTCTAAGTCATTTGTTCCTGTTCTTTTTTGCACGTTTGTTGTGTGTAGGAGAGGACCGGTGACTGTCTTAGAAGAACTGGCACTAGTGTGGCTCTCACCTCCATTAACAACATGATCGCCTTTTTCATGGCGGCGCTGGTGCCCATTCCTGCCCTTAGGGCTTTCTCATTGCAGGTATGTGACTGCGAGTGCATGTTTGTAAGTGAGAAAAAGCTTTGCACCTTGTTATAGCAATTCAGCAGACTGGCAGGAACTGTGGGTCTATGAAAAGATCAGTGAATTGTATCCATGATAAACGAGCAACCACTTTTGTTTATTTCACACTATCCTTTTTATGGCTGCTCCCCTCAGATCAGCTAAAATTGCGCTACATTTCTGGGAGAGGGAGAGAGAGGAGTGAGAGAGGATGAGTGAATAGTCCGTTACCAAGCTGTCACTCCATGTTTCTCTGATCTTTCTGGGAAAGCTCTGGGTGGTCCTGTTGTCTAGCGATATGGAGTATAATGTCTGCTCCAGGCAGGCAGGTTTCAGGGTAGATCCTGCACAGGCTCGTCACAACTCTGAGAGTCTTCTTTCCTTGGCTGGGTAGCTGGGAGTTAGGAGGGAGGCGGGGCTGGGGCCAGGGCCGTTTGATTTAAGATCCATATCTAACTTTCTCAGATTCAATTTTAGTTACTAAAACAGCAAGGGAGCGTGAATGCAACAAGTGTGTTTTGTCAAGAAGAAGCTGCAGCTGTGGAGTTGGTGTGCAGACAAAAAGCTCTAGGCCTTTCTCTTAACCTCTATCCTTTTTTTTGTTTGTTTCCAGGCTGCTATTGTGGTGGTTTTTAACTTTGCTATGGTTCTGCTCATCTTCCCTGCTATTCTGAGCTTGGATTTACACAGGCGTGAGGACAAAAGACTGGACATCCTCTGTTGCTTCTACAGGTAACCAAGACATTCTATGTTTCAGAAGAAAAATGGTGAATAATGACTATATTTTAAGCTGTATAAGGGTTATAAATCACACTGTTTGTTTCTGCCTGCAGCCCATGCTCTTCTCGCGTGATCCAGATCCAGTCTCAGGAATACGCCGATGCCAATGACAACGTTGCCAACCCTCACACTGCAGCCACTTCCACGTTTGCCGGATCCACAATCACCACCAGCACCCACATTACCACCACAGTGCAGGCTTTTACCCAGTGTGACGCTGCCGGTCAGCACATCGTCACTATCCTGCCTCCCACTTCCCAGATCTCCACCAGCCCTCCTTCTGTGGTGCTGTCAAGCTCTGACCCCAGGCCAGCTGCTGACCCTTATGGCTCCCAAGTCTTCATGCCTTCCAGCTCTACCCGGGACCTGCTGGCTCAAGCAGAGGAGCCTCGTCTGGGACGCGAGTGTGTGCCTCTGTGCTTTCTGCAGTGGAACCTAGCCCGCTTTGCTAGGGAGAAATACGCTCCACTGCTGCTCAAGCCTGAGACCAAGACGGCCGTAGTGGTGGTGTTTGTGGCCCTCCTCAGCATCAGTCTCTACGGCACCACCATGGTTCACGATGGACTTTATTTGACGGACATTGTGCCCAGGGACACAAAGGAGTACAACTTCATCACGGCTCAGTTCAAGTATTTCTCTTTCTACAACATGTACCTCGTCACCATGGACGGCTTTGACTATGCCCAGTCTCAACGACAGCTCTTGCAGCTTCACAATGCTTTCAACTCGGTCAAGTACGTTGTGAGAGACAGTGATCAAAAACTTCCCCGAATGTGGCTTCACTACTTCCAAGATTGGCTCAGAGGTAAGATCTCATTACTCAAGCTCTGTGGGAAAAGCTGAATGAACAAGTAAACAGAACAGTCATTAATTCAACCGTTATATAAAACACAAGGTTAAAATGTACTTAAAGATTACTCAAGTGGGATTCCAGAATCAGCGATAGCATCCAACATCACGTTGGGTATGTCAACACGGGAAAGTGAAATATTTCTTAACCGCAGGCAATGGACAGAGTTCAGAGAGAGTTCAAGCCTGTCTATCACATTCTGTCCCTTCCCAGTTGGCCTTAAGGAGGAATATTAGGGAGGGTCAGAGGTTATCTCTGCCTACTTACAACCTCTCTACCTGGCTTTAGCCTAAAAGGAGGGTTCAGCTAGGAGGAGAACCTGGAGCTGGCCAAACAAAAAGCCGGAAAATACTGGTTTTATTTTTAAATGCTTTGGAAAGTGAAGGACGTTAAGAGTGCCATTTCCTTTCATTGTGAGAAGATCTCCGTAATTAAAGAATGCATATTGAATCTGATTTTTCAGCTTTTGCCAGATTTGGACATTTGGATAGCAAGAAGGGCTGTTATTGATTGGTTTATAATGAATTGGTCTTTGAAACTAATTGGTCTTTACTAACATATACCTTTCTCTAACAGGACTTCAGGCTGCATTCGATGCTGATTGGGAAAGAGGCAAGATCACACTTGAAAGCTACCGCAATGGTACTGAAGATGGCGCTTTAGCTTACAAACTCCTCATTCAGACCGGCTCCAAGAAAGAGCCCTTCAATTACAACCAGGTGTGTGTGTGACCTAAATATCGATCTTTTCATGTTCAATCTTTAATCTTAGCAAACACAGAGTTTATATAACATGCCAGCAAATGTTAATAGTTCAATGGTTTCTCTTATAGCTGACATCACGTCGTTTGTTAGATAAGGACGGTTTGATTCCTCCGGAGGTCTTCTATATCTACCTGACCGTGTGGGTCAGTAACGATCCGCTCGGCTACGCCGCCTCCCAGGCCAACTTCTATCCCCACCCTCACGAGTGGATCCATGACAAATTTGACACCACTGGAGAGAATTTGCGTAGTAAGTGTTTTCGGAAAGCGCCTTCACTTTAGGCCTCATTTAAGGAAACCACATTTTGTGTGAGTGTATGTTGTGTTAACGTCTTGTCTTTGCCTTTCTCCCAGTCCCTGCGGCTGAGCCTCTCGAGTTTGCCCAGTTTCCGTTCTACCTGAATGGTCTTCGACAGGCTTCAGACTTCATCGAGGCCATCGAGAGCGTGCGATCCATTTGTGAGGAGTTCATGCGCAAGGGTATTCCGAACTACCCCAATGGATACCCTTTCCTCTTCTGGGAGCAGTACATCGGTCTGCGCCACTGGTTCCTGCTGTCAGTCAGCGTGGTGCTGGCCTGCACTTTCCTGGTGTGCGCCATTCTGCTGCTCAACCCCTGGACTGCAGGCATCATTGTAAGTCCACTTTTCCCCCTCCCAATGCTTACAGCAGATAGGAGCTTTAGTTAATGAAATGTTTTCTCAGAGCTGACATGGTTGTAATTGTTTTGGCCCACAACCAGTCAAAACAGGCTGGAGGTGGATGCAGTGATAATGCTAATTGGACATGTGTTTACTGTACTTGTACTTGTGCTTAAGGCCGTTGTATATTGTTAAAAAGTGCTTAATCTTAACCAAAGCACAGAGTAGTTTACTGATTTACCTTTGTTTGTTCTGATTGATCAACCGACTGAGCCACTCTGAGAAACGTTACAATAAGTGCAGCTTCTGTTCCGCTCTCCACTGGGCTTGTCTTGCTCTCATCTTACCACACATCAATAACACTACCACACAGATGTCTTCTCTGGGGAGGACCTTGGCAGGTTGTTCAGTTGGAGCTAACAAACATACACTCATGCACACACACACACACACACACACACACACCCACCGCTTTTGTCATTCTAATGGAAGCCATGAGTTTTTTTTTTTTTTTTTTAAGAAATGCAGAGGAGTGGCAAAGCTCTCCTGAAGCCTTTTACCTCAAACTGCCTTTGTCCAGATATTTGGGGACAGGACAGATCTGCCCATTCATGACCTTGGCCTGTTAAACCCATCCATCAGTCCTGGGATGGGGGCGCAGTTTGAGCGAAGCTGTTATAGAGGGTCTGTCAGTTTAATGGCTGGGAAACATTTCACAAAGGGTGGTGGGGCCCTCTGTCCAACACATGAAGGACAGAAATCAAGAGGACCCTGGGTCTGCCATAGGTGTCTTTTGAGCTCTCACATTTGGGTAATACTACCTATATAGTGTAACAATGAATCATATTTGTGTACGTGTGACTAAACTGGACCCCTGCCAAGATCATAGTATGCCATTGCCAGAGATACTTCAAGAGGAAGTGGTGATAAGAGGGAGTTTGTCAAGAAACTGATCACATAAATGACAAGGCCTGAAAACCCTCCACTCTTTCTGTTGTTGTGTGTTTGATATTTTGTGATTTTTACTCTAAGAGGATGTAATATGGAGATTCATGTTACAGATAAAGGTTATGAGATTCATATCTAAGGCCTGTAGTATGCTAAATGATAAAAAGTATGGGACTGTGGTGGCCTAGTGGTTAAGGTACTGGACTATGGACCAAAAGGTTCAGGGTTCATATCCCATCTCTGCCAAGCTGCCACTGTTGGGTCCTTAAGCAAGGCCCTTAACCCACAATTGCTTGGATTATAAGACTGTATCAATTGTAAGTCGCTCTGGATAAGGGCGTCTGCTAAATGCTGTAAATGTACGGTAGTACTAATACTAATGTCCCCTTTTGTCCCTCAGGTTTTCATCTTGGCAATGATGACTGTAGAGCTGTTTGGCATCATGGGACTGATTGGCATCAAGCTGAGCGCCATCCCAGTGGTCATCCTTATTGCCTCTGTTGGCATTGGTGTGGAGTTCACTGTACATGTCGCTCTGGTAAGAGAATCTTCAGAATTTAGCTCAAAGGTCACTTTTATTTCTCAACAATCAAGCAGGAAGATCACAGTGCATCATATCTCTGCTCTCTCTCTCTCTCTCTCTCTCTCTCTCTCTCTCTCTCTCTCTGTGCAGGGTTTCTTGACCGCCATCGGAGACAGGAATACACGTTCGGCCGTTGCTTTAGAGCACATGTTTGCCCCTGTGATGGATGGTGCCATTTCCACTCTGCTTGGGGTGCTCATGTTGGCCGGCTCGGAGTTTGACTTTATCATGAGGTGAGCAGTCACTGTGATTAGCTACTCGCTGCGCATTCCCTGCCTCATTTTTAGGAGCGAAGTGTGTATTAAGTGTATATCATCACAAAGCATCCATACTGAGAATAGTCCTACAAGTTGTTCTGGCTGGCTTTAGTGTTAGGTAAGGGGGTTGGGTCTGTCTGTCACTGGACACACAAGCAGTTGTCAGGTGGGAATGCATCCGGTCCACCTCTTAGTCCTCACATGGCCCTGTCACTCTGGGTGAGGAATTTCAGTCTACTGGTTGCACTGCATCGGTGTTACACGAGCAAATGGAGAAAACATCAAGGGTGTGTAACAGCTGCTTGTAAACATGCAAATACCCACTGACCGGTGACACTTTTCCTTGGGAGATTATCAAATGTCCAATTGTCCAGCTGAGACCTTTGGTGCCTTAAGAATCCACCACATGCCAGAGCAAGCATAGGTTCAACTGGTCAAGCTTGCTTAACCAAAAGAGACAAAGTTTCAAGACATTGCCTTTGGCCTGAATTGTTTCTTTCTCAATTAAACATGTGGCTAAAAGAACATAAAATATCAGCATTCTTCAGCTGAATCTGGGCCCTGCTGGATCTTGACCACAACCTTGAGAGCCACCTCAAACAGACCTCCAACACAAAATGGCCCAGAAGGAAAGACCGTAGAACAGAGATGTATGGTGAAAAAAAAATCTAAATGTGCCCCCAGGGTGGTTTCTTGGCACCACAACTATTCAGACATTCTCCTAGAGTTTGAATGAAGTCAGATGGTGAAATTTTTCCTCTCCCCTTTACTCCAAAGATTGAGACTAAGCTATATAAAGAGGAGATGGAAGAAAGAACAGTGTAGTCTGGTTGTTTGGGACAGGGGTGCTTTTAGGACAGTGGTAAAGTGAAAGAAGGGAGGGAGAGGTGGGGGATGGAACAAACCATTTGGTGGGTGCAGTGTGCCAGTAGTGGGGCATTCACCCTGGGAGGTCCTGTTTAGACGTAGAGAGAGAAGTGAAGGAGAGAACACATGAGTGAGCAGGCCCTCTAGCTGGGTAATAGCATAAATACACTCCTGTAAACATCTCCTGGCGGTGGGACACTGAATAAACACCAGAACAAGCTCAGCGGCCCCTCTCAGAAGGAGCCACCCCTTCCAACCCCTGACTTGGAATGGAAAAGATTACAGTTTAAATAAACAACAGAATTCCTAACACTAGGTCTACTCTGGAGGTCTAACCCAAGTGGGGCCCATGGATGGTTTCTCTCCCTCTCTTTTTTGTCTTTTTCTTCCTCTGTGTTTTTTACTCCTTAAATAAATCACACTGTGCTTTTGGAATGTTGACTTAGTAAAATAAACAAGCATTTTTCAGTCGTTTTCATGTATACAGGACGGAGTGTCTGTAACAAAGGTGGACTCAAGTGCAGCCAGGGATAGTTGGCTTTTGAAACCTTCTTAGCAGCCCACATTTTCATGGGGCATTACAGGCATTATGAGAATACTGATTGCCTCATACTTTTGGACATTTCTCTCATTTTCAGGCCTGTCTGAAGGGGTTTAGGGAATTAGCATAGACAGAGGATGGCATTTCCACATAAAAAGTCTGCTTCAGCTTATGAGCAAGGGAAAATGGAAGAGCAACACACAATACTAGAGAGGGAGATAGAATGGGTTTGCTCAGCATTTCAGGGGTTTAACTCAGTCACTGCAGTTAGTGCAGCATATAATTCAGCCCCCTCCCATCCATACCACATGTGGTGCATGGAATATACAAAGACCATCTAAGTCATTTCCTTTTGGAATAGTTACATTAAACCTCACCTTATGCTTAGTGTGGTTTGGGACAGACGTTGGTAATTACAGTTTTGTTAAACTAAATCTTTAAAATACCGTGATAGAAACAAGCCAAAAATAGATTCAACATAAAGCTTTGCTGGGATGTTGGCTGTCTAACCTGTAATCTTTCTAACATGGCTGTTTTATTTAGTGTTCTAACACTTCATAGCTAGTCATCACAAACAAATGGTCAATTGACAGTTTCCACTCTAGATTTTCCCGGGCAGATGTTTTCCAAACCCAAATGGTGTGAAACTAAATGCATACTTGAGCATTTTGTGGTAAGAAGAGTTAAAGACAACCTTTAAACTCACAGAATCCACATCCTGGTTTAGCCAGACTGTGTTTTTCTTTTTCTTACCTTCAAATATCTGAACTGCAGCTATAAGGAGTGCATTGCCTTTGTGTTTGTGTGTTTGTGCAAGCATTTAACTGGAGCGCTCTCTAATTTTCTCATGTGCTCTCTTTCTTGTGGTGAGGGGCGAGGCCTCCTTTGGTGCCATAAGTTGAAGCCCAGAGACCCAGAAACCATTGTAGCTCTGTGGCCCATTATAATTGTCTCTCTGCTGGCGTGCCAGCAGGGACCCACAACACAACTGTCGCAGTTTTCTTTGAGTATTTCACGCAGCACCTTAGCTCAATGTCCAACCTGTTTTAGTTCTAGTTCTGTGGCCAGAAAATGGTCTAGAATATTTAAACAACAAAAGCATTACTTCTACAAGTTCATGTTAACCACCGGATCCTTTACTGATATTGACCTTTAAAACTAAAGAACATGCATTTCATGAGCTGACCTTGTACAGAAGAGGCTTGTGCTGGTTTGTTGGGATTAGTTCTGAAGCCAACACAGGAGGAGGGAGGGAGAGAGAGATGGGAAGATACTAGGGTAGCTGGCCTGCTCAGCATAAACACAGAGGTGGTGTGCCTGGGCCAGGGTGAAATGAGATGTCAGTGAGATGGGATATTAAGTTGTTAAGGGAAAAATTACATTAGAAGTAGCAGCAGTTTGGGGCCAGAGAGAGAGAGAGAGAGAGAGAGAGAGAGAGAGAGAGAGAGAGAAGGAGGGTGGGGGGTTCCGAATAAGGTGAGTGTTTCTTGATGTGTAGAATCCGCTCACTAATGTAAACACATTTATTCAGGAAGTGGCAGCGCAGTGGTGATAGATTAGGGCTCCCAGAGGGAGCAAGAGAAAGCGCTTGTGCCAAAGATATGAATATAGGAGCACAGGAATTTCTCTTCAGCTTTCCCAGGAGAGCAGAGGTGCCAGAAGGAAATGGATCGAAGGATATTAGCGCAACGACAACCCAGAATCCCCACTGTTCTGATTTACTCTAATGATAACCACATTGTGTCCCAGTTATGTGAATGACTAACACGGGCATCCCTCTTCTGTATCGTTAAAGGTACTTCTTTGCGGTGCTGGCCATCTTGACATTGCTGGGTATCCTAAATGGCTTGGTGTTGCTGCCTGTTCTGCTGTCTATAATCGGCCCTCCAGCCGAAGTGACTCCTTCCAACAATGCCAGCTGTCTGTCCATCCCTTCACCGGAGCCCACGCATCAAACCACGAACAGCCACGGCTACTACTCTGGACACATCCCCAGAGGACCCCGCCAGGCCTTCTCGGAGCCCATAGACTCTGAGTACTACTCCGAGACAACCACAACATCTGAGATGGCCAGTGATGACTACAAGCACTGTGACAACAGCACCTCCATAACCACATCCAGCCAGCCTCCAACCTCTCACATTCTGCTGGAGGCCAGCAAGAACCCTACTTTTCCCAAGCTCACAGTAAGTCTCAAAGTGATTCATCCAATTGGAAAGCAATTCCACATTCATTTGCTCTTCCTAATCACTAAATTGCTGCCTTGTCCTTTCCAGGTGGTGAAACCATTCAGCGAAGTGCCGTCCGTGACGAGCCAAAAAGGTCAGCCCAGCGAGTGTGCCCAGAACGCTGTGAATTCCATCAGCTCACAGATCACACAGTGGGACAGCAGACAGGAGTATCAGGAAGCTAGAAGGCATCCTTTACCCAATGACAGTGCATACTGTGATGGCAGGACTACTCACTGTGGCCCCAGGTTACAGCAGAGCCGAGGGATGCAGCAAAACAGGACTAAAGCGCTACCACATGGCGTCAGTACTATGCAGCAGCCTAGCAACACTGTCACCATGGTTACGGCCACCGCCTCGGTAACGGTGTCCGTGCACCCCAATCTGCCGGGGTCGTACCAGGGTACTGTACACGACGGGTTCGAGGAGAGTGACTCGGTCTCTTTTGAGAACTTTAAGCGGACTTCAAAAACTTATGGGCGAGCTCCTCAGCCTTCCCTCAGAGACTCTTTGCATCTCCAAGATCTGGAATCAGCAGATATGGACCAGCAGCAAGCTAAACAGAGTCTAGGTAAGCCAACCAACCTTTGCATATCATTACAAGCAACTTCTATGCATACAACTCTGGAAAAAAATTAAGAGACCACTCCATTTAAAAAAAAAGTCAACATAGCTACATGTATGGCAGCAATTCTGTCGCAGTAGCTGATGAAATCCAACACAGACATACCTAATTGTACTTACTGAGGTACTATTAGGTGATCATCTGAAGCAAATCTTAGCCATTGAGGAAAAGTACAAGACATGAAAGCTGTGATTGAACTACTAATTTGTGACATTAGTATTGTTTTGTTAAAAATTGAAAGTAAACTTGCTTTCTTGGTGCCATTAAGTGTATTTGTCATTCGCAGGGCATAAACGCTCTCGTCAGTAATTTATAGAATAAAACAAAAGTGTTCAATATCACTCAAAACACATGCAGTGCCTACACATAGTAAAACCAGAGAAACCAGTCATTTTGCAGTGGTCCCTTAATTTTTTCCAGAGCTGTATGTAATTAAACTTCTGGAATAAAGCACGTATAATGGTCGAAATTCAATTCAGCCGAACGGCATCCTTACATTTTTGCCTCGTGAGTAACTTTGGGAGGAAAATTACAGCACTCCAGTGGTTCTAACTGTTTTTCTTTCCCTTTCTCTCTATGTTCCAGGTGGTACATGGATCCAAGCAGCCAAAGATTGCTAGACAGCACTCACCCCATCCCCTAAATCCCACATCCTTTTGTCTGGAATCTATCTCTGGCTGGTTTGGGGCATCCCTAGGCTCTTCATCCTTTTGAACTGTATATAGACCTCACAGATTTATTTTAAAATATATTAAAATGTATACATTTATAAATAAATAAATCTATCTATATATATATATATTTTAATACTAAAAAGAGGGGAAAACTATTTAAATGAGTACTGTATAACTTATGTATTCTCTTATGTAAAAGTCAGAGCTATAAGAGGATTCATAGGTTTTGCTTCCTCCATTGTATATATATTAAGAAAAGTGCTATATGTAAAAAAAAATCAGAGAAGTGAAATGATATTAGGTTATTGAAAATGAAAGGTCAGTGTTCTTTTTTTGCTGCTACATGTCAGATATGATGAGATGATTTGCCTTGAAAATGTGCAGTACCCCCACCCCGACATAAGCTATAACATGTTCTCACATTGCAGCCATGTCCATGTTTCCCAGATTATGTTACATTTCTTAGTATTTATTTTGCTAACACTTGTATTCATTACCATAACCCAATCGAAGCATTTAACTAAGCAGTTTTGGGATAAGGTCCAGAAATCAAACACTTCCACACAGATCTAAGCTACCACTGCACTGTGCCCATGTAATGCCTTGCCTTCGATTGCACTGTAACACACAAAAAAAGTCTGTTTCATTGCTTTACACATGCAGCTATTTTTTTTTTCCTGGAACAAACCATATGAATTTGTGTTGCATGTTTCAGTTTTGTGCCAACTGTATTGTGATTGACCTTTCAATTATTAAGGTCAGCTTGCATTTGCATGAATCATTCTATAGTTATTTTTATTTGAAGTCCAAACACTTGAAAGTGCAGTGAGATTTTATTTTATTTTCTGATTAGCTGAACATGTGGGAGTGATCAATTTAAAGATTGTCAGTAAGAAAGGGAAATATTTAAGTGCAAAGGGAGGTATTTCTTTTTGGGGGGCTGCTTTAGAGATGAAAGCATGTACAGCTAAAGTTCTGTGCAGTGATGGATTCGTTAGTGCTTCAGTCGTCTTCTTTGCATAGGCCAGTGTCGGGACAGTCTAAGAGTTTATTCAAGCCAGTATTTCTTCTTTTCTGTCTCATAGACTTTCAGCTTTTTTAATACTGGTCACTACACTGCCAGGTTAAACAGGGAAATATTAGATTTAAGTGGCAGCTTTTTGGGACAGAATTAGAATAAGAACAATATGTAGCTACTGAATCTGAAATCCAGTCCAGCACAAGACAAAGTCAAACAATTTACAATATATATGTACATGAAGTACATGCTTAGCTAAACCGTTTAAAGGAAAGACTAGGGGGTGGGGGTACTGTAGTTCTATTTGAAATGTATGTCATGCCATATGAATTATTTATATCAAAGTTTTATTTTTGTAGTTTGTACAGATGTTAGTCACTAGACTGAAGTTATATTTTTAAAGAGTAAATATATTATAAATGCAAATCTATATAATTATATCTATTTGTTGCTCATTTTGTTTGAGGGCATGGGTGGGTGGGTTTTTTTTTGGGTGGAGAGGAGCTCTTTATTTGCTGTAAGTTTAAGAGACACCTGTTTGGAAAATGAAGGAGGTGTTTTTGGTTGTCACTGTCCACCTTTCAATGTCCTTGCCTTTCCTTCTTCATGTAAAGTTTGAAGAATTTCTATTTGTTGTCTGAAACACTGACGTCAGAAAACTACGTGCGAGGAAAAAACACACAAACCATCCTTTGTCATCACCCTTAATAAGAATTCAACTAACAAAATAAATGTTAAAACAACTTGAATGTTTGGAGTGCTTATTTGCAATGCTTAAAATGGTACATATGGAAGTAGCTACAGCTGATTACAGTATGATGCATGCAGCTGAGGCACACTATACAGTGGGGCAAAAAAGTATTTAGTCAGCCACTGATTGTGCAAGTTCTCCTACTTAGAAAGATGAGAGAGGTCTGTAATTTTCATCATAGATACACTTCAACTATGAGAGACAAAATGAGAAAAAAAATCCAGGAAATCACATTGTAGGATTTTTAAAGAATTTAATTGTAAATCATGGTGGATAATAAGTATTTGGTCACCCACAAACAAGCAAGGCTCTCACAGACCTGTAACTCTTCAAGGAGCTCTTTTTTCCTCCACTCGTTACCTGTATTAATGGCACCAGTTTGACCTCGTTATCTGTATAAAAGACACCTGTCCACAGCCTCAGGCTGGGAAGAGTGAATCTTCAATAGGCAAACTTCAATCTTCAATTGGTGTGAATAAATCAACTGTCTGAAGTTTGCCAGAGAGCATATGGATGATCCAGAAGAGGATTGTGAGAATATCACGTTGTCAGATGAAACCAAAATAGAACTTTTTGGTAAAAACTCGTCATGTTTGGAGGCAGAAGAATTCTGAGTTGCACCATACCTACTGAGAAGCATGGGGGTGGAAACATCATGCTTTGGGGCTGTTTTTCTGCACAGGGGACAGGACAACTGATCTGTGTTAAGGGAAGAATGAACGGGGCCATGTATTGTGAGACTTTAAGCCAATACCTCCTTCCATCAGTGAGAGCATTGAAGATGGAACATGGCTGGGTCTTCCAGCATGACAATGATCTCAATCACACCGCTCGGGCAATGGAGTGGCTCCGTAAAAAGCATTTCAAGGTCCTGGAGTGGCCTAGCCAGTCTCCAGACCTCAGCCCCATAGAAAATGTGTGGAGGGAGTTGAAAGTCCATGTTGCCCCAACACATCACTGCTCTAGAGGAGATCTCCATGGAGAAATGGGCCAAAATACCAGCTACAGTGTGTGCAAACCTGGTGAAGACTTACAACATTTGACCTCTGTCATTACCAACAAAGGTTATGTTACAAAGTATTGAGTTGAAGTTTTGTTATTGACCAAATACTTATTTTCCACCAAAATTTACAATTAAATTCTTTCAAAATCCTACAATGTGATTTCTTGGATTTTCTTTTCACATTTTGTCTCTCATAGTTGAAGTGTACCTATGATGAAAATTACAGACCTCTATCATCTTTCTAAGTAGGAGAACTTGCACAATCAGTGGCTGACTAAATACTTTTTTGCCCCACTGTAAGTGTGTGTGTGTGTGTGTGTGTGTGTGTGTGTGATGTGAGTTGAGTTGGGACATTAGGTACTTGGTCAGTTGAACCACACTCAGGTATAGCCGCTATTATAGTAAGGTAGTGTGTAACAGCCTGGCCCCACATTTCCTGTATGAATGTTATGAGTCCCGAGGCGAGAGACCCGTGTGCACTGAGCCCACCTAAGCAGATTAAAGGCGTACACTGTAAATTCCTCCACCTCCCACATCCCTGCTTCGCCTGTCTGAATCTGATACGTCTCTCGCTTTTGAAGTTACTGCCGTACAGTCTCTGGAAGAACCAGTGTGGGTGAGGGGATCTGTTTTAAGAACACTGAAAAGTAATGGCAGCCATGTGCTGTCTTCTACTACATGTTAAAATCTCAGTTAGACGAGGTCATCACTGAAAATACTGAGTTTATGGTTAGTCACATGACATGTAGAAGGTTCCAGAATATTCTTACAAATGTTACACTGAATAACAGAATACTCCGTATGGATATGTCAAACGTTCTGCCATGGGCTCTCCTGAACTGAATAAGGAAACAGATATTTGTTTTACTAATTAAAAGTTCATGGAAATGTCAAGGCATTTTCAAGAATATGTGTAGTTAAACATTTCAATTTAATCATCTCAGACCTGGTATCAGGATTTCTAACCAGAGCACTCCTGACTTTCTACTGTAATGAAATGCTAGCTAGCTGTAGGGCTAGCATGTTTTCATATAGGCTAATCATAGTCTTTCCTGGGTTCTCAGAAATAGATAACAACCTACCTACCTATCAGGAGCAGTATGATTTAACCCTAATCCTAACCCTGCAGCAGTAAAACAGATGAACACTACATAAACGAACTCCAAAATCTACATCTTTATGCTGTACCAACCACTTTGTCATAGCTGTGTGTTGTTAATTAGCTGTAGTTAGCCAGTGAAGCGAGATGTACAGTGGTGCTTGAAAGTTTGTGAACCATTTATAATTTTCTATATTTCTGCATAAATATGACCTAAAACATCATGAGATTTTCACACAAGTCCTAAAAGTAGATAAAGAGAAGAGAATCCAGATAAACAAATATTATTTATTAAAATTATTTAAAATATAGTGAAGCTGCAGCAGAACATTATGTTTCCAAATTCAAACCTCTGTTTCCAGTCATTTCCTTTAAATGCAGGGCACTAAATATTTATTTTTGTTTAAAAACATATACAAGGAAATGTGCATTGTTTTGCAATGTTTACACTTCAGAAATAAAGAGGAATGTCTTTTATGAAATGTAAAATCAATGATTATGAGAAAATGGAATTGTGAACTCAGTATTGTGAATCAAATCTAATCGTGACCAGATTGCATCATTACACCCCCACGTGATAAAATGTTTTCTGATTCACTGTGCTTTTATCTCACATGTTCTTCATAGGTTGGATAGGTTCACTACTTTTTATTTATTTCAAACTCCAAAAAAAGCTATTTTACAAATAGTTCAACAAATATGTTTTAGCAATAATGTTTCATCATTAATTAAAGTTTCCCACTTAACAGCATAAATGAGTTAAATATTCACATACTTTCTAAAAAGTCCACTGTAGCTCTGTTTGACATCTGGACTAAAGTACTGGCATCTCCTCAGGGACAACACACTATATGGCTACACTATATGGCCAAAACTATGTATAGACCTTTTCAATTAGTGATTTCTTTTGTTTCAGCCATGCTCAATACTAACAGGTGGATAATCTGAAGCATACAGGTACAGAATCTCTATAGACAAACAGTGGTAGTAGTATGGATTATACTGAACAGCTAAGGGACCCTTATCATGACACTTACCACATCCAACAAGCCATTTAATCCAGTCCATAAAGAAATTCTTTACAAGTTTGATGTAGAATGTGGCTGGCTAGTACAGAACCCCAACTCCACAGACAACTTGAACTGGAATGTCACCGATGAGTCAGGGCTTATTGTCTAACATTAACTCCCAGCATCATGCCATGTTCCAAAATCTAATGTAATGCCTTCCCAGAAAGCTTTTGGATGTAATTATTGGGTGTCCACAAAGTTTTGCCTACATAAAGTATTTTGTTTTTTACAGCCATGAATTAAACCCACACAAATCTAGAGTTTATAGAATTTCTGTTTTACAAACCTGGATGTTTGTGTCACACATACTGGTATAATCACAATATAACACTTTAAATGTATTTACAGAGCAATCATAATTATGTGGCATATAAAAGCAGGGGTGTCATCAGACCCACTTTGCTTGGGCACGTGCCCCAATTAAATGTTAACTAAAATTATGAGGCTAAAAAATTCATTTTATCCTGAATTGCTGAGCAGCACTACAGGACACCACGCACCATGCAAATTCACTACAAGCACTACATCTCCCATAATGTTCCAGCATCTTTCTAAAAGCATGTGCGCCACTTTCAGTGAGAGCCAGTTTGTTTCAGTTTTTCTCAAGGAGTAATAATGGACATCCACAAAAATTTCAAAGAAAGTCAGCCATGTTGCAGGCAAGGTAATGATCATGGCTATATAGGTATAGCTCATAGCTATAGTGGGGCAAAAAGTATATAGTATAAGTATATATTGTGCAAGTTCTCCTACTTAGAAAGATGAGAGACGTCTGTAATTTTCATCATAGGTACACTTCAACTATGAGAGACAAAATGAGAAGAAAATCCAGGAAATCACATTATAGGATTTTTAAAGAATTTAATTGTAAATCATGGTAGAAAATAAGTATTTGGTCACCCACAAACAAGCAAGATTTCTGGCTCTTACAGACATGTAACTTCTTCTTTAAGAAGCTCTTCTGTCCTCCACTCGCTACCTGTATTAATGGCACCTGTTTGACCTCGTTATCTGTATAAAAGACACCTGTCCACAGCCTCAAACAGTCAGACTCCAAACTCAACCATGGTCAAGACCAAAGAGCTGTCGAAGGACACCAGGAAGAAAATTGTAGACCTGCACCAGGCTGGAAAGAGTGAATCTACAGTAGTAAAGCAGGTTGGTGTGAATAAATCAACTGTGGGAGCAATTGTAAGAAAAATGGAAGACATACAAGACCATTGATAATCTCCCTCGATCTGGGGCTCCACGCAAGATCTCATCCCGTGGGGTCAAAATGATCTTGAGAACGGTGAGCAAAAATCCCAGAACTACACGGAGTGACCTGATGAATTGACCTGCAGAGAGCTGGGACCAAAGTAACAAAGGCTACCATCAGTAACACACTACGCCGAGAGGGACTCAGATTCTGCAGTGACAGGCGTGTCCCCCTGCTTAAGCCAGTACATGTCCAGGCCCATCTGAAGTTTGCCAGAGAGCATATGGATGATCCAGAAGAGGATTGGGAGAATATCGTGTGGTCAGATGAAACCAAAATAGATTACAGTGTCGTAAGGCAGTACAACGAGTAGTCTAGAAATGCTCCTGTATGCAAGTAAAATGTGAGACTGTCATGCTGCTGTTTTTGTACTATTTTTCACCCTCGTTCTTATCCCCATCAAGTTACATTTATCTACATTTACAGCATTTAGCAGATATCTTTATAAAAAGTCTGATACAAACTTACAAGCTACAGACCAAGCAATTGTGGGTCCCAATAGTTGTTATGTAAGTATATATAGGTTATGTTTTCTATATTCTATATTATAATTATATATAACATACTGTACTGCTGGTTATAGTGAATAGCTCAAAATCCTGCCACTACCCCTTCCTGGCCAGAGTTTGAAGGTAGGCTGTGATTATGGGCAGCTTTTGTTAGATGGCATCACATCTGAATGCACGTATCTTTCCTGAACGAGGCATTCGGTTATTCAGGCGTTTAAAATTTCAATGTTTAAAGCTGTGGCTGCAAATACAGCTATGAGATGTTACATGACATAATGATCTGTGTCAGCTTACACCAATGTTAGGGAACAAAAATCTTTTATTCTTCGGATCATTTTGAAACGAAATATGACGTTACTAATCTTCACTTCATGAGAACATCTTAAAAAGACAGGAAGTGAGCACTTGAGAAGCATGGCCGATAGTCTGGCTAACATGCGTGAGTGATTAAGTGTGCTTACGAACAGGGTTGCTGGAAATGTTTATGGGAGAAAAGCTGCTGGAGGAGAGAGCATGGCAACTGGCACACGCAGATCACTAAATAGGCTCGAATGCGCAGGCAGCCAGCAATGTTTAACAAGCGGTCATTGCATCTAGGTGGCAAGAATCAGCAGTGAAGCAGGTGCTTTAAAGCTTTGGAGGGGGAGAGATGTAGCTGAAGGATGACCTCAGCGCAAGATCAAGACAGCCAACGCAAGATCTTGGGTGGTCTGAAGAGATGAGCAGCCACTGTTGCTTGAATAGCCTACAGTCGGGCAGAGAAGTGTGTGTGTGTGTGTGTGTGTGTGTGTGTGTTCCGTTTATAGGCTGGCGATGATTTTTATTTCCTCGCTTGACTGTGGGGGGAAGAAAAGATCACAGCTTTATGCATTGTTTTCCTCGCTGACCTGTTGTTTTGGTTTAAGCTTTTATGGCAGGAGCATGGGAGATTGCTTTTCCTTATGGTAGTTTTATGGGCCGGCCTATATTTTTAGTATTCCTGCAGTTTCAGTGCATTTTGTACACAATATTGCACGGTACCTCCAAGAAAGTGAAGCACATTCTTTCGCACAGTCTTTAGATGGACCTGGGTCTGCACAGACAAACACAGCGATGATGGAATAACTGGCAACACTGCTCTGAGTTGTGTATGTTCGTGTTATACAGTCAAAGCTCCTAATCAACCGGTACGCAGTCAATATTTATACAACCCATTTCAAACTAACAAATGTGCCTGCAATCTTTCCGTTCTCATCCTACAGCGCAGGAACAATCTATATCCACAGGCAGGCCCCATGCTGCATAAACATGTTTAAATAAAAAGGAACCCACGGAATGCCCGTTTAATTGATTCATTCTGGCCCTGTGCTGTTTGCAGAAGGGCCCAAATGTGCGCTTGTAATGCAAACCCAGTGGTTAGAAGTGGTTTGTTTGGTTAAGACAAAAATGGCTCGAATGCCAGTCATGTTAGAGCTCTGTACTGAACTCATCCATGCGCTGCTGCCTACAAATTGTATGCATTGCCGTCTCGGTTCTAAATCAGAACTGGAACCGTCATAAGGTGGCGTGCACTGTATGGAACTGTAGGTTAAACGTGTTTCTTTCTAGGTTATAATTAGACACATGCAAGCGGCAATAAAACGTAATGAAGGGAGCAAGGAGACTGGCAGAGCTGTTTCATGTGGCCGGGCGCAACATGTTGAGGAGCGTTGAGAGCTGGTCCACATGTGTCCTCGGGTGCTCTGGCTTTGAATTTTTGCCCACGTAACGGCCCTGAAAAGCTTATCAAAATACATTCAGTACACAGATGCAGGACTAAGATATTATCGCAATTTGTGCACTAGAGCTTCACAGTGATTTTTCCGTTTCATGTTCAGACCCTGCTTTTTTGGTCATGGTCATGGTGGGGTCTCGTGGCCTTACACGGGGAAAACAGGACACAGGCATGCCCTGGACATGATGCCCGATCCAGCCAAAGGCCACTGCCAAGATTTGAACCACTGTGCCAAGGAGGTGCAGCACTGCAAATGAGAGGAATCAGGTCATGTTCGGCAATAGCGGATTCCACTGGGTAAAGAACCTCGATCCGAATTAAAAGCTGACTTTCAAAAATAAAAATCCTATGAACTACATGGAAGCAATTTGACCACTAGGTGGTGCTATTAAGGCTAAAAATTAGCCAACCTTGATTTCTCATGCTAAGCGGCAGTACTTACATGTATGATGCTAAATAACGCCAACAAGTTAATTTGCTGTCTTGATTATTAATATGGACTAATATAATCTACTGATATTAACTACTGATTATTTTAAGCCTTTAAGCAGTGCTTTCATCACGAAAATCAATCACTGTACAAGAATAAGTAACACCCACTCTCCTAGCTCCAGTGGCTCAGTGGTAAGATCCAGCTGTTGGAAACAACAGTTCCTGAATGGCTGGGTTCAAAGCTTGGGTGGGGCTTGCAAAGTGAAGGTCTGGGAGTGTGTTTACAAAACCCTGTGATGGACTGGTGTGCTGTCTGGGGTGTACCTCTGCCTGCACTCAGTGAATCCTGAGTTAGGCTCCAGACCCTCCCTCAAAACCCTGACTAGGATAAGTTGAGGTAAATGGGATCCTTTACTGGACCCTATAGTTGCACGTGTTATGTTCAAGAGTCCAGTCAGCTTCCATGGTTCAAAACTGATTGTAGCTGGTTTGGATCAAGCCCTGTCCAAGAAATATTGGATGGATTTTCTTTAAGATTCATTGTGGGAATTCACTTTCAAATGGAGTGGGACACACTTTGTTTCCCTTTTGAGCATGACAACAACATAACAATATACTTTATGCACGAAAAATGGACATCCCATGGACTGTCATGCTGAATAAAAATAGCATAAATAGAATACCGAGGCTCAGTGTATAAAAGAACAGCAAAACCATGCCTGAGTGAGATGGCCTAGAAATAGTAATGGAAAATGGACCATTAATTTGTGTGTTTAATAAACCCCAGCCTCTGTGAGTAGCTGTGGTCACACACCTGTGTTGACAAGTGTGCTGTCCTCTTGCAGCTTTCGAAACGTTGGGATAAACACTGCGGTGCTAAGGGCGGATGAGCTGCCAGCGTCTGTTTCATATCACCTACCTTTAACGCCCAGCATTTCCATCTGTGTGGTGCACCGTTCCTTCACACGAAACAGTTCACAAAGAGAACCCACTAGAGGAATTCATTCACACTAATAGCATTTTCACTCTCTGTAGCTGGAATAGAAACTCAGAAACACTGCCAATTGGGTGTAACATAAACATGAATGGTGCTCTTAGATTGAGAAGCAGTAAAGGAAAGTAAACAGAATTATTATATGTATATTTTGCTCTCATTGTTTTTTTTCTGTGGTAAGTATATGATCTATCATAAATGCTTACACATATGAAAAAGATAACCAGCCCTGTACAACTCTACCGTACTTGGCCTTTATGTAGTAGCATCTGGAACTGAAGTGTGAATATGTCTCCTTGAAAAGCAAGATTTAGAAATACATAGCCCGTTTCCAAACCCCAGATTTAAACAGTTTGACTGCCCCCTATTGGCGAAAGTGACATCTGAAAACACAGCGTCCCGGAAAATGAAAATATCCAGTAAAAGAATTTACCTATTTTGGTGATAAATGTTTTTTTTCTGGCTTGTTAAGGATACCTTCCTAAATTATTTGAGTACATGTCAGAACATTTACATCATTTAGCACGCACCCTCATGAAGAACGACTTACAATTGAGCTGAGAAGTGGAAGGTTAAGGACATTGTACAAAGGGCTCAATCAGTGGTGGCTTATAAGATTTGACCACTCAACCTTCCACAATCCACAGCCATAACCTGTTATATCTAAAACAGAGGGCAAAAAAAATGGCCAAACCCAAACTGCAAAATATTAAGCTTCGCTGGTCAGGAAATTATCATGAATTCAACAAACTGATAAAGGAAATTTACATTTACATACAGCTTGGCAGAGGTGGGATTTGAACGCTGGACCTTCTGGTCCAGAGTCCAGTACCTTAACCGCTAGGCTACCACAGTGCCACAAATTAATATGGGATAGCTTTTCTCTTTGTTTTCCTTAAATGTTTAAGTCTTGTGGATAATCTTTCTGGCAGCTTTTTGCATATAAAAAAGTCAGTGTTGTTCCACTCAATGGTAAATGGCTTCAAACAGTTAAGGAGTAGCTGAAAAATGTTTCCCTATATTCTCTATAGGATTCAAGTCTGTACTCTGACAAGACCAAAATATGAGCCCCATGAACTAATGCCACTTCTGGTCACCTTTGCAGTCTGAGCAGGAGCACTGTCTTTTTGAAAAATAACATGTGACCGTTCCTCCTTACCAGAAACTTTGGGGACTGTGGGAATCAACCCATTCTACAATATTTTCCCATACTTCAAAGCATTAATTGACTTTTCATGGTGAAGCAGCTCACCAGCACCAGCAGCTGAAAAGGCTCCCACATCATGGCACCTCTACCTCAATGCTTAATGGTAGTAGAGATACATCCACCACTATTGTATTTCTCACTAGATCTTCAAAGATACCTCTCTGGACCATCACCATACAACTCAAATCATGATTCAGTCCACAAGACTCTGCTGAATCAAACTTTCCATATTTATGCCAGAAACTTCATTCTGTGCTTCATGTTTTTCATTGACAGCAATAGTTTAACACATTTAGACACGAAACTTGCATTAGACAACCTTCTGGTTATTGTTCTTCTGGAAAGAGTCTTGTTTTCTGAGGTCTTGAATTCTGCTGACAGTTTCGCAGCTCCTGTGGCTGGGAGGTGAGAGACAGTTGCTGGAGACGGGAATTTCTGAGGACTTGGGTTCTAACACTGGGCTCTGTTAGAAATCCACACAGATATGGGAAGAACATCCAAACTCCACACAGATGGAGTCCAGATCAGGAATCAAACCAGGGATCTCTGAAGCACTAACCACTGTGCCACCATGTCAGCTTAAACTGATTTAGCAAATAGTTTAGTATCAAATGAATACAGTGGTGCTTGAAAGTTTGTGAACTCTTTATAATTTTCTGTATTTCTGCATAAATATGACCTATATGAATATGTCCTAAATCATCATCAGATTTTCACACAAGTCCTAAAAGTAGATAAAGAAAACCCAGTTAAACAAATGAGAGAAATATATTATTCTTGGTCATTTATTTATTGAGGAAAATGATCCAATATTACATATTAGTGAGTGGCAAAAGTATGTGAACCATTGTTTTCAGTATCTGGTGTGACCCACTGTGCAGCAATAACTGCAACTAAACGTTTCCTGTAACTGTTGATCAGTCCTGCACACCGGCTTGGAGGAATTTTAGCCCATTCCTTCATACAGAACAGCTTCAGCTCTGGGATGTTGGTGGGTTTCCTCACATTAACTGCTCACTTCAAGCCCTTCCACAGCATTTCAATGTTAATTAAGGTCAGGACTTTGACTTGGCCATTCCAAAACATTAACTTTATTCTTCTTTAACCATTCTTTGGTAGAACGACTTGTGTGCTTAGGGTCGTTGTCTTGCTGCATGACCCACCTTCTCTTGAGATTCAGTTCATGGACAGATGTCCTGACATTTTCCTTTAGAATTCTCTGATATCATTCAGAATTCATTGTTCCATCAATGATGGCAAGCCGTCCTGGCCCAGATGCAGCAAAACAGGCCCAAACCACGATACTACCACCACCATGTTTCACAGATGGGATAAGGTTCTTATGCTGGAATGCAGTGTTTTCCTTTCTCCAAACATAATGCTTTTCTTTTAAACCAAAAAGTTATATTTTGGTCTCATCCATCCACAAAACATTCTTCCAATAGCCTTCTGGTTTGTCCACATGATCTTTAGCAAATTGCAGACGAGCAGCAATGTTCTTTTTGGAGAGCAGTGGCTTTCTCCTTGCAACACTGCCATGCACACCATTGTTGTTCAGTGTTCTTCTGATGGTGAATTCATGAATATTAACATTAACCAATGTGAGAGAGGCCTTCAGTTGCTTAGAAGTTACAATGGGGTCCTTTGTGACATCACCAACTATTACATGCCTTGCTCTTGAAGTGATCTTTGTTGGTCGACCAGTCCTGGGGAGGGTAACAATGGTCTTGAACTTCCTCCATTTGTACACAATCTGTCTGACTGTGGATTGGTGGAGTCCAAACTCTTTAGAGATGGTTTTGTAACCTTTTCCAGCCTGATGAGCATCACCAACTCCTTTTCTGAGGTTCTCAGAAATCTTTTTTGTTTGTGCCATGATACACTTCCACAAACATGTGTTGTGAAGAGCAGACTTTGATAGATCCCTGTTCTTTAAATAAAACAGGGTGCCCACTCACACCTGATTGTCATCCAATTGGTTGAAAACACCTGACTCTAATTTCACCTTCAAATTAACTGCAAATCCTAGACGTTCACATACTTTTGCCGCCACTCACTAATATGTAATATTGGATCATTTTCCTCAATAAATAAATGACCAATTATAATATTTTTGTCTCATTTGTTTAACTGGGTTCTCTTTATCTACTTTTAGGACTTGTGATGATGGTTTAGGTCATATTTATGCAGAAATATAGAACATTCTAAAGGGTTCACAAACTTTCAAGCAGCTGTTACTAGCCATGATAAAGATTCATAACAGAATTCAGACTCCGGGCTGCATGTGGCCCACATTTAATCTTGCATAGGTAATGCTTGTGCAGGATTGGCATTTTGGGCCAAATTGCAATTCTGGCTATGTACCGCCAGCCAGATTCAGTTGAAATTGTTGCCGTATGTGAGCTTAAACTGGATCATCATTCATTTGCTGTCAGGGACAGGTCCAAATAGACCTTTCAAATAGTTTGGGATGGGCTGGGAATGTGAATTCCTGTTAAAATATTTTGCTTTATTGTTTTGTGTTCATACAGATGGTCCAATTTGGAGAATGACACAAAGTGAAGCTGCATTGTTAGCATTGCTAAACAGATTGGAAAACCAGAGAGTCTACAATGGTGCTTGAAAGTTTGTGAACCCTTTCTGCATAAATATCACCCAAAACATCATCAGATTATCACACAAGTCCTAAAAGTAGATAAAGAGAACCCTGTTAAACAAATGAGACAAAAATATTATAAGTGGTCATTTATTTATTGAGCAAAAGTATGTGAACCTCTAAGATTAGCAGTTAATTTGAAGGTGAAATTAGAGTCAGGTGTTTTCAATCAATGGGATGACAATCAGATGTGAGTGGGCAACCTGTTTTATTTAAAGAACAGGGATCTATCAAAGTCTGCTCTTCACAACACATGTTTGTGGAAGTGCATCATGGGATGAACAAAGGAGATTTTTGAGAACCTGAGAAAAAGAGTTGGAAATTCAAGACCATTGTTACCCTCCCTAGGAGTGGTCGACCACAAAGATCACTCCAAGAGCAAGATGTATAATAATTGGTGAGCCCAGTGTAACTTCTAAGCAACTGCAGACTAATGTTAATGGTCATGAGTCCACCATCAGAAGAACACTGAAGAACAATGGTGAGCATGGCAGGGTTGCAAGGAGAAAGCCACTGCTCTCCAAAAAGAACATTGCTGCTCGTCTGCAGTTTGCTAAAAATCACGTGGACAAGCCAGAACATGCCAGACTATTGAAAGAAAGTTTTGTTGACGGATGTTGCCAAAATAGAACTTTTTGGTTTAAAAGAAAAGTGTTATGTTTGGAGAAAGAAAAGCACTGCATTCCACCATAAGAACTTTATCCCATCTGTGAAACATGGTGGAGGTAGCATCATGGTTTGGGCCTGTTTTTCTGCATCTGGGCCAGGACGACCTGCTATCATTGATGGAACAATGAATTCTGAATGATATCAGGGAATTCTAAAGGAAAATGATGGTCATTGCGTTTAACTGGTGATGTTGTCAGAAAGAAAAGATCTGGTAAGCCCAAAGCCTCTTCAAGCAGAGAAGACCACCTGGTAAAATGAACATTTCTCAAAAACAATATTTCAGTAGAATGTAAGACCTCAGAAAACAAGACCCAGATTGTTCAAGAAGAACAATAACCAGAAGGTTTTCTGGATTCTAAAGAGGAATGATCACATTTTATTCTTCACCAAATCAATGCTGCTACTCACATTGTGAAGACCACCAAGAAGTGGCTTTAGATCAGTTACATCAAGCTCATGTTTTGTTCTGGTCAGAGTCCAGATTTGAAACATATAGAGAATATTTGGTCTCACATTAAACACAAAGTAACTGGGAAACATTTTTCAACTTTTCTTCAGCTGTTTGAAGCAATTACCATTGAGTGGAACAACATAGACTGTTCTATCTGTAAAAAGCTGTCAGAAAGTTTACCCATAATACTTAAACATTTAAGGAAATCAAAGGGGAAGATTTCATAACATTTGTTTCTTTATCTATATGTATATTTATTGCTAATTCCCTGATCAATTAAAAGTTATGTGTCTATTAAAAACTATTAAAAGCTTAATATTGTACAATTTTGGATTTGGCCCATTTTTATGCCCTGGGAGGTATTCCCCATATTTATGAGTAAGGGATCTGTGTCATCTCATGTATTTATTAAACACTCAGGGGGAACTTAAGAGAGTAAAATATAAATTATAAACATGATTCAGACACATTTTGTTTGTTTTGACGGATAAGTAATATTGTTATACAATTTGCTAAAAAGATTATTTTTAAGATTGTTTTTCCTCTCTTCCAATTAAAAGATCAATTTCTCATATTTATAATGCCCAAGGTCTAGTCCATCCAGAACCTGCCACCCAGCTACCATTGCACCAGACCCCACCCTTGAATTTCCACATCACCAGTTCAGGCTGAGACCGAGTGGGTTATGTGGGAGTCACCAGATGCTCATATATCACCTCCACGATGGCCTCCAAGGGGATTTGCCTGTAACCATAACCAGGGCAGGTCACACTGCTGTACTCTTGTACTTCTTATGGGGGTGTTTCAGATCTCCCTTCAGACTTGTTGACCATAGGAGCACAGTTCCTTCTACAGGAGGAACTTTTATAGTTATTAGAACTGTGCCCCTTTGTCGTGTTCTCACCACAGAAACTGGATGATTGTAGTTCCAGATCGCAGTGTTTAGGGCCTTTTTTTTAGCTCCTGCTTCAAAGCGGCATCTTTTCACAGTGCATGGAACAAGTATGTGGTGATTGGTCCAGATGTAGTGATGCAACTGAATAGTGATTGGTGCGAAAGTGGCTCATGATCCCCACTGGGAGAATCACGCTCTCATTGACATAGCTTTGAGGATCACTGAAGAGTTCAAGCACCTTCACCATGGCAAGGTCTAAATCCTTGAAGGGGAGGGATTAGATCTCTCTGTTGGTTGGGAATTTCTGGGGATCCCCCAGGAGAAGCTGGAATCTGTGGCCTTGGATAGAGAAGGATGGGCTGATCTCCTCAGCCTGTCTCCACCGCAACCCTGACCAAAAGATTTTAGTGTGAAATGAAGCTAATTGACCAGACATGTTTATACTCGTTATTTATTACTCATCTTTACCAATAGTGCCAATAATTCTAGAGCTGGCTGTAGGCCTCATGGAGACAAGATGATTATCAAGTAGCTCCACTACTAGGCATACATGTGTAGAAGCCAATTTTCCAACCCAACGTCATTAAGTTGTATTAGGATCAGAGTAGTGGGATGCCATTTGGGGGACGCACATGTAGAGTTGCTGCATGAGAGGTAATATGTACTTTGACATCACTGATTTGAATACCTGTTTAATTGAAGGTTTTATTTGAGTCACCAATTAGTGGCACTGTGAAACATAAACAGGGCAACAGTAATGCCTATCATCTGTAGTAACCAATTTTTTTTAATCACCCAATTCTACTCAGCAGCGAAGCAGCTTCAAATAGTTCATGAAGGGAGAAGGCGATGGTGGGGGAAGAAAAGAAAACAGAGGTTTGCTCTGCTCGGTAGGACTCACTGGGTGGTTCTGTCTGTTTATTTAGTCTGCCGAGGTGATGGGAACCGAGCAGTCCCTGCTGCCAATTTCATCTGCGTGGAGGAAAATATTCATATGAACAGACGGAATCCAAGGAAAGCGGACAGAGTCAAACACACTCAGGGGCCAACAGACACACAGAAACAGGCCTCACATGAAACAGTACCAGACTGAGATGCTGGCAAACGTCTCAGGACTTAGTTCAACACACCCCAAAACATGAGGGACCTTTTTTGCCTTGGGTTGGGCATCTCGGACAGAGATAAGATTGGCCAAGTAAGTCCTCAAGACTTACTGTATACTTTTGCACTACATAGGTGGGGGTCCTGGAAGGTTTATAAAGCAGTTTAGTCTTTTGATAGTAGCAGTGAATAATGTTTAGGGCAATATTAAGGTGCTAATTGGACTGGTGGATCTCAGTCATGAGAAGATGCCAGAATTTCAGTGTGTTGCCACTATTGCTTAAACATCAGAGGCAGTCTTGAAGCATGTCCCTCGTCTAAGCAGAAGTGATTTGTTTTTAACTAGAGATCGATAAAGCCTGTATGTCTCTGGGTGTCTATGGCATGTTTGTGTATCTGCTGTTTGGAATAGGACTCTGGCTTTTAACATGCCATTTTGAGCCATACTCAGATGCACAAGCATCATTGGCAATGGACAGTGTGTGGGTGGGTGTCTTTTTGCGCAGAAGTCCCAAAACTGACATAACCTCGTAAACAGCTGTCAGTCAGTAAAATTGGAATCAGGAAAATGACTGACTTCTCAAACTCCAAAAAACACAGTAAGTCTTAGAATTGATTTACAATTTGCATAGATGAAATGACAAGATGTGTTACTATGTAAAACAGCTTTGTAATAGGCAGCGCAACCAGCTGTAGCTGTAACTGTAAGGTTTAGTGGTGTCTACAGGTACTGACTGTAGTCCATCTGTTTCTCTACATACTTTGTTAGTCCCCTTTACTCTGTTCTCTAATGGTCAGGACCCCCACCTCAAATCAGGTACTATTTGGGTGGTGGATCATTCTCAGCACTGCAGTGACACTGATGTGGTGTTGATGTGTTATTGGGTGTTTCTTTGATACAAGTGGATCAGACACAGCAGTGCTGCTGGAGTTTTAAAGCATTGTTCATTCACTGTCCACTTTATTAGAGACATCTACCATATTGCTCCACCTTGTAGATGTAAAGTCAGATCTGTTTGTGTTAGTCATCCTCTAATCCTTCATCAGTGCTCACAGGATGCTGCCTACAGGATGCTGGTAGCTGGATGGGCATTTACTATATTTAACTACATTTAACTATTTTCAGTCCAACAGTGACAGTGAGGTGGTTTGTCTGTGTCTGATCCACTCAAATCAGCACAACACACTGCAATGCTGAGAATGATCCACCACCCAAATAGGACCTGATCTGTGGTGGTCCTCACCATTAGAGAACAAAGGGAACTCTGTAATCAAATATAACTACAAAGTGCAGTGACCACTAAAACTTAAATAAAGAATAAGCAGAATATAAAATGAAAAATATAGAATGCCTAAGACTTTTGCACAGCACTGTAGTTTTAGAACCACCACCTGCATCCAATCTCATGGGTTTCTAGAATGGAAGTCAGATGTTACAACATGGAGTTATTGGGCTTTGATGGGTGTCAAACAATATAAAATTCACTATGTTAGAAAATACAGTAATGTATTGTTACATTCCTGTATAGGGGGAAGCCGTAACACTTAAGGATAGCATGAAGGACCTGACACTTTTGTTTGATGGAAGCCAAAAATGTATTGATAGACAATATTATGAACAACACAGAAATCATCCAGAGGAAATATGAATCAGACAGTGAATGTGAACCAGTTTATATACTGTAGTTACAGGTTAGAGAGAATATACAGGTAGTGGGGGGACAAAAGATGTACCATTACAATAGGACAGGCACATACACTTATAAACAGCATTTACAACTTCTTACAAATAAGCCTCAGAATGTCATCCACAGCAAACACAAGTAACTTATCTTGATCTTGACTCGTGCATCCTTGCCTTAGACAGAGCAGAGCTGGGGGTTCATAGTCAAAGTCTTATGGTGATCAGAGATGTGGGGTTGCCGATGTCTCATGTGATCCCTCCTGGCTGTGTTACCTTCCAGTTCTCCTCTTTCTAGCTATGCTGCTATAGCTAATGCTGCCGGGGTCTCATGCTACACTCATGCTACACTTGGCATCAGTGATTGTTAACAGACTCTGTGCTCTTAATCAATAACTAACTGCATTTTCTGTTTTCTCTCCGAGCTGTGTTCCAGTATCAGTTCCTGCCACACATGATGTGCATCCGCTGTAGCTTCACTCAAGCTGCTTCCGTCATCGGCTCCGGTTCCACCATACCCGGGCCACACCAAAGGGGGTTGTACATTTATTTACAGCATTTAGCAGACACCCTTATCCAGAGCAATCCAAGCAATTGTGGGTTAAGAGTCTTGCTCAAGGACCCAACAGTGGCAGATGTGGGATTTGAACCCTGGACCTTCTGGTCCAGAGTCCAGTACCTTAACCGCTAGGCTGCCACAGTCCCTTGTCTGGGGATGAAGTGCTTAGACTCAGGATTCTAGAGTGACTCTGTGTATCGGACTACTTAATGCCGATGTGCATATTTGACATTTTTCTTGAAATATGACTCCATGAGTTATTAGTTTAGATAAATTAGTTTCATTCTTAGATTTATCATCTACGCCGCCCAAGGAGGTTGGGTCCCTTTTTGAGTCTTGGTCCTACCAAGGTTTCTTCCTCATAACACTAAGGGAGTTTTTCCTTGCCACTGTCACCCTAGGCTTGCTCAATTTGGGATTGGATGTAGATATTAGGAGATAAACTAAAATTGTAAAGTTGCTTTGAGACAATGCTCCATTGTAAAAAGCGCTATATAAATAAATCTGACTTGACTTGACACAAAAAAAGGTTCTAAACACATCAACCAAATATGAGCAATCGAGAAATGTCAAGGCAAATCTCTCTCTCACACACACACACACACACACACACACACACACACACACACACACACACACACAATCGAAACTAGTCTTTAAAGCTAGGAAAGGAGGTCAGCTGGTCCAATGAGTCCTGTTTTCTTATTTGTTGTGAAGAATTACATCGACACGTCCCAAATAATTTTTATCTTGTGTGGAATGGAAAAGAGCAAACTGTACACACTTAAAAGGGGATGAGAATTTGAAAAAAATAGCATAAAAGAAAAATACAAACATTTCTTATTTCACTTCAGGCTAAATACGGAATTAAAGAAGGGCACTGCAGCTGTTTCCAGAGTCTGTTGGGAGCAGTGACAGCTGAAAGGTTGCCACCCATCGTGATGATGTGATAGATCCCAAATCTCCACTAATGAAGCACAAAGTGATGCATGGCTACAGCTGGAGGGCTACAGGCTTTTTAACCTCTCGAGGCAGCACTAAGCAGGATATAACCATTGCAATCTATTTAAATACCACATTAATTGTTTATCATCAACTGAGTTTATAGCTCAGAATATTAATTTGAGTTTAAATAGCTACTGTCTTCGCTGGCATCACCAGAAAGAAATGCTTGGACCATGTCTATATGAAGCCCTGGTGCCTGGGTGGTCTGAATAAAATTCAAGCGACCTCTGATCTCAAGCTTTCCCCGAGCACATCACTGACACCCGAATAATAAAGGGAACATTTTTCAGCAATACCGACAAGTTAAGCAGTCCTGACAGCATATAATCATGTTCTAACTAATTGCTGTTGAGGTTTGCCCCTGCAATCACAGCCCCTGTATCTGCTGAAGATCATGCAGCACTGCTAAGTTCTGTTAACACAAAACTGGAAGCAAAAGGAACAGAACAAAAAGCAGATTTTAGGATTTTGTTATTCATTTATACAGTATCTGCCTCAGTTCTTTTAAATAAATTATATTTATGGACAGTCCTGTGACAACTCTGCTCAAATTACGTGTTATTATTTGAACGTTAATTCAAGCTTTAGCCTTAAGTATCAATAAAATCTACCATGAGTTAGTCTTCCAGTAAAGCAATACATTATTGCCATTCCAATGAATGACAATCCATATGTAAGCTTTGGATCAGCATCTTGAATGGATTTTATCTAAACCCAAATCATGCACAACTGGCTCTGCTTATGTCATATCAACACCAAGAACCATTTCTAGCTCCGTGTGGGTTCGAATTAAATGTAACAAAAGTGTTCGTTTTTAACACTCCAATAACAAGGAAAAATCAGCCGAGTGGTGTTTGAATATGGTTTGGACAAGTGTGTATGTTTTATGGAAATGGGTCTGGGGAAAACCACCCAGCGAGTATGGGGGCGTGTTGAGGTGGGGGTCTTCTAGAAGAAGCTGTTAGGCTGCAGGGCCTCACACAGAGACATGGGGCCACCCAGTATTAGGTCAATTCTGTTTATTTTTATCCTTTTGAAAACTGTTGTGCATTAGATGTTAGGCAGACCTTTGATTATCCATGTCAGCTCTAGCTGCTTGGAACTGGTGTGTGACTGTGTGTGTGTGTAAAGGGTCAAAGGTGGACATAGAATAACAAGGAAGACTGGGGGTTCTTATTGTCAGTTTGATATCTGTTCAGAATCACTACTATAAGCATTTAAATCAACATAAAGAGCCTCACTGTCCATCCGGCCCACACGGCAAGAAATATTTTGCGATTTTGGAAAACCGCCTCAATTTTCTGACCACATTACATCAACCACCAGTTCCTGTAGATTTCTTCTGCACAACATCAAAAGAACATGTCCTTTTTTTCTGACCACAGAAGCTCCTCAGATCTTCATACAGGCTCACATCATTTCCAGACTCTGCCTTCACGCTTCATTAAAGAGAATTCAGAATGCTGCTGCTCGTCTGGTGCACAGTCAGTTTGCTCATGTAATTCCCTTACTGAGACTCCTCTGGCCTCCATCTACAGCTACGATCACATTTAAATCACTTGTCCTCAGTTTCCAGGTCTCAAAAGGCTCTGCTCCAAAGGTTCTGCTGTGCATATATATGGGGGTGGGGTTGGGAGTTGTTAATCAGTTTCAGTTTCAGCTGACTAGAGGAGCAACAATGAGACGACCCCCAAAACAGGAATGGTTTAATAGGTGAAGGCTATTGCTATTTTGTTCCTCTTCATCTTTTCTGGCTTGAGTTTTCACTAGTCAGTGTCACTACTAGTACCATGGTGTGGTACCTGGACCCTACAGAGGTTGCACAGGTGGTCCAACTCCTGCAGGACAGCACATCAATACGTGCCATTGCCAGAAGGTTTGCTGTGTCTCCCAGCACAGTCTTAATAGTATGGAGGAGATTCCAGGAGACAAGCAGTTACTCTAGGAGACATGGACAAGGCCGTAGACGGTTCTTAACCCTTCAGCAGGACCAGTATGTGCTCCTTTGTTCAAAGAGGAACAGGATGAGCACTGCCAGAGCCCTACAAAATGCCTGCTGGTGTGAATGTGTCTAACCAAACAATCAGAAACAGGGTGAGGGTGCCCCGAGGGCCCGACGTCCTGTAGTGGGTCCTGTGCTCACTGCCCAGCTTGATTGGTATTTGCCATAAAACACCATAATTGGCAGATCTGCCACTGGTGCCCTGTGCTTTTCACAGATGAGAGCAGGTTTCACCTGAGAATGTTATGGCACCTGCAACATCATTCAGCATGACCAGTTTGGTGGTGGGTCAGGGACGGTCTGGGGGAGGCATATCCCTGGAAGGACACACAGACCTCTACAGGCTAGATAACGGCACCCTGACTGCTATTAGGTATCGGGATGAAATTCTTGGACCCATTGTCAGACCCTACGCTGGTGCAGTGGGTCCTGGGTTCCTCCTGGTGCACGACAATGCCCGGCCTCATGTGGTGAGAGTATGCAGGCAGTTCTTGGAGGATGAAGGAATCGATACCATTGACCGGTTCCCCCACTCGCCTGACCTACTCCAATAGAACACCTCTGGGACATTATGCTTCAGTCCATCCGATGTCGCCAGGTTGCACAGGGAGCTCAGTGATGCCCTGGTCCAGATCTGAGAGGAGATCCCCCAGGACAACATCCGTCATCTCATTAGGAGCATGTCCCAACGTTGTCAGTCACTTGTATGCATGTCTGACAACAATCAATGTGTCATCCTTTTGTTCCTAACACATTACCCAGCCCATATCAGGAAAGATATTCTGCATATTCTGATGTGTTTTCAAAGTGTTCCTTAAATTGTAAGGAACAGTGTACAGTGGTTTGAAAAAGTGCTCGCCCCATTCCTGAGTTCCTATTTTTTTGCACATTTGTAACACTTAAGGGTTTTGGAACATCAAACCAATTTAAATATTAGTCAACGACAACACAAGTAAACACAAAATGCAGTTTTCAAATGAAGGTGTTTATTATTAAGGAAGAAAATAATGGCCCTGTGTGAAAAAGTGATTGCTCCCTAAACCTAATAACTGGTTGGGCCGTCCTTAGCAGCACATGTATATACACATACACACACACACACACACACACAGTATGTGCACTTGCTGTGCAATCTCTTGCTCTTCATACTTTAATACCTGTTCACCTTGCACTTAAATTGAACTGTATAACTACGTAACCTGACAGTGTGTTTTAGTGTCTTCTGCATTAGTGCATCAGTGGGAAACTCCGTGCACTATATAGGTTTCTGGACATCCCTTCTAATTAGTACGCACTGCAATTTCACTTACTTGTAAGACACATTACATAAAGCATACATTTCTGGATTCCCCATAGACAAACAGTGGCAATAGAATGGGTTGTACTGAATTACCCAGTGACTCAGATCATCAACTTTCTACTCTGTTGTCCTTAAAGTCCACAGAAAATTGGTTTTCCAACTTGGTTGACTTGCAGAGAACCTGGACCTCAACTCCACCAGACACCTTGAAAATGCACTGAAATGCCAAAAGTGAGTCAGGGCTTTTTGTCTAACATCAGAAGCCAATCTCAGAGTCATGGTCCCAAGTCTAGCGATGAGGCCTTTTAGAAGAACAAAGGCTGTTGTAGCAGCAAAGGTTGGGGACAAAGTAAGTACTAATACTCATATTTCAGATGTAGAACTGCAAATCAGAAAAAAATTGGAACATGTCATTGCAGACAGTATGAACCAAAGATATTTCAGGTTTTTCTGGTCAGCTTCCCTTCATTTGTTAATAAACATCCATTTCAGGCCTGCAACACATTTTAAAAAAGTTGGAACAATTTGGGGCTAGTAACGAGGTAAAAAAAATAAATATTGAATTGAATTCAAACAGGTAATGTCAACAGGTGATTAGAATTATGATTTGGTACAAAAGGCTGAATCTGAGGAGTGAAGATGGGAAAGAATGTTTTTGAAAAAGAAAGACTTTTTCTGATTTGGCTTGTTTTGCATTGTCTTGTTGAAAAATGTCCCTGGAATAGATGTCTTGAAGGCAGTTTATGTTGTTCTAAGATCTCAGTGTACTTTTCTGCAATAATGCTGCCATCACAGACATGTAAATGACCTTTGCCAAGGGCACTGACCCGACCCCATACCATGTCAGAGCCTGGCTTTTGGACTTGTTGCTGATAACAGTCTGGATCCGCTAGCCGGGAGTGTCGAGTGGGCGGTCTGGCTGAACTGGGCTTCGGTCCTCGTGATCTTGACTCGTGCATCCTTGCCTTAGAATAAGGGCAGAGCTGGGGGTTCATAGTCAAAGAGTCTTATGATCAGAGACGTTGGGTTGCTGTATTCTGCCTCCCGTGGGGTTGCCGATGTCTCATGTGATCCCTCTTGGCTGTGTTACCTACCAGTTCTCCTCCTTCTAGCTATGCTGCTATAGCTAATGTTGCCGGGGTCTCATGCTACACATGGCATCAGTGATTGTTAATAGACACTGTGCTCTTAATCAATAACTAATTACATTTTCTGTTTTCTCTCCAAGCTGTGTTCTGGTACCAGTTCCAGCCCCACACATGATGTTCATCCACTGTAGCTTCACTCAAGCTGCTTCCGTCATCAGCTCCAGCCCCATCATACCCGGGCCACTTAATGCCGATGTGCATATTTCACATTTTATTCGAACTATGACTCCATGACTTTAGTTTCGCTCTTAGATTTATCATCTACGCCGCCCAAGGAGGTTTGGGTCCCTTTTTGGGTCTTGGTCCTCCCAAGGTTTCTTCCTATAACACTCAGAGAGTTTTTCCTTGCCACTGTCGCCCTAGGCTTGCTCAATTTGGGATTGGACGTAGTTATTAGGAGATAATCTAAACTTGTAAAGTTGCTTTGAGACAATGCGCCATTGTAAAAAGCGCTATATAAATAGATCTGACTTGACTTGGATGGTCCTTCTTGTCTTTGGTCCAGAGCACACAGCGTCAAAAAATGATCTGGAATACTGATTGGTCTGACTACAATATACATTTCCATTGTGTGATGAGCCATCCTAGAGGCCTCAGAGACCAGAGAAGTCGATGCCGCTTCTGGACACGATTATCATAAAGGTTCTGTTTTTCATAGTAATGTTTTAAGTGGCATTTGTGAATGTAATTTGGAGTGCCGTCTGAGGGACCGTGCCTCTTCAGTTTAGGCTTGCACCCTTGGCCTTTACACACTGAAATTCCTGCAGATTCCTTGAATTGTTTAATGATATTATGCACTGTAGAGGGAGAAATATGTAAATCCCTTAGAATATTTCATTCATTTTCTCAACTGGAGATCCTCTGGCTATGTTTGATTCAGCCTTTTGTGGATACTGCTTTTGTACTAAATTATGATTATAATCACCTGTTTGAAATCAGGTCATTATTTAGTTGTTTTTTTTTTTACCTCATTACTAGCCCTAAATTGTCCCTGTCCCAACTTTTTTTTGGAATGTGCTGCAGGCCTGAAATGCAGGAATGGGTGTTAATTAACAAATGAAATGAATTTGATCAGAAAAAAAAACTGAAATATCTTGGGTTCTTGGGAGAGCCGTTTTACAGAGCAGCAGGGTGAAGCACTTTTATGCCTTCTTGTGGCAAGACCCAGTGTCTAATCAGACAACACCAGTAATCATCTGCATGCAGTTTTGCAGCAATCCAAAATTTCTGTCTGGGAGTGATTTTTTTTTTGCCAAATCAGTATATTACATTTTTACATTTACAAAAATGTTTGTTTCAGTTAATCAGTTTATATCAAACTGTACATAACGTCAGTGTTCTGTAGCACCTGGATGTTATATTAATTTAATAATACATCGAGCTACGGCCACAATCTCCTGAAGACGTTGTATATGGAAAGTGCTCTGTTAATTACGCTTACTTTCTTTAGCAACACACAAAACTACCACTATAACCATCACTAAACTAGTGCATGGAACAGTGTTAAGAGGCAGAGTCTTTTCTGTTTCCCTATGCCATCTATAAATGTTATATGCACCACTGTGGCTTCCCCAGCCAAGGGTTTGGATCTGGATCTGAGGCCTGAACACAAACACCTATTCTAATATGTCAGAGGTGAACATTTATTTAGTGAATAAAAGATTTAAGATGACAACAAACATACATAACTAAACAAACTGTAAAAACAAGTAATTCTGGAACAAGGACACCACAAAAACAGAACTTAGCTTAACACTCAAACAAACCAAACTACATGATTTTGGTCTTGTGTGCAGGTCATGCCAGATTTGGTGACCTGGCCTTCAGTGCCTCAACAGCTGTTCGTAGAGCCTGGTAGGATCCTAAGTCAAAAAGACAACAATAAGCTTTGTCACCTTTTATTTTATTTCCATCTTTCTGAAACTACACACAGATGTAACGTACCTTGCAGTTTCTCCATGTATGCATCAATTTTCGGTAGATCACCGACAATGTCATACGACGCATGTTCCATGGCTCTGGCGATTTCACTACCTCCCTAGAACCCACCAATTGGTGAACGTGTGTCAGAAAGAAAGCAAATGCAAGTCTTTTTTGCGTACCTCTTAAAGTGAACGGTGTACAGTAGTAGAGTGTAGGGGTGCAACGATACAGAAATTTCACCATGATAGGTATTGCTGTTTTTGCTCCATGATACGATACATTTTTGATACAAAATGAAGAAAGACATTTGATTTTAATTCCCTTTTTAATGTAGAGATCAAGGAGGCCAATACAACTTCCTGCTCTGCAAGCTTGGAACATGGCCTGATGTGCTGGAGTAAAAAAAAAATTCACCAAACAGCTCTGCCATTGCTGATTTCTTTTTTGAAGGGCATGATCCAGGCACCTCAGAGTACACACTCTCTTCTGAAGGACTTGTGTCTATATCCTCTCTAGCTTTGCACTATAGAGATACATTATGAAAACTTATTTATATTGAGTTTCTATTTCCTCACATTAACAAAAACAGCATCAAGCTTACCTGCTGCTGCCCAATGCTTAAACTCTGTGGTGAGTATCTAGATGGGCCACAGAACCTATAACACAATCTGCCGCTAGATGTCGCTGTTGCTGTAGAACTGCGGCTGGCTTTCCTGCTATGCAGACGACTGCATCTCTGCAGTGCTGGTTGATGAACGGCTCAGTTTTTTTTTTTCCAGTAAATAAACTCGTATTGTATTCGATTCACAGCTTGTATCATATCGAAACTCCCTCATCGAAAAAAATTACATTACTACGTGTATTGTGACACTCCTAGTGGAGTATTCAGAAGACTGAATTATATGAATTTACTTCTGACACATTAAATGAGTGCATGTGAACACCCAGTGAGAAGATAAAAGCACACACCTGCAGATCCTCATAGAACCTCTCCTCTAACTCAGAGATCTGACCCATGGCTTCAAGTTCTGCAGGAATATCCTCCTGAAAATATACACTTGTTTTAGATTCAACCGTCACCTTTAGAGTCCCAAAATGCAGAGTTTTAGAGAGTGTGCATGAGGGGTTCTAATATTTACTTATTGAACAACTGAAAATCCAAATGAGCCACACATTTCTTACCTCCTCTATGAAGCTGTTGCCCCCCACTGACTCCTCTGATAGCTTAGTGTTCTCCTTTGCCCCTCCTGCAGACACACCATTCAACTCCTTCACCCTGCCAGGCAGATTGAGAATTGAGTGTGAAACCAAGTCTAGCCACAAGAGGGAGCATTCAGACAACATAAATCATGACTGAGAGCAGCAGAATACCAGGATGGACGTTTACATTAAAAGGAGCATGTACCTGTCGGCATAACGTAGTGTATTCAGTGTGTAATCGCAAGAGCTCATTCCAGGGGAGATCATGGCAATCTGAAAGGCACAACACTGACAATTTAATACTCCTCTCATAAATAAAAAACCCTAAGCACACATTTAAATTAGATTTTAGACGTTCAGTACTGGCAGTTCTGGTGTCTGTGGTTTGATGTTGTATTTATTTTAAGTCAGCAGGTGTGTGACCCTGTAATGTTACGGGGAACATTACAATATCACATTAACATTAACCAAGAGAACAAATCTCAGGCAAATCTTTTAGCTAATTTTGCTGTCAGGTTAAAACAAACAACAACAAAAAACAACAAACAGAGATAAACATCAACAAAAACAGCATTTTTAGGAGATATCTTGAAAAAGATATCTCCAACATGAAACAGAGAGAGACTGATGGCAGGATTCTGTTACATTTACATTGTATGCCATTTAACAGACACCCTTATCCAGAGCGACTTACAACTGATACAATTCCTACAATCCGAGCATTTGTGGGTTAAGGGTCTTGCTCAAAGACAACAGTGGCAGTTTGGGAAAGGTGGAATTTGAACCCAGGACCTTCTGGTCCATAGTCCAATACCATAACCACTTGGCTACTAAAGTCCCAAAGTTCCAGAATGTGATGCAGTCAACTGGAAAACTGTTGAGTGAGCATGTAATGAAATGCACTGCTGGCAATATCAGACCATCAAAAACAAACCAACAGGGGACTGTGGCAGCCTAGTGCGTAAGGCTGGGGAAAGACTCTAAACCACCTGAAATCATGAAAAACTGAGGCCGTTATCTTGACGCTCCACATAAATACTGGAATGTATATTTATATATTTATATAATACTTAAAATGCACTGGCAAGTGACTACCATATTTTCCGGGCTATAAAGCGCACCGGGTTATAAGGCGCATGAAATGAAACAAAACTCTTAAGTTCCGTCGGAAGCTCAGTTTGGTCTTTACCTGCCGCAGGGCGTCTTCTTGCTTCCTCCACTTCCGTATCATTGATTCGTTAATGTTGAATTCTCTCGCAGCTGCTCTATGACCATGTTGTTGTACTGCGTGACTGATGGCGTTGAGTTTGAAATCCGCTTCGAAAATAAATGAATGAATGCACGTACCCTAATACTGAAGCACATACCGTATTCCCCGCTATGCTGCGCACTACGGTTGCCGTGAGCTTCGTAACTTACCAAGGCCGTGCTAAAACATTTTGACAGATTTATGAGCGCCGTGTACCATCTACAATCGGTTCTAGGTCAGAAAGCACAACCAGAATTAATTCATACATTAGACGCACCGCACTTAAAGGCGCACTGTCGATTTTTGAGAAAATTAAAGGATTTTAAGTGCGCCTTATGGTCCGAAAAATACGGTAACCAAGAGGTGCCTTTCGACCAAGTCGAATTAAAGGGTAGGCTCTTGACCACTACGCCAAACCCTCACCAGGATATGCAGAGTTAAACCAAGAAAACACGTTGAAGAGTGAGGCGAAAAAACCCCAACAAAAAACAAACAAAATCGAAATAGAAAAATCGTTGTTTAACTCATTAAAGATCTATTTATACTTTAAAGAGAAATACAGTTGCTGGGATTGCTACAGAAATGCCACACAGACTTAAGAATTACAACCTCAAATCACAAAGTTGGAACAGGACAAAGTTATCAAGAAGAGGCCACAGTGTTTCTTACATTTACTTTGACTTTTATTTCATTGCAGAAAGTATGAACCCAGGATGTTTCATGTTTAGTCTGGTCAACTTCATTTAATTTGTTAATAAACATCCATTCCTGCATTTCAGGCCTGCAACACGTTCCGAAAACAGTTGGGACGGTAAAGCATTTGTAATGCTGCAATTCCTGCTCACAACACTTAAAAGATGCTTTGGCTCAGAGAATACCAAGCGATTCAGTGTTTCAATTATTTTGTCCCATTCTTCCTGCAAACACGCCTTAAGGTGTGCAACAGTACGGTGTTGTCGTTGCACATGGCGTCCATTTCTTTCAAAAAAAGGAGGGAATACATTGTTTTTAAACTTATAAATTTCTCACACACGTTGATAAACTGGAGATCCTCTGCCAGCCTTTGTTCCTTAAAAACTCAGCCTCTTCTGTGGATACTGCTTTTTACCATTTCAAAATTATAATCACCTGTTTGACATCACATCATTTAGTCCTCCACCATTACTAGCCCTAAACTGCCTCCATCCGAACTGTTTTTGGAACGTGTTGCAGGCCTGAAATGCAGGAATGGATGTTTACTACCAGTTGAAGTTGACCAGACAAAACATGAAATATCTTGGGTTTATACTGTCTGCAATGAAATAAAAGTCAAAGTAAATGCAAGACACTTTCTGATTTGGGATTGTAGTCCATGTCAATGGTCTTATTTCTCATAGTTTTCTAAGAGTGGAGAAAGAAAAAATCCTGCATGCATTTGGTTAACAAGGCTTTTCATCAGTCACATTCCAGCAGTTCCAGCCCCACACATGATGTTCATCTGCTGTAGCTCCAGTCAATCTGCTTCCGTCATCAGCTCCAGCCCAATCATACACTTAATGCCGATGTGCATACTTCACATTTTATTCGAACTATGACTCCATGACTTTAGTTTCGTTCTTAGATTTATAATCTACGCTGCCCAAGGAGGTTGGGTCCCTTTTTGAGTCTTGGTCCTCCTAAGGTTTCTTCCTATAACTCAGGGAGTTTTTCCTTGCCACTGTCGCCCTAGGCTTGCTCAATTTGGGATTGGACGTAGTTATTAGGAGATAATCTAAACTTGTAAAGTTGCTTTGAGACAATGCGCCATTGTAAAAAGCGCTATATAAATAGATCTGACTTGACATTATTGCGAAGCAGCCAAATCGGACTTACCATGCAGGTTCTGGAGTTCTCGCCGATGAAGGAGTCTCGAAGCACCTGAGTAAGCTTACTCATCCTGAAGGGAATGTGCTCACTGTTCTGCCCCAGTGATCGGATGCACTCCTGGGAATTTAGACACATCGGTAAGGGTGCAGGATAGCACTTCAGATTTCTCCCAACACAAAATCCAAAAGTCAAACGGATCCATCATGTGGGAAAGTCCACATCTTAGCAAAACTCAGACGTTTCACTTAACGTCCAAGATGCATTCTGTGAAACTGAACATGTGATCTGGATGCTGTCCAAACACACACATACTGTACTTAGCAACAATGGAATACTATAGTTTTCGGGTACTGACCAGATACTGCAGTTTCCCCTACACTGATGCATTTAATATCAACACTGACTGACAGATATTGATTTGTTTTTTTTTTTATTATTTAAGATGTCACTTCAAAGCTGCATGAACAGCATCGTTTCAGTCAGCCCCTCCTTACCCAGCATGCTCTATACCTCGCACGCTCATGCACACATTTAAGGAAATAGAAATGTTTATTAATATATCTTAAGTGACAGACAGAGACATTTCCTGTTGCATTTACAACGACAGCAGGTTATTTATAGAACCTGAAATTTAGGTGCTTATAAGGAGCACAGCGCCAGCCAAATGCTACTAAGCATTCAGTGTGCTGATGCCACGTGTGTTTATTAAAACTGTATTAATAAATCCTTCCACACCACAGGTTGCACTGTTGTGTGTGTGTGTGTGTGTGTGTGGCATTATACCTGCTAAATGTATCTGCCAAAGTAATGTATGGGTTAAGTAGGTTAAAAACCTTAAAGGATCATAAGCTTATTATTCAACATCACAGGTGGATGTACTGTATAGGCCAATAGACATAATGCAGCACCTACCTGTATGTAAGAATATGATTTACTTTGGAAAAGGGGGATCAAAGTTATAATGCATCGGGGGTAACATGAAAAAGTACCACACATTACCTTCAATGCCAGAAGACTGCGATTGATCTCTGCCGTCTCCACCATGGTCTGCCGATCATTGCTGCTGACATCTGTACCCCGCTCGTTTCCTGCCAGGTCAACCAGAGAGAACTTCCCATGGAGCAACTTGCGCCTCCTCAAAATCACCTGCAGGACGGCGTGGGAACGGGACGAGTTGGCATTGGCAAACGTCTGGCCAGACGTCCTACAACAGATGTGAAAACAAGCAATCCATTTGGTCATGAACATGTTTATAAAACAAACAGCACACCAACACTGCAAGATTTAACCAACGGTGACCCTGTAACCACTACCAATGACCCAGAAGCTGAATAATATACCTGCATGCGCTGCCTTTCTCAATCATTTTTATGACATCATCAACAGATGCAACAGGCATTTCCTGCAAGCCAACAACTTGCATCTGCTGGTTTTCGTCCTCGAGAACACGCAGTTTAGCCTTCTTATTCAGCAAATCAAAGACCTGAAAACACATTACACACAAGTGTGTATGTAGTCCCTTAAACTACTGACACTTTATTTCAATAACTATGGCAGAACCTTGTCGCAGTGTTTGTTTTCATATCACAACACAGCAGTTTAAAAAAATACAAACTAAATAGTGTAGATTTTCTCCCAGTTCTGGCCATAGCCAGCCATAGTAATAACTACAACAATAGCAATAATAATAATAGCAATAATAATAATAAATAATCCATTTTATTTATAACACTTTACATTTAAATCAAATATCAAAGTACTACAGGATAATAGAGAAAATTACTGGAAAATTAAGTTAATTGATTTATGTAGTATAAATCAAGGATGCTTTCAAAACACCCATATCGGTCGACCACTAAGTTTTAACGTCTGATGCCGATACTTGGAGAGCAGGGTGACCGATGGCCGGTATATAATGCCAAAATCGCTTTTTTTTTTGTTGCAACTCATAAAACTACTGCTAATAATAAATGATACACTAAAAATGAGACATTGCAGAACTTAAATGAACATTTATTTAAGTTATAAATGCACTGTGTTTGTATAGAAAATGGACAGCACAAATGTTCTCCCTTGCTGATGCAGGATGACTTATTGCTAAGCACACTCTTATCATGGTGTAAGATTTAAATGTTGTACTACCACAACCTCTCCACTTCAGCATGGTTATCGCTCAGCCTGCTTCATTGCCTCCGAGGAGCAGTTTCTGTTGGTTGGTTGGTGAATTTTTACACCATTTCAGCACTTCAGCCAATTTCGTGGCAGGAACAGTAATGTTATCATTATATTATCCTTAGATATGGGCTCTTAGTTTTGTGAGAGTTAGGGATTTCAGTAGTTTGCTTTCTTTGTCTCGGTTGAATATTTTGGGTAAAGTGTAAGACCATTATCGCTCAGTAAATCATTTACTTACCTACATGCCAACAAAGGCCTCAAACTATGTGAAAATGATACACTACTTACTATGGAAGTCCTGAACAACTTAATTTAACCAGAGTGTTTTTTTCTTTGGCAAAATGTACTATTATTTGGGAATGTAAAATATACCCTTTCATATTGACACAAGACAAATTTCTCTTCAACATCCAAATTGGACAAAACTTTTGCACAGTGCTGTTTATTTACGAAAAAAAAAAATTGGTTTCACATCTGTAATGCACTGTGCACTAACCTTTCCATTGTAGATCTCAAAAAACGTTACATATGGACACAAGTCCAAGGTGGCATATTTCTTGTGCTGAAGAAGAGTGAACACATCGTGTGCTGTAAAGTACAAAAAGAAGTTAAGCAAGCAAGCTTACTGCAAAATGATTTTTATCTGCAATATGTAAACAAGTCACCTGCCAATGCATAGATTCCCTTAGAGCTGTTCTGGTTTTTTCCTGAGAAATCCCCTCCCATCGTCTATAAAGGGTACAAACAATGTAATGAGATATTCTCAAGTCTACAGTGGGGGCCAAAAGTCTGTGACCACTAGTGAAAAAGCTTGATTGGATCTCTGTGGAGAAGGATTTATAATGCAGCAGGATAATGACCCAAAACACACCTCAATGGAGTCAGAGTGCTGATCAGGCTTAGGTATCGTAACCGGATTCCGATTCAGAACCAAAATTCCAAGAATCAGGTAACCCTTAAAAAACTGAATTCTGATTCCACTTATCGGTTCCTACTAACATTTTTTGCTTCAAATATACACCCGTGGTTAGTGCAAAAATCCGTCTGTATTAAGGAGGAATCTATCCATCAGGACTGGTGCGCCATGTAATCACGCATGTCAGCACGTGCTTTTGTTTTGATACGCTCCGGTTTGGCAAAAGGTTCACACAAAGGTTTGGCTCCGGTTTGAGAGAAAACAGGCTAAATGCAATATGTGTGGAAAGCTGATCTGTTGTAAAGCATCTCCGACATGGCAAAACATCTAAATAGTGAGCCGATACTGAGCTTCAGTAGCATAGTGTTCAACTTAGCCCAAATGCTGCATTAGCCAGGAGAGTCTAGCATTTAAATGTGAACAAAGCTTAACATGGCTTAATGTCCTAAAACAATGACCTAAGAACACTAAACTTCTCTGAATTAGAACTGGTCATAAGTAATCTCTTTTGCTCAAATGATGAACGTGTGGTCCAAAGGGAAAAGCAGTCATTTTTACCTTAAGCTTTTATTCTTCCCTTTAAATCTATAATAAAACGTAAAAAATTATTACTTTCCACTTTCCCTTTAAACCACATGTTCATAATTTCAGCAGTGGAGATTACTTTTGACCAGTAGTAACAGAGAAGTTTGGTGTTCCTAGGTCAATGCTTTTGTACATTAATCCACATTACCTTTTTAATTATAATAGGTTCAGATGGGACGAAACAGCTTAATGGAAAATGATTACTTTAACTTGGAAATATAAAGAAAGAAAAAATAAAAAAATAAAAAAAGAAAAAAAAAAAAAATATATCTATATAATAATAGAGAATAATAAAATATCTATATATATAGGGGGGGGGCCACACACACACCACATACAGACCTACATATATATATACACACACATACATACACTCTATCTCTACCCACCTACCCACCCACCATATAACACACAAAGATACACATCCATTATACCATACTATAGATGTGTGCAGGGGAGATATATTAGTAATTGAACTCGATAGAGATGGGGAGAATCTTCACACCACACACACACCACCGGAGACACACACAATTGTACTAGATATAGATACACACACCCACCACATGACACACACTACACACTTATACATACAGACATACGGACATCTATACATCTAGATATATTTCATATATTTATTCGGCTCTATATAATCTATATATATGTAGTATATAGTATTTATACCCATCCATACATAATATATCACAGGACACAGAGGGTCAGGAGTCTGCACACGATGACAGAGGAGCATACATACATATACATGGAGGACATATAATATATATATATATATATATATATTATATATATATCATATATATATATATATATCCCATACCATACATAATATATATATATTGGTCTATATGTATAGCGTCTGTAGTAGGTATGAGTAGTATGTATGTGCTATACTATATAATATCGATCTCTTCAGTCATATCTTATCTCTATATCTACAGCACCAAGAAGAGAGAGAGATAGAGAGAATATAGTTGAGACGAGATATCCAATATATGAATATGAGTAGATATATAGTATGTTAATTGAGATGTCGTCGGATATAGTATATAATCTATATATATAATATATACTATCTCTATCTCTATATATATCTATAGAGATACATATATATCTATACTATATATATCTATATATGAACATACGAATCCATACCTCGACTAATATAATATAATATATACTATATATAGATAGTATATATCATATATCTATATATCTATCTCATCTATCTCTCCCACACATACATATCTATGAGTAGGTATATATAATAGAATATAGAATGATGATCATATTGAGTATCCTAACTATAGATCTATATCATATAATTCTATATATATATCCACATCCTACCTCATACATCTCTCTATTCATATCTATATATATATATCTATATATATATATATCTACGATCTAGATATATCTATATATATATACACACATACATACACACACATACATACATATACACACACATATACACACACACACACACACACTTTATGCTTAAAAATTTGGCACTTAAAAAACAAAACAAAAAACAATAACAAACAAAAACCACACACACCATTTTGGAATTGAAACTTGGACTCGATATCAAACCGATATCGAGAGGAAGAATTGGAACCAATAAAATGCAAACGATATCCAACCCGTGTTGACTGTCAGAAATTTTCCTCTATAGTCAGCTGACCTAAATCGAGCACTTGGACAGAGAATGCCAAAAATTTGCTAACTTCACAACATGCTTGTGGAATATTTTGAAAGTCCATGTCAGCTCAATGCATGCTGTCTTCACAGCAAAAGGGGGAACCTAATGATATGGATTGTTTTTGTTCACAAAGATTCAACTTTTCAGTCATTGTTATTTTGATATATTATTTGTTATGAAAAAAAGCAAACTAGAGGTCTCAGACCTTTGTCCCCGCTATATATCAGGTACATAGAAAGAGAGGTACAGTATACATACATGAGTCTTTCCGCTCCCCGTCTGTCCATATGCAAAACATGTTGCCCTTCCACCCTCAAAGATGGTCTTGACAAGAGGTTTGGCAGTGAATCTGACAATATGAAAAAAATAGTATTCAAAATGTATCAGCATTGGCCACATCTGGTGGTACTGAAACTAAAGGCTTTTGTAATTTTCAAAGCCCCAATATATCCACCTATCTCAACAAGTAGTCTGTGCATAGTAGAAAGTAGAAAATGCATGGGTCGTATAACCCAAGAGACTGGACCTTGTCAGGAACCTGCTATTTAAGCCCTATTTAGAATATTCATCCAGTACTGCATGTGAACATCTAGTTTTGTGTTTTTCAACTGATGCAAGTTCTTGTTAAGCATCAAAACTTAAGCATCAATTGTGGCTCAGCAGTTAAAGTGCTGAACTATAGCCAAGTTGCCACTGATGGGCCCTTCAGCAAGGTCTTTAACCCTTGCTTTGATTGTACATTGTAAATGTGCAGCAGCTGTCAGTTGCTAAACTCTGATAGATAAATACATCATCAATTCTATTGCTGGACCCACACAAAACACGGCCTGTCACCATTCTCAATGGTGCATTCTCATGGGCATTCTTAATGCCCGAATCACCTCTGCATTCAGCTTTCCCGTACAACAAAAAAACTGAACGAATGTCAGTTGCTGCAGCTATGGAGTTAAATATTCTTAGTCACACAGTGCGCTTATCTATCTCAATATATGTACATTTACGGCATTTAGCAGACGCCCTTATCCAGAGCGACTCCCAATTGATATAATCTTTACAATGCAAGCAATTGTGGGTTAAGGGTCTTGCTCAAGGACCCAACAGTTGCAGCTTGGCAGAGGCAGGATTTGAACCCTGGACCTTCTGGTCCATAGTCCAGTAACTTAACCACTAGGATTAGGACCACAGTACATACATACATACATACATAGATACACGGATAGATGGACAGACAGACTTCTTATTGTCATTCAAATTTACACTGTACAGTGCTCATAAGAACGAAATGTCATTGCCTTGGCTCAAGGTAGGTATGTCAAGTCAAGTCAAGTCAGATTTATTTATATAGCGCTTTTTACAATGGAGCATTGTCTCAAAGCAACTTTACAAGTTTAGATTATCTCCTAATAACTACGTCCAATCTCAAATTGAGCAAGCCTAGGGCGACAGTGGAAGGAAGGAAAAAACTCCCTGAGTTATAGGAAGAAACCTTGGGAGGACCAAGACTCAAAAAGGGACCCAACCTCCTGGGCGGCGTAGATGATAAATCTAAGAGCGAACTAAAGTCATGGAGTCAAAGTTCGAATAAAATGTGAAGTTATGCACATCGGCATTAAGTGGCCCGGGTATATGGGGGGGGATGATAAATCGAAGAGCGAAACTAAAGTCATGGAGTCATGGTCGAATAAATGTGAATTATGCCACAGTGGAGCTCCATCAGATGGTACATCATGTGTGGGGCCGGAATGCCGGAACACAGCTCGGAGAGAAAACATAAAATGGTAATTATTTATTGATTAAGAGCACAGCTGGTGTTTATTAACAATCACTGATGCCATGTATAGCATGTAGACCCCCGGCAGCATTAGCTATAGCAGCATAGCTAGAAACCTAGAAAGAGTAGAACTGGTAAGGAAACACAAGCCAAGAGGGATTCACATGAGACATTGGCAACCCCACGAGCGGCAGAAAGACAGCAACCAACGTCTCTGATCACCATAAGACTCTTTGACGACTATGAACCCCCAAGCTCTGCCCTTATTCAAGGCAAAGGATGCATGAGTCAAGATCATGAGGACCGAAGCCCAGTTCAGCCAGACCAGCCCCACCACGGACAGCCTCCCGGCTAGCGGACAAGGCGCAGGCCATACATGACTTCAGACCTCCGTCCCCAGCAACCCAAACCATGCAACCTGGTCCTAAATCTAGTCAAAAGCCTGCGTAAATAAGTATGTCTTTAGCCTAGACTTTAAAACTTGAGGGTTGTCTGAATCTCGAACGAAAGTGGGAAGTTTACTTCCATAGTTGGGGGGGGGCCATTTTATGAGAAAGCCTTTCCCCCCTGCTGTGACTTTTTTTAATTCTAGGACTAAAAGAATTCCTGCACCCTGCGAACGAAGTAGACGAGTTGGATTGTAAAACTCTAAGAGGTCACTCAGATAATGTGGGGCCAGGCCATGGGAGAGCTTTATAAGTTATAAGAAGTATTTTGTAATCAATGCGGAATTTGACTGGTAACCAGTGCAGTGATGATAGAACAGGAGTGATATGATCAAATTTTCTAGTTTGAGTTAGCACTCGGGCAGCTGCATTCTGAACTAACTGAAGTTTATTTATAGATTTACTAGATAGCATCCAGTAAGTATGCGTTACAGTAATCCAACCTTGAGGTTATAACGCATGAACAAGTTTTTTTCTGCATCATTAAGAGAGAGGATATTTCTAAGTTTAGCGATATTACGTAATTGAAAAAAAGCATTTGAGTGATGCTGCTAATGTGCGCATCAAAGGAGAGATCTGAATCAAATGTGACCCCTCAGTTCCGTTTTACAGACGTAGGGACAAACAGCGGGATGGTTGAGATAGGGCAAGGGAAGTACAACAAATTGGTCAACGACTGGGGCAATACTGGACAGCCACTCCTAGATTTAGGATAGATGTAGCCAACTGTCCCCTCTCCACAGCCTGGGTCCCACTAATAGCACCTCCAGTTTATCTGAGTTAAGTAAAGAGCAAAATCAATTACCTCCAATAACATCCAATCTTTTATTTCCTTTACACAGTCCTCAATTTTGTTGATTGTAAGGCTGTCATTAGGTTTGGCTGATATGTACAGCTGTGTATCATCTGCATAGCAGTGGAAACTAATGCCATGTTTACGAATAACTGAGCCTAGTGGCAGCATGTACAGAGAGAATAAAAGCAGGCCAAGCACTGACCCCTGAGGCACACCATACTTCACTTTTGAGAGCTTAGATCTTAGATTATTTATATGAACAAACTGGTACCGGTCAGTTAAGTAGGATTGTGAGTATGTGAGTTAGCAGCATTAATATAGTATTATATATACACACACAATATAGTGCAAATTGTATCACAATATAATATGTATATTAATATGTAAAGTAGTATGTATATACACCGTTATTTAAAGTATATTGCACTGAAGTGCCAAAGTATGGAGAAATCGACAATGTTGAATTGCACGAAAGAAGGTGAAATGGAGCAGTGGTTTTATTTCAAGTTCAACAGTCTTATGGCATGTGGAAAGAAGCTGTTTGTGAATCTGGCTGTTCTGCATCGGAGACTACGAAATCTCTTTCCAGAGGCCAACAGTGAGAACAGTCTGTGATGGGGGTGGGAGGGGTCTCTGTGTATGGTAAGAGCTCTGGACAGACAGCAACTTTTCGCAATGTCCTGTATGGAAGGAACAGAAGTCCCAATAATTCTCTCTGCTGTCTTTACCACCCTTTGCAGAGACTTCCAGTCAGAGGCACTGCAGGCTCCTGCCCAGACAGAGATGCAACTGGTCAGTATGCTCTCTACAGTGCCTCTAGAAGGTGGTGAGAATCGGAGGGGGGAGATGTGCTCTTCTCATCCGTCTCAGGAAGTGCATGCACTGCTGAGCTCTTTTGACCAGAGCTTCAGTGTGTGTGGACCAAGTCAAAGTATCTGTTATCTGTACCCCCAGGAACTTGGTTTTGCTGTTCATCTCCACTGCTGTGTCCTTGATGAGCAGTGGTGTGTGGATGGGTTGGCTCCTCCTGAAGTGGACGATGATCTCTTTGGTTTTATCAACATTCAGGGTCAAGTTGTTTATTGTGCACCAGTCAACCAGATGCTTCACCTCATCTCTATAGTGCAGGTCGTGGTCATCCTGGATTAGGCCCACAACCGTTGTGTCGTCTGCGAACTTCACAATGTGGTTGGTAGTGGACCTGGCGCAGCAGTCATGCGTCAACAGGGTAAACAACAGTGGGCTCAGGACGCAGCCCTGAGGGGAGCCAGTGCTCAGAGAGATGACCCTGGAGACAGTGTTACCCACTCGCACAGACTGTGGCCTGTTTGGTAGGAAATCCAACAATTGCACAAGTGAGTGCTGTAACCAAGGAGCATCAGTTTCCCTATCAGATGTTGGGGGATGATTGTATTAAATGCTGAGCTGAAGTCCAGAAACAACAGTCGCACATGTGTATTCTTTCCTTCCAGATGTTCTAAGCTCAGGTGCAGTGCAGAGGAGATGGCATCTTCTACAGAGCGATTTGGGCGGTAGGCAAACTGATAAGGGTCGATTGTGGGAGTGAGTTTTGAGGTAATATGGTCTTTTACCAGCCTCTCAAAACACTTCATCATGATAGGGGTGAGTGCTACAGGGCAGTAATCATTAAGGGAGGAGATTGTGGGTTTCTTTGGCACCGTTATGATTGTAGCAGTTTTTAGACATGACGGTACAACCACTTGATTTAGAGAGGTGTTGAATGTGTCTGTAAGAACCCCCGCCAGCTGATCGGCACATTTCTTGAGCACTCGTCCTGGAATATTGTCAGGGCCCGCCGCTTTCCGGGTGTTTACGAACATCCGCTGTCTCCAGATAAAGTATCTCCATGCTCAGCAAGAGTTGTTTGCGCAACTTAAGGTCAAATTGCTTTCTTTTAAATTTATAAAACGTAATTTCAAACAAAAAAAGGACTTGTGAGCACCCTGTAAGAAGGTACGTTAAATAAATAGCACTAATACAGGACAGGCATTTGAGTTAACTCAATTGTTACCATGTGTCTGATGATAAAACTACAGAATTAACCACCACAGTACCTGTAAACCAAGTCATTGGAAGAGTCTTCATCAAATGAGTAATCAAAGTGGAACTGTTGGTTGTCGAGGTATTTGGTAAGATCAACCTTCTGCTTGGGTTCGTGGAACAGGAGAACTCCATTTCCTGGGATGGTCACCACATCGATCTCTTTCCTAGCTATTTCTAAACATACAAACATCAAGCTGAGAAAGGAACTGTACACAAAAAGATGGTATGCTTATTCTAATATTAAATATTTACAATTACGTTTTAAGAGCCATTATTAAAGATCTGACTGAATCTGCTCTTGGGGAGAATGTTTTAGGTACTTACCTTTTCTATTGAGTGGTCGCTTGCGAACACAAACACAAATTCTGTGGAGTTCAACCTTAAAGTGAACACAAATGAAGTTACAGAAGGTCATTGAGGCTACAGGAAAATTCACTCATGAGTTTTAGTCCATGTTTGCAGACATTATATATTGATCAGTTAAAACATTAAAATCATGCTCAGACTGAAGAACATAATGATTATGTTGTAACACCTCCACGTGTTAAGTTTGGCATATATTAAAAAGTTAACATTCACTTCTCATAGTCCACGTGTGGGATATGGGAAAAATGTTGAGTGACTTTAACAAGGTCAAATCATTATGGCCAGACGACTTGGGAGCAATGTGTAAACAACAGGATGCTAACTGTAATGAATGCTGATCAGACATCACTATAGTCATACATTAATTTAGATACTTAGCTCAGTGTTTAACATAAAAATACTAACAGTACATTGACAGTGTGATGCTTTATACAATGTTCTACTGGGAAACTTTGGGTCATGGCATTTTCACCAAGACAGTGTTGTTGCTGTTCAACTTACAGGATCAGTCATACACAAAGGAACTTTCTCCACAGTCTCTCGATAGTCTTCAATCATCTGGTAAAACTGCTTATTCGGACGGTTCATGTCTCCATACTAAAAATGAAACAACGATGTGAGAAGCTGCTTTAAAAAACACTGCTTTAATTAAACAAAGAGCTTTACTAATGTACTTTATACCTTTCCTTTCTTTGTCTGCGTTTCAGGGTTTTTTGTTGACAGGGACACCCTTTTGCTTGCTGTTTTATTCACTTCTGGAACTCGTGCCACACGCTGGTCTAAGGAACAAGCAAATAACAGTTGTATTACTAATGCAAAACTTGTGCCCATCCACGTTATTATACAAATCTTAGAATCTGCACATTTATTATTCATATAAACAAATTGTGCACGTCTTTCTGAATCATTGTTCAGTGACAATAGTCATTCTGTTTACAATTTTTTATTTATTTATTTTTTTTTTAAATCATTGCAATTAAGAAAAATTAGGAGTCTCACTGAGAACGAGACATGTGTCTGTGAGCATGACACATTATTACGGCCTCTGGTGTTAAAAAAATGCATTTGTGTGTTTTTGCTTATGCCATAATCCAAGTATTTGGCCAATGATTGTGCAGATTCTCCTACTTAGAAAGAAGAGAGATCTGTAATTTTCAAAAAACCCAGGAAATCACATTGTAGGATTTTTAAAGAATTTAATTGTAAATCATGGTGGAAGCAAGATTTCTGGCTCTCACAGACCTGTAACTTCATCCTTAAGAAGCTCTTCACCGGTTTGACCTTGTTATCTGTATAAAAGACACCTACAAGATCTCACCCTGAGGGGTCAAAATGATCATGAGAACAGTGTGTAAAAATCCCAGAACTACAGAGGGAGCTGATCAATGACCTGCAGAGAGCTGGGACCAAAATACCAAAGGCTACCATCAGTAACACTTCGCCGAGAGGAACTCGAATCCTGCAATGCCACTCGAATCCCCCCTGCTTAAGCCAGTACATGTCCAGACCCATCTGAAGTTTGCCAGAGAGCATATGGATGATCCAGAAAGGGGACAGGACGACTGATCCGTGTTAAGGGAAGAATGAATGGGGCCATGTATCGTGAGATTTTAAGCCAAAACCTCCTTCCATCAGTGAGAGCATTGAAGATGGCACGTGGCTGGATCTTCCAGCATGACAATGATCTCAAACACACTGCTCGGGCAATGAAGGAGTGGCTCCATAAAAAGCATTTCAAGGTCCTGGAGTGGCCTAGCCACAAATTTGTGGAGGGAGTTGAAAGTCTGTGTTGCCCCCAAACATCACTGCTCTAGAGGAGATCTGCATGGAGGAATGGGCCAAAATACCAGCTACAGTGTGTGCCAACCTGTAAAGACTTACAGGAAACGTTTGACCTCTGTCATTGCCAACAACGGTTATGTTACAAAGTATGGAGTTGAACTTTTGTTATTGACCAAATACTTATTCTCCACCATATTTACAATTAAATTATTTAAAAATCCTACAATGTGATTTCTTGGATTTTCTTTTCACATTTTGTCTCTCATAGTTGAAGTGTACCTATGATGAAAATTACAGACCTCTCTCATCTTTCTAAGTAGGAGAACTTGCACAATCAGTGGCTGACTAAACACGTTTTTGCCCCACTGTACATCGTCCCATTTGTGCATGTTATGATTACAGCTTAAACATAATGCATACAAGCTAGTTAATAAGACTTTGTGACATGATTGATTACAAAACAACTTAACAGATAACGGCAAGATAATGGGACAGTTATTTTCATGGAATAAATCTTCTTTAAAGTTTAGATTTCTTGTTTTTGTTTTCAGCATGACAGTAAATGCACAACGATGTCAATAATTCTGGAGCTGGCTGCAACTATGCAGTAACAAACAGAGCAAAAATGCCCTAAAGATACATGGAATGCAAGTAACAATTTTTTGAAGTGAATTGCACTTTTTTCATACTTGTGGTGGCCACAGGTGCACATTTTGAGGCCTCACTCTCTGACACGGCTTCAATGGCAGGCAAGAGAGGAGATGGTGGTTTAGCAGTTTGCCTTCGTGGATAACTCGGCAATCCTGCCAAGTCAGAGGGAAATAGTTAGAAAATTTCCACATAAACTCATTCCTAATAGCTCTGCAAAGCTGTAGATTACAAACATGCGCAAACACACAGCCCTTAACTTACATGATACGTTCTGTAAGATTGCACGTTTTGCAATCTGGACGTTTTCTGAACACCATATTAAATAGGACTGCGCAATATGAGGAACGTGTCTATACAACAGTGCAAGCATTTTGTGCAATGCAAGGCTGTATTCCCTGATCAACCAGTAATAGTACAATAAATGAATTTGTAAGTACATAAAAAATGTTTTAAAAAATGCAAATAAAAATACTTTTTCAGTTAAGTCCACTGAGCCCACCACTTGTAAATAAAACAGCAACGTCATTATACTTTCTGGGGTTATTGTTCCGACAGTCTGCATAAAAATGTCTATCAATAAATCAGTTGAAAATTTAGTGCTGGGTCCGAACCAACCGGTACACTGGTGTTAGTTATGGTATGAATTTTTCATATACCTCCATACCAGTGTATAGCAGAAACACAGCTCTAACAAATAGGCATGCTGGGTAAAACTCGCTAGCAGAACATGCATCACAGCTCAGAAACAGTCTGTTAACCTCTGGGTAAGGCTCCGTCAGATTAAAGAACAGAACACAGTACTGGATTATAAAGTGAGATTGGAGATACAAAAGAAGAACCCCATGATGAATGCAGTAACTCGAGTTTCAGAATAATGATTAACCCACTGAATTTGCGGGATGTCTTACTGGAGCAAAAATACTTTAGCCACCTCTCTCTTGTAAGCTCTATTTTTAAGATGTTACAGATTGTACAATAAAATCTGTTTACATCTGGCAACTGTTTCATGCATTCAGATTTGTGTAATTTTGCAAGGCGAAGTAAACCCTTTAGTGATCAAAGGCTTCATTATTTACATATGTAACAGATTCGGCCGGTTTTAGCGTGATCGGCTTCAGCCGGTCTCATACAACCGATTCTGTGCCGGTCAGCCACATGAACAGCACAGTGCTTTTACTAACTTTAATTCATAATTCAGTTCAGATCAGTTCAAAATTCAAAGTTTCAGGCACTCAAGAGTTTAAGAGACAGGTTTCAGAATTTGTTTGCTGACATAATGAGTATGACGTGTTGTGTGAGTTGGCTGTTTTGAGTGCTACTTAGCGAGTCAATTAGATAGTCTCCCTAAATACAGCCTTACTGATGATGGACTAGGGACACTACTAAGGGGTTAGTTATCAATTTTGAACACAACCATGTCTCTGGCACAGAAACTTTTGCAGCGTGCTGTTTGGATTACAGGCATGGTGAAAAGCCATGAAGGATCAACTCCAAAAACGATCGGTATAACGGAGTTAATAAGACGTTTAAAAACGGCATCACCCCGCTGAATACGAGTTTGACAAAGGAAACAAAGTTAGAGGCTAACGCTAAAAACATTGCAGAGCCAGGCACAAGCCAGCAGCCCCTGCTACCTTTTTTAACGGAGCATTACTGTAATTAAAAGGAACGCTTACTAATAGCAAGGTGGAGTGTGTGGAGAATTCAGGTGCTAGGTATGTGTTCACTATGGACCTCTACTTCAACCTCCTAATTATGCCACGTGAGCATACTCTGCAGCATGTAAAGCTTCTTCTATTGCTGCACGTTTTTAGTTGCTTTATTCTTTGCAAACTCCAGATGGGCTTTCATGTGTCTTTTACTGAGGAGATGCCGTCTGTCTGGCTACCTTGCCATAAAGCCCAGATTGATGGAGTGCTGCAATGATGGTTCACCTTCTGGAAGTTTCTACCATCTGCACACAGGATCTTTGGAGCTCAGCCAGAGTGACCATTGGGGTGTTGGTCACCTCTCTTACCAAGGCTGTTATCTACCAATCTGTGTCATTATGTTCTGCTACTTGCCCATGTTGCCATACATTGCACATTTACTAATATTACTGCACATGACACTTTCATGATAGCTTTTATACTCGTATGCACAGCTTACTTCTAGGTCTTCATTTCCATTTCAGGGTAGTTTGTTTATTATACTCGTACTACATATCTTTATTCTATTTATACACCTGTATGCACATTACTTAAGTATTTACTTTCTGTATCTGAGCTACTGTAATCCCCTGATTTTCCCCTATCTGATTAATAAAGTAAAATCTATCGATCAATCTATGTCCAACCAATTGAATTTACCACAGGTTGACTCATCAGAAATATCTCAAAGATGATCAAGAGAAATTGGTGGCCCCCAAAGCTAATTTCATGTGTCGTGTCAGTCTAAATACTTATGTCCATGTGAAATGTTAGTTATGTTTTTAGTTTTTAATTAATTGGCAAAATTCTCTTTTCACTCATTGTGAAAAGAGTACACCTCATTGTTTCTACACTCATTGTCCAACTTATCAGTTCCACTTACCATACAGAAGCATTTTGTAGTTCTATAATTACAGACTGTAGTCCGTTTCTCTATATACTTTGCTTGTTACCGGTTTCCCAGTTCTGGCACTAAACCTGTATAACATAACTAACCTGAAGGCCTGGGAATGGTGGATGAGGGCAGTTCTTGACTGGGAGCATCATCAGCATTTGATACTTCAGTAGATGGAAGGGCAGGTGGCCTGAATAGACATGTCTGGCGTGTGGTCATCCGTCTGGGAACTAGGAGGCAAATTAAAGGGTTTAGTGGTAAACAATTTAAAAATAAGTTTCATATCACTGAAACCTACAACAAGACTGAGTGAGAAACTGCTTTACTGTAAAAGCCAGTCAATCCCGTGCAGTCTGTATATGATTATATAAAGCAGCTTACCGATTTCTAGAGGATTAATGAGCAAGCAAACAATGTCAAGAAAAAAACCAAAAGGACCAAAAGGCCTGTGAAGTTGTCATGTGCCGATATACATTTCTTGCAACCTTTTTCATTATTGCCATCTTAACTTATTTTTAACAATATAAAGACACATTAGACACATAAAGACACAAAGACACATTATCAAAAATGCTGCCTACCTTGGCAATTACATCCTGACTAAGATGATGGTATACAAAGTCCATAAAAATGAGTGATGAATACTTCTGTGTATTATCGGAACATGCTTAGTGTGAAGGAGTGTGGGGACACCACCAAAGCTTAATCATTTAGAACACAATTCGTAAAGCCCCATTAGTGAAAGAGCATTGTGTAAAAGTGGATAAAACATGCACTGCAGGCAAACCTGGATCCTCAGAGGGACTAGCTGGAGGGGCCACTTTAAACAGATAACATACAGTAACATTATGCTGGTGTAAATGAACAAAATGCTGATGCCTGAAAAAAACCTTTGGTAAGCAATTAAATCAGAATAAAACTTACACTCTGAAGGTGCAGGTATCTTTGATGTTTTGGGGGGAAGCTCCAATTTCTTTAAAAACAAAGAAAAAGCGAACACATTAGTAACATGATCCAAACCAATACTGTATCCCACAGAAGGGAACATGGCATTTACTCAGCAACTTCCATATTGGTGAACATTTTAGGGATCTGAAAAACTCGCCTTCTCTGCTTTGACTGCATGTGAAGTGTTAGGCGCTGCAGCAGAGGAAGGGCCTGCTTCACCTGATGTTTGCAGGTACCGGACTAGATCAGCATTAAGCTGGCAGATGTCACTCAGGTCAATCTAGTAGTCACATTCATTAAGCAAGAACCGACACAACATGACATGGTTTACATATAGACTAATTATTTCATCTTTATTACATTTCTGTAGTTGTCGAAGCATGGTCATGTAAGCATCAATGACAAAATGTTTGAAAAAACTGAATAAAGCCAGGTGAGTTTTACCCCAATAATTATGTTATTCAGCACATGTAAACTTTGTACATTTTTTTTTTATATCTGTGCCACTGCACATGTGAAAAAACACCAAGCAAGCCACTTCCAATATTTCAACTAAAAATTCAGAACATGGTTTCTGCTGAATGTGTATTACTGTGCATCGTCAGATTCTCATTGTAGAGTTCAAATATCGTAAACTGAGGAGTGCCTGTAATGGAAAGCTTGGTGAAATATAGAGACGATATTCTAAGATTACAGACTAAATCAAAAAGCCCCATGGCTCATGGCACCAATCAAGGAATATTTCACTTTATTAGCAAATCTATTTATTTTATTTGACTTGTTTAAGTAGTGGTGCTATTCCATGCTGGAAGCCTGGAGCATACACCAACCACTTCACAACATTTAGTCAGTAATCAGGATTCTGCCAGTACCAACGCTGGCTTCCCATTGTTAGATGACAACATAACTTCATTGATCACATGATTGCCATAAATCTGATCACTTGGCGTTATCACCATTTCTCATGTGCGCTCACAGGTGATCTAAGCAGGTACAAACCTCTTTTCCTTTGGTCACCTCTCTCTCAGTCCATTCCACATTAACCGTTGACTTGGTGGGATTCACCGTTTTCACTGTCGCACTGTGCACTCTCCCTTTACCAAAAAAAAAACACACACAAACAAGCAATCAAGCCAGTTTCACCAGGGTCTTAAATTCTGACTGGAAAGACAGCAACAACTCACAGCGAGTAGCACAGAAACAACTCAGAAGAGCATCTCTAACTGTGTTCACACTAGTAGGCTAAAATAACTAATTACATTTTCTGTTTTCTCTCCGAGCTGTGTTCTGGTACCAGTTCCAGCCCCACACATGATGTTCATCCGCTGCAGCTTCACTCAAGCTGCTTCCGTCATCAGCTCCAGCCCCACCATATGCCGATGTGCATATTTCACATTTTATTCAAACTTTGACTCCATGACTTTAGTTTCGCTCTTAGATTTATCATCTACGCCGCCCAAGGAGGTTGGGTCCCTGTTTGAGTCTTGGTCCTCCCAAGGTTTCTTCCTATAACACTCAGGGAGTTTTTCCTTGCCACTGTCGCCCTAGGCTTGCTCAATTTGGGAATGGACGTAATTATTAGGAGATAATCTAAACTTGTAAAGTTGCTTTGAGACAATGCTCCATTGTAAAAAGCGCTATATAAATAGATCTGACTTGACTTGACTTGACTAGGCAACACGCAACTCAAGGTTTGCCTCGTGTGTTTGGAGCTGCTGCTGTCGTTGTGGGAGCCTCTGTTCAAATCGCACTGGCAAATGTTTGTAGCCTACTGTATAATTAGGGCTGGAAGAAAAAAATTGATTCTTAAATGCACCACGATGCGGCTGTGGACGATTCAGCAAAAATTTATTATTTTAATGTTAAAGTAAAAAGTTGTTTGGTGTAAGCCCGGCATTACTGACACAGCAATCACAAGCTACAATGAGACCGAAACCGGGTATCACAACCCTCTGAATCGTAATCAATTCGAATTGTGAGGTGCCCATAGATTTCCACCTCTATGTATAATTACTGCATATCACTGCATCTTTCAAATATGCATGCCACATAATTACAAACAATGATGCCATACAACTGGTCTGTGGAACCTACAGGATTAGGACTTAACATGCGTGTTAAATTAGAAAGTTTACTCAAGTTTTGCTGTCTCGCCTTGGTGCTGTCATCAGAGTTGGGGTATTGCGTAATGTCCATGGGAATGAGTGGTCAACTGTCACTAGTTTGAACTGGGTTTTAGTCAAAGCTAGTGGCAAGCCAAGAGCAACTTTTAGGAAAAATTATATACACCATTGGTTTTCAAAGTCTAAGTCTAGGGCCCACCAGAGAGCTTTCTGAAACCTTTGCTCACCACTACTTCAGTAGGTACAATGATTTTATGTCTTTGATGCACAAATGTGGCTGATACGAGAATGCACTGCAGACAGCAACGAGTGCAAATCCTCCACCTTTCTTGAACCACGGTCGATGTGAAAAATCCACACTCAGAGAGGTAGGTGGAGGTGAAAGGGATAAGCATTTTTACAACATTTCTGCAGCCTACGCAAACATGCACTCACAACTTAGTTGACCCAACGAAGTACCAGGGGGAAACCAATGCATACACACTACATACCATAGTGATTGGCGAGTGTACACATGACAAGGAACATCTCTCTGTTACTATTTCAACACAGAGGCAAGACACTTAAAACGAAGACCGTGTGAGAGAAACAGGGGTGATCAGCCGCATGCACATCTCATTCAGGCAGATCACAAACGAACTGTCCTCTTGTGCTGTTCGGGGTCAGAGTCGATGGACTCAAACAAGTAAAAGAAACCATGACCCAAACGGGCTGAGACCACTTGGAAGTACCCCTACATAGTCAAATTAAAAGGTTTTACTTCTAATTACTGAGCATAGATGCTCCATCAGTATTTACACAAACCACACGCAAGAATAGGAGGATTACCGTTTGTTTGGTCGAAAACAAAAATATGGAGACACCCTTCACGTAACGTTTATTTGTTATATGAAACTGGGCATCATTACTCCACATATGTGAACTGTTTGAATGCTGTGTCCGCACATAGCACCATGATCTTAAGTTAATCTTGCAGAACCGTTAGACAAGCCTAACACACCTAGACTAAAACCTCATATATCACCGCTGGCTTAGCGCTAACCTCTATCTTACTGATTCAGTCCTTACCGTCACTCCGACTAATTTTGACAGCGAGTCCAACAAAAAGCTTCGCCACTTCAGGTTCCATTTCTCTTCGCGGACTAAAACAGGTTTTATAAAATGTAGTAATGTAGTTCCAAACAATATGGAAAACAGCTCAGCCTCCAGTACAGAAACACTCCTCAACCGCCAAGCTTTCAAATTTCGTCAGCGGAACTTGTTCTTTTAACCGGAAATAGGAGGCAGCTGCAACGCTAGTCCTGTCTAATAAGACGTTGTTTGGTCAAAATAGGTTTTGTTGTTGTTCTAAATGAAAAGTAGTTAACACAGCCTCTGTTGAGGACCAGACCTTATTATGACTAATTTCTGCACCACTTTAAGCATCATAACAAGTAATTTAAATTCGGAGGCCATTCAAAAACGTCGTCTGGAAATTGTCCATACTTGCGCACACGCCATTTTATTTTAATATTAATGCATATGCAGGTATACAACATTTAACATTTAAATGTGAAACAGGACATTGACCAGACCTGACCATAGTTGCAGAGTAGTTTACATACTTCTAAAGGAAAAAAATGCTTGCCAGTTTTAATGTGAACTTTCACAGATTTTCACAGTTTGACCATGAACTTCACAGTTCTACTACGAATTTTTGATGGTAATTTGGCCACTTCATGGTTCTACTGTCAAATTTCATAGTACAACTGTAAACATGGTTGACTATGAACTGACCAGGAATTTTTTCACAGTTGTACTATGACTTTAGGTGGTTATTTGGCCACTTCATGGTTCTACAGTCAAATTTAACAGTATTTTTTTTTCCTGGGTTTGCACACAATGCTTTATTTTAAACATTAATATTAATTAAAACACAATATGAAAACATTTAGTAAGGTACTGTACAAAAGAGGAATTCTTATTTTTATAGCTTTAATCAAATTCGAAACTAACCCAAAACGAAAAAGTAGAACCATACCATGTTTTTCCTGTCTTGTAAGACTGTAGTTCTCTTTTCTGTCAGCAGGTGTCACAAGGATTCACTCGTACTATTTTCTGTAATTCAAACTTGAATTAGATATATTACACAGATTTGTATTTCCTATTATATTTCTTAAGACCTTGGCTGTTAAAGCAAATGGACTTTGATTGCATGGACATTAAACAGCACACCTCTATGTTGATACTCAGCCTTTCATGGAAAATGCTTTTGTGCCAAGTCATGATTAGACCCTGACCAGTAAAAGCAGGGTTTAAATGTGAGATTACAAAACAATGACTTTGATGTTTTGATATTTTAAAAACACACTTATTTACACACATATGGCAGTTTAAATGGGAACTAAATACAGATAAATATAAAAACATTTAAGGCTAGGTGTTAAGACTTGCTGTGTTTTGAGGAAATATTGTTGTGTTCAGATTTACAATTTAATGGTAAATGTCAATTTCTTTGCCTTGCTGAAATATTTATTACATTATTGTAGAGAAGTCAGATATCTGGGTGCATTCATAGTGGGTGCTATGTATCTTCCCATGTGCCTGTCGTGTTGATTGTCTGTAAGACATTTAGTCATGTATTGTTCATTGACTGTTAATGATGCTTACAGTTAATAAGGCTGCATACAAACAAGTCTCTGTTACTGTTGAGCTGAAGGTGGTAGATTACAGGTAGGTTGCAAGATATGAGTGGTAGAAAATTAGAACTTGACTATAGGTGGCCTGGAAGATGTTAAATAATGCAAAACTCAATGATTCAGTGCATAGAGACAGAAACATGTTCTGGATGGGATGCCAGTTAATCCCAACTGGTTATATTTGTGTAAAAATGTGTGTGTTCATAGCTTTGGTAGAATTTGGTCTTTTGTTATGACTTGTGTCAGTAATTAATGGTAATTCCCAAATGTTTTACAAACTTTCTCTTGAAACATTACAAGAGGAATAATGAATTCATTTAATTAATTAAATGTAGTATGGAAGGGCTACGGTGGCTCAGTAGTTAAGGTACTTGACTTTAGATCAACTTTAGATGTTGGGCGCTTAACCCACAATTTCTTGTATTGTGTAAGTTGTTCTGGGTAAGAGTTTCTGCTAAATGCTGTAAGTGTAAATTAATTTATGATTGTATTTATCTATCCTTTTTGCTCAGTAAGCAGTCAATCAGTCAATCAATCAGTCATGTTTACAGTATATGTTCTGTGAGCTGTTCATAGGCATTACGGATGCACCCATTTTCTCTATTCCAGCTGTAGACAAACATAAGATAAAATAGTTCACAGGGGCAAATAGCGATATATGCAATCACTATACTGTACATAAAAACCAAAATGAAAGGCATCAAATAAACATGGTCAACAAAAATGGATTCCTCGTGCAACAAGTATCGTTGTTTACAGATGTAGTACTCCAAACGGCCACTGTGTGGGATCCTTACTCTAAAACAGAAATTGCCATCATGTGCTTGTGAACGTTGAGAGCATTGCAAATTAGTGTACGTTGTCAACTGATTCACCTTCTAAAAATCCTACAGACCACAGAACATCCTGCCGTTTTAGAAATCATTTTAAATCTGTTGTGAAAACAACAAAAGACTGCAAAGCTAAATTAAGCATTTATTTTCGTCTTTACATGATCATGCTTATACAAGATGTTAACAGATGCTCCTTATGTACAGTATATATCAAATGGCATAGGCCATGAGGAATGAGTGAAAAGTATACCACACATGTACACAGATACACATAACTACCAGGCATGCTGTGCTGAGAAACTGAAGGAGGCTGCTGAACAAACGTCTGCTCACCAAGATGAGGAAACAGATGAACAGGTTTTCTCAATTGCAAGAAGGCACTCTGACCGAGAAGAAAACAAGCATACATTTGAAGTCATTTAGTGGTGGTGACTGCACTACACCATAAAGTTGTGCCTTGGAAGCAAGAGACAAATGAAACTGTGTATTTGCACGCAAGTTTCCAGTTTATGGACATATTTGCTTTAATCTGTCTATGAGAGCACAGTTTCATAGCACTGTTTTACAGTGACTCATTTCATGCAATTTATCATTCGTGGAATGGCTTCTGATTAATGTGTGCACCTAAACTCACAAATATTGTTTATATGTACAGTTCCTGGTGATTGCTCATGCCTGTTTGATTGCTCTGACGCACCACATCGTTCATTTGGCTTGTTTGTTTGTAGCTGTTAGCTCTTAGTTAATCAGGATTTTCCTAATCTTAGCTTTACTGTGCAGTATTTTTACATTATTTTTTTCTTTCTGTAATGCAGACTGTCTTTTCCACATCATCTTAAAGCATAAGCTCAAAAAGTTTGTTTTGTCAACCTCATTAGTATAAACACAAATAGCTCTGATATAAATAATAATCTTGAGATCAAACCGGGATTACTTAACTTTAGATCACTTACAACTAAAGGAGTTATTGTAAGTTAAATTATAAGTGATAGTTGTTTACATGAACTTTGTCTTACTGAGACTTGGACCTGATGATTATTTAGCTTTTGAATCAAAACTCGTACTGTTTTCATCTTATTACTGTTTATCAGCCTTCAAGTCCTTATTCAGTTTCAGATCATTTTCTTTCCTGCTTAATACTTTCAACCAATAAGGCTTTATTTGTAAATGATTTTAATAGTCACTGAAAAAGAGCAAGATCATTTTACCCTCCTGTTATGTTCATTTGTCAGGAACAGCAATGGAGTACCCTGTACCAATTTTACCCGGTGCTTGTTTTATTATTTCATATTATATGTTGATTACACTAATTAAGGAAAGCAGAAGTAGTTTCATACTGAAGAAATACTTAACTATTTTTCCTAGATTTTCAAACTTTAAAACGGGTCAATTTGACCTGGAACATCACAGGAGGGTTAAAATAGCATCTGAGTCAATTTTAGAATCCATGGGCATTGCTCATAATGTGATTGGAATGACTCACCACTGTAATGATACCTTAGATCTAATATTACTATCCAATACTGGTATATATAACCTTGTTGTTTTTCCTTCAAAATATTTTGATGTCTGATCACTGCCTCTTAGTATACAAGCCACCTGTAACTAATAATATCTGCCTACTGCCTTATCACACGGAGCGCACTGTGTTTTTTAATAACATACCAGCCTTAATGATTAAAACACCAACAGAGCCCAATGCAGCCTACCAATTAGAATGTTTTGTTCATTTTAGATAAAGTCGTTCCAGCTAGAGTTAAATGCCTTAGGTAAAGGCTTGAACCATACTGTAATGAGCATACCTGTACCTTAAAACAAACCTTTTATTTTAGAACATAAGGGGCAACATAGTAAGTTGGAGGTTTTTCAGATTGCTTGGAGGAATAGCATGGCAGACTATAAAGATGCTCTTATGAAAGCTAAATATGCTAGCTTTTCCTCTCTAATAGAGATAAATAAGCAGTATTGAGTTCAGGAATTTCTTTCATGATAAAATATTTGGCAAAAAACTCAAAGCTCATCACAACACCCTGCTACAACCTTTTAGATGCAACTCTATTGTAGACATCTGTTTAATTAGCTTTGCATCATGACTAGAGTATTTTACCCTATTAACAAATACAGTGGAGCCTCGGAATTCAAATGCCTCTTCATTCAAACAATTCAGACATCAAATGATCCATTGAATGTTTTTGCTCCCCTAAACTCAAACAAAAATTATGATATAGAACATCAGCATCCTAAATAAAACACTCAGTGGTGCAGTCTTCAAACTACAATGCACGTACAGTCGTGCTTGAAAGTTTGCTAACCCTTTAGAATTTTCTATATTTCTGCATAAATATGACATAAAACATCATAGTTTCACACAAGTCCTGAAAGTAGATGCAGAGTTTCCTCACATTAACTGCTCACTTCAGGTCCTTCCACAACATTTCGATTGGATTTAAGGTCAGGACTTTGACTTGGCCATTCCAAAACATTAACTTTATTCTTCTTTAACCATTCTTTGGTGGAACGACTTGTGTGCTTAGGGTCGTTGTCTTGCTGCATGACCCACCTTCTCTTGAGATTCAGTTCATGGACAGATGTCCTGATATTTTCCTTTAGAATTCTCTGATATAATTCAGAATTCATTGTTCCATCAATGATGGCAAGCCGTCCTGGCCCAGCTGCAGCAAAACAGGCCCAAACCATGATACTACCACCACCATGTTTCACAGATGGGATAAGGTTCTTATGCTGGAATGCAGTGTTTTCCTTTCTCCAAACATAACGCTTTTCTTTTAAACCAAAAAGCTCTATTTTGGTCTCATCCGTCCACAAAACATTCTTCCAGTAGCCTTCTGGCTTGTCCACGTGATCTTTAACAAACTTCATATGAGCAGCAATGTTCTTTTTGGAGAGCAGTGGCTTTCTCCTTGCAACCCTGCCATGCACACCATTGTTGTTCAGTGTTCTTCTGATGGTGGACTCATGAACATTAACATTAGCCAATGTGAGAGAGGCCTTCAGTTGCTTAGAAGTTACCCTGGGGTCCTTTGTGACCTCGCCCAACTATTACACATCTTGCTCTTGGAGTGATCTTTGTTGGTCGACCACTCCTGGGGAGGGTAACAATGGACTTGAATTTCCTCCATTTGTACACAATCTGTCTGACTGTGGATTGGAGTCCAAACTCTTTAGAGATGGTTTTGTAACCTTTTCCAGCCTGATGAGCAACAACAACTCTTTTTTTCTGAGTTCCTCAGAAATCTCCTTTGTTCGTGCCATGATACACTTCCACAAACATGTGTTGTGAAGAGCAGACTTTGATAGATCCCTGTTCTTTAAATAAAACAGGGTGCCCACTCACACCTGATTGTCATCCCAGTGATTGAAAACACCTGACTGTAATTTCACCTCCAAATGAACTGCTAATCCTAGAGGGTCACATACTTTTGCCACTCACTAATATGTAATATTGGATCATTTTCCTCAATAAATAAATGACCAAGTATAATATTTTTGTCTCATTTGTTTCTTGTCTTTATCTACGTTTAGGACTTTAGGATGCTTTAGGTCATATTTATGCAGAAAATTCATAAATTTTCAAGCATCACTCTAATCCAGTCTGATAAGAAATCCAATATTGGCGATAATGCACCAACACGGTATGTCAATCGCCATAAAACCCAAAAGAAGATTTTATTGTATTTTCACTTATTTCGTGTCTTTATTGATTTTATGCATTGTATTATATTCCTTTGCTTTATTCATGCATTTACTCATTAATTACATATAATTATATGTGTAAAAAACAAACATTTGGGGTCATTTGAGATGAATCCTCTTTACATTATTTCTTATGAGGAAATTCAAATCCGACTTCTAAAGGCTCATCTGGCCTTTGAAGTTCAAATTCCAAGGTTCCACTGTAAATCTCTCATCCCTGAACAACTCTCAGTGATATGATTATTAAACCTCTGATAAAAAAAACTAACCTTGAGTCTTCTCTAAATGTTTCTTCCTCATCACATTTAGTGAGTTTTTCTTGTGACTGTCATCCTAGGCATGCTCAGTTGGGGCTGTGATCCTAGATATTTGTGAGCTGCTTTAATGCTTTAATGGCTGTAAATTATAAAAAGCCATTTATACATTCATCTGACTTTAGTGAAATCAGACTTCCTTCTAATATTGAATAGATTTTTAGTTTAAGCATAGTCTGAATGAGATACCATCTGTGTTTTCATATTGAAACAGTGTCTTGCTATTTGGAACATGTGATCAGAGTTTCATGCAGGCAGCATTTCTCAAAAGGCATTTAACAGACTACATGGGAACCAAAAATTCTGAAACCACTAGTGAAAATGCTTCTTTGCGTCTTTGTGGAGAAGGGCTCACACTGCAGCAGGATCATGACTCAAAACATACAGCAAAGCTTTGTAACAACTACTTGAACACCAAAGAAGATCAAGGAGTGCTGACTGTCATGAACTTTGCTCCAGTCTCCTGATCGCCACCAAGGACTTTCCCGCCGAGGACTAAAATGATCCTTAAATTGTGTATCAGACTAAATAATGCTGATATGCATATTTGTTATGTTATTTTATCCCATATTTTATTTATCTATTAGTTTCTGTTTTTGAACAAGAGCTACAGACTTAGTTGACCAGAAAAATTAGTTTCATTCTTACATTTATCATCTAAGCCATCCAAGTAGGATGGGTCCCTTTTTGAGTCTTTGTGCTCCCAAAGTTTCTTTGTTATAACGTTTCGGGAGTTTTTCCTTGCCACTGTCGTCCTAGGCTTGTTCAGTTTGGTATTGGCCTTAGATATTAGAAGATGATCTAAAATTGTAAAGCTGCTTTGAGACAATGCTCCATTGTAAAAAAAAATGCTATATAAATAAATCTTATATAAATAAACTTGAACTGACTTGACTGACTTAAACCCCACTGTGAATTTCCAGGGGCACTTGAAGACAATGAAAGCCAAGCATTCATTAACATTATGAGATGCGCTTTGAAATATTATGAAATCATGCTGAGATAGCTTGATTTGGGGATACTTGATTTGATACTTGATCACGATCTTGTAGAGTTTGTGGAGTTGAAACTTTTCACTCAGCTTGTTCTGCATTAACCATTGTTAATACATCGTATTAAAAGCAATGATGGTATCAGATCTTCGGCCCCCACTGAATATGTCTGCTTATTAAGACAGCCTTATATAATAAGTCTTTTACTGCATTTACTGTGTTTCATAACATTAGCCTAAACAAGATCCTTAGGCCATCTTATTTGAGGCTAAAAACTAGAAAAAATGTTCCTCCCAAGGCTTTATTGTAACAGTATCTATCTATTTGGGGTGACTGCAATGCTTTCTTCTTTTGAGATGACGTAACTCGAATGCAGGTGTGGCTTCTGATTATAAGGCAGCATCAGATCCCTCCCTGTCATCCTCGACCACATTTTGCGTGCTATATGGCATAATTATCCACCTCCTCTCACACACACTGCACAAAACTCACACACACATGCTTAAGGTCTCCTGGATTTCATTATAGCTGCTGGGATGGTAGTTGGTTAGTCTGCATACGGGGGCTGAAAGCACACAGAATTGCTACTACTGTCACGGAAAGTTTAATTCACATGATGTTCCTTAGTGGGTGGCTTAGACGAATCTTTTTTAGCCTCACATAGCTTTATTGATTGAGTTGATTTCTGGGGAAAACAGCATCCCAACAGAGAGAATAGACAATTGTAATATCTAAACTAATTAAACAGTAATCATCATTATGTGATTAGAACAGTATTCCTCACTAATCATTATCTGGAGTTATACAGTGCCAAAAGTCTGAGAGCACTAGTGAATAAACTGATCTAAACTCCATTGAGCGTTTGAACCCTTGCAATGGAAAACCTTATATGTGATGACTTAAGTATGGTGTAATATTATTTGATGCCCTCTATGTAAAACCAAGCAGTCACTAAAGCCATAGTGATGGTTTTAATGTGGCTTTAGTGACTGCTGTATTTTAAATGGAAGACATCAAATGTTTAAGTTATTTTTTATAAACATGCCTCATATATGTTTTTCATACCTAGGTCTCATGGTGACACACAACGACGTACAACATTGCGTGCAATTTGAGAAAAATCCAAAACAGAAACATTTTCACTAGTGGTTGACTTTTGGCCCACACTGTACTGTTATTTTATTTGGATCAGAGATCATACACTGTATAGCCAAAAAATGTTGGCACCAAAAATCATACCCAGAACTTTGTTTCAGGAGGGTGGAATGATGATAAATGTACATATAGGGGAGGTGTTCAGTACAACCTATTTTACTGCCACTGTTGGTGAGTTTCCATGTCTGTACGCTTCATATTATGAACCTGTTAGCAGTGGGTGTGGCTGAAATAACAGAGATCACTAATTAGAAGGTGTATCTACATACTTTTGGCCATATAATGTATATTTAGTATGGTCATATTCAGCACTGGGTGGCGCAGCGGCAATTCGCTAGTCCACAGCTGCAATGATGGGGTTTGAGTCCTGGCTGTGCCTTCCGGTCAGATCGGGCATCACAGAAACACATATTAGCCCAAGTCTGAGGGAGGGGAGGACAATCAAGAGAAATAAACATTTATAAAGAAGTATTTAGTGTCATGCTTTAACTGCAATCTATTGGTGCATATACTTATTCTTATAGACAGTATGTTGTGCATTTAATTGCACAATTCACAGTAAGATACCAAAATAATACAGTTAAGTAAGCAATGCTTCAATAGACTGTAAGTCACTAGCAACTGGATATGAATCGGATCTTATTCAGGTCAATATGATTCAGCCTATGTAATTGTGTGTCAGAGACAATTTATTATATGCAAATAAAGAGGTTCTTGCAAATTAGGCAGCCAACTACCTCTGGTAGTGTGTTTTATTGGTAGCAAAAGTGCTAATGCTAACATTAGCTATAGTGTCTTTAGGCTTCCCTTTGGGTAAAACTTCACAGTGCTGTAGGTGTGTAGCAGGCTTGGTGGTACTGTCTGGGTATCCTACGGCACTGTTTTGCACACAGCAGGGCTTTTATCTAGATTTCCTGTTGAGCTTTTTTTTAATCCTATCTGAAGCATTTCCAAACACTTGATTTATGATCACCTTGTACCATGCAGACGACTCAAACATATTTCTGGCTGGAAGCACACACTTATGGACACGTATCACAAGGCAAGTGAGTGACATTCTTATTACATTTATAACTTTTAGCACACAACATTCACATGAGCTACTTGCTCAAGGGCCTACCCGTAAATGTGGCAGCTTGGTTGAGACAGGATTTAAACCCACAGTTTTCCAATGAATAGTCTGTAGCCTTAACCATTGAGCCACCACTATTCCACCACTATTGTAATGTTGGATGTATTCATTTATAGTGGTCATTGCAGGTTTTAGACTATTTCATTACACCCTCACAGTTCATATTATAGAAATGTTATGAGTAATATGTAATAAGTGTTTAACTGAAATAATATTTTGCTATGTTGTGCCATGGAATTGTTATATTAACTCATATGTATATATATATATATATATATATATATAAATGAGTTAATATAACACATATATCACATAATTGTTCAAGTGGTCATTAGCGTTAAAGCTGCCACCGCACATTTTAAATTTCTTCGACATTATGTTGAAGAAATAACCTGCACATGCTTTAGTGTGTTAGATTTTTCCTCGGTACGTCATACAAAAACTCAAATTCTTGCCATGAACTCTAGACATTCACCAGTTCTCCTTGAATTTCAGTGTGAGGCCAGTGAGGTAACATGCCTTAATCTTGTTTTAGCTCCCTTTTGTCAATCTGAAAGACCACAGTTGTTCTTTCTTTCCAAATTCTTTTTATTGTCAGTCAGGGAAAAGGGTCATGAAGCCCAGAAAAAAAGTGTTGAAAGACAGAATAAGACACATAGAGAAAGCCTGAAAGTTCTCCTGCCTTTAAAGGTTAGGAGGACAAACCTGCTACAGTCACTGCACACACTTAAAAGGAAGAAGCCTATTGTTGAAATGTGGCAGTTTAACTGGAATAAACTCTACCATAATTAATTTAGACAACTTCTAAAGGCACTAAATTGAGAAATGTACTAGAGCTGGTCATACAGACAGTCTGCTAAACTGCATTGTATGTCAATCCTCACAATGCTTTGAACAGTCAAATGAGTACAAATTGACTCTTTCTTAGCACTTACTCTGTCATTTGAATGTAACATCATAATGACTTAGAACTTCATGTTCTGCTTTTGAATTTGTAATATGTTCAGATATCCAACATGTACTGTACATGCATGTTTTGGGAAACTAAAATATCACAGCAGTACAGTCATTTTGGGTAACTGTTAAGCATATATGGTGAATATATTCTGTACAATTAACAATAACATAGTTACTGGTCAAATAAATTGGCTTGCTCTTCATTATTGCTCTGAGGGAGACATGACTTAGCAACACAAAGAGACCGAAAACACAAAGTGCACTGGTTTTTATACTGGTTTATATACTTTTTAATATTAACTGTTAATTGACTCTTATAAAAGAAGACAGATGTTGGACTGAGGTTTCATGTCTTGATTTAGGCAAACTGGACACATTTGAAAACAGTATCGCTAACAGTAAAAAATATATTTCAAGTAAAAAACAATTGATTTATATTGTCAGTGCAACCAAACAAATGTACAGTGAAATACCATGCCTCCAGACAAACTTTCATGGTGAAGCACAATATAGTATTGTGCTCCGTACACTGGACCACACAGCGTGCCAATAGCAGAAGCAATGCATAAAATTCCCGTTGTAATAGCATACAGATGAATACAAAAAAAAAACCCTCACAGAGAGCATGGGTAACAATATTATACAGGTTATATATAGAACAGCAGGGGCAGCAGTACTTTGGAAAGGCAGTGGAATTGTCCAAAACGTGACCGACTTTGACATTTTAAGCCAACATTCAAATCATGAACAGAACTAATAATATGCAATATGCTGTATAACCTTTATTTACTCCCTGAAGACAAGAACAGCATTTAGACCTCTCTGGAATGGAAGGTGCAGTTACTAGCCACCCCATATCACAAAAAATTACTGAAAAAGACCTGAACCACTAGCTGCAGTGCAAAATGTAAAATGCATTTCAAGAAGCTTGATTTGTTGAATCCAAACAGAATTACCTTCACTATAACTTTTAAGATGCATATTATGGCGCACTGAATCATTTTAAGCTGAATCATTTTGGCCTTAAATTGCTTTGATGTAGAGTACCTGTTTTCTGGCCACATTAGCTGGTATATACATTCATTCATTCAATCATTCATTTTCTTATCTGCTTAATTCTGTCAGGGTCTCAAGAAAGCCAGTGCCTAACTGGTGGCACAGGGCACAAGGCAGGAACTCTCGTTTTATGTGATTGCAGACAATATGAACCCAATACATTTTATGTTTTGTCTGGTCAACTTCAATTTGTTTGTTGATAAACATCCATTCCTGCATTTCAGGCCTGTAAAGCCTTCACCGCATTGCAATGTTGCCATTCCTTCTCACAACACGTAGAAGACATTGTGGAACTGAAGACACCGAGCGATGAAATGTTTCATCTGTTATTTTGTCCCATTCTTCCTGCAAACATGTCTTAAGATGTGCAACAGTATGAGGTATCCTTTGTGACAATTCCATTTCAAAATTCTCCACATATTCTCTCAGGCAAGCCACTCCAATACCCGTAACATCTACTTCTGCCTTTGTCATTTGTACAGCTTGTGGTTTTACAATTTCTCTGGAAAAACATATTTCCAGATCTCAGTGTACTTTTCTGCATTAATGCCGAAGTGTACATGGTCTTTGCCAAGGTACTGACCCAACCCCATACCATGACAGAGCCTGGCTTTTGGACTTGCTGATAACAGTCTGGATGGTCCTCTTAGTTTTTGGTCCGGAGCACATGTTGTCCATTTCTTCCAAAGAAGATCTGGAATACTAATTGATCCATCCTAGATGCCTCCGAACCCAGAGAAGTCGACGCCGCTTCTGAACATGGTTAACATAAGGCTTTTGTTTTGTACAGTAATGATATAAGTTGATGTGACTTTGTGAATGTAACTCCATATTGTAGTGCTTGATAAAGTTTTGATGAAGTAATCCCTTGCCCATGTGAGTCTCACAGCTATTGAGACTCACATGGGACTGTGGAGCCTAGCGGGTAAGGTGCTGGATTATGGACCAGAAGGTCCAGGGTTCAAATCCCATCTCTGCCAAACTGCCACTGTTGGGTCCTTGAGCAAGGCCCTTAACCCACAATTGCTTGGGTTGTAAGACTTTCAATTGTAAGTCGCTCTGGATAAGGGTGTCTGCTAAATGCTGTGAATGAATGTAAATGTGAATGTATTGATGAAGGACGGTTCTTGATGCAGTGCTGTCTGAGGGATTGGAGATTATGGGAGTTCAGTTTAGGATTGTCCCTTTGCCCTTTACACACTGAAATTTCTTGATTCATTCAATCGTTTAATTATATTATGCACTGTAGAGGGAGAAATATGTAAATCCCTTCCAAACTTTCTTCAAGGAACATTGCTTTTAAACTTTTAGAAAAATTGTCATGCATTAGTTGCCAAACTGGAGATCCACTGTCTGCTTTTGCTCCTCAAAAATTCAGGTTTTGTGGATACTGTTTTTGTAACAAATCATGATTACAGTCACCTGCTGACATTACCTGTTTGAAATCATCATTATTTATTTTTTTCTACGTCATTACTAGCTCTACATTGCCCCTGCTCAATTTTTTTTATTTTGGAATGTGATGCAGGCCTGACGTGCAGGAATGGATGTTTCTTAACGAAATAAAGGAAGTTGAAAACACAAAACATGAAATATCTTGGGTTTAAATCGTCTGCAATTAAATAACTGTTAAAGTAAATGTAAGACACACCCTAAATTTTCTGATTTGGGATTGTATAGGTTAAAGAAACTGGGTCTCTACTAGTAGTAATTATTACAACTTTTGCATTTTCTCCAGCATGAGCAAATAAATCCCTCACCATGTTTTGAGATCGTTCTCATGAGAAAGATAAGTCATAAATCATCCATAATATAACAGTGAGGATTAGCCATAAAACCTGGCGGAGACTTTCAGACGCGCAAAACACTACCTGCTAGGAGACAAAACAGTCCTTGTCAGCCAATTAATAACATAGTGCTTAGGTGCAGGAAATACGATAGAATTATATTGTACCTATAAGATTCTATAACCTGAGACAAAATAAATGGTCTCCACTGCCTGATTTTAAAAAGACTATTTTTAGAAAAGAAGATGTCTTTTTAAAAAGACAGCCGTGTTGGATTTGGGATGAACAAAATTGACATTTTATTCCTTGACTGAAAATATACGTGGTGGACAGAAACACATCTGGAAAAGCTCTACTTTTCTAATCTTCTTAAAGAATATAAGGCAGCTGTCCTGCAAGGCTGTTCGGTCCAGGCTGATAAGCTGCCATAACTGGTTGAGGTCTGCAGCTGAAGGTGTTGTAAGGGGCCTAACTCCGGTTCCTGCTGAACTGAGCCAGTGCGTGCTTTACCAACTGTTATCAGCTCAGTAGGCACAGGAGGTTGAGCCCAGTCCTCTGTCTTCTGCTTTTCTGCTACTGAATGGAACTTGTCAGTGTCAAGGTGCTGGAGCTTTTGTTTTCTGACAGCTCATCCATTTGAGAGTCAGCACACCCTTTATATCATGGTTTTCTCATTGTTGACTCAGGACCCTCTGTATATGAATACAGCTCTCTCCACACAGCACCTCATGTTTGCGTTGTTATACGTTTGTTGCTGTCTTATCCAGTGAAGACAAATATACTTGGGTGTATCATATATTTGTCTTGGTTGATGTTTCACCTGGTTTAAGCTGTATTACCATGTTTGTGAAGCCATCAGATGCTGTTTGATGTTCAAGCTGTAATTATTTTTTTTGTTTGATCACTTGTACATGACTGTGGAGAATATCCATTCATGGCATCGTTCACAAAGAGCAACTAATGCATGTTTTCAGTGCAGTACCAAGTCCTTGTCTAATGAAAGTTTGTGAAGTCAGTTCATAATGTTATGCTTATTTATTCCATATGAATGGGTGTTACATTTCACCCGGTGTTACATTTCTCCTTTGGTTGCCTGACATATTGATGTTGGTGATGTGACTATTGTGTAGCTCAGTTTGTTTATGTTTCCATAAAACTAAATCTAGCCTTCAGCTCTTCAGCCACGAGGCTGTTTCTATAAATGCCGTAACTTTGACATTTGAGGTAAAGCATTATGGTGTCCAAATGCCATTTTATGAGACAAGTAGGCTCAGTTTTCATTACCCTTATTCAAGGAGGACGACTCAACCTTTGTTGTTTCTATACCTTTTCAGCCTCTATTATGTCTGTGTTTTTGTATAAAGCTATGTTACGAAAGTTAAAAAGTTCCAACCCTATGTTTACAGATCGTCTTAGTGGAAGAATACTTATCCAGGCTCAGTTTCCTTCCACTGACATAACAGTAATTATTCAAACATAAAGGAAAAGCTTACCTTAGATCAGTGTTTTTACTCTTGAAGCTTGTGTATACATGCTGCCTGGCTTACACTGTCTTTCCCAGTTGGCCAGTTCCACTGTCTCTTCTCATTTAGCTGTTCAGAGAGTAAGCCTCAGAGGAGCGGAACTTAGCCACTGTGAACACGGTCTTTTCCCGGATCTGTTCACAAAGCGAGCCAAGTCCTGCGCCTCACGAAACGATGCAGGGCGATGTCGAGTAGTTAAATGTCACCATCACTGAGGCACTGAGTTCATGTAGTTGGGGCAATCCATTTTTAGTGCTGTTTTGGTGCTTTGCTGCGTGTTCATCTCCTACATCAAAAAACCCCCCAAAGACTATAGCATATTACAGTCATCTGCATGGTCTGAATGGAAAGAAAAGCCATAGGACTTTTGATTGTTATCACCTGTGTGCACATAATTGCAGTCTACCTTCTTGGTACTTCATGGCATAATGAAGGTCTCCCTGAGAAATCAGTTTATGTCAGATGATAAAAGCGCCAGTAAAATATGCTATGCTTTCTTTTCCCCATTTGTCCCTCATTTTTTACTCAACCTTGCTGTTAAAAATGTTAGTCTAAACCAGAACCATATCTATGGACCTAATGAACTCATTAGCACATTTTTCTACACAAAATGAACACATCAAAGTACAATGGCAATAACTGCAATCCTTTCCACATGTCGATTTCAAACATCTCCTTGAGTACAGAAGCAGTTGCGAGCCCACATACATCTACCTGGCATCAAAGCCCTGGGTCCTGTTCCAAATCATGAAACCGCAGTCATCAGTCAGAGGGCAAGTGTTTACGCTGTGAAATGAATAAAAGTCATTTGGTGGTCTGGTTAGAACCTGCATGTTCTGTATGTCCTTGCAGTTACGTTCACTACAAAAGCTCTCCCAGCCTTGCTTATAGTTCAATCTTCAAAGGCATGGCAGGAGCGACATCATTATGGCTGCTTAAGTATTCCTGTGTGTTAAACTTGACGCAACGACCAGCTGCTGCTGGCAGCTAAAGGGGAGAGGGCTAAAAGTAAGCTTACAGTCTATGGAGCCTTTACTCGTCGAAGCGAGTGGCCTGCAGCTGGTTGGAAATCCCTGGCAATGTGATTTTCTGATTTAGTCCCAAATCACTCTGCCAGGAATCCCTCCAGCTGCCCCAGTGTGTAGAGAGGGACAAGAAGAGGACTTTGGCTGCAGTTGTTCATATTGTAGGCCAGGTCAGTCATCACCCATTAATTTCACATTTAAACACACACACACACACACACATGCAAGCATTAAACCAGACTAATGCATATCTTACTGTCTCATCTTTCACACATTGCTCACAGGACTGATTTATCTAGCCTCACCAGAAAAAACACATACTCAATAGAGCCTTAATGTCCTCTGTTTGCGTGACTGTCTGTCAGCTTTGGCCCGTGTGTGTCCGTGTGTGTCCGTGTGTGTGTGTGTGTGTGTGTGTTGGCAAACTTGACAAGGCTACCTGAGTTGCACATAGTGTGTGGCCAATCTTCTCACCCAGCTCATTTTTACAAGCTTGGGAAATGTGTATATAATTCCTATTAAAAGTGGTCAATGTTACATTTAACAGACTACTGGTAAATAATGGAATTCATATTTCAAACACATCTGCTGTCATTTTACCCAATTTATTTAAGCAACACAGACTGCTGTATGACACAAATGGCCGAGATTTTGAGATGTGGCATAGTAGTAGCCAGTGCGTAATTGTGTTACAGACTCTATTAAGAGCCTGAAGGGCACTCCAAACTCTTAATGCTAATGGCTGTGTTTGCTTTGAAACACACTACAGAAAGCATAGACATGTTGCTCTGACTGGGCCAAAAAGGTTTTAATATTGCACAGTACATATAAACATTGCAACAGCCTTACTTTCCCAAATGACAAATAGCATCTCTTTTCTTCAAAGACCACTCCCAAAAGTAGCTCTCAAAAGATTTTCTGCAGATGTCCTCTAACAAGATGGAATGGATCTGAAAAGAAGAGAAAATATGTTTCATTCCATTTGAAAGTGATAGGACATATAGACTTGGTGAGTGTATAAAGAAACACTTGGTGGAATGTCTCACAAATAAATGGATGACATTTGTGAATGGGTGCACTATTCCTATGCTTTCAGGGTGTCTTAGAAGCTGATAGCTGTATCAGATAAGGCGCATAAAGACCATTCTGGTTTATTAAATCCAGTTCATCTAAGATATAGATATAATACAAATATAATATATCTAGATATTACCTCGTTATAAGATTGCACAATAAATTCTGGCATGTATTAGATGGTAATTAAACAGATGGGGCCATGATCAAATCATTATGGCCACGCAACTAGGGCCGAGCAACAGGGTGTTATGCTGCCCAAGGCTCAATGTGTGAGAGCGTCATATCCTATCCTGTCCAATTGGACGGGAATGCTGCTGTGGTATGAGTCAAACTCCTGTTCATCATCAAAAACAACTACAATGGGCACACCAGTGTCAGAATATGATGTAGAAGATCATCTGGTCTGATGAGTCCTGTTTGCTTTCTATCACGTCTTAGGTCGGGTACGTGTGCCGCCCATACCTGGGAAAGTGATGGCTATGAGAAGAAGAAAAGCCAATGAAGGGAGTGTGATGCTCTGTGTAATGTCCTACTGGGAAACTCTGCATCTGGGCATTCATGTGGATGCTAATTTGACATGTACCAGCTACCTAAACATTATTACAGAACAGGTGGTTTTCATGTTGTGGCTAATTGGTGTGTAAATGAATAATTAAATACAAGCAGTGACCCACCACAGGCTATTTTTCCCCATTAATGCAACATGCTCACCTGTGACCTGCAAATTCAGCAGATGGGCTCTCGATCTCCCACTGATTGTGAGCAGGTATACGTCTCATTCGTTAATTTTCATACCAGCTTAATTCAGTTCTGGGCTGCTGGCTAACTGGCATCACAAAACAGGAGCCAACTTTAAAAAGGGTGCTAATCCATCTCAATGCACGTGATTGGCCTAACGTATTTCTTCAGTATGTAGGAGGACATAAAGCATGGAAACTCGTCACAGGCAGACTCCAACCTGTGAACTGAACTGGGAATCTTTGGGGCTGTGAGGCACCTGTAGCCAGTAAAGTTCTGCATTAGGCTACAGAAAATCCCCCATGACTCTGACCAGGATAAACAGGATGCTAGGGATGACATGGTTCTACAGTAGTTAGTGCTGTTGTCTTACTTCTCCACTGCCTGTGTGGAGTTTGCATGTTCTCCCCATGTGTGGGTTTTCTCAGTTTCCTCACACAATCCAGAGACATGCGTTTGGTCAACTGGTATCGGTAAAGTGTGTGTGACCCTGAACTGAATTAAGAGGGAATGTAAAGCTAATTAATGATCATACATAAAAATGTATAATAGTCTAATTGCCAATAATAATATTAATGCTGGTAACCACTGCTCTCCCCCAAGTTATTTGAAATGTTTTTTTTTTCCTTTAGGACGTTCAAAAGAGCAAATATGGCCTGTCAAAATATTTATTCCGCCTCACTTGACACAGTGTGAGCTGGAAATAAGGAGGTCCAGTCCAGATTAAACAAGAATCACCCTGCCTTCAAATTTGGGTTACATCTTTGATGATGGTGACAGAATATTAGACCTTATTGAAGAAATAGTTTTGAAGATTTTTCACATAATAGTGCCTTGCATATGACATATTTGCTTACATTTATTGTACATGGTTTATATATCTTACAGCATGCACCTGGTCTTGAGTCATGACTGACTCATGAATTTTCATATCCATATTTTTTAATATTATTCAAATGAGTTTAGTTTATACATTTTGAATGTATTGCACATTGAAGTCATACATTTAAAATAACAGTTTAGAAAGAAAAATCAAAAGTATGCAATAAAATATATCAATCTGACGTGACTCATTTCGCATAATGCCACACTATCATTAAAAAGTGAAAATTTGGGCTTAGCCGAACAGTAGAAAAAGTGTCAGAATATGTCAGACTTCTCCCTGACAGCTTACTGGATGTTCTTTACACCACAGACATTCTAGATAAGCTATAGATATGCAGTGTTCAGATGACAAAACCTTCCTCTTTTTTCATTTGATTTACTCAGTGCTTGCCTCAGGATATTCAATAAGTGCAGCAACATTATGTAAGATAGTTTTTTAAAAGAAACTGTCCGAGTCACAGCTCAGAACAGTCAGCTTATAGTCATACTAATCAGATCTATTTTTGTAACATAATTCTGTTTGCATTTTTTGTTTGCAAACCTTTTTAACAGCATCTTTGTAATCTGCCCAGTTACAGAGTGAAGTGTGTCGGAGAGTGGATTGTGCCGTAAAGGCACTGCTTTTGCCCTACTCTTCATGAGCTTATTGTGCTTAAATAAAAACTAGTTAAGGTTAAGGTTAAAATAAAAAATATGTTAAGGATTAAATGAACATAAACATAAATTAAATGCAAAGTAAAATTTAGCAGAGATGAATTTTCAATACATTTAAACCATGATACTCAGTCACCACAATTTGAAATGCTATTCATATAACATATACTATACTTATTTTGAAAATGTTAGTTTTCATTCATTTTATCATAGGAAATAGCTTGTTTACTTTGTGGGCTTTTAGCTATAAATTTGTGGGCTTTTATGTTCTTTTAGCTACTTCATTTCAATGCAACACCAGCACAAAACCTGCATATGTTTGTAAAAATTACAGGGTAATAAGCTACTTAAAATAATTCTGAATGAAGACCTCAGGGTGCATTAGTGTGAAGTATGAAATTAGGTCTTGACTTCTGACATGAGGTGAAAATACTGGCACCAATAGAAAAGCCACTGCTTTTGTTCACTTGACACATGTGATATATTCCACCTGCTTCAGCTGCAGAACCTTGCCCTGAAATTCAACTGAGAAGAGCACTGGCACCTCATATTTCGGTCTTAAATACGTATGAAACATGCTCAGCTTCAAAATCACATGCTTCATAGCTATTTGATATGGTTTTCAAAGTATGGTATGACTAGATGACCTGAGGGATAGACCAGGATTCACAATTGGTCTGGCACCATTGGCCTTGTCTGCAGTGAGCCAGTTGTGTTAATAAAGACAGGCATTGTATGAAGTGGGAGGGGGCTTTCCTGGGCTCAAAGCTGGAGTCACATATGATTGTGTACCTGGTGTTTGGTAAAAAATTGATATGGGGACTAGACACGTGCACTCTCTCTCTCTCTGTCTCTCTCTCTCTGTCTCTCTCTCTGTCTCTCTCTCTCTCTCTCTCTCTCTCTCTCATGATCTTAGTTTTCAAAAGATTTGAGAAACAAGAGCTTGAAAGAAACAGTCTTGAAATAATCGTCTGTAGTTCTGTGGCACATACTCTCCTGTGAGTAAGTCTTAGGCTACCATGCCATCATTAGATTTGTAGTTTTAGCAACGGTTTAATGGCCATATATAATTATTTCTCAGTGTATTTATTAGTACAACCAGAAAATACAGATAATTTGTATGTATTATTAAAAAATGAAAATAATATTTAAAAAAAAACAGCTTCTGCAGGCTGGAAAGTATTTAGTGTGACCTCCGTTAACCCTTTAGCAACAGCAGCATCTGGCAGCTTCACCAGGATGCCATGTTGACCCTGAAAACCAGTCTGAAAAAGCGTGATCAAGAATGGTCTGTTTGGAAGGGTAGCAGCCAAGAAACCACTTTTTCATGGAGGTCACACTAAATACTGACTTTGCCTGCAGAAGCCATTTTGTTCCGTAAATTCTGTGTTTACATCATTTCTGTATTTTCTTTTTGTAGCTTAATAAAGAGACTGAGAAATAATTATACGTGCTCATTATACCATTGCTAAAACAACAAACCTAATGGTGGCCTAAGACTTTTGCACAGTACATTCAGACAGTTCTCAATTGTTTTAAATGAAATATCTAGTGTTCTTACTGTAGTTTCTTCTCCTTGAATGCACATTAAATCCTGTTATAATTATAATGTAATTCTAGACTATTCCGTGCCTTCCTTTTTGTCCCAAGGGCTTATGGGCTAGATTGTAAGAAATCTAAAGTGTAAATGCAGAATAAAAATGCAGCTGGTTTAGGGAAGATAGAAAATGTACACCCGTTAGCTTGATAGCAAATGCAAACAGTTTACTTACAAATTATGGGATATTGTAATACATATTATAATCCCATAGCATATTATGCTGCATATGTTTAGCTTAACACATCATACAAGGTAATAATAAGGGAATGAAATACTTTACTCAAATTATTTCATGCAATGCTTTAACATAACCTGTTTTAAAGAAAGGTGTTTTTCTCTGGAAGGACGTACAGCTGAACAGCATTCCTCTAATTGGATTTACAGAAAGCCATCTTTTTATCAAAGGCCTTAGCCTAAGGAAGCTTAATCGGGAAGCAGAATGACTTTTTAAATTGGTATGAAACACAGACAGGAGGATTATGTCAAAGATAAAGTACAATTGGTGGAAACAACATGAAGCGGCCTCTGACTCAATTGAAGCCATTTCCATGTGAGGCCAAACAAGCTCTGTGTGTGTAATATAGATATATAAAGAATGCAGAAGACAGAGGGGTTCTGCTTACAACCAGTTTACAATATCAGCGTATTTTCCACAACCGATGTGATGTGCAGAACTGAGGCTGTGCTGAGACAAGTAGCCAAAACCTGATTTTACCACATGTACCTGAGAGCAGGGAAAATTTGGACACTTTATTGGGCATGGAAAAACAGAGTGAAGTCGTTTGCTGTAAATAAATCCATCTGGTGCAGCTCAGTGTACTTCCTGCTAACAAGGCATGGAGAACCAAAGCTCTCACATCATGTACGTACTGCCCCGTTCCCTGTTTGACCTTCTCCGCTTGACAGACATGTCTAACAATATGAATATTATCTGAGAGAAAATCAAAGGGGAATGAAATTGTCATGCATTTTTTAAATGTTTTCTGAAACCTGTTTGTACACACTAAAAGTCATAACTAAGAACAGAGAGCCGTGAAACCCAAGATTTCTTGTCTGTGTTTACATGTGTTTACTATTTGATCTCTTTTACATTACATCATAAAAGAAAACCCAAACAACAAAATAAAATCAAACAAAGAAAAAGGTTTTTTGGGGGGGATGTAATTTTCTTATTTAATCTTTTTATGCACACTTTACAGTGATTTGACAGTGGAAATATTTTACACTTGAATTCAGACTGTGATTTGGTCTGATATGGATGACCATGGTGTCATCTCCCCTTCCTATTTGATTTAATTTTGGCTGCAATGCACAGTCATTTCCGCCTGCTCACTGTCTCATAAACACACACACACACACACACACACACACACACACACACACACACACACACACACACACACACACACACACACACCAGACATTCAACTGCTACATTACACGTACTATTTGCAAAATAATTGATCTGTAAGAACAGAATGCATATCCCTATCGTAACCACAAACTCCAGGTCTTTTAAATGTATTATTCCAGTAATCAAATCAAATTTCACTAAGCAGTGTGCTGGACTGTGTTATAAACAATATATTTGACTTCCAATATGTACATAAATATTGTCAAAACTGTAACAATTATATGAATAAAGTGTATTTAAATGTTCCCCCTTTTCTTGCAGAGTGAACACCATATAAAATATCCTTTCATATTTCCATTTACATATATTTTTTTCAATCAGAATAAATGAAATGATTAGGTTTGGCTCGAGTCTTATCTTGTTTACATTTGAATAAGTCTAAGAAATGCATTTAAACTTTTGGATTAATCTACCCTATTTTGAGCTTAAACAAATGAAATGCGTTAAAGATACCTTCACTGTAACAAAAATATGAATATTTTCAACAAGTATTCTGAATATGTAATATCTACTGCCAAGATTAGGGACTACATTTTATAGTCAACTTTGTGTAAAATGTCTGTAAAATTTACACCCAGTGAAGTCAGGTTTTATTGTTGAAGCCACAAGTTTCTCGTGCCACTAAACAGTTTTTAAATGAAAAGGAACACGTCGGCACCACACTGCAGCACGGCCTCTCTGACTTGCCAAAATGTCCATATCAGTCTAGATATGTGGTAAACAAGAGTTGAATTAATGGTTTGTACAATTAATGAATATGTAAGTTTCATTTTATGCATTTTTGGAGGTTTTCGGAGCAGCTCTACCTCTGGAACGTCTATCATTTTATATTTAGCATCTACACCAAATGAGCAGGGCTTCACTGTTCATGTTTACTAGCTAATGTGAGAGGATGGCAGCCTCAGTACTAGTGTTGCTCTAATCAAGTCAGTGATGCCTGATGGAAAAGATGGCTTACTTCCTTTCCTTCTGCCAGGACTCAGAGCTACCGGAGCTCATTCACTAACTGCTTTGAGTCGCTCTGAAAGAAGCTGAGCTTATTTATTTCTTTAGCTTTGCCGGACATTTATTCCACAGGTGCAAATATTATTCACATGAAAGCTACTGAAATGTGATACATTTAGACAAGTCCTTTGTTCAGTCAGAACCCAGAATTTGGCATCTGGCACACCAATCAATGAGCAAACGTGTCCCTCATCCCTTTCCTTTGTGTGGCAGTCAAAACCAAATTGCATCTATTTGTTTACTGAAAGCTTGCAAACCCACCAAATCAAAAGGGTCATGTCACATCCAGTATTGTCCAAGTATGTTACATATTTACAGCACAGGACTGAGTGCCCTTATGTGATTAGGTGTTTTCTCCTATCAAAGCTCAAATCATTATTTATTCAACTACATGGCTGATCATTGATTTTAGGCTTACGACAGTTCTAGCATTAACTGCTCAGTCCAAACTGCAATATTGTAAACTGTGCAACACTTGTCTCCAAAAATCACCACTTACATGCTCCTATCTCCATTTGCTAGCATGCGTTCATTGTTTAGCAATGTTTTGCAGTTTTAATCTTAACTCTATACGTAAAAGAAACAAACAAACAAAAAATCTTGACTTTTTAAAAAACACACAAGTAAGTGTACAATTATTATAATTTTTTTTACTTTTTTTTCATTCTTTAGATGTATTTCTGCATTCTGGTCTAAAAACATGTCTGCGCACATGTGGTTGATAATACAATGCGAAATGCAACAAGGTTGATCTAATTTGTTCTTGCATTCATTTTAGAGCAGGTCTGTCGACTTTACGTGATACGGACATACCAAGGCATTCAAGCAAACTGAGATGCTCCAAACTATTAACACTAATAAACTACAAAACTATTACCCACATCACTTTCTTCAAAAGGTTTCAAAAAGACTGTTTGTTTTATGTTTTATCAAATTCTTCTACTCACAGCAGCAGTCCTGAGCAACTTCAGTCGGGTCCCTTCAACCACGAGAAGCTTCGTATCCAGTCAGAGGAGCCTTAAGACATGAAGCCTTATGCTTTTTACTCCGCTATGAGCGCAGGCCTGGCCTAGAGCGCTACTCTGCACCATGCTCCTCCTCTAAAACGGCCCAGGAACTGAGATACATGTACACACATCATTCAGAAGTTTGTCTCGGAAAAACCACACCCATCCCAGTGCAGACACAGAGAGACGGCATTTTCCTTAAATAACACCAGAGAGAGAGAGAGAGAGAGAGAGAGAGAGAGAGAGAGAGAGAGAGGAAGCATGTGTTCTCTGCCTCGGCACAGGCCTCAAAGAGCTTGCAGGAGGCTGAGTTAGTAAAAGAAAAGAAATGAAACAGAATTATACTGTTGGTCCGTTCAGGATGTTTATTTAAATTAGAGAATGAGCCCTGGGTGAAGGCGGTTGTAGGTGTGATACGACATTTTGTAGGATGTGCAGGCCTTAATCGAGCGTTTGAATAAGAAAAGAAATGGTTTGTTTGCATAGATGCGGACTTTGCGTGTATATTTTTGCTTTGCCTGGCTGTGAGTTGTGGATGATTATTGGGTTTTAGAGTCACAGCCTCCAGATGCTGTGTAGGCATTTCAGGAACTGTACTCTAAACCTTCCCAAGTCTTTATGTTTGAAATCAGACGACAATGTTATTGCTGTTTTTTTGCTGTACAAATGAAGAAGATATTTATTGGACTATATCCATCACTTTACTGTGAACGATCGTCACAAGGAAGTCACTGGATGAATCCTGAATTCTGAATAAGCATTTATCCCCATGCCATGACCTGAACCTACAGCATATTATGACCAGTCCTGGTTATTCCATCTTAAATCACAGGTCATTATCAGCCCAAAAAGGGGGTTGTCATTTTAACGTATGTAGCTCATATTTGATAACTGGTTTCTGTTTACCACATAACAGTTTTATGTTGCCAGGCAACTGGCCATTAGATGATCAGATTAATCCATGCAGACTCAATCACGCTGAAATTTGATACAGTGTATCCATTGCGGTTTCAGCCAGTGTTTGTAACAGTGAGGTCCTCTAACTAAAGCCCTACAACCACATATTGATTACAGTATTAAATTATAGTTCTATCTACAGAAGATGCATGAGAAAAAAGCTCTACCTCAACTCTGTGCAACAGATTTTGAGTCCAGGATGTGGCTCTCAGCAATAAGGCTGCCTTTTATGGGGCAAGAGGATGTAACACTCTTAATAGCCCCTGTGAGGGCCGTCTAACAAAGGAGGGGTCTGGAAGCAAACTATAAAAGTGTTATTTAGTCTGGCTTGTTGCCCAGACGGCGAGTGAAAACAAAGTTTGCCCTCCCTATCAGACGGCCAGACACGCAGACCCATAAAAAACACTTTCACCTGTAATTCCCTGGAAAGGACCTGCATGGCAAAGCATGCAGCCTGTGTGTGTATTTATGCAGACATGCAGCTTGTGTGCAGCATGTGCGTCCATCTGTGTTTTTGTTGAAAAAAACATTCAGGGATAAAATGAAGTTAGATTTAAGTGTGTCTGTGTATGCACATGGTTGCGTGCCATGTGTGAGCAACATGTGTTTCCATTTGTTCTTATGTGAAAAAGGCCTCGCCAATGACTGAGAGAGAATGTGTGTACTTGTTTAGTTTGTGTTCTGTGTGACTTTTCCATCGCAACGTGAAAAGCGAGAGCGAGAGAGCGAGAGAGCGGGCGAGAGCAAGAAACCGGTAAATGTATGTGCCTGTATGTCTGTGTTTGTGTAAGTGTGTTGGTGTGTATGCGTGTATGAGTCACACTGTACAGGAGACTCCACCCTGCGTGGGAGGGCATTTGAGCCTGTCACTTGGTCTGTCCTGGGAAGAACTGCACACACAACAGAGCGCTTTGTTCTACAGTCAGTTGATGGGCCATGATAGGCTTTGTCCAACCGCATACCTATTTTACTTGCCGCAGACATAATGATTAACAACTGAATAAAAGTTTCCACTGCACTGTTTAATGACAGCTGTCCAGCAATAATAAATGGCCTACAACCACAACATGCACAGCACAATGGTGTAATGTGTAGCATACGGCTTATCACACAAAAGCCAAGCAAATTCAACAGAAAAAAGTCAAAAAAATTGGACACAACAATCAGACACACATGCTGATAACTACCTTCTGTTCAGTCTGTTTGCTGCTTTTTCTCATAGTGGCAGCACTGAATTGAAGGCCGTTTGCTTTGCTTCCTGCTTCCATAATGTCGTGTCAGTTCTAGTTCCGCCATTTATGAAAGGTTATGTCTAGCGACTTTCAAACTCAAACGGAGGCTAAATCGATGCTGTTCCCAATTAGCACAGAATTTGATCTAGAAATGCTCTGACATATCTAGATCAAGTTCGGGGCCACATGCTCACATGCACCTCCTAATTTCCTCTAAATGGGGAACATTAGCGCTGTCCGGTTGGAAGCTGCCAGTTTGGCAGTATGCTCAGAATCACACATGTAGTTCGCTTGATGTTTAAGCCAAGCAAAGCAGTCAGCCTCTCTGCATTTGCACTGTTTAGGATGAGTCACTTCAAATAATTTTTTTTCTGTTTGTGTGCTGCAATGTACATCAAGAGTTTTCTTACACATGCTCTCCCTTATGGGCGCACACTGTCAGTCATCCATGAATGCTAAGTCTGGGGCAAACATCACAACAAAATGGCATTGCTGTGCAGAGTACATTAAGGCAGGAAGTTGTCTGGTCCAAATTGGCTAGCACATCTTATGTCTACTAACTCTATCTTAATCCTTACATTCTATTCAGCCAAAACAGCTTAAACTTGAAACTGTTACTCAAAGTGGATTGATGCTACTATTGATTGTCTTTAATATGAAATACAGTGAGGCAAAAAAGTGTATAGTCAGCCACTGATTCTGCAAGTTCTCCTACTTAGAAAGATGAGAGAGGTCTGTAATTTTCATCATAGGAACACTTCAACTATGAGAGACAAAATGAGAAAAAAAATCCAGGAAATCGCATTGTAGAATTTGTAAAGAATTGAATTATAAATCATGGTGGAAAATAAGTATTTGGTCACCCACAAACAAGCAAGATTTCTGGCTCTCACAGACCTGTAACTTTTTCTTTGAGAAGCTCTTCTGTCCTCCTATCGTTACCTGTATTAATGGCACCTGTTTGACCTTGTTATCTGTATAAAAGACACCTGTCCACAGCCTCAAACAGTCAGACTCCAAACTCAACCATGGCCAAGACCGAAGAGCTGTCGAAGGACACCCGGAAGAAAATTGTAGACCTGCACCAGGCTGGGAAGAGTGAATCTACAATAGGCAAGCAGGTTGGTGTGAATAAATCAACTGTAGGAGCAATTGTAAGAAAATGGAAGACATACAAAGAACCATTGTATAACTCCCCGATCTGGGGCCCCAGTCAATATCTCATCCGTGGGGGCAAAATGATCATGAGAACAGTGAGCAAAAATCCCAGAACTACACAGAGGGACCTGATGAATGACCTGCAGATATCTGTGACCAAAGTAACAAGGCTACCATCAGTAACACACTATGCCAAGAGAGACTCGGATCCTGCAGTGCCAGGCGTGTCCCCCTGATTAAGCCAGTACATGTCCAGGCCCATCTGAACTTTGCCAGAGAGCATACGGATGATCCAGAAGAGGATTGGGAGAATATCATGTGGTCAGATGAAACCAAAATAGAAGTTTTTGGTAAAAACTCAACTGGAGGAAAAGGGATGCTGAGTTGCATCCCAAGAACACCATACCTACTGTGAAGCATGGGGGTGGAATGATCATGCTCTGGGGCTGTTTTTCTGCAAAGGGGACAGGACGACTGATCCGGAATAAGGGAAGAATGAATGGGGCCATGTATCATGAGATTTTAAGCCAAAACCTCCTTCCATCAATGAGAGCTTTGAAGATGGAACGTGGATGGGTCTTCTAGCATGACAATGATCCCAAACATACCGCTCGGGTAACGAAGGAGTGGCTCCGTAAAAAGCATTTCTAGATCCTGGAGTGGCCTAGCCAGTCTCCAGACCTCAACCCCATAAAAAATGTGTGGAGGGAGTTGAAAGTCCGTGTTGCCCCAACACATCACTGCTCTAGAGGAGATCTGCATGGAGGAATGGGCCAAAATAGCAGATACAGTTTGTACAAACCTGGTGAAGACTTACAGGAAACGTTTGACCTCTGTCATTGCCAACAAAGGTTATGTTACAAAGTATTGAGCTGAACCAAATTTATTGACCAAATACTTATTTTCCACCTATTTACAATTAGTTCTTTAAAAATCTTACAATGTGATTTCCTGGATTTTGTTTCTCATTTTGTCTCTCATAGTTGAAGTGTACCTATGATGAAAATTACAGACCTCTTTCATCTTTCTAAGTAGGAGGACTTGCACAATCAGTGGCTGACTAAATACTTTTTCACCCCACTGTATATTGTGCCTGACTCAGATATGTTTGTGAGAATGCAAAATATTTTAATGACATTTCTGTTATAGAGTTATGGTTTAGATTATTTAGACCCATAAGAGAGTTCGATAATCACCAGCAATAGGAACAGTGGCTTTGGTGTTAACAGAAATGCACTTAAACAGTGCTACCAACTTTACACACACACACACACACACACACACAATTAAAAACAAAATAATTCATTTTCATACATGCTTAATCCAATTCAGGGTCACTCACAACAATTAACCAACAATTAGCCTCTCATGTCTTTGGAGGAAACTGGAGCACACCTGACAAAACTCACACAGACACGGGGAGAGCAGGCAAACTCCACACAAGTGGACTCTGGGCTGGGAACCGAACCAGGAATCCCTCGAACTGCTGGGGCTCAGTGCTAACTGCCAGGGGTGTCACTAGAGATTAATGAATAAGGGGGCTTTGACTATGTAAGCCCCTAGGAGAATTTTTAAAACTAACCCAAAAAGGGCCGCATTATGAAACCTACATAAAGTTACAAACATACAACTATTTGGAGAAATTGCCTCATGGCAGCAAATATCTTTGAAAAGATATGTCATTCAGAGTTTGTATTATGTACAGATCTTATATGATGCCAATTAAACTGATTAGAATCTTTTATTTAAACTGTAAAATCCTATCACCTGACTGTCCCTTAAAGTAGCTGCTGCCTTTACAAAAAGTTTCATATATCCATCTATAGGTAGAATAATAATATTGAGGTATGATCAGCTATTAACTTATAATAATCAGTAAAATATACAGTCATAAAATCAAGAGGGAACAAGCCATGCATTCGTGTCTTATTTAAATTAATCTCTTCAATTGGCTTTTTCAGTCTAACTTTATCTTAATCAGTCATCAGGTTTTCTCTGCTAGCATAATGAAATTTTTACTAGAGCATCAATGAGTCTTTATATTGGTTAATAAATGTTTGTAACAGATATTCAAATGACGTGTTTATTTTCGTGTTTTAATAATACAGTAGTGATAGTAAGGCAGTACTAGTAAAGCAGAGCGATAGCCTGTCACAGATCAAACAATTCAACCCTTGTTTTAGAGATGTTTTTGGCAGCAGTGCCAGGCCCTACTGCATCAAATTTCATTACATTGTGAATATGGAAACAAATAGTACAGTTGAATAAAATGAAAACTACTGACCGTTTAAGCCATTAATTCATTTTTTATTTATTTATTTTTTATTTTTAAGATTTTGGTCTACAGATATCCATGATAACTGCTACGCCACCATGCCATCCACAGAAAAAGCAGTTTATTAGTAATATTAGTTTAGAGACTTCTAATGATATGCGGTTGTTTTATGATTACTACAATTCCATATAATATTTGTGACATACGCAGGTCTCCCACCCAGTCGTGGACTGTTTCCATAAATGTATGAAGTTTCACTTTATAAAGACTGGTAATATTAGGTTGGACAAAATTGTTTGCTGGCTGGTGTTGAAAGGTTTGTAGTTTTCCTGCAGCACTAAGCAGATGAGAAACAACTTATACAAACTATGTGCTTCATTAAGCTGTAGGGTAAGATTTAGGAATTCGTGAGTAGGGGTTTATGTTAGGGTTAGTATTCTCATATTCTCAGGATTATATTGCATACTGTGAATCAGCACCAATAAAGCATCTACCATTGGGAATAGACAAAAATGAACTCCTAAGGGTTGTGAGCAGAATGGTTTGAATGATTTAGCATTAAATATATGTCAGTGAACACAAATCTACATAAAGATCTAGCATTTTTCTTAATTGCTCATCTGTCTGCTGATTCTGTCTGTAAGCACATGCAGAACTAGTTTGTAGACTGAATTTCATATTGTGTAATTCTGTGTAAATGACCTTTGTGTTTGAGAATGAATGTATAATGCATGTGGATTGGAATAAATGTAAGCAGGAAATTCTCATAAATGCTCAGACATTTCTGTGTCTTTTAACCCCTCACAGCTGGTCACCTTATTGCAGCCAGCGTCACAGTATATGTATACCCCTCTGTTTCTATGTTTCATGTTGGGTCTATTGCCAACTCTATGCTGGCTGTGTGTTCTGTGCAGATTTCCATCTGTCTGGCTATTCCTTTGTGTTTCTTCCTTGTGTCTTAAGGCCTTTTCACACTGATTCCATACAGTCACTGTGAGGTTTATCACCATTCATAGCTTTTCAGCTATATTCTACCAGATATTGTCTTTAATATCCATATTATTATAGTCAATGTGTTGCTTGTTCGATAAGCTTTCATGAGCTGTTCTGCCTGAAAACCAATCTCTGATTGGTCAGCCTGATTTTAAGGCATCCAAACAATGCAGAAATTAGAACAGGCTCCAATTAAAAATTGTATGCAGCATCACAGTCTGTCAGTTTCGGATTTGGTGTGAAGGACTGCACTGATATACGTGTGTTCTTTTGCAAAACTTGACCTGCGTAATAATCGGACTCGGTGTGAAAAGGCCTTTACTGTGCCTGCTTTGTGTATTGCCTAAATGTGTTTACCATCGTAGATTTAACTCCATATTAGTTCTTAATCTTCTGGGTAGATCTAATATTCAGTATGTATCTTTAACCATAAGTGTGTCTGTTTGTTAATAATAGCCTGTTAGCATAACTACTATTGTTAGTGCAATTTTGCCCAGCTGTGTATTTTGTTAATAAACCTTCACCTACCTGCATTTACATCCTGCATTACAGCCTCTGTCTCTGTCATACAGGCAAGCATCTCTGCCAAAAAAAAAGAAAAAAATATTAAAAAAGCAAAGCTCAGCATAAGATTTTTTTGAATGCTGGTATGTTGGTCAACCAGTTTTACCAGCATAGCTATTTCAGTTCACCAGCAAAACCAAAGCCAACACTAACCTTCATAAACCAATGATATGTAACAAAGAACTTGTATGATCTTGCTATTTGACCAGCATAACAGCAACCAAAACACAACATATGTTGGTCTTTGATGTTTTTTCGGTGGTGGTGGTGGTGGTGGTGATGGTTGGGGGGGGGGGGGGGGGGGGGGTGGGTGGGGGGGGGGGGGGATGTGTTCATAACACATAACACAAAAACACCTGATTATCACATGTATACTTTTTGATGTAAAGTAATTATATTATTAGAAACAGTATGTGCAAGCTGTTACCACTGTAATGGTGACATGATGTTCAGTCTGTATGTATACACTGTGGTTATACAATGGAATCTGTTGTTGCACAGACATAAGCAATGCAGAATAAGCTAGAAATCCTGCATTGCCTTGATTAATTGTCTTTTATTCTGCATTAACAAAAATTTTAAATGTAGGTAACAGTGACTAAGGAACAGTTTTGCACAGAGTACAGTTTCATCCTCCTTGTTTTCTAAAAAAAAGAGGAAATACAATATGAACAATCAGTATGATTTAACAAAAAGTTGCAGAGGGTTGATTTGTGCACCAGGCTATAAATGTCACGGATCGCACCAGACCTCCGTTCGCTACGCCCCTCCCCACCACTAGGGGCGATCCGGACTTTGTCGTTTGCATTGCTCCGCCGAACTGCAGAGCATCAGATGAAATAGAGGCTAGGGCTTGGATTGGTATGCTCCTGGCTAAGATAATAACCAAAAGGCAAAACCTGGTTGACCAGCAGTTCAGTCACTGCGGTTCCAATTGACTGTCACCTCAACCAAAAGTCCCTTTTCTATGTAAATAAAACACCCCCAGAACATCACAGAACCTCCTCCAGCTTGAACCACACCTTGCACGCAGTCTTCATTGAAGGCTTCCTGAGGTCTTCAATGAATATGACACCTAGCATTATTCACATACATGCAGAAAAGCGATTCCTCTGACCAAATAACATGTTTAAAGTCATGAATAGTCCAATTTTGGTGGCTTTTTCACCCACTGTAACTAGGCAACTTTGTGAGCAGATGTGAGCAAAAGTATCTTGCGTGGCATTCTGCTCCATATGTTAATGGTATGCAGTGCCCTGTGGAATGTTCTTTCAGAAATCGGTTGTGAAGGACCTGCACTGATGTCTAGAAGCCATTTTTGTTTGGAAGTAATGCGATTTTTATTCACAAGCCATGAAACACGCTGGCAGGCCATGTTTGTGAGTTTCGTTTTTCAACTACAATTCTGACAAGAATTTCCTGTACACTGGGACTTTTGCCACTGCTGATAGAACCATCTGATCGTATGCTTTGATACACCTGCAAATTCAGCAACTTCCTTCACACTATGGCCTTTCGCATGCCCAAATACAATCACCCCTTTTAGCCAACCATTAACATCTGCTTTGCGACACATCAAACGAGACATTCCCCGCACTGTACCACTTCTTCTCAATCTAGGAGTCTTTAATGTGTATTAGATAGCAGAAAAACTGTCCAGAATGTACACTATATATTCAGTGGTCTGTGTATATGTGCAGGAATATACAAAATTCACCTATTCAGCATATGCTTTTTGAAGTCATAGTTTTTAAATACAGTACCTCAAAAGAAACTATTTTATAGTGTGTTACTGTTGAGAAACACCCACAGCAGCCCTTAATGGTTCCCTTGTTTGTGCTTCACAATCTGTATAAATGTAAAGGCTTGAGATATTCCAGTAGGCTCATAAATGTTTGATTTTTAATCATGAACATTTCATTAGGTAGCTGATACCTGCAGGACAATCATTAAAATATACATTAAAAGATTATACATTAAAATATGCATTATTTTTTTTCCTATTTTCTGATTTCCTATTTTTTTGCATATTTGTCACACTTAAGTGTTTCAGAACATCAAACCAATTTAAATATTAGTCAAAGACAACACAAGTAAACACAAAATGCAGTTTTTAAATGAATTTGTTTATTATTAAGGGAGGAAAAAATCCAAACCTACATGACCCCTGTGAAAAAGTGATTGTCCCCCCTTGTTAAAACTTGGTTTATGACACCTGAGTTCACTGTCTCTAGCCACACCCAGGCCTGATTATTGCCACACCTGTTCTCAATCAGGACACCACTTAAATAGGACCTGCCTGACAAAGTGAAGTACACCAAAAGATCCTTAAAAGCTACACATCATGCTGAGATCCAAAGAAATTCAGGAACAATTGAGAAAGAAAGTAATTGAGATCTATCAGTCTGGAAAGAGTTATAAAGCCATTTCTAAAGCTTTTGTGACTCCGGCGAACCACAGTGAGAGCCATTATCCACAAATGGCGAAGACATGGAACAGTGGTGAACCTTCCCAGGAGTGGCCGGCCGACCAAAATTACCCCAAGAGCGCAGCAACGACTCATCCAAGAGGTCACAAAAGACCCCACAACAACATCCAAAGAACTGCAGGCCTCACTTGCCTCAATTAAGGTCAGTCTTCATGCCTCCACCATGAAAAGGAGATTGGGTAAAAATGGCCTACATGGCAGAGTTCCAAGACGAAAACCACTTCTGAGCAAAAAGAACATTAAAGCTCGTTTCAGTTTTTCCAGAACACATCTTGATGGTCCCCAAGACTTTTGCGAAAACATTCTGTGGACTGACAAAAGTTGAACTCTTAGGAAGGTGTGTGTCCCATTACATCTGGTATAAAAGTAATACAGCATTTCAGAAAAAGAACATTATAGCAACAGTAACATATGGTGGTGGTAGTGTGATGGTCTGGGGCTGTTTTGCTGCTTCAGGACTGGGAAGACTTGCTGTGATAAATGGAACTATGAATTCTGCCATCTACCAAAAAAATCCTGAAGGAGAATGTCCGGCCATCTGTTCGTGACCTCAAGCTGAAACAAACTTGGGTTCTGCAGCAGGACATTGATCCAAAACAGGACATTGGTCCATCTCTGAATGGCTGAAGAAAAACAAAATGAAGACTTTGGAGTGGCCTAGTCAAAGTCCTGACCTGAATCCTATTGAGATGCTGTGGCATGACCTTAAAAAGGCCGTTCATGCTCGAAAACCCTCCAATGTGGCTGAATTACAACAATTCTGCAAAGATTAGTGGCCAAAATTCCTCCACAATGCTGTAAAAGACTCATTGCAAGTTATCACAAACACTTGGTTGCAGTTGTTGCTGCTAAGGGTGGCCCAACCAGTTATTAGGTTTAGGGGGAAATCACTTTTTCACACAGATTTTGATTTTTTTCTCCCTTAATAGTAAACACCTTCATTTAAAAACTGCATTTTGTGTTTACTTGTGTAGTCTTTGACTAATATTTAAATCGGTTTGATGTTCCGAAACACAAGTGTGACAAACATGCAAAAAAATTGAAAATCAGGAAGGGGGCAAACACTTTCTCACACCACTGTAGATATTCGCGCACAGGTCATAGACCATATATCTTTTAAATTTTATTAAAATTTTTTATTTTAAATTTATTTCTGTGTAAAATTTATTAAATCTTGTAGTACATTGTCAGTTTAAATCTTTGCTGTATTGGATAAGTATCTACTAGACTTTGTTTAAATCTGCATATCAATTAGACTGTGTTGTGCTCTATTACAAAAAGTGTTTCTAATCCCAGGGGTCATCCAGAGAGTATCAATATTATATGGTGAAATATGCCCCAGATAAACCTGGTTAATATTTTAACTATGCTTGTTCTGTCTTGTGTCATGAGTGGGCTGATGGTACCTATTCCTAGAGAACACAGGGTGCAATAGCAATACCTGGAAGGAACTGTTGGGATTCTAATGTAGGTCACAGTGGGATGTATAAATTAATGGAATTAAAATGTATAAGTTAATGGAATTATTTAATGCCCACATCTTTGACCAGGAACAGCAGGGATAAAATGTTAAAAACATAATTATTGCTTCCCTTGAAAAAAGGGAAAGTTTCAAAAAGCAAAACAAATTAGCCACATGCTGAGGACTACGCTGAATCCACACAAATGCAATAATGTGTAGGCATACCCTGCTGCGGTGAAATTTCACAGATCCTCAGTCTCTCTTCAACACTCTACACACCTTACCTAGTACATGATTGATAACATTTAAATAACACAAACTTCTAAATTCAAATAAATTACAACCATCTGCTAATATCAGAGAAAGATCTCTTTTCATCTTTCCAAATGATCTTTGACTGTTAATTTTCACATTCGACATTAGATGTCAACAAAAAGACATTCAAACTAAAAAAAAGAAATTCAAAACAATTTCATCCTTCAGCTGACAGGAGAGAAAGATCTTCTCAAGCTATTTTCAACTGATTTGTGCCCACTGGGGAGTTAAAGCAGAACATGACCTAGAATTGTCAAACAACTGACTTCTGTTTTGACTTAATTAAATAGTACAATATATATATATATATATATATATATATATATATATATATATATATATATATATATATAATATAGTAAATTTAGCTAAACATTGTTTAGCAGTGTAAACATTCTCTGGAATAAAGAACTTTTAACACATCGTTTAAGGTTGATGTTCATAGCCCTACAGAAAAATATCCCTAATAGCAACCCTGCTATAAACAACAGCAAAGACCAGCATGTGTTGTGTTTTAGATGCTGGTATGGTGGTTTATTAGAAAGACCCTACAAGTTCCAAGTTGTTTTATGCTAGTTATGTTTATATTTGATGCTTTTTTACAACCTCAAATCCTAAAAAGTTGGGACAGTATGGAAAATGCAAATAAAAAATATGCAGTGTACCCAAGATAGGTCATGTTTTGTCTAGTCAACTTCATTCCATTTGGTAATAAACATCACTTCCTGCATTTCAAGGTTGCAACACATCCCAAAAGTGGGAACAGGGACAATTTAGGGCTAGTAATGAGGTAAATAATGATGTGGTTTGCAAACAGGTGATGTCAACAGGTGATTATAATCATGATTTGGTACAAAAGCAGTATGCACGAAAGGCTAAGTCTTTGAGGAGAAAAGATGGGCAGACGATCTCCAGTTGATAAACAAATGTGTAAGAAAATGATTAAATTAATGTTTAAAAACAATATTCCACAAAGAAATACTGGAAGGGATTTGTATATTTCACTCCTAACTTTTTCTCATTTAGCTTGTTTTGCACTGTCTTGTTGAAACATGCATGGACGTCCCTGTGAAAGATGTCGTCTTGAAGGCAGCTTATGTTACTCTAAAATCTCAGTGTGCTTTCTGCATTCACCGACCTTTGCCAAGGGCACTGACCCAACCCCATACCATGACAGAGCCTGGCTTTTGCACTTGTTGCTAATAATAATCTGGATGGTCCATTTCCTTTTTGGTCCGGAGCACACACCATCCTGGAATACTGATTGGTCTGATCACAATACACCTTTATACACCTTTGATGGTCCACCCTAGATGCCTCTGAGCCCAGAGAAGTCGACACCACTTCTGGACATGGTTAACATGAGGCTTGTTTTTCGCAAAGTAGCATTTTAAGTGGCATTTGAGAATGTAACTCTGTTTTGTAGTGCTTGATAATGTTTTGATAAAGTAATCTCTCACCCATGTGATTCTATCAGCTACTGATGAGCAGCGGTTCTTGATGCAGTGCCATCTGAGGGATCAGAGATCACGGGTGTTCAGTTTAGGCTTGTGCCTTTGCCTTTTACGCACTGAAATTCCTCCAGATTCCTTTAACTGTTTAATGATATTATGCACTGTAGAGGGAGAAATGTTTAAATCTCCTCCAATCTTTCTTTGAGGTACATTTGAAACTTCATTAATTTTCTCAGGCATTTGTTGACAAACTCTTTCCATCTATGCTCCTCAAAGACTTAACCTCTTAGGGATTCTGTTTTTGTACCAAATCATGAGTATAATCAGCTGTTGGCCTCACTTGTTTGAAATCACTTCATTATTTATTTTTTTCACCTCAGTATTAGACCTAACTTAACCCCGTCCAAACATCTTTTGGAATGCATTGCTGGAGTGAAGCGCCGGAATGGATGTTTATTAATAAATGAAATGAAGTTCACCAGAAAAAACATGAAATATCTTGGGTTCATACTGTCTGCAATGAAATAGGAGTCAGAGTAAATGTTTTCCATAACTTCCCAACTTTCCCGGATTTGGGCTTGTAATTATTTTAGCATGGAAATGGCACAAATCTTCACAGACATGTGTAATGGCTTTTAGCATGAAGGTTGTCTTTGTCAAGTTTTATGGCAACTCCTGAGTCATGACATGCATTATTATTTACCTAAGGTTGTGTTATGACACTCTTCAGGCTTAGAGCTTTATGACTACTAAGCTTGTTGATCAGTGTAACAAGTGACATTAGTTCTTTTTTATGTCAGAGGCACATTGTAGTGATGAGCTTGCCAGACAAGATCATATAGAAGCTGTATAATACTTTTACATAGTGAAAATTAGAAATTTATTCAGAGAAGAGTTACAAGTTATCCATTTCTATTGATCAGGGCATAGTGCATGTGTCCATATTTTCCTTGTTATAAGGCAGGACTTAAATAAACCATAAAGTCATTTCTCGACTCATTTATTAAGCCTTCTGAACTTCACTGGAAATAGTTAGCCCAGAGATGTAAATTTTTTCCAGCAAGTACTGTGATTAATCAGTGTATTATTGTTATTATTAAATACAGTGTATCAGTGTAAATATCAGTGATTTTGAATTATAAAAATCAGAAAAAGTCTAGCTTTTGAGTCTTTGCCTCTGAGTTTGTTCAAATACCAGCCTTTTGATCATCTGGTCCATTGGGAGTACCTGACTATGACTTTCATGTTTCACCAAAGCTTGACACATTTTTAGTCACTTACACAAAGCTAATACCTGGATTATGGGTCATTTATATAACCAGTTCAGACATCAGTACTGCATGTGATCTGTAACTCCTCATCTATGCAACTACTTATCTGACAAGTTCTGACAATTTCATTGTAATTACAAGCAGTAAGTGATGTGGTGGTTTAGAGGCACACCCTATGTGACATTCTATCTGCACTTCAGGCTGAAAAAAGAAAGCATGTGTGGAAGTAGCAAAAGTTTTGCCAGTAGAGACCGCAAACAATCCATTTGGCCTCATGTTTACAACACATATTAGCCACGGGTAGCTCAGCAATTTGTTGAATTCCAGAACATTGTCGGTTCAAATTCTTGGGAAGAGCTACGATCAATCTTGGTAAATGTATCTATCCACAGAGTCAATGTAAGTAAATATTAATGCAATGCTTTGCTTGCACGCCTTCATGTTCCAAAACTACACTACAGAGCACTGAGAATGATGCCATTTGCCAGATTCATATTATACCAAAACATTATCTTGTAAATTCTTTCTCTTCATGACACTGTTCACATCTCTTGTTCTAGCCTTCCAGGCCTTGAAAGCCACGTGTTATCTACATGCCTTGATGCAGAACTATGTACAGTCATGCTAACTCAAGTTTTCAGGGCAACTGGAAAATGCTTCTCCGAGATCTAAGCAATATCCCAGTGCTTCAGTGTCCTGGTTCCTTACTGGTGACTTGGAATTAATTTCCCAGGCTAGTCCGAACAGCTCAGTGTCTCTCTTCCTGAAGTCTGATGACTCAGCTCTTCAAAGATAATGCCTTTTCTATTCTTTGCACCTTTTGTTTAACCTGGACTTTGTCAAATTTTTTTCAAACTTTTGTAATCTTTCACAATTTATCACATTTATTGTACAAATACCTAAGTATACTGACAAAGCGAATACTTACAGATTATTCAAGTACTTTCAATCTTTCCACATTTTGTGAGTCACTCTGTTTAAAGTGTCTGCTAAATGACTAATTGTAAATGTACAGTATATGAAAACACCAGCATTGTGCAAAGACTGGGGGTAAAACAGTCATACAGCACAAAGTTTCCATTTGAGATACTGTAAACCTCTGTGTAGAATTTGGCATGTTCTTCCCATGTCATTGAGGCTTTTCTCTAGTTTGCTTCTCCCTTCCAGAATGCTTAATGGTAGGCTAGTCTCTAGATGTGGTTGAATGTGAATATACTGTATGCTGTTAACTACTATGAAATGACTGAGTGATGTCCTAATTATACCTTGACTGAAGAGCAGCGACACCGAAGATCAGTTTACCTCGTGGAATGTTAAATGGCAATAATCGAACTGTGTTATAATCACAATAATACACTCGAGGTCATGCTTTAGTGTGAGATATTGGCATGGGTGTACTGATCCTACGACCGCAGCACAACCGTGCCAATATCTCACATTAAAGCACTCCCTCTCATGTATTATTGCTTAATTATTCCTACCCTGCTCTCAACATTCCTTGGATTGGCTGTGGATTCTTAAAGGCTATGTTAAAGCACTTAATGAATCTTTTTTTTCAGAAAAGTGTTCAGGTTAGGAGAAAAGGATATGGTATTTCACCTTTACAGCAGTAGTCAATAATCGCATAAGCAACACCTCTAGGATACAGATTTTTCCATTGTGAGCCAATTTCACCTTTAAACATTTACAATCTCAAACAGTCTCCAGGAATTATTGACGTCATATTTGATGCCATTAGCTCTGCCTTGCTTACACAGTCAGCCTTCTGTTTAATTAGTTTTTAGCTTTGAAACGTCACAGATTGTTTTTGAAGAACTAGTGAGATAAGAAGGCTATAATTAAATCAGTATTATTATTCATCATTAGCTTGTAAATTAAACTCAGCCAAGCAAAACTGGAAGCATACCTTGTGCAAAGCTGTTACAATAGAAGAAAAGCACCTGCTGGTGGTACCAGTTTTAAAAATGAAAACCATGAGAGCTTTAGGCATGTAATAAGATACTTCATATGACAAGATCTCTTTAGTTTCATCATACCCTCCTGCACGTCTCTGCTGGGCAAAATTAAAGACAATTGGAGTGAGCAAAAATAACTAACAAACTAACTATTATTATTATTATTAATACTAATACTAATACTACTACTACTACTACTAATAATAATAACAACAATAGCAAACATATACAAGAATAATATAATAATATAACAACAACAACAATAATAATAATAATAATAATAATAATAATAATCATAATTAATACTGATAAATTATTATTATTAGTAGTAGTATTATTACTATATAAATTTTTATAACATATTTATAAATATGTATTTATTTTATTTCTAACAACAAGGAAATGTCGTAGTATCACGTTTAATACATTTTCTCTGTTTTTATAATTAATTAATTAATTAATTCAATCATTCATGTTCATGGTTGTGGGGCATAGGTGTGGGCCACAATGTTAGAACAATCCATTGCTATTATCATTATTATTGCTATTATTATTATTATTATTATTATTATTATTATTATTATTATTATTATTATTATATGTATTATTGCTCAATGATTTAAATTAAGATATAAAAATTGGGTACAATCAGTTACATTTAGACAAATAATCTATTGCAAATAGAAATGTAAATTATCCTGGTAATAGTTTTGTACAATATTATCTGGTGTGTGCACATGATTAAAGTATTACTGGTCATTTCATTTTCCAGTTCTCATGGGCTTATTTTTATTTGAGTGTAAATGCTGTCTTAACATTTGCAGTCCCCCTTAATTATATTCACAAAGAACATTTACTATTTACAGAATTTTGTGTCTGAAAACTATGCTTGCACACAAAAATGTCAAAGCAGGGGCTCTCTAATTATATACTTGACCTATCAATCCATATGATAAATCCATATTGTTTTTCTATATTATGTTATAACAAACATTTTATAACAACCTCTCCAATTGAAGAGAACTGTAACTTGGATTTGTGATGGGGATTTGTATGTGCATCAGGAGTTTTGTGTTCTGTCTTACACAGAACTAATTCTTATCTGCATGACTATTTCATGCAATTCATATTTATTTTAAAGGAATCCAAAAAAAAAAAATGCAAAACTGCCATACCTCGAAAAACAATTCTGGTGGAAGACCTATGTTTTCACATTCTGACTGGTAATGGTAATAATTACAGGTGTGCCTGACTTTTAAAATGCTAAAAATAGACTAAAACATATCATAGGAGGCATAAATAGAGCAGTAAATAAGATTTAACGATTATTACAGATTTCCGCTGAAACAGCTGTTGTCATATGTCGTACCTTATCATGTCATCCCTCCCATCAATCAGATGGACAAAATGTAGACAAGTCTGGAGCCTGAAGTCTGTTCACAAGCCAGTGAGGGCATGTCATGGAGTAACAGGATTAGAGGAACTATGAATTTTCATATTTGCACAAAGTGTGCAAGGTCACAGAGGGAGGAGCACAAACGTACTATGATATTCTTTTATTCGCGTTTTAAACCCTCGTGATGTAAACCTTCTTTTACAGAGAAAACTTTATTGACACTATAGAAAAGGTCAGGTGCTGCTTTAAACTAATGTTTATTTCTGTCAACTGTGAACCATTCTAAATGGTGCTCATAAAAAACTCTTAGGCTGCTTAAAAAGGCTTGGAGTAATCATAAAAATGTCATTCCACACAATGATGTAGAGGTGGCAGAAGCACAGAAAATACTTCTTGAAATAATACAATTGTAATTACAAATACTCATCTAAAAAAATTAAAATTATATTCAAATGTGAACACCTTTGAATATAGCCTTAACCCATTTACAGAGGTTTTATAGCAATAAAAATATTTCAGTAAACCTCTTTTTGCTAATGAGGGTACTATGCAACAGGATTGCACCAGCTCTAATAATATTTTGATGCCACATATTTCCAAACCTCTCCTCTATGCTTTTAAATAGCAATTTGAAGGTATCACTTTACATTTACATTAAGATTACAGCACAGGTGGATTTACTGGCTGGCTAACCTAGAGCGTCCAATTATAGGGGATCTGTAGAAATGTAAGGATACATATTTCAGAAAGATCATCCTCCCTCTATCCTGGTTTCAGATTATGATTTTGCTTTTCTTTTAAATGTGAGTAAAAATGAAAAGTGCCACTACTTAAAAAATATTGTGAACAGTATCAGTGTAGTTTGTTACTTTGTAACCACATGTGCAGCAATGTAGACTTAGTCAGGGGTGCTCTATTGGGGGGACACTAGAACAATTCTAAGAGCCTGGGACTGACTGTATTAGAATGTTTTTGAATTTTTTCATAGGGTCCACAATCCCTGGCAATCCCGACCAGCTCGTTGGCTTAGTAGTACCAGCAGACAATGTCACTCAGTGTCATTTATCAGTATGTATGAATTTGAATTGAATATGTGCAGGAAAAGGTGTTACCTTGGATGCACTTTTTACGCACCACTACAATTTATTCTTCACTGACATCATTTGTTGGAACTCAACCCTGATCAGTGACACTGCCGATGGGGAGTCAGCCATCATACGAACCAGAGTGGCTCAGTTGGAAGAGCAGTAGTTTCAAATGCTGAGCCTCCCTTTGGCTGTATTACAGAAAGTGTCTATCTTTAGTCCTAAGTCATGATCTAACCAGGGGTGTGTTTCCCTTATTTAGTTGAATTGAGATGCAGGTGTTTCCCAAAACCATAAGTGTAACTATCAACTATGTTACTATGTTGGTAACTTACAAAGTACAAACCAGCAATAAGGGACACAGCTGTTTCCCAAAACCATAGATCAAACATAGTTCGCAAATAATGTTGTTAAGTTGCGTAGTTTGAGCTACACTTCTTGATCCGTCATTAGAAGCTTAGTTCCTGGTGACTACGTATCTGAAATGTTACAGTAATCTTCTTGTACAAATAAATATAATGTCAACTGTCTTGGAAATGTCCTATATTTTTCCGTTTGAACTTTCTTGCTAATCTGATTTGTCCTGTTCTGTTTTAGCTTTTTATCTTAAATTATGGATTGTTTTACTTTATTTTTGCACATTCTACTGTATGTATTTTATTTATCCGACCTATTTTTACCTGAGTGTGCTGTTTATTACATTATGCACTTCTACATATCCTATGGTAAAGTGCTGTATAAATAAAGATTATCATTATTTAATTATTTTAATAATCTGTTGCCATTGTTTTGTTGTATGGTTACGCGTGTTTAATAGCATTGCTTAAGCATGCTACTGCCTCGGTTCAAGGCTGTGGGAAGCCAGGTTTCAGCTTCAAGTGGGCAAGTGTATTTTTATAGCACTACCATTATATAGGCGTATTCTTTGTTTTCATTCATTCATCTTCTTATCCGCTTAATCCTGGTCAGGGTTGCAGGAAAGCCGGTGTCTAGCCGGCAGCACAGGGCACAAGGCAGGAGCAACCCTACACAGGGTACCAATCCTTCGTAGAGCACATATACTCACACTCTCATACACACACTAAGGGCTCATTAGAAACACTAATTAACCTAACCGTGCCACCCTATTATATAATTGAATTGTTGTTATATATTATTTTTTAATCAACTAAAAACTAAGGGTGAAAAAGTGTGTGTGTTTGTGTGTGTGTGCCTTTGTCCTGGCATGAAGAAAGACAGCTTTAATTTACCCTTTATGTAGCTATCCATAAAGACAAATATTATCAGTATCTTAATTAATCAGTTGCTAATCACTGAGAGTTGGTGTTGTGGGTGTGAAAAGAGAAACAACAACAGACCTGTTAAATAGAAGATAAATAGCACACCTGCGGGTTATGAACTGATGGCTTCGTTAAGCGTACCGCAGTGCGTCATCATAACCACAGGTTTAACACACTGAGTCACAGATTCTAGCTCTCAATAAGCTAATAAGCCGAACTCTTAATAGTCTTCCTAAGCTTTTTATTTACTTTGTTTTTTAATATATTGAATTTGCAGGTAAAACCTATCTTGCATTGAAATTTATAACATTTGTGCTTCTCTTTTACAGAAAGTGTTTCCTAATATTAGGCTGTTCTTGTAATTCAAAATATTTATTGTAATTGCTTGCTAATTGTTAATTCTATCAGTATTAATGTTGATGGTGGTGGGAGGGGGTATATAAATAACCTACAGTGGTGCTTGAAAGTTTGTGAACCCTTTAGAATTTTCTGTATTTCTGCATAACAACTCCTAAAAGTACATAAAGAAAACCCAGTTAAACAAATGAGACAAAATATTATACTTGGTCCTTTATTTATTGAGGAAAATGATCCAATATTACATATTAGTGAGTGGGAAAAGTATGTGAACCTTTGCTTTCAGTATCTGGTGTGACCCCCCTGTGCAGCAATAACTGCAACTAAACGTTTCCTGTAACTGTTGATCAGTCCTGCACACCGGCTTGGAGGAATTTTAGCCCATTCCTCCGTACAGAACAGCTTCAACTCTGGGATGTTGGTGGGTTTCCTCACATTAGCTTCTCACTTCAGGTCCTTCCACAACATTTCGATTGGATTAAGGTCAGGACTTTGACTTGGCCATTCCAAAACATGAACTTTATTTTTCCTTAACCATTCTTTGGTGGAACGACTTGTGTGCTTAGGGTCGTTGTCTTGCTGCATGACCCACCGTCTCTTGAGATTCAGTTCATGGACAGATGTCCCCTGACATTTTCCTTAGAATTCTCTGATATAATTCAGAATTCATTGTTTCATCAATGATGGCAAGCCGTCCTGTCCCAGATGCAGCAAAACAGGCCCAAACCATGATACTACCACCACCATGTTTCACAGATGGGATAAGGTTTTCTTATGCTGGAATGCAGTATTTTCCTTTTTCCAAACATAACGCTTTTCTTTTAAACCAAAACTTTCTATTTTGGTCTCATTCGTCCACAAAACATTCTTCCAATAGCCTTCTGGCTCGTCCACGTGATCTTTAGCAAACTGCAGATGAGCAGCAATGTTCTTTTTGGAGAGCAGTGGCTTTCTATTTGAACCCTGCCATGCACACCATTGTTGTTTAGTGTTCTTCTGATGTTGGACTCATGAACATTAACATTAACCAATGTGAGAGAGACCTTCAGTTTCTAAGAAGTTACCCTGGAGTCCTTTGTGACCTCACCAACTATTACACACCTTGCTCTTGGAGTGATCTTTGTTGTTCACCACTCTTGTGGAGTAACAATGGTCTTGAATTTCTTCCATTTGTACACAATTTGTCTGACTGTGGATTGGTGGAGTCCAAACTCTTTAGAGATGGTTCTGTAACCTTTTCCAGACTGATGAGCGTCAACAGCTCTTTTTCTGAGGTCCTCAGAAATCTCCTTTGCTCGTGCCATGATACACTTCCACAAACATGTGTTGTGAAGAGCAGACTTTGATAGATCCCTGTTCTTTAAATAAAACAGGGTGCCCACTCACACCTGATTGTCATCCTATTGATCAAAAACACCTGACTCTAATTTCACTTTCAAATTAACTGATAATCCTAGAGGTTCACATACTTTTGCCACTCACTAATATGTAATATTGGATCATTTTCTTCAATAAATAAATGACCAAGTATAATAGTTTTGTCTCATTTGTTTAACTGGGTTGTCTTTATCTACTTTTAGGACTTGTTTGAAAATCTGATGATGTTTATATGCAGAAATATAGAAAATTCTAAAGGGTTCACAAACTTTCAAGCAACACTGTAAATCATTTTTAATAATGTAATATTGGTAAAAAAATCATATCTTGGCATAATATTACGAAGCCTGTGCATGTCTACAAGTTCACCGCTAAAAAGACAGACCGAACACAGAAAACATTCATGTTCAGGGACAGGGAACGTGTCCTTCTTAAGATTCCAACTATATCAGATGCAAACGTAGTTAGGAACTATGCTTTTCGGAATCTCACCACTCATGGTTCAAACTACTGTGGTACTTTACTTTAATGTGGCATCGTACCATGTAAGTTCAGTGCTAAACTCTGCCATTGTACCAGAAAGTACCACAGGTCAAGGTACGATTTTTCACAAATTCATATTGCAGAAGCAAATCATATCTTAATTTAGGGTTTTAATATAGTATAATTTAGTATAATAGAGTTTCGTCTGATGTCAAGTTAGGAAATCCTAATCTATTCAGTTGAGGTTGACTCAACTGTTATGTCTGTTACTTAGCAACCAAACACTCTCAGATGTTTTGTGTTAAATGGATAGACAATACAGAAGAGGTGAAACTTAAAGGCTGATGAGCTGGAAGTGTTAATAACACTGGACTAGGAAACAAGGATAGGAAATGGGCAGAAGCTGCAGAGAAAGTGTCTGCAGTATCGGGTACTGTGAGCGACACATTGGCCTCCAAAGCTGGTCCCAGCTGTTCGGCTAACTGTAGTATCATGGCCCTTGGGAGCCAGTAGTTGCTAATCAGGGTTTTGTCTTGGAAATGCAATACATGTTTTGGATCTGTCATTAACCTTTTGATAATTTTGATGATGTATAAAGGCAATGCTATCCCACTGTCAAATGGCAATTTTCTATTGATGAAGGATACTGTTCTATTTTCCTCTAAACTGAAATGGTACAGGTTAAGACTTTGCTAAAGTTAGGACAGTTTTTAGGATTTGTGGCAAGTTAGGATGTGTCTGTAATGCTCTTGTCTTATCTGAAGATAATGAAGATAGGAACTGTTGCTCTGTAATAGCTTCTGTCCTAACTGAAGCTGTCATGGCAAGTACACAAATAAGTTTCCAGAGTTAAGAAGTTTCTGTAATATGGCCACTGTTTCATACCCCGCCTCTGGCAAGGTGAGGTTTGTCTGTTTTCCGGATTGTACATGGGCTCTGCAGGATGTGAGACTTTCCTATCTTAAAGTCTAGGCCACCCTGTTCAACCAGGCAAGACTTTATACATATTCTTCAGAGCAGCAGTTCCTTGTTCACGTCTGTCTCAGAGTCTGGTTCCCTCTGTGTATACAATAATCTGCATAATGTCAGCAATGATCAAGGTTAAGTTCCAGCTTCTGTCTGAGCAGTGTGCCACTATGCCAGGTCTTTTCATCATCTGAATTTTGGCTTTCCTGTAGTTCATGGGGTGGGCCTGTGGTACTACCAGCAGACCAGAGGTGCCCTCGTGTGACGCTGGTGTCCAGCTGCCATTCTCTCTGATGTTTGAGCTTTGTGATTCTGTGCTGTTTTTAACAAACCTGCCACTGTGTGATCCAGTTATCTGGCATTCATCTCTGCACTCTCAGCCAGTGTCACAGTTTTACACGTGTACCTTATGTTTGCACTATTTCTGCATTCTCCCTATCACTGCCTTATCTTATATGCTGCACCATGTTTTGCTAGACATAATATTTTGTCCCACTGTAAGTCAATGTAATGACAATAAAATCGGTTAGATGTGACTCGCGCTGCTCCCTCTGCCCTTTAAAACATTTTGTTCTGTCACTTTGGGATCCCATAGCACGCGATATGAGTGGCATCTCGTGAGCCATGTGTTTCTGGCTCTCAGTCAGCAGCTGGGTCTTATTTCCTCTTTTCTCTTCATTGTTGAGCGGAGAGAAATAGCGCCAGAGAGGCTTGCTGCATGAGTCACCCTGGCCCTCGGGGCACTTCGTTAGGCAACTCAGCCAACTGTAAGGGCAGCCATTGTATTGGCAGGCTTTCCGTATACAAGTCTAGAGAGCTGGCTTTGAGATTGAGACCATGTTGCTTTCCCACATGTGGAAGAGCTGTGCACTCACACTCTTCCATTCTCTCTTTCTCTCTCTCTCTCTAACTGTCTCTCTCTCTGACCAGATGGTGGGTGGTGAGCGTAGCTTCCACTGTCAGCCTTCACCTCAGATAGCCTCACATATGCTGGCTCTAAATTGTTTAAGAAGTACAGAGGCTGGTTTCAATTGCTAGGATGCATGAGAGAATAAGGAATATTCATTTAACTGTGTGTGTCATTCACTTTGTATGATTTACAGTTAGGCCTACTGTGAATACATTAAAGTCAAACATCCATTTTTAGAGATTAAAGCTACAGTGTAAAAAAATAATGTGGTTAATCTACTATGTTGCATGTACCATTGTAGTTGATATACGTTCAATGTGAATGCAGTTAATTAAACATTTTGTGATTAAAATTAAAAATGCTGTATATCTTTTAAAAAGTTGCTGCAACTCACTAAATTTTAATTTATGTTACACATGCTTGTGTGTCGATTTAACTTAATAACCTAAGGTTATCTGTGAGCACTATTATTCTGAGAGAGAAGGACATTCAAGCAGGATGGAAGGAGGCAAAACAACCATGAACATTGCTCACTAGAACCCTTTATTAACAATTACACAACCCAAATAGTTCTTGTGGTAGATGGATATCATGCTAGGCTAGACTAGGCTTTGCTCTAGACTTGCTGATGGAGAGGTTATGCTAAATGAGATTGCGTAGGTTGGAGTTTTATTTATTGAAATATCACCTGGAGGTCAGTATTACACATGGTTCTATGAGGCAACCAATCAGAACACGGAAGGGGTGGGATTATAATCATTTTGAATGTGGCGGCAAACGCTCATTGCTTCAAAAGCAAGCAATAACTTGCTTACCACTTACCTCTTCATTTAGCAGTTTTCTTATCCATCTGAGAGATAGCTGAGTTGCTTGCTTTCAAAGCAATGAACATTGTGTGGAACAACCAGGACTCTTCCTAGAGCTGGCGGCCCTGCCAAACTAAGTAATCATGGGAGAAGGGCTGGGTAAGAGAGGTGACCAAGAACCCAATGGTCACTCTGGCTGAGCTCCAAAGATCCTGTTTTCAGATGAGTGTGCACTACACCAATCTGGGCTTTATTGCAGAGTGGTCAGACAGAACAGTTGAGTGGTCTGGGTGCTTTCTGTGTAGAGTCCTCCCTGTCTGTGTGGGTTTACTCTGGGTACTCCAGTTTCCTCCCACAGTCAACTGATTTTGCTAAAACGGCCCTACTGTGTGAGTGTGCGAGTTTGTGTGCCCTATGATGGATTGGCATCCTGTCTAGGGTTATTCCTGCCTTTCGCCCTTGAACTCAATCGAACATCTTAGGAGAGACCTGAATATGGCTCCAACTATGCTCTGCTTCCAACCTGACAGAGCTGAAGAGGACCTTCAGAGAACAATGGCAGAAAATCCCCAAATCCAGGTGTGCAAACCATCATACCCAAGATGACTGGAGGCTGTAATCACTGCCAAAGATGCTGCAACTAAGTACTGAGTAAATGATCTGAATATTTAAATGCAATATTTAATTTTCCTTTTCAAAAAATGTGCAAATATTTCTAAAATTCTGTCTTCACTTCATGTCATTATGTGCAGAATAATGGGGGGAAAACTTGAAGCCTTCACTTTTTTTTTTTATTTTAGCACAAGGCTGCAATATAATAACATGTAAAAAAAGTGAAAGGATCTGAAGACTTTCTGAATGCATTGTAGCTTAAACTGCAAAGTCATCCTCTTTGGTCCGCTGTAGAGAGACCGTTAAATTAAATTTAAAGATTTGGGAGAACTGGAGAACAGAACAAGTTTAGCTAGTGTTTTGCTAACTAGTCTGTCAATTGATGAGATAATTACAGTACTATATAGCTACATAATTATTGCTTTTAGTAGATTGCTTGGGAGAAACTCGTTTTTGTTATTCATTTTGGGGCGTTGTATGGTACTGAATTTAAGCTTAGTTCGTTACTGTAATTCTTTGTGCATGTACAAAAACAGCCAACCAATTGTTAAAAGAAGAATACTTGTTTACACTACATATGTGATATTTTCCATCAACATGGAAATATCCAAAACCTTTCTTTAAACCTGGGAGGGGTAAATATTAGCACAAAATCAAGCAGGAAAAGGCATATATAAACAACATAGTTTAATTATTGTGTTTGGCACAATGTTTCCCTGTTAATCTTCACAACACACGTTTGTGGAAGTGTATCATGGCACGAACAAAGGAGATTTCTGAGGACCTCAGAAAAAGAGTTACTGATGCTCATCAGGCTGGAAAAGGTTACAAAACCATCTCTAAAGAGTTTAGACTCCATCAATCCACAGTCAGACAGATTGTGTACAAATGGAGGAAATTCAAGACCATTGTTACCCTCCCCAGGAGTGGTCGACCAACAAAGATCACTCCAAGAGCAAGGCGTGTGTTATGTAAACCATGTCCTGTTTGTAACTGTTTCTGTTGTGTAGCAACACTTCATTTGTGGTGGACCTACTCTTTGGTGGAAGGTACTGTCAGTATTAACTGGATATTAGCATATTCAATATGAAATTCAGGGCTTCTTTGATTTATATTGGTTCTTTATTCTGTTGTTAAAAAACGGTTGAATTAAAGCAATAGAACATTTGAGGTTGTGTGAATGATGTTACTTACTAATTAGTGTGTCTGAATGTAGGTAAAAGTAGCTGTTCTGTAATTTCATCTGTTTTATTATTTTACAAAAGTGTACAATTCCTGTATAGTTAGTTACATGCCACCTTCCTTGTGGCATAAGTGGTAGAAAGGTAATGCTGTTTAGTGAAATAGCACCATATACAGGAATCTAGTATGTGTTGTATCTGTTCTATTTTGTAAGACTGTGACTGAAGACAAAGCACTTGATGAGTCTGGTACAGTATAAATTTCAATTTTTCCTCCAGACTCCTTCCCCTTATTGACCGTATTACTGATAAAAAGCATTTAGTTAATTTGAGGAGGGATTTGGGTGTAGTGTGTCCTTTTCTCTGTGTTGTATAGCTGGAATATTCTTCTATCAGTAGATAACGATGTAGTAATGGTATGGACATAAAATGATTTGGTGATGGTGATGTAAGCTCTAGGGAAGTGGTTCTTTTATTTCAAACCATGCTGTATATCATGCTTCATAGCAGATATCAGATATCAACACATATTACGTGTTGATCAGGACGATGTCAAAAACAAAAAGTACAATTATAAATAATAAGTTGCATATTACATTGTGGAACACACAAGAAGACAGCAAGAAACAACTGAAACAATAGAATATAAAAAGGATGAGGGACGGTAGTCTCGGTTGAGCTAAACCATTAGCTGAGCAAAACAATCAGGAGACACCAGCCAACCTCCTGAATAGTTTAGTTAGGCCATTTGGTCAGATAAATCAGTGTACTTGGCAAGTGTGAAAGTAATATTCTCATTGGGCCAAAAACTATGATACTCCTGAGACCAAGTGCATCAAACACTTTAATTAACTTGTCACAGCTTCATGAAATAGGATGTAATGGTTTGTCGATAAATGTAATGTGTTTTAGATATCCAGTGTGACAAACATATTTAAACATAAGTGACTACAATGCATAAAATGCAGAATTAGTTTTAATTGGCTTTTTAAAAGGCTTCAACTACTGAACCATTAACTAATTATGGTCATGCAAAAAAAATGTAGTCATTAAATAATACATGTATAGTGCTTATGAAAATTAATCATGAATAAGAACAATAAATGTTTGCACCAATAATCTCCTTTTTTCCCAAATGTTTCTCAGATAGCAGTCATAACAAGTTCAAACAAGTTCAAAATTTTGAAACTTAGATATAATGGCCATATCTGCTGCTCAGTGTCTCTCCACTCATCCGTGAACTTAGGGCATTCTGACAAGTAAGTAATAGTTAGTTATGGTTATACACTGTTGCATGTTGCAATGTGTGATTTATGGGTGGCTGTCTCCTAAAATGCGATCTTAAAAATGTTGCAAACTTAAATGCAACACACAAGACTACTGCTGCTGAACTTCCATACTCCAGTGCCCACAATCCACCATGTGCAGTTTGATGTGTGAATGCAGCATGGACCAGATAAACAAGCCAACACAGGGAGTGACATTACAAGAAGTGACCCATAATTTAATATAAGCTATATAACTTCACATATCAAGTATCAAACACATGTTAAAGAAGTGTACTTGATTCTTTCATTCCAAAGGACAGAACCATACTAAACCATACTAGCTTCTTCTAAGGTGAAATTAGAGTCAGGTGTTTTCAATCACTGGGATGACAATCAGGTGTGAGTGGGCACCCTGTTTTATTTAAAGAACAGGGATCTATCAAAGTCTGCTCTTCACAACACATGTTTGTGGAAGTGTATCATGGCACGAACAAAGGAGATTTCTAAGGAGCTCAGAAAAAGAGTTGTTGATGCTCATCAGACTGGAAAAGGTTACAGAACTGTCTCTAAAGAGTTTGGACTCCACCAATCCACAGTCAGACAGATTGTGTACAAATGGAGGAAATTCAAGACCATTGTTACCCTCCCCAGGAGTGGTCGACCAACAAAGATCACTCCAAGAGCAAGGCGTGTAATAGTTGGTGAGACCAAGACTAGCTCAGTACCTCAGATAGAACCGACCCTCTCCCTGGCCCTCTGAAGCCAGAAATATACATCAATGGCCAGGCCGGCTAACTGGTTGAACTCACCCACATATTTGAGCACCCGCCTGGGACCTTGCCTGAACTTTACGATCCCAGGAGGTTCAGGTGAGTGGGCCTGAGGCTGGCGGTCCACCATGCTGGGGGGGATGGGAGCGACAGTGGGGTCAAACACTGGGTCAAAGTAGGCGGATGACACCAGCAGCCCAGTCTTGGACTGGGAAGAGCACCGACGCCTTCTATGGTGTAGACTAGGCAGCTTTACAGAGTCAGGATGCCAACACTGGTCGCTGACAGAGCCATAGAGAATTGCTGGACCCCCGAAAGGTACCCAGGACCCAGGTAGAGATATCCGCCGATTGCAGCAATTGGGGACCTCCAAACTGGAGGTCTAGGAGCTAATGCTGGGTCTTTTTACTGGTCGCATCTTTCTATTAGAGTTTGGCAAATTTAAAATGCAGATGAACCCATAAAAAATATATATAAAGGTTTTGGGACCCAAATGCAGTTGGCTCCAGATGGAAGTGGTGAACCAAAATATAAATTAATAAAAGAAACAAAAAGTGTAAAGCGTCCCTATTCACTATTATACCTACGACGTGTCTCCGCTGCGCCAACGACGTAAGGGTCCGTGCATGTGCAAAGCGTCGGGCGCCCGCGCGGAGAGTCCGCAAAGGGTCTCACGGTTCTCCTGAGGTTTCAGGGAGCATGAGGCTGATGCGGGAAAGAACGCGGGGGCTGGTGCATGCTTGATCGCGCTGATCGTGCTCACGCCGCAAACTGAGTCAACACTGGCCTCTAGCGGCCCAAGCGTGACCCGTAATAGTTATGTTTGGAGAAAGGAAAACACTGCATTCCAGCATAAGAACCTTATCCCATCTGTGAAACATGGTGGTGGTAGTATCATGGTTTGGGCCTGTTTTGCTGCATCTGGGCCAGGACAGCTTGCCATTGTTGATGGAACATGAATTCTGAATTATATCAGAGAATTCTAAAGGAAAATGTCAGGACATCTGTCCATGAACTGAATCTCAAGAGAAGGTGGGTCCATGCAGCAAGACAACGACCCTAAGCACACAAGTCGTTCTACCAAAGAACGGTTAAAGAAGAATAAAGGTAATGTTTTGGAATGGCCAAGTCAAAGTCCTGACCTTAATCCAATGGAAATGTTGTGGAAGGACCTGAAGCGAGCAGTTAATGTGAGGAAACCCACCAACATCCCAGAGCTGAAGCTGTTCTGTACGGAGGAATGGGCTAAAATTCCTCCAAGCTGGTGTGCAGGACTGATCAACAGTTACAGGAAACGTTTAGTTGCAGTTATTGTTGCACAGGTGGGGGTCACACCACTGAAAGCAAATGTTCACATACTTTTGCCACATACTAATATGTAATATTGGATCATTTTTGTCAATAAATAAATGACCAAGTATAATATTGTTGTCTCATTTGTCTAGCTGGTTTCTCTTTATGTACTTTTAGGAATTGTGTGAAAATCTGATGATGTTTTAGTTCATATTTATGCAGAAATATTTAAAATTCTAAAGGGTTCAAAACTTTCAAGCGCCACTGTAATTCATTCATTCATTTACTTTGTTATCCGCTTTAGACCTGGACAGGGTCATGGGAGAGCCAGAGCCTAGCCAGCGGCATACGGCGCAAGGCAGGAAACGTACTCTAATTCTCCTGCGTACTGACTACACACACCACTTGCTCATTCACAGCTCATTTACCAGGACGTTTAAACCAAGCACTCACACGATTTCTTCATGAAGTTTCAATTACCGCTACATTATATCCAAAGGTTTTCTCACTCATTCAGATTTCTGTCTGATCTTAATCCCTGTTCTGTTTTTTGACCATGTGCTTGCCTTACCCATTTGGATTATCCACCTGTATTGTCTGCTCTGTGTTTCTGATATTGAACTGTTTTTTTAACTTTGTGATCACAACTCTACATTTGCCATTGTGTTGTTGTTTCTTTTAGATCATAGTGTCCACACACCTACTGCCTAGTTTAACAGAGAACAGTGGTGACACTCATAAAACCTGTGCTTTTGTAATCATAAGTACATATGGCACAATCAGTACCTATATGTAATATATTGTATTATATTTAATATTAACACAAGTATGTTGCTGTCTTTGTCTGACCTACACTACTTCACATATGCACATAAAACCCACAAGCTCAAATCAGTGTTTTGTTGTGTTTGCTGTTTTCCACTCACCATGAATATAAAAATTATGTAAAGATTTTTGGAATAAAACATTGGCATGAGTGGTTGACATTAATATACAAAATCTCTCTTGCTGCTTTGCTTTATTTCTGTATTATATCAATTCATAATGGTTTTCAACAGAATAACAAACAGCCAACAAAAAAGACAAGCCAAGCTCAGGTCATAGTGCTATGTTTTCAGTTCTGGTTGTTGTTCTAGGCTCTTCACTGATGCGTGAAGAGAGCACTACCCCTTTCCTCCTCAGCTCCAGAGCAGTTTGTCCACTTCATATGAGTTTGTGTCCCCCTCTCATTTCCATTCACATGAGTCATCCTGTGGTTTTGGAACAAGGATCTGGGTAAAAGGGGGTGGGGATTGGGTGGAACATTGGCGAGGTAGGCAGAAGAAAGTAAACATAGTAGTATTTAGTACCACAGAGGTGGGTGGTATACAGTGTGTGATCTGAGAACTGGGGGAGTGTTGAGAGAGTTAACAGGAGTGGAAGAAAGAGCTTGCAGATGAGCACTGACCTGATATAACCCCCACTCCAGAGCATGATCTTTCGTTTTCCATCTGTTAACATCTCATAACCACCTGTTTTTTCATTAACCTTGCAGTGAAATTACCATGTCTACAAACTGAAATACAATCTTTAGAAACTCTACAAGACGGGCCCAATGTTGTCCGTCTCCATGTGAGTAATTACCTTTTAATAGCATGCCTAACTGTGCGGTTACTTTTGCTATGCCAAGAACATATTATTCCTGAGGCACACAAAGTCAAAATTTTACTAAATGCTTATTTTAGGATCATATGACATAATGACAGTTTTTAAAGGATAAAACCTAGCACACACTCTCTAATTCCATTTTACTAATTTCCAATATTTTCTTTGTCACTGTACATACATACACAGAAAACATCTTCATTCATTTGTTTACCTTCAGTATGCGCTTTATTCTGATCACATTTTAAATGGGTTCAGAGCCTAACCTGCGATCACTGGGATTAAGGCAGGAATACATGCTGAACCAGGGAACTCCAGGATGTCACTCATTCATTCATGCTCACCCACACCTAGGGGCAACAAGGAGCAGCTTGTCCAAGTACTGGCATGGTTTAGGAGGCGAGATGACACCAGAGTACCAGAGAAACCACATGATCACATTGGTAGCAAAAACTTTACACTCACCGATCACTTTATTAAGTAAATCTCCTTGTTTCTACACTCATTGTCCATTTCACTAGCTCCACTTACCACAGAGATGCACTTTGTAGTTTTAAAATTACAGATTGTAGTCCATCTGTTTCTCTACTTACTTTATTAATTCCCTTTACTCTGTCAGGAACCCCAAAGAACTACCACAGCAATCTCATGCTCAGAACGGCATTGATACTGATGCGGTGGTGGTGTGTGTTACTATGTGTTGAGCTGGTATATGTGTGTGTATATATATATACGTGTATATATATATATATATATATATAAGCTTACCAATAGGTGTCGCCACTTTCACATATATATGAAATATATATGTGAAAGTGGCGACACCTATTGGTAAGCTTATTTAAGCTCACCTTTGGGCTCACACGGGTGTCGCACCATTGCATAAGCTGCCCGATGCCATGTTACGCGCACGCGCTGCACCGGCCTTCTCACGATTATTTTGCTTGGTTTAGGGACAAAGGTATGACTGGGGGTTCATAAACCTTCAGTTGGGGGCAATTGGGAGATTGCCTGGTAAGGTAGGGCCTTAGATCATAGCCTAGGGCCAGCATTCGATTGTTTTGCGTTTATTTTTGGTGGGCTTCTCCCGGCTCCTTTGAGCCTTGCTCACGGCTGCAAGCCTCGCCCCCACCTTTTCCCTCTCACGCCGTCAATCCCCCTCTTGCTACGTGATCGTGGGATTTTAATTCCCCACACGATCACATTTTGAAGGGGGCACAGAGCTCCTATAGCCTCGTCCTCTTCATTCCCCGCATCCATGCCACACTCCAGCTGGCGGTCTTCCTAGTAGAAAACATGGCACGTGGGCTTCAAGCGCTTTCGCGCATGTGCAAACCCGTACGCCATTCACGCAGTGGAGCCACATTGGCGTGAATTTTCTTTATTTGTTTATTTTAGTTTCCTTTTGGTTTATTCCTTTGTTTTTAGCGATCACGCCCTTTCGTTTTTGTTCCTTTCCTTGCCCTCGGCGTCGTTCTGCACCTGCGCGTTCTGGCAAGTAACACGACTCACGCCCCTTTTTGGGGCTCGCGCGTGCGGGTGACATCAGCCCCCCTTCCTTTGCTCTCCCTCTAGCGCAAGTCTAAACTTCTATGTGTGTAGGCTAGTGTTTCTTCCTCTCACTCATAGAATGGTGTGACAAAACAAGGACCCGGTTTTAGCTCCTGGGACTTCCTGTATGGAAGTCCCCACTTTTCGCATGGCATCAGCAATCGCTGGTTGGGTCCCGCTTAGCTCTTGGGGATCCGTCCCTTAACCCTGGCCAGGTTAGGGACTTGGTATGGCATCCCGACCTTGCTGAGCTGCCCTCTCTGGCCCAAGCATGTACTGGTGACTCCAGCTGTGTACCAGGGACCAGGGTTTGACACAGCTGAAGCTCCCAACCCTCCCAGGTTGGAAGATCTCTGTCACACCAGACCTCGTTGACCCTGGCCACCCCGTGTCTTTTATATTACACAGGGTAGCCGGTCTGTGGCCAAATACGTGGAGGAATTCTGCGGTGCCGCTAGTGAGAGCGGTTTTGATGACCTGCTGATGGCTGTCTTTGAGAGGGGTCTTGACAATAGACTGGAGAATGAGCTTTTGCCATTCCTTCCCACCTCCTCCCTAGCTGCCCTGTGTGATCTGGCCATTTGCACTAATGCGTAGATTCGATCTAGAACCAGGAAGGTTGAGGCGTGGTCGTTCTTCCAGCCATCGCCCTCATTTACAACTCCACCCAGCTTCATTCTTGAGCATGCCAAACCCACAAGCTCCGTACTTGAGCAAGTAAGCTTTGTACCTGAGTTTGCCGCACCTGTTAGCCCCGTACTTGGGCACTTAGCGCCACCTAGCTCCGTACCTGAGTGTTTAGCACTGCCAAGGTCCGTACCTGAGCATGCCGCACCCGTAAGCACCGTACCTGAACTTGCTGCATCCGTAAGCTCTGTACCTGAGCAATTAAGCTCTGTACCTGAGCATTTGGCATTGCTCAGCTCCGTACCTGAGCATGCCGCACCCGTAGGCTCCGTACCTGAGCAAGTAAGCTCTGTACCTGAGCATTTGGCACCGCCTAGCTCCATACCTGAGTACACCGTGCCCGTAAGCTCTGTACCTGAGCAAGTAAGCTCCGTATCTGAGCTTTCAGTGCCACCAAGCTTCATACCTAAGCATGCGTGCCCATTAGCTTTGCCACTGAGCAGCTAGTGCTGCCAAGCTCCATACCTGAGCATATTATCTCTGTACCTGAGCAAGTTGGCTCAGTACCAATTGTCGCGCACAGGTTGCTGCCTTTGACCCCTGCAGCACGACCGTTTGCGCCACAGTCATTTGCATCCATCCATAGAGCGTCTGGCTCGTGTTGCCCTGCCCTCCCTTTCAGCCACTGCTTCAGGGCTGGCCCTGCCTACCAGGGCCTCCCTGTGCACAACACGCTTAACCCTGAGCATGTCAGGCAGGCTGGGGGGGGGGGGGGGGGTTTGATTGAACTTAGGGGCGTCGGGATGCCACCCCTTGGGGGAGCTACTATTACAGGTCATGCTGTGGCCACTAGAGGCCACTGTTGATCCCTCTTGGCAGCGTGAGAACCCTCAGCACGATTGTGCAAGCACTAACCTAATTTGGTGATTACTGTGAAAGTTGCGACACCTGTTTGTGACCTTATTTAAACTCACCTTTGGGCTCACACGGGTGTCACACCATTGCGTAAGCATCCTGATGCCACGTTATTGCACCTGCCTTCTCAAGGCAATTATTGTTCTCTCGCGCTTTTTGTTTTGTTTAGGGACAAAGGTACAACTGGCGGTTCGTAGACTTTCCGTCGGGGGCAATTGGGAGATTGCCTGGTAAGGTAGGGCCTTAGATCATAGCGTAGGGCCAGCATTCGTTTGTTTTGTGTTTATTTTTGGTGGGCTTCTCCCGGCTGCTGCGAGCCTCGCCCCCGCCTTTTCCCTCTTACGCTGTCAACACCGATTTAGATTTCCCACATTTTGATCACATTTTGAAGGGGACGCAGAGTCTTCATTCCCCACGTCCGTGCGACACTCCAGCTGGTGGTCTTCCTAGGAGAAAACGTGGTATGGTCTGCTCAGGCTTCCAGCACTTTCGTGCAAACGCGGACCCATATGCCATTCGAGGGGGCGCATATGCCAATCGAGGGGGCCCATATGCCAATCACGCAGCGGAGCCACATCATAAGCGTGACTTACAATAGCAGCGCGGTATGCTTACGGCATGGGTTTTATTTATTTGTTTATTTTAGTTTCCTTTCGGTTTATCCCCTCATTTCTAGCGCTTGCACACTTCCGTTTTTGTTTATTTCCTCGCCCTTGGATGCTGAGCACCATTTTGTGCCTGCATGTCCCGGCGAGTATCGCGACTCGCGCTGTGCACAGGAGGGGGTGAGGCCAGCCCCACTTCCTTTGCTCTCCGAGTCTGAGCTCCTGTGTGTGTGTGTGGGCTAGAGTTTCTTCCCCTCACTCATAGAGGCTCGTCAGCTGTTTGTTCGTTTAGCTCCTCAGTGGTCTTGTGGCATGAGCAGTTAAATCAGTAATTACCGACACGTCCGTCCAAGATTCGATTCCCAACCATTGAGGCAGCTTTCCTTCTGTATATTTATTTTCTATTATTTATTTCTATTTTGGTCATTAATTCCATCTGGAACTAACTGTGTTTGGGTCCGTAATGAACAAAAAATCCTTTTTTTTACTTTCATTGTTTGCCATCATTTTGGGGTGGTGACTCGTAACAATCCCAACTTTGTGGGAACAGTTTGGGGATGGCCCCTTCCTCTTACAAAATGACTGTGCACCAGTGCACAAAGTATGGTTCATAAAGACATGGATGAGCCGTTTGGTGTGGAAGAACTTGACTGGCCTGCACAGAGTCCTGACCTCAACCCGATAGAACACCTTTGGGATCAATTAGAGTGGAGACTGAGAGCCAGACCTTCTGGTCCTACATCAGTGTCTGAGCTCACAAATGCGCTTCTGGGAGAATGGTCAATAATTCAAATAAACACACTCCTAAACCTTGTTGAAAGCCTTCCCAGAAGAGTTGAAGCTTTTATAGCTGCAAAGGGAGGGCCGACGTTATATTAAACCCTATGGATTAAGAATGGGATGTCACTCAAGTTCTTATGCGTGTGAAGGCAGACGAGCGAATGGCAATATAACGTAAGTATGCTTAAGTTACCAGTGTGTCAAAGAGAGTTTTAAACACCTTTTAGCTGTCTATTAAATAACCTTTCTCTTGCATGTAATTATATTCACCAGGCAACGGAAAGACAAATCAGATCAGACCTCTTGCTCTGAAAAGATTTTTGTCTGCCTGACAGTAGGATAATGTGCCGTATCTCTAATAGACCACGATGTCGTAACAGCAGCACACACCATGACTGCTCATTCATTTTCACTTAATTGGGGATTCAGGTGGTCTGTCATCTTTTGAAGATACAGTTTCACCATTAGCGCTGACATACATAGACATTTAGATAATGTGGTATTATGTGTTTCGAAAGTGTATGCCTTGTTATTTTTTGGTAATTACTGATAAAGTCTACTTGCAGCTGCAGCTAACCTTTCACCCTCACTACTCAGTATTCTTTGGCTCTTAATTTGTAAGAGAATCCTTCATGTCTTGATAAAAAAGTATGCTGCTTTTCATCTGAGTAGGCTTTAGCAGAGCACATGCACTTGTAATGCCATTTTAGCAGGCTTACAGAACATGGAGCATGATGCTGCCCTCTGTGTCAAAGTGGGTTAGCACAAGATAGTGGAGAGTTGTTCCAGCATCCCCTCCAAATTACATTCCTGCCATGCACACACCCATCACACAGACACCACTTCTGGATCAATCCAACCACTTCAAGCTTTAAAAACAGTATGTAGTGTCAGACTGGGAGTTTTCATTCCCTGCACAAGCTCTCAACAGGAATAATGTTTCAACATTCTGTAGATCTATTACACCATTGGGGACTGTAGCAGTGACATAGACATGCCACATATAGCACTTTGGGCTGATGCTTCAGGATGTAGTAATGTCCATGCTAGGTGATGCATATGGAGATTTCCTGCACAGGATCCCCAAAATGGTCAGTAGAATATAAGTTTTCACTATGTGAAAAATTACTATACCTTATTTGTAATGAATGTAATTTATGTAATCATTGCAATTACATCTCAGTGTATTGTGGAAAGTTCATGTGCAAATATTTGAACATGGAAAATGCGTACAAAACTTTGTTTTTTAAATGTGTATGAAAGTGTAAAGTGCTGAAGACTGCCTAAAGGACCAGCCTTTGGGATCTTTTCACTACTCTGAAGAATCATATGCATGTGATCCTGAGATAAAAATATCATCAACAGCCACATCGTTTGGAGCCAGCACATAATTCTTTAGAAAAGCAGATTGATTTACAACCCTGTTTTATTTCCCCTGCAAATTGAATTTGTATATCAAAGCCAATGAGCTTGAACAATTCACAAAATCTTGTACAGTATGTTGTCCTAAAAATGTTTTTTATTTTAGCTGTTAGTGATTTGCTATCATCTCAGTTACACGTATAGTAATAAGTTGCTGGGAAACAGGCAAAGCAAAACAGAATTGGAGCTACTTAATGGCACCGTGTCTGGACCTATTTATCACGACCCATCTTTATCTATATGTCTTCTTGTTCATTTCACTGTGTTGTTCCTTGCTGATGGAGTGCAAAAGTGGCCAGGATTACACCCATGTTTTTATTTCCATTGCATTATTGTTTTCATTTTTTCACGTACCAATGCCAGTGAGCATAAACAAATGACATCTTTCAGAATTGTATATTTTCCTGAAAACATTTATAATATATGTTACAGGCACAGTTTATGATTTCATAAATAATAATTTATTGCTGGGAAACCAGAAAAGCAAATCAGAAAATGAGCTAATTAACAGCAACAGGACCTGACCCATTTATCATTGCCCATCCGTAAATTGATGCATTTATGCCCATTGCAGTGTGTGATTGCTTGCCAATGGAGTGGCCAAAAATGCCAAGCTATCTGGGAACTCATCAGACCACGAGTTTGGTCCTGTTTCACACAGAGCGTAGTGATGAGAAAGAAGATAGGAAAGTCTTTCTTCCTTTGAGCAAAAGCTGGCACAAACCATATTCTCCACTAAACGCTCAGACTATCTACGTTATTACTGCAGACTTAAGTTGGCATGCACTATTCAGGTTATGAGTCATTGCAGGATAGGTGTGCCTCTGGATAGAATTTGTGCGTTATTCCCACATTTCAATTTTTGTCTCTCCACTACTTTGAAAAAGCTTTGTTAGTATGAATTCAGGTACATGTTAGAGGTCAATTGTTTATGTTCCACGGAAATGAAAATTGCTACAGCTTTTCTTTGCTAGAGACTAGAGACTTGCAGTGTTCATGCAAATCATCTGCATTTTTGTAAACAGCAAAGTCAAGTAAATTTCCACTGGGTCAGTTCAGGGACAGAAGTAAGCACTTAACTACCGAGAAAAGGTCTGCACAGGTGAATTGAACTGAAGCGTAAGTAAATAGAGTGCCATCAAATATGTACAAAAGCAACAAGTTACACTATGCATATGGTGTCTTTTCACTAAGCATTGGGTTAATGGTTTTCTTTGGCACGCATTCGACTAGACTGATGCACGCTCTTGTAAATACTTGCAGCGGTGGAAAAAAAAATCTGTGTGAATAGTTTCCAGACTGCGAGAGGGTGGGAGAGCATAAGAGAGAGGTTTGTGCATGTAGATCTAAAGCACGGAAGAGTGAAGAGTGCATGAATACTGGTAAAGTGACTGTTAAGGAGGGCGTAACCTGAGTGACTCATCAATGGGTGTGACTGGAATGACTCAGATCTTCGGTATGCACTAGTTCAAGGTAGTTGAGTCACTCCCAGTATGATAGCTTACCCCTGCTTCTATGCCCTAAACATAGTAGGTGGCATTTATCGCAGTGGGATTTCAGAAATCACAACTGTTTTGTGTTGCATCCAATTTTGCACAAGTTCAACCAAGCAACCTGTGTATGCATGAATGAATGTACACACACACACACACACACACAAATAAGTCTGGTAAGCCATGTACAGTTAGACACATGTCAGTTTTCCTGTAAATTCAGAGAAAGAAGTGATCGTCATCTGACAAAAGCACAATAAAAACAGGTTGTCACTATTTTCTTCTTTCGAGCAAATCATTCTATGACATGCAGAATGATTGGGTATTCCTGCAAAACAAGGTGAAGCACGAAGCAGTGGGGCCTGAGTTATTGTGACTCATTTAATCCAGAGGGCAGATGTCAACATGCGGCTTGTAATGAGGAGTGAAATACAATGTCACAGCTAAATGAATCACACAGGAAGGAACAAACAATGAGCGTGATCCTACTTTGATTTCTGCTGTACGTTCCATGTAATTATATTTCATAGATATGCTCGAGGGGTCTTTTTTTCGTTAGGATGCCGTTCAGTTTTTACTGGACACACAAGCCACAACTGAGAAACAAATCTGGAATTCATGAACACAACCACGGAGTGGAACATAAGTTAATAAACCTGAAATAAATGACTTTCCATTGTTGAGCTTGCTAAAGCTAACCTAGCAAACAATGTATGCTGAGTTGGATTGTTTTTGTAGTCAGCTAGGGTGTTGTCTAGTCACAAATTGGCTGATATGAAAAAAAAAAAACAAAATAGGCTAGGTTGTACCAGTTTTATTATAATTTTAAATATTTCGGATTTTTATATTAAGGTTTTCTTTTATTTATTTATTTTTTTAACACAGAGTCTTAAATATTTTATCATTAACAACACTGCAACAGGCTGTTTTATGACAATCATTTCAAAATTGTGAATGTGAGACAGTGAAGTAGTACAACTATGAGATCTTAAATAGGGTTCAGTAACTTCTCCTTACAAAATAAAGAACAGAATAAAAATCTTACTTTATTCCAGTCATTTTTAGCAATGTCATTTTCAGATTTGTAGTGCCTCATTTCATTCAATTAATAATTCATTTTAAAAAGTCAAATTTTGCTGACTATATTATTATTAATTTTATTTCTAAAAATGTTTGTTACAAATATATATTCAATAAATTAAATATTAACATCTAAAACTCTAAAAGCTCTGATTACTATCTTTTAATCTTATTTTCTATTATGTAGATTGTGAGGCAGCGAAACTGAAATCGATTTTTTAAAAAATTCAATTATTTCTTGAAAAACTGAAATAGTAATTAATTCTTAAACCTGATTTAATGAAACATTGTATATTATTTTATTTTAGTTTAGATAATTGTTTTATTGCATTTTTTTACACAATAATACCCCTTTATACTTTATTATTTTCTTACTTAATGCTTTTTAGTTAGCCTTAGTGTTACGATGGTAGCTAACTTTACTAGGTATACATTCAACCCCAGTAAGTTTGGCAATTTTAATCAATTGCTTATCTAATTGAAGAAAGTAACAAATTAAATCATTTTGGTGCATTTTGTCAGTTAATATAAAAGTGACAGCAAGGTAATTAGGTTTTATTATTGCTATTAGCTCACATTGTCATTTAGCTACATATTTAATAGCATGCATTACAGAAAAGGCCAAATTATATTTTTAAAATGTCTATCAACCATAGAATATGCAGCTGTCTTGCTTGGAGTTTTTAAATAGCTATTGTTAAAGGTTTCAGAGTTACAAGTTGTGTCATCAGTCAGCTAATTAGCCTTGCAGTTCATTTAATCTTGATTCATTCATTCATTCCAATTCAGTAAACCAATTCAGGGTCTCCTGGAGCCGGGTCCTAGCTGGTAGCACAGAGAGCAAGCAGGAATCAACTGTAGACAGGGTGCCAAAACATCAGAGGGCACATACAGTAATAATGCATGTAATCTGAAATAATTCATCCTTCTTGTGTTTACACCAATAATCTGGATGATTTTGTATCAGGATGGATTATGCTGTGTATGTTGGTCGCAGTCGTTTTGAAAAATCACCTGCTTACCGAGGGCGGCACGGTGGCACAGCGGTTAGCGTGGGAGCCTCACAACTTCAGTGTCCCCGGTTTGATCTAACCCATGTGTGTGGAGTTTGCATGTCCTCCCCCTGTCCATGTGGGTTTACTCAGGGTGCTCCGATTTCCTCCCACAGTCCAAAAACATGCACATTAAGTTAACTGGTGTTTCTAAAGTGCCCTTAGTGTGTGAGTGTGTGTATGAGTGTATGAATATATGTGCCTTACGTTGGATTGGCACCCTGTCTAGGTCTGTTCCTGCATTGTGCCCTCTGCCACCGGCTAGGCACCGGCTTTCTGTAACCCTGACCAGGATTAAGCGCATAAACAAATGAATGCATGAACCTGGTCACAGACCAGCTTACTGTTGACTGAGTTCAAGCCTCAGACATTGTATGTTACTTGCCAGATGTAGCATTTCTCACTAGCCTTTTGCTATACCACGTTCATATTTGCAGAGACGAGAGAGAAGACATTTTAAAAGGTCAAGTTTTGCAATAGATTTTCTTTGTTGTTCTACAGAATGAAATACTTTTTTTCTTTTTTCTCCTGCCTAGGATTTTCTGTGACAGGCATAAATAAAATATCATTTATTATAATAAATTAGAGCAAGTGTACAATGAAATCTGTTAACATAACAATTTTTGATGAATAAATCCAGTTTTGGTGCTGGCTTAGAGATATAAGATTTCCATCTTTTCAGCTAATATAAGAGTGACTTAGTTTATTACCCTTCCAACTGAAATGATTCATAACTGCCTTTTAAAAATTACACTTGTCACTATTAGGAGCCATTTAATATGTGAGTGGTAGTAGTCTGGTATTTTAAAGACCTGAACTGCTTTATTTTGAAAAGTAGTCTTGTTACCATATCTGCTTTATATTATTTATGTGTGTATTACTGTATATCTGCAGACCTATATACAGTGGAGGCCAATGGTCTGAGACCACTAATACAATGTTTTTCTGTGTGACTGTCGTGGCTTTCCTCCACAGTCAGCTGATCTAAAGTTCATGGCACATTTAGATTGCACATGAAGATAGAGAAAGCAAAGCATTCAGTAACATATCAAGATGTTCTTTGGAATATTGTGACTTCATGCTGGATAAGATGGATTATCAGACTTGTGAAGTCCATGCCAAATGGAGTGTACGCTGTCACTACAGCAAACGTATGAGCATACCAAGTGCTAATAAATTATCAAATGTATGGTGGTTTTTTCCACTAAAATTGTTATGCTGACTGGTGATTTATAATGAAAAAAAAAAACATTTAATTAAGAAAATCTGCAAAATGGAAGCATTTTCACTAGTGGTCTCAAAGTTTTGGTCCCCATCGTATGTAAAATTTTAAAAATGTACATTATTTATTTATTTATTTATATGTGTTAGTTATATATAGATATGTGCATACAGAATATACTGTATTTTTTGTAATTACAATTTTATTGTATTCTAATGTACTTTTATTATTGTTTATTAACACTACAGAATAGAAGATAGAATTCAAAGGAAAACTTCACAACAAAAAGACAATCATACATTTGGTTCTTTTTCAAAGAGTTAATGCAGTATGGGCACAATCATTTTCAGTGTTTGATCAGCTTTTATAAGAAGGAATATTTTTTTTCCCATTTTAATCATTTTGAAATTTATTATACATTAATATTCATTTACATTTTCATCTGTTATCCAATTATTTTACAAAACAAACTAATGTAAAACAGCTGTAAATTTTTATACTACTTCTACTACTAGTAATAATAATATTAATAATAATAATAATAATAATAACATTAATAAAATGTGTTATTATTGTTATTATTATTATTTTATTATTATTATTATTATTATTATTATTATTATTATTACAAAGCCTTAACTTTTACAGGTCTTCTTATATGAAATCTTAAGTATATTTGTAGATAATAATCTTTCCATAGTCAAGATTAGTTAGTGTTAGTTAGTGTTAGTTAGTGTTCTTAGTTAGTTAAAGTCTGTTCTGAGCTGAACGGAAAGAAAACCTGTCACCAGTTTTTGATTTCAATTTGATTTCAATGTTGTTATGATGGCGCTGCCTCTATCCCAATCCCAATTTCAGAGAAGAAACCACTTTCTATTACACACTAGAGCTAGCTTGCTAATTCTCTTTATCAAATAGCTGATGTTTTAGACTGCTTCAGCTTTAGTCTGTCACTGTATTGCTCTTCCTGGCCATGGTTTCAGCACTCAACACAGCACTACTCCATTTTCATAGCTATAAAGTCATAGTTATAGACATTTTCTTATAGTCACTGCAAGAAATGCTTTTGACACCCTACTTACATAATACAAATATGAAATATCAAAACGCAAAACAAATTGCTGTTGTGTGTTATATAGCTGGACTGAGTCTTTATCTAAAGACATGTTAGATTATTATTGCTTGTGCTTTTTTCTCACTGTTCAGCAGTAATCTGGAAGTGGAAGGCAGAGCTTCTGTTAGCATGACAATATGAAGTGATAAAAAGGGGAAGCCATTGTTCCAGGCATTTTGAAGGGCTGACTTCAGAAAGCTCATTCTTCAAGTCAGCTTCTCTCAGGTCATTGTCTGTACAACCAGATGGACGTGTTTGCGCTAGACAGAGCGGCTATGCTTTCAGCGTCTCTTGGCACATGCACACAAATAATACCTGGTACAGGTGGTTTGGCAGCTTCATGCAGGCGTGACCCAACACACATGCACACACAGACAGGGAAGCGAGAAGCCTTTGCTACAGACCGTGCCTAAAGATAAAGGGAAGCATGAGTCAGTGTCCCTTGAGTGATCAATCCATAGTGTCAAGCAATTCATTATTTGTCAGATTAAACTACGCAGGACGGTTAAAGATGTTGCTCAAAGCCATGCTAGTGGAACTTGGATTAGAACTTCTAACTTTCTGATTGGTAGTTCTAAGCTTTAACCACGACTAAGCCTTACTTTCTTCCTTAGTATTCCTGAGCATTGACCATACTGCATGAACATGATCATTTGATTCATGTTTACAAAGACATGCAGGAGGCATCAGATAACATACATTGTGTATATTGATATGTTTATAAGTGTGACCTGATATAACAGTTACTCATAGTAAAAGACTTCATACACAGCTTTGCTTTAAACCTGAATGACTTGTTTCAGTTCTATAAACTCTGAGGTTCATCCACAAGTCATAAGTAATGCCCTGATAGTTGTGAGGTGATAATTACCAATTGCAATATATACTGTAGATTTCTAAGTTTGCAAACATACTCTGCTTTCTTCTAACCAACGAGCATAATTTGTCTGTTAATCAATAACTACATTACAATTAAGAAATCGTTCAATTGTCATATTTAGCCTAAGGTCATAAAAACAAAATAAGGAAATATATAAATGAATCTATATATTGTAATACCACAAATTATAAATACGCACCGTATTGTTGTTTTACGATCATAGCTATGTAAAGTATTTAGAATAATTTTACATTTACATTTACAGTATTTAGCAGACACCCTTATCCAGAGCGACTTACAATGGATACAATCTTACAATCCAAGCAATTGTGGGTTAAGGGTCTTGCTCAACGATCCAACAGTGGAAGCTTGGCAGAGATGGGATTTGAACCCTGGACCTTCTGGTCCATAGTCCAGCACCTTAACCACTAGGCTACCACAGTCCCATATATTTTACCATATATGATGTGTATGTCATTTTGCTGCAACTATTCTTGAGAAAGAAATTAGATATTTTTCTATGATACAGCATGAACAATTGTATGTGTAACACTGTAGAAACCACCACAATATTTCTGAGTTAAAAAAAAGTATAAAATAATGCAGTACAGTAATATCAAGCATATCTCTCTGCTGTAATCACCACAGAATATAAACATGTTTATAAAGTCATTATTAAAAGTGGAACAACACTTCCAAAGTCTTCAATGAACTGGCATCCTATCCAGGGCATGCTTATGCCTGCACCCTCCGATTTCCAGAGGGAAAAAAAAAACAAAGACATTCCCAAACTTTGCATGGAATTCCACACAATAATGCATGCATACTCATTTTATAATACAAAGTGTGTTTATTGTTCTAAACACAAAACACGTATTTAGTGTGATAATACTGATGCCTGAACCCTTTGTTCTCCAAGGGGAAAAACATATCGAAACTTTGCATGACAAATCGTGTAAAGTTCGGGAATGCAAAGGAGGGGGTACGTTCCCAAAGTTGAATGTCAAATTTTATCATACAAACTTGTTGTAATATGTCACATGCTAAATATGTGTTTTTTATTATTGTCATGAAACACCTTTAATGTTGTGAGGGCATTTCACGTTACTCTACAGTCAAGGACATTGACAATGGTGTTGAATATGGAACACAGCACATTTGCAGATATGCATGAATAAAACATACAGGACTAAAAGTTTAAACCTGTTATACTGTACTTACTACTCTCTCTCATGTATATTTACAAGAAACCAGGTGGATCTTTATGCATTTTAAAAGGCAACATTGACAAGATGATGGTAATCTGGGTAGGGTGTAGAGAACTTTCATGCATTTTTATGCTTTTGTTTGTATACATTTAGATATTGCAATATTTTTTTATATATAACTTTCAGTTTGGATAATTATTGACTTAATAATGTCAGTACAGATGTTTTTTTTTCAACTTTATTTCAAATAGATGTAGAAATTCCATAGAAAAATTATGTAATAGAGAAAACTTGTTAAAGACAGTTATATATTAATATACGACTTTCAATTAACAAATTTTGTAGGTACAGTTGGGGCCAGATTCTAATACAACTAGTATAACTGCTTCTATTTGTTTCTATTGAATGTAATGCAAAGTTTTCATTACAAATCAAATAACCTGCACATCAATTTGGGTGAAAAGTTACATTTTTTAAAATAAATTTAATACTGTTCAAGACTACATTGGCAACTCTAGTAAACTGTACTGATATATTGCTGCTTTGTCATAGATTGATTTTTTTCCCCACAAAACCACTAAGCATGTGACTGGGAGACTCACACATGGATAGTTGTAAGTGGAAACTACTAGCACAAAAGATCTGTAGACACACTGATAGTGCCAAGCTGAGGCTATCCAAGATTTGTCTTTAAAGATTTTCCTACAGCTCACTCAACATCAATATGAATGACTGAGGGCCCCCACAATGTCTCCAGTTTCAATCAAAATTTTATTTGGATAAACTTTTATAACAGCACCATCACTATGCTGTCATCCATTGTGCATTGTGCTCACTGAAATCAATTATTAGTGGGTTTTTATTAGATGCCGATACCTTTTGCACAGCAATAGCTGTGAGCTTGTGATGTTCACATTGTCATGAGTGCATGCAAATTTCTCACTTCAGCTGCCCTTTCCATCACTGCTAATCATAACAATGGCTGGACCAGCCAAGTTTTAACAAGGCTCATTTGGGAGTTCTTATACAGTAACGTTCAGTGGAGTCAATACACGTTTCAGATCATCTAATACTATGAAAGTGGCACTAATTGTCCCTGAACGTATCAGAAGTAAAAACAGCAGTTTTCTTATCCATATTGTTGTGTCACTGCGTCGTATGGGTGGATATATTTTTAGTTGGTTGCACTATTGGGTTTCATTAAGTCAGCTGCACGGGCCCCAGACAGGCTGTGTACTGCCAGATGCCGAGACCCGTTTCCTGCCTATGTTGTGACGCAGGCCGGTGGGCCACACATGTTTGCGCGCGCACACACGGCACAGAGAATGGGCTCTTTGTACTGGTCTGCAGTGCTGACACTATTTTTCCTCTCCACACCCGCAGACGCTTAGACACACAACTGCCTGCCAGCTTGCTTTACTGTCTGCACCTCCTTCAAACTCCATTTGCTGTCAAAAAATGGAAAACCCGGGACTGTCATTTCTTCCTATCGATGCACAGGAAACCTTATTTCAGCTTGATGTGGTTTTTGCTTAAGCACAGCTTCAGCGAGTTGCTTAATTGCCGTCTGCTCTGCTAGCCAATGAAAGGTGTATGCTAGTGCATGCTGAGATACAACGCTTTGCCTTTCTCAGCAATGGTTAGTGCAATGGAAAGGATACCCTATTCCAAAGAAAAACATCTTAACAGGATAAAGTCATTGTGTGAAGGCTCTTTCACCTCCAATTTCAGAAAGCATGAATACTGTGGGAGTCAAAACTGTGCCAGCTTGGTTCTCTTACTCCCCCCTCAGGGCACAACACAAAAATTCCAGCCCGAGCAATTGACGTGCGGTGTGCCTGTGTACCTCGCTGAACACATTAATACACAAACAGAAGAAACAGGAGAGGGAGAGCCCACTTCCATATATATATATATATATATATATATATATATATATATATATACATGCTCACAAAAATAAAGGGAGAGCCACTTGGACGTTAATTGTCTTGTTTAAATGTTCCCTTTACTTTTTTTTTTTGAGCAGTATATATAATTAGTATAGGCGGAGAAATAGCGAGAGATAGATAGAGCTAGATATAGATAGCGATCTATATATAGATATAGAGATATAGAGAGAGATAGATATAATAGATAGAGATCAGAGAGAGATACACACACACACGCCATACTATATAGAGAGATAGAATAGATAGATAGATATATATATAATTATAATATATGGAGGTACGGGTATAGAGATATGTACGGTATATCTATTAGAGGATATAACTATATAGGGATATACACACACATATATATGTATATATATATATATATATATATATATATATATATATATATACGTATATATACACACATCTATATCTTTATCTACTGTAAACAGTAATTACAATGGAGTCTGCATTTATTCCAATAGCGAGCATTAACATGCTTGTGAGCACTCATTCTGCAAAGGGAGTCACCGCATAATTGAGCCTGGTTACAGTGCCATTTCAAAATACTCTATAAATCTATTTCAATGCATTTAGGTGTTTTTGTTTTATTTGGCAATTCAAATAGTGCTGGACCAGTCTATTTATCTACCCATCTAGGGCATCAAGTGGCCAAACCATTTACTCACCTGCAATTCTGTACTGATGTAGTAATGAGTCTAACAAGTGAGGCTACCAGTTATTAAGACTTCTAGTTATTGTTAACCATATATTACCAGGAAATCATTGCAGATGAAAATTGAGAACAGAAAATAATGTTTTAAAATGTAAAAAAAAAAAATATATATATATATAAAGAGAGTACTGCTAGTGCTGCAATATATTTTGTATAAAAAGGATCAGGATAGTTCATTATTAACACTTTTAGTTATGTATTTTCCTTGCCTTAGTAAAAATATATAATAAACAGATCAAATGCATCATTTGGTTCTCAAAGTCGGGGGATTACAATACATATCCTCAAACCTTTCCTCCCTCCACCCGTTCGTATCTTATTGGTCATTGTCCATGAGGGTTTGGTACATCTTTGTGAAGAACAAACAGAGCCTCACAATCCTTTGCTTTATTACTTTTGTTTTTCCTTTTCTATGGTTTCTTCCTTTTCCTGTTATGGCATAACTGTTGTCTTTCTGTTGGGTATAAAATGACTTGCTTTCTTGAAGTAATGCTAGCTGGATAGCAAAGTATACTGTACATGTAGAAACAATCATTCTCACTGGTAGCCTATTTCATTTAGTAGATGGACTAGAAAAGCACTGATTTAGTGCAAAATGAAATATACAGTCAGCCCGCTGTATCCACATGCTGCCCATCTGTGGATTCAGCCAACTGCAGACAAAAATATATATAAAAAAGGAAATCCAGAAAGCCACATGTGAAATCTGCCATTCACTGAGCACTATACTGAATCCATCCAGGGATGTGTAAGCAAACAGTGCTTGCTGTAGCCTCCTGCATTTTTACAGATCCTCAGTCTCTGTCTCTAGTGCTCATTGTTTGCCCAGCGTCTCATGTGTTCAAATGTACAGAGAGATTTTTTTTCTTGTCATTATTCCCTTAAAAATACAGAACAGCTATTTACATAGCATTTCCATTGTGATAGGTATAAGTAATCTAGAGATGAATTAAGTGTATGGGAGGATATGCATAGCTTATATGCAAATTCTGTACCATTTTATATAATGGATTGAGCATCCACATATTTTTGGTACCCATGCAGAGTCCTGGAAACAGTCCCTGCAAATATGGAGTGTTGTCTGTATATATAGAAAAATAACATTAATAATATAAATATTATCTAAAAAAAAAAAAAAAAAAAATATATATATATATATATATATATATATATATATATATATATATATATATATATATATATATGATTTTGAAACAGCATTGACAGCGCATTTGCAAAGTCCCACACAAATGCATTCCGTACAACACATTATCTCTACCTGGTTAAACCTACTTGAGCTCTGTTAATCTGTAAATGATGTTTGCTTTTATATTTATTTGCTTGAAATGCTGCTGAAATATAAAAAATTTATACAAAATATACATGTATACTGTATTACATCCTAAGTCAGGTTGTGCATCATCACTGCCACCTAGTTGCAACTTTCACACTTAATGATCTTTTGTCAGTCACGCTATTAAAATGTAAAGAAAAATGTTAAATAATCTGTTATAGGAATAAACAAAGCATGTGTTTCGTTTCTGCTACGTTTGTTATGAAGAGGGATAAACAGTATGTATGTGTAATTTTAAAGAGAGTTTGTAACTAGCATCACTGGCTATCTGTGGCAGAATTTCCACAGATCCTTCTATTATTGTGAGTAGTAACTTTTTATACTGGAAAACCTAAGTTACATTTACTTTAACATGTCTTACTAGTTTAGGACGGTGCTTGTACCTGTGCACATGTGTGTGTGCCCATATGAGTTTGATAACAGGCTAAGACTATTTGCAAAGTCAAAGTCAAAGTTGGGTTTTATTGTCATTTCAACCATATACACAGTACACAGTGAAACAAAACAAGGATGAACTCTGGACCTACAGGTGCTAGACAGTGACATAAAACTATGGAGAACAACACAGTACTAATTCTACAGAAAGCACTACTTAAAGTGCACGTGTGCAACATGTGCAAGATAGTGCAGACAGTTCAAAAAGTGCACCAAAAACTGAACAGCCTAGCATCTCAAAACATTTTAAAAGTTTACATTTTCTAAACTTGTTTTCTTGTAAATCGATTGCGTATCTAATTAGCACATGGCAGTAGTTTTTGCATTTACATTTACCAAGCCAATAAGCCAACATGAGCTTGGTTCTACAGGATCCTTGTCCTTTTTTAATGATAAAGAGATGTTGGTCTGATAGAATGTCGGTGGGAGAGCCCTTGACTTGAAAGACTCTCATTAAAGACATCTAGTAATAATGGAGAGAATGATTTAGCAACGGTTTAAAATGACTCTGCAGTAACGCCATGAGGACCTAGCACTAATGAACACTTCACAGATTTTATTGCAGTTTCAAGTTTCACCAAAGGTAATGGTTGTCTTTGTCAGCTCTGTCAAGAGGGGAATACTCAATTGATCAAGAAACTCATCTATTAAAGCCTTATCTCATACTTAATCAGATGAGTACAAGTTGGAGTACAACACTTCAAATTCCCTGCATATTTTTTATAATTCTGTGCTAAGAGTTTGTTGTAATCTAGAAATGGCATGCTGTCTGATTTATGAAGGAAGTAACTTTCCAACTTATTTGCCATGTTCCTAAGCTTCACAGTGAAACTGAACCATTATCTTTCTGTTTTAGATGTAGAGTCTGTCTGATGTGACATCCTTTCATTGTATAAATCTTCCAGCAGCTTGGTTAAAAGCTGAGCATCTACTTTTAGTATTTTTTGTATCCTCAGTCAAGCGTTTTGATTGTACTTTCTTTGGTGAGACTGTATAAAAGATTATCTGCCCACAAAGGTAAGCATTAAGAACCTCCTACACAGGTCTTGGAACTTAGCCATTATTATTTAAAAGAGAAATGAGTCAACATCAGTAGTATTAAAATCTAATTTATTGAATTTCCATGGTTTGGATGTACCTTTGTCTGGCAATGCCAACTATAAGATGTGACTGGCTGGAACAGATAAAACTATGACCTCATAATCACATTGGTAGTACTATACAGTCAATTAACAGTCAGTTTGAGCATATGAATGGTGAACAGATGAGAAAAAAGAATAGCTATGTGAATGAGGAAACTTAAATCGCCATGGATCTGCAACACTAAAACTGTTCCTGAATAAATATATTGCTGTAGCGTCTTAATCCATGACAAAGGTTTATTAGATGATATTTCCAGTTTATTTTTTAAGACAAAATTAAAGTCTCCAGCATTACAGTATTTGTTACAATTTGGAAGTGAGGTAAACAACTGAGAGAAAAAAAATGTTTGTCATCATACATGGTGTGTACATGTTGGCCAATAGTAGTTTGATGCTATAAAGGTTGACTGTTGCTATTTTAAATGTTCCAAGTGGATCAGAGAAAGCTTGCTGTGACTTGAATTTATACTGAAACTCAGAATGAAAAAACCTCTCCCACTCCACCCTCTATGTAGTCTAAAATGATCAGTGGTTTACAAATGGGTCTGTCTTGATTTTTAACAAGTGGGACAAAATATTACCACACTTTATTTAACATTATTTATATAACATTATTAGCATTATTTAACTTCTCTACCTTTTCCCTTAGCTAATTGATCATGACTGTTACATAACTGCATGATGAAATTTTTTAAGCTGACAACTCAAAAACTATGTAATGTAATATGTTACTCTAAAGTCCTGATGCCTCTATAAACCCATGGGAGCGAGATTCAATCAAGCACAAAGCTGAACATCAAAGCAAGACTGCAATACTTACATAATAACCCTAACTGGTTAGTGCCAAAAACTCCCTTAAACCTAAATAATATATGGCTGTCTTTATCCTTATTACCAGTAAATTAGAATATTCAAAAATCTAAATGCACAGTGTACCTGGGTTCACTAATGGATTATACTAATAACGAGCTTGTGGATGGCACATGCTGTTGTCAATTTCTGCTTCTCTCAGGTTTGATTGAATTGCTCTGCAGTATGCTTACATTTTGCTGATCTTAGGTGGAAGGTCTGGAAAGATATGAAGAGCTGCTGGGCCTGGACATGTGCTGGCTTAAGCAGGGGGACACGCCTGGCACTGCAGGATCTGAGTCCCTCTCTGTGTAGTGTGTTACTGATGGTAGCCTTGTTACTTTGGTCCCAGCTCTCTGCAGGTCATTCATCAGGTCCCTCCGTGTAGTTCTGGGATTTTTTTCTCACTGTTCTCATGATCATTTTGACCCCACGGGATGATATCTTGATTATCAATGGTCTTGTATGTCTTACAATTGCTCCCACAGTTGATTTATTCACACCAACCTGCTTGCTTGCTTATTGTAGATTCACTCTTCCCAGCCTGGTGCAGGTCTACAATTTTCTTCTTGGTGTCCTTCAACAGCTCTTTTGGTCTTGGCCATGGTTGAGTTTGGAGTCTGACTGTTTGAGGCTGTGGACAGGTGTCTATTATACAGATAACGAATTCAAACAGGTGCCATTAATACAGGTAACTAATGGAGGACAGAAGAGCTTCTTAAAGAGGAACAGGTCTGTGAGAGCCAGAAATCTTACTTGTTTGTGGTTGACCAAATACTTATTTTCCACCATGATTTACAATTAAATTCTTTAAAAATTTTGTCTCTCATAGTTGAATTGTACCTATGATGAAAATTACAGACCTCTCTCATCTTTCTAAGTAGGAGAACTTGCGCAATCAGCGGCTGACTAAGTACTTTTTTGCCCCACTGTATGTAAAGTCATCATGTATGTAAAATCAGCATATACTATTCATAAATTACAGGGTATTAATTTATAGCTTTGTTTTAAAGAGGTTATAGCAGCACGTTTGCAGTATCCAATATCCAGTCTTGTGATGTCCAATATTTATGGTGCTTAGCATGGTTGTTTAAGAAATGAGAAGCTACTCACTGCCTTACTTAGGGTAAAAAAATCGTTTCCTTGTGAAATACAATAATCACTGTAGTAATTATCCAATTAAAGGCTCTCAAGTATTTACTCGTTCGAATCCAAATGGCAATTTTTGGCCAGTTATTGTAATTTGTTCATGGGACTAACACAGCAGGTTAATATCTTTAATGTTACTGATAATATCCTTGGAAAGTTGCTGAATTTTGGATGCAGTTTTAAAAGGGGGGGGGGGGATCGGGGCTCAATGTCCTTCTTAATGTTCTGCTGAAATTGTAAAATATCCACTTTGATTTCGGTCAGCACAGAGTTTCGATTTGACTGTAATTCAGTTCTCAGCACCTTCAAACTGAACGTTTATGCGACCACCTTACCAGCACTTTCAGTTAATTTCTCCTGAATTTATATCATTATTCTGCCACTTTGGTTGGTAATATTATCAATTTATCACTTCGAAATCATAATATTCTCAGCATGTTAAACCAGCTCAATTAAAAACACAAAACAACTGGAGTGTCAATAAATTGTTGAATTTCGTCTAATCCATTAGCCAATGGAAACTTAAATAACAATTTTAAACGGGCATTTGAAATATAATAGAATTACTGTCACACTCATAAAAGTCAATGCTCATTGGATATGTAACAATATTAGTGTCCTGCGATAGAAAGGAACCACCACAGGTCTGTCAGTGACCCTTATATTTGGATGATAGACAAGGAGGCAGTTTGTTTCAGGCAGACTATCCCCCACTGGCCTGAAGGTACTTGTTCTTGTCTCTCTAGATGGCATGTTGCTGGAGTTTTAAGTGCACCTAGGAAAAATACATTTGATGTAAAAAAAAAAAATCCTGTGCAATGGGGTGGCAGCAGTCCTGCACATAGCTGAATTCATTTCCTCAAGATGCCAGCTGTTCTTCAACTGATACTTCACATCACACAGCCTTGTGGAGGCACTTTAAAAGGGCTTTTCAGCAACTGGAACTGCAACAAAGAGCAGGGAGCCTAAGCCAAGTATAATAACTGATGACAAACAATTGCAATGGAAAGGCAGAGATACATCTATGATCATGGTCAGAAATGCTATCACTAAAATGTATGACAACCACTCCATACATGTGAAAGATCCTAGAAAACTCTGTATAAGCTGAACAAACAAAGGTGGACCAAATTTTGAACTTCTACAGAATGCCAAGCAGAACCAATTATGTACTACACTAGTAATGAGTCTCTTCATTGATGTTGTCATCACAGCAGTCAGTACCTGGACTTCAGATTGCACCTGAATCAGTTACTGGATATTCCAGATCTTGAGAAAAGTGCAAGTGAAGGTGATATACCACAAGCAGAGCCATCTGTTCATGAATATGATACCACGCTCATGCTACAGATGAATACATACGGAAAGATGCAAAAATAAATAAATGAATAAATAAATGCCTCTCTGGACTATCATTATCAAAACAAATACTTAAGCTGTAATGAGCAAAGAAATTACAAAGATTTTAGTTTCGAAGTTTAGTATTCAGTTTATTACATCAACAAGTCAAACATGGGAATGAATAAGCTTTCGGTTTAATAGAAAATTGACTGGACAATCAAGAAATGAATACGGAATGAAATAAAGTCAAATATGCCATTGTTTTGTAGGCATTATTTAGCTCAAATCATTTACATTTTTCAAATTGTTTGTTGTTAAAATTGACTCGTTTGTACATAGGGATGTCACAGTGGCACAGTGGTTCAATACTTGGCCTGGACAATGCCTGTGCTTAGTCTGTGTGGGTTTTCTCTGGGTGGTCTGGTCTGCCCCCACATTCCAAAGACGTTAGATCAACTGGTGTCTTTAAAGTGTGCTAGTATGTGTGTGTGCACATTTGTATGCCCTGTCTAGGACTGGTTCCCACTTGTGCCCTGTGCTCCCAGTTAGGCCTTGACACCATGCCACCTTAGGTAAAAAATGAATGAATGAATGATGAATGTTTTGCACATTTTGTAATGTTTTGTAAAATCATCCTGAAGTGGACAGCATATCTGCTTTAAAATCGCAATAAAAATAATTTTTAAAAAGGTCTAAATTGTAATATATTACATTTACTTTAAAGAGAGTGAAAATAAGATTATTTTTTCCACATGCTTCTCAGAACGAAAACCATCCAGAGTACATGGAAAGTAATTTAGGAAATATATAGTTTCTGTCTGAAAGGTGACTTTTTGGTGTGATGTGATCTGCTCTTCTGGGATTGCCTCTACACTAGGCGCCTGGATCTGCCATTGCACTAAATTATGTGGTTATCCCTGCTGCGAAGAAAGTTCAACACTTCTACCGTCACAGTCACATTGGTGACAGGAAACAATATGGAACCTAATAATAAAGAGCTAAATTTAGTGCAGAAAAAAATGTATAAAGTGGATAGTGACAAAGAGATGAGAGATATTTTGGGAATAGAGAAGATAAACAGATAATACAGACATCATAAATGACCCCGCTCTTTTGCCAGATGTATCTGTAAAAAGTTCTGTTATTCAAGAAAATAGCACAATGAGGGAGTGGGAACAGTTAATTGAACCCAAATTGTTGACCAGCTTACAAACACATTATTGCATTTAGATAACCACATTATCCTGGTTACTCCCACATTTGCTGTTATTATTATTCACCTTTCCTAACCAGCTAGTTTCTGCTAGTTGTGTATGTGATTAGCCTTAGTGGATATGAGTTTGCTGTTTGTGAGGAATTAGAAGTCATATTTATTTTATGCTTTATTTCTTTACCAGGTACAGTGGGGCAAAAAAGTATTTAGTCAGCCTCTGATTGTGCAAGTTCTCCTACTTAGAAAGATGAGAGAGGTCTGTAATTTTCATCATAAGTACACTTCAACTATGAGAGACAAAATGAGAAAAAATATCCAGGAAATCACATTGTAGGATTTTTTTAAAGAATTTGAATTGTAAATTATGGTGGAAAATAAGTATTTGGTCAATAAATTTGGTTCAACTCAATACTTTGTAATATAACCTTTATTGGCAATGACAGAGGTCAATCGTCTTCACCAGGTTTGCACACACTGTAGCTGGTATTTTGGCCCATTCCTCCATGCAGATCTCCTCTAGAGCAGTGATGTTTTGGGGCAACACAGACATTCAACTCCCTCTACACATTTTCTATGGGGTTGAGGTTTGCAGACCTTGAAATGCTTTTTACGGAGCCACTCCTTTGTTGCCCGAGCAGTGTGTTTGGGATCATTGTCGTGGTGGAAGACCCATTAAGATTTCGGCTTAAAATCTCATGATACATGGCTCCGTTCATTTTTCTCTTAACACGGATCAGTCGTCCTGTCCCCTTTGCAGTAAAACAGCCCCAAAGCATGAGGTTTTCACCCCCATGCTTCACAGTAGGTATGGTGTTCTTGGGATGTGACTCAGCATCCTTTTTCCTTCAGTTGAGGTTTTACCAAAAAGTTCTATTTTGGTTTCATCTGACCACATGATATTCTCCCAATCCTCTTCTGGATCATCCATATGCTCTCTGGCAAACTTCAGATGGGCCTGGACATGTACTGGCTTAAGCAGGGGGACACGCCTGGCACTGCAGGATCTGAGTCCCTCTCAGCGTAGTGTGTTACTGCTGGTAGCCTTGTTACTTTGGTTCCAGCTCTCTGCAGGTCATTCATCAGGTCCCTCCGTGTAGTTCTGGGATTTTTTTCTCACTGTTCTCATGATCATTTTGACCCTACGGGATGAGATCTTGCGTGGAGCCCAAGATCAAGGGAGATTATCAATGGTCTTGTATGTCTTACAATTGCTCCCACAGTTGATTTATTCACACCAACCTGCTTGCTTATTGTAGGAATAGCCTGGTGCAGGTCTGCAATTTTCTTCCTGGTGTCCTTCAACAGCTCTTTTGGTCTTAGCCATGGTTGAGTTTGGAGTCTGATTGTTTGAGGCTGTGGACAGGTTTCTATTATACAGATACGAGGTCAAACAGGTGCCAATTAATACAGGTAAGCGAGTGGAGGACAGAAGAGCTTCTTAAAGAAGTTACAGGTCTGTGAGAGCCAGAAATCTAGTTTGTTTGTGGTTGACCAAATACTTATTTTCCACCATGATTTACAATTAAATTCTTTAAAAATCCTACAATGTGATTTTGTGCTTTTTTTTCTCATTTTGTCTCTCATAGTTGAAGTGTACCTATGATGAAAATTACAGACCTCTCATCTTTCTAAGTAGGAGAACTTGCACAATCAGTGGCTGACTAAATACTTTTTTGCCCCACTGTATGTAAAGTCATCATGTATGTAAAATCAGCATATACTATTCATAAATTACAGGGTATTAATTTATAGCTTTGTTTTAAAGAGGTTATAGCAACACGTTTGCAGTAGTTTTAATTCTGTGTTAGGTGTTGTGTTTCTCCTTATGTAAATCTTTAAATATTTTAAAGATTCCTACAGTAGGTTACTTAATCACATCTAACAGAATAACAATGACCCCAGGGACGCAAGCAATTCAGTGTCAATGTCGTGACCCACTTTTTGACAGAATCAAGTCTGGAAAAAAATAGAAAAGTTTTTGCTATAGTGCTATAGAAAAGTGCTTGCTAAGCCACAAAATTATGTTATTGGATTCAAAATTCTATTTTCACTATTTTTATTATTAATTATTATATTTTTAAATATGTTCTCTCCTTTAATATTTACTTATGTTCTGTTTATTTAAACTATTACTATAAAGTTATTTATTAGATACCTTGTTTTAAGTTTTACATATATCATCTAAGCCGCCCAGGAGGATGGGTCCCTTTTTGAGTCTTGGTCCTCCCAAGGTTTTAATTGGTCTTAGATATTAGAGGATAATATAAAATTGAAAAGCTGCTTGAGACAATGCTCCATTGTAAAAAGCGCTATAGAAATAAATCTGACTTGACTTGACTTGATTATGTTGCAGGCAGGCTGTAATGTTGTAGAAGGAACAGAGGACAGAAAAATCAGATGAGCGGTGTCAAAAGAAAATTAAAACCAGATGACTCATCTGCCGATTGTGATTAGGCATTTGGCTTGATAACAGTACTAGAGGGTTATCCAAAGTTATCAGTATGAGGGCACATTGTATATTACATACCAAGCTTGGTTGTTTTGGGGTGTCTGTGTGTGTGTGTGTGTGTGTGTGTGTGTGTGTGTGTGTGTGTGTGTGTGTGTGTGTGTGTGTTGTGTGGGCTGAGAGACTGGCAGCTTGGGAGTGGAAAGAGGTCTACCAGAGCAAAACAACTATTACAGCATTTCCCAAACCATGGGTTGTGAAGACCAAAAGCGATATTATGTATGTACTGTATATGTTTGATTGAATTTTTTCCCAGATTGTGTGATAAAATCTTGCGATGGGCCGGATGTGGCCCGCGGGCTATAGTTTAGACACCTGTAGTACTTCTAGTTTTCGATGTTAGTAGATAATTTCTGCTTTGAACAGATGCTTTGGCTGATTGCTTGGGTTCAGTTTTATGTCAAGAATGCAAGCCAAGACTTGTTGCTTTTGTGAGCAAATCTCCAACAAATTCACAGTCCCATTTCCCAGCAAATAAGAGTGAGTTGTTCACTCTTGGTTGGACTGGCTCTTCAAAATTTGTTTTATACATAAGATTTACCCAAATTTTACTTTTGGCATTATGGATAATCCAGAAACATTTAGATCAAGCTGAGACTGGATGCTTGTGAATGACTAGCATTGCTCCATTTAACTTTGATCCATGGCTATGGGGCTATAGCCCTGGAGACTTTATCTTTAACCTTGGGTCTTACTACCAAATTTGCATTATGAGGCGAATATAACCACAGTTTTAATCATCAAGACTGCAATGCAAAAACTAACATCAAATTGACTGCCCCACTCAAAAAGTTAAACTGTCTAACCCACTTCATCTCTGTCTCTGTAAAAATCATTTTACATTTGGCAGAAATGGCAGCAGCTAAAAATCACCTCTCATGTAAAAATTGAAATAATTCCAGATTTAAAAATAGCTGGATCCCCTAAGATTCTTATCTTTGAGACAGACTGCACAATAGGTGAAGCCTGTATTAAAGACTTAGTTATATTCTCTATAGAAAATCAAATGCTTGAAAACAAAGACATGTTTTGCCAGACTGCATCAAGGACGTTACTGTTTGTGTCAGTGCCACCCCAAAAAGAAAGGTATTTTTATGATATTTGTTAGTTGCGCTGTGGAAATTCAACTGAGTATTTATGCTAGGACTGCTAGGAGTGGCTGTCTTGGTCTCAGATGACCTACTCTCTTGTGCTCTGTTGTTGGTTATCCTGCATGTCAGTAAAAATGATCTTTTAGATTCAAGTTTTACATGTTTTTACTCACAATTTACACCAATCAGCCATAGCATTGACATGGTGTGTCGTGCTGGTATGAACGGAGTCTTTAAACACCTCAGTGTCACTTCGAGACTGAGAATAATCCACCAGCCAAAATATCCAGCCAACAGAGTTCTGAAGGTAGCGTCCTTAGAAGAAGCTAGAAATGATCCACCACTCAAATAATACCTGATCTGTGGTGGTCCTGACCATTGAAGAACAGGGTGAAAAAAGTATATAGAGAAACAGATGGACTACAGTCTGGAATTTTGGAACTATAAACTGCATCTATAGAAAGTGCAGCTGATAAAATGGGCTATGCATGTAGAAAGGAGATGATTTTATTGTTAGGGCTAATCAGGTATGTGTATTAGTTTGATCTGAATTCATTCTATTTCTGATTTCACAAATATGTAATAAAGATTTCAAAGAGCAACTTCTCTTCTAGGGCTGAGCCCTAAGTCTCTGCCCAGTCTAGGCGTGCCCTTGATCTGTTGTAAATCCCACTCAGGATGGAAAGAATGTAGATATTCTTGTCACAACCATTTCGCAAAGCTTGCCCATGCATTTGTCTGTCCAAAGCAAACATCAAGTGCAGTGGCACAAAAGCTGTGGAATCAGGTAATTTGTTTATATGACTTTTCACAAAGGCTTCATTCAGACAGAGATGCAAACTTAAAAGTACTTTAATTGCAAGACTTTGGAGAAAAGAAAACATACACCACCCTGTCCATGGGAAATGGGTGACAGAGAAACTTAACGACACAATGTCAGGTATGATACCTTCAGGTCAAAAGAATGATATCTCCAGATGCTGTACATAATGATGCCATGTAACTGCACTGTACATGTAACTGTTTCTGGACAATTTTACCTAACTTTGAAGCAGTTGCCTTTTGAAATTGGTGCAGCCATGAACAGTCATGTAGTGTCTTACAAAGAATATTGGGACACCTTGTGAAAGGACCTTTGAGAAGCTAAAAGGGTTTTGGAGGACATCACTAAATAATAATCTGGCTCCTTTTACATAGCTGACAGGAACAGATCTGGGAGATAAAATAATAGAGTGTCAATGACTGATCTAATGAATTGGTATAGAGAGGCCCCTTTTCTTACAGGCAGACTGTAATGACATATACAAGAGGACAGAACAGTCAGGTGAGCAGTGTCATAAGAAAATTAAAACCAGATGATAGATGAGTCATCTGCAGATTATGATCAGCCATTTGGTTTCATAAAAACAGTAGTATTTCTAGCTGTAGATTGTACTAGATAATTTTTCTCAAAATCAATAAATCAATGTGATATACAGTGGGCCAAAAAGTATTTAGTCAGCCAGTGATTGTGCAAGTTCTCCTACTTAGAAAAATGAGAGAGGTCTGTAATTTTCATCATAGGTACACTTCAACTATGAGAGACAAAATGAGAAAATAAAATCCAGGAAATCATATTGTAGGATTTTTAAAGAATTTAATTGTAAATTATCGTGAAAAATAAGTATTTGGTCACCCACAAACAAGCAAGATTTCTGGCTCTAACAGACATGTAACTTCTTCTTTAAGAAGCTCTTCTGTCCTCCACTTGTTACCTGTATTAATGGCACCTGTTTTGACCTCGTTATCTGTATAATAGACACCTGTCCACAGCCTCAAACAGGCAGACTCCAAACTCAACCATGGCCAAGACCAAAGAGCTGTTGAAAGACACCAGGAAAAAAATTGTAGACCTGCACCAGGCTGGGAAGAGTGAATCTATCAACTGTGGGAGCAATTGTAAGAAAATGGAAGACATACAAGACCATTGATAATGTCCCTCTGTCTGGGGCTCCACGCAAGATCTCATCCCGTGGGGTCAAAATGGTTATGAGAATGGTGAGCAAAAATACCAGAACTACACAAAGAGACCTGATGAATGACCTGCAGAGAGCTGGGACTAAAGTAGCAAGGCTACCATCAGTAACACACTACACCAAGAGGGACTCAGATCCTGAAGTGCCAGGCGTGTCCCCCTGCTTAAGCCAGTACATGTCCAGACCCGTCTGAAGTTTGCCAGAGAGCATATGGATAATCCAGAAGAGGATTGGGAGAATATCATGTGACCTTTTGGTAAAAACTAAACTCGCATTGTTTGGAGGAAGACGAATGCGTAGTTGCATCATACCTACTGTGAAGCATGGGGGTGGAAACATCATGCTTTGGGGCTGTTTTTCTGCAAAGGGGACAGGACGACTGATCTGTGTTAAGGGAAAAATGAATGGAGCCATGTATAGTGAGATTTTAAGCCAAAACCTCCTTCCATCAGTGAGAGCATTGAAGATGGAACGTGGCTGGGTCTTCCAGCATGACAATGATCCCAAACACACTGCTCGGGCAATGAAGGAGTGGCTCCGTAAAAAGCATTTCAAGGTCCTGGAGTGGCCTAGCCAGTCTCCGGACCTCAACCCCATAGAAAATTTGTGGAGAGAGTTGAAAGTCCGTGTTGCCCAACGACAGCCCCAAAACATCACTGCTCTAGAGGAGATCTGCATGGAGGAATGGGCCAAAATACCAGCTACAGTGTGTGCCAACCTGGTGAAGACTTACAGGAAACGTTTGACCTCTGTCATTGCCAACAAAGGTTATGTTACAAAGTATTGAGTTGAACTTTTGTTATTGACCAAACACTTATTTTCCACCATAATTTACAATTAAATTATTTAAAAACCCTACAATGTGATTTTCTGGATTTTTTTTTCTCATCTTGTTGAAGTGAACCTATGCCGAAAATTACAGACCTCTCTCATTCATCTTTGTAAGTAGGAGAACTTGCACAATCAGTGGCTCACTAAATACTTTTTTGCCCCACTGTGTGTATATATATATATATATATATATATATATATATATATATATATATATATATATATATATCATTTTTTCCCCTGAAACCAACAACATAAAAAACAGTAGCTTCTATCAGCTACTGTGGCAAGTAATTAGTGTGACCCCCACACCTACTCTTTACTTTTCAGTGTTTTCTTAATTCTTCAGTAATTTCTTTCCAGTTTTCAGCTTTCCTTGCTTTGAGTTTTCTATCCTCACACTTTGCTGTCTTATTTGGTCTACACATAGGTTTTCCTTTTATAATCATCCTATTTAGTTTATAATTGCAACACATTTTATACACAGCTAAAAAAAACAACCACCAATATCTTTTGCGACACTCCATGGTTCTACCTTCCTACAAGAAAAAGAATGTCCAACTCAGCTAATCATGTATCAACTGAGTTTGACATTCTTTTTCTTGTAGGAAGGCAGAAACTTTAGGTAGTAAAGTATCCCATTGATGTCAAGGGGGGTGACATATATAGTGCATATTCACAAAACTGGAATGTAATTAATGGATAGGTGATATAATGGAGTCATCGTCACACAGTAACACAGGCTGCATGAAGTCTACTGAGCTAGATTTACACATGCACTGCAATAACACATATTCTCAGAAGATCTATATTGATAGGATAGTGTTGTCATTTGACAGAGATGTGCAACAGCATACATATATACAAATACTTAGTATGATTTTTGTCATATAATTACATTCACAAATTTTCAGATGCATTTAACTGAAGCAACTTACAACATACCAAGCAACTGAGGGACAAGAGCCCTGCTTAAGGGCCAACAGTGGCAGTGGCTGAAGTCACACTTCAGAAATGCAGTCCAGGAGCTTAACTTCTCAGGTAACACTGTTACTGTTATGAAATTATGATGATGACTAATAATTTTCTGTTGCTCTCGTTGCTTGACATTGTGATCAAAACAATTACGTCTTTCTTGTAGTCCGGAGGTGCGAAAAGGTGGGTATATTAACGGCACCATTTACATTAAAATTGTGGAGGGTCATGCTAAACAAGGTTTTGTGTGTTCACAGGGAGGTGATGGACCAGCCTTTATTTCAAACACAATGAATGAGTCATAATCTCCATGGACCATTCGGTCAACATCCTCCATGGCAAGTTTTGGCATATCTGTATTGGCAGGACACCCAGTCACCTGGGAAGGAAGTTGGATAATCTGGCTTGCATCCTATTCTGTGACAGAACCTGTGCCATTCTGGCGTATGTCTACCACATATGTTCATCCGCTGTTGATGTGTAGAGTGCTCTAGTATTAAATACATTAAATCCTAGTCCATCTTTGTTACTGTTTCAATTATACATCATGTTCTACAATTAGCAAACAATAAATATGCAGCCCCAGCTCCCCAGAACTCTGACTGCAAAACTCACTTTTTTTCAGAAATCATCTTTTGAAATGGTTTCACTGGAGGAAGTCAAAGCTTGAAGCAGTGAAACCTTGGCTCTGTGTTCCCATGTGCAAAAGAAAGTACTAATTCTCTTTTGTTTGGAACCACCCGATGTTTATTTCCTCTCTGCATTACTCTCTTCTGTTGCAACAAACTTGATTTCTGCATTTGCTGTGCGAGAGACAACACTGCTATCCCTCACTGTGTGCCTGAAGAGGAAGGGGAACGTCTTCCTGAAGGATTTTCGGAAACTGGCTCCCATGAAGCCATATACAATTGGGTTGATGGATGAGTTGGCATATGACATACAGTTGGCCCATGTCTTAATCTTATATGTGGCATAATTGACTTTAAAGTTAGGGTAGAAAGACTGGAAGAGGACAAAAATCTGAATGGGACCCCAGCAGATGGTAAAGAGTACCACGATGACCACCACCATTTTGGAGACTTTACTCCTGATGGAAATGGTTCGCTCAGAGAGCAGATGCACCTGCAAATAAAACAGCCAAAACAAGGTGTTGACAGACAGATGACTGTTGATGGCAGCAATGGGATAACTTTCATGAATGATTAAATTCAACGGGGTTCTGGAATAGGTTATGCTACATGAACACTGATTTATAAAAAAAATACAAGAGAAGACATATCCACTAAGTAATATATTAACTGAAAGACCCAGCATGCTTACCTGATGATTATTTTCGACAGGTTCAACAGTTGGTTGACCGACTCTCTTCAACATGAAGGAATAGCAGAAAGAGATGGTAAGAACTGGCAGTAGGTAGACTGCTATGAACTGATAGAGTATGAAAGCTCTTTCATGGGTCTTTGAGGGAAAGCGTTCCATGCAGTATTGCCTTGGCCCATACCAGTATCCATCCTCAAGTCTTTGATACATTAAGATTGGGGTTGACAGAATGAAAGAGCCTAGACCAGAACAGAGATAAAACCCTGTTATTCCAAACAAATCTCTCTCCATATACTGTATACAGTGCATTTGGAAAGTCTTCAGAACTTTTCACTTTGTATGTTGCAGCCTTGTCCTAAAACAAAACAAAATTCAAGTTACCCAATTCAGTTGGTTGGACATGATTTGGAAAGACACAGACCTGTCTCTATAAGGTCTCACACCAAGCCATGAAGAGGAAAGAACTGTCTGTAGAGCTCAGAGACAGGATTGTGTGGAGGAACAGATCTGGAAAAGGCTACAAAAAATTCTGAGAAACTTCCAGAAGATCAACCAAGACTGCATCACTCCACCAGTCTGGGCTTTATGTGTGCTTTATTGAGTGTTCAGTCTTGGCCTCATCAGACTAGAGAATCTTGTTTCTCACAGTCTAAGAGTCATTTACGTGCTTTTTCCAAACTTGAGAGGGGTCTTTTACTGAGAAGAGAACTCTGTCTGGCCACTCTGCCATAAAGCCCGGATTGGTGGAGTGCTGCAGTAATGTTTGAGAGCAGCCAGCTCTAGGAAGAGTTCTGGTTATTCCAAACTTCTTCCATTTAATGATTATGGAGGCCACTGTTTTCTTGGGAACTTTCAATGCAGCAGATTTTTTGTAGCCTTCTGCAGATCTATTCTTCCACACAATCCTGTCTCTGATCTCTATAGGGTGTCCTTTCTTCCGCCTGGCTTGGTTTACGCTCTGATATGCATTTTTAGCTGTGAGACCTTACATAGACAGGTGTGTGTCTTTCCAAATCAGGTTCAGTCAACTGAATTTATGACAGTTGGAGTCCAATCAAGGTGTAGAAACATCTCACAGATGATCAAGAGAAATGGTGCAAGTGTCATAGCAAAGGGTCTGAATACTTATGTCCATGCCAAATTTGAGTTTTTCCCTTCTAATTAATTTGAAAAAAAATTCTAAAATTCTGTTTTCACATTCCCATTATGTGGTATTAAGTGCAGAATGATGGGGGGAAACGTTTTAGCATAAGGACACAACATGTGAAAATGACAGGATCTGAAGACTTTCTGAATGCGTTGTATATTGGCATTGGGTATATATACAGATAACTACATAAGTATTCACCCTCCTTGAACTATTCCACATTTTGTATTATTACAACTAGTAATTAAAATGCACCTAACGGGGTTGTGTGCCATTTGACTGACATTTATTTTATAATAATCTGAATGTGATTTTTTCTCACACAAAGCTAGACATCTGTTCATTGAATAAGGATTCACACCCCTACATCAATACATGCTTGCACCACCTTGTGATCTTGTCGATCAGTTTTGTACAGCTTGAATGCTGACATTTTCAGCCATTTCTTCCAGGAAAATTGCTTGAGCTCTGTCAGACAGGTTGGAAACCGTTGGTCAACAACAATTTTCAAATCTTACCACAGATTCTCAATTTGATTGAGGTCTGGGCTTTGCCTTTACACCAAGGTTCTTGCTTTTGAAAAACATCTCTGTAGCATAGGAAATATGCTCAGGGTCATTGTCTTGTTGAAATTGGGAACCTCCATCCTAGTCTCAGATCGATTGCAGACTAGAATAGGGTTTTTATGAGGATTGCTTGGTTTTTGACTACATCCATCCTGAATCAACTCTAATCAGTTTCCCAGTCGCTGCAGATACCACAGCATGATTCCTTCACTGCAGGAATGGTGTTCTCAGGGTGATGAGCAGTGTCTGGTTTGCACCATTCATATGCTTTGCAACAAGGTCAAATGTGTAATTTTAGTCTCATCAGAACAGAATAGCTTTTACAGAAGTTTGCTGATCCAAACGCAATCTCAAATGACAAATGACTTATTTTTTTCAAGAAAGTCTCTCTTTCATAAAGTTGTGGAATGCGTAGGAAATAGTTGCCCTGCACACAGCTTTTTCCATCTCAGAGTCACCTTCCAATCAGAGTAACCTTCAGCCGCTTGGTTGCTTCTCTGATTACTGCCCTCCTTAAACACTGATTTTTTGATTGACAGCCATCTCTAAGCAAACCAATCTTTGTGTCAATTGTTTACACTTTTTTAAATGTTGGAAATAATGGTGCACCATGGAATGTTCAATGTTTGGGATATTTTTTATAAAAAAGACCCTGATCAGTACTCTTCTATAATTTTGCCCTGTACTTGTTTTGGTAGGTCCTTTGTGTAGTGTTGTGTATTCTCTCAAACACTGTACCTTCCAGAACAATCTGAATTTATAATGACAACTTATTAAACTTTAATTGCTGCACAAAGGTGGAGCCTATTAAATTAATTAGTGGACTTCTGACAGCAATTATTTGCACCAGAACTACATGGTGTACCTGACTTTGCATGTAATTCCAATTAAGTTTATTTCAACTGTAACACAAAATGAGCTTGACATTATACTGAGTACATCTGTGTCAGAAAGGATGAGTTATTTTAACTGTCAATTATAGGATTTATCAGCTATTAAAACAGTCAACACAAAACTGAACGAGTCCCTCAATGGCCCATTCTTAACAAAAACTGCATATAATGAACTTGACAAAACCTGAATTCATAGCAGAGCTACTATTCAGAAACCCTGTGTTTCAAACCCTTGAGCTACCCCATTTGAAGGAAGCCAAGGGATGCCTTCAGTCAACAATGTCCACTGCCAACTGTTATTCATGGTGGGGGCTTCATAAGGGAAAGGTTATCTGGATTGTGGAAATGATTGGGTCTGATAATTATTTTGTATAGTTGTGTAAAACATATCAAACATGATGTGATTTTACAGAACCAACTGCATCTGAATGAATGGCCACAATTTCACATATGTGACAGTGACACCTGTGGCTCTGATTGCAAAAGATGGAAGCACCAGGGCAAAGTCTAAAATTTTATACAAGAAAAGAAGAAAGCAGTCTCAAGTATAGTACACGTGTGTTTAAGTGGTGAGGAACTGCTCTTAACGCATAAAAGCACCTGAGAGATGAAGGGCAGATGTGCCACAGGCTCAGAGAGTTTTCTGCTGTAGCTTGTGTTGAAGCTTTTTTGAAAGCAGAAATATTATCCCCAAGCAAAACAGCTACATCCTACAGTAATATGAATATCTCATTTTAAACACACCAAAACAAATTAAATGGAAATACACAAAAACAAGAAAAGGAAAGGAAAGGAAAAAGCAAATCAGAATCGGGGGCCAATTCAACCCAGTATACTTTTGAGCATCAACCTAAATAAAAAAAATCTATTAACATTTGTTACATACATTGCGTCCATGACCTTCTCAGTCATCATATCTAAATGACACTAAACAGTTTTAGTGGTAGACTGTCCTGTTTCACGGTAGTGAATGGCTGAGGAGAGTATGGGAATACTTATAAGGACAGTATAAGTACAGTATATATATCATATTATGTTGTTCTGTATTGTATTCACTCACACCCATATATATATATATATATATATAAACAATATATTATGATACGATGTGTTCGGGAAGTAACCGAAAAGATATATTTCTGCTTTTCAGTAAGGCACAGACACAAACAATCTGTGGCAGGAATTGAACCTAGATTGCTTAATTACCAGACCGATGCGCTACCCCCAGTACTAATGGAGGACTGTGTTTCGAGATGACAATAGGAGTGGCTATTAAACACCAAACAAAGACACCATTACAAAACGGACTCAAACAAAGGAGTATCACTTAACAAAGAGGCGAACAAAACACTGACGGCAAGCCAGACCTTGCGGCGTAGCGAACAGGGAAGTAATGCTCTCGAAGCCTGAGTCGACACCAGTGAACGATTCGTGAATCATAGCAGAGGCTCTTGTAAGGGTGATGAGCCAAGATCATGTAACAAAGAGTATATAACAAGCCAGCACTTGTGACGTATTGAATGGGGAAAGAAAACAATACACATTCGCTCGTGCAAGCTCTCGAATACTGAGTCCATGCTAGTGAACAACTGGTGAATCAATGCAGAAGCTTGCGCTGCAGAGCAGGTGTCTCTCGTCAGACCTCATCAGCACCGCACCTGCTGGCCTGTTGCTAGGGACTATAGTCCTAATCCCTGAATGTCTTCCACGAACTTCATGCTTCCTAATATTTCCAAGTACAGTTAAATATCTGTGCAACTACTTAAGTCCCCAAAGATGTAAAAGAAATGGCCAGCATCCCAGAATGTATTCATGATAGCATTCCAAGATGAATTAAAGATGTTACTTCTTAATATCTCCTTCTTGTTAATATATTGTTAGAGGGCAAATATTTTGTGCACCCTCTGCATGTTTGTTCACTTGGTAGATGGGTGATGATGATGGATCCATGGATCCATTCACCCAGCAGCTCAGGTAAGAGCCAGTTACTAGGACTGGCAGTGTCTGAGTAACAGGGTTCAAATCCCAGGTGGTGCCTGCAATGATAACGTTGGCTTATGCAGGTACAAAACTCAGTAACCTGAGTGCCCTGTTCAAGCTGTACCTTTGCCTGCACCCACTGAATTCTGGGTTAGGCTCCAGACCCTACTCCATGACTCTGACCAGGATCAGGATCAGGCTTGGTGGGTAGCACCATCGCCTCAGAGCAAGAAGGTCCTGGGTTTGATGCCAGATGGAGCAGTCTGGGTTATTTCTGTGTGGAGTTTGCATGTCCTCCTTGTGTCCATGTGGGTTTACTCCAGTTTCCTACCACAGTCCAAAGACATATAAGTTAGGTGAATTGGAGATACTAAATTGCTCTACAAGTTGTACTGATGAAATGTGCATATCGATGTAACCTTGTTCCTGTCATGAATATAGCCAAGTGTGGTGATATGATGTTAATTAAACCAAGCAAACAAACAAACAAACATAAGAAACCCTGTTATGATATGTGACTTACCAATCCAGACACAGACGCTTACAATCATTGCAACCCTTGGGGTACGATGACGTAGGGATTTCAGCGGATACACAGTCACATAACAACGATCCCCACTCATGGCTGTCAGTGTGATGCATGTGGCCTGGACTGTCACCTGCAAAGAGCCAAAGCCACAATTCCTTTCATCAGGGATGATTACAAAAGCCATTACACAGACAAAAACGGAAGAAAATCAGGGATGAGACACTAAATTGAGTGTGTCCTTCTACAGACAGACAAGGATTCTGACGCTATGACTGAGTACAATGTATTGAAGACACTTCAGCTATTGAACTTGTTCTCCTGGGCGAGACAAAAACATATCCTTCTATTCATCTATTCAGTCAATTCTTATTATAGTTCAGGTAGGTGTGAAACTGACTCAGAGTTGCTGTTTCTTTCATTGGTAGCGCTGTGAATTAGACAGCTCCTGCTGACTAATATTTAAAAAAATACTGTTTTTTTCACCATTTTATTTTAGAAGGGCTGTGTTCTACATTTTCATGTATTTACTTCTCTTCCCCATTAAGTTCACTTTCTTGATTTTTATACACCAACAGCCAAAATGGCTGTTTTTCATTACTGTGCCTTTCATATGTAAATGAAGCCTGACTTGGTGACCCCGTCGTCACATACCACACCCAATTTTCTCTCATTTATGTTTTGCTGTTTGTAAACTCATTAGGCTGTTTATCTAGATCTAATAGTAAGAATGTGATACTGAAACCAAAGGAGAGAACAACAAGTTTAATATCCAGGCCAACATTAAAGTGGATCATAAAATTCTGTGTTATTGTCTTTAATACTTCATTAAATAGAATTGCATATGAAGCAATAGTTTCCATATAGCTTACACAAATTACTGGCATGGCATATAGTGTTGAATAAAATCAGCAAGCAGTCCATAGCTATCTATGAGGATTATGCTATTGGATTATATTAAACCCAACACATGAGTTCAGCTAGTAATACGCTAAATATATACAAGCTAATGAATTACTTTCAAAGAGTACTTTCTAAAGAGGTAGCTGTCACAAACTCTAACCTATAAAGGAGGAAAATAAAACCTTAAAACTGCATTTTTTTTTATGTGACTCAATTTGCAATTACGTAATTTTTTTTGGGAATTTCAAAGAATACTTTTGTGATTTTATGTGTGGACAATTGTTCAATGCTGCATTTACTAGCCACAGATTGCCTAGTTTTTCGAGATATGCACAGAAATGGCAAAAATTGTCACTACCAAAAAGTAAAGGACAAAATGAAAAGTGACTGTACTTTGATTAGATACTTGTACAGATATCATATATGTACTGCTATAATATACTTCATATATAAACTAATATTTTGGCAAGACATCCTCCAAACTTCAAAATGCTTTCAACTTTGACTTTGAATCAAATCAACCCTAATGAAATATAGCCCCAGAACAATACAATTTACACTCTTAATTTTATGGCACCCAAATGCCAGCCTATTAGGATTAAAGTGAGAGATTTTGTTTAGTTTTTTTGTTTTTAGGTTGCATATTCTGGATAACTAGAACCATGATACCATTACTTCAAAATCAATAAAATGGTTTATAGTTTATATGAAATAGCATGTTGCAGGAATCTGTCCAAACAGCCCTCACTCTGTTGGATTCACTCTTTCTCGGATGCTTGGATTTTTGCAGTTGAATGAATTAAATATTTTCTTTACAAAACAGAAACAGCAAGAAATAAAAAAATAAACAAATAAATACAAATTCTGTTGTACGTCCTTCAGCTTGCAGCTAGCTCTCTGTATGTATCTACAGTCTTATTAAAAAGTTTGGGCACCCCTGATAATTTTCATATTTTTTCTTTATAAATCATTGGTTGTCCAGCTCAGCAATTTCAGGTAAATATATCATATAGCAGATGAACACCGTGATATTTGAGAAGTGAAATTAAGTTTATAGGTTTTACAGAAAGTGTGCAGTAATTATTCAAACAAAATTAGGCAGGTGCATAAAATAAATATGGGCACCCTTGTCATTTGAATACCTTTAGCACTAATTATTGGAACACAAAAATTTGTTTTGTAAGCTCATTGACCCTTGATCTACCTACACAAGTGAATCCAACTATGAGAAAGTGTTAAGGTGGCCCATTGGAAGTTTTTCTCCTCTTTTCATCTTCTCTGAAGAGTGGCAACATGGGAGCCTCAAAACAACTCTCAAATGGCCTGAAAACAAAGGTTGTTCAACATCATGGTTCAGGGAAAGGGAAAAGCTCTCTCAGAGATTTCAGCTGTCAGTTTCCACTGTGAGGAACATAGTGACGCAATGGAAGACCACAGACACAGTTCTAGTTAAGGAACTCCCGAAGTGGCAGACCAAGAAGAATCTCAGATAGGCAGAGGCGAAGGATGGTGAGAACAGTCATAGTCAAGCCACAGACCACCTTCAAAGACCTACAACCTCATCTTGCTGCAGATGGTGTCACTAATCATCGTTCAACTATACAGCACACTTTGCACAAGGAGAGGCTGTATGGGAGAGTAATGCAGAAGAAGCCTTTTCTGCAGACACGCCACAGTCACTTGAGGTGTGCTACAGCACATTTGGACAATCCAGCTTCATTTTGGAATAAAGTGCTGTGTACTGATGAAACTAAAATTGAGTTATTTGGACATAACAAGGAGCGGCACACATCCCAAGACAAACATTTGCTACCCACAGTAAAATTTGGTAGCGGTTCCATCAGGCTGCGGGACTGTGTGGCCAGTGCAGGTACTAGGAATCTTGTTAAAGTTGAGGATCGCATATTCCAGTTAATATCTCCAGATTCTTGAGAACAATGTTCAAGAATCAGTGACAAAGTTGCACCGAGGCCAACGACCCAAAACCCTGCTCAAAATCTACTAAGGCATTCATGCAGAGGAACCAGTACAACATTCTGGAATGGCCATCTCAGTCCCTAGACAAATGTGAGCTGTCCATGCTCGGAAACCATCAAACCTGACTGAACTGGAGATGTTTCTAAAGAAGAATGGTCCAAAGCACCTTCAACCAGAATCCAGACTGGAAGCTGTAGGAAGCGTTTAGCGGCTGTTATTTCTACAAAAGGAGGATCTACTAAATATTGATGTATTTTTCTGCTGGGGTGCCCAAATTTATGCACCTGCCTAATTTTGTTTAATAATTACTGCACACTTTCTGTAAATCCTATAAACTTCATTTCACTTCTCAAATATCACTGTGTTCATCTGCTATATGATATATTTAACTCAAGTTGCTGATCTGAACAACCAATGATTTATAAACTAAAATCATAAAAATTATCAGGGGTGCCCAAACTTTTTCATACAACTGTACAACACTGCTTTATTTCGGCATGAATGAGCATGGCTGTGAAATGCAGGGAATATGCAAGTGTACTTTCGGGATGGACTGCGTATATCAGGAATAATCTTACACCTTCCTTTATGGAACTAAATAAATAATTGCCTGCCATTGTCAAATGATGTATAATAGTTTTTCTTTCAGTCTGTTCAGTCAGTACACTATAAAAAATTTCATATTATGGAGCAGTCAGTAATTATTCTGCCAGTGGACATTCTCTTAGAGTATCACATAATGGGAATAACTCTGCTGTTTTTGCTGGCATTTTAAAGAACACTTATTTTCAAGTGCACAGCAAAATACGAGTCCAGTAGAACAATGCCTCCCTGTAGGGAAACCACTAGCTACAAAAATCTCTTTCCGCAGTGCTATTGTATTTGATGTTATGGTATTACAAAGGACAGTGCCATTTACTAGACCTACTTGCACTTCAACAAATCAAAAAATGTAACAGGGATGCACTGAAGGCATGTCAGTTATTGTAAGTTATTTTCATCCAGAGGAGAGAAAAATGTCCAATAACATAGCACTTATCTGGGGTGTTAAATAAATTAAATCAACCCCTATTTTAGACCATTGCTCACATTGTTATGGTCATGCCCATCATGCTCTCCAAATGAAGGTCTTTTCAAAATTTTGTCTCATCAAGATACCCTCCTTTAAAAGCTTGAAGGTTATTCAGATATGTAATGCTCATCAAAAGTTTGTAGAAACTTTTTAATCCAAATATTTAGTTGGAATGATCTTCAGTTTATTGTATAATGTAGAAATTAACTCTTTACCTAAATGTCTTAATTTCTTTTGACCTATATTGGATGAAATGTATTATAATAATTAGATTTATTGTGACATTAGAGAAAATCTGGTTGGTAAGTGGTAGAAAGAACGTTTATTTATTTCTACAATTGGGGGAGTCTTTGAGAACGGTGCCTACACTACATTGTTTTGGGATAATATTTGTGCAGTGTTACTTTTAATTTAATGCTCATAGTGAAGTTTACTGTAGATCACAGCTTTGTTCACAATTGACTATCACACAACAGACACTGACTTAAGAAGGTGAGGGCTGACAAGTGTTCTACAAGATGCAGCATCTTTTTAAACTGCCACTCATGCAGTGTGACAGGCAGCTAAACACATCTTTGTGTGAGACACTAACTTTGCTATTCTGCATACATAGCTTCAGATGTAAACAGAATTTGATATGAGGACATGATTAGATAGAGGAGATGAATGCCATTGTACCCACAGAAAGAGTAGATACTTTTTTACGACACTCTTTTCGACTGTTGGCCAGGAATGGCTATGGCATCATTAGGGGAGAAACTCACAGTCAATGAGACAAACTCTTTACCATGGATAACCAGGAGACCATGGAGCTGTTTGCGGGAGGACAGAACTTACGTAGTTTCATTTGGATGATTGTATTCACAGTGCAGTAAATAGCACACTGGCTCAGAATGAGAATGATCAAAGCCCACAATTGCCAACTGGCTTATAATAGGCTTCATTTGAATTCATTGAGTCCTCCCACAGCAGCCTCACTCTGGGATTATTACACAGTATGTGATCATTTATCTGTGCAACAATTAATTAGCTTGTTTAAAGTTCCATAGACTTAATTTAACACATGACTCCTTAGCAGCCACAGTTGTGATTACTGAGATTTGGAGTGCTTACAATACATAGCCAAATGTTTGTGGTCAATATATATGACTTCTGGTTGTCCACATGTACATGTTTATATATATATATATATATATATATATATATATATATATATATATATATATATGTATATCTGTGTGTGTGTGTGTATACACAAAATGGTGCTTGAAAGTTTGTGAACATTTCAGAATTTTCTGTATTTCTGCATAAATATCATCATCAGATTTTCATACAAGTCCTAAAAGTAGATAAAGAGTAGAGAAAGTAGTTAAACATAATTTAGAATTCTCTGACATAATTCAGATTTCATTGTTCCATCAATGATGGCAATCCATCCTGGCCCAGATGCAACAAAAAAGGCTCAAACCATGATACTACCACCACCATGTTTCACAGATGAGATAAGGTTCTTTATGCTGGAATGCAGTGTTTTTCTTTCTCCAAACACAATGCTTTTCTTTTTAACCAAAAAGTTCTGTTTTGGTCTCATCCATCCACAAAACATTCTTCCAATATCCTTCTGGCTTGTCCACGTGATCTTTATCAAACTGCAGACGAACAGCAATGTACTTTTTGGAGAGCAGTGGCTTTCTCCTTGCAACCCTGCCATGCACACCATTGTTGTTCAGTGTTCTTCTGATGGTGGACTCATGAACATTAATATTAGCCAATGTGAGAGAGGCCTTCAGTTGCTTAGAAGTTAACTTTGTGACCTCACCAACTATTACACACCTTGCTCCTGGAGTGGTTGACCACTCCTGTGGAGTAACAATGGTCTTGAATTTCCTCCATTTGTACACAATTTGTCTGACTGTGGATTGGTGGAGTCCAAACTCTTTAGAGATGGTTTTGTAACCTTTTCCAGACTGATGAGCATCAACAGCTCTTTTTCTGAGGGAATCAAAAATCTCCTTTGTTCATGCCATGATACACTTCCACAAACATGTGTTGTGAAGAGCAGACTTTGATAGATCCCTGTTCTCTAAGTAAAACAGGGTGCCCACTCACACCTGATTGTCATCCCATTGATTGAAAACACCCGACTCTAATTTCACCTTCAAATTAACTGCTGATCATAGAGGTTTACATACTTTTTCCACTCACTAATACAATACTTTTAGGACTTCTATCTATTTTTAGGAAAATCTGATGCTGTTTTGGGTCATATTGATGCAGAAATATAGAAAATTCTAAAAGGTTCACAAACTTCAAAAGCATCACTGTATATACAGTGGGGCAAAAAAGTATTTAGTCAGCTTATTTAGTCTGATTGTGCAAGTTCTCCTACTTAGACAGATGACAGAGGTCTGAAATTTTCATAATATGTACATTTCAACTATGAGAGACAAAATGAGAAAGAAAATCCAGAAAATCACATTGTAGGATTTTTAAAGAATTTAATTGTAAATCATGGTGGAAAATAAGTATTTGGTCACCCACAAACAATCAAAATTTCTGGCTTTGCACAGACCTGTAACTTCTTCTTTAAGAAGCTCTTCTGTCCTCCACTCGTTACTTGTATTAATGCCACCTGTCTGACCTCGTTATCTTTATAATAGAAACCTGTCCACAGACTCCAAACTCAACCATGGCCAAGACCAAAGAGCTGTCGAAGAACACCAGGAAGAAAATTGCAGACCTGCAGCATGCTGGGAAGAGTGAATCTACAATAGGCAAGCAGGTTGGTGTGAATAAATCAACTGTATGAGCAATTGTAAGAAAATGGAAGACATACAAGACCATTGATAATCTCCCTCTATCTGAGACCCCACGCAAGATCTCATCCTGTGGGGTCAAAATGATCATGAGAACGGTGGGCAAAAATCTCAGAACTACATGGAGGGACCTGATGAATGACCTGCAGAGAGCTGAGACCAAAGTATCAAGGCTACCATCAGTAACACACTACACCGAGAGGGACCGAGAGGGAGAGTGCCAGACGTGTCCCCTGCTTAAGCCAGTACATGGGACTGTGGTAGCCTAGTGGTTAAGGTACTGGACTATGGACCAGAAGGTCCAGGGTTCAAATCCCACCTCTGCCAAGCTGCCACTGTTGGGTCCTTGAGCAAGGCCCTTAACCCACAATTGCTTGGATTATAAGACTGTATCAATTGTAAGTCGCTCTGGATAAGGGCGTCTGCGAAATGCTGTAAATGTAAATGTAAATGTACATGTCCCGTCTGAAGTTTGCCAGAGAGCATATGGATGATCCAGAAGAGGATTGGGAGAATATCATGTGGTCAGATGAAACCAAAACTCAACTCACCGTGTTTGGAGGAAGAAGAATGCTGAGTTGCACCATACCTACTGTGAAGCATGGGGGGTGGAAACATCATGCTTTGGGGACTGTTTTTCTGCAAAAGGGACAGGGCAACTGATCTGTGTTAAGGGAAGAATGAACAGGGCCATGTATCATGAGATTTTAAGCCAAAACCTCCTTCTAACAGTGAGAGCATTGAAGATGGAACGTGGCTGGGTCTTCCAGCATGACAATGATCCCAAACACAACATTCGGGCAACGAAGGAGTGGCTCGGTAAATAGCATTTCAAGATCCTGGAGTGGCCTATCCTGTCTCCAGACCTCAACCCCATAGAAAATTTGTGGAGGGAGTTGAAAGTCCGTGTTGCCCCAAAACATCACTGCTCTAGAGGAGATCTGCATGGAGGAATGGGCCAAAATACCAGCTACAGTGTGTGCAAACCTGGTGAAGACTTACAGGAAACGTTTGACCTCTGTCATTGCCAACAAAGGTTATGTTACACAGTATTGAGTTGAACCAAATTTATTGACCAAATACTTGTTTTCCACCATAATTTACAAATCAAATTTTTTAAACTTCCTACAATGTGATTTCCTGGATTTTTTTTTTGTCATTTTGTCTCTCATTGTTGAAATGTACCTATGATGAAAATTACAGACCTCTGTCATTATTCTAATTAGGAGAACTTGCACAATCAGTGGTCGACTAAATACTTTTTTGCCCCACTGTATATACACTGCTCAAAAAAATAAAGGGAACACTCAAATAACACATCCTAGATCTGAATGAATGAAATATTCTCATTGAATACTTTATTTTGTACAAAACTGAATGTGCTGACAACAAAATCACACAGAAATCATCAATGGAAATCAAATTTATTAACCAATGGAGGCCTGGATTTGGAGTCACACACAAAATTAAAGTGGAAAAACACACTACAGGCTGATCCAACTTTGATGTAATGTCCTTAAAACAAGTCAAAATGAGGCCCAGTATTGTGTGTGGCCTCCACGTGCCTGTATGACCTCTTTACAACGCCTGGGCATGCTCCTGATGACGTGGCGGATGGTCTCCTGAGGGATCTCCTCCCAGACCTGGACTAAAGCATCCGCCAACTCCTGGACAGTCTGTGGTGCAATGTGACGTTGGTGGATGGAGCGAGACATGATGTCCCAGATGTGCTCAATCGGATTCAGGGCTGGGGAATGGGCAGGCCAGTCCATAGCTTCAATGCCTTCATCTTGCAGGAACTGCTGACACACTTCAGCCACATAAGGTCTAGCATTGTCCTGCATTAGGAGGAACCCAGGGCCAACCGCACCAGAATATGGTCTCACAAGGGGTCTGAGGATCTCATCTCGGTACCTAATGGCAGTCAGGCTACCTCTGGCGAGCACATGGATGGCTGTGCGGTCCTCCAAAGAAATGCCACCCCACACCATTACTGACCCACTGCCAAACCGGTCATGCTGAAGGATGTTGCAGGCAGCAGATCACTCTCCACGGCATCTCCAGACTCTGTCACGTCTGTCACATGTGCTCAGTGTGATCCTGTTTTCATCTGTGAAGAGCACAGGGTGCCAGTGGCGAATTTGCCAATCCTGGTGTTCTCTGGCAAATGCCAAGTGTCCTGCAGGATGTTGGGCTGTGAGCACAACCCTCATCTGTGGACATCTGGCCCTCATACAATCCTCACGGAGTCGGTTTCACCGTTTGTGCAGACACATGCACATTTGTGGCCTACTGGAGGTCATTTTGCAGGACTCTGGCAGTGCTCCTCCTGTTCCTCCTTGCACAAAGGCAGAGGTAGCGGTCCTGCTGCTATGTTGTTGCCCTCCTACGGCCTCCTCCACATCTCCTGGTGTACTGGCCTGTCTACTGGTAGCGCCTCCAGCCTCTGGACACTACGCTGACAGACACAGCAAACCTTCTTGCCACAGCTCGCACGGATGTGCCATCATGGATGAGCTGCACTACCTGAGCCACTTGTGTGAGTCTGTCTCATGCTACCACGAGTGTGAAAGCACCACCAACATTCAAAAGTGACCAAAATATCAGCCAGAAAGCATAAGTACTGAGAAGTGTGGGACTGTGGTAGCCTAGCGGGTAAGGTACTGGACTATGGACCAGAAGGTCCAGGGTTCAAATCCCACCTCTGCCAAGCTGCCACTGTTGGGTCCTTGAGCAAGACCCTTAACCCACAATTGCTTGGATTGTAAGACTGTACCAATTGTAAGTCGCTCTGGATAAGGGCGTCTGATAAATGCTGTAAAAAAAAAAAAAAAAAAAAAAAAGAAGTGGTCTGTGGTCCCCACCTGCAGGACCAATCCTTTATTGAGTGTGTATTGCTAATCGCCAATCATTTCCACCTGTTGTCTATTCCATTTGCACAACAGCATGTGAAATTGATTGTCAATCAGTGTTTCTTCCTAAGTGGACAGTTTGATTTTACAGAAGTTTGATTTACTTGGAGTTACACTGTGTTGTTTAAGTGTTCCCTTTATTTTTTTGAGCAGTGTATATACACAGTGGGGCAAAAAAATATTAAGTCATCCACTGATTGTGCAAGTTCTCCGGCTTAGAAAGATCAGAGAGGACATCACAAGGAAAAGTCATCACATAGGAACAATTTTGTCTTCAATGGTTGCTATTTCATAGCTCAGGAGGCTAAACATGATTTGCACTTATGTTTTATTTACCTATGAACATTGTCAGTGTTGTTTCTCCTAAACTTACCATAGACAGAATTTGAAAACAAAGGACTCACACAGCGGGGCAAAAAACTATGTCAGCCACTGATTGTGCAAGTTCTCCTACTTAGAAAGATGAGAGAGGTCTGTAATTTTCATCATAGGTACACTTCAACTATGAGAGACAAAATGAGGAAACAAATTCCTGGAAATTACATTGTAGGATTTTTAAAGAATTTAATTGTAAATTATGGTGGAAAATAAGTATTTGGTCAATAACAAAAGTTCAACTCAATACTTTGTAACATAACCTTTGTTGGCAATGACAGAGGTCAAACACTTTCTGTAAGTCTTCACCAGGTTTGCACACACTGTAGCTGGTATTTTGGCCCATTCCTCCATGCAGATCTCCTCTAGAGCAGTGATGTTTTGGGGCAACACGGACTTTCAACTCCCTCCACAAATTTTCTATGGGGTTGAGGTCTGGAGACTGGCTAGGCTACTCCAGGACCTTGAAATGCTTTTTACGAAGCCACTCCTTCGTTGCCCGAGCGGTGTTTGGGATCATTGTCATGCTGGAAGACCCAGCCATGTTCCATCTTCAATGTGTTCACTGATGGAAGGAGATTTTGTCTTAAAATCTCACAATACATGGCCCCGTTCATTCTTCCCTTACCACAAATCAGTTGTCCTGTCCCCTTTGCAGAAAAACAGCCCCAAAGCATGATGTTTCCACCCACATGCTTCACAGTAGGTATGGTGCAACCCAGCATTCTTCTTCCTCCAAAAACGACGAGTTGAGTTTTTACCAAAAAGTTCTATTTTGGTTTCCTCTGACCACATGATATTCTCCCAATCCTCTTCTGGTTCATCCATATGCTCTTTGGCAAACTTCAGACAAGCCTGGACATGTACTGGCTTAAGCAGGGGACACGCCTGGCACTTCAGGATCTGAGTCCCTCTCGGCATGGTGTGTTACTGATGGTAGCCTTTGTTTCTTTGGTCCCAGCTCTCTGCAGGTCATTCATCAGGTCCCTCCGTGTAGTTCTGGGATTTTTGCTCACCGTTCTCATGATAATTTTGGCCTCATGGGATGAGATCTTGCGTGGGGCCACAGATCGAGAAAGATTAGCAATGGCCTTGAACGTTTTCCATTTTATTACAATAGCTCCCACAGTTAATTTATTCACACCAACCTGCCTGCCTATTGTAGATTCACCCTTCCCAGCCTGGTGCAGGTCTGCACTTTTCTTCTTGGTGTCCTTCGACAGCTCTTTGGTCTTGGCCATGGTTGAGTTTGGAGTCTGACTGTTTGATGCTGTGGACAGGTGTCTTTTATACAGATAACGAGGTCAAACAGGTGGCATTAATACAGGTAACTAATGGAGGACAGAAGAGCTTCTTAAATAAGAAGTTACAGGTCTGTGAGAGCTGGAAATTGTGCTTGTTTGTGGGTGACCAAATACTTATTTTCCACCATGATTTACAATTAAATTCTTTAAAAATCCTACAATGTGATTTCCTGGATTTTTTTTTTCTCATTTTGTCTCTCATAGTTGAAGTGTAGCTATGATGAAAATTACAGACCTCTCTCCTCTTTCTAAGCAGGAGAACTTGCACAATCTGTGCACAAAAAAATACTTTTTTGCCCTACTGTAAATAAATTTGAGATTCATGCAGTGGAAACTGAGATCATTTCTAGTAGTTTACTGATATTATTTCTTTTTGTTGAATTAAACATAATTTAAACTATTTTTAGTTTTAGAATGAAACAAAAATCCTGGAAAGGGGCAAGGGCAAAAATAAACCCAGACCATCTCAAGACTCCGTCACTTCATCACCAGAGTTCACCCAGGATCTTAGGAACTGCTGTTTCCCACAAATAGCACTTACCTCCAAGCCACAGGAGCTGCCATAGTTTATATGTATATTATAGTATATATATCTACATATATATATATAACATGCATTATAAAAGATAACTTAGTGTGAAGATGAATACAATTATTAAATTGTTTAACGACAACTGAAGACATAACATAAATCTATGAATGTAAATGTATGTGAAGGTATAAAAGTGAAATGTGTAGAAGTATTTTGCATCTATTCAAATTCAGAATAAGAAAATTTCTCAAGCGGAAAATGTTGAGTGCAGATCCAATGCTGACAAATTACAGTCATCATAAAAGCACTGCACATTAAACCAAAGAAATATTTGAGTTAATTTTTGGAGCTCAGTGTTTTCAGCAGCAGATAAAAATGAAAAGCAAGATACTGGTGCTGATCTGAGCACAACGCGAGTCTTTATTCGTCTCTCCTAAAACTCAAGGGAAGACACCTGCAAGATTACCTGCAAGAGTATTTTATTGCTAATGACAAAAACCCAAGTGACAGGAGAGTTAAGGAAATGTCTCAATTTTTTCTTCCATTTGATCTCAATGCTGTCTAGGGGAAACTACATAGATTTCGTCTGTAATTTTCATTTAATATGGGATAGAAAGAAATCTAATCCAGTAAAGGCTTACTTGAATTAAAAGGCCTTTCAAAGGACAACAGAAAATGTTTGAGAACCACTGTATTACATGTTTGTGCTTTCCTTTCCATTTCTGGGATATTTATTTTAAAAAACACAGACTATTCTTGATGTAATTAATCTATCGATGACATATACCTGTTGAAGAAAGGCAACAAATTTACACATGAAGTCACCAAAGATCCAGCCCGGCAGTGGGTAGAGAGTAGCTGTGAATGGCACACAGCACACCAGGAAGATGATGTCTGTAGCAGCCAAGTTTGCTGAAAGAGAAAGCAAGGCCTAATGAGCATGGTCAGGTTAAGGCAGAAAATAGGACAAAATGTTCAGGAAATACAAAGAGCAGTGTGGTGTTGGCATACCTATTCGTACAGTGCCTGAAAAAAAAGTCACACACTCGAAACTTTCGTTGGACTGCCTTTAGCTTTGATTATGGCATGCATTCGCCATGGGATTATTTAAATAACCTTATACAACAACACAACATTTTTGCATTAATTACCAGACATATTGGATTATCAAGTTTTCTCCAGTACACACCTGAAAGCAATAATTGTCTTGAAGACTTTCAGTGGGGTTAAGGTCAGGACTCGTGGTGGATAAGTCATGTGTGAAAAAACAGTGGGGCAAAAAAGTATTTAGTCAGTCACTGATTGTGCAAGTTCTCCGACTTAGAATGATGAGAGAGGTCTGTAATTTTCATCATAGGTACACTTCAACTATGACAGACAAAATGAGAAAAAAAAATCCAGGAAATCACATTGAAGGATTTTTAAAGAATTCAATTGTAAATCATGGTGGAAAATAAGTATTTGGTCACCCACAAACAAGCAAGATTTCTGGCTCTCACAGACCTGTAACTTCTTCTTTAAGAAGCTCTTCTGTCCTCCACTCATTACTTGTATTAATGGCTCCTGTTTGACCTCGTTATCTGTATAAAAGACACCTGTGCACAGCAGTCAGACAGTCAGACTCAAACAGTCAGACTCCAAACTCAACCATGGCCAAGACCAAAGAGCTGTTGAAGGACACCAGGAAGAAAATTGTAGACCTGCACCAGGCTGGGAAGAGTGAATCTACAATAGGCAGGCAGGTTGGTGTGAATAAATCAACTGTGGGAGCAAATGTAAGAAAATGGAGGACATACAAGACCATTGATAATCTCCCTCGATCTGGGGCCCCACGCAAGATCTCATCCTGTGGGGTCAAAATGATCATGAGAACAAAGGAGTGGCTTCGTAAAAAGGATTTCAAGGTCCTGGAGTGGCCTAGCCAGTCTCCAGACCTCAACCCCATAGAAAATTTGTGGAGGGAGTTGAAAGTCCGTGTTGCCCCAAAACATCACTGCTCTAGAGGAGATCTGCATGGAGGAATGGGCCAAAATACCAGCTACTGTGTGTGCAAACCTGGTGAAGACTTACAGGAAATGTTACAAAGTATTGAGTTGAACCAAATGTATTGACCAAATACTTATTTTCCACCATAATTTACAATTAAATTCTTTAGAAATCCTATAATGTGATTTCCTGGATTTTTTTTCTCATTTTGTCTGTCATAGTTGAAGTGTACTTATGATGAAAATTACAGACCTCTCTCATCTTTCTAAGTCGGAGAACTAAATACTTTTTAGCCCCACTGTATGAGCCCGATCAATCTTGCCATTGTTGTCCTGGAATATGCCTGTGCCATCACGATAATAAAAAAAATCCATTTATGCGATAATTTGGTCATTCAACATATTCAGGTACTCAAATGACTTCATGTTATCGCCACATAACATTACAGAGAATAGAACTGACCAACTGAAGCAACCTCTGATCATAACACTGCCTCCAGGATCTTGTACAATGGTCACTATGCATGATGGGATGCACTCATCACTTTCACTGCTTGAAACTTTTCCATTGCTCCTTTGTCCAATCCTTCTGTTTCCTAGAAAATTAAATCCCTTTTTTTTTCAATTAGCCTCACTAACAAGTGGTTTTCTTATGGCCACACAGCTGTTTGGTATCAATACTCTATGTTCTTGTCACATTGTGTGTCTGGAAATGCTGTAAGTTAAATACCTTAAACATAGCCGTGAGTTCTGCTTTCAATTTTTTGCTATTTGACATAACCAGTGTTTGAATAATCTCAAAGTCATTCCATTTTTTTTCCGATCAAATTTCTTCCAGAAACTTGACGGTTCACCACTATCCACCACTTCCAGGTTTTAAAAATACATTGTACAGTTCTTAAACTTCCAATGATTTTTCATGTAGAAAACAACTAGAGCAGAGTTTCTTAATCCTGGTTCTGGTGCCCCACCGCTGTGCATGTTTTAGTGTTTTCTCTTGCTCCCAACACACATGATCCAACTACTCAGCTCATTAACAAGCCTGGTATCGAGTTAAAGTGGGTGTGTTTTTAAAACAGGAGAAGAACTAAATTGTGCAGAGTGGTGATGCACCAGGACCAGGATTGAGAAACACTGAACTAGGGAGATTGCTGAAATGATTTTGCAGCAATCTCCGTAGTTGATTTCTTCTCTGGATGCAAGCCAATAATTTAACCTTTCTGAAATAGAGTAACATCTTTTCCCTGATGATGGGATACGTGTTTGATGTGGTTATTTACGGAATTAGAAGCTACTCACTGCATCAGTTTGAGTTAAAAGAATTGATGCCAACTCAGATGTATTAATCACCAAAGTAATTATCCAGTCAAAGCCTCTTAATTATTGCGGATTTGAATTCAAACAGTGCTGTGCTTATGCAAAATGTCAGCAGGTCACGTTTATTGTTTATGGCTTTCTAGCACATAATATTAAGCAATAGGCAAAAGTCATCACATTTAATTAATGTATGTTTAATGAGCTGCTGTAACGATGTATTAACAAACCTTAGTGTTTTTATTGTAATTAACATTTAACATGCTGTGGTTGTATTAATGCATTTTGTTTCCATTTTAGCTTGATTTTACTGCTGTGTTTATGAAGCCAATGCTTTATTGACAAATCTTCTCAGCTGGAAAGAGATTAAAAGTGAATTACATGTGTGAATACTAGTAGTGTTCTCAAACAAAAAACACTATGTTGTAAGCATTAGACACAGATGCTGACACTGATATGCACATCACAATAGCAAATAGTGTGTCTGTGGATAACTCGACGAGAGAAAAAGAAAGAAACACAGGATAAATGGGATTCACACAGTGTATCATAACGCAGATGTGCTTAGTGCATCATTTCACAATACATTTACAAATAAAGAAATTAAGTTTATGTTCTGATATGACAACATAGAGAATGAATGCATTTTTAGTTCAGCATTGTGTGTGCATACTTGCAGAGTAAAGTATAAATGTACCGATGTAGAAGTTGGTGGCAGTCCTCATCTGTCTGTGCTTGGAGATCACATAGATGACCAGCGAGTTTCCTATGAGTCCCACCAGCATGATGAGCGAGAAGAAGAGTGGTACCAGCCAGGCATCTGTAAGGAAAGGGTGCTCACCTTCTTCCACATCCTCTAAGGACAAGTTCCCAGATGATCCATTCAGCAGCAGCTCTGAAGAATTCCACAACTCACTGGAAATCATTGTATATTCTAGAAGATTGTATTTTCAAATTTGAAAAGTAGTTTTTCCTTAAGGTCTTTGACAGCATAGACTGCAAAATCTGAAAGAAATGTACACTTGTTATTCAACTGATCTTCTTTGTACGAAAGGAGCGTTGTGAGCTGTGTCCACTCCGAGACAAGTTTGCATTTAACCTGAGCCCCAGTGAATGTGGGCATCAGAAGGACTAGAAAACGAAGAGCTGATGTAAGGTCTCCTAGCAACGGTTTGGGGCTCAGTGTTTCATATGCAGTGCCCAATGCAGAAAGTGAGGGAGAAAGAGAAAAGAGAGAGAGAGTATGCACACTTATTGAATGAATGCATAATGTATAGATTCACAAAACTGTGCAAATCACCTTCTATGTTTGAGTTTGCAAGGAGTGTGTTGAAATACTGTGATATCACATTAGTATTATGCTGTACCACTGTGGATGATGTCACAAAACAGCTGGGGTGCAAGCCTTAAAAATACTCCAAAATATTTTGAGCAATCTAGGTTTGTAGAAGAAACACACCAAGTACAAAACAATGTTTTAAACAGACATCCTCTAAACAAGTCTGTTTTAAAAACAATTTATCAGTTTCCCACGATCAATACATTATCAATACAGTTTTAAATGTCACGCTCATCAAGACAGGAAAGTAATAAAACATTGTGTTGCATAATTATACATTTTCCTAAAATTATTGAATAATATATACATTTTTAAACAGATTCCCTTATTACACCCCCACGTTTTAGACAAAAAAAATCCTTTAAACATTAAGTTATACCGTCATGGTTAATCAAACCCACAGTTGTTTCTGTTTCAACATATTAAGACACAAAAACATATCTTTATAAACTCACTTCCCAATTCTTTTCCACGTAACTGCAAGATGAATTTTCACTTTGTCTGAATGTTTCGATTAAACCCAAGGTTTTGAAGACAGAGCTCATAATCATGGCTGAGTGTCCTGCAGATAAGAGGACAAGGCTCATTCTGAACACTAGTTATGGAAAAATAGAACATAGCCTAATGCTGACATCGATTTTATTTTTTAAATAGTAATCAGCTTTTAAAATATTAAGCATTGTTTTTAAAGCATCAGATTGGAAGAACACAAATTACGGAAACACCACACTTTGAGGATGGTCATTCAACTTTTTTACTTTGTACTAAATAAATACATAAAATGCAGATATGACACCAGACAATTTATGACCAATAGATAAACATTCTGGCTTAAAGATACCTAAAATATAAACAAAGTAAACAAATAAATGAAATTATTTTAATTAATGGCATATTTCCTTCCAAATCATCTAGGGGATCAATTAGACTTAAAAATGGACTTAAGCATAAGTCTAAAATGCAAATTTGCAGTTAAAAGGGAGTTTTTACAGACCACCTTTATGAAGGAAATCCAACACATAGTGTGGCAATGCTAGTTGTTCATAGTCAGCTTTGTCTAAAATTTGATGTAAGCATAAACAAAATGGCAATGTTATCATACGGATAACCAAAGAAGATGTGAAAGCATCATTATCAAACTCGATCGAACGATTGACTCACAGCAAAATAGAAAACACCCAACAATGTTTGTAATAAAACTTTAAGAATTCAGCTGAATGAAATGGGATTTACATATAGAAAAGCCAAACAAAAAACAGCACTAACACCTAAAGAAGAAAACAAGGTTACAGTCAACCAAAGAGCAGCAATAATAGAGAGTAAATGATTGGATGAAAGTGTTATTTAGCACTGAATCTCTTGTTTGCATTGGTAAAATGTAAAGATGATCACCCATTCCATCTGGAGCTAACTGCATTTGTGTCCTAAAACCCTTATATTTTTATTTTTACGGTTCGCCTGCCTTCTTAATATGTAACAAAAACATTATCAGATTTTCACACAAGTCCTAAAAGTAGAGAAAGTAGAATTTCAGTGTTTACCTGTGTTACCATCTCCCCTGGTCCTTCTCCTGATGTAACCTCATATCTAAGTGGGGAAATTTTATTGTTTCCTTCGGACCAAAATATAAATAAATAAAATAAACTAAAAAGTTCACCAAAAGAAAACTAAAATAAACCAATAAAGAAAACCCACTATGGCCCTGTCATGCCGACTGTACAGTTTAGGAAGCACACGCAGAGAGGTGTGACAGAGCCCCCCCCCAGAGTCCACTGGGGTGGACAACCTCGGCGTAGGCACGGGAACTGACGACCTGAGTGCAGGTACAGGAACTGGCGACCTCTGGAAGGCCTCGGACTCGGATGATCATGGGAAGGTCTCGGACGACCCTGCAGTGGTCTTGGATGACCCGGGGAAGGTTTCGGACGACCCCGGAATGGTCTCGGACTCGGACAACTTCAGGAAGGTCTCGGACTCGGCTGACCCGGGGATGATCTCGAACTTAGACAGACTCTGACCAGACTCGGGCTGATTCGGGACAGACTCGGATTTTAGACAACCTCTGGACAGACTCGGACGAACACAGGACGAACTCGGACTGACCCTGGACAGACTCGGACTTAGACAGACTCTGAGCAGACTCGGACTGATTAGGGACAGACTCGGACTTAAACGGACTTTAGATGGATTCGGACTGATTAGAGACAGACTCGGACTTAAACAGATTTTGGATAGACTCGGACTGACTTGGAACAGACTCAAAATTAGGCAACCTTTGGGAGGTCTTGAAGATAGAGGACCTTTGGAAGGTCTCTGACATAGGTGAACTTAAAACGGGCTCAGATTTAGACGACCTTTGGGAGGTCTCAGAGATTGATGACCTGTGGAAGGTCTCTGACAGAGATGACCTTTGGAAGGTCTCTGAAATAGGTGACATTTGGAAGGTCTCTGATATAGGCGGACAGGACTTGGAGATAGCCGACATGAGAACGGACGGATACAAAGGTGCTGGTATGGGTACCGGGCGAACGTGCTCAAATTCAGAGCTAGGATGTTCAAGCACGTGGTTAACTGGCTTCGGTACCAGGTTATCGGGCTCTGGTAACTTAATTACAGGTCTGCGAGGCACTAACAGCTCATTGGTGGAGCTAACGGATGTGGCGTGCATGGATACCAAGCTATCGTGCTTAACTATAGGGTTACCAGGCCTAGACGACCTGTGACAGGTCTCTGACATAGATGGGCCCTGGACTGGCCCCGGGACGGGCGTCCCCAGAACAGACTCTGGGATGGGCGACCCTGCAACTGGGATGGGACTCCCTAGAGCAGACTCTGGGACGGGCGACCCTGGAACGAGCGAACCCTGGACTGGACCGGGCGTCCCTTGACAAGAGTCCGGTACGGCGAGCTTAGTGCTGTGCTTGGCCACACTGATAGCTGGAATCCTACGACAACCGGTGAGCGGAGGATTCAGCAAGTGGCGGATGAACTGAGGCGCCGGTTGAACGCTGGTGATCTGGGCACTCAGCGTGGACACGCCGAATGGTGGAGCTTTGGGGGCGTATGGCTCACTATCTGGGATGGAACCAAAAACTGCCCCGAGCGCATCCAGAAGCAGGTCACTTGGCATGGACTTGCCGAACAGTGGGGCTTCGGGGGTGTATGGCCCACTATTAGAAGGTGGACCAAAAACTGCCCTGAGAGCTTCCAGGAGCTGGTCACAGTCCCCGGTTTGCACCTGCAACCACCTCTCCGTGACCCACTGCAGTGCTCTGCCTGAAAGGCAGGACACTACCAGAGAGACCCCAGCAAAGACAGAGCTGGGTGGATAAAGCCTGAGATAACGTATGCACTGCGCTGAAAATTTGTTGTAACACGCTGAACTCCCATCAAACCCAATGTGATGTCAACGGCCGGCGAAGAGTAGAAAGTGAGCTGAACCAACAGCACGGCGGTTTCGGTTGCAGGGGACCGGTTTATTAGTGACACGCACTGTGATATCGTGTCCACGGAGGGGACAGCTGCGAGATAGCGCGCATTACCTCGGTGAGCTGAGCACGAAGCTCAGCGCTGCTTGTCGTGATCGGTGCTGAGTTCAAATCCAAAACTCCCACTGTCTCCAAGCACGGCTGAGTCTTCTGTCACGCCAGCTGTACAGTTTAATAAGCACACGCAGAGAGGGGATCTGAACTCAGGTGGTGTTTATTAAAGAACAAAACGGATAACAGACACAATAACGGAACGTTACAAAACGAACGGAATGGAACGCTGGCAGGAATACAGACAAATGAGGTGATTAATGAACGGACAGGAATACTAGCACAAAGAAAGGTAGGAGAGTGATAACTGAGGCTTGGTTACGGATAGAGAGTAGGACGTGAGAGAGAGAATCGGGATAGACATGGTTCGAATCGAAAGAGAAGGAGCGCGATTGACTAGGATAGGGACGAGGCACTGGAGATAGCGAGAGATGAACACAGCTAGGATCGAGATGGTAGAATAGGTAGAGAGATCAATACGGTTAGAATATAGCGTGGGAACTAGAAACGCGGTGGTGACCACGAGACTCAGCGACGAGTCTGTGGAGGTGAGAGGTATATATAGTGAGGAGGAAAGTGCTAGAAGACGAGGAACAGGTGCGAGTGATCACAGGTAGGAGGTGAGAAAAGGTGGTAGAAGGTGAAAGAACACAGTGGAAAGTGAAAGAAGGGAGGCGTGGTGAGCAGGTGCATGAGTGGTGTGACAGGCTCCACTGCGCCAATGGTGTATGGGTCCGCGCATTCACAAAGCGCTGGAAGCCTAAGCAGAGCACTCGTGAATGCGTGCCACAGATGCTGGGACCAAAAGGACGAGACTTAATAAAGTACAGCGTCCTTTTCAGCATGTGATCACGTGGGGAATGTGTATCCCTCGATCACTCAGGCATAGAGCTAGGCAGCGCCAGCCACTCAGGTACGGATTCAATGGACGTGGCAAGCCCAGGCACAAAGCTTGGCGTCGCCAGTCATTCAGTCGTGAAGCCAATGGGTGCGGCGAGCTCAGGTACAGAGTTGGCGGTGCTAGTTGCTCAGGTACGGAGATGGGTGGTGCTAGCTTCTCAGTTGCAGAGCTAAAGGGTGCAGCGAGCTCAGGTACGGCGCTGGGCCACGCTAGCTGCTCAGGTATGGAGCTAAAGGGTGCGGCAAGCTCAGGTACGGAGCTGGGCAGTGCTAAGTGCAAAAGTACGGAGCTAACGGGCACGGCATCTGGCACGGAGCTAAACGCTAAACGCTCAGGTATGGAGCTAACATGCTCAGGTTAAGCATGACAACTTCAGGGCGTGGCGTGCTCAGGTATGGAGCTGGGCGGCGCTAATTGCTCGAGTACGGGGCTAACGGGCGTGGCGAGATCATTTATGGAGCTAGGTGGGCTTGTGAACAAGGGCGATGGCTGGAAGAACGACCATGGTTTTGGATTGAATCAGCGCATCTGTGCGAATGGCCAGATAGCACAGAGCAGCCAGGGAGGAGGCGGGAAGGAATGTCAAAAGCTCATTCTCCAGCCCATTGTCAAGACCCCTCTCAAAGACGGTCGTCAACACTACTCTCTGTGGCTGCAACGCAGAATTCCTCCACATACTCAGCCACAGACTGGCTACCCTGTTTAATATGGGGATCCACGCACATTAGTTCCCGCTGAGTCCGCGGCCTTCTTGTTGCAAGAGGGGATTGTGGGAGATGTAGTCCCAATCACCCTCAGACTAAAAATCCCTGTTCTGGCCATGGCACATAACAGTTACATTCGCAAATGACACTTAAAACATTACTGTGGAAAAAGAAGCCTTATGTTAACCATGTCCAGAAGTGGCGTCAACATTACACCGCTACACTATTATTGCACATTTTAAAAATTAAATAAATAAAAAATAAAAACAATAAGGAATATTGTACTCCACATGTTGCCATTATTTCACAAGAAATTATTATTATATATATAAATGGTGGAAGGGGATCAAAAAGTACAGAGAGAATAACATATGTAAAAATACGTTAAGTGTCAACAGTTAAAGTGTCAATAATTATGAAAGTTACATGTAGTATATATGAAAAACAGATATAATGTGAAGAGATAATTATTACCTCAGACAAACAGAAAACTGTGCTTACAGTAGGCTGTTATAGACATTGACATTAATCTATAAATGATATTAAAAATCTATTTTTCGGGCAAACAATATTAATCTTATACAACAAACTGTAGTTACAAATGGTGCATAGTTCAAACATCTTGACTAAGAAAAATAATGGTTAAAATATTTAATTACAAGCCAAGTTGTTGTCAACATGTACAACATAATGTACATATCAGGTAGGAGAATTCTGTAGATATGGTGGAAAGGAACCACCATGGGATGTCCAATTTTCAGATGTTACATTGATAGTGGATGATTCTCAACACAGCAGTGCCAGTGTCATTATTATGCTATATTATTTTGCAATGGGTTTGTGTGCATGTATCATATTCAGCGAGAGTGATTATACTTATCCAGTATTCTGCAGACTATTTTAGACATAATAACTGTATCAGTACACCAGTAATAGCTGGCAGATATATCTGAACCCAGTAGTGATATTAAGATGTTTGCTTGCATTATATTATATTTGCAGCATAAACCAAACACATTGCCTAGAGCAACTTACAGTTGGGTGGGTGGTTCCAGGCTAAGGGCTTTATTCAATTGTCCAAATGTAGCAGCTTGGACAAGCTGGAATTTAAACTCATAGCCTTCTGATTTGTAATCCAGAGCCTTAAACAATGACCCGCCACTTACAATACTGCCATATCAGTATTACAGCTGTGATGAGAATGATTCAGTCAGTATCTATAAAATTACAAAGTGCACCTATGTGTTATATGTATCCATAAAATGTATTCAAAACAGCAGTAAATGAAGGTGCCACATTAGTGAGTATAGAGGTACATTAAATAAGTAGGGTTCCAGAGAAACTGAATGTTTCAGATTAGTAGATGTTATGAGCAAAGCAAAATACGTGGCATAGAGTTTTTAAGTTCAGAGAGTAGATGGGTTTGTTTTAGTGAATTGCTGTCAACGCAGCATCTAGCAATGCTAAAAGGAATAATGTCATTAACAGAAGTTTCTTTTCACTGGCAATGAAAATTCATTTAAAAAATCTGATGGAACAACAAAAATAGTCATGTGTGATACAGTTTGTTAATGAGGCAACTAAGGTCTTTTGTCATTTTATATAGAGATGAATGCTTTATGAGCTTTATATAATTCACATTTCACAAGAGAATACACAGCGTAGATGTTTAAGTTTTGCTCTCATGTAGCAGTGAAACAATATGGGATTGCTGTCTTTGAGAAACATGGATGCTGAACAGCTTGTATATAAAATCCAGATGCAGCTTTGAATCTACAATAAAAATAATCAAGTAATATATTTTAAGAAAGAGAGATGATGGAATGATATAGTATACATGGTATCAGGGTCATGTCTAGACTGGGCAGAAAAGGGCTTAGCCCGAGACCAGATGTTGCTCTTTGAAATGTTTATGAAATGTTCATAAAATCATAAATAGAATGCTAAAGCAAGAACATATCCACAGTGTGATAACAGAACATATTGATCTTATTCCTTTGAAACTTAATGAGGCTGAACTTTTGGCATTTCAGATTACAGCTTCCAGAACTTCATCATTACCAGTGTTCTTTTTTTCCAACCACTATGATTTCAGTGAAATAATAATGCAAGCAGTGGAATAATAGACATAATGCAGCCATAACCTCAACCATATTTTTGCCTGTCTTAAGTACTGAGTTTGCCATATCAAGTGGCAATTTACTAATTCAATTTGAATGTCCTTAAACAAAGTAAATTTGAAATATAACCAACAACTATTCAGCATTAACTGTGATGTTGCATGGTGTATTAGAGTTTATTTGTTAAGATAGCTCTCTATGTATCCGTGCCAGACTCTGCAGTGTGTCTGGACAATATCAAGCTAACTGACCGCATAGTATAAAACTGCTGGACTGAGAATAGTTCACCAGGCAAAAATATCCAGTCAACAGCATCGTCTATGCATTGTCCTGTAAGCACTGATGAAGGACTGTGCAGTAACAGATGAGCTACTGTCTCTGACTTTACATCTACAAGTTGGACAAGTGTGTCTAATAGAGTGTACAACGAGAGGGTACAGTGTTTAAAAACTCTAGCAGCACTGTTGTGTCTGATCCACTTGTACCAGGGCAACACACTAATATGCCACCACTACTTGCCATTATTACACTGCTGAGAATGATCCACCACCCAAGTAATACCTGCTCTGTGTTTATCTTGTGGGGCTCCTGATCATTACACAACAGGATGAAAGGAGGCTAGCAACGCATGTAGAGCAACAAATGAACTACAGTTTGCAGGGTGCTGCCAGGGATTTTGGGCCCCATGAAAGTATGTTACACTGGGCCCCACCACCCCAGGCCACACCTGACTGGCCCAGATGTAAGAGCACAGCGATTGGTCCAGATGTAGTTATGCAAGTGCATACTGATTGGTCCAGACGCTTAAGTCACTCCAGAATGAATCCAGTGCCAAAGTGGCAACCAAAAAAAAGTTCTGGACTGAATGTAGTTCTTGGGGGAGCTCCACGATGGTAAGAACTCCAATGACCACATGACCACCAAGATGCTTAAGCACTGGAAAGGATAGCAGCAACCATAATGTCACAACCCTTTTGATGTAAATCTAAAAAATAAAGCCTTGGATAGTGCAATGACCAATGCACTGGTCAGAGTTATTCATGCATGCGAATGAATACTAGTAAGTTGTGGTCTGTAAAGACAATTACAGGTGCTGTGTTGTTTCCAGCATATACCTCAAAGTGTTGCAATAAGGTGAGTGCTTCCTTCTCCATGGTATTGTACTCAAGCTGGTGCTTCACAAATTGACACCTTCTTTATGTGGTCTTTTAAGATCAGGTGAAGTGAGAACAGCAGAACTACTGAACAGCAATTTAGTGACATTCACTTTAAAGAACTCCATGCAAAAGCTCGAGGTAGGATCACTTTTGACTCCAGAATGCATAGCAAGCACCAGGGACTAAATCTAGGCACAGCTAACTTATTTTTTTAAATCAAATAGTCAATTTACTGTCTTGAGACTTATGGGGATTAACATGGTAAAGTTTAAGGGAACATCCATATCATGATTAACAACATTAGTACAAGTGGGGACAGCTGAAAATGAATTAAACATTTTGATTAATGCACAAAGCTCTTGCTTGCGCTCGTAATACAGTGGTATCTCAGTTCCCCTCGTTAGTTCATTCCAGAAGGCTGGTTGAGAACTGAAAACTACAAGTACCAAGCAAATTTTTCCCATAAGGAATAATGTAATTGTTATGAGTCGACCAGGGGAAGGGGTACTGGTCGAGGGAAGGCGGTTGAGGAGGGAGGACCCAAACGCAGGAAAAAAAGATATGAATATGAAATATGGGATACAGTATATAATCGCCTGGAATAAAGAAAAAGGCTTATACACTTTGGTGTAGCGGCTGGGAGGCAGATGCGGACCTTACAAGGAAAGCCCAGGCACTCGTGTGAGTGTCAGTGGCCGGGATTCGATCCTGGGTTTCAATGCAGCGTGAGGCGAGCGAGTTGCCACTACACCAAGTGGCCGTGAGAGAAGCGGGGGGCGCAGCGGAATAAGTGAGCAAGGGCAAACTGAGGGGCCGTACACAACGGACTCAAACAAAAGATGCAAGTGCCAAATGGGCTGTTAATGAAAGGTAGGGACAGGATATTAAACAACAGTACTAATGCCCCAGGCATCAGAGGGCGATTAGATTTGATTGCGCTTAAGGAAACAAAAAAGGAACGCTAAGCAGCGAACCTGGGAAAGAACCGCGCATGCGCGGTGGGGGAGATCTCCGATGAGATCCAGGAACAGCCGTAGCGTTAGCAGCGGCGCTAGCCGCGCTGCACGGAGCGCGAGCGCCGAATAAGCGGGTCAAAAAAATGGAAAAAAAGAGGACTTCCTGGGGGGAAGGAGAAGCGCTGAGACAGCGGCCAGCCGGAGGGCGCCAAGGGAGCGAGAAAGACGATCGAGCGTCGGCGGCGAAAGGCGTCCGAGGAACGCAGCGGGACGGAGGAGGAAGAGAGGTCAGTAGCGGTAAACTGTCCCTCCTTCTATCCAATTCCCTGACCGGTTCACCTCGAGTCTCCCGAGCTCTACTCAGCTGGTCCGCCCTTCGTGCCAGTCGCACCTCCAAGCCCTTACTGATCGCTACTGAAATCCCTTCGAAAACGCGAGAGAATAGCGCATAGCAATCGATAGTGCATCGACGGGCGGCGTTTAGGAAGCGCTCTTTGTAGTAGTGCGGCCGCCATGTTGACGCAGCCGGCGACGTCCTCCGGCTTGGGTTGCCTGGACCGTAACAGCACCCCCCCCCCCCCGAGGGGCGGCCCCAGACGTCCCCAGACCGGCAGCCCTATCCCGCCGGAAGTCCCGGATGAGAGACCGGTCCAGGATGTGCCGGTCAGGAACCCAGGAGCGCTCCTCCGGGCCGTAACCCTCCCAGTCGACCAGGTACTGAGTGCTGCCCTGCACGCGGCGGGAGTTGATTAGCCGGCGAACAGTGTACACCGGGCTCACCCGGACAATGCGAGGGGCAGGCGGCCGACTGTGAGGGGTAAGGGTCTGACACAGGACGGGCCTGAGTTGGGACACGTGGAAAGCGGGGTGGACTCTCATGGCTGGAGGAAGAGCGAGCAGGTAGGTAACCGGATTGATTCTCCGTACCACCCTGAAGGGTCCAACATGGTTGGGCCCCAACTTGCTCTTGGCCCCTCTGAGGGGGGGGTGTCGTGTAGACAACCACACCCACTGGCCTGGATAGAAAGAAGGGGCTGGCCGGCGTTTGCGGTCCGCCGTACGCCGCATGCCTTCCACCGCCCGACGGAGAAAGGCTCGCGCGTTGGCCCAGGTCCTTTTGCAGAGGCCAACAAAGCGCGCGGCGGAGGGGACCCCGGCCTCCCTCTCCTGTTCAGGGAAGAGAGGCAGAGGGAACCCGAACTGACACTCGAAGGGCGACATGCCCAGAGCCGAGTGCCGTAGGGTGTTGTGGGCGAACTCTGCCCATAGCAATTGCTCGGACCAGGTGGAGGGGCTCCTGGCAGTGAGGGATCGGAGCATGGCGGCCTGGCTGTGGCCCCCAGAAGGTGGCAAAAGGCCGTCCAGAATCGGCTTGCGAATTGTGGACCTCGGTTCGACACCACGTCACTGGGCAGGCCGTGAACCCGGGCGACATGGAGGAGAATGAGGTCAGCCGTCTCCCGTGCCGTAGGCAGTTTGGGCAATGCCACAAACTTGCAGGCCTTGGAGAATCGGTCGACGATGACAAGGATGACAGTGCAACCCTGAGAAAGGGGGCAGGCCCGTAATGAAATCAAGGGATATGTGGGACCAGGGCCGAGAGGGGACCGGAAGCGGCTGAAGAAGGCCGCTGGGTCACTGCCGGGGAGTCTTGTTCCTGGCACAAACCTCACAGGCGGCAACGAAGCCCTTGATGTCCGCCTCCATGCCTGGCCACCAGAAGGTCCACCTGAGGAACTCGTAGGTGCGAGCGGCTTCAGGGTGCGCTGTGAAGCGGGCCTCGTGGCCCCAGCGCATGACCTCCTGCCGTGCGGAAGTGGGGACAAACCTGCGGCCTGGAGGGCCGGTCCCCAGGTCGGGCTCCCGGCGGAGAGCCCTGGCGATGACCTGGTCGACCCCCCAGGTCAGGGCTCCGACGAACCGAGCCGAGGGAAGTATGGGATCGGGCGTGGAAGGAGCCTCGGGGGGATCCCACTGCCTGGAGAGGGCATCAGGTTTGACGTTCCTAGAACCCGGCCGGAAGGAGACCGTGAAGTTGAACCTGGCAAAAAACAGCGACCAACAGGCCTGCTGAATGTATGCCAGGTTCTTATGGTCTGTCCAGACCAGGAATGGGTGCTTGGCCCCCTCCAGCCAGTGGCGCCACTCCTCTAACGCCAGTTTAATGGCCAGGAGTTCCCGGTCGCCGACCGGGTAGTTGCGCTCGGCGGGGGTCAGACGCCGGGAGAAATAGGCACAGGGACGGAGTTTGTGGGCCGGGGCGGAGCGTTGAGAGAGGACGGCCCCGACTCCCACTTCAGAAGCATCTACCTCGACAACAAATGCCTCCTCGGGATCAGGGAAGCAAAGCACAGGCGAATTAGTCAGGAGCCTCCTAATCTCCAGGAAGGCCCGTTCTGCTGCCTCCGGCCAGCGGAACGGACCAGCCTCCTTGTGGGTGAGGGAGGTGAGTGGAACAGCAATGGTCCCAAAGTCCCTAACAAACCGACGAAAGAAATTGGCGAAGCCCAGGAACCGCTGGACCTGCCGTACCGAGGAGGGGCGGGGCCAATCTGCCACAGCCCTGGTCTTGGCCGGGTCCATGCTGAGACTCCCATGGGAGACTACAAACCCCAAAAAGGAGACGGAGGGGACATGGAACACCAATTTCTCCAGCTTCACAAAAAGTCGGTTGGCAAGGAGGAATTGGAGGACACGGCGGACATGCTAGACGTGCTCTGCTTTTGTCTTGCTAAAGATTAGGATGTTGTCGAGGTAGACGTAGACATACCGGTCAAGGGCCTCTCGCAATATGTCATTAATGAGACGTTGGAAGACGGCGGGGGCATTCATGAGGCCGAAAGGCATCACCAGGTACTCATAATGCCCCGTGGGTGTAAGGAAGGCCGACTTCCACTCGTCCCCCGGTCGGATGCGGACGAGATTGTAGGCGCTCCGAAGGTCCAGTTTGGTGAAAACCCTAACGCCCTGGAGCGCCTCAAATGCCGTGTTCATGAGTGGTAGGGGGTAACAGTCTTTGACCGTAATGGCGTTGAGGCCCCGGTAGTCTACGCAGGGGTGAAGAGACCCATCCTTCTTCCCTACAAAAAAGAAACCCACCCCAGCGGTCGAAGAGGACGGCCGAATGAACCCCGACAGCAAGGCTTCAGCGATGTACGACCGCATGGCCTCCTGTTCGGTGCGATTGAGGGAGAAGAGCCTCCCTCGAGGCGGTTAAGCACCGGGCAGAAGGTTAATGGCGCAGTCGTACTCACGATGTGGAGGGAGGAGCTGGGCCTCCCCCTTGCTGAATACCCTGCCCAGGTCCTTGTACTGGGCGGGGACTGAGGAGAGGTCTGGCTCTGGCTGCCGCACAGGGGGGGTAGGCGGGGAAATGAGGCAGGCCTCCAGACACCTAGGGGACCATGAGAAAACTGACCCAGACTGCCAGTCGATTGAGGGGTTATGGTGCTGTAACCAAGGGAACCCCAAAACCACTTGGTTATGGGGGGTCTGTGTTACAAGGAGAGGCAGTAACTCCGTATAGTCCCCGATGGTCACTTGGAGGGGAGAAGTCTGATGCGTAACCGGGCCGCAGCCCATGCACCGTCCATCCAGGGTCCTGAATGACCAGGGCCGCTGGAGGACCTCCAGCCGTGCGTGGAGCTGTTGGGCGAGGCGACCGTCGATAAAGTTCCTGGCGGCCCCAGATTCCACCAGGGCCCGAACAACCTTGAGGGGACCCCCTCCCTGGCCAATACTGGCCTGTAGGGAGAGACCGGACCGGGGAGGTAAAGACGCCTCTAGGACCGGCCTCCCCGCCCGGTCCCGGGCCTTGCGTTTCCCGACCGGCGTGGGGACCCCGCTCTGGAACCCGAAGGAGGGAAACCGGCTCTGGCCAAGTCCATGGGTTCCTTGGCGTCTCTGCTGGCCGGAGGGTACATGACCTGAGCCCTGGCGTGCCAAACGGGGTACCGGGACCTGCGGGCGGCCGCCTTTTCCCGCGCCTTCTGGCGTCGGCGGGTGTCCAGGGAAGTGGCGAGGGTGTAGAGGTCGTTAAGGCTCGCGGGAGGGTCGCGTGTGGCCAGCTCATCCTTGAGACCCTCACTGAGACCCTTCTGGAAGATGGCCATGAGGGCCGGGTCATTCCAACCGCTCTCAGCAGCCAGGGTCTGAAAGTTGATGGCATACTCGGCCGCCGAGCGCGAACCCTGGACGAGCTCAGTGAGACGAGCCGCGGCATCCCGCCCGCCATGAGGGTGGAAGAACGTGTCCTTAATGGCTTGGGTGAAGGCGGATTCAGAGCTGCAGACTTGAGAGCCCGACTCCCACTGGGCCGTGGCCCAGGCCAGGGCACGGCCTGAAAGCAAGGAGATGACATAAGCCACCCGAGAGCGTTGTGTAGGAAAGCGGGAGGGCTGCAGCTCGAACGTCAGCGAGCACTGCAGTAAAAATCCCTTGCAACGCTCCGCTTCCCCTGCGAACCTCTCGGGGGCAGCGATAGGGGTGTCCCCTGTAGCAACGGCCCTAGGAGCCGGAGCGGAGGGAGGGGGAGTCGGCGGCCCCTGGGGGGGGTGCACTCGACAGCTTGGCCGTCAACTGCGTGACCGCCAAGGTAAGTTCTTGCACCTGTTGCACCAGGGCGGTTAGTTGCTGCTCGTGCCGACCAAGGGTGACGCCGTGGTGCTGAAGCACAGTCCCCGCCATTGGGGGGGATGGAGGGAGAGGTGCACCTGCTGGATCCATACTGGGTGCACTACACTGTTATGAGTCGACCAGGGGAAGGGGTACTGGTCGAGGGAAGGCGGTTGAGGAGGAAGGAAGGAAGGAAGATATGAATATGAAATATGGGATACAGTATATAATCGCCTGGAATAAAGAAAAAGGCTTATACACTTTGGTGTAGCAGCTGGGAGGCAGATGCGGACCTTACGAGGAAAGCCCAGGCACTCGTGTGAGTGTCAGTGGCCGGGATTCGATCCTGGGTTTCAAGGCAGCGTGAGGCGAGCGAGTTGCCACTACACCAAGTGGCCGTGAGAGAAGCGGGGGGCGCAGCGGAATAAGTGAGTAAGGGCAAACTGAGGGGCCGTACACAACGGACTCAAACAAAGGATGCAAGTGCCAAATGGGCTGTTAATGAAAGGTAGGGACAGGATATTAAACAACAGTACTAATGCCCCAGGCATCAGAGGGCGATTAGATTTGATTGCGCTTAAGGAAACGAAAAAGGAACGCTAAGCAGCGAACCTGGGGAAGAACCGCGCATGCGCGGTGGGGGAGATCTCCGATGAGATCCAGGAACAGCCGTAGCGTTAGCAGCGGCGCTAGCGGCGAATAAGTGGGTCAAAAAAATGGAAAAAAAGAGGACTTCCCGGGGGGAAGGAGAAGCGCTGAGACGGCGGCCAGCCGGAGGGCGCCAGGGGAGCGAGAAAGACGATCGAGCGTCGGCGGCGAAAGGCGTCCGAGGAACGCAGTGGGACGGAGGAGGAAGAGAGGTCAGTAGCGGTAAACTGTCCCTCCTTCTATCCAATTCCCTGACCAGTTCACCTCGAGTCTCCCGAGCTCTACTCGGCTGGTCCGCCCTTCGGGCCAGTCGCACCTCCAAGCCCTTACTGATCGCTACTGAAATCCCTTCGAAAACGCGAGAGAATAGCGCATAGCAATCGATAGTGCACCGACGGGCAGTGTTTAGGAAGCGCTCTTTGTAGTAGTGCGACCGCCATGTTGACACGGCCGGCGACGCCCTCCGGCTTGGGTTGCCTGGATCGTAACAGTAATTTGAATGAATCCATTCCAGACCCCCAGACAATCCACACTGTATTATATGCAATAATGGAGTTGTATTGTACAGGTGCTCCCTGATTTACAATTGGGGTATGTTCAGACAAATCCATAATAAGTATCATGAACTGAGAAGTTTAATGAGTGTTTATTATTGAGTGTGTATATAGCAGAGTCTATAAGTAAATTAATGTATAAAACACTTACATTAACCTACAGTTGGCCAAAATCATGAACCCATCAGCATGTGTTCTGGAGCATTAAGTTCTTCTTTTGCTTTCAGTTGGCTCTTATAAACCTTTTTAGGACCCATTGAGACTTGTTTGCATTAGGAGTACAGTACTGTAGCTGTACAAAAAAACATGATAAAAATCTTCTCTGTGAACCCGAATCACTGAATCCCTGTGTGAATCGTGAATCATGAATCATGTGAATCAAGTTTCAGTTGAAACGAGTTGCACAGCTCGACTCATACAAGTTTAAACAAGTGCACCAAGTACCGAGCAAACCAAGAACCGAGACAATTTTTTCTAGTCAAAATGCTTCGACAACCGAATTTCGACGAGTTCTGAGTTGGTCGAGAACCGAGGTACCACTGTACAGATATTCCAACTTCTCAGACAGTGTAGTTTTTCCTTCACTCACCAATGAACCATATCTGGAGACCCAGATTCTGACAACCAGATAAGAACCTCTCCAGGCTGAAAACAGCTTTCCTGTCATGATGCTCTTTTATCTCCTTCTGTGATGAGCTTAGAGAACTCCTAGATAAGTCAAGAGCAAGATTTATCCTTTCCCACAGTGAATGAACATACTGTAATCAGACACGGGCTGTTTCTGCAAGGGTGGTGAAGTTGACACCCACTGTTGCTGCAGTGCCTTAAGGGGCTTTTAAGTTGAATACCAAAAAAAGGTGGTAAAAACTGGAAACCTGATTTTCAGTGCTAAGCTCAGGTATGACCTGTGAGAACAGACGGGATATAACGGGTAAGCGTTGGTCAAACAGAACATACTTAGGGAGACAAAATGCTGTTCAGAACTTCAGGAGAGGTTTGATGACTCCCTTAGCTTTGATTGTACGTAAAGGAATTGCCTCTGGAAATCAAGTGGCTGCACACATTGAGGTTAACTGAAATTTCCGCAATTTCTTGAGTGTATCTTACGCAGAGGACCAACACAATCAACCAAAATGTGTTCAAATTACTCGTCTACAACTAAAATCATTTTGAGTGCAGTTGACAGGATAATCCGGATGGGTTTCCCCACAACTTGGCACACATGGCATATTGACAGAAACAAGCACTGTCCATTTTTTGAGCTGGCCAAACAACATATTTGATGCATGCATGTCTAACAAATTCTGGTTTTACTGGAACAAGGGTGTTCATGGGCAAGTGCCAATGCATAGTTGAGGTATGGATATTTATTAATGAACATAACCTTCCAAACCTCAAACAATGTGGGTGGTAACCACTTCCTCATCGATAATCCATCTTTGATAAAAGTAAATCACAGAACCTCCGAGAAGTTGAATCTGTTCATCTGGACATAAGGTTTTGCCGGAGAAACGTTTCATCACTCATCTAAGTGACTTCTTCAGTCTCAGTTAGTTGGAAAACTTGCCCAATTTTATATATAACACATTTGCATAACGACTGATACCAGCACCATTGCATAACATTGGGACCGGTGATCAGTTTAATATGCAGATTACCAGATCCATTAATGACAATGGTCATTCACGCAGGATTGGGGAAGTACTGCGATGGCGGCATTGTAAGATGGTGAGAGATGTACTCTGAGGCCCCTCCTCGGTTCAGGGATGGACGTTCCCTTTTTACAAAATTGGCTTCTCTTACTCTGCGTTCAAACAATTGTTCCTCCCTATCAAGGATCTGCATGTCTTCATCCTTGAAAGAGTGGCCACTGGCATGTAGGTGGGTGTAAACTGCAGAGTCCTGGCCTGATGAGGTTGCTCTTTTATGTTGTGCCATCCATTTTGCCAGCGGCTGTTTGGTTTCCCTGATGTACAATTCCTGGCCATCCTCCTGGCACTTAACAGCATACGCTACATTACTCTATTTGTGCTGGGGGACCCAATCCTTGGGGTGGACCAGTTTATACCAGCATAGCGTGTTTTGGGGTTTGAAAGTCACCGAGACACGTTGTTTGGAAAATATGCGTCTCAATTGTTCAGATGTTCCTGCCACATATGGAATCACCACTGGGTTACGCTTAGACTGCGGTTGTTGTTCTCCTCTCATTGATATGCTGGAGCACTGTTTGGGATTCTTACCAGCTTTGACAAAGGCCCAGTTCGGATAACCACATTTGCCCAGGGCCTGTTTAATATGAGATTTCTTTCCATCCTTTGCCGCTGTGTCAGTGGGGACGCTGTCTGCTCGGTGGTACAGTGTCCTGATGACTCCTAGTTTGCACTCCAGTGGATGATGAAAGCCAAACCTTAAGTACTGATCCGTTTGTGTTGGCTTACAGTAAACATCGACTTTCAATTGTCCCCCATCTCCAATCACAACCTCACAATCCAAGAAGGCTAACCTGTCATTCTTCACATCTTCCCTGGTGAACTTAATGTGTTTGTCCACTGAGTTGATGTGGTCGGTAAAATGTGGTACAGGTGTCATCCGCATATCTGAACCAATGGCTGGGTGGGGTTCCTGAATAAGATCTTAGTGCCTTCTTTTTCAATTCTTCCATATACAGGTTGGCCACGATAGGTGAAACTGGGGAACCCATGGCACACAGATGTTTCTGCCTATAGTACTGCTCCTTGTATGTGAAATAGGTGGATTGAAGACACAGCTCCAGAAGCAAACACACCTCGTCCGAGTTAAGGGTGGTCCTATTGCTGAGAGTGGGGTCATCCTGTAGTTTGGTTTGGACTACTTCTACTGCCTCAGCAAATGGAACACACGTGAAGAGAGATGTGACATTAAACTAGACCATTGTTTTATCCGTCTCCATTATGATGTCCCTTACCTTATCCACAAAATCCATGGTGTTCTGGATGTGATGATCCGTGCTGCCTACCAATGGGTTGAGGATTGATGCCAGAAATGTTTCACCGACAAAACCTTATGTCCAGATGAACAGATTCAACTTCTAAGATTTTCTTACCTGGATTATTGAGCATGCATCAAGATAAATCACAGAACATTTCTCCAAGTCTGGTTTACCCACCACAGTCTGGAAACACAGACCAAAGGAAAAGTCTTCTTTCTGAGCTGAAAAGAGGTTCTCACAATTCAAAGATAAGGTAGAATTAGCCTCATCACTCAGGGCGTGCTCTGCATCTTGATGAGATGATTAATAATGCTTTTTCACATGCTGGGTCATCTGCGGACAAGAAGGGATCAAACAGATCAACCAGTTCCTTCAGTGATACTTCCTTGCTTTGTGCACGTCATCACACAGGCAGGGAACACAGCAGGGCACTCCTGCTCTAGTAAATAATCACTAATATCAATGGGATGTGTCACAACCTCAGGTAGAGTGCATAACATCCTACCTGCTAGATTATCCCCGAAAATCACAGAACCACCTCTGACTGGTAACTGTAAATGAACAGCATTATTTACAAAACCAGACAAATTTACTCTTCAAGTACATATTATTTTGAGACAAACCTATGACTCCAAGCTCAACTCCCTGAATTAACATGTCACTGCCACCGTAAGAACTGTCTGAAAACTGTAGTGTGCTGTTCAAAATTAATTTAATTGCACAAACATCTCACAAAACCTGAATAGACTGTCTCACACAATCTGCACAAAAACCACTAAAAACAAATGGCTGAGCAACCTCAGACCTAACTGTCTAACCAAAGACTAATTGACTGTCTTCTAGCTCTTTAGAGGAGTACCAAGCTCAAGGCCACTCGAACACTTACAAGTATTTGAAGAACAAATCCCCACACAGGATAAATTCCAAACACAGAAAAAGCTCAATCAATAATCAAAAATAGTGCCACGAAGGAAGCTTAACACAATCCAGGTGTAACAAATCTAACTTAACAAGGTGCTTAGTCAACACAACCACCATAACCATACAGAGCAATCAGTCTTAAAATTACAAATGGAATGAATCCTGAATGAGGCATTCTCTTTGTCCCAGTGTAGCGTTGAGACGTAAAAATAGGAAGCAGGAAGGCAAAAATATAAGCACAAATGTCACCACACACAACCCTGAAGAACACACACAAGCAACAACAGCCTCTGAATTCAAACAATAATCAGAGTCAGAACTAGCAGAAGTCAGTAACCAGAATCACAAGTAACAAATACAATAGTACACATGGGAACGTGACCTGAAGAAAAATGATCAAAACGAGCATGTGTTCATGAAGCTAACTACTGCTCTTACATCCCAGCTCAAGAAAGGTCACAGCAATATAAATTGGTTCCACCCAGGAGCAGTGGATGTTTCTATTCACACTGCTACATGAATTTTCTTGAAAGTAGCAAGAAGGTGACCAGATGACAGAGATAGCTTCCCCTCTCCCCTCTCTCTGCAGCATTTTACAAAGGTGTAAGTTTACTCCATTACTGTCGCCTAGATACACAATTCATATATTGCGGGTGACAAGCTATTCCCAGTTAATATACTATATGTATATCCACTTTGTAGAATCCATGCCACCAAGAATTGAGGCTGTTTTGAGTTCAAAGGGAAACCTTACCCAGTATTACTATAGTGTTCGGAATAAAATGTTTTGTGAGTGCGTGTTCCGCATCTCTTGCATGATGCTCACATTTGCAGACAATTACCGTATTTTTCGGGCTATAAAGCGCACCGGGTTATAAGGCGCGATATCAATGATCGACTTCTAACGGATCTATTTTCATACATAAAGCGCACCGGGTTATAAGACGCATGAAATGAAACAAAACTCTTAAGTTCCGTCGGAAGCTCAGTTTGGTCTTTACCTGGCGCAGGGCGTCTTCTTGCTTCCTCCACTTCCGTATCATTGATTCGTTAATGTTGAATTCTCTCGCAGCTGCTCTATGTCCATGTTGTACTGCATGACTGATAGCGTTGAGTTTGAAATCCGCAATGAATGAATGCACGTACCCTAATGCTGAAGCACATACCGTATTACTCCGGAATGCTGCACACTACGGTTGCCGTAAGCTTCATAACTTACCAAGGCCGTGCTAAAACATTTTGTACCATCTACAATCGGTTCTAGGTCAGAAAGCACAACCAGAATTAATTGAATTCTATTTTGATGCGCACTGTCGATTTTTGAGAAAGTTAAAGGATTTTAAGTGCGCCTTATGGTCCGAATAATACGGTATTCCAATTTGCAGGTGTTGCATCTAAAATTCTTGCTTTAGCCTGTATTTTTCGTTATCAAGTCAGTTACATATCTGTGGATCCTAATTTGCCCCTGGTATACTGCATGCACCACAGACACAACCCCCAGCCAGAGGAGTGCTGATACTGGAAATACAGGAGGTCATCCACAGAAATACGCAAAAGGACCGGGAACTGTATGGAGCACAACCACAACCTGGACTTAGCCATTATCGAGAGCTCTGATTTAATGGTGCAAATCAATTAAAATGCAACAACCGACATTCCTCATCTTGCCAGATGCGGGATATGAACCAGAGTGTCTTAACTGACAAAGTGCTGGTTTGCTGTTCTAAGCCATGCTGTATTGGCAGCATAAAACAATGTTCTATCCCACTGATCAAAAAAACAGTTTTAAGTTTTGACAACAGAAACATTCTGTCCTTAATCAAAGGAACAGGGAAAAGATCAGAAGTTATACTGTTTTATCAGTGGTATATCATGTATCACAGAATACTACATTTCAAAAATATGTAAAGTTTACCACATAAAATTGGCAGTGGTGCCGGCCAGAATTTTACTGTAAAAACATAAAAGCAGTGTTTAACGCATTAAGGTAAATACATCCAATAGCAGAATTGTGTTGCTTTAATAGTACTACCATGAAAATGTGTTTTTTAATAATTAGATGTACTAAACTACAGTAAAACACTGTCATTTCAACTCTACTGTGGGTGGGATTGTGGTGGCTTAGCAATCAAGGTACTGGACTATACACTAGAAAGTGCAGAGTTAAAATCCCATCTCTGCCAAGCTACCACAGCTGGGTCCTTGAGCAAGATCCTTAACCCACAGCTGCTTGGATTGTAAGATTGTATCAGTTGTTAAGTCAGTCTGAAGAAGGGTGTCAGCTAAATTATTAAATGTATTCCCATAACAGAACATTGTAGCAATTGAGAAACAACTGGTCCTTCTCTTGTATTCTAACTATGATTCTTAATGTAAGAATCTTGCAGTGTGTTTGGACACTGTTTTCTGCTTTGCGTATTGGATTCTATGCCTAGTGTATTGATTGCTCTGGTTTATGACTCCAGATTTGTTTCTGACTCAATATTTACTCGAATATTTGCATCTCTGCCATGTGTGTTTTCAATTCTGCATCACCTCTTTCACATTTGTCTCAACTTTCTGCCATACATGACATATACACACTGCCTGGCCAAAAAAAAAAGGTCACATACTGTAATATTTCTTTGGACCGTCTTTAGTTTTGATTACGGCACACATTCGCTATGGCACCATTTCCTCAAGCTTCTGCAATGTCACAACATTGATTTTTGTCCATTAATTTTTCCTCAAGATCTTGTATTGATGATGGGAGATTTGGACCACTGCAAAAAGTCTTCTCCAGCACATCCCAAAGATTCTCAATGGGTTCAAGTCTGGACTGGACAAGTCTGGTGACCAATCCATATGTGAAAATGATGTCTCATGCTCCCTGAACCACTCTGTCACAATTTGAGCCTGATGAGTCCTGGCATTGTCATCTCGGAATATGATCGTGCCATCAGAGAAGAAAGAATCCATTGATGGAATAACCTGGTCATTCAGTGTATTCAGGTAGTCAGCTGACCTAATTCTTTGGGCACATAATGTTGCTGAAGCTAGACCTGACCAACTGCAGCCACCCCAGATCACAGCCCTGCCGCCACAGGCATGTACAGTAGGCACTAGGCATGATGGGTGCATCACTTCAGCCACCTCTCTTCTTACCCTGATGCTCCCATCACTCTGGAACAGGGTAAATCTGGACTCATCAGACCACATGACCTTCTTCCATTGCACCAGAGTTCAAGCTTTATGCTCCCTTGCAAACTGAAGCCACTTTTGCCGGTTAGCCTCACTGACAAAAGGTTTTCTTAAGTCTACAGAGCTGTTAAGTCCCAATTCCTCGGAGTTCCCTTCGCATTGTGCTTGTGGAAAATGCTCTTAATTTCACTATTAAACATATCCCTGAGTTCTACTGTTGTTTTTCTGTGACTTGACTTCACCAAACGTTTAAGTGATCGCCGATCATGAACGCTCAAGATTTTTATTCGTACCACATTCCTTCCTCAAAGATGATGTTTCCCCACTGTTCTTCCCATTTTTAATAATGCGTTGGACATTTGCATTTTTACATTTACAGCATTTAGGAATGCCCTTATCCAGAGCGACTTACAATTGGTACAGTCTAGACTGTGGTAGCCTAGCAGGTAAGGTACTGGACTATGGACCAGAAGGTCCAGGGTTCAAATCCCATCTTTGCCAAGCTGCCACTGTTGGGTCCTTGAGCAAGACCCTTAACCCACAATTGCTTGGATTGTAAGACTGTATCAATTGTAAGTCGCTCTGGATAAGGGCGTCTGCTAAATGCTGTAAATGTAAATGTAATGTAAATCTTATAACCCTTCTGGTCAAGAGTCCAGTACCTTAACCACTAGGCTACCACAGTCCCAAAAAAGTAGTGCATTTTACTTTTAGCAGATGCCCTTATCAAGAGCGACTTACAATTACAGGCAGTATATAAAAAACAAGAAAATTCATTTCAACCAATTATTCCTGGATGATATCTAATATTAATATTGCTGAATTTATTGTACAGTATTTATTTCTACCAAGTCAGTTATAGACTCAGTATGTTTTATAACAAACAATTGTTTTGTTATACAAATGTATACTATTAAAGCAAGAGGGTTTGACTTGTCATATTGTTTGCAGTGTTTTGGGGGTTCTTAAACTTTTATGCCTTTTTCCAATGTACATGTTTTTCTGTCGTTATTAATAACATTTCACTGTAAATTTTGCAGATATTTTTGCAGGGTAGTGTAATCGATCCTTGTGTCCTAACACTGTTCTACAGAGCCTTTCTGTGATATTGACAGTATGTCACTATAAAAGTGTTTTACTGTATATTGCTGTATATCAAAATTGTGTGTTTGGAAATAGAACAACAAAGTGTATGCTGCTGTAGAAAGTTTATAGAAAGGTTGTAGAAATTGTTATTGTAATAAAAAATAAACCCAGTAATTACACCTGGGGACACTCTTTTTGCAGAAGAGGAAATGAGATCCAACCATTTACCTCTAGTACCATGTCTGATATGAACTTCCTAGCTGGACTAAAACAACAATTACTTTATGATACAATACACAATTATATGTACAGTATGATGGCATTAAGGTGTGTTTCTCTGTAAACTGGCTTTAGTACATCTAGTCTTGTGGTTAACATGCCAGCCTTTCATTATTAGCATAATTTATACAACACATATTTATAACATTCTTGCTTTAGCCTGTATTTTTCGTTATCAAGTCAGTTACATATCTGTGGATCCTAATTTGCCCCTGGTATACTGCATGCACCACAGACACAACCCCCAGCCAGAGGAGTGCTGATACTGGAAATACAGGAGGTCATCCACAGAAATACGCAAAAGGACCGGGAACTGTATGGAGCACAACCACAACCTGGACTTAGTATCGAGAGCTCTGATTTAATGGTGCAAATCAATTAAAATGCAACAACCGACATTCCTCATCTTGCCAGATGCGGGATATGAACCAGAGTGTCTGGTTTGCTGTTCTGAGCCATGCTGTACAGGCAGCATAAAACAATGTCCTATCCCACTGATCAAAAAACAGTTTTAAGTTTTGACAACAGAAACTTTCTGTCCTTAATCAGAACAGGGAAAAGTTATACTTTTTTACTAGTCGTATATCGTGTATCACAGAATACCACATTTCAAAATCTGCAAACTTTGCACTACAAATATGTAAAGTTTACCATATAAAATTGGCAGTGGTGCCTGCCAGAATTTTACTGTAAAAACAATGTTTACTGCATTAAGGTATATACATCCAATAGCTGTAGATTTTATGGTGAAAGACTTATGAATGGAAAAGTACATTATATTTACAGGCATTACTATAAATAATGCTGAAATACAGCTGTACATTTTAAAGCAGAATTGTTTTGCTTTAATAGTACTACCATGAAAATGTTTTTTGTTATAATTAGATATACTAAACTTCATGTCAACTCTACTGTGGGAGGGATTGTGGTGGCTTAGCAATCAAGGTACTGGACTATAGACTAGAAGGTGCAGAGTTAAAATCCCATCTCTGCCAAGCTACCTCAGCTTTGCAGCTCAGTCCTTGAGCAAGATCCTTAACCCACAGCTGTTTGGATTGTAAGATTGTATCAGTTGTTAAGTCAGTCTGAAGAAGGGTGTCTGCTAAATTATTAAATGTTTCCTGACAAAATTATTTTACATCCCAAGATTGCTATTCCCATAACAGAACATTGTAGCAATTGGGAAGCAATTGGTCCTTCTCTTGTATTCTAACTATGATTCTTAATGTAAGAATCTTGCAGTGTGTTTGGACACTGTTTTCTGCCTTGTGTATGGGATTGTATGCCTAGTGTATTGATTATGACTCCAGATTTGCTTCTGACTCCATTGTTACTCGGCTATTTGCATCTCTGCCATATGTGTTATCTATTCTGCATCGCCTCTCTCGCATTTCTTTCAAATTTCTGCCATACATGACATATACACACTGCCTGGCCAAAAAACAAGGTCATACACTGTAATATTTCATTGGACTGCCTTTAGTTTTGATTACGGCATGCATTCACTGTGGCATCATTTTCTCAAGCTGCTGCAATGTCACAACATTGATTTTTGTCACTGATTTCTGTGAGTTGCATTAATTTTTCCCCAAGATCTTGTGTTGATGATGGGAGATTTGGACCACTGGGTACATCACTCCAGCCTCCTCTCTTCTTACCCTGATGCACCCATCACTCTGGAACAGGGTAAATCTGGACTCATCAGACCACATGACCTTCTTCCATTGCTCCAGCGTCCAATTTTTATGTTCCCTAGCAAACTGAAGCCGTTTTGCCAGTTAACCTCACTGACAAGTGGTTTTCTTAAGGCTACACAGCTACACAGTCCTTGTGCTTGTGTAAATGCTATTAAACATATCCATAAGTTCTACTGTTGTTTTCCTGTGATTTGATTTCACCAAACATTTAAGTGATCGCCGGTCACGATCATTCAAGATTTTTTTCCGACCACATTCCTTCCTCGAAGATGATGTTTCCCCACTGTCCTTCCCATTTTTAATAATAGATTGGACAGTTCTTAACCCAATTATAGTAGTTTCAGCAATCTCCTTAGATGTTTTCTCTGCTTGATGCATTCCAATAATCTGACTCTTCTGAAACAGATTCACATCTTTTCCACGACCACAGGATGTGTCTTTCAACATGGTTGTTTAACAAATGAGAAGCTACTCACTGCATCAGTTAGGATTAAATAACTTGTTGCCAGCTGAAACATAATCACCAATGCAGTAATTATCCAATGGGAGGCTCTTTTTTTAATTATTTAACTATTTGCTTAGTTAACTCCAGGTGGTGACCTTTTTCTGGCCAGGCAGTATATAAAAAACAAGAAAATTAATTTCAACCAATTATTCCCGGATGATATCTAATATTAATATTGCTGAATTTATTGTACAGTATTTATTTCTACCAAGTCAGTTATAGACTCAGTATGTTTTATAACAAACAATTGTTTTGTTATACAAATGTATACTATTAAAGCAAGAGGGTTTGACTTGTCATATTGTTTGCAGTGTTTTGGGGGTTCTTATACTTTTATGCTGTTTTCCAATGTAGACTTTTTCAACATTTCACTGTACATTTTGCAGACATTTTTGCAGGGTAGTGTAATCGATCCTTGTGTCCTAACACTGTTCTACAGAGCCTTTCTGTGGGTTTGACAGTATGCCACTGTAAAAGTGTTTTACTGTATATTGCTGTATATCAAAATTGTGTGTTTGGAAATAGAACAACAAAGTGTATGCTGCTGTAGAAAGCTGATAGAAAAGGTTGTAGAAATTGTTATTGTAATAAAAAATAAACCCAGTAATTACACCTGGGGACACTCTTTTTGCAGAAGAGGAAATGAGATCCACCCATTTACCTCTAGTACCATGTCTGATATGAACTTCCTAGCTGGACTAAAACAACAATTATTTTATGATACAATACACAATTATATGTACAGTATGATGGCATTAACGTGTGTTTCTCTGTAAACTGGCTTTAGTCCGTCTAGTCTTGTGGTTAACATGCCAGCCTTTCATTATTAGCATAATTTATACAAATTGCTTGAAAATGAACCTGTATGCTGCATTTTGTCTAAGGTCAAGACTTTACATCTGCTGTTATAAAAGTACTGAAAGTGTGCTTTTTGCAAACAGTTCAGGAAATGTATGACAGTTCCTGTGCACCCACCAGAATTATGAATGCCGACATAAGGATTTACATAAGGATTTTCTTCCTACATAAGGACTTATTTATGGCATATAGTTTCCTTGTGAAGTCATGTAATTAGTAGGAATGTGACAAACGTCACAGCTTTTATAAAAGGTTTCCTTGGCAAGGCATTAAAATCCAAGATTTTGCACTAAACAGAGCATAAGTAAGTAGATCAGTCATTTCTGTATAAAGCTGGCCATATTGCCACATTTTGAATGTCTCCACCAGATTGCAACATGTCCTTGGCCTGTCAGGTTACCAGATTTATCACCAATCAAGCATTTATGGGACCAGCTGGCATGCCAGCGTCGGCAACCTACCAGTGTGCTGGGCAAATATGCAAATATGTAAGAAAAGGCCCAAAAGGTAACTAGAGCCTCCTTTCAATTATAGTTTTCCCAATAAACTTATCATTTTACCCCATTATTGTAATCAGTATATCATCATATATCATCATTATATTCATACGTAAAAAGTTTCATTCAACTCCAACAACTCCTTCTTTTCCTTGCCACTGTCACCCTAGGCTTGCTCAATTTGGGATTGGACGTAGTTATTAGGAGATAATCTAAACTTGTAAAGTTGCTTTGAGACAATGCTCCATTGTAAAAAGCGCTATATAAATAAATCTGACTTGACTTGACTTGACTTGACTTCTTGGGAGTTTTTTTTTTTTTTTTCCCTGTCAGTGAATGTTGTGGATGTACAGTGGGGCAAAAAAGTATTTAGTCAGCCACTGATTGTGCAAGTTCTCCTACTTAGAGAGGTCTGTAATTTTCATCATAGGTACACTTCAACTATGAGAGACAAAATGAGAAAAAAAATCCAGGAAATTACATTGTAGAATTTTTAAAGAATTTAATTGTAAATTTTGGTGGAAAATAAGTATTTGGTCAATAACAAAAGTTCAGCTAAATACTTTGTAACATAACCTTTGTTGGCAATGACAGAGGTCAAACATTTTCTGTAAGTCTTCACCAGGTTTGCACACACTGTAGCTGGTATTTTGGCCCATTCCTCCATGCAGATCTCCTCTAGAGCAATGATGTTTTGGGGCAACACAGACTTTCAACTCACTCTACACAATTTTGACCTTGAAATGCTTTTTACGGAGCCACTCCTTTGTTGCCCAGGCAGTGCATTTGGGATCATTGTCATGCTGGAAGACCCAGCCATGTTCCATCTTCAATGCTCTCACTGATGGAAGGAGGTTTTGGCTTAAAATCTCACGATACATGGCCCCGTTCATTCTTCCCTTAACACGGATCAGTCGTCCTGTCCCCTTTGCAGAAAAACAGCCCAAAAACATGATGTTTCCACCCCCATGCTTCCCAGTAGGTATGGTGTTCTTGGGATGTAGCTCAGCATTCTTCCTCCTCCAAACACGGTGAGTTGAGTTTTTACCAAAAAGTTCTATTTTGGTTTCATCTGACCACATGATATTCTCCCAGTCTTCTTCTGGATCATCCATATGCTCTCTGGCAAACTTTAGACGGGCCTGGACATGTACTGGCTTAAGCAGGGGGACACGCCTGGCACTGCAGGATCTGAGTCCCTCTCGGCGTAGTGTGTTACTGATGGTAGCCTTGTTACTTTGGTCCCAGCTCTCTGCAGGTCATTCATCAGGTCCCTCCGTGTAGTTCTGGGATTTTTGCTCACAGTTCTCATGATCATTTTGACCCCACAGGATGAGATCTTGCGTGGAGCCCCAGATCGAGAGAGATTATCAGTGGTCGTGTATGTCTTCCATTTTCTTAATACAGGTAACAAGTGGAGGACAGAAGAGCTTCTTAAAGAAGAAGTTACAGGTCTGTGAGAGCCAAAAATCTTGCTTGTTTGTGGGTGACCAAATATTTATTTTACAACATGATTTACAATTGAATTCTTTAAAAATCCTACAATGTGATTTCCTAGATTTTTTTTCTCATTTTGTCTCTCATAGTTGAAGTGTACCTATGATGAAAATTACAGACCTCTCTATGTAGGAGAAATTGCACAATCAGTGGCTGACTAAATACTTTTTTGCCCCACTGTACTTTATAGTTCTACGATTACAGACTGTAGTCCATCTGTTTCTCTCTATACTTTGTTAGTTCCCTTTACTCTTTACCTTTACTTTTGTTCTCTAATGGTCAGGAAAACCACAGATCAGGTACTATTTGGGTGGTGGATCATGCTTATCACTGCATTGACACTGATGTAGTGGTGATGTGTTAGTGTGTATTGTGTCTATATTTTTGATATATAGTGACATGGTATAGTTTTAATGGTTTCAGATATAAAATGACAAAATCATATTTTACATATTTTAACTAGAGCCTTAAACTTCTAAATCACCCTTTGTAATAGTTTACTTTATCAGCATTCATGATTGGATGGTTACAGTATCTGATACTTTAGGAGTGAATTGTGTTCACAGGAAAGACAATATTGGTGCAGTTTTTATGTTACTGGACAATTAGCCAGAAGAATGAACATTTAACTCTGACTCTGACAAAGCTGTTACTGGTGGGCCTTTAACCCTCAGTTGCATGAAGTTAGTTTGAAAGTACTTAGTGAGACTGTATAATTTATAAAGGTGTCTGTTAAGTGCAGGGTGGTATTTTTGAATAATGTAAGACATACTGTATAGTATACGATGTTTGTTTGGCTGTTTATAACTGCTACATTGGTTATTGTTTTTTTGGATGTGCACACATTAATACATTCATGTAAGAGTAATGTAAGTGCACACAGAAGCAATGTACTTTATTCTAACCTCTACAAGACCCAGTGCATTCATGGACCAAACAAAGGCAATTGCATTTTAGTATTTGCATAAATGTGCTTCACCATTAGAATTCTGTGTGAATCACTTGCATAGCAAATTGCCCACACTCATACGTCTGGCCATACGATTGTTGCTTTTTTTCTGGTCACTGACAAAAGTTCAAAGCTTTAATCCACATTTTGATGACCAAAGAAAAAGGCAGACAGGTTTTTTATATTAAATTGTATATTACATTGTTCTTTTAATACGGTAGGGCTTTGTAGAAAGTTGAAAACTAAACAATAGATGTCATATTATAATGGGGCATGAACAAGCATATTAGCAGGACATCCAGGAACTTTGTGCAATTTACAGAGTTTTAGGTGTTTGAAATTTTGTAAATTTTCTAAGTCCAAAGTCCAAAGAGTAGATAAGGAATAGCCAATTAAACAAAATGATACAAAAATAAAATGCTTGGTCATTTATTTATTGATGAACCAATGTTACATATCTCTGATTAAAGTATGTGAACCTTTACTTTCAGTATCTGTTGTGCCCCTTTGTGCAGCAATAAGTTCATGTAATAATAACTGTTTCCATTAATTTGTGATTATTTTGTTTAATTGGGTTCTGTTTATCTACTTGCAAAATCTAGAACATTCTCCTAAAAGGATTGACAAACTTTCAAGCACCACTTTAGGAGACCTTGGTTTTTAAAAGCAGTGGTTTTATTAAAAAGGTTTTTGTTTGGTGCTTTATTCTAGTGGACACAGAGACTTTGGAAAGTCTTTGTTATCATGTTTCTTTTCACCTCCTTCATTTTTGCTCTTAGTGTGATTTGTGCAAGACACCCACTCCTAGTGAGAGCAGCAACAGTACTGAAATGCCTCTGGTTGTATAACATTGATGTTCACCCAAGTCTTGAGAAATGTGTTTTCCATCTTAAACTTCAGACTAAGTGCCTCCTTATAGGGTAGGGCAACTACATTTTAAATCTCATCTCGTGCATTGCAAAACATTTCATTCAGAAGTTCACAATTAAGATGTGTTCATCTAAACATGACTAAACCCTAAACATCTAGACCCCCCACAGACATGGGTAGAACATGCAAACTCCCTACAGATGACCTCCAGGCTGAGAACCGAGCCAGGGACCTCTGGAGCTGTGAGGTGACAGCGCTACCACTGTGCTGCTTTTTATTATCTGCTTAATCCTGGACAGGGTCTTGGGAGAACAAGGCAGGAACAACCCTAGACAGGGCACCATCGTAGGGCACATACACTCACACAGTCATGTCATTGGACATGGACACAGGGAGGAGGACATGCAGACTTCACACAGAAAAGACCCAGAACACTCCACCTGGGACTGAACCCAGTATCTTCTCACTGTGAGGCAACAGGGCTACCCACTGAGCCACCACGCCGCCCCAGACCAGATTAGGTTTTTATTAACAATTAAATTTACAGTAAACTGTCCACACAGTAGGAATTACAACCTAGGTGACATACAATATAATGTAAAATATGTGAGCACCAACGTACTAGTTTGCTAATATTGGCAAATACCTGCTGTGGTAACTGCAAACAGTATGTACGCACATATTTGATATTAAAGTCAAGTCAAGCCAAATTTACTTATATAGCGTTTTTTACAATGGAACATTGTCTCAAAGCAACTTTACAATTTTAGATTATTTCCTAATATCTACATCCAATCCCAAATTAATTAAGCCTAGGGCGACAGTGGCAAGGACAAACTCCCTTGGTGTTATGAGGAAAAAACCTTGGGAGGACCAAGACTCCAAAAAGGGACCCAACCTCCTTGGGCGGCGTAGATGATAAATCTAAGAATGAAACTAGTCATGGAGTCATAGTTCAAATAAAATAAAAAGTATGCACATCGGCATTAAGTAGTCCAATACACAGAGTCACTCTAGGATCCTGAGTCTAAGCAGGAAAGTCGTGGGCGGCACTTCGACCCCAGATAACTGGAGGAGGGTGAGAGTTACTGCCCTCCGGTGTGGCCTGGGTATGGTGGGACTGGAGCTGATGATGGAAGCAGCTTGAGTGAAGCTGAAGCGGATGAACATCATGTGCCAAATCTAGTCAAAAGCCTGCGCTAATAGGTATGTCTTTAGCCTAGACTTAAATTTTGGAAAGTGTCTTAGTCTCGTATTAAACAAGTTACAAGTCTATGTTCATATTTATCAATCTGAATTTAACAGTCTTAGCTTTGCACAATCCATATATTTCATGGTTGAAAACTAATTTACCAAAAAAGAAGGGAACGAGACCTGAGACAGTTTCTTAAAAATACATTGCAATTACCACCAGTATATTACTTCCTTAATGCAGTTGAGTACATTCTCTGTACTACCACTGCCATTTGAATTAATTTGTATGTTTGAAAGCAATTTTCTCTCCACTTCTCTTGAGTGTTCTGAGTAGCTTATGTGATTTTCCACAAGGAATAAAAATGGTACAGCCTAAAAGACTGAATAAATTCGGCAGATGGCAGTTTCTGTCAGCCAGTTTACTCTTGATCCCCAGGAGAGAAGGCTGAAGTTTAAATGGATAGACATAATATAAATATGCCATTTTGGTCAAATTCTCAAGGACTATGAGTAATCCAACCAGGCTGATATAAGAAGCTCTGCAGGAAGCCATTTCTACTGACTGACTCATTCACTGACAGTTTTGACATGGGACTGTCAAAGTGTTTATATTTTGGATCATAGACCATCTGTTTGTATGATTTATGTTCCACAAGAATATTCTAAACAGCATCATAAATTTTAATATGAAACAATTCAAATACAGTGGGGGCCAGACACTGAAAGTTTTATTTTGATCCTTGTGGAGAGGGATTCATACTGCAGCAGGATAGTGATGAAACACACCTAAAGCTTCACAATTGCTTAAAGAAGACAGAAGAGCATGGAGTGCTGACTGTCATGGACTTTCCTTCACTGTCACCTAACCTAAAGCCCATCAAATCAAGCCTTCAGTAACATGACACAATGCTCTTTGGGATATTGTGAAATCATGCTGGGATAACATGAACAATCAGACTTGTGAAGTCCATGCCAGCTGGAGATACTGTCATTACAGCAAAAATTTAATAATACTAAATACTACTAAAAATATATCAATATTCTCTTTAAAGATTTTAGTTTTTCACTCAGATTGTCATGCTGATTATATAATTTGCTTTCAAAAACATTTTAGAAAATTTGAGAAAAACGCAAGCTAGTAAATTTTGGCCCTCAATGTATATTTGTTCAATCATTCATTCATTTCATATCTGCTTAATCCTGGACAGGGTCAAGGGAGAGCCGGTGCCTAGCCGGCGGCTTGGGGTGCAAGGCAGGAACAACCCAAGACAGGGCACCACTTCATCGTACATACGTGTGTGTGTGTGTGTGTGTGTGTGTGTGTGTGTGTGTGTGTGTGTGTGTATAATGCGTGTGTCTAATATACATGATATGTTCTCTGGTGGCGACCTACAAAAGGATTACAGTCATTTACACTGTAACTGTGTGTATGAGAAAGATGATGTTCTGTATAACATTGTGAATTAAAAGGTATTGTAAGATAATTATATTCTTGATATAACCAATATTTGAATAACAACCTGAAGTAAGTGACAGGAACAGGATTTGATTTGATGTTATGACACTGCATCATATTTCCCTGCTGTCTGAGATTTAGTATTGTTCCATATTCTTATAAAAATGATGACTCATTTCATGCTTTTTTTATGTCTTACGATATTGAATGCTAGTCTTCTCTCGTATTTAGAACACACTCTCATGTGCAACAATGCCAAAGGCTGGGTTAAGACCTGGCTTTATTCAAATAGTTTACAGCATGATTCAAAAACAACCTCAGATGAGTCAAAACAAGAAAAAAACATTTGTGGGTTGAATCCTCATGTAACAACCACATTACTTCCTACCTAGAACACAGCAAAACAGAATAGATTCTCTATAATATTTTTAACAGTGCAGCTTTACTGACATCAGTCTTCACCTCCTGTAAGCATGCCAAGGGCAATCAAAAAGAAAAACTTTTTAGGAGGGAAGCAAAAATAGGAGGAAATATTATCAGGAATCTAAACTCAGCAAGATGATCCTTATCTGACCTGAACTGGGAATTATAAATTATAGAGTTTATTTATAGTTATTTTTATATTGTGTAGTAAAGTATTAACAGTTCTCCGGTGAATCAAGGAAAATTAAACCACCAAATTCTCTAGAACACACATTCAGTGTTTTAGAATTTGATTTCTATATAAATAAGTGGTGGTTATGTAATATGAACATGACAGTATTCTAAAATTTTTTTATTTTTCCTCTGAGAGAGTACAGCCACAAATGAGAAAGTGTCTAAGCACAAGTTTCAGCCTCTGGCTGCTTTTCACAGGCAGGTGGCGGACTTCTATGACAAGAATGTATAAACGTAGAGGAATGGACTCATTTGCTGTGTCCATACATCATTTGTCGATGCAGTGGTACTGCTGTTGCAGCAGAAGGGAGAGTGTCTCTCATCCCACCTTCACTTTCACAGACACGGCCAATTACGTCTGTGCACCACTATACGACTTATACACTGGTCTCTACTGTGATGGCCTGGTGAACGAGGCTGCCTATAGCCCCCAAACACCCACATTTCTCAGTTGTCTCAAATCTCAGTTGTATTATTTTAATATTCATAAATACAGTGGTGCAAAAAAGTATTTACGGTATTTTTCGGGCTATAAAGTGCACCAGGTTATAAGGCGCAATATCAATGATCGGCTGCTAACGGGTCTATTTTCATACATAAAGCGCACCGGGTTATAAGGCGCATGAAATGAAACGAAACTCTTAAGTTCCGTCGGAAGCTCAGTTTGGTTTTTACCAGGCGCAGGGTGTCTTTTTGCTTCCTCCACTTCCGTACCATTGATTCGTTAATGTTGAATTCTCTCGCAGCTGCTCTGTTTCCATGTTGTACTGCGTGACTGATAGCGCAGAGTTTGAAATCCGCTTTGAAAATAAATGAATGAATGCACGTACCCTAATGTTGAGGCACAGGTGGTTTTACTCCTCTATGCTCATGACTACGGTGGCCGTAAGCTTCGTAACTTACCAAGGCCGTGCTAAAACATTTTGACAGATTTATGAGCACCGTGTACCATCTACAATCGGTTCTAGGTCAGAAAGCACAACCAGAATTAAGTCATACATTAGGGCGCATTTTAAGGCGCACTGTCGATTTTTGAAATAATTAAAGGATTTTAAGTGCGCCTTATGGTCCGAAAAATACTGTAGTCAGCCACTGATTGAAGAAGTTCTCCTACTTACAAAGATGAGAGAGGTCTGTAATTTTCATCATGGCTACACTTCCCCTATGAGAGACAAAATGAGATAAAACAAATCCAGAAAATCACATTGTAGGATTTTTAAAGAATTTAATTGTAAATCATGGTATAAAATAAGTATTTGGTCAACCACAAACAAGCAAGATTTATGGCTCTCACAGATCTGCAACTTCTTATTTAAGAAGCTCTTCTGTTCTCCACTTGTTAACTGTATGACAAATGGCACCTGTTTGACCTCGTTATCTGTATAAAAGTCACCTGTTCACAGCCTCAAACAGTCAGACTCCAAACTCAACCATGGCCAAGACCAAAGAGCTGTCGAAGGACACCAGGAAGAAAATTGTAGACCTGCACCAAACTGGGAAGAGTGAATCTACAATAGGCAAGCAGGTTGGTGTGAATAAATCAACTGTGGGAGCAATTGTAAGAAAATGGAAGACATACAAGACCATTGATAAGCTCCCATGATCTGGGGCCCCACGCAAGATCTCATCCTGTGGGGTCAAACTGATCATGAGAACGGTGAGCAAAAATCCCAGAACTACACAGAGGGACTTGATGAATGACCTGCAGAGAGCTGGGACCAAAGTAACAAAGGCTACCATCAATAACACACTACATCGAGAGGGACTCAGATCCTGCAGTGCCAAGCATGTCCCCCTGCTTAAGCCAGTACATGTCCAGGCTTGTCTGAAGTTTGCCAGAGAGCATATGGATGATCCAGAAGAAGATTGGGAGAATATCATATGGTCAGATGAAACAAAAATAGACCTTTTTGGTAAAAACTCATCTCGCCGTGTTTGGAGGAAGAAGAATGCTGAGTTGCATCCCAAGAACACCATACCTACTGTAAAGCATGGGGGTGGAAACATCATGCTTTGGGGCTGTATTTCTGTAAAGTGGACAGGACCACTGATCCATCTTAAGGGAAGCATGAACGAAGCCATGTATCGTGAGATTTTAAGAAAAAAATCCCTTCAGTCAGTGAGAGCATTGAAGATGGAACATGGCTGGGGCTTCCAGCATGACAATGATCTGAAACACACCACTCGGGCAATAAAGGAGTGGCTCCGTAAAAAGCATTTCAAGGTCCTGCAGTGGCCTAGGCAGTCTCCAGACCTCAACCCCAAAGAAAATTTGTGAAGGCAGTTGAAAGTCCGTGTTGCTCAGCGACAGCCCCAAAACATCACTGCTCTAGAGGAGATCTGCATGGAGGAATAGGCCAAAATACAAGCTACAGTGTGTGCCATAATTTACAATTAAATTCTTTAAAAATCCTACAATGTGATTTCCTGGATTTTTTTTCTCATTTTGTCTCTCATAGTAGAAGTGTACCTATGATGAAACTTACAGACTCTTTATTTCTTGATTTGTTCTGTTTTGTTTGATCTCATAGCTATTAAATAGACATAATGTGTAACCTGTTGATTGAGATTACTACCAAACTTTTATTTTGCATATTAAACACAGAGATATTCATGAGGGATGTCTTTACATGAGCTCAGTTAAATACACACTGAACTCCGTCCTGCTCATGCTTCATTCCCTACATTCTATTCCCTACATCTCAGTGCTCTGTATATTAGCCACTGCTGTTGTTTTATTTTTCTTAATTATAAATAAACATATTTCTGAGTTCCTTAAGTTGATATACACTCAATTAGCCTCCACTCTTCTGCAGTAGTTGTTGGAACATGATGCAGATTTCCTTTCATTATTGTTATTATTATTTTTTATAATCTCTGCATTATGTGGCGGTTAAAATCGAACCTGCAGCAGATTTTTCCGACCAGTACCAGTTTGTTCATATAAATAATCTAAGGTCTAAGCTTTCAAAAGTGAAGTATGGAGTGCCTCAGGGGTCAGTGCTTGGCCCACTTTTATTCTCTCTGTACATGCTGCCACTAGGCTCAGTTATTCGTAAACATGGCATTAGTTTCCACTGCTATGCAGATGATACACAGCTGTACATATCAGCCAAACCTAATGACAGCCTTACAATCAACAAAATTGAGGACTGTGTAAAGGAAATAAAAGATTGGATGTTATTTAATTTTCTCTTACTTAACTCAGATAAAACTGAGGTTCTATTAGTGGGACCTAAGGCTGTGAGAGACAGGTTGGCTACATCTATCCTAAATCTAGATGGCTGTCCAGTATTGCCCAGTCCCATCTGTAAAAAAAACTTAGGGGTCACATTTGAATTCAGATCTCTCCTTTGATGCGCACATTAGCAGCATCACTCGAATTGTTTTGTTTCAATTACGTAATATCGCTAAACTTAGAAATATCCTCTCTTTTAATGATGCAGAGAAACTTGTTCATGCGTTTATAACCTCAAGGTTGGATTACTGTAACGCCTTACTTACTGGATGCTCTAGTAAATCTATAAATAAACTTCAGTTAGTTCAGAATGCAGCCGCCCAGTGTTAACTCGAACTAGAAAATTTTTATCATATCACTCCTGTTTCTATCATCACTACACTGGTTACCAGTCAAATTCCCGCATTGATTACAAAATACTTTCTCAATAACTTATAAAGCTCTACATGGCCTGGCCCCACATTATCTGAGAGAACTCTTAGAGTTTTACATACAACTCGTCTACTTCGTTCGCAGGGTACAGGACTTCTTTTAGTTCCTAGAATTAAAAAAGTCACAGCCGGGGGAAAAGGCTTTCTCATACATGGCCCCCCCAACTATGGAATAAACTTACCACTTTTGTTCGAGACTCAGACACTCACCAAAGTTTTAAGTCTAGGCTAAAGACATACTTATTTACACACAGGCTTTTAACTAGATTTAGACCGGGATGCATGGCTGGGTCACTGGGGCCGGAGTCTGGAGTCATGTCTGACCTGCCTGTCTTGTCTGTTAGCCGGAGTGTCAAGTGGTCGGTCTGGCTGAACATGGGCTTCGGTCTTCGTGATCTTGACTCATGCATCCTTTGCCTTAGACTAAGGGCAGAGCTGGGGGTTCATAGTCAAAGAGTCTTATGGTGATCAGAGACGTTGGGTTGCTGTCCTTCTGCCTCCAGTTGGGGTTTGCCGATGTCTCATGTGATCCCTCTTGGCTGTGTTTTCCTACCAGTTCTCCTCTTTCTAGCTATGCTGCTATAGCTAATGCTGCCGGGGTCTCATGCTACACATGGCATCAGTGATTGTTAATAGGCACTGTGCTCTCAATCAAAAACTAATTACATTTACTGTTTTCTCTCCGAGCTGTGTTCTGGTACCAGTTCCTGCCCCACACATGATGTTCATCCGCTGCAGCTTCACTCAAGCTGCTTCCATCATCAGCTCCAGTCCCATCATACCCAGGCTAATGCCGATGTGCATATTTCACATTTTATTCGAACTTTGACTCCATGACTTTAGTTTCGTTCTTAGATTTATCATCTACGCCGCCCAAGGAGGTTGGGTCCCTTTTTGAGTCTTGGTCTTCCCAAGGTTTCTTCCTATAACACTCAGGGAGTTTTTCCTTGCCACTGTCACCCTAGGCTTGCTCAATTTGGGTTTGGACGTAGTTATTAGGAGATAATCTAAACTTGTAAAGTTGCTATATAAATAAATTTGACTTGACTTGACTCTCATCTTTCTAAGTAGGAGAACTTGCACAATCAGTGGCTGACTAAATACTTTTTTGCCCCCCTGTACATCTATCATGCCACATTGTGTAGAGGATCAGTGTTAAAAGGTAAATAAGTTAAAAGTAAATAAATAAATGAAACAGGCTATTGACAATATTCCTTCACATAACCACAGTTAAAAAGGTTTCCAAACATCAAGTCAGTTGTTTAGCCCAGTCCAGACACTTTTTTTTTTCTTTGTTTGTTTTTTAAGCAAAGAAGAGGTTCTTCTAAGCGTGGTGGTTGTTAGAAGTACCTGTCAAGTATGTGCACTAAATTACTATGACATATTGATTTGTTTTTGCTATACAGATTGGATCACCATTATTTAAAAATCCTACAGACATACATTGTGCACCAAAAGTCTGAGACCACTAGTGAAGGTGCTTCTATTTGCATACTTCTCTGAATTACTACGATGTTTTTCATTACAAATTATGTAATCAGCATAACATCTGGAGTTGAATCTTTGGAAAGAATCCTTATTGAATTGATTAGTGTTTGGTGTGCCCTTAGAGCTAGCATGGACATAAAAAATCTGATGATCCATGTTATCCCAGCATGATTTCGCAGTACCAAAGAGTATCATGTGACATTGCTGAATGCTTGGTTGTCTGTGTCTTTAAGTACACATGAAAGCTTGATGGAGGTTAGGTGAGGTGACAGCAAGGTGACTGTCCATGACACTCAGCACTCAATCTTGTTCTTGATATTCTTTGGTCTTCAAGTAACTGTAGCAAAGCTTTGAGGTGTGTTTTGTTTTTAACCTGCTGCAGAATCCTTCCCCAGAGATCCAAGCAATTATTTTCATTAGTCTTGTCAGACTGATGGACCCTACTGTACATCAGGAACAGGAATACATTTCAATTTCGTTGCAAAGAATAATTGTTAATAAATTGATCCTTTCATTTTATCACTTATATTTATAACATACAGTGGGGCAAAAAAGTATTTAGTCAGCCACTGATTGTACAAGTCACTTTCCTACTTAGAAAGATGAGAGAGGTCTGTAATTTTCATCATAGGTACACTTCAACTATAAGAGACAAAATGAGAAAAGAAATCCAGGAAATCACATTGTAAGATTTTTAAAGAATTGAATTGTAAATCATGGTGGAAAATAAGTATTTGGCCCACTGTATGTTATCGGATCATGAAACAGTGTCTCCTGCTGACATAGACGAACAAGACAAGTTCCTAGATTAGTAGTCACAATCAATCCCATAAGCACCGAGGTCCAGATTATATTTTTTACATCTAAAGATAGAATTGTGAACTAAATACAATTGGATAAAAACAGTGGTTGAGATCTCCTGCATGCTTAATTCAGTTCAGATCAGAATTTTGAGAGAGGGTGTGTCGCACAAGCACAGAACCCTAAATCATAAACAATTCCACTTACAGCAGTTGGACTTTACACACGTTGGCAGCATCATACCATTTAGTAAGACAAAGCAAAAACCATTATGCACTTGTCTGTAAGAAACATTCAAAACAGTAACTTGGTACAGCTTCTGGAGTAAAGGCACTTGTTTGAAACATGTTAAATGTGTGTGCTATGGCTATGATGAAGGCTAGGCTGTTTCGTTCATATTAGTAGGAGAGATAACACCACACAACATTACTTATTTAAAAAACAGCTTATTTAGGCAACAGTATCAGTAATAACAGGCCTACAAACCATTTAAATGCCAATTTGGAAGCAAACAGCTAAGACTAGACAAGGCTAATAACAAAACAGATGCTAACGTGATATGCAAATCCAGTGCTAAGACAAACACAGATGCTAACAGAGATAGTGCCAAGACAGTGTTAATATAATCACTGAGATTACTGGTAATTGTGAACATAGAAAATTATATCAAAAAGGATACAACTCATGAAACAGAAACAGGAACACACAAGACAGGGAACAGTACATGGAACATAAACAGACAAACCATCACATATGAGCAACAGGAGTAACAGGAACCACCCAATGAGGTATGTGAGACAAGGAGGTGAACTGAAAGGAGGGCTTACATAGAGAAAGTGTGGCCGGCTGTAGTTACACAGCCTGCTGTAGAAAAAGAAAATGGACAGAAAAGAGCCATGTAGGCTAATGCTTGCAGTATAATGGTGTTAGCTTGTGATGCTCTTACTCTCAAGCATTTCTTTATTTTTATAGCTAGCTAAGCTAACTCTGAGCCAGTGATGTAAAAGACAATGAGCCTATTGGTGACCCGGAATGAACCCTCTGACCTCCAGGCCCATGTAGATCTGGCTATTTGCCTGGAGGGAGGCCTTCGTGAACGCCATTTGCAAAGGGCTGCACATCCGGTCCAGGCACCTACGCCAACCTGTCCTAGACCCACACCTTCAGAGGCCCCCGTGCTCCTGGCTCGCCATGGGCCTTTCCCCTTTTGAAGCATCCTTGGGATTTCAATCCCCACTCCTCCCCGAACACGAAGTATTACCTGGCTGTTCCATCTGTTCAACACCATCTCCATCTGCGCCACTGTCGCAAGGTTTGGAGGGTGGTCAGAACAGCCCTTTGCAAGGCCCATGGTTCCACCCAGTGCTGTCTGGTTATCCTCCCGGAAAATTTCTCTTCACACGGAGACCAGGACATTGGCACCTCGGTTTATTGGTCCCTTTCCTATAATCAAAATTATTAATCCCACTTCTGTTTGCCTCAAGCTACCTAGACATATGCATATCCAGCCCACATTTCACATCTCTCAAATTAAGCAGGTTATCTCCTCTGGCCTGGTCATCCATGCTTAAAATGCCAGCTCTTCCTCCCAGATCTCACCAGATCATCAGTTCACGTTCCTTTTTGCTGCCATCTCCACTGTTCATCCACCTCATCTCACCAGATCTCTCTGTCTGTTTTCTGGATACTCAACCTCTCCAAACCTGGTTCCACAGGTTCGCCACACTCCTCCTCCTGTTTACCTGTTCTTCTCTGTCCATGCACCAGCCACCAGCTCCCTGGACTCCTTCAGTTTCTCCACCTGTCGTTTCATTTTCTCTTTTAAGTTATGTTTAATAAACCTTTTGATTACCTGGTACCTGGTTGTCCATCTGTGTATCTGTATTTGGGGCTCCTCCAAATTATATCTGGATCTTAGATCCCTAACATACGCAGCCACATAATCAGTACCTCGATGTGACACACTCCATCTGTAAACTGCATTAGAACTATCTGTGACCTGTGTCAAAGTAGCATTTTCTCTATCTGGACCAGACAGAATAGCTTTCATTGGCAAGCCACTAATGAGTCTTGGATGCCCAACAAACTCTTGCTGGTTTGTTTGTCCCTCTTCAAAGCACTGTTGCTAGGTACTCACCACTGCTGATTGGGGGCATGTTCCAACTTGTCTGGCCATTACAGCTGAAGGTTGGAGTTTTATTTACTGTAATATTGTCACGCTCGCTGGCCACCACGCCAGCGTCACCTGCGCACGTCACATCACACGCACCTGTTCCTCATTTCATCATCACACCCACACTCTATTTAATCCGCACTCACCTCACTCTCACCGCGGATTATTGATGTCGGTTGCGTCCCTACGCGCTGTTCCCCGTCTCGCTTCCCAAAAGCACGCCGTCCGGTCTCGTCCATGCCGTCCTCCGCAGCCCTTCCTCCATCCCCAGGTTTGGCACATTAGGTTCACTTCCTCGTTTTTTTGTGTTTTGTTTCATACCGTTTACGTTTACAGCCCTCGCTTTAAGTTTTTTCGTTATACAACACCCGTTTTCAGTCCTCGCCTGTTCCTTTCGCTGTGTCTGCCTTCGTTTTGTTTGTTTGTTAATAAACCACTCCTTTGCTTTTGAACCTGCATTCATCTCCTGCTTCCCCCATTCGGCTCACTCACGCCGTTACCAGAAGGCCCTCTTCTCCTATACTCCCCAGCCTCCTCGCCTTCTTCATTCCTGCTCTCCTCCGGGTTTCTCTCTGGTTGCTCGTCGGGTGCTTCTTTTGTCTGTCTCTACTTGCTTCGCCAACCGTCTCCCGTCAGAGGGCCTTCCCAAAGGCCCCACGTCTCGTCAGAGGCCTTCCCCAAAGGCCCACGTTTCGTCAGAGGCCTTCCCAAAGGCCCCCGTCTCGTCAGAGGCCTTCCCAAAGGGCCCACGTCCCCTCGTCAGAGGCCTTCCCAAAGGCCCACGTCTCGTTCCAGGAGGCCTTCCCAAAGGCCCACGTCTCGTCAGAGGCCTTTCCCAAAGGCCCACGTCTCGTCAGAGGCCTTCCCAAAGGCCCCCCACGTCTCGTCAGAGGCCTTCCCAAAGGCCCACGTCTCGTCAGAGGCCTTCCCAAAGGCCTGCACGTCTCGTCCAGAGGCCTTCCCCCAAAGGCTCCATCCTCCTCAGAGGCCCCCTCCCAAGGCTCCCATCCTCCCTCAGAGGCCTTCCTTCAAAGGCTCCATCCTCCTCAGAGGCCTTTCCAAAGGCTTCCATCCTCCTCAGAGGCCTTTCCAAAGGCTCCATCCTCCTCGAAGGCCTTTCCAAAGGCCTCCCATCCTCCTCAGAAGCCTTCCTAAAGGCCCTCCATCCCCCCCGCAGAAGCTTTCCAAGGCCCATCCTCCTCAGAAAGCTTTCGCCAAAGGCTCCATCTCCTCCTCAGAACCTTTTCCAAAGGGGCTCCATCCCTCCTCAAGAAGCCTTTCCAAAGGCTCCATCCTCCTCATCAAGCCTTTCCCAAGGCTCCTCATCCTCGTCAGACGCCTTTCCCAAGGCCCGAGTCTCGTCAGAGGCCTCCCCAAAGAAAGGCCACTGCCCTCCACAGACTGCACCCGTCTGAGCAAGTTCTCCCTTCCGCGGAGACCCCGTCTGAGGCCCTTACTAATGGCCGCAACCCCCCCAGAGAAAAACCGTTCGGAGATTGTTACCTCCCTCCTCCATGAGAACCCAAGTCGTCGCCGCTTCTGCTCTCCAGCATCCCGTAGTCGGGCCTCTGCCCTCAAGCATCACGTCGTCCACTACTCTGCCTCTGGCAGCCCTCTACGTCGTCCCACGACTCTGCTTCGGCAGCAGCCTCACGTCGTCCACGACTCTGCTCGGGCAGCCTCACTGTCGTCCACGACGTCTTGGCTCTGCTCCCTGCACCCCCCCCCCCTCACGTCCCGTCCACGACTCTGGCCCCCGTTCCGGCAGCCCCTCCACCGTCCCCCCCCCCGCTCACACGACAAAAACGACTCTGCTCGGCAGCCTCACGTCGTCCACGACTCTGCTCGGTCAGCCTCGACGTCCGTCGACTCCGCTCTCCAGCTACCTCCAGTCCACGCCTCTGCTGTCAAGCAACGCCTGCCTCGCCTCTGCTGCCAATCAACGCCTTCCACTCGGCCTCTGCTGCCTCAAGGCAATAACGCCGCCTCGCCTCTGCTGCCAACGCAACGCCGCCTTCCCTTCTGCTGCCCCTTCAACGCCGCCCTCCGCCGCTGCTGCCAAGCACGCCGCCTCGGCCGCTGCTGTCAGGACATCGCCGCCATCCTCCCGCTGCTGTCGCAAGCATCCGCCGCCTCGCCGCTGCTAGTCAAGCATCGCCGCCTCGCCGCTCGCTGTCAAGCATCGTCCGCCTCGCGCTTGCTGTCAAGCATCGCCGCCACCTCGCCGCTGCTGTCAAGCTTGCATCGCCGCTGCTGTCAAGCTTCGCCGATCCTTTTCCGCTGCTTGTCAGACATCGCCGCCGTGGGAAAAAGCTGCTGTCAAGCATCGCCGCCAGTTTCTCCCTCCTTTGTCTGTTCCAACTCATCTCCGCCTCGCCCCGCTAGCTGGTCAAGCATGCGCCGCCTCGCCGCTGCTGTCCAGCATCGCCTGTCCTCGCCGACTCCTCGGCAGCATCGCCTCTCAGCCTCGACCTCTGCTCGCTCCTCTCCTATCCAGCCGTCAGACTCTGCTCGTACCCCCTCCAGCCGTCTGCTCCCTCTGCTCGTCCTGCTCTCCAGCCGTCGACTCTGCTCTTCGTCTGCCTCCAGCCGTCGACTCTGCTCTTCTGCCTCCCTCCGTCGCACTCTGCTCGTCTGCCTCCAGCCTTCTTGCTCTGCTCGTCTGTCCTCCACGCCGTCTCGACTCCTTGCTCGTCTGCCTCCACCGTCCGACGTCGCTCTTCCGTCTGCCTCCATAAAAAGTTCCGTCGACCTCTGCTCGTTTGCGGGGGGCCTCCAGCCGGCGACTTGTCTGCTCGGTCTGCCCTCCCAAGTCCGTCGACTCTGCTTCGTCATGTCCTCCTAGCCGTCGACTCTGCTCGTCTGCTCTCCCTCGTTCGTCCTCCAGCTCGTCTGCCTCCTGCCCCGTCTGCTCCCCTCCTCGTCCCCCCCGACTCCGTCGCTCCGTCCGTCTGCTTAGAGTCGTCGACTCCGCTCTCCAGCGTCGCCTCATCGGTGCCTCCACCCCTCGTCCCGACCGAACCGGCCCGACTGTTTGGCGGCGTCCCCCCTCCTAGGGTCCGCCCCCGCCCGCGAGGAGACCCCCCCGAGACAGGACTTTTTGCGACCGGGAGGGCTCTCTTTCTGGAGTCCTAGCTCCGTCTCGGACTCCTTGGGGGGGGGGCTCTTTCACGCTCGGCTCGCTGGCCACCACGCCAGCGTGCACCTGCGTCAACCTGGCCCCGCACGTCACATCACACGCACCTGTTCCTCATTTCATCATCACACCCACACTCTATTTAATAATCCGCACTCACCTCACTCTCAACTCCGCGGATTATAATTGATGTCGGTTTTTGCGTCCCTACGCGCTGTTTCCCCCGTCTCGGCTTCCCAAAAGCACGCCGTCCGGTCTCGTCCATTCTCGTCCCGCCGGCCCCTCATCCTCCGTCCCAGGTTTGGGCACATTATTAGTTCACCTTCCTGCCGCAAAACAAATTGTTTTTTTTTTTCATACCCGTTTTACCGCCTCAGCTTAGTTTTCGTTATAACACCCGTTTACCAGCCTCAGCCCCTTAGTTGGTTTTCCCCCCCCTAGTTTTCGTTATACACCCGTTTTCAGTCCTCGCCTGTTCCTTTCGCTGTGTCTGCCTTCGTTTGTTTGTTTGTTAATAAACCACTCCTTTGCTTTTGAACCTGCGTTCGTCTCCTGCTTCCCATTCGGCTCACGCCGTTACAAATATCTTCTGAGGCTAGAATTACTGACTCAGTGAGGCAACCAATCAGAACACGGAGGGGGTGTGGTTGTATAAATTTTGAATGCAGCAAATATGGTCATTGCTTCAAAAGCAAGCAGCCACAAGTGAGATTGCTGTTACAGCTGTACTTACCACTTTATTTAGCAGTTTTCACATCCATTTGAGGGATAGCTGAGCTGCTGCTTTCAAAGCAGTGAGCATTATTCACTGCACTCAACTTTTTTGCAACTACACCCCCTCTATGGCCTGATTATTCACCTCACAGAACCAATTGTGTGTATTACTGCCCACAGAAGATATTTCAATAAATAAAGTTCCAAACTCCATTACAATTTGGCCCTTGTCAAATCTGCTCAGATACTTACACCTACCTATTTCTCAAACATCCCACTAATCAACTATGAGAATAATTTCATCATTTGCTATACCAGTTCTGGACATGCAGCTGACAAGCAGTTGTAATTAAATAACCAACTTATTCAATATGTGAGTGGTCCCAATGTTTTTCCTCATCAAGCTATGAATATTTGAACTAATGCTTGCATAATTATTAATACACTTGTTTGTTTGGTTTATTTAACATCACTTTCAGCATCAATGGTTATTGAACGGCAGACACAAGGTTACATCAAAACTAGTCATACATACACAGATCGGGCAAGTTAAGCATAATCAATTAACTTAATGCATGTCTTTGGACTGTGGGTGGAAACCGGAGCTCCAGGTGTAAACCCACGTCGACATGGGGAGCACATGCCAACTTCACACAAGCGGAGTCCGAGGTCGAGGACGCTGGAGCTGTGAGGCAACCACATTATCCTCTGCGCAACTGTGACATTAGCAGACAAATGATTCAGGTATGAGTAGCCAGTAATAATGGTAATTGTTCATTACTGACAGCTGAAATTCATTTCGTTAATTAATACCATGATATACATTATTAATAATATTATTTACATTATGTACTATCTATTTGAAAACAAAATATGGTAAGCTACAACTTAGTTTTAAAGTTAATTAGTGATAAGTCTTGCAATAATTATAAAAACAGTTGCTGTTTTGTATTTTATAAAATGTTTATTATTAATTATTATGATTTACTTTTTTTTAAGTTACAAATATCTGATTTATTATCATTGACACTGTAATGTGGAGGCACCCTGGCCAGTGACAAATCAGCGACGTGATCAGACGTGACCACCTCAAAGAGAACTGAAACTCAGGAACATGCCAATGGTGTTGCCACGGGAAGGTTACTGATCTCCTGTTCCCACATCATCATATGAAAAACGTTTGGAACAACATGTTCTAGGAAGTCTAAAAGGGACAGATTGTACTGCATAAGCATTATTGATCTTTTTTCCTTGATGTTGTTTCCCACAATTGATCCATGTTTCAAGATAAATAATGGGTGTGAAGGTGACTATACATCTTTAAAACTTAGGGAACCTGTTACTTAAAATCAAATACATATTAATTATACATAATACATAATTACAAAGACTGAGCACCAATCTGTTAGGTGGGATCAAAAATGATAATGCTCTTATGATTAGGAGGTATTAAGTTTGAGTTCTACGCAACAAAAACTGCCTAGGCATGTAGGTAAGGGTATTTCAATCTACTTAATTTACGGGTGTGGTGGAATATTATATAGTCATTATAAATATGTTTATAGTAGGTTATTTTCTCTCTTGATGTCAAGTGATTTTAAGCCCATACCTTCATAGAACAGAGGCTGCTAACAAGCATGAGATGCCAAATTATGGACATTGATTATAAAAATATAATCTCAGACAGATAATACGTATTGTATGAAATCTAGGCAATACAAGAAAAATAAGGGTTGACATTAGTAGAGAATATTTTGGAGTTTTTAAACTTTCTACGCAGAGTAGTAAATACACACATTACATAATACAAAAAATAAATAAAACATTGAAGATGCCAGGGGTGCAAAGGTTTTTATATGATTAGCCTTGATTAATGTAAGGGATGCCTTTCATCAAACATTTACACAGTTTTGTAATAATAACCTCCATGTCAATCAAACAAATAATTACTTCTGTAAACTTTGTCTCTTCATCGTTCCTCAATACATATTTGTTGCCATTATCTTTATCACTTTCTATTTATTCTTGAATATTCTGAATTCATTTTCATATCAATAAGAGATTTTCATTTGTACATTAACAAGAAAGTTACTCCGATGCAGTAGATACTGATATGAAAAGGTTTTGAATAAGCATTTGGTTGAACCATTTAAGAGCCCCATTTTGAAACCAATAACCACATGTAACTCTTGAACAGACTGAACCATTTTAACAGCACTAGGTTACAGTATAAGTGAGATTATGATAGACAATGTCAATCATAATCTGATTGCTGTGTCACTTTGGAATTTGGAGAAAATGAACATAAATGTATGGCATTTAATCACATTAAATTGCCTTATGTTTAATCACAGCACGATTCTGACATATTGTGTTAGCTCAACTGAGTTTAAAATGTTCTGCAGCTGATATTTGTTTATACTCAGCACCTAGTGCCAACAATAGGCAACCAGCATTGATTTTTTCCAATGTCCTAGTGAAACCTTTCACCATGTTCATCACTGACTGATCAGCAAGATCAGCAGGAAAGAAGTCCAAGCAAGCATGCAAGAAATTGGTTTTCAGTGACATGCTGCACTTCATGTTTTGACATGCTTTAAACATGTTGTCAATCTGCTCAATGTAGTTTGGTGCTCTGTAGATTCCACGCATCCCATGCTGTTTGGCTCCACTAGTTCTTCAAACCTGTATCTTCATTCATCGCTTTAAAAAAAATTTGTATGAAGAGAAAGCAGAAATATCATTGTTGGGTTGTCAAGTGGTTTATGCACCACACTTTTCTGCCCTGGAATGAAATGCCTATGGTGTGGCTACTTATTTAATTAATTATTGTAATGTGATACTTTATCATGGCTATATTCACAAATGGACTCTTTCATGTGTACTGCATAGCTAATGGGTGCTGAAGGGTGGATATTGTCATTGTGTAATAGAACAGCTTTCAGGCTTAACTTTGATGAATCTATAAAAAGACACAATATTAGGGTGTCATGCACACTACCCAAACACCTAAACAATCCATCAGTTGCAGTGCAAAAACAGAGGTTGTCAACCTCAGTGAAGAAGTTTGTCAAATGTTCTTGATGGCTCTGAAATTTTTGTACCTGATGACAGCAAACCCCATCATTTCAACATCCACCAAGTAATTTTGCTTTATCTTTTAACAAATCTAAAACCCTGACCAGGTAATTTAATTCTGGTTGTGTGCCAGATGAGGATATCCAGGCATAAATGGTTAAACATCTGGATCAGGCATCTGGTATCTTCTGCTACTCTGGGTTCCATGTCTACTCAGAATGAAAAAGTGATATATCAATAAAGTATTTGTGTTTATAAAGTCTTTACCAGTGTTTATATGTTTAATTACATCCTGCCTCATTTACATAAAGGTATATGCTAAAGAAATAAACATTTTCATTGTTTTGTACTTACTCTCCTGAAAGCATGCCCTCTCCTCTTTGTAGATTGTACTCTGCAGAATCAGAAGAGGGTCTTTTTCAATTGTATGCTCGTAGTACTTGGTGTGGGTGAAACTAGCTGTGTGTGTGATGTTTAAAAAGACAGAAAATGACACATGGTGCAATTACACCAAATATTCACCCATTGAGCACTGCTTTAAATATGGCTCTGCTGCTGATAAACAAAAATAGCTTTTAGAGCGTGTGGTATCTGTGAACACAAAAAATACAGGCAGCTTTTTGTAAAGCATAAAAGACTGTACTTAATAACTATTTCAGTCTGCAGACTGAATGCATAAATAGCTCCTCTTGCATCAAGCCCAATTTTACATGGCATCATTCAAAATGTCTTGTAAGCTCTTAATGGCAGATGGGGTTGACTGAGAGCTAGTGTCATATGCAAAGTACAATGTGCCTCTGACACAGAACACATGGCAAAAGCTGCATAACTAGTGACACCATCATAGGATTATTTTTATCACGCAGAATCGGACATTTATTCTCTAGTCTTTTTTCAACATTGAACTGATTTATTCCAGTAATCTGATTAATTCTTGTAATCACATTACAGTTAGTGATTATGAAAAAAAAACTTCAATCACTACAGTTTCTGAGAAAAAAATATGAATTATTCATTAAGAATTTACAACAAACTTTCTCTACTTCTGCCTAGTGATGGGAGAAAGGATGCTTTGTGTAGCCTTGAGTCATCCAAACCAGTTGATTCAAAACCGCATTCAGTGTTTCAAAATGCTCAAAACCACGTGCCTTAGTGACATCTGCTGTCCAGATTTATACAACTGCCTCAGGAAAACCTAAAAAAACCTCCATAAAAAACAATGACCACAATGACTAGAATTTGAAAATGCATGTTCAGTTTTTATTTGAATAAAGCATTTAAAAAACTATTTTGCTGCTATCCTTGTGCAGCAAAATAAATCTTCCAAAGTTGCTACAGATTAATATGAGTTTTAGGAAGTAAGTTATAACTAAAGTAAGGAGTAATGGGATTACTTATTCCCATTCAAATTTTAAACACACTACTTTTCTGAGTAATTTCCCGAACATTGATTACTCTTTAGTCATAATTACATTCTTCTGCTATTTAAGCCCGAGTCTAAGAATAGCTCTTTCAGATCGTGAAGAGCCCATTGAGGTTGTTTAGGCATCTCACAAGAATGCCTCCTCATACACTTGTTTAGAAGGAGACCCCAGGGCAGATCTGGCACCTGCTGGCTGCTTTATATTCCACAGTTGGTTTGGAAACATCTGGGCATCCCCCAATAAGAGCTGGGAACTGTAGTATGGAACAGAGAAATCTGGATTGACCTTCTCTGCCTGTTGCCAACATGACCCTCACCAGGAGAAGTGAATGAAACATCAGACCTAGCTCTTGTGGCTGAGAGATAAAAGCCAGCTGCTTGAAACAGCAGGTTCAAATGGATTTGAATCCCCAGCTGAGCTTGCAACATGAATGCTGTGCAATGGTGTTAAAGAACAAGAGCTGGAATGGCGCCCTGCCCAGGGTCTACCTCTGACTGTGTCCAATGAATGGGCTAGAGTGCAGTCCCTCCGCCCTGAACATTACCAGGATAAGTGGGGTAAAAGGGGATTTTATTTTATTTTACACAAAATGTGTGTAATCATTCATTTATTCATTTTCAACTCATTGCCAGCACAGAGTGCAAGACAGGAACCAACTCTAGACAGGATGTTAGTCCATGGCAGGGCACATGCGGACACACACACACACACATACACACACACGCAGACACGCATGCACACACACATGGCCTAATGCATGTCTTTGCAATGTGGGAGGAAACTGGAATACAAGGAGGAGACACATGCAGACTTGGGGAGAACAAGCAAACTCCACACAGGTGAAGTCCATGCCAGGAATCAAACAATGGCTCTCTGTAGCTGTGAAAAGATATTGCTAATCCCTGTGTCACTGTGCTGTCCCAATGTTTATAATTTAATTGTAAAAAACGTTATACCAATCATTTTTAAGATATGCTGACTTACAGTATATGACCACAAATGTGTGGACACTTTTTCTAATTACTGATATCTGCTGTTTCAGCTACACTAACTGCTAACGACTTCATAATATGCAGCGACAGTCGCCTCAGTACAGTGAGTTGTACCGAACAACTCAGTGACTCTGAATATTTCATAAAAACTTTCAGAGGTTTCCAAGTCCCCAACAATTCAGTTCACCAGTTTTCATGAGTTGCCCTCCTAAACCAAAGTCCATAAAGAAATGGGTTGCCAACTTTGATGGAGACCCTGAATGGACACCCTTTAAGATGTATTGGAATCACAATTATTAGATGGGGTTTATTGTCCAACAACAGTGCCTGGTCATGATTCAATCATGTCCCAAAATCTAGATTAACTATTCTTTTGTAACATGTACAGTGAAAGACATTCTGTTCCTGAGAAGTGAAGGCAGTTGTAGCAGCAAAGGGGAACAACTGCCATACTAATTTGAATTACAAGCATTTGTCAATACACTGTAGACAAATATGACTGAAAATTGAAATCCAGATCAGTGGCTATTATATACTCAATTGTCACTGTGTCCTGTATTAGTGACTCAGTTACACAAAATCCATGAAACATGTAAACAGCTTGTGTCAGACGTGTTCATTAACTAATTTTCCTAAATTAATAATGGCAGCGAATTGATGGGCATTCAAATACATAGTGATGCCATGACAGCTATGTTGAGTGCAAGCAGAAAGTCACAGCAGTGCTAATTGGCAATGATAAAAACAATCATCATATGTTTCATTTATGTCTCCCTTATATAACATCCAAAGCCCAATAGATATTTAAGGATGTGATGAGACCACATCTGCTAGTATGACAAGCCTGAAAAGAGTACCTTCAAAGTGAAAGCCAACATCTGCACCTTGTTGGGAGCCAAGAAGCCTTGCTCATAACTGCCAAATTACATAAAGTCTGCAGAGGGTTTCCTTTGCCCACTGCAGAAGAACTGCTACAGTTGACTTTGTACAGATGACTGTGCTATTTCATTGGCACCAGTCCTGCCTTCTGGGAACAGGGAGAGAAGATATGAAATACCTGTATTCATTACACATTTCTCTCCAGCAAAGTATAGTTTCTCCTGTGATTCAAAACTGTAAGATTTTGCTTTCACTCAGGCCTGTTCTTGCAATTTAAATTATTTACAACATGTACAGTTGTAACCTACTTTCTTTCCTTTTATTCAAATATAATTGACAGGCATTGAGATAGCATTGAAAGATGCACCATAACAATGCAGAAGCATCACAATGACCTGGCAACTAAAAATGTTGGTCACCACTGGTCTTTTCCTTCATCTGTTTCTACCTTCATATGACCTAAGAGTACAGTATTACACAGTCTATAACACTGCAGAAGCAGTGTGAGGTAGTATTTGGTTGGGGACACTGCTAGAATAATATTTCAGATGAGCTTGTGAGATTGACCTGCAGAAAATGTAGTGTACTCAGGCTTTAACATAGTATGACCTTTAAAAGGTAGGCTGCCAGTTTTACTTTTATTATAAAACTACTTTAGATTCTAGACTACTTTGCCCACAGTATGCATTAGATGCCCGTTTTGCCTCTCCATGCCACTAGGAGCGAGCTGGACTGTTGTGTTTGTGCTGCTCCACTGGACTGCAGAGCAAGTGAAGAAGCCAGCTCATGTTAACAAGCTTCAGCTGGCTGGGACTCTATTTAAGCCAGACACTAGCCCTGTCATTTTGTGGGTTATTTTCTATTCATGCTCTATTTGCCTTTTGTCCCTAGTCTTGTGGTAGTTGCTGTTTCTCTGGATTACTCGCGTTGGCGACTGTTATCGCCTCCCTGCTCCTGTTATTTGATATCTTGCTTATGTGCTACATGTTCGTACTCTCCAGTTTACTCGTGCTCCTCGTGGTTTGCCTTAAGCTCATGGTTATTGTTGTTTTGTTTGGTTAGCACCCGATTCCTTCTGTTTTGTTATTTGTTGTATTTTCTCACCTTGCCGTTCTGCCGTGTTTTCCTTAAGTTTCTTACTTTATGTTCTGGTTTTGTGTTTGCCTCTGTTTGATAAATATCTTTAATTGTATTTAGGTTACCAGTACACATCTCCGTAACTGTCCTACACACCCGTTTTGTTACAGAATAACCCGCCTTAAAATGGAGACTGCAGGTTTTCTAATTTTTCCACCTGTGCACCTGTTTTCAAACCTCTCGGATGAAGCTCTACACTAGGCCAATACCAATAGCCTTGCTTTGGCCAATACTCAGGGCTGGGACCATCAGGGAGTTTTCCAGAATCTTGAGTTCAATTTTGGTGCTCCCTATGCTCAGTTGGTCTCCCTTTCTTGCCACCCTAAGTTACCATGTTTCGGCCGTAAATTGCTGGATTCCCAGTTCACCAGCTGTTGGAAGGTGTTGGCCAAGTACAAGCCAGCACCCCGAAGCTCTGTACTTGAGCACATTAGGTCCATACCTGAGCTGTTAGCGTCAACTAGCTCCGTCCTTGACCATGTTAGCTCTGTACCTGAGCCGTTAGCATTGACTAGCTCCGTCCTTGACCACATTAGCTCTGTACCTGAGCTGTTAGCGCTGATTAGCTCTGTACCTGAGCATGTTAGCTCCGTACTTGACCCATTAGCATCGACTAGCTTCGTCCTTGAGCATGTTAGCTCCATACCTGAGCCATTAATGTCGACTAGCTCAGTCCTTGAGCACATTAGCTCCGTACCTGAGCCGTTAGCGCCGACTAGCTCTGTTCTTGAGCTTGTTAGCTCTGTACCTGAGCTGTTAGTGGCAACTAGCTTTGTAGTTGAGCATTTTCTCTTCATACCTGAGCCATTAGCATCGACTGGCTCCATACCTGAGCAGGTTAGCTCTGTACCTGAACCGTTAGTATTCACTAACTTCCTACCTGAGCACATTAGCTCTGTACCTGAGCCCACAATGTCTCTTAGCAAAACATTTTGAGCCAGTTGCACCAATCCTGGCACCACAGACATTTGCGATGAGGACGTCGGCGACCAGTGCCAGCTTTGAGGACGTCAGCGACCAGTGCCAGCTTTGAGGACGTCAGCGACCAGTGCCAGCTTTGAGGACGTCAGCGACCAGTGCCAGCTTTGAGGACGTCAGCGCCAGTGCCAGCGCCAAGAACGTCAGCGCCCGTACCTGCGCTGAGGACATCAGTGCCAGAGGCCGGTTGTTCCAGTGAGGCCTGCCCAGAGGCCGGTTGTTCCAGTGAGGCCTGCCCAGAGGCACGTTGCTCCAGTGACACCTGCCTAGAGGCTGGTTGCTCCAGTGAGGCCTGTCCAGAAGCTGGTGCTTCCCGTGAGACCTGCCCTGAGGCCACCCGCTCCTATGAGGTCTCCTCTGATCCATTTTGTTATTTGTTGTATTTTTTCGCCTTGCCGTTCTGCCACGTTTGCCTTAAGTTTCTTAGTTTATGTTCTGGTTTTGTGTTTGCCTCTTTTTTAATAAATATCTTTAATTATATTTGGGTTACCTGCGCACATCTCTGTAATGATCCTATGCACCCGTTTTGTTATAACTTTAGATTTCATCACCACACAAAGTATATCATTGTACACTCATGCGCCCAAATTCAAATATAAAACATGCTGTTTCTGACACATAAAATTCAACTATTCATACTTTTTGTTGGTAATAGGTATGGACAATTGATAAAACAACAACATAAATATTAAATTGATTAAAATCATGATGACTACATGAATGTATCAACTTCATTACTTACTGAATTTTTTTTAATTAGGTATGGCAAATATTATTCGATGTGTTGTGGTCTTTATTGTTAGCAACAGAATGATGGGGACCATTGTTAAATATGGCTTTTAGGTAAATTACCTTAATTCTACACTGATGCTGCCTTAGTGGAAAGAGCAGTGTCAGAGGGCCTGGGTTCAAACCTGGATGGGGCTTACAATGTGAAGTTTGAGAGGTATGCTTATGGAAAATCCCCCTGCCACTGAGGGAATATTCTTTCTGTTAGTTAAACGGGGAGAATTGCATCAGGAACGGCATCTGGCATAAAACCTTTGCCAAGGCTAATATACATGATCCACTGTGTGGACCCCTAATGGGAGATGCTGAAAGAAGATCATCAACAGTGTAATTTTACAGAAAGTTAACCTTAAACTAAATTGTATTTTATAAAGAACAACATTTTATTAGGACAATTTTGTTTCACTGTTTTTGACAACCCTGTATTGCAACTCCCCTTATCCAACACAACAGTACTTTTACAGACTGCACAGTCTTCTTCTATAATGCTTAATATGATTGAGTTAAGACAGGGCATGGAATCTGAGGAATACAGATTGTGTCCCGATCTTCCAAGATCTTTTGTCCTCACTTGTGATTTCTAGAACCTTACTTGAGAACACTTTTCTTCAGCTCCCAATAGGGTGCAGGGGATGGAATTAGTGAGATGGAATGGCCATATCATAAGCTTATTCATGAATATTTGAGAATGTTTAATCTGACTATTAAACCTTTTGCCACATGGCATCAGAAGTGCAAATATGATTCAACTTGGCACTTTTTCATAAGAAGCTTCTTTCTTGCCACCCTGCCATACAGACAGGCTTTATATATGGCTTGTAAGAGTGCTGTACCATGCACAGATTGGCCAATCTCAGCCATAAAACTTGTAAGTACAGTGGTGTAAGTACAGAAGGCTTGTCGAGAACCAAAAACAACTTACTGAGCAAATAAAGCAAATAAATTACTGAGCAAATAAGGAATAATGTAAATTGAATTCATCAGTTCGAGACTCCCAGAAAATCCACACTGCATAAGGCATTATATGCATTGATGGAGTTGTATTGTACAGGTGCTCCTTGATTTACGATTGGAATATGTTTAGGCAAATTTATCATAAATTAAATGTATCACGAACCGAGGACTTTAAAGTGTTTGATAGAGTGGTCTACACCATATCATAGCGGAGCCTATGATAAGTAATGATGAGTAAGTTATTTTTTAAGAACATTAACCTACAGTTGGATAAATCATTAACACAAGAAATTATTGAAAAATCTCATGTAATTTAGTCGAGTAATGGATTGAAAGTGAAAAGTAAAAGAAAAACACTTACTCTATTGGTGAACTCAGGGTGCTAGCATAGCTGCTAATGCTAACGGCAACCTGTGTTCTGGATCATTCATTTCTTGTTTCCCTTTAGGGTAGCAGTCAAAAACAACCCTTTCAAAGTCCCATGGAGACTTATTTGCACTAAGAATACAGTATTGTAGATGTAAAAATTAATGTAACATAACATAAATGTAACAAAGATATGTTCGTATTGTACCACATTTTCAGAAATGTATGTTGCTATATATTTATTTTACTCATGATTTTTGTATCTACTTAGATGAATTACACAGACACATGAAACTATCTTGAGTGAGATCCTTTTATTAGTTAGTGTAACTCCCTCTCGCCTTAGTTAGTCTGAGATCTGCTTGCAATTCCTTTAAGAACTATTCTTACTGCCCATTAATAAATATCTTTTTAATGAGCAGTTTTTTTGGTGTGCCTCTTTTTTCACCAGCGCTACATTGTTGTAGTTATTAATCCTTTTTGGCATAAACATTTTTCCCGGTTGTGCATAATTGCTATTTCTGTGGTCAGAAATGAAAGTGGTTTTTGCTCCCAAATTGTACTTGATATGAAAGGCTGTCACGACCATTATTAATTCCTTACCAGTGAACTGTCAGAGCCACTCTGGTTTTTAATGCAGATACAATTCCAAAGTAATATTTTCCTGATGTCAAGCATAACCTCTGTTAGAGTTTCAGTTTTATTTAACTTAAATCTAAGTTCTACTTTCATAAATGTCTACAATTATATTGATAATGAATTACATTCATTTACTCACAACATCTAACTCAGGGACATGGGCAATGATTGACACCACATGATTGTTGATGAATGAATTATTAATTAAAAAAACTGACTCATTTTTGTGTTAAAAATGCAGAAAGCAGTCATAATTTGGTCTGTGACGTGAGCATCAACTATTGTTGTATTCATTAAATTCATGATGAATAGTCCAACCTTGAGATAGGCAAATTCAAACAGTGGTGCTTGAAAGTTTGTGAACCCTTTAGAATTTTCTTTATTTCTGCATAAATATGACCTAAAACATCATCAGATTTTCACCCAAGTCTTAACAATAGATAAAGAGAACCCAGTTCAACAAATGAGACAAAAATATTATACTTGGTCATTTATTTATTAAATAAAATGATCCAATATTACATATTAGTGAGTGGCAAAAGTATGTGAACCTTTCAGTATCTGGTGTAACCCCCCCTGTGCAGCAATAACTGCAACTAAACATTACCTGTAACTGTTGATCAGTCCTGCACACTTGGAGGAATTTTAGCCCATTCCTCCATACAGAACAGCTTCAGCTCTGGGATGTTTTGGTGGGTTTCCTCACATTAGCTGCTCACTTCTGGTCCTTCCACAACATTTTCAATTGGATTAAGGTCAGGACTTTGACTTGGCCATTCCAAAACATTAACTTTATTCTTCTTTAACCATTTTTTGGTAGAACGGCTTGTGTGCTTAGGGTCATTGTCTTGCTGCATGACCCCCCTTCTCTTGAGATTCAGTTCATGGACAGATGTCCTGACATTTTCCTTTAGAATTCTCTGACATAATTCAGAATGTATTGTTCCATCAATGATGGCAAGCCGTCCTGGCCCAGATGCAGCAAGACAGGCCCAAACCATGATACTACAACCACCATGTTTCACAGATGGGATAAGGTTCTTATGCTGGAATGCAGTGCTTTCCTTTCTCCAAACATAACGCTTTTCATTTAAAGCAAAAAGTTCTATTTTGGTCTCATCTGTCCACAAAACGTTCTTCCAATAGCCTTCTGGCTCGTCCACGTGATCTTTAGCAAACTGCAGACGAGAAGCAATGTTCTTTTTGGAAAGAAGTGGCTCCTTGCAACCCTGCCATTCATGCTATTGTTGTTCAGTGTTCTTCTGTTGGTGGACTCATGAACATTAACATTAACCAATGTGAGAGAGGCCTTCAGTTGCCTAGAAGTTACCCTGGGATCCTTTGTGACCTCACCAACTACTACACACCTTGCTCTTGGAGTGATTGGAGTGATCGACCATTCCTGGGGAGTGTAACAATGGTCTTGAATTTCTTCCAAATTGTTTAGAGATGGTTTTGTAACCTTTTCCAGCCTGATGAGCGTCAACAACTCTTTTTCTGAGCTCCTCAGAAATCTCCTTTGTTCGTGCCATGATACACTTCTACAAACATGTGTTGTGAAGAGCAGACTTTGATAGATCCCTGTTCTTTAAATAAAACAGGGTGCCCACTCACACCTGATTGTCATCCCATTGATTGAAAACACCTGACTCTAATTTCACCTTCAAATTAACTGCTAATCCTAGAGGTTCACATACTTTTGCCACTCACTAATATGTATTACTGGATCATTTTCCTCAATAAATAAATGACTATGTATAATATTTTTGTCTCATTTGTTTAACTGGGTTCTCTTTATCTACTTTTAGGACGTGTGTGAAAATCTGATGATGTTTTAGGTCATATGTATGCAGAAATATAGAAAATTCTAAAGGGTTCAAAAATTTTCATGCACCACTGTATGTGGTGTATTACGAAACAAGCCATTAATTCTATTTGTTATAATGCAACAATAAATAACTTGACTGAAGCAGTCCAACTTGATCATATGAACTATGCATTGTGCTCTAATTTACTTCACAGTCTCACAGGTTCCTGCTCCCACCTCCATCCTTTCTATTTCTAGTTCAGAGCCATGTTCACCCATCGGTATAGGGTGTTGGGTAAGTATTTAATAAATCACATTTATTGCTGTACTTGCTATTAAATGTTATAGCCTGCCGAGTGAAAAATAACTCATGAGTAGTACAAGAAAAAGATCATATTTACACATTTATTTTACACATTTACAATCAAAGCTGATGACCATTTAAAAAATAAGAAACCTTAGATTAATTTAGGATACGTTTTTTTAAAGGTTTGTTCACCGAGTCTGACTAGATAAAGCTTGAAAATGGTCAAACCTGTAGCAAGAATCTCTCATTGAAACCCCAACGATAACAGAAATACATTTATTCTTAATTTAGCTAGTTCATAGCTAATAGCACATAAGCATGACAAAGCACCTTCTCCCTGCTCAAGAGTAGTATTTAATGGTTCTGCCTCTTTAGCACTATCCTCATTATCACCTGCAGACGGCTTAAATAAATCTATTAATTTCTTTGGTGTGCCTTTTTGCTAGATCGTTTCAGTTGTAATGTCAACTTCTACCTGCTAATATGGATTGTCGGGCCATGCAGTTGAAGCTAAAATTACCTATTGAATATCTGCATAGAGGCTATATAATGCTGGGGTTGAGAAAAAAGACTTAACCTCAATAGACCAGCCAACTTCCCGATGGCCAGTCCACTTCTAGATGTAGGGGCCGGGACCTATTTGACAGCACAGTGTACAAGGTGGGAACCAACACTGGACAGGGCATCAGCCCATCACAGGCACATGCACAAACTTATTCACTCACACTGGGACACATTACAGATGCCAGTTGACCTAGTGCATGCCTTTGGAATGTGGAAAGAAACTGGAACACCTGGAGGAAACCCAGGAGTGTGTCCCTCACACTTGTGCTGGAAAATTTAGTACCATGCCAACAGACGAGACCATGAAATGTTTATTTGTTTGTTTATTTATTCGGATTTATTTAACATCGCTATCAGCATCAATGGCAACAGATAAAAAAAGGTTACACTGAGAGCAGTCATGTTCACACTCCAAATTTAGTGTAACCAGTTAACCTAATGCATGTCTTTGTACTGTGGGTGGAAACCAGGGTACATGAGGTAACCCCATGCAGACATGGGGAGGGCATGCAAACTCGACTCCACACAGGAAGGAAACACCACCTGGGATTGAACCCAGGTTCTTCTTTCTGTGAAGCGATGGTGCTACCCACTGCCTTCCATAAAATGTAAAATATAATGTTTAAGGTTTCACTGATGGTATTCCATTATTAGAAGTAACAAACCTGTATAAAACTGAGAATAAATTAGAAGCCTTTTTCACTTCTTCCAACATCTTTGTGTATTCTCTTTTGAATCCTCTCAGCTGTATCTTTACTCTGTTTTTGCTGCTGGGTTTGTATGCCTAGTGAGCAAATGTTAAACATACTCTGCATAGCTCCGAGGCTTAACATTGACTTTAGGAAAGAGTACAAGCTGAGCACTTCATCATGGAGGCTTAATGGCATCTGAAGAAAAGACTATTTTTCAAGTCTGCTTGCTGTGAATTGATACCATTCTAGAGAGCTCCTACCACAGAGTGTTCTTGGGAAAGTTTCCTGCTATGGAATAAATGTTGTAACCATGCCAACACATTTGCCAGTTGCAGTTAATTCCGGTCTGTTTACTGTGTTCCTTATGAAGCTGCACTGATCACTGGGCAAAGTGTCCAATTAAAGTAATCCAACAGTGTATCATTTTATGCATTCCCATTCAATGCGCATCCCCATGTGGATGTATACCATGCATTAATATTAATGCTATAAATTTAAGAATAGCATGAAGCCAAAGCAACTAAAAGAGATGGCGAATCTATAAATGATTGAGAGGGCAATGGCAGGTCATCTTTGATGCTGTGCCTTCATTAGAATTTGCAGTACAACACACCTATTTTTCATGAGAGCAAGCCTAGGCAACTTGAGTTTCTCTCTTCAGCTAAGGAATATTTGTTTCTGAGAGCACGAATGATAGAAGACAGTTACTTCATCCATACATAAGCTTACACTTATCAAGCTTAGAGTGCCTGCACACAACAAAACTGTTAAGCAAAAATGTTAAACATTTAAAAAGGTGTAAATCTTCGTAAACATAACAGCTGTTAAATCCTATTGCATTCATTGTGAAATATTTTGTGAAATACCAGTCCGTTCACGCTGACATGAAATGAGTTCATGCAGCATTTTGTGATACTTTTTCTACAATGACACAAAATGCTCAGAATGGTGAAAATTACTTTGCCGGAAAAAAAAAGACTTTCCAGGATAATTCGATATCATGGGGGTAAGTCAGTTCTGCGTTGATTTCATTTCCATTTATCCATTGTGCAGCAGAAAAAGACTGGGTTGCCCACAGATGTCTCCAGCAATATTTTTTCTTTAAATGCAGTATCTTGTTCTGGTGGACAGAAGTTAAGAATGTTAATTTCTCACATTAAAAACAATGTATTTCTTATTGTTATGTAAAGACTGACGAGCCAAAACATTAGGACCACCTGCTTAATATGCTGTTAGTCCTTCATGTGCACATGTCAAGTTAATGGAACCACATGGGATGTCATATGTTGCCCTTGCACATCCGCAACACCATTGCTGGTTCATGGGTCATCCTTCCTCAGAACACTGTTGATGGGAACTCTGCTAACCAGCCCATAAGCCTTATTAGTTTACAGATGCTCCCACCCATTCCACTGGCCATGTCAATTTGGCCATTGTCATGGTCACTCAAGTCTTTACACCTGACCATTTCTGGGTCCAGTGTCTATCCAACACACTGGACTGGACACTGAGCCTCTAATATTAAGTTTTTTTTTAGTAAAATTAAAGTAAAAGTAAAATGAGTACTTCCAAATACTTTTGAATACAAATTTGGTCCCCACATTACATGTTCTGCTTTTCCCAAGCTGAATAAAATAAAAGATGTAAACAATGCCTCCAGGGGGCTTCAAATAAGGGTCACTCTAATGATGACTTTGATTAAAGCATTATGTGCCTCAGAAGGATGGTAATTCAATTATCTATTGTGGTACCATGCAGAAATGCCTCTCCCAATCAAATTAGGCTCTGAGTGTAGGGGCTCATGGAAGCAGGTGTTTGGTATCCTTCACCCACTGAGAACAGACATACTACTTCTTATCTGGTGGTTCTGCTATTAGCAAATAATCTGGAAAAGCAGTCATGTTTGTAATCACATTCTGTTTTCTTTGTCTTAATGCTTGTCTTTCAGAGCAAACTTAGTTTCTGCTTTGTCACTGTAATTATCATCATACTGTATGTGATGTGCCACCAAACATGATCATTTATCAGCAGGACTGCTTCATGTAGGCTTTTTTTTTTACTTCCTGGGCTGAAGCTGTGAGAAATGTGCCTTGAATATATAAAAACAATCACCAACACTGTTTGTTCCTCTGTTGTTCCTTTATGCAGATTTGCATTGGAGGTGATTAAATGAGTCAACCTGCGAACCGCAGACTAAGCAATTATACACGTCAAATGCACACATCATTTATTACGTTTAAACATACTAACCACATGCAATGTTGATGATTACAAGATGCCACAAAAAGAAATGACTTGTTAACAGTATTAAGTTATTCATTACATGAACAAAACCTATCACTTCAATGGGCTGGCCAGCTGAGTCTAAAACAAAGAATACAGATCACTACAAGGTCCTCACAAACCCAAAATGAGATGTGAATACAAATAAGCAAATATGGATTTCAAACAAGTGCACTTAGACATGTGCCTGAAGGTCAAGGGTATTGAAAATGTCAACTCAATGTGTGCCTACAACCCGAAACCATCTGATGGATTCTTCGCAAGACCACACAAACTGTAACTTTGCAATTGCAATCATGCATCACCTATATCAACAATGCCAATTATATACTGTTTTTACATTATGCAAATTAATTATCCCCAACTGTGCAACTACTGTGTGCTTGAGTTGTTCTCCATGTGAAATACTGAATAATTACCAGTCAAAATGCAAAATGAGAGCAGATAATCATTTACTTTTAAGGCTATTAGTGCTTTACACTTCCAAGTAATTTTTCTATAACTAAATCAGAAATGCTCACGACTGCACTATTTACTATTTAGTATTTATTATTTAGTTGAGGTGGGAGTAAGTCACAAATGTGCAAGTCTCAAGCAAGTCCCAAGATTACTGTGGTAATATTCAAGTACCTCAGTCAAGTTCTTGCATCAAGTCAAGCAAGTCTCACTCTAACATTTAAATCAAATACTGCATCCCTTCTTGAACTGTCGAACTCACTGTCCACTCTGTTGGGTATATTTGCTTCATTGCTCCACCTGGTAGATATAAAGTCAGAGACAGTAGGTCATCTGTTGTTGCACAGTTTGTTTTACAGTGGTTATTGAAAGTTTGTGAACCCTTTAGAATTTTCTATATTTCTGCAGAAATTTGACCTAAAACATCATCAGATTTTCACCTAAGTCTTAACAATAGATAAAGAGAACCCAGTTAAACAAATGAGACAAAAATATTATACTTGGTCATTTATTTATTGAGGAAAATTATCCAATATTACATATTAGTGAGTGGGAAAAGTATGTGAACCTCTAGGATTAGCAGTTTAATTTGAAGGTGAAATTAGAGTAAGGTTTTTCCAATCAGTGGGATGACAATCAGGTGTGAGTGGGCACCCTGTTTTATTTAAAGAACAGAGATCTATCAAAGTCTGCTCTTCACAACACATTTGTGGAAGTGTATCATGGCACGAACAAACCAGATTACTGAGAAAAAGAGTTGTTGATCAAGCTGGTAAAGGTTACAAAACCATCTCTAAACAGTTTGGACTCCACCAATCCACAGTCAGACAGATTGTGTACAAATGGAGGAAATTCAGTACCATTGCTACCTTCCCCAGGAGTGGTCGACCATCAAAGATAACTCCAAGAGCAAGGCGTGTAATAGTTGGCGATGTCACAAAAAACCACAGGGTAACTTCTAAGCAACTGAAGGGCTTTCTCAGAAGGGCTAATTTTATTGTTTTGAGTCCACCATCAGAAGAACACTGAATGGTGTGCATGGCAGGGTTGCAAGGAGAAAGCCACTGCTCTCCAAAAAGAACATTGCTGCTCGTCTGCAGTTTGCTAAAGATCACGTGGAGAAGCCAGAAGGCTATTGGAAGAATGTTTTGTGAATGGATGAGACCAAAATAGAACTTTTGGTTTAAAAGAAAAGCATTATGTTTGAAGAAAGGAAAACACTGCATTCCAGCATAAGAACCTTATCCCATCTGTGAAACATGGTGGTGGTAGTATCATGGCTTGATCCTGTTTTGCTGCATCTGGGCCAGGACGGCTTGTCATCATTGATGGAACAATGAATTCTGAATTATATCAGACAGTTCTAAGGGAAAATGTCAGGACATCTGTCCATGAACTGAATCGCATGAGAAGGTGGGTCATGCAGCAAGACAATGACCCTAAGCACACAAGTCGTTCTACCAAAGTTAATGTTTTGGAATGGCCAAGTCAAAGTCCTGACCTTAATCCAATCGGACTGTTGTGGAAGGACCTGAAGCGAGCAGCTAATGTGAGGAAACCCACCAACATCCCAGAGTTGAAGCTGTTCTGAATGGAGAAATGGGCTAAAATTCCTCCAAGCCGGTGTGCAGGAGTGATCAAAAGTTCCAGGAAACATTTACAGTAATTGCTGCACAGGGGGGTCACACCAGATACTGAAAGCAAAGGTTCACATACTTTTGCCACTCACTAATATGTAATATTGGATCATTTTCTTCAATAAATAAATGAGCAAGTATAATATTTTTGTTTCATTTGTTTAACTGCTTTCTCTGTATCTACTTTTAGGACTTGTGTGAAAATCTGATGATGTTTTAGGTCATATTTATGCAAAAACATAAAAAATTCTAAATGGCTCACAAACTTTCAAGCACCACTATATATGTTAGATGGAAGTGATGAAATGGACAATGAGAGTAGAAACAAGGAGGTGATCATAATAAAGTGATTAGAAAGTATATAAATTATTCATTTTCCCTGGTTATTATCACACTTTTCCTGGTCAGGGTTGTGGGGGCTCTGGTGCTTATCCCTGAAGTACACAGGGTGCAATGCCTAAGAATGCCGTGAATGCAGTGCCTGTGCCATTGTGGGGCAAGGTAGTGACTGGTGTTGCAGTGCTAGCTGATGATCCCCCCAACTAGCCTCATCTCCCTCAGATACAGCCAATCGTGTTTGCAACGGTCCGTGTGGTGCTTGACTACCGTTTTAGACCATTACCCAAGCGCCCTCAGATGGTCTTTCATTGCCATGTTATGTTTAAACGATCAGGATACTTACTTTATTGCACAATTTACATTCTCCTGACAGTCTAACAGAAGCTACATCTAGACATTCAGTGACACCTGCACGGATTGCATGAGAATGATTAACAAGATAATGATATGTAACATGTCCAAAGAACAACTAAAAGCTTTTTGTTTCAAAAGCAAAAGCACTTAAGGAAATACATGAACTACACAGTGACGATGTTTAGTTTGCATGGACTTCAGCGCCATCATCTGTTTCGCGAAAGAATGTGCAAGGGTTTGGTTCACCTTAGTGAGTTTTGCTAAATTAAGAGTCAGAGTTGCGTTTCATTGCAAGGACATTCCACTGACATAATATTACTGTATCTAATTAATTCTGCATCTCCATCTGACCCTATAACCATGATCTTAGTAACCTAAAGCTGAAGGCTTGGCTCTTTTGGTGTCTCATATCAAAGTTTTTGGTTAATAAATTCCATCAAAAGGTAAAACATGTAAAAAAAAATCATATCTTTCTATCCTCATGGGAACATTTGATCCCACTGTTTCAACATGTGTTGGAGTAGGAGTTGTCAGGTTTATGGTCTCATCATTGTAGAGAATTTCTATTGATATAATAGTAATATATACCTCCTCAACCACCTCCAACTTAACCTCAATAACTTAATGCAAAATCTTGTCTCTTTTACAAAAGAAATTTGCAGAATTTGTATATTAAAAGTGATTCCGTATGAGGGCTAGTAAAATTAAGTTCTTAAGTGTCCCCGAAGTATGATGTATGACATAAGGTGTTCAATGTAGCACATCCCAGCAAAGGTCACAGTAATAAAAATGAATTAGTATAAATATTGTAGTATAAATTAATGTGTGATATTTTTGTTAGCACAACCTATGTGTCTCACCCAACACAGAGTAGCATGTTACAGTGATATCTGGCACCCATACACTTGAGGATGAAGAAATGTTATTTAGTTGTATTATAGGTTTAATAATATTGTCCTAAAAAAGCTACACTGAATGATACCTGAATGTGGGAAACACAAGTGACCTTGTTACTCCAATAAAAGTTCAGTGGAACAGGATAAAATTGCTTAGGGATAGGTTATATTTTCAAGTTGCAAGGTGTTTGGTTTTTACGTAGATCATCCATTTCAAGCTTAGTCGAGTATATATGCATTCACAGATCACTTTATTAGGTACACCTCCTTGTTTCTACACTCACTGCCCATTTTATCAGTTCCACTTACCATATAGAAACACACTGTGGTCCATCTGTGTCTCTGTGTAGACTTAATGTGCTCACTCACTATGCACTCTATTACACACATCTACCATATTGCTGCACCTTGTAGATGTAAAGTCAGAGACAGTAGCTCATCTGTTGTTGCACAGTTTGTATTAGTCGTCATGTCAAAGTCAAAGTCAGATTTATTTCAATAGTTCTTTTCACAATGAAGCATCGTCTCAAACCAATTTTCTATTGCCTTCTATTATCTAACTCCTCTTAAATGGAGCAAGCCAAGGGTGAGCTGACAGTGGCAAGGCAAAACACCCTAAACATTATAAAGAAGAAACCTTGGGAGGATCAAGACTCATAAAGAAACCCATACTCCATGGCCGACTTAGATGATACACGTAAGAGTTAAACTTATCTATTTAATTTAGTTATCTAATTAATAAGTTTGAAGTAAACATTTAAATAAACAGAAGCCAAGTAAATATTAACAGAGAGAACACAATTAAAAACATATTATAATTAAAATAAGATATAATAATATGTATCCAAGAAGTTGAATCTGTTCATCTGGACATAGATTTTGTTGGAGAAATGTTTCGTCACTCATCTAAGTGACTTCTTCAGTCTCAGCTAGTTGGAAAACTTGCCCAATCTTATATAAAGCACATTTGCATAACGACTGGTACCAACACCATTGCATAACAATGGGACCGGTGATCAGTTTAATATGCAGATTGACATAGCCATTAACGACAATGGCCACGTGTGCCATTCACACAGGGTTGGGGAAGGACTGCGATGGCTCCGTTGTAAGATGGTGAGAGGTGTACTCTGAGGCCCCCTCCTCGGTACAGGAATGGACGTTCCCTTTTTACAAAAATGGCTTCTTTTACTCCGCGTTCAAACCATCGTTCCTCCCCATCAAGGATCTGCACGTCTTCATGCTTGAAAGAGTGGCCACTGGCCTGTAGGTGGGTGTAAACTGCAGAGTCTTGACCTGATGAGGTCGCTCTTCTATGTTGTGCCATTGGTTTCGCCAGTGGCTGTTTGGTTTCCCCGATGTACAATTCCTGACAATCCTCTTGGCACTTAACAGCGTACACTACATTACTCTGTTTGTGCTGGGGGACCCGATCCTTGGGGTGGACCAGTTTCTGGCGTAGCGTGTTTTGGGGTTTGAAAGCCACTGAGACGCGGTAAGACGCCCAAACAGTGCTCCAGCAGATCGACGAGAGGAGAACAACAACCGCAGTCTAAGCGTAAACCAGTGGTGATTCCATATGTGGCAGGAACATCGGAACAATTGAGACGCATATTTGCCAAACACCGCGTCTCAGTGGCTTTCAAACCCCAAAACACGTCGTCAGCTGGTGCCACCGTTCACTAATGTTTTGTCCCCTAGCCAGGACACCTCGTGGTGGGGGAGGCAGTGTTTTTTTGTGGGAACGTTTCCCCACGCCTCTCCCTGCAACTGACCTCATTGCGGTGTTGAGCCCCAACTGCTATCCTTCCTCCACAGCCATATCCAGAAACTTGCCTTCTCGGCCTCTTCTGCCAGCTCCTTGGTTGCCCTCTTCAGGCTTGCTCCGGTCATTCCCGCAGCACGGAGTAGTCAGACTGCAGACTCCCACGGGGTGAATGGTCACGGCCCAGCCTCCGCCTCTACACTCCTGTGCCAGGTCGTTGTACTTGGACCGCTTGAACTCATGTGCTACTTGTATTCCCTCCTCCCAGGGTACAATGATGAGGACTTTCTTGGCGGCCGTGGACCAATTACAACGTCAGGTCTTTGCGTCGTCTGTGTTACCTCAGTTGGGAAAATGAGCTTTCTGTCTAAGTCAACACGCATCTCCCAGCTCTTGCCGAGGCTTAGCAGACATGCTGATTTTCCCGCCGCTGTCTTCTGCCCTACCTCTCCTGGCTTGATAAGGAAATGTTTGGCCGCTGGAGTTCTGACGAGCTGGTCGCCCCGACCCTGCACTTCTCCAACAGCTCTGCCAACTTCCTCAGCACCTGAATGTGCCTCCACCGGAAGCGTCCCTGCGTCAGGGCAACGTTGCACCCTGAGAGAATGTGCTGGACGCCTGCATTGTCTTTGCTGCACAAGGGGCACTTGCCCTCGCTTCCGAACCATTGGGCGAGGTTTCGAGGGCATGGAAGGGTGTCGTATGCTGCCCTCAGGAGGAAAATGAGCCGTGACTGTGGGGTTTTCCAGATGTCGGCCCACGTTACGACTCTGTGGATGGTATCCTCCCAACGAGTCCAAGCCACCTGTTTCCCCTGGGACACCGCCTTGATGAGGTAGTGGTCCTGCACCACTTGCGAGACCTCTTCCACTACCATGATCTTCCTCTGCTCCCTTGTGGCTTTGGACCACAACTGGGTTGGTTGCCCCCAGCCTAGCCCTGCCCGACTGACTTGGACTCTTCCAAGGATCTCCTTATGTTGCAGCCTGGAGACCGCTTGGTCCACTTCGTCTTGGGCCCTCCACTTCCGCCCGGTACGGATGGTCACCACTGCTCCCTTCACTGCTTCATCTCTGGCCTCCCTCAGCTCAAGGACAAGGCGAGTCTTCTCCTGTCTGTATCCTGTGCTGATGGACTTCAGAGGAAGTTGCAGGACGCTCTTGCCAAAGAGGCCGGTGTCTGAGAAACAGTGAGGCAGGCCCAACCACTTCCTGATGTACCTGTTCGAGATGCCGTCCAGCTTACTGGTCATAGACGATGGGATTTCTCCCACTTTCAGTGGCCACATCACCCGATGCAAGAGAGTGACCTGGTAGCACCACACCTTCAGCTTCCCAGGAAGTTGGCTACTATCGATCCTGGCAAGGCCCTCTCTTAACTGTTTCTGTACCATCCTCCCCATCTGCCTGTCTGAGCACTCTGATGTATACTCCCTCCCGAGACTTCGGATGGGCTGTTCTTCTAGGAGCGGGATCTTCTCTCCTCCTGCTGTAAAGACAGTCCTGTCGTTCCTCACCCCTTTCCTGATTGAAAGGCTCCTGGACTTGGCTGCCTTGATCTTCATCCTTGCCCATGCTATGAGTTCATCGAAGCACTTAAGGAGTCGTGCTGTACATGGGGCAGTTTGTAAGATGCTTGTTACATCATCCATGAGCGTGGGGAGTCTTCCCCCTAATGGGGATTTTAGGCCTCTGGCCATCTGCCTTGCTCCGATGAGTAATACCTCAAACGCCGCCACAAAGAGAATGGGTGATATGGAGCAGCTCATGGCAATTCCGACCTCCAGTTTCTGCCATCCCGTCATGATATCCTCTGCTGCGAAACACATGTGGAAGTTGTCGAAATACTTGCAGATGATGTCTCTGATGCATCCAGGAACGTGGAAGAACTCCAGAGCAAACTCTACTAGCTTGTGTGGTACTGAGCCATTGGCATTTGCCAAGTCGAGCCATACCACGTGTAGGTTGCCCTTCTCCCTTTCGACACGCTGTATTTGCTCCCAAATCACGGATGCATGCTCGACACAACTCGGAAAGCCTGGCAGCCCACATTTCTGACAACTTGTGTCGATGTAGCGGTTTTCGCTGGGGAAGCTGACCATCCTTCTGGACAGGATTGAGAAAAAGATTTTCCCCTCCACGTTCAGCAAGGCAATAGGCCTAAACTGGCTGATGCTGGTGGAATTTTGCTCCTTAGGGATGAAAATTCCAACTGCCTCTTGCCACTCCGCTGGGATGGATTGCTTCTTCCACACAGTGCGCATGAGCTTCCACAAGATCTTTAACACCTGTGGACAGTTCTTATACATCCTGTAACTCAGCCCATTCGGTCCTGGTGCTGAGGCTGACCTTGCCCTTCTGAGGACCTCTTCAAACTCAGCCTGGGTGGGGAAGTGTCGAACTGGGTCTTTGGAGAGTCTGGACGTGGCACATATCCTGGTGAGCCAAGTGGTGTATCTTTGGCCGCGTCTGTGTACTGGCCCTTGATGTGTCGTTCCAGCTCCTCTTTCGAGATGGCCAGCTTAACCGCTTTGCTTCTTGTCCAGCAGCTGACGGGCGTAATGGAAGGGATCTTTAAAGAAGTCTTTTCTTTCCTTCTCCTTCCATTTCCGGCGCCTCCTGAGTCTCTCTGCCCGACGTAGTTTGGCAAGCCTCTGCTTGAGGTCGTCCCATAGTGCCTTCTTTTTCCTCTGGGGCTGCTTCCTCCATCTTTTTCGCAGCTGGCGCCTGTTGGATACGAGCTCCTTGATGTATCTCTCCTTCTGTCCTTTCTGCCTCTGGGCTGTGACTCTCTTGGTCCCGCACACTCCAAACCTCTCTTTGCACTCCTCATAGCTGATATTGCTCAGCAAGGTTAGTTTGCGCTCAACCGTTCCTTGCAGGGAGTGCTCCAGCACTTCTTTCAGATGATCATCAAGTTTGCGCCACTCGTCTTGGTTTTTCGCCCTTGGCCACTTGATCTTTGCGCGCCTTTCTGGATGCTTGCGCGGGCTCACTGGCTGTGTGACTCTCGGGGGGACATTGCGAACGTCACTCTCGGGAGCTGCCTCCATCTCCTCTCCTACATTCGCTGAGGTTACCTTCTCAGCATTACTGGGTCCTGCTGCACTATGGTTTGTCACCTGGCTTTGGGTCCCTTCCGTCTCACCTACCAAAGCAGTGCGGTCATTCTGGTTGGGAGTCCTCCCACACTTCATTCTCCCTTGATGGATACGCAGCCCTTTGAATGACGTCACCTTCTGCCACCAGCATGTACACTTCCGGAGAAACTTCTCGTTGTCGTTATTCATTTCATTCGTCAACATTTGATCCGTCAAAGTAGGCCCATCTTCCATCCCGCCTCTCGGAGGGCCTTCGGGTTGTCTTCTCTCAAGTCTATTCGTAGTCGGTTTGAAGGTGCTTCCTCTGTGGAAGCTGGTGGGTTACGGTGACTAGCCGCCCACCCCTAGTCCAGTACACAGAATCACTGTACAATCCCAAATCAGAAAATGTTGGGACGGTATGGAAAATGCAAATGAAAAAACTATGCAGTGTTTCTTACATTTACTTCGACAGTATGAACCTGAGATGTTTCATATTTTTTCTGGTCAATTTCATTTAATTGGTTAATAAACACCTATTCCTGCTTTTCACACCTGAAATACACATTAAAAAAAAAAACAGTAGGGACAGGGGCAATTAGGTCTAGTAATGAGGTAAAGAACTAAATAATGATTTGCAAGCAGGTAATGTCAACAGGTGATTCTAATCATAATTCTTACAAAAAGCAGCATCGAATGAAAAGGTGAGTTTTCAAAAAGCATAGATGGGCAGAGGATCTCCAGTTTGTCAACAAATGTGTGAGAAAATCATTTCCATGTTTTAAACATATTTTTTACAAAGGGAAGGGAAGGGAATTGCATATTTCAGTCCCATATTTTTCTGATATAGCTTGTTTTGCATTATCTTGTTGAAAAATGCATGGATATTGCTATGAAAGTTTTCGTCTTGAAGGCAGCTTATGTTGCTCTAACATCTCAGTGTACTTTTCTGCATTAATGCTGCCATCACAGAAGTGTAAATGACCTCTGCCAAGGGCACTGACACAACCCTACACTTTGACAGAGCCTGGCTTTTGGCCTTGTTGCTGTTAACAGTCTGAAAGCTCCTTTTCGTCTTTGGTCCAGCACACACAGCATCCATTTCTTTCAGAAAAGATCTGGAATACTGATTGGTCTGATTTCCACTGTGTGATGGTCCATCCCAGATGCCTCTAATCCCAGAGAACTCAATGCTGTTTTAGGACATGGTTAACATGAGGCTTGTTTTTTGTACAGTATAATTTGACGTGCCATTTATAAAGGTAACTCCATATTGTAGTGCTTGATAAAGGTTTGATAAAGTAATCCTTTGCCCATGTGGTTCTATCAGCTATTGATTCAGCTATTGAATGATGGTTCTTGATGCTGTGCCATCTGAGGGATCAGAGATTATGGGTGTTCAGTTTAGGCTTGCACCTTTGCCCTTTATGCACCAAAATTCCTCCAGATTCCCAACTTGTTTTGGAATGTGTTGCAAGCCTGAAATGCAGAAAAGGATGTTTAATAACAAATGAAATTAAGTTGACCAGAAAAACATGAAATATCTTGGGTTCATACTGTCTGCAATGAAACAGAAGGCAGAGTAAACGTAAAGCACATTGCTGTTTTTTTTTTTGTTTTGTTTTTTGCATTTTTCATACCGCCCCAACATTTCCTGATTTGGGGTTGTAGGATCTTGTTTCCTCAGTTAGAAAGGTCACAGCATGAGGGCTGGAACTAATGACGGATGAACCATTTCAGTGGAGCCAAATCAGAGGAACATCACAGTGTAGGACTGCAACAGAAAGACATCATAGTGTGGGACCGGAACAGAAGAACATCTTAGTGTGTGGTACTGGAACAAGATCTTGGAGAGAAAACAGAATATGTAGTTAGTTATTGTTAAGAGCACCGAATCTAATATCAGAACACCACGTTCCATAAGTACTAAGTATAGCATAAGACTCCGGCAGCATTAACTGATTAGTCATCCTCCAGTCCTTTGTACATGCTTACAGGATTCTGTCTACAGGTTTTTGGCTGGTGGACTACAGTACCATCAGTCCAGCAGTGTCACTGAGGTGTTTAAAAACTCCAGCAGCACTGTGGTGTCTGTTCCACTCATACCAGCACAACACACATTAACACACCACTGAAAAAAGAAATGATCTGCTCACTGGATATTTTCTGTTTTCAGACCATTCTATGTAAATCCTAGAGATTCTGCACAAGAGAATCCTAGGAATGGACTATGCATCAGTTGTGTAGGACTCATAACAACTTATGGGACCATATGGGTGTTTTATGTTAAATAAAATAAAGGATATGTGACACAAGGAATGCCAAGAATTGGTATTTAATATGCCAAACATCGTACCTGGAATATGTATATATATTTACTATGCGGGGAGGTGCAGTGGTTAGCACTGTCACCTCACAGCTCTAAGATCCTCGGGTTGGTCCCTGACCCCGGGCTCCACCCGTGTGTTTGTTTGTCCTCTCCGGGTGCTCCGGTTTCCTTCCATATTCCAAATATGCGTGTTAGGATACTGGTATTTCTAAAGTGCCCTTAGTGTCCAAGTGTGTGTATAAGTGCGTTAGTGTATGTGCCCTACGATGACTTGGTACCTTGTCTATGGTTGTTCCTGCCTTGTGCCCTATGCTGCTGGCTAGGCACCGGCTTTCCCGCGACCCTGACCAGGATTAAGCGAATACGACAATGAATGAATGAATGAATGAATGAATTTACTGTATTTTTAAAATTTATATTATATTCAAGTCAGCAGCATCACATTCAGTTCACCTTGCTCTTAAATGTTTGAATAGTGGAGCTATTATGTTAAATATAAAGACATGACAGATAAACCAAGCTCAGAGACGCACACCAGTGCAAGTCAAGTCAGTTTTTTTATACAGTGCACTAATCCCATCTACCACTACCGTTTCCAAAGTTCCCTTAGTGTGTGAAAGTGTGTATGAGTGTATGAGTGTATGAGCCCTATGATAGCACCCTGTCTAGGGTTGTTCCTGCCTTGTGCCCTGCGCAGCCGGTTAGGCACCAGAATCAAGCGTGTAAGACAAGGAATGAATGAATGAATTATTATTAGTAGTAGTAGTAGTAGTAGTATTATATAATTTTGGCCAAATCTATCAGATATATCTATCTAACATCACAGGAATTATTGGGGTAGAAGGACCATACCCCCTCCAAACTTTGAGGAGGACGCACCAAAAAAACCCTACATTTACAGCATTTAGCAGACACCCTTATCCAGAGTGACTTACAATTGATACAATCTTACAATCCAAGCAATTGTGGGTTAAGGGTCTTGCTCAAGGAGCCAACAGTGGCAGCTTGGCAGAGGTGGGATTTGAACCCTGGACCTTCTGGTCCAGAGTCCAGTACCTTAACCGCTAGGCTACCACAGTCCCCTACGCGGATGCTTAGCTCAAACAAATGTTTACAACAACACGTTCCCTAAGTACATGGCCAGAAATTTAAAGTCAATTTAAATTCACATAAAGCAGTGTTCTGCATTTAAGGCTTCACGACACAACGGGAATTAAAGAGATCGGTTGGAAACTGAGATCTGTTCGCTGAAGGTACTCCGGGTGGTTGAACCGGAGTCACGTGCTTCAGTGTGGCGCTCGTCACATGATGGGCTGATGACGCTTCCTGTCCCTGGATGGATGCAGAATCTGCAGGTCGGCCGTTTCACAGCTAGTAAAGCAGCGGTTCTGTTCAGCTGCCCCGCGATCTGAAGGCTTTCAGAGCCACGCACAGGTGTTGACTGATTAGTGAGAACTGTCAGGTAGCAAAGCTGGCGCTTTTGGTGGAGTGGATGATGAACGGACACGCTATTCTGTACACCGGGGTCACACTGGCCTTCTGGACCACCATCCTCATCGTCGGTACTAAACTCATTCATTACATTCGGGCTTTCGTGTACATTAGATCATTATCGATCATCCCGGTAGTGTTGCTTTATGTGTTATGTTTGTGAATATTGACGAGCTCACCTAAAGCAATTTCGCTTTGCTTGTCGGGCTTCCTGTATATTCGCTTTGCTATCTGGTTTACTGGTCCCTGTCATATAGTATAGATAGTATGGCGCTTTAATGAAGGGAAATACCACATGACATTGAACGATGGGCGTTTTAAGTGACTACTTGTGAAACAGAAATGTACAGATCCTTCAGTAAATGCCATTTTAAATCTATCTAGGTAGCTAGCATGTAGCACGATGGCTAGCTACTTCTAGGTTATCGATGTTTACATGCTATTAACACAGCTCGGCCTAACATGTAGCATAGCTAACTGTGCAGTGAAATCATTTATTGAAGTTGTTCGATGCAAACAGACTTTTCTGCTTTTATAAACGAGACTGTATAAACTCTAACTTTACATTTGCTGGCTTGGGCTGTGTTCATACTGTTTGGGTCAGTTCATAGGTTACAGAATGAAACATAACGCTCGATATAATTTAAATGGTCTTTCAGTAATGTTACTTTATGTAACATTAGGCACATACTTTTATTTACTTACTTTCTATACGTGTCTATTTATCATTTTGACAAACCTGTGTGCTGTGTTTAAACCATAATATGTGATAAAGCTGACATTATTATTGTAGTCGTTGTTTGGATGAAATATATGTTACAAGCCACAACTCACTCATAAACATTACCCTGTATAGCACTATTATTGTTACACAAGCCGTTACAGGCCCAGTACTCAACCTATATACTGCAAAATGGTAAAGGCATAAGCATTTAAAACAAGCCCCTCTTTAGTTACGCATGGTATATTTTCTGTGTTCGGTCAATGCTTCGTCAACGCAGACAGGCAAGTTTTCCTTATTCGATAACCATGTGTTGTTTGCTGGGTAAATACTGGTCAGTGTACACTCACTGATCGCTTTGAGGTACGGTTCTTTATACATTCAATGTCCATTTTCAGTTCCACTTACCGTATAGATGCACTTTGTAGTTCTACAATTACAGACTGTAGTTTGTGTGTTTCTCTACATACTTTGTTAGTTTCCTTCAGTCTGTTTTATAATGGTCAGGACCGATTATAGGCTGAACATTTTTGGTTTGTGAACTATTCTCAGTGTAGCAGTTACACTGAAGTGTTTAAAAACTCCGGCAGCACTGCTTTGTTGGATCCATTCATAAGAGCACAACACACTTTCATACCACCACATCAGTGTCAATGCAGTGCTGAGAATGATCCACTATGAGAATAGTACCCAGTCTGTGGAGGTCCTGGCCATTAAAGACCAGAGTAAAACGAATTAACAAAGTATGTGGAGAACCATTTTACATTTACATTTACAGCATTTAGCAGACGCCCTTATCCAGAGCGACTTACAGTCTTACAATCCAAGCAATTGTGGGTTAAGGGCCTTGCTCAAGGACCCAACAGTGGCAGCTTGGCAGAGGTGGGATTTGAACCCTGGACCTTCTGGGTCTGTGGTAGCACTAGGCTACCACAGACCCACACAACACACTTGAACCAGATGGACTACAGTCTGTATTTGTAGAGCTACAAAGTGCATCTATTTGGTTGGTGGAACTGATAAAATGAGCAATGAGTGTAAAAAAACAAGGAGGTGTAATTAAAAAAAGTGGCTGGTGAGTGTATGAAATGGTGTATATAAAAGCTGTTATGTCTTTTTCACACCTTGTGTGTTAGGATTTTTGAAGGCACGTTGTGTTGGCAGCAAACTTTGGGACAATAAAATAATAATACATCAGTGGATCATGTCTAATGGTGTATCAAATCTGAGCTGATACCAATTCATAGTTTAAGCTCCTAACTATGTGCATACCAATATGCTGTTTTTCCATAATATTGCAGACACTTAACCAACCAAACCCTGCACATATAAGATACGTGGTGTCTTGGCGCCGTAAGATTTGTGCCCAATGTTCCCATTCAAAATTAAGTCCTACATAGATTGGATTTTCAAAAATTACTTGTCGCATTCAGGTGGTGCAGGGGCATTTAAATTTCGAGTCCTAGCAATGCTGCACCAGTGACACCTTCTGATTCTTGCAATGGACTGGAGTCCCATCCAGGGTGCACTTTGCAATGCACCCTGTGAATTCTGTGATAGGATAGGATAAGTGGGGATTTATATGGGGACTAGGGGTTGCTTAACGGGTTTGAGTTTAACTTGCATTGTTTCACTTTTTTCATGTTTTTTAATAGATGTACTAATGATAGTGTATTAGGACAAATTATTACTACATCTGTGTGTGTGTGTGTATTTGTAGTATATTGTAGTGACTAGTTTGTTAAGCTACATAGTTGATTATGTATGTAATTTTTAAAAAATTTGTTAATATAGGCATGTTAGTTTATTCAAACTGGTCTCTCTTAGCTTGTAAACTGTTCATCAGCCGTTCTGGTTTTTATGTAAAGAGGAACAAAAAACGCTCATGTGACAGTGAGTGATCACACACCCACATCCTGAACACACACTGTCATATGGACCTCTTCCTTACTGTTAGTGGATATTTGACCTTATCATGTTTTCTGTTCGTTCTGTTCATTTTAAATATATCAAGTATTTTTGATGAGGTGCAGTCAGCTCCAAAATTATTGGTGCGCTTGGTGGAAAGGTTATGAAATGGTGTCTTAACCACAAACCTGTTGAGTAGAGCTATGTAGCAATATTATCACAATATGCTGTTTATGTACACACTTTGTAATCAAATCATGTAGTACAGGTATGTTTCGTTTAACATCCACAGTACACTGTGTGAAACAGGACATTGATGTTGACCAGATGTTACTGTAGTCACGTAGTCTTTTAAGAAATATAGGAATATGGTATAATTGTTCAGTAAAATATGATAATTAGAGTTCAGTGCAGTACTATATACAGTAACATATGTCGGGTAGCACTGTACAGTGAAGCTGCTGTTTTAGTCTGTTTACAGCTTCTATGTTCAGAGTTTTTCTAAATGTTTTTAATAAATTTAGACCTCTGCGAATGGCCGTTGTTTGGCTTGCTGTTAAATGGTGCATACCTGTAGCAATATATACAGTGGGGCCCAAAATCTCAGACCACTAGTGAAAATGCTCATTTGGGTCTTTGTGGAGGAGTTGTCATACTGAAACAGGAAAATGACCCAAAACATTCCTCAAAGCTTTGCAAGAATTACTTGAAGGCCAAAGAAGATAAAGGAGTCGTGACGGTCCTGCACTTTTCTCCAGAGTCACCTGACCTAAAGCACACCAAGCATTTATGGGTGCACTTGAAGACAGAAAGTCAAGAATCCAGTAACATCTATGTTCTTTGGAATATAGTGAAATCATGCTGGATGCCATGTATCCAAAACTGCAAAAGGGTGAACATATCTAACAGTAATACATTCTGAAATTTTTGTATTTTGTTCAAAGACTTTTCCCTCAGTTTATTCTGATTATATGATATAAAGCCTTTTCACTAGTGGTGTCAGCCTCCACTCTCTGTGTATACCTCTGTGCTTTGTTGAGACGTTTACATTCATTTATGTTTTGTATTTCTCATCAGGCATTTGCTATACGATCTTTGACCTCGGCTTCCGGTTTGATGTAGCATGGTGAGTGCTGATTCTAATCATCAGATTTTAGGAATTGTTGAGTACTTTGTCTGTCTTTAGTGTTTTTATTTGTCCTGTGCCTACATTTAACCCTGGCTGAAGGAGCTTTTTACGTCTTTGTTTCATCTTATAGGTTTTTAACGGAGACGTCCCCATTTATGTGGGCCAACCTTGGGATTGGCCTGGCCATCTCCCTGTCTGTGGTTGGAGCAGCTTGGTGAGGCTCGTTTCCTCTTTTCTGCTTCTTTCACAGGGGAACAGCTAATAATGAAGCAATGGGAAAGTTTACAGTGTGGAAAAAGTTTAAATGCCCAAGACAAAGTTCTGATAGTCCTCTGCTTCACTATGGTGAAATGACCTCAAAAATATTAGAAGAAAATAATGTCCCCCAAATGCAAAGTCCTGAATGCAGCTATATTGTCCTTGTAGATATTTTAAGATTTGCGCCCATGAATTTCTTCCATCTGTTATTTGTATTCCATTTTCATATTTGTCTGCTCCCAGTGCAGGTATAATCCTGTAATTGCCTATTTGAGCAAGGAAATAGAGACGGGAATGACTCCGTGCCAAACTGTATCTTGGTCAATTGATATTCAGTGTAAGGAAAGTATGAAGATAAATGACAGGGTGTAGTGAAGCCATGCTACTAATCTAGTTATTAGTATTGCTATAGACAATTAATTACAAAGTGGCAGCTCGCTAATGATTATACAATTGTTTGTTAAAGGAGACTGCATTGTTTATTCATTTATACTTGTCATGGTCATGATGATTGGTCTGTATGTGTGCTAACAGTTTAGATGGCCTATTACAGATGGATGTATTACAGTGCTTATTGAAAGCACTTTAATATGTCTGAAATATTCAACTGAGACGAAGCAAGCAAAGTACTCAAACTTCTAACCACCACAAAACTAAGAACCTATGTCTAAGGAGCCAATAATAGAACACTCCTCACAAAACAAGGCCCTTCCTGCCATGGAATAAACAAACAATCAAGTAGCTTTTTGTGTGGGAGACCAGGCCCCGTCAAACACATCTACTACATGGCAAAAGATGAGCAACACCAGCTCTATAATACAAACAACTACAAGGAAGTATTCACCTTAGTCCTCCCCAAAAACCTCTTAAATTCTTAGAAGCACTTGTACTTAAAAAGCCATATAAGAAACAGAAAACCAGCTGAACTTTACATTTTCACAATCATGCAAATGACATCATAAGAAAGATAGCTGGAGCAGCTTTCATGGTGTTATGAATCAAAGAATCAACTAACGTTTTGTGTGCTTGTATTTCTGTACTTCCTATACTTGCAACAAAATCATGGATAAACAGATATTGTATAAATGAAATAAAATCTTTTAGTTTCTGATTTAAAAGACTGGCATTTACCATATAGGTCCAGAGTTACTTATAGTTGAGCTGGGTAGTTAAAATTGCTCAAGGGCCAGACAGAGGCTGCTTGGTGGAGCCATGAGACTAATCAAAAGTTACAATCTTCTGATTAGTAGTCAAAAACTTTCCTTTCTTTTCTCTCATCAGCTGGCCAGCATCTACTATATAGTGTAAGACCCTTGGATCACAATTGCTTGAACTGTGTGTTGTAAGACTGTATCAATTGTCAGTCATTCTGGATGAAGGTGGTGTAAATGTTATTTCAAATGACTTACAGTGGTGTGAAAAAGTGTTTTACCTTTTTTCCATGTTTGTCCCACTTAAGTGTTTTGGAACATCAAACCAATTTAACTATTAGTTACAGACAACACAAGTAAACACAAAATGCAGTTTTTAAATGAAGGTCTTTTTTATTATTAAAAAAATCCAAACCTACATGGCCCTGTGTGGAAAAGTGAAGCCCCCCTCCCTTAAAACATAACTAGGGTTTATCACACCTGAGTTCACTGTCTCTAGCCACACCCAAGCCTGATTATTGCCACACCTGTTCTCAATCAGGACATCACGTAAATAGGACCTACTTGACAAAGTGAAGTACACCAAAAGATCCTTAAAAGCTACACATCATGCTGAGATCCAAAGAAATTCAGGAACAATTAAGAGAGAAAGTAATTGAGAGCGAACCACAGTGAGAGCCATTATCCACAAATGGCGAAGACATGGAACAGTGGTGAACCTTCCCAGGAGTGGCCGGCCGACGAAAATTACCCCAAGAGCGCAGCGACGACCTCCAAGAGGTCACAAAAGACCCCACAACAACATCCAAAGAACTGCAGGCCTCTTGCCTCAGTTAAGTTCAGTGTTCATGCCTCCACCATAAGAAAGAGACTGGGCAAAAATGGCCTGCATAATAAAGTTCCAAGTCAAAAAGCACATTTAATGCTTGTATCAATTTTTCCAGAACACAACTTGATGATCCCCAAGACTTTTGGGAAAACATTCTGTGAACCGATGAGACAAAAGTTGAACTCTTTGGAAGGTGTGCCCCCCATTACATCTGGTATAAAAGTAACACAGCATTTCAGAAAAAGAACATTATACCAGCAGTAAAATATGGTGGTGGTAGTGTGATAGTCTGGGGCTGTTTTGCTGCTTCAGGACCTGGAAGACTTGCTGTGATAAATGGAACTATGAATTCTGCTGTCTACCAAAAAATCCTGAAGGAGAATGTCCGGCCATCTGTTTGTGACCTCAAGCTGAAACAAACTTGGGTTCTGCAGCAGGACAATGATCCAAAACACACCAGCAATTCCACCTCTGAATGGCTGAAGAGAAACAAAATGAAGACTTTGGAGTGGCCTAGTCAAAGTCCTGACCTGAATCCTATTGAGACGCTGTGGCATGACCTTAAAAAGGCTGTTCATGCTCAAACCCTCCAATGTGGCTGAATTACAACAATTCTGCAAAGATGAGTGGCCAAAATTCCTCCACAATGCTGTAAAAGTTATCACAAATGCTTGGTTGCAGTTGTTGCTGCTAAGGGTGGCCCAACCAGTATTAGGTTTAGGGGCAATCACTTTTTCCACACCAGGCCATGTAGGTTTGGATTTTTTTTTTCCTCTGTTAATAATAAACACCTTTATTTAAAAACGGCTTTTTCACTCATTTAAATTGGTTTGTTTTCACTTGTGTGAGAAACGTGCAAAAGAATAGGAAATCAGGAAGGGGGCAAACACTTTTTCACACCACGGTATAAGTAGTTTGAAAGGTAGTTGTAGCATAATGCTCAAAATCAACACTAGTTATAATTTTGAAATAATGTCTGTGCAATGTATTTTTGGTGTGATAAACAGTCATGTGTTTAACTAAAGAATATCTGGGATACATAGAGCGTTACTGAAGAGCTGTGTTTTGCACCTGGGCATTGATTTAAAAAAAAAAAAAAAAAAAAAAAGGGAGAAAAGTACCTGATTAAGACATGATTATGAATACATGGGGCTCCTGCTGGCCAGTGTTGGAGAGAAATGAGTTCTCTCCACATGTAGTCGCTATAAGCAGAGATGGTTCATGCTAGTCTTCATTTTCCTTTACCTTACCTGTGATATTTGCACGGTTATAAATTAATACTTTGTAAAGTGACAAAAATCTCTTGTTGTTGTACTAATCTCATTTCAAGTTTTTAATATCACTTCGTGTTATTCTCAAACATCGTCCTGTGTGTTTATTGGTTGGTTGAAGTGGCATCACACATATGATGTGGGTTTCTGTGTCAGTTCCATATATCAATGTGGCGGCAAGGTCATGGTCGTGCTGATGTGAGAATAAGATGGTCAGCTGCAAGAAAAGAAGCTGGGATGAATTTAAAGAACATTCCAGTGCCTGATAGCACAAGGAATGGGACCAGGGGCCTTTTTTATAAAATGTGTGAATTCCAGCATGAATTTGGACATGAAAGGAAATGATGTGCTCATTTTTATGCTATTTACAATTTGTAGGTCATAACATTTTTGAAAATATGTGCCAGTGAAGAAGCCCCTATTTCTCCCAGGTTACCTCTCAAAAATATTCAGATATGATCAAGGCAAATAATCCCATGTTAATGTGAGGTCTCCACTTCACTGTTGAGAGTGGCTTTTAAACATTTAAAGAATGCTGCCATTAAACACGTGTGCTTGTCTTGCTCATCGTGCCATCTTATATTTAAATCTTAATCACTGCTACATGTGACAATGGCATCCCACTCATACAGTGCTTCCTTATTCCATTCCCTGTGCTACTGCCGAGGATAGACATAGTCGACAGGAGCCAGAGTACATTTAAAGTAAAGCTCACAAACAGCCAGAAACATTCTCACTGTCTCTCTTACTGTTCAGTTGCAGTGAAAACTGGACCCAAACTCGACACATACTGTAATTCCAAGAGAATTGGTTTTGGAGATCTAAATTTACTGCTTATCTAGCCTTCGAAGCTAGCAAGGAAATATTTGTGGTGTCTACAACACGTTCTCACTTTATTCAAGGGTCAGTGTTTAATAATGCCAGGTATTGTGAATGGTGCCATAGAAAACATGCCATTCAATGTAGCCCATTCATAGATCTGTGATTGTGTACATTTGTTTCCCAGGAGTTTTTAGCGTGTAGTAACAACCCAATTAATACCCATAATATATTAATATTTTGATAAAAATACAGTAAATGTAGAATGTGCATATAGTTTTGGGGGGGTTTTTTTGTTGTTTTTTGGTAACTTTAAGTCAGTACATATTAATAAAAATGATACTTTAGTATAAAAGCTGTGATGAACTGAAAGGGGCAATACCGTGGGACTGTGGTAGCCTAGTGGTTAAGGTACTGGACTATGGATCAGAAAGTCCAGCATTCAAATCCCACCTCTGACAAGCTACCACTGTTGGGTCCTTGAGCAAGACCCTTAACCCACAATTGCTTGGATTGTAAGATCCATTGTATCAATTGTAAGTCGCTCTGGATAAGGGCGTCTGCTAAATGCTGTAAATCAAAGGATCAAGGGTTTGACGGGACCAGGTGGGTACGGGTTACGTGGTTCCCAAGTTAGTTTTGGTTTCTGTGGCACATACCGCAGACCAGGAGTCTGTGCCCCTGTGAGAATCATTCTGTGATAAACATGTAATTGTTTCTAAAATGTTGGCGTAAATTATATTATATATTTTATCTTTTCAGGGGTATTTACGTCACTGGCTCCAGCATCATCGGAGGAGGTGTCAAAGCCCCAAGAATTAAGACCAAGAACCTTGTTAGGTGTGTACCTTCTGCATGGTGTCTGATCGTTGTGTTTTGTTTGAATTGGCTGACATCTGTTGTGTGTTTTCGCTCTTTAGTATTATCTTTTGTGAGGCGGTTGCGATCTACGGAATCATCATGGCTATTGTCATAAGTAATTTGGCAGAGGTGAGTTGTTACATTATTTGATACAATATTGGATGACTCTCTTAGTAAAGTGTCTCCCATATTGAAACAGATTTAAATTAGGTTCATTTATGAAAGTACATATTTCACATCGAACGTTCTAAACTGTTATTCTCGGCCCCAGAACTTCAGTGGCACTACTCCAGAGACTATTGGGGCAAGGAACTACCAAGCAGGTACGTTCAAAACATCTTGGGAGAATTATGTTTACATTCAGTAAGGTAGTAGAGCTCATTCTTGTGCTTCTTGTGCTGGCTTCCCAGGCTACTCCATGTTTGGTGCTGGTCTCACCGTTGGCTTTTCCAATCTCTTCTGTGGCATCTGTGTTGGCATCGTGGGCAGTGGGGCTGCTCTGGCTGATGCTCAGAATGCCAGCCTCTTTGTCAAAATTCTCATTGTGGAAATCTTCGGCAGTGCCATCGGGCTGTTTGGAGTCATTGTAGCGATCTTGCAGGTGCGTGATACACTGCAGTTAATGTATTGCAGCTGGTCAGCTGCATTTAACAATTGCGTTAAATTATATTTCATTGGTCATAAAAGTTACAGGTCTGCACCGTTTACTGTCCATGTTGCATTCTGCAAATGGCCGCTGACCAGACATTCCGATAGATAAGATAGCCTTTTATTATCCCACAAAGGATAATAAGCGCTATACAATAAACTAGAATATATGAGAAATATACACAATATACAAATGTAGAATGAAGTTCTTGCACATAACCACATATTGCACGGTGTCAGCATAATGGTATGTACTAATGAGGTACAGTGGGACAAAAAAGTATTTAGTCAGCCATTGTGCAAGGGTGTGCAAGTTCTCTTACTTAGAAAGATGAGAGAGGTCTGTAATTTTCATCATAGGTACACTTCAAGTATGAGAGACAAAATGAGGGAAAAAAAATCCAGGAAATCACATTGTAGGATTTTTAAAGAATTTAATTGTACATTATGGTGGAAAATAAGTATTTGGTCAATAACAAAGGTTCAGCTTAATACTTTGTAACATAACCTTTGTTGGCAATGACAGAGGTCAAACGTTTCCTGTAAGTCTTCACCAGGTTTGCACAAACTGTAGCTGGTATTTTGGCCCATTCCTCCATGCAGATCTCCTCTAGAGCAGTGATGTTTTGGGGCAACACGGACTTTAAACTCTCTCCACAAAATTTCTATGGGGTGGCTAGGCCACTCCAGGACCTTGGTATGCTTTTTACGGAACCACTCCTTTGCTGCCCGAGCGGTGTGTTTGGGATCATTGTCATGCTGGAAGACCCAGCCACGTTTCATCTTCAATGCTCTCACTGATGGAAGGAGGTTTTGGCTTAAAATCTCACAATACATGGCCCCGTTCATTCTTCCCTTAACACGGATCAGTCGTCCTGTCCCCTTTGCAGAAAATCAGCCCCAAAGCATGATGTTTCCACCCCCATGCTTCCCAGTAGGTATGGTGTTCTTGGGATGCAACTCAGCATTCTTCTTCCTCCAAACACGGCGAGTGAGTTTTTACAACAAAAAGTTCTATTTTTGGTGTCATCTGGGACCACATGATATTCTCCCAGTTTTTTTTTCCTCTTCTGGATCAATTCCCCCACCCCCATTGCTCTGGCAAAAAATTAAGAGGGCCTGGACATGTTACTGGGATTCTAAGCAGGGGGACACACCTGGCAAATGCAGGGATCTGAAGTACCTTCTCGGCGTAGTGTGTAATGATGGTTCGCCTTTTACTTTGGTCCCAGCTCTATGCCAGTCATTCATTTCAGGTCCCTCCGTGTAGTTCTGGGATTTTTGCTCACGTTCTCATGATCATTCTGACCCACGGGATGAGATCTTGAGTGGAGCCCAGATCGGAAGGGAGATTAATCAGTGGTCTTGTATGCTTCCATTTTCTTACAATTGGCTCCCACAGTGAGTTATTCCACACAACCTGCTTGACTATTGTAGATTCACTTCCCAGCCTGGGGCAGGTCTACAATTTTTTTCCTGGTGTCCTTCGACAGCTCTTTGGTCTTTGGCTATGGTTGAGTTTGGAGTCTGACTGTTTGAGGCTGTGGACAGGTGTCTTTTATACAGATAATGAGGTAAAACAGGTGGCATTAATACAGGTAACGAGTGGAGGACAGAAGAGCATCTTAAAAAAGTTGTTACAGGTCTGTGAGAGCCAGAAATCTTGCTTGTTTGTTGGTGACCAAATACTTATTTTCCACCATAAATTACAATTAAATTCTTTAAAAATCCTACAATGTGATTTCCTGGATTTTCTTTCTCATTTTGTCTCTCATAGTTGAAGTGTAGCTATGATGAAAATTACAGACCTCTCTCATCTTTCTAAGTAGGAGAACTTGCACAAGCAGTGGCTGACTAAATACTTTTTTGCCTCACTGCATAAGATGCGTGTTGCTTCACAATATTGTACATAATTGCATATTATTGCACGTAGTGTTTTGGTATTAGCAGTGACTCCAGATTTTGTATTCCAAGAACAGTATTGGGGCTCTACTGGGTAAGATGTAGATTGTACAGCTTGACAGCTTCACACATGGTGTTTTATTTTAAATGATAATATTAATGAAAACATTTAGTACAGATCTGTACTGTATGATACAGTAACTCACCTTTGTATCTTTTATAAAACCTGAGGCACTTAACTGAGAAAAGCAGACACTGCAGCAAGGAAAGCTTTAAATATGAGGACCCCAAAACACCTCATTACTATAACAGGCCTTAAAACAACCATGAACAATTTCATCACAAACAAATTGACTATAGAAGGGAACACACTATAAAAAAATCAGTATAGATTGTTCTATATTTCTGCATAAATATGGCCTATAACAGAAAGATTTCACACAACTCCTAAAAGTAGTTACAGAGGACAGTACTTTGAATAGACCATACCACAACAATAACGTTATTCTTCTTCAACCATTCTTTGAGTAGGACATCTTGTGTGCTTGTGGGTATATAGTGTAGTGCTGCTTGAGCCACTTTTAGTTCATGGACAGCTGTCCTGACATTTCCCTTTAGAATTTCCTGGTATAGTTCAGAATTCTTTGTACCATCAATGTTTGCAGTACTTCCTGGCCTAGATGCAGCAAAACTGGTCCAAACCAGAATACTATCACTGTAATGTATCACAGAGAGAATAAGGCTCTTATACCGGAATGGTTTTACTTTCTCAATACATGACCCTTTTCATTTAAACCACAAAAGTTCTGTTTTGCTTTCATGATTCCACAACACCTTTTCCCAATAGCCTTCTAGCTTGTCTAGATGATCTTTATCTAAACTACAGGAACTGTCATCACATTTCATTAAGACATTTTTGTGAGAACTGTGCCACCAGTAAAAGGTATTGTCCTGCAATAACATTCTATATATGAACTTTACCCTAAAATGAAAGAATTTGGGGTGAGTTTTTATTGGCACTCAGTTGTGGACAGTTTAAGACTAATGATCTATGGACGTCTGTCTTGCCTTCAGAGTTAAATCCTCTCCATTTGGCTGTCAACTCCAAATTGAGTTCTCATTTGATCATCATTTCTCAGTAACAGATTGGAAACAGATTCTGATTATCCAGCTTTCACAACGAGGCCATGTAACTAATGGGTAGAGACAGTGTGAATCTCCACTTAACCCTCAGACAGGTTAATGTGGAGATAAACTGATTTATTCCGTCGAATATTAATATTGCAACTGTTTTTCTTTTTTTTTTTCTTCAGACATCAAAAGTAAAAATGGGAGATTAGATATTAGTGACCAAGACGCCTGCAAGATGAACAGCAAAGAAGAACGAAGCTGTGGTGGATACACAGCCCGACTGTGTAAATACATAGTAAATTATTTAAATGTATTTTCTTTCCCTTTGTGTCTATTTTTATCCATCGATTATCATAGAGTGAAGCGTTCGCACCATGTTGTCTTAAAAGAAATGCATGTTTAGCTAACAGATCTTTTATTACAACGAGTCTTCTCCCTTTATCAAATGTCTTCAGAAGAGAAAATCTATGATGGGATTCGTGTTGCCCTTATGTTACTGGTGAGGTATTATAGAGTCATATTTTTGCTGAATTCTGTTTGTGGACCTATATCAATAAACATAAATTGCTTCTACGAAAACACGGAATCCAGCTGCCTCCTGAGGCTTTGGGACTTCTTAAATTAAGTAAATTATCTGGTACTTGAAACGTTTTAAAGTTCTGTAGGCTTGTATAGTGACTCACAATATATTGTCATTCGGTACAGTAGTATAACTGTAAAGTCCATCCGAAGTGTTATTCTGTAGTAAAGGAAAGGCTTGCCAGTCAGCATTTGTTGTAATTATTATGGCAGGAAAGAACTGTTCATTCTTCTGTTTTTGTTCTTGTGTTCATCTGTGAAACCCTAATGTACAAGGACATGGGTAATCACTCCCCAACCAGATGGCAAAACTTTTATATATGATGCCAGTTGTGTTTGCATTCACATCGAGGCACATTTCAGTGTGGTTAGATATGAGCGGATATAATTGTGTGTGTGTCTATAATCATATGAAGCTTGAGTTTTTGATTTCCTGTTTCCCGAGCTGTGGTCCATTGGTTGTTTTGTTTACTGAAGCAAGTGATCTTGCATAGAAAGCTCTACTGTCGGTACCCAAATTTAAACGCTAACATTTGCCACCAACAAACATTCTGCGGCAGTCTGCGGTGCAAATCTTTAGACAATTTGGAGTGTTTGAAACTGCTAAACTGCTGTCAGCTCTTATCCCTTTGAAAGGGTACAAGAAGAAATATCTCTTTCCCATAAGAGCCCTCAGCCATCACTGTTTGTCTTCATTTTAGCTCCCAATAACGTTTCTATCCCTGTTGAAACATAAAATCAAAGCACTTCAGTATTGTAACTTCCAATTATTGTCCATCAACAGGGTGACCAATTCCTGTTCTACTGGCGTGTTCTCTAGTAAAGAACAAATTCTGCTCACAAGTCCTGTTCATTACCAGACTTGTTATATCTGAGAACTTTAGAAAAATACTCTTTCCAAAGGAATAACCAGTTTTAAAGTGTTTTTTTTGTCTGTGATTTCTAACTTGGCTGCCCTATATTTTTTATAGGCCTTCACAACAGAAGCCAAACTCTTTTATTCTCAAACAAGCATGTACGATTGACACCTTTATTTTGTGTATATGCATTTATTCTAAACATTCCAATAATAAACCTTGATAGAAACGTTGTTCAACTCTTATGGTTCCTGGGAGGTAAAAAAAAAAAGGGTATTTTCTGAGTCTGGTAACCCCAGGTGCCTCATTTAACATATGATGCCCACATCCATACCTTGTAGTATAGTCGTTCTTAGTTTTCTCAGGATCATGTCTCTGATGATTGTGTTTATGTTACTGTGGTGATTCTTTATGTTGAGATGTGAATAAAGTGGATGCTGTTGACTTAAATGGTTCTTGAACAAATAAAAATCTCTAAAACCAGAATATAGCTTATTACAGTGTTATTTTATTCATGTTAAAGAAGTTCTCTAGTGTCCTACATTACTCTCTATTTTAAACCACTAACCGGGTCTACATTTTAGTCATTTTGTGTGTCATTGGTCTCCAGCTCTGCATTTGCGCTCACACCTGCATATACATGTGCCATCAGACAAAAGGGCATGCAGGATCATTAAGATCTATTGAGAGTGTCAGTTTGAATTAAAGAACAGGTTAAACAGTAGACAAAAATCCAATATACGGAAAAAGTACAGGCGCACACACCATTCAGGTGTTTCATTCAGTCTCCTTGCCACAGGTGTATAAAATCAAGCCTGCAAGCCTTGTATCTCCATGCGTTGGCTGGAGTGGCATACAGGCATACACATCGAAACTGGACTCTGGAACAGTTCTTTGGAGTGATGGATCACACTTCTTTGGCAGTCTGATGGATTAGTCTGGGTTTGATGAATGCCAGGAGAACTTTGGTGTGGGAATGTGGTAGCCTAGTGGGTAAGGTACTGGACTATGGACCAGAAGGTTCAGGGTTCAAATCTCACCTCTGCCAAGCTGCTACTGTTGGGTCCTTGAGCAAGGCAAGGCCCTTGACCCACAATTGCTTGGATTGTAAGACTATCAGTTGTAAGTCGCTCTGGATAAGGGCGTCTGCTGAATAATGTAAATGTAAATGTGTAGGAGGAACAATGCTACTGGATTGTTTTTAGAGGTTGACCTAGGCCCCTTAATTCCAGCAAAGGGACATCTTAATGTTTCAAGACATTTTGGACAGTTCCAACTGTGTGGGAACAGTTTGAGGAAGCCTCTTTTCTGTTCCAGCATGTCTGTGCCCCAGTGCACTAAGCAAGGTTCATACAGGCATGTTTGGGTGAATATGGTGTGTGAAGAACCTGACTGGCCCACACAGCCCTGACCTCAACCTCATCAAACACCACTGGGATGAACTTGAACAGAGTGGAAGCTGTTAAACTGCCTCTATTTTGATGCCTATTGATTTATATTATCATATCATATCTGTAGGTGTAATGTGTGGGTCTACTCATACTTTTGTGCTTTAGTGTATCTGTTCTGAGTGCTTTCTAACAAGTAACCACTTGATGGAGACAGATGGTAGCTAAACGCACACGATATGGCATATTCTCGTCTGCTATGTAACGCATGGTCACCAGTTCCTGAAACGTTCCATATTTCATAAACAGCAGCATGGTATGCAAAAGATTTTTCCGTTTATGGTTGCTAGCGACCAACTCAGGCCGACCACAGGCAAGATGCCAACGTATTTTCATCCAGTTGTCCATTACACCTTGGTCATGCCTATGTCACAACATGACACTGACTGCAAATTTCTAGTATTGTATTTATAATGGTAAAACCACACGTGTTACAAAATATACAGATGGACGGTATTTTCAGACTGAATTGCACCTCTCATGTAACTGTAAAAAACAAAATGCCTGGTATGTATTTAAAGTATTACTGTAAGAAACTGACATGTAAATGACATGTTAACGTGACATTATATACATACACACTAACTGGTCACTACAAAATGGGTCATGTTGAGTCAAGAAAGCAGTTTGAGGTTACTTGAGCTTTGTGACATGGTGCTTTATCCTGCTGGAAGTAGCCATTAGAAAATGGTACACTGTGGTCATAAAAGGATGGACATGGTCAGCAACTTTGTTGGGGCCCAAAATGTGCCAAGAAATTATCTCCCACACCATTACACCAGCAGCAGCAGCCTGAACCATTGATACAAGGCAGGATGGCTCTATGGCTTCATTGTTTATACTGACTCTACCATTTGAATGTCACAGCAGATATCAAGACTCATCAGAACAGGCAACATGTTTTCTTTATCTTCTATTGTCCAATTTTGGTGAATCTGTGAATTGTAGCCTCAGTTGCTTATTCTCAGCTGACAGAAATGGCACCCTGGTGGCCTTCTGCTGCTGTAGCCGATCTGCCTCAAGGTTTGATGTGTTGTGCATTTGAATAACTGTTGCCTTTCTATCAACTCAAACCAGTCTGGTCATTCTCCTCTGACCACTGGCATCAGTGAAGCATTTCTGCTCAAGGAGCTGCTGCTCACTAGACATATTCTCCTTTTCAAACCATTCTGTGTAAGCCCTAGAGATGGCTGTGCATGGATATCCCAGTAGATGAGCAGTTTCTGAAATCTGACGTAGTTATTTTTTGTATTAATAATTGTTCTTGTTGCCCCTTGCATGCTTTAACATGGATGGGGGGAAACTTTTCAAAAAGGTCTCTGTAGGCACCAAGTAAGAGTAGCAGTGGTTGGACCCCGCAAAGCCCTTCCTTCTGCACGTGCCTGAGAACCAGACAAGTCATGACATACAATGCAATCTAAGATGTAAGAATGCACATTTCCTTATTTCAATAGTTAAACCATAACAGCTGAATGTTTAACATAACCTCCTCTTTACTTGAGGCTGTTTTACAATTATTTCTCTCCAAGCAGGTTTCAAAGAAATGTACTGAAGATAACTAAGGACAATGTGAAAGAGAATGCAAATACATTTATTAGTTGTGTTTTCTTATTTCTTACATTTACTCATGTTTTGTCTGGTCAACTTCGTTTCATTTATTAATAAACATCCATTTAGTCATTTCAGGCCTGCAACACATTCCAAGAAAAGGTGGGACGGTAAAGCATTTACCACTTTGTAATGTTGCCATAATTTTCACAACACTTAAAAGGCATCCTGGCACTGAGAATACCAAGCAATGAAGTGTTTCAGTTGTTATTTTGTCCCATTCTTCCTGCAGAACATGTCTTAAGATATGCAACAGGTGTCTCTGTCACATTTGTCATTTTAAAGTTCACTATACATTCTCAATTGGGACCAGGTCAGGACTGCAGACAGGCCAGTCTTGTACCTGTACCCTCTTCTTCCGCTGCTATGCCCTTGTAATATCCCTGGAAAAGATGTCGTCTTGAAGGCAGCTTATGTTGCTTATGGACTTGTTGCTGATAACCTTTGGTCCTGAGCACACGGCATCCATTGAATTAAAAAATAGATCTGGAATACTGATTGGTCTGACCACAGTACATGCCTCCATGGTGTGATGGTCCATCCCAAACGCCTATGACACTAGAGAAGTTGACATGGTTGACATACAGTAAGCCTTCTTCTTGTCTAAAGTTTTAAGTGGCATCTGTGAATGTTAACTCTGTGTCGTAGTGCACTGTAGAGAGAGAAATATGTAAATCTAATTTTTCTTTAAGAAACTGGAGATCATCTGCCCATCTTTGCTCCTCAAAGACTTAGCATTTGTACCAAATCAAGATTACAATCACCTGTTGACATCAACTGACATGAATTGAAGTTGACCAGACAAAACATGAAATAACTTGAGTCCATACTGTCAGCAATTACATGTAAATAAAAGTAAAAGTAAATGTAAGACAGACTGCATTTACTATTATTATTATTATTAATTTCCATAATGTCCCATCTTTTTCTGATTTGGGGTTGAAGCACAGGCATTAAAACAGAGAACAATTAAATACAACCAGGGCAGTAAATCTGGCAGAAAAAGCAAATAGAAATGATGAAGATAGTGCTTATCACTAGGTGTTCCACAATTATGTTCCTTAATAATAATCATCATTATCATCATCATCATTGTCATAATCATGGTCTAATGGACCAGCGGTTTAAAATTCTAACCCTGATAATTGGTGTACCTTCCAGCTGGGTCAGACATAGTTATAAGGTTCGCTGTTTTTTGCAGGTGGGGAGGCTGAACCTAGGGATCATCCTGATGCTGCAACAGATCCTGGATACATCCTGGCACAAGGCGTGACAAGGCGTCACATATTCAGTGTTTTTGGTGTGTGAAATTACAACAGTGTACCCAGAGAAAGTGACATGTGTGGAACATGCCAAGCTACTCACATATGGTAACTGTTGGCAGGGTGAAACTGGGTTGGTGGAGGTGTCAACGCTTCACTACCATAGCCGACCGTAAGGTGCTCTGGGTAAACTGAATTCATAGATGCAATGAATAATTAAATTCTACAATACAGTGGGGCAAAAAAGTATTTAGTCAGCCACTGATTGTTCAAGTTCTCTTACTTAGAAAGATGAGAGAGGTCTGTCATTTTCATCATAGGTACACTTCAACTATGAGAGACAAAAATTAGAAAAAAAAATTCCGGAAATCACATTGTAGGATTAAAAAAAAATTTAATTGTAAATTATGGTGGAAAATAAGTATTTGGTCAATAACAAAAGTTCAGTTCAACGGAACCACTCCTTTGTTGAGCGAGCAGTGTGTTTGGGATCATTGTCATGGTGGAAGACCCAGCCACGTTCCATCTTCAATGCTCTCACTGATGGAAGAAGGTGTCCTTCGACAGTTCTTTGGTCTTGGCCATGGTTGAGTTTGGAGTCTGACTGTTTGAGGCTGTGGACAGGTGTCTATTATACAGATAACGAGGTCAAACCGGTGCCATTAATACAGGTAACGAGTGGAGGACAGAAGAGCTTCTTAGAGAAGTTACAGGTCTGTGAGAACCAGAAATCTTGCTTGTTTGTGGGTGACCAAATACTTATTTTCCACCATAATTTACAGTTAAATTCTTTTAAAATCCTACAATGTGATTTCCTGGATTTTTCTTTCTCTCTCATCTTTTTAAGTAGGAGAACTTGCACAATCAGTGGCTGACTAAATACTTTTTTGCCCCACTGTATCCGTACTTGTATTTCTGCAGAAAATCATCTTTAAGTTATCCCTGAACCACACATCTGGTATTTGTGTTACATTTAGTTGATTTTTTTGGTATTGTTGAAATTTTTTCATAAGAAACTATTGAAACATGCTCCTATAACCAAATATTCTCTGTCCAAATCCCCAATATTGAACAATCCTTGTTATAGGAAATGAAAATCTATTTTATATACATCTAATTCACGTGAGACACATAAAACTAGTACGAGCAAACCCTTGCGACACCTGCTGACAGAAAAAAGAATCGCAGTCTTGAAGGCAGAAAACAAGTATTTAAAATGTTATAAAAGATACAAAGATAAAGAAGTACTGTATTGTACAGTACCGTACTGTACTAAATGTTTTAATATTGTGTTGAATTCATATTAACATTTAAAATAAAACACTATGTGGAAAGTATCTAAACTACTGTGTCTATAGGTGTATTAGGTCTATTGGGTTTCACAGAACCTAACGCGGACGTTAAACGGCACATGTCTTACGGAATCCTCAAACTGCACAGACAAGCAGGTGCAAAATCCCCGATCTGGCTGTGTGTGCCCCCTTGTGGTAAAACTGTAAATAACCGCTTGAGCCCTCTGACTTTCCGTACTGAAGATGCTGAAGCAGAAAGATGCCAGCGTGTGAATAAGTGCTTTTATTCCTAAATCATCTTGCTGAAACTCTGATCACCGACAAAAGACACGGCAAAATAATGTGATCGATTCTGAAATATCGAGCCACCGTTTTGGCAAAAATGGTCGCATTGCGATTTAGCATATTGGAGGAAGTGCTCGGTGTTTGCATTTCTGGATACTGATGATGAGTTATGATCCGTAAGGGAATAACATCAGTGCGATATTCTAGCATTCTGGATATGATGCATATTTTCCTCGAAATTTGTTCTAGTCTCTGTCGTTGAAAAGCTTACTTCTTGTGGGATGGACACTGAGGAATAAATAGGCAGATCTGCTGGTGAGCGGCTGAAGTGATCAGACAAAGAAATGCATCCTTAAAGAAGCGCAGGCTTGCTTTTCCGTTAAGGTAAGATAAATTAACGCCATCATTTACACTTCTTGCATTTTAAGGCTGATCATTTCAATTCTTTGCTTCATTTTGTGTTAAAGCTCTCTTTTTAGCCTGCCATCTTGATGAGCAGACCTTTCCCCGATCATAAACAGACTGGGTAATATGGGCAGATTGATTCAAGTTACACCAAATGATGATTGCACAGGATGCTAAAATCGACATTATAGATAGAGATTATTCTTAAAAATGAAACAGCATTACACTGCATGGCAGCATCTCTGTTTGTGATTCAGCTGCAGTCTTCAGTTGGCCAACTGACAAGCCATGCGTGGCTTTGTCTCATTAAAAAGCTTCGCGTGTATACACAAGACGTTATCATTTCTGCGTTCGTTGATTTGTGACTAAATATATTCCATATTTTCCTTGACTTAGTAAAGGTTTTGTCCCTTCTCTAAGTCGTTACATAAATGAATTATATATTAAATTAAATGTTAGGTCTTCAAAGTAAATGAAGCCTTTCCATTGCATTAGCCATAGTACTTATGTGGTAGTGGATCAGTTTCCATGTATTTTGATGCACCAACCCTTTACTTGTACACCTTTTGGGTTCACCTACCCTCAGGTGCACTTAGTAGAGTGTAGTTCTACAATATCTATTAAACTGACCACTATCAGACTGTCTGTTATTTGACTGGTGGACTGTTCTCAAAATAGGCATGACATTTCCATCTATTAAACACAGTTTGCCAAAGACAACAATTATCAGTGGAAGGTGACCATGATCTACTAATGACCAAATGTTATTTTGTGGCCGGTGGACCATGTCATTTTCTATCTATTGTGCCCAATTTCTGGAAAGAAATTTCTGGTCCACTGTAGGGCTACTCCTGTATGAATATTACTTTTGCACCTGCTGAAAAGCAAAGACCTGCTTACGTGTTTTGGATGCTTGTATGTTGGTCAGTTAGCACCACCATACAAGTTCCCTGTTGGATGTTGATCCTAGCTGGTTTATGCTGGTTACTGTTTGTCTGGTGGTAGTTTATATTGTGAACTTGAATGGTCTTGCTGGTCTTGAGTGGGTTTCCCAAAAGCATCACAGCACAACAACCATTGTTAGATCACATTAAACACTCGCTCTCCCATTTAACGATGGTCGCTGTGCTGTGATGCTTTCTGGAAATCCACTTCTTGCTGGAAAAGCTGGTTGCCGAGCTTTAGTTGACTAGTGTTCAAAACACAAGATATGCTGGTTTTGTGGACATTTGATTTCGGAGTATTCCAAGGAACGTATTATGATATTACTGATAACTTGGCTGTTTCTGTCATCTTGTGCCCCAATAAATGCACAGTGGACATAGCAAATACTGATAAATTAAGAAATTTTGTTATGCTGTCTGTGTAATTTGGCATGAAAAAACATTTTGTTCAATTTGAGAAAATTGCAGAATAGGAGCATTTTCATTAGTGATCTCAGACTTTTGGCCCCCACTGTGTAACATGTTAATTTCGTCTGTTACATACAATTTGACAAATGCTACACACACCAGTGGAATAGGACCACATTTGGACCACTGCTGACCAAATCCTAATCGCATGGGGAACGCTTATCTCCATGTCAGAGAAATTCTTACACTACATCCATTAATGGAAAGGGATAATCAATGGACCACTACTGACAAATGCTGCTTGGTAGTTCATCCTTACCACAGATATGACATGTTATTTACATACTTTCCCCAATTTGTGAAAAGTGGCTACCATAGGACAATTACTAAGTATTCATTTGTTGATGGACAATTTTCATCACAGATATGACATTATTGTTTCCGAATACTACATGAATTGTTTTCCATGACCGTTCCTGCCGCGAATATGGCCCATTAGACAGTCACTGCGTTAAACACTGAATACCTTACCCTTACCCAAATACTACATCTGTCAGTGGATTGGTACCACTGTTGGAACACTACTGACTAAATATTATATGGCTGGTGAACCATTCTTACAACAAATTGTACATGGCATTTTCATCTGTACCCAAGACAACTACTGTTTTAAAGGCAAAGGCATTTTTTAAATACAATTACTGACTGCTTCACAGTTTCTTTAGAAAATTAACTAGTGGGCTTCAGGCATCGTGGTGCTTGAAACAGTTATTCTATGGAACTTATATTTTGTATTTATTTCACAATGCAGAAAGTCCTTGTTGACAGAATAAGCACAATAATCCAGATCAAGTCATATCACTTTCCTTAGTAACATACAATGTGATAAATATATCTATTACAAAGTGTATATTTGTTTTAATCAAATTATATATATGTGTGTATATATATGTATACACACACTGCTCAAAAAAATAAAGGGAACACTTAAACAACACAATATAACTCCAACTAAATCAAACTTCTGTGAAATCAAACTGTCCACTTAGGAAGCAACACTGATTGACAATCAATTTCACATGCTGTTGTGCAAATGGAATAGACAACAGGTGGAAATTATTGGCAATTAGCAAGACACACTCAATAAAGGATTGGTTTTGCAGGTGGGGACCACAGACCACTTCTCAGTACCTATGCTTTCTGGCTGATGTTTTGGTCACTTTTGAATGTTGGTGGTGCTTTCACACTCGTGGTAGCATGAGACGGATTCTACAACCCACGCAAGTGGCTCAGGTAGTGCAGCTCATCCATGATGGCACATTAGTGCGTGCTGTGGCAAGAAGGTTTGCTGTGTCTGTCAGCGTAGTGTCCAGAGGCTGAAGGCGCTACCAGGATACGCGGAGGAAGCCGTAGGAGGGCAACAACCCAGCAGCAGGACCGCTACCTCCGCCTTTGTGCAAGGAGGAATAGGAGGAGCACTGCCAGAGCCCTGCAAAATGACCTCCAGCAGGCCACAAATGTGCATGTGTCTGCACAAACGGTTAGAAACCGACTCCATGAGTATGGTATGAGGGCCCGACGTCCACAGATGGGGGTTGTGGTCACAGCCCAACACCGTGCAGGACGCTTGGCATTTGCCAGAGAACACCAGGATTGGCAAATTCGCCACTGGCGCCCTGTGCTCTTCACAGATGAAAGCAGGTTCACACTGAGCACATGTGACAGACGTGACAGAGTCTGGAGACGCCGTGGAGAGCGATCTGCTGCCTGCAACATCCTTCAGCATGACCGGTTTGGCAGTGGGTGGGTGGCAGTAATGGTGTGGGGTTGGCATTTATTGGGAGGGTCAACAGAAAGCCATCCAGTGAATCGACAGCGGTAGGACTGACTGCCATTAGGTCGAAGATGAGATTGAGATTCCTAAGGGGACCCCTTGAGACCATTATGTGGTTCTGCGGGTTGGCCTGGGTTCCTCCCAATGGCAGGACAATGCTAGACCTCATGTGGCTGGAGTGTGTCAGCAGTTCCTGCAAGATGAAGGCATTGAAGCTATGGACTGGTCCGTCCGTTCCCCAGACCTGAATCCGATTGAGCACATCTGGGACATCATGTCTCGCTCCATCATGTTGCACCACAGACTGTCCAGGAGTTGGCGGATGCTGTAGTTCAGGTCTGGGAGGAGATCCCTCAGGAGACCATCCGCCACCTCATCAGGAGCATGCCCAGGCGTTGTAAGGAGGTCATACACAATACTGAGCCTCATTTTGATTTGTTTTAAGGACATCAAAGTTGGATCAGCCTGTAGTGTGTTTTCCCACTTTAATTTTGTGTGTGACTCCAAATCCAGGCCTCCATTGGTTAATACATTTGATTTCCATTGAAGATTTTTGTGTGATTTTGTTGTCAGCACATTCAACTTGTACAGAACGTACAAAAAAATATTCAGTGAGAATATTTCATTCATTCAGATCTAGGATGTGTTATTTGAGTCTTCCCTTTATTTTTTTGAGCAGTATGTGTATATACGAGGTGTGGCAGAAAAGTTAAGAGACTAGCAACACTGCAAGCGATCTGGCAACGCTGCGCTGTTGCTAGATCGCTTGAACGTGTATCAGGACCATCCCATAGCTCAGTGCAAGTTTCAACTCCTTCCGTTAACTACGTGATTTTTGTTACTGCTAATAGTGAAGTTGTGTTTTGGTTGTGCGTCACGCGAAATGGAACAACGTTGTGCCATTAAATTTTGTGTTCGGCAAGTGTGACGTTTGAAAACTTAAAACAGGCCTATGGGGAACATTCTTTATCCTGAGCTCAAGTTTTTCTCTGGCGCAAATCATTTTTGAAAGGCAGAGAACACGTTGAAGATGAACACCATTCAGGGACGCCTTCAACTACGAAAACCGACGAAAACATCGACCGTGTGAACACTCTTGTGAGATCAGACAGTCGTTTAACATTAAGAATGTTGAGTGAACAATTAAATTTTAACAGATTTACCGTTCATCAAATTTTGACTCATAAAAAGGGTCATTCGCGTGAGACCAGACATTGCAGACAAATGGATGCTCCATCATGACAACGCCCCATGTCACACTGCCCTCTCCGTCACAGAATTATAAGGCATTCCTGTGGTTCCCCAGCTCCCCTATTCACCTGACCTCAGCCCCTGTGACTTTTTCCTTATTCCTAAACTGAAAAATGTCCTCAAAGGACGTAATTTCGGGACTTTAGAAAACATCCAAAAGAGTGTAACGGACATGCTGAAGACCATACCGGTTGAAGACTTCCAGCACTGCTACCAAAAGTGGGAACAACGTCTCCATCGGTGTGTAGCTGCCCAAGGGAACTATTTTGAAGGGGAAAACATTGATGTTTGAAAAAAATAAAAACTTTGGTAAATAAACAATCAGTCTCATTACTTTTCTGCCACACCTCGTATATGTTGTGTGTGTGTGGGGGGGGGGTGGGGGGGGGGGAAGGAGAGAGAGAATGAGAGAGAGAGAGAGACAGATGAGGAGAGAGAGGGATGAGAGAGAGAGAGAGAAGGGGGGGGAGGGGGGGTGGGAGAGAGATTGGAGAGCGAGAGGAAGAGATAGAGAGAGGAGAAGAGAGAGAAGCGAGAGCGAGGGATATATAGAGATAGATAGTGAGGTATATATATATTTAGGTATATTATATATATATATATAGATATATATATGATAATAGATATATTAGATATGAAATATATAATATATATATTATATATTATTGTATGTTATATATAGTGGGCAAAAGGTTATTAGTCAGCCAACTGATTGTGCAAGTTTCTCCTACGTAAGAAAGATGAGAGAGTCTGTAATTTTTAATCATAGGTTACACTTAACTATGAGAGAACAAAATGAGGGAAAAAAAATCCAGGAAATCACATTGTAGGATTTTTAAAGGATTTAATTGTTAAAACTTATGGTGGCCAATAAGGATATTTGGGTCAATAAATTTGGTTCAAACTCAAACTTTTGAAACATAACAATTGACAGAGATCAAACGTCTGTTAGTCTTCACCCAGGTTGGGCACACACTGTAGCTGGTTATTTTGGGCCCATTCCTCCATGCAGATCTTCTCTAGAGCAGGATGTTTTGGGGCGGGCAACCGGACTGTCAACTCCCTCCACACATTTTCTTATGGAGCTGAGGTCTGGAGGGAACGGATCCTAGGCCACTCCCAAGGACCGTGAAATGCTGTTTACGGAGAAACTCTTCGTTGCCCGAGCGGTGTGTTGGATATTTCCTTGTCAAGCTGGAAGACCCCAGCCATTTCTATCTTCAATACTATCACTGAGGGAAGGATTGTTTTGGTTATTAAAAATCTCACGATTACATTGCCCCGTTCATCTTCCGTAACCGGATCAGTCGTCCTGTCCCCTTTGCAGAAAATCATCCACAAAAAGCCTTGATGGTTTCCACCCCCATGCTTACAAGTAGGTATGGCGCAACTAGAATTCTCTTCCTCCAAACACAGCAGTTGAGTTTTTACCAAAAAAAGTTCTATTTTGGTTTCATCTGACCACATGATATTCTCCCAGTCCTCTTCTGGATCATCCATGTGCTCTCTGGCAAACTTCAGACAGGCCTGGACATGTACTGGCTTAAGCAGGGGGACACACCTGGCACTGCAGGATCCGGGTCCCTCTCGGTGTAGTGTGTTACTGATGGTAGCCTTTGTTACTTTGGTCCCAGCTCTCTGCAGGTCATTCATCAGGTCCCTCCGTGTAGTTCTGGGATTTTTGCTCACCGTTCTCATGATCATTTTGACCCCACGGGATGAGATCTTGCGTGGAACCCCAGATCGAGGGAGATTATCAATGGTCTTGTATGTCTTCCATTTTCTTACAATTGCTCCCACAGTTGATTTATTCACACCAACCTGCCTGCCTATTGTAGATTCCCTCTTCCCAACCTGGTGCAGGAATACAATTCTCTTTCTGGTGTCCTTCGACAGCTCTTTGGTCTTTGGCCGTGGTTGAGTTTGGAGTCTGACTGTTTGATGCTGTGGACAGGTGTCTTTTATACAGATAACGAGGTCAAACACGTGCCATTAATACAGGTAACGAGTGGAGGACAGAAGAGCTTCTTAAAGACGTTGTTACAGGTCTGTGAGAGCTGGAAATCTTGCTTGTTTGTGGGTGACCAAAAACTTATTTTCCACCATGATTTACAATTAAATTCTTTAAAAATCCTACAATGTGATTTCTTGGATTTTTTTTCTCATTTTGTCTCTCATAGTTGAAGTGTACCCATGATGAAAATTACAGACCTCTCTCATCCTTTCATAATACTTTTTTGCCCCACTGTGTGTTTATGTATATATATGTTTGTGTGTGTGTGTGTGTGTGTGTGTGTGTGTGTTTGTATGTATGTATGTGTGTATATGTATGTATGTGTGTATATATATATATATATATATATATATATATATATATATATATATATATATATATATATATATATATATATATATATATATTTTTTTTTTTTTTTTTTTTTTTTGTAATGCTTGGATATTTGCCAAAGAAGGGTAATGGAAGTTCTGAAAGCAAGCAGCTACAACTATAATATGGGGTCATATCTGATGGCAGAATGTTATAATGTAGGCTCCCTGGACAAAAATAATGTTTTGTGCTTTTCTAACCTCAGTAAGTGCTTAGATTTGCCTCCACTCGCCTTACTAACGGCATACGTAAATCCACTTGAAGCATACATCAGTCCATACATACATCCTACCCATTTCATGTGTCAAGTTGGTAAAAGCTATGCTGATGGAAACAGTAGTTGTTGAGGACATATAGTAGGTTCAAGTTCTGCTTTGGGAGCTTAGTCTGTATAGCAACTTAAATTCTGGTTTGTGTTACTTTCACCCACAATCTTATGACATTCAACAACAAAGCACTTTACTGTTAGATGGCATTTTCTTTTTGTTGGCTGAAACGATCTGTATTTAAGTTTACATGTGGTATATAGAGCACCCCTCAGCTCTGGATTGGGAATTGTACAGATGTGTAATAAAATGATGGACCAGTTATTTGCTGGACCTTGTTGCCATGGTAACAGTGTTACCCCCCACCCCCCACCCCCCAGGACATGCAGGTTGATTGCTTTGTTTAGTACAGTAATGTCATATCAGTGTTTCCTCTTACATCCATCAGCCTGATTATTTCCTCGTGCGGCTTCAGGAGTCACAGTGGTTCATTATGATGTTAGTCTAAGCTTTCTCCTATCCATTCATAAGTGTTTTTCTGCACGTTACAGCAATAGGGCATGTCGGTTGGTTTATAGCCAGATTTCTGACTTGTGTAGCAGTCTAATATTTTGAGGAAACAGTTAATTATGTTAAACCATAATATGACATGATTTTATGATGAGCTGACATACAATATGTATACTGAGAACCTTTTATTTTCTGGCTGAGTATTTAGAATGAGAATTTTTTGTTTGAGGAGGTTGCCTTACTGGAAGGAGTTTGGAAGGAATGATCCACAGTGCCTCTCAAAGTTATTCCGTGCTTGTCTCTTGTAGTTGTGTAGTGAGCTGCTATTGCTGCTTGTTGTTGTGCAGTGCAGTCAGACATAGTGATTTTGAGTACTTTAAAATAAAACCAGCTGTTCCTTGAGGCTTCCACTAGTAGAGCATCGTAACTCAGTGTTCATCATCATCTGGTGTGGAAAGGCATGCAGACAGGAATACAAAATCCTTTCAGAGGCTTTAGGTATTCCTCAGATTAATCTTCAGAACATTATTACAAAACATAAAGTGTATGGCATCAACAAAATCTTGCCTAAATTGGGCTGTCCCTACAAACTGGATGACCAAGCTGGGAGAATATTGATTAGGGGAGCTATCTACAGGCCAGTGGCAATTTGGAAGGGCTTAAAAGTATTTATGGCTAATACTGGTTTGCATGTGCATGAGACAACAATCCTGCCTGATTTACACAAAGGTTTTTTATTACAGGTTGGAACGAAAGAAACCTCACTGAGGTTGTGAAACGTTGTACTGGTTGTACTGCAGGTAAATTGGTCAGAGAAATGTAATGGAGCCAGTTGTTTGCTTTTCAATTTCACTGAAGCATAAACAATTTGCATAAAACCAAGGAAATTCCCTGTTGGAGCGTTGTCATCTTAAGCAAATCACACTTTATGTTTAGCTTGGTTTTCAGATCTATTTCATGTTACTGACTCACTCCATGTTTGAGCTTCGGCTACTTTAGGCTTAAAAGAGTTATGTGTATTTTATTGGATTTTGTGGCAGAAACTGTTGACTGCTGTCAAAATTACCATGAAAGCAAGGAACTAACTTGCATGGAGGATGTTCCATAAGATTAGAGATCCTAACTATAAATGGTTTACAATTACAATGTGTTCTTCTTTAACAAAAGAATACACATGATAGGTGCATGCTGTTATTGATACATAATCTTCTTTTTGGATAGCAGTCACATCACACCATTTAGTAATTGATTATTTTACTTCAGTGGTGCTTTAAAGTTTGTGAACCCTTTAAAATTTTCAATATTTCTGCATAAATATGACCTAAAACATCATCAGATTTTCACACAAATCTTAAAAGTAGATAAAGAGAACCCAGTTAAACAAATGAGACAAAAATATTATACTTGGTCATTTATTTATTGTGGAAATTGATCCAATATTACATATTAGTGAGTGGCAAAAGTATGTGAACCTTTGCTTTCAGTATCTGGTGTGACCCCCCCGTGCAGCAATAATTGCAACTAAACGTTTCCTGTAACTGTTGATCAGTCCGGCACAGCGGCTTGGAGGAATTTTAGCCCATTCCTCCGTACAGAACAGCTTCAACTCTGGGATGTTGGTGGGTTTCCTCACATTAACTGCTCACTTCAGGTCCTTCCACAACATTTCGATTGGATTAAGGTCAGGACTTTGACTTGGCCATTCCAAATCATTAACTTTATTCTTCTTTAACCATTCTTTGGTAGAACAACTTGTGTGCTTAGGGTCGTTGTCTTGCTGCATGACCCACCTTCTCTTGAGATTCAGTTCATGAACAGATGTCCTGATATTTTCCTTTAGAATGCTCTGATATAATTCAGAATTCATTGTTCCATCAATGATGGCAAGCCGTCCTGGCCCAGATGCAGCAAAACAGGCTCCAAACCATGATACTACAACCACCATGTTTCACAGATGGGATAAGGTTCTTATGCTGGAATGCAGTGTTTTCCTTTCTTCAAACATAACGTTTTTCTTTTATACCAAAAAGTTCTATTTTGGTCTCATCCATCCACAAAACATTCTTCCAATAGCCTTCTGGCTTGTCCACGTGATCTTTAGCAAACTGCAGACGAGCAGCAATGTTCTTTTTGGAGAGCAGTGGCTTTCTCTTTGCAACCCTGCCATGCACACCATTGTTGTTCAGTGTTCTTATAATGGTGGACTCATGAACATTAACATTAGCCAATGTGAGAGAGGCCTTCAGTTGCTTAGATGTTACCCTTGGGTCCTTTGTGACCTCACCAACTATTACACACCTTTGTCTTGGAGTGATCATAGTTGGTCGACCACTCCTGGGGAGGGTAACATTGAATTTCCTTGAATTTCCTTCATTTGTACACAGTCTGTGTGACTGTGGATTGGTGGAGTCCAAAATCTTTAGAGATGGTTTTGTAACCTTTTCCAGCCTGATGAGCATCAACAACTCTTTTTCTGAGGCCCTCAGAAATCATGCCATGATACATTTCCACAAACATGTGTTGTGAAGAGCAGACTTTGATAGATCCCTGTTCTTTAAATAAAACCCACTCACACCTGATTGTCATCCCATTGATTGAAAACACCTGACTCTAATTTCATCTTCAAATTAACTGCTGATCCTAGAGATTCACATACTTATTACATACTCACTAATATGTGATATTGGATCCTTTTGCTCAATAAATAAATGACCAAGTATAATATTTTTATGTCATTTGTTTAACTGGGTTCTCTTTATCTACTTTTAGAACTTGTGTGAAAATCTGATGACGTTTTAGGTCATTTTTCTGCAGAAGGGTTAACAAACTTTCAAGCACAAAGTATACTGTCATGTGTTTCTATGCTTTATACTTTGGAACATTAAAGGTAGCAAAAGGGTAATAAAATCACATTTTGGAGATTTTACATTAAGTTGGGGAATTTCAAAGTACAATAAGTAATTAAGCTTATGGTCATATTCAGATACACAGAGGTACTGTTAAAATGAAAAAAAAAAAAAAAGCAGGGACAAGCATATCAGTATCAGGCTACTGTAAGATCCTGATGCATAAATGAAAAATCTACTAAGAAGCAAGGAAGAATATAGACAGAACAACAGACTTCGGTAATTTAATCTGGGAGTGTTGGAGTGTCAGTGCAATGACTCATAAATTATTGGTAAGAAGTGCTGACACACCTGCTTTTCATGTAGTTTTCTTTAGTTTAGGTATTTTGTTGACCTTACGAAAAGACTGTGAGGCAATACAGTAATATACATCTAATGCTTGAGTGATCAAGAGAAGTGTCAACTACTCAAAATTATATTAAATTTAAGGCTCTTCAAAATAGCCCCTCTTCAAAATGACTCCATTGCTGACTCTCAACCCTCTTCCAGAGGTAGTTGAGTGTCTGGGAGGTGGGGGAAGGGCAGACCCACTAGCAGAACCAGGTATAGATCCAATAAATGAGGACTTTCCTTGTAACTGTGAATGGACTGTGGGATTCGGTCTGGGTATCTCCTGCACAGTGTACACACTACCACTGCACCACTGGCTGGCTTGGCATCTGTGAGACGTGATAGTGCCTAAATGGTGGAGAAGAGGCAATGGTGAAAAAAGAACATGGCATGCAAAATGTTGACTGCAAACAAATAACTAATCTTAAAGCCTCATATTACAAAAAAACTGAAAGTAAAGGAAATAAACCAACAAACTAAGGATGAATTCTGTTTGGATCTCCCAACCTCAACAAAATATTGGTTTCCTTTCTTTTTCTTAAAACTTAAATGGGATTTTTCTCTCGTAAATTACCTTTTCACATAAATCAGACCATTTATTAACTTCCATCTCCTTCTCTCAGGAATTTCATTTACACTCCTTTGCTTCCCTCATCTCACGCTTACCATCTCATGCCTCTGATTAACTGTGACACTTTCACACTCTCCTGCTTTAATTCGCAATTGCTAAGCTTGTTTGTGAGTGTTTCACTTTCCCACCAGAACCTGTTTAGGCCCGTTGCTCTCACACCGTCAGAGTCTCTTCAGTTCTTTGCACCTTTAATACGATGAACCCTAACCCTCTATTGTTCTTATCTTCTCTTCTTCCATGTTCACATTCACTCTTCTTTTCAAGGGGCACTCTTTCAGACTCTTTCTTTCTTTTGAGAGTTTCCCACACTTCCCACATCACTAGCAAAGCCCTCGCGTTGAACTGGCGACCAGGAATCTGCAAAGGTCCAGCAATTTTGGCAAAGGATTGGCATGCTTAAAATACTGCAGTTGATTCCAATGTGGCTGATTAGGTTGTATAACTCTGGGAACCCAATGCATGCTGAACCAATATGTGGTAGACATGCTGGTTCACCGTGCCTTCAGTTTTATAGAAATCTCTGACAGCATCACTAACAAATCACCCCCACACCATTACAGCACCTCACCCATGCATCACAGTGGAGACCACACATGCTGGTAGCATTTCATCATCTCTGCGGTTCACTAAAACATGACCGTTGGTGCCAGGAATTCAAATTTGGGGAAATCTGCATCCACACAGTATTTTAGGGCCATACAAACCCAAAGCCTCCATGCTTAAAAGTTTACTTGAAATGCTTCTCTTTTTGTTTTCCAGTGTGATAAGTATAGCCAAAGAGTTTTTGTATCTTACGGTACTCTTACTGTAGATCAGTGGCAGTATTGTCAGGGTCTTGGTTCTTGCATACCTGACCAGTCTCTGAACAGCTCCCCTTAAAATGCGTTTTTGAATGACGTTTGTAGAGTGGCAGTTGCAAGCAAGAAACATGGGTATCTTTTTACATTTGCTGTACACTTTGCAGAGTGGCAATTGCAAGCAGGAAACATGGGTATTTTTTATAGCCTTCTCCCGACTTGTGAGAATCAATTATCTTTTTTCACCCTCACTCAGCTGTTTAGAGGAGCTGGCGTCTGCTGAATGTAAACAGCACACTTGAAAAGGCTTAAAGGATCACAGAATTTATTAAGCTGTTCATTTATTAGGCAGATTACTAACATGTAAAAACAATGATTAAATACAGTACTGTGCAAAAGCCTTAGGCATTCTATATTTTTTTCAGTTTATATTCTGCTTTTTCTTTATTTAAGTTTTAGTAGTAGATGCACTTTGTAGTTCTCTGATTACAGTCTGTAGTCCATACTTTTTTAGTCGCCTTTACTCTGTTCTGTAGTTTTCAGGACCACCACAGGATTGCGAGGATCTGGCAACCCAGACTGATCCGCGGTTGCACACAGGACGCCGTGTCGTAGCTGCTAGCAGATATTTACCTTTGATATTTTTTAATTCCCGCATCTGTATCATATATAATCGTATATATAGTAGGTTTTTACAAACATATTAATCATTTTATTCTCGTACCGGCGGATTATATATATATTAATTTTTTTGCCGCTAATCGTTATTTGGAACTTAAGCATACGGCTGGTGTTTCGCAGTAGTTAGCCTTTTTAGCCTAATAACCAGAGTTGCGTCTTAGTCGCCAGTGAGTAGTGTGTTGTTTTTATAACTTTTTTACAGTCTTTCCCACCTTCTTTCTGAGACTTAGTTTTTTGTGTTTTGTATTAACTTGTCTTGTATTAACTCTTTAATCGAGAATTGCATTGGATCATCGGCTGCACCTGAACCATATCTTCACTCGGCACCCCACAACACCACCCGAAGCTAAGTACCTTTAATTCATTAATTGTACTAACATGGCTTCTGCTGCGCTTGTTCCCTGTGCCGAGTGTGGCATGTTTAGCTATTCTTCCTCCGTCATTAGTTTAAATTTTACTTGTGATAGGTGTAGGCTTGTAGCTAGTCTGACGGAGAAGACTGCAGTTTTAGAGGCGCGCATCCAGACATTAGAGAAGGCTAGCTCAGCTCCTAGCTTAGCAGATCTGGATGCCAAAGGTGAAGTTAGAGCCCCAGCCCCGGCAGAGTCCTCGGAGCAGGGCAAGTGGGTGACGGTTCGGTGACGTAGTCGTAAGGCTAGTACACGAGAGCACCACTCTTTACCTGTTCACGTGTCCAACAGGTTTGCCCTCCTCAGTGAAACCCCTACTGAGCAGCCTGTTGAAAGAGCTCTGGTCATAGGTGACTCTTTTTTATGACACGTGAAACTAGCTACCCCTTTAGAGACATCAGCAGCTAGAGTTATCTGTATCACCGGAGCCAGAGTGCCGGACATTGTAACGAATCTTAGTGAACTCGAGAGCCGCAGATTCTCTAGGATAGTTATTCATGTAGGGGCTAATGATATACGCCTTCGTCAGTCAGAGGTTACTAAGGCTAATTTTGTAGAGGTGGTTAGCGTGGCGAAGGCGATGTCCGATGCTGTAGTGTGCTCTGGCTCCATCTCAATGCGGCGAGGTGACCAAGCCTACAGCAGGTTATGGTCGCTGAACTACTGGCTGTCCAAGTGGTGCTCTAAAAACAACGTGGGCTATATAGACAACTGGACATCCTTTGAGGGTAAGCCTGGCCTTTTAGGATGGGACGGTGTCCATCCCACTCGGGAGGGTGCTGCTCTCATCTCCTGCAACATTGCCCCGATTGGTTAGGGGCTGACTATCCAGAGCAGGGGTCAGGCAGCAGACAGACCGGCTTAACCAACTGTCTGCTGGTAGCCATGCACCGTCACCCAGAACCCACATTATTGAAACTGTGTCTGTTACTCGCATCTATCCTAAATGTAAACGCTCTCGAAAAGACTGTTTTAATAACCTCATTAGTATAAACACAGATAGCTGGCAAAGAAATAACAACCTTAGACTAAAGCTAGGATTACTTAACATTAGATCACTTACAAACAAAGCAGTGATTGTAAATGAAATGATCACTGATAAACGCTTACACGCTCTCTGTCTCACTGAGACTTGGATTAGACCTGATGAATATTTAGCCTTAAATGAAGCTTCCCCTCCTTGATACAGTCATGCTAGTCGCCCTTGTCCTAATGGTCAGGGGGGAGGCATAGCTACATTTTTTTGACAAAGAGTTAGGTGTTACAGCTAAATCCCAATACAAGGCTAATTCTTTTGAAATACTGATTCTTAATGTGACTGATCCATCATTATGGAAGTCAAAACCACACTCTTTCAGCTTATCACTATTTACCTCCCTCCTGGTCCCTATTCAGAATTTCTTCAGGAATTTGCTAACTTTCTTTCCTGCTTACTACTGTCAACAGATAAGGCTTTAATTGTAGGTGATTTCAATATTCACTTTGACAATGAGCAGGATCCACTTATAATTGCTTTCGAGTCCATCTTAGAATCCATGGGTATCACTCAGAATGTGATGGGACCAACCCACCGCTGTAATCATACTTTAGATCTAATATTAACATTTGATATCAAAATAGATAACCTTGATGTTTTCCCCCAAAGTGATTCGATTTCAGATCACTATCTTTTAGTATTTGAGCTATCTCTAATAAATAAAATCCTTCTGCCTCGTTATCACACTAAGCACACTATACATCTGCTACTCCAGCTGCGTTTATTAAAAACCTACCAGACTTGAAATTTAATACACCTATGGTGATAAATCATCTTGAGTGTGTAAATGACCAATTAGAAAGTGTGCTTAGCTCAACCCTGGAAACGATTGCTCCTGCTAGGGTCAAACGCATTAGGTAAAAAAAGGCTAGCACCATGGTCTAATGACCACACCCGTACCTTAAAGCAAAGAACACGGCATCTAGAGCGCAAGTGGAGACATAGTAAATTGGAGGTGTTTAAGATTGCTTGGAGGGACAGCATGGCAGAGTATAACCATGCCCTTACTAAAGCTAAAGCTGCATACTTCTCCTCAATCATAGAGAAAAATAAGAATAATCCAAGATTTGTCTTTTATACAGTCTCCAAATTAACAAAAAACCCTACAGAAAGCGATTCTCTCATTCTGTGTAATTTTAACAGTGATGATTTCATGACTTTCTTTAATGATAAGATAGAAAACATAAGGCATTAAGCTCGATGCTCATCACTTCACCAAACTATTCAGCCACTTTCCAGATGCAGCACTAGTGAAGACATCTGTTTAATTAGCTGTAAATCAAGATTAGAATCTTTTACCCCAATTACTAATTCTGAACTATCCGCACTTATCAGCTCATCTAAGTCATCAACGTATTTATTAGATCCAATTCCTGCACGTTTTCTCAAAGAAGTAATATCTAGTATTATAAAGCCACTGTTAGTTATTTTAAATTCATCTCTTACCTTTGGTTATGTGCCCAAATCCTTTAAGTCTGCCGTTATCAAACCACTGATTAAAAAAGCCAATCTTGACCCTTGTGTGATATCTAATTATAGACCAATTTCAAATCTACCGTTTCTGTCCAAAATCTTAGAAAAAGCTGTCTATCGGCAGCTCTGCAATACCTCCAAAGGAATGATATTTATAAAACATTTCAGTCTGGCTTCAGGCCCCATCATAGTACTGAAACAGCATTAATTAGGGTACTAAATGACTTGTTAATGTCCTCAGATAAAGGATGTTTCTTTTCTTGTTCTGTTAGATTTAAGTGCAGTATTTGACACTACAGATCATGATGTTTTACTAAACAGACTAGAACATACTGTAGGTATTAAGGGATTAGCACTTTCTTGGTTTAAATCATACATAACCGACCGGTACCAGTTTGTTCATATAAATAAGGTCTAAGCTCTCAAAAGTGAAGTATGGCGTGCCTCAGGGGTCAGTGCTTGGCCCACTTTTATTCTCTTTGTACATGCTGCCACTAGACTCAGTTTTTCATAAATATGGCATTAGTTTCCACTGCTATGCAGATGATACACAGCTGTATACATATCGGCCAAACCTAATGACGGCCTTACAATCAACAAATTGAGGACTGTGTAAAGGAAATAAAAGATTGGATGTTATTTAATTTTCTCTTACTTAACTCAGATAAAACTGAGGTTCTATTAGTGGGACCCAAGGCTGTGAGAGACAGGTTGGCTACATCTATCCTAAATCTAGATTGCTGTCCAGTACTGCCCAGTCCGTCTGTAAAAAACTTAGGGGTCACATTGGATTCAGATCTCTCCTTTGATGCGCACATTAGCAGCAGCACTCGAATTGTTTCTTTCAATCACGTAATATCGCTAATCTTAGAAATATCCTCTCTTTTAATGATGCAAAAAAACTTGTTCATGCGTTTATAACCTCAAGGTTGGATTACTGTAACACCTTACTTACTGGATGCTCTAGTAAATCTATAAATAAACTTCAGTTAGTTCAGAATGCAGCTGCCCGAGTGCTAACTCGAACTAGAAAATTTGATCATATCACTCTTGTTCTATAATCACTACACTGATTACCAGTCAAATTCCGCATTGATTACAAAATACTTCTTATAACTTAAAGCTCTACATGGCCTGGCCCCACATTATCTGCGTGAACTCTTAGAGTTTTACAATCCAACTTGTCTACTTCGTTCGCGGGTGCAGGACTTCTTTTAGTTCCTAGAATTAAAAAAGTCACAGCAGGGGGAAAGGCTTTCTCATACATGGCCCCCCAACTATGGAATAAACTTCCCACTTTCGTTCGAGATTCAGACACCCTCCAAAGTTTTAAGTCTAGGCTAAAGACATACCTATTTACACAGGCTTTTGACTAGATTTAGACCAGGATGCAGGGCTTTGGTCACTGAGTCTGGAGTCATGTCTGGCCTGCCTGCCTTGTCCATTAACCCGGAGTGTCGAGTGGGCGGTCTGGCTGAACTGGGCTTCGGTCCTCGTGATCTTGACTCATGCATCCTTGCCTTAGAATAAGGGCAGAGCTGGGGGTTCATAGTCAAAGAGTGTTATGGTGATCAGAGACGTTGGGTTGCTGTCTTCTGCCTCTCGTGGGGTTGCCAATGTCTCATGTGATCCCTCTTGGCTGTGTTTCCTACCAGTTCTCCTCTTTCTAGCTTTCTAGCTATGCTGCCATAGCTAATGCTGCCGGGGTCTCATGCTACACTTGGTATCAGTGATTGACATGGCATCTGTGATTGTTAATAGACACTGTGCTCTTAATCAATAACTAATTACATTTTCTGTTTTCTCTCCGAGCTGTGTTCTGGCAGTTCCGGCCTCACACATGATGTTCATCTGCTGGAGTTCCACTCAAGCTGCTTCCGTCATCAGCTCCAGCCCCATCATACCCGGGCCACTTAATGTCGATGTGCATAATTCACATTCTATTCGAACTTTGACTACATGACTTTAGTTTCGCTCTTAGATTTATCATCTATGCCGCCCAAGGAGGTTGGGTCTCTTTTTGAGTCTTGGTTCCTCCCAAGGGTCTTCTAGAACTAGGGAGTTTTTCCTTTTTGGGGCCCCCCCCCACTGTCGCCCTAGGCTCGCTCAATTTGGGATTGGACGTAGTTATTAGGAGATAATCTAAACTTGTAAAGTTGCTTTGAGACAATGCTCCATTGTAAAAAGCGCTATATAAATAAATCTGACTTGACTTGACTTGACAGATCAGGTACTATTTGGGTGGTGGTTCATTCTCAGCATTGCAGGGACACTGATGTGGTGGTGGAGTGTTAGTGTGTGCTGCACTGATATGAGTGGATCAAACACCAGCCAAAAAATGTCCAGCCACCAGTAGGCTTGGGCGATAATGTACATTTAGACAAAATCATCTCTTGAATTACTGCAGTAATCGATATTATTGTGTTACAAATTAATTTGGGAGGTGTTTCACATGAGAATCACATGACCAGCATACATCCAATGCAAGAAACCCTACAAAAATAAACCTTTTTTATAGAAATAAAGATATTAATTATATAATGAAAATCTTCAATAACAAACCCCTGAAATGCTCACAATGAGTTTTAATAAACAACCTCAGCCCTGCTAAGAATGGTAGCTCATTAATGCAAGACCAATGCATAAGACCCCAATCCACACAGGAGACCATTCTGACATGGGAACACAAAAATGGTATACAATGCTAATAAAAAAAACAACATAACGGAACCATTGCACCCTGGGACTGGGAATGCCTATGCCCAAACAGCCCCAGCCAGGAAGATATAAAATAATAATAAAAATAATAATAATAATAATAATGACATGTTCACAAATCCAAATCTAGACGTGGATTTGTGTGAATACATGTGGATTCAAGCTGCCGCTGCGGTACTATGGACTGTTCCATCAGTCACATGTGGAGTCATATTAGTACCTGATCACATATCAGTTGTTAATGAGTAACTCTGCATTCTTGATTCTGATGCAAATTGGTAGTATTACCAGTAGTATTGATAATCTGCTTTGTGCACAGACGACGACGACATGTAACACTTAACATCTAACGTTTCTCCGTGTTTGTCTGACTAGAAACCAAAACAATGCCAAACTGACACAATTCTGAATGGCGCACCAACCCTCTTATTCTGTACTTTTTAAGCTCTACAGAGCAGGTCACATGCACTGAAGATTAGTTTTATTTGCATCTACCCCAGCTTTCTTTACCAGACTGAAATTCTACATTATTATATGATCAAGCAACATGTATAGTTGTAGTTAATTATAGGATGGCGTGTCCTGGTCCAAGTGTGCATTGCATGGTTCGGTGGCCTCTTTTAGGAGTTTATTTAATGATCATGTGTTTTCGTTTGTGTGTTAATATGTATGTTTGTGGAACAGAAAAGCTCACCAGTGTGGTGTTTTAGGGACTTTCTTAAGTTAATGTCTTTAATTACCATCTATGTGCTTGTGTGTACATTCGGGGACCTGGCGCAAGTGCCCGAGTTCATTCGCTGACTTACGTAGCAACTTATTTTGTTAGCGCTGTTTAACAGCTCTGAGTGTTTGAATAAGAAGTACTCATGAGCATGCTACCCGACTTGGTATCTGTGAGGTTTTTGCTCTTTATACTGTTATTATTTTTTTAAATGTAATACTTAACCACAGGCTTATTAAGTCAAGTCAGATTTATTTATATAGCGCTTTTTACAATGGAGCATTGTCTCAAAGCAACTTTACAATTTTAGATTATCTCCTAATGTCTACGTCCAATCCCACATTTAGCAAGCCTAGGGCGACAGTGGCAAGGACCCAAAAGGGACTCAATCTCCTTGGGCGGCTAGGATGATAAATCTAAGAATGAAACTAATTTATCTAAACTAATAAGTCATGGAGTCATAGTTCAAATAAAATGTAAAATATGCACATCGGCATTAAGTAGTCCGATAAACAGAGTCACTCCAGGATCTTGAGTCTAAGCAGGAAAGTCGTTGGCGGCACTTCATCCCCTGATAACCTTTAGGAGGGAAAGAGTTACTGCCCTTTGGTGTGGCCTGGGTATGGTGGGACTATAGCTGAAGACGTAAGCAGCTTGAGTGAAGCTACAGTGGATGAACATCATGTGTGGGGCAGGAACTGGTACCGGAACACAGCTCGGAGAGAAAACAGTAAATGTAATTAGTTACTGATTATTTATTAACAATCACTGATGCCTTGTGTAGCATGAGACCCCGGCAGCATTAGTTATAGCAGCATAGCTAGAAAGAGGAGAACTGATAGGAAACACAGCCAAGAGGGATCACCTGAGACATCGGCAACCCTACGGGAGGCAGAAGACAGCAGCCCAACGTCTCTGATCACCATAAGACTCTTTGACTATGAACCCCCAGCTCTGCCCTTAGTCTAAGGCAAGGATGCACAAGTCAAGATCAAGAGACCCGAAGCCCAGTTCACCCAGTTCACCACTCGACACTCCCGGCTAGCGGACAAGGCAGGCAGGCCAGACATGACTCCAGACTCCGGCCCCAGTGACCCAAGCCATGCATCCTGGTCTAAATCTAGTCAAAAGCCTGTGTAAATAAGTATGTCTTTAGCCTAGACTTCAAAATTTGGAGAGTGTCTGAGTCTCGAACTAAAGTGGGAAGTTTATTCCATAGTTGGGTGGCCATGTATGAGAAAGCCTTTCCCCCTGCTGTGACTTCTTTTATTCTAGGAACTAAAAGAAGTCCTGCACCCTGCAAATGAAGTAGTTAACACAGTTAAAGATTAAATGGAGTATGGCTGACTGCACTAGATGATAATTATCACATGATATCGTCATGGATTATGGATTAATTATCACGATAATCAATAATATCGCTTATTGGCCCAAGCCTAGCCATCGGCATCCTGTAGGCAGCGTCTTGTGAGCCCTGGTGAAGGATTAGAGGATGACTAACACAAATTGTGTAACAACAGATGACCTACTGTCTCTGACTTTACATCTACGTGATGGAGCAATATGGTGAATATCTAATGTCCAATGTTAAATACACCAAATGAACATTATAACAACAAATATATAAACCCGCTTTTCTGGGTCCAGAGCCAGACGGGGGGCTGTTGCCATGCTAGGGGATAATCCCCTGACCAGCTCCTCCCTTCAGCATGACTAATGGTGCCTGCATGTGAAGCCCGACCTGCTGGGTCTCATTGCTGGGTCACCGGAGTGGTGTGCCAACATATGAGATTACTGTGCCACCTGATCACACACAGTTGCGTTTCTTTTAATGTTTTGACCCATTTTTTCTGGTGAGGTGGTGTTTCCATAGCTTGTCCATGGAGAGTGTGATCTGGACTGGATGCAGTTTTTGTCTAAAGCGGGTTTAAAAAAAACTCAACATTTATATATGCTGAACCTTATACCCTTGTTGCGCCATTCCACATATGTCACATGGTTGGTGTCATTCATGAATAGGAACTGAGCTCAAACAGAATAAAACTTGTCCTATGCCTGTCCATATGACCAAACTATGTAAATTATGTCTGTGTCTGCATGGTACTGGAGCCTATAAATTTCCCTATGTAAAATGAACTACTTTTACATTCAAAGATTCGAACAATGTAGAGAGCAACCTGCTTGTCTGTTAAGCCTCAAGCATTTGGGCTAAATAAGGAACAGAGCTTTCAGTTTTATCTTTTTGTCTGATGGCATCAAAACCCAACATGACAGGATAACGTTCTAACAAACTTGAAAGCCCTTATCCATTTTTAAGGAAAAAAAAATCACTGTAAATTGGCAGTGATGGGACTACAGATCACTGAGCACAGTTCATGTTGTTGCTGATATGTTGGTATACAAGTGCTGACTTGCCACTGATTTGTTTTTTTTCTGTATCTGGTAATATTCATGTGGAGTTGATTGGTAAGTCAGTGATAAAGTGTCTATTTAACATGGTAATTTGTTCCGTATATAATGTATATTTACAACTAAACTTATAAATGTTGGATTACACAATTGTGAAAATGTACATTGACAAAAAAAAAAAGATTTTAGGGTTCATGGTGTGAACTGGCGGTCTGGACACAAATGCAGGTACAGTGGTGCTTGAAAGTTCGTGAACCCTTTAGAATGTTCTATATTTCTGCATAAATATGTTCTAAAACATCATACGATTTTCACAAATGAAAATGAGTTAAATAAATTAGTTAATCAGTTAAATAAATGAGACAAAAATATTATACTCGGTCATTTATTTATTGAGGAAAATGATCCAATATTACATATTAGTGAGTGGCAAAAGTATGTGAACTTTTGCTTTCAGTATTTGCTGTGACCCCCCTGTGCAGCAATAACTGTACACCGGCTTGGAGGAAGTTTAGCCCATTCCTTCGTACAGAAAAGCTTCAGCTCTGGGATGTTGGTGAGTTTCCTCACCTTAAGTGCTCACTTCAGGTCCTTCCACAACATTTCAATTGGATTAAGGTCAGGACTTTGACTTGGCCATTCCAAAACATTACCTTTATTCTTCTTTAACCATTCTTCGGTGGAACGACCAGTGTGCTTAGGGTCGTTGTCTTGCTGCATGACCAACCTTCTCTTGAGATTCAGTTCATGGACAGATGTCCTGACATTTTCCTTTAGAATTCTCTGATTTAATTCAGAATTCATTGTTCCATCAATGATGGCAAACCGTCCTGGCCCAGATGCAGCAAAACCGTGATACTACCACCACTATGTTTCACAGATGGGATAAGGTTCTTATGCTGGAAAGTAGTGTTTTCCTTTCTCCAAACATAACACTTTTTTCTTTTAAACCAAAAAGTTCTATTTTGGTCTCATCCCTTACACAAAACATTCTTCCAATAGCCTTCTGACTGTCCATGTGATCTTTAGCAAACTGCAGACCAGCAGCAATGTTCTTTTTGGAGAGCAGTGGCTTTGTCCTTGCAACCCTGCCATGCACACCATTGTTGTTCAGTGTTCTTCTGATGGTGGACTCATGAACATTAACATTCGGCAATGTGAGAGAGGCCTTCAGCTGCTTAGAAGTTACCCTGTGGTCCTTTGTTACCTCACCAATTATTACACGCCTTGCTCTTGGAGTGATCTTTGTTGGTCGACCACTCCTGGGGAGGGTAACAATGGTCTTGAATTTCCTGTCAGACTGTAGATTGGTGGAGTCCAAACTTTATAGAGATGGTTTTGTATATGGCTGGAACTAACGATTAACGATTAATCGATGAATCGGGTTAAAAAAAAAAAAACTTTCCATGTCTTTATTCAGAAATATAACATTAAATAACAGAGCAAATAAGTGCTTACAATAAATGAATAATAATAAATTAAACTTATTAATAAATGAAAATAACAAGTTAAATAATAAAGAAAAATAAGTGCATCTCTGATGCAAACACTACATACAAACTCATTCACGCTCTTTCTTTGCATTCCAAAAATGTTAGCATGTCAACATGCTCCTGGCTAAAGCTGGCTCTCTTTTTAGAGACTATATTTCCTGTCGCAGAAAATAAACGCTCAGACACTGTTGAAGTAGCAGGAATGCATAAATAGGACTTGGCTAGCTTGGCCAATATAGGATATCTGTCTCTGTTAACTCCATCACTGTCATTATCCAGCTAACAAGCAAAAAACAGCATCAACCGTGCTGTGTCCGTTCCCATAGTGTGAGTGCGCCGTTACGTTTACTCAATTCAAAACGGAACAAACTCGGGATATTGTGGTGACTTACGCTGTTGTTGAGCTCCCTTCATAGACTGAAATATGTGTATGGATTTAAATATACTGGTACATATGTGTGAAGTTCTTGTGAGGGTGAAAGTAAGAATAAAGAATATAATGATCTATAAATTGCCGGTGCACAGGAAGCAACCGGAAAAGAAACTCAACCGCTTTAAGAAGGCGGCACAAATGAGAACAGTCTGTGGTGGGGATCAAACACGGATCGCTCTAGTGCTAGGAAGTGAGTGGCTTTTAAACACCAAACTGGGAGTCGTTTGGAGATGGACTCAGACAAAAGATACTAAGATAATACGCTAAACAGCAGGAATAGTGAGGCGCCGAAACCATGTTGGGTTTATCGGCAAACTTAAATGCTAATAAAGTTGACCTGACAGTGTAAAGAGCAAGGAAAAAAACGAAACACACTTGTTCAAACATGCCAACTCAAGAAATCGACTCCAAGAACAATTCGCGATTCAAAGCCTGGGCTTGCGCAATACTGACGAGCCGAGCTCGTGGGAGACATAAGGGAAGCACCGATAAGAAAATACAGCGCTTGCGCCGTAGCGAATGGGAAACAAAAGCAATACACGATTGCCAGACTAAGCCCACAAATACTGAGTAGATATAATAAATGAATGCTTAGTAGACAAGAGCGGAAGCTTGCATTGCAGCGGCGAACAGAGCTGACGTCACTCAGTGGGAAAACCACTCAGAGAAACAAAGGAAAGTGCTAATAAACATACAGTGCAGCAGCACGGCAAATGGGAAACCACAGCAACACCCAATCGCTAGTACAAACTTGTACATACTGAGTAGAATATCAATGAACGTTTCGTAGATCAAAGCGGAAGCTCGCGTGACCATGGCGATGGAGCTGACGTCACTACAAGGGAAAAACACTCAAAGCTTGGCAAAAGTAAAGATCCAGTCGCACCAGAATCTGACCTTAACCAACCATATTATGTCAGCCTTTGGCTTAACAAAGGCTTGTGCAACAGAGGTAACTCTTGGTCTTCCTTTACTGGCGTGGTCCTGATGAGTGCCAGTTTCATCATGACATTTGATGGTCTTTGTGACTGCACTTGAGGATACTTTGGAAGTTATTGAAATTTTTCAGTGACTGACCTTCATTTCTTATAGTATTGATGGACTGTTGTTTTCCTTTACTTAGTTGAGTAGTTCTTGCCGTAATATGGATTAGAACATTACTCAAATAGGGCTATTCACTGTATACCAACTCTACCTCTTCACAACACAACTGATGGTCTCAAACACATTAAGAGGGCAAGATATTCAAGAAATTAACTCTTGACAAGGCACAGCTGTTAACTGAAAGCCATTACAGGTGATTACCTCATAAAGCTGACTGAGAAAATACCAAGATGTGCAAAGCTCTCAAGTAAGCAAGAGGTGTAAATAATTCCATATGTATTTCTTCATAGTTTGGATGAGTTATTATTAATCTACAATGCAGAAAAGATTTAAATAATGAAAAACCACTGAATTTGAAGGTGTGTCCAAATTTTTGACTGGTATTGTACCTCGTGCTATACTGTACCTCCCGCTATACAATGCCAATGGCAGTCAGTGTAAGAGAAGTCAATGTCAATCTCAAGGGTGCGACAAGAGGCACTGCTTTCAAACGGCTTTAAATAACTGAATGAGCAGGTGTCTCTAGTCAGGTGTAATTCTGTCCTAATCCCAGCACATTTACCATACCATCGCTGCCCTCTAGTGTTAAACATGTTTAAAACATGACTGCGACCACGGCTTTTTCTCACTACATTTCCCTTAGCTCATCACTCCCGCGTGACTGTTCAGTCACCCAGTGCCGAGTGCTGAACAGTATTGTAGTGCGTAGTGTACATTAAACATGTTTAAAACACTTGCATTAAACTACAGTTGCACAAATTCATTAACATAAAACATATTTTATTAGAAAATATTGAACATTTCATGTAATGTATTGAATAATGCACTGAAAGTGAAAAACAAAAAATAATTATTGTGTGACCACGGCTTATCCTTACTACATTTTCCACATTTTTTTCATCACTCCCGCCACACGTCGCCCTATGTCATACAATGCCGACTTCCTCATCCAACAGCAGGAGAGTGTCTCACCTAGTGGTGAGTGCTTCAATCCTGTCTTTGCTGTGATGCAACACACTGCCTCAAATGCTGATGTGATGAGCTGGGGAGCCATCGCATACGACAGTCACCCCCAGTAGTGATACGAGGGACACTGGCAGATCAGCGAAATGTGCAAGATATCCTGCTGTCACATGTGTTGTCTCTCATGACACGGCTTCCACGGCTTGGCATTTTTCAGCAGGATAATGCTTGCCCAAGCACAGCAAGGGTTTCCCAGGAATGTCTCTTCAAGATTACAGCACTTCATTGGCGTTCCTGGTTGGCAGACTTATTGCCACTTGAGCATTTATAGGACCAGCTGGGATGCCAGCTTTGGCAGCCTATGAGTGTAAAGGATCTACATGCCCAGTTGCAACATCTGTGAGCAAATGTGCCACAGGATTCCATATAGAACCTGTTTGCCTCAGGCGGTGTCTAGAGACTCGTTTCAATTGTACAGTTTCCCCCAATACATTTATGCTTTCTTTCTAATAATGTAATCGCTTACATATATCATCATTACATTCATACATATAAAGTTTCATTTGATCCCAGCAACTCTTCTTGGTTTGTTTAATTGAGTGTGCAAGCTTTACTGAGAAATCAATATGAAGGCACACATTATTGTGAATTATCAAAAAATGCTCCATATACAGACTTCAGTGCTTAGAGAGAACAGTAATTTGTCCAAGTCTCAGTAGTTCTGATAAGGTTGACTAATTATATTATTATATATCAGAATATATAATATTATCATATATAATAATATATAATATATAATATAATACTATAATATATATATTATAATATAATAATATATAATATAATATTGAATGTCTATATTCTAGCTTAGAGCCTAGTTATTTTATTCTAATTCACTTATTCTCGGTTTATCAAAGTATATATGTGTGTGTATATGTGTGTGTATATATATATATATTATATAAGGAGGAGACTGGTCACTGGTTGAAATATGAATGGGACTGTAGTACAGAAGCCACGCCCCATCATTAGAAAGAACCAATCAGTATATTAGTAAATGTATCGGGAAGGAGGGGCAGCAGGTCTAGGCCCATTTGAAGTGCCAGTATATGGATACACAGTAGCCAGAATAACCTTTCATTTTTTTTTCTGTGTTATTTGAATCCAACAAGGCAAGTATGTTATCTAATTTTTGTGATGTAGTCAACATATTATACCAGCAATTCTAAATATGCATTTTAAATATTAAATATTCACTTTAACGACCGAGGTCTTAACAGTTATAATAACTTAAATAAATAAATAAAAATCTGTCTTTTAATTCTAGATGTTGTGGCTATAAACAGCTGATTACCTCAACAGCCAACCAACACTGCAGATCCACGAGCAGAGGTGCGAGTTAGAGTCAGTGATTCTGTTGCTAGCTTTAGCAACTGTTCAGACCCCTCTAGTGAGTTATTTTCAAAAAAGTGAGTAGCGACAAATGTATCCACTTTTTATGGATCCACTTTTTAAACCTTACCTACATTAACCTACGCACCTCTCTTCTCTCTCTCTCTCATCTCTCTCTCTCTATCTTTCTCTCTTTCTCTCTCTCTCTCTCTCTCTCTCTCTCTCTCTCTCTCTCTCTCTCTCTCTCTCTCTCTCTCTGGGTCTCCCCTGCTTTGGCATAGGAAGCAGGACATTCAGTCCAGATGGCAGCTGAGCATAGTTTAACTCCATTTTGTAATTTTGGGAATATCAATGCATTAATCAATATGTACATATGGTTGTTCTTTTGAAATATGCAGTTTTGTTTGTAAATATGGACGTTGTTTGTTTTGTTTATCCTGTACAGACAGTGATAGAGAAGCAAAAATATGTAAATGACTAATACCACCCGACAGCAGGCAGCATGTACATACGATGTGATGACGCCACAAATATGTAAATTAGCGCATCCATTAAGCGCAGTCATTAGTGACATTTAGGGGACTTTCAATGCTACGTTCCTCTTTAACAAATTGGCAACACTGGAGTTTAAGAGCAGAAGTCTCTCAATAGTGTATCAGAAGTAGTACTCCATTGTTTGTTCCCCCATTGCTTGTATATTCTCTTTAACATATAACTATATAAACTGGTTCACGTTCACTCGTTGAGTCTCTGTTTCATCTGACTGATCTTCCATGTTGTTCATAATACTGTCTGTCAATACATTTTTGGCTTCCATCAAACAAAAGTATCAGGTCCATCATATCATCCTCTAAAGTGTTATGGCTTCTCCTACACAGGGTCATAAAAGTACATCACTGTATTTTCTATACAGGTATGCACAGTTTAACATCTACATTACATTCGGTGAACCAGGACTTTGACCGAAATGGACGGTAGCCAGACATTAGCATAGTCTCACAGAACTTTAGATACCTTGCACATAGTGTTTTATTTTAAACAATAATATTAATTAAAAAACAAAATGAAAACATTTAGTACAGTACTGTACTGTAGAATACAGTAATTTCTGTCTTTGTATCTTTTATAAAACTTTTAACACTTAGCGAAAATGAAAGTAGAACATTGCAATGTTTTTTTTTGTTTTTTATTTTATTGTCAGGTCTGCGATTCACTTTTCTGTCAACAGGTGTAGCAGTGGTTCGCTCATACTGGTTATCTGTCATTCAGACATGAATCATAGTTTATATAACACAGATTTTTATTTCTAATTCCAATTATTAAGACCTCAGTCATAAAAGCGAACAGACATTGATGGCATGGACGTTAAACAGAACATACCTGTAATTGTCTTGATGCATGCTCAATAATCCAGGTAAGAAAATCCCAGAAGTTGGATCTGTTCATCTGGACATTAAGGTTTTGTGGCAGGAACATCGGAACAATTGCGACGCGTATTTTCCAAACACCACGTCTTGGTGGCTTTCAAACCCCAAAACACGCTACGCCAGAAACTGGTCCCCCACAAGAATCGGGTCCCCCAGCACAAACAGAGTAATGTAGGGTACGCTGTTAGGTGCCGGGAGGATTTCCAGGAATTGTACATCGGGGAAACCAAACAGCCGCTGGCCAAATGGATGGCACAACATAGAACAGCAGGTTTATCAGGCCAGGACTCTGTGGTTTACACCCACCTACAGGCCAGTGGCCACTCTTACAAGGATGAAGACCTGCAGATCCTTTATAGGGAGGAACGATGGTTTGAACGCAAAGTAAAAGAAGCCATTTTTGTAAAAAGGGAACGTCTATCCCTGAACCGAGGAGGGAGCCTCAGAGTACCGTATTTTTCGGGCTATAAAGCGCACCGGGTTATAAGGCGCGATATCAACGATGGGCTGCTAACGGATCTGTTTTCATACATAAAGCGCACCGGGTTATAAGGCGCATTAAATGAAACAAAACTCTTAAGTTCCGTCGGAAGCTAAGTTTGGTCTTTACCTGGCGCAGGGCGTCTTCTTGCTTCCTCCACTTCCGTACCATTGATTCGTTAATGTTGAATTCTCTCGCAGCTGCTCTATGTCCATGTTGTACTGCGTGACTGATAGCGTTGTGTTTGAGATCCGCTTCGAAAATAAATGAATGAATGCACGTTCCCTAATGCTGAAGCACATACCGTATTACTCCGCGATGCTGCGCACTACGGTGGCCGTAAGCTTCGTAACTTACCAAGGCCATGCTAAAACATTTTGACAGATTTATGAGCGCCGTGTACCATCTACAATCGGTTCTAGGTCAGAAAGCACAACCAGAATTAATTCATACATTAGACGCGCCGCATTTTAAGGCGCACTGTCGATTTTGGAGAAAATTAAAGGGTTTTAAGTGCGCCTTATGGTCCGAAAAAAACAGTACATCTCTCGCCATCTTCCAACTCCACCATTGCAGCCCTTCGTTATGCAAAGGTGCTGTATATTACATTGGGGAAGTTTTCCAACTAGCTGAGACTGAAGAAGTCACTTAGATGAGTGACGAAATGTTTCTCCCACAAAACCTTATTCCCAGATGGACAGATTCAACTTCTGGGATACCTGTAATTATTGTGAATTCCAGAAATGACATATACATTTCCATAATGCGGTGGCATTAGTGATGCTGTGTATATGGTAGCATTTCACTCGTGTTTTCAGCAGTTTTCTTGCAAAAACACCCTTTATATTTACATTAGAGAAGTATAAAAAGACTAGGTGACTATGTTGGGTCAACGTCCATTGTGGTCAATGTCCTGTTTCACAGAATGTAATGCGGTAGTTAAACAGCACATCCCTGTAGAATGGTATGATTACAAAACTGGCTCTGAATCCAAGACAGAATAAATGACACTGCTGTCTGCCTGCGATAGGATGGCATTCCTCCAATTTAAACCCAGTTTAGAAGGTGGTCTAATCTATGGATTTTATATGCTTGTAAATGTATCTGTCTCTTAAAATCCATCTGAGAACCAAATCCCAATGCCTCCCAATATGTCATAATCCATGTGGTCCAGGACTGCCTGTGCTGTCACTTTCTGGCAGATTAAAAAAGCAATTTCAGCAACATACTTTACGTGAGAATGAGTTGCAGAAAATAATGTGATCATGTTTTATAAGCTGATTTGCATGTCGCACAGAACAACAATCACAATCAGATTGCAGTCTGGCTAACCACAGAGGCATTCAAGTGTAAACGCATGTGATTGGAATACAGTCAACATACAAGATGCTTGAAACAGCCAGGTGTAAACTGGGAGTGGCATATTTAGAGGAATATAGTGGTAGAAGTGCTCTGGTTGAAATTCATTTGTGTCGCACAGATGCACTCAATGTGTATTAATTAATTAATTAAGTGTTATTCAATTTTACTGTCTTTGTGTCTAGCATAGATCATAAGTGGAAATAGTGTGTGTGTGGGGGGGGGGGGGGGTGAAGTTTCTATATCTTTTGTTTTCAACTTTTGTTTGAAAATCCAACAGAGATAAAATATTTGCATTGGGTTACCGAGGTTAAGGAGGGATTAGGTGTAGGTGTAAAATAAATTTGTAAAATGAATGTAAGACAGTCGTATTATGTCAGTGGAAAGTCCCCACACTGATAGAAAGACAAGCTTGTGTGTGTAGATGTGAGATGTGCCGTATTGCACTGTAATGAGGAGACAGTCAGGGGTCAGCGATGCTTTTGCTGCTTCCTTCACCTGCTGTCAATGCCTGCTTATCTGCGCTGTAGCTAGACACCGACCCACACTTGAATCACTGGCTTCCTACTGGTAATGATTCCATTTGCCCTTGTAACTTGCATGTTTTATTTCATGCTGTTTCATCTAAATAGAAGTTGTTACATTGGGATATGGAACTGATTTTTGATGTTAACTGCTTCAGCTAAGAGTCATTATGTATCTGCACTGTGATGTATGGGACTAGTAACAGGTCTTCATATATGTACTGCAATATAATAAGGAAATACAATTCTTCTTAATCTTTGCCCTCTGTAGCAAATAATGTTAAACATTAGTACTTAATGGTTTACGCAGGACTTTGCTAATGGTATATTGATCATTTTACAACCCCAAATTAGTTGGGACAGTAGTGTGGAATAGGAAAAAAACAAACAAAAAGCAGTGTGTCTTACCTTGACTTTTATTTAATTGCAGACAGTATGAACCCAAGATGTGTAATGTTCTGTCTGGCCATCTTCATTTTATTTGTTAATATTTGTTAACATTGATTCCTGAATTCTAGGCCTGCAGCATATTGCAGTTTAGAGGTAATAATAAGTAAAGAAAAACTAAGAAATGATACGATGTCAAATAGGCGATATCAACAGGTAATTGTAATCATGATTTGGTACAAAAACAGTATTCATGAAAGGCTGAGTCTTTGAGGAGCAAAGATGGGCAGAGGATCTCCAGTTTGTTAACAAATTGAGAACATGAGAAAAAGATTGAATTGTTTAAATGTTCCTCAAAGAAGGATCGGAACGGATTTGCATAATATCATTAAACGATTCAAGGAATAAGGAGGAATTTCAGTCCATAAAGGGCGTAGCAATAAGCTGAACTCCAATGATCCCCTATCCCTCAGATTTGTCAAGCACTACAATACTGAGTTACACAAATGCCATGTCCAGAAGCAGACTTCTCTGGACTCACACAGTTGAAACATGTATTATGGTCAGAGCAATCAGTATTCCAGATCTTTTTTGAAAGAAATGGATGCCATATGCTCTGGAACAAAGATGAAAAGGACCATCCAGACTTATCAGCAACAAGGCCAGAAGCCAGGGTCTGTCAGGCAAATATCCTTGAGTCAAAACACATTTTAAGGCAACATTACAATGCTTTATCATCCCAACTTTTTTTGGAAAGTGAGCGATTCTGAATGGATATTAGAAAATAAAAATGAGATTGGCTTCTAGTATAGGTATTCCACTGAGGAATGTGGTGTGCTTAGGCGTGTTGGAATAAAAATGGAATCTCTTTGATAAATAGCTTGGCTCTTATTTGATAATGTTTTTTGTAAACATTGAAACTGCTGAGTAAGCCCTGAATATACCAGTGTTTCACATTATCTCTGTAGTGTAGCTGTTAGCTATTAATGATAATGAGCTTGTTTACTACAAGAATTCAAAGTGAGGCATATGAGGTTTGGGAATCATGGCAAAAAATATCACAACAATTGCTGAAAATGGCTAAACAGTAATGCCACATTGTTGTTCATAAGGAACAAGTGAAGCAAAAGTGTGAAAAATACACTGCCTGGCCAAAAAAAAGGTCACCACCTGGAGTTAACTAAGCAAATACTTAAATAGTTAAAAAAAGATCCTCCCGTCGGATAATTACTATGTTGGTGATTATGTTTCAGTTGGCAACAAGTTATTTAACCCTAACTGATGCAGTGAGTAGCTTCTCATTTGTTAAACAACCATGTCGATAGACACATGCTGCGGTTGTGGAAAACATTTGAATCTGTTTCAGAAGAGTAAGATTATTGGCATACATCAAGCAGAAAAAACATCTAAGGAGATTGCTGAAACTACAATAATTGGGTTAAGAACTGTCCAAGGCATTATTAAAAAGGGGAAGGACACATCATCAGTGGGTAAAATCATCTTCGAGGAAGGAATGTGGTACGAAAAAAATCTTGAACAATCATGATTGGCGACCACTTAAACGTTTGGTGAAATCAAATCATAGAAAAACAACAGAAGAGCACGGGGATATGTTTAATAGTGAAAGTAAGAGCATTTCCACAAGCACAATGTGAAGAGAACTCAAGGGATTGGGACTTAACAGCTGTGTAGCCTTAACTTGTCAGTGAGGCTAACCGGCAAAAACAGCTTCAATTTGCTAGGGAGCATAAAGATTGAACTCTGGAGCAATGGAAGAAGGTCAGGTGGTCTGATGAGTCCAGATTTACCCTGTTCCAGAGTGATGGGAGCATCTGGGTAAGAAGAGAGGCGGCTGAAGTGATGCACCCATCATGCCTAGTGCCTACTGTACAAACCTGTGGAGGCAGTGCTATGATCTGTGGTGGCTGCAGTTGGTCAGGTCTAGATTCAGCTACGTTATGTGCCCAAAGAATGAGGTCAGCTGACTACCTGAATATACTGAACGACCAGGTTATCCATCAATGGATTCTTTCTTCTCTGATGGCATAGGCATATTCCAAGATATATGCCAGGATTCAGAAGGGTCAAATTGTGACAGAGTGGTTCAGGGAGCATGAGACATCATTTTCACACATGGATTGGCCACCACAGAGTCCAGACCTGAACCCCACTGAGAATCTTTAGGATGTGCTGGAGAAGACTTTGCACAGTGGTCCAAATCTCCCATCATCAATGCAAGATCTTGGGAAAAAATGTATGCAACTCTAGACAGAAATAAATGTTGTGACATTGCAGAAGCTTGTGGAAATGATGTCACAGTGAATGTGTGCCGTAATCAAAACAAAAGGCGGCCCAACAAAATATTACAGTGTGTGACCTTTTTTTGGCCAGGTGGTGTGTATAGTTGTTTGAAAATAATTATTGAAAATAATTTTAGAATGTAATTATAGTTCATTAGCAAAATATGGACAGAACAGATCCAACTCTAGAGTATTTCCTCATGTACACTTGCTGTTGCTTTCTCTGTTGCCATGTCTGTGTATTAGTCACAGAATTTCTTTTCTTGAACTACAATCCACTGAAGAGTGAAATCCACTTTTCTCAACTGCACAATTAAGCTAATGAGAGTGACGTCATGTGGTCAAACATCAGATACTGGAATCATAGCATTTTGTGTGTGAGCACAACCAGGTGTCCATACAGTATTGGTTTCAATGTCTCCATTTCATAACAAATTGAATACTGTCCCAGAATGGATGTACAGTCATTTTGGCACCATGTACTGGGCAAGATAAATCCATAACTCAATTATGTTAACAAAATGCACACTGAGCACCATTTGTGACAATATATTTATATCTTCTGACTTGTCTTGGGATGACACTTAATATTTATGCCAGGTCTGTGTGGATTTCCACCAGCCATTCTGGTTTCCTCAATATCCGCAAACAATGCCTGTAGGTGGTTTGGCTGTTGAATTAATATGTGCATACCCTGTAATACACTAGCATCTCTTTCTTGGGATAGCTATCGCTATTAACTGTTTCTTCTACAGAAGCTCCATATGTAGCATGTATCTTATAATTTGGTATGGATCATTTCAGAAAAGTAGCCTTGTTAATCCAACAATAAGCCTCAAGCGAGGCTCTGTAAAGTAGTGAGCAGAATCTGAAGTGTTAGAGAAAAACATAATCACTTTATTAGAGTTTAAATAGCTTTCTAGGCAGATATGCACTGCTGAAGATGCTAGTGTATTCTTGTGTGCCACCTAGGCTGACATGATTTGATTATTCCAAACTTACTGATTGCTACTGCATAAAATTTTGCATTGGATTATGCATAGTAGAAAGCAGCCTGGGAGAAATCAACTAGCATCTGCCATTGAAATGCTGTTCTCATCTATTTTGGATGAGGCCAGAAGCAGTTGGCTGTGGGACTTTGTAGCTCTGGAAGTGAGACCAGAGTGGGAAAATGCCTCTGGGATACATACATACCCCTATGAGTTTGCAGTGAAATCACTGAATTATGAAGCTTTGTATTAACCGTGTTGAATATGTTCTAAAATATTAGAGAAGAATTTGCAGAATTAAGTGGTTCATGTTTATTGGCACTTGTTACAGGTTTCTTAGGCTTTGTTTTTAATTTGTCCTAATTATATCCTGAAAATATCCTTTTATAATCCTACTTGTATAGTTGTTCCTTATTTTTGAATGGGGTGAAGAATTCCCCGTTACGCACAGTACAAAATGTTAAGACAAAGGAAACAACCAATGTTGTTTTACTACATTTAAGCAGTATTTTTTTTCTATATGTGATTTGTTTATTTGCTACAAAGGGAAAAACCTGGGTGAACGTCCCAGAATGTGCTGATTCTGCAATTTTTCCGAGGATTGCACCTTCTCTCTGTATATTTTTGATTTTATCCACACAACAAATTACAGGCTGCATTTGTTTGGATGTTTGTCAGGTGCATTCAGAACATTACAGCTGTGGCTGACAGATGATCACTGACATACTTCTCAGTAGGATTCAGCCATTCAGATCCAGATGAATTGTAGCTAGATTGAATTGCAGACACATGCAAAGTTTGGGTGGTTTACCATTCATATTTTATACTATGACTGTTTTGCTGTACGATACAGTACATTTTAGAATATATACCGGTGATCATGTTTATTACACTATAGCTGTGCAGCTTTCCACAGCATTAAGAGTTATGATGGGCTGTACTGTTGTTGCGATACTGTTTCATCAACACAGTTTTTACAGTTGTGTGTTGGGAGGATTAATGTTTTTACTGACACAATATTCTTCACTTGCTATATAATTACAAACTCTTTGATTAAAACCACCACAGGAAATACACTGCACCTAGGCTTGTGCATTATTGATTTTTTATTTTTTTTTTGCTTTCTTTCTCCCTGTTTTCTTTGTTCCTATATGAAACAGCAGTGTTTATAATGACCAGTGGAGAAGTTAGAAATGAGTCATTTTAAAATATCCCAGTATTTGACAAGGTTTAAAAAATCAAATAGGCATTTTTAAAGATTACACAGTAGGGAAGTGCACAATTGGCCATCTCCTTGTAAGTAACAGCCTGTAGCATGTGCAGCTTTCTGTCTGTTAACATGGGTAAGCCAACATACGGTGCCAATATCTGTCAGCCATAAAATTAGAATATTCATTAGAATGCTGTATACATTTCCATCCTATATGAGGAAGAAATGACCTCAGGCACTGTTACTGCTGGAATAGGCTGCATGTATAAATACATTGGGACATGTCTGTGTGTGTTGAGTAGTTCACAATATGCCATTATGTTATACATTTATATATATATATATATATATATATATATATATATATATATATATATATTATATATATATATATATATATATATATATATACATATATATATATATATAGATTCCAAGTTGAGGTCTGGAAGTGTGCTGGTTAGTTGTTCATGTTCAGCAGTGATTTGTTGAAGTGGAAGAAATGGTGACAGAAATAAAACCAAGTGAAGTCAGGAGGAAACTTGGCAGAAAAATTATATTTTACAGTGATAAATTGGTGTGAGATTTGGTGCAGTCAGGGGAGTGGGACTGGCATCCTGAAGAAACAAAGACAGAGTTGAGCAATAAAGGGACAAACGATTATAAGACTATGATATTATGAGGACTGTTTTTCCATTAGAAGAGAAGTGTTTGGTCTGAAAGAATGAGTCGAATACCGTTTTTTTCGGACCATAAGGCGCAGTTTAAAATCCTTTAATTTTCTCAAAAATCGACAGTGCGCCTTTAAATGCGGTGCGCCTAATGTATGAATTAATTCTGGTTGAGCCTTCTGATCTAGAACCGATTGTAGATGGTACACGGCGCTCATAAATCTGTCAAAATGTTTTAGCACGGCCTTGGTAGGTTACGAAGATTACGGCCACCGTAGTGCGCAGCATAGAGGAGTAATACGGTATGTGCTTCAGCATTAGGGTACGTGCATTCATTCATTCATTTATTTTCGAAGCGGATTTCAAACACAACGCTATCAGTCACGCAGTACAACATGGACATAGAGCAGCTGCGAGAGAATTCAACATTAACGAATCAATGGTACGGAAGTGGAGGAAGCAAGAAGACGCCCTGCGCAGGTAAAGACCAAACTGAGCTTCCAAGGGAACTTAAGAGTTTTGTTTCATTTCATGCGCCTTATAGCCCGGTGCGCTTTATGTATGAAAATATACCCGTTAGCAGCCGATCGTTGATATTGCATCTTATAATCCGGTGCGCTTTATAGCCCGGAAAATACTGTAAGTGTTTCTCATGCACTCTGTGAAGTGCATCAAAAGCATTGCCTTTAGATTATTTAACAAATCTACAGAAAAGTATGTCAAGGAAGCCATGTGTACTAGAGAACCCACAAAACACTGGTAAACTAGTTATGCAGTTTTGTAATTTCTGTGTGTGCATACATTTTGCTGTGTATTAGGCTTTGGGGCATTTGAACAAATCTGTTTTTCTGACAGTATGTATTCCTTAGTCTTGCTTGCAATAAATTAAATACATGCTGCTTGCAGCAGCTGGCAGACCAAAACTGCCCCAAACATAGCTATTAGTATTTTTTTTCTCAAATCCCGTTTTATTATTTTTTTTTCTATTTTTGTTTTTTTTAATGGATTTTTTAACAATTCAAATATTTAGTTTTTTAACAGTGCTTTTCTTTAAGAAAATAACTACATATAAACAAACAATACCAAAATGGCACCTTTGTATTTAATTAAATTGTTGCTGTAGCCTTTAGTAACATTAAAAATGATATAAATAAAATTTGTAAAAACAAATATCGAAAGTTCATATGCATGTTGTATAACTATAAATAAAAGTGCAATTTGTAAGTTAAATAATTTGATTAAAAAAAACCTAAGGTCCTATTAGTACCTTACTTTTTTCTTGGCTAATTGCGATTTTCGATTCTTTTAAACATATGATCGGCAGATTCCGATTTTCTTTCTGTCCAAGAATTATAAATTACAGCACACAGAAACATTTTTGTTCAACTTTTCTTTTAATGGAAACTTCAGAGATAGCAGGGGCTGCTGGCTAGTGCCTGGCTCTGCGCTTTTGCTAGCTTTAGCTTTATCCTCTTTGCCTTTGTTAGCTTTGTCAAATTCCACATATTCAGCGGATGGAAGCTGTTATAAGTGTTTTATTTAATTCATTGTAACAAATGCGTTTTGGTTTATTTCCGCCATGCACAGCAAACAGCTATCACTGTGAATTAGCTTACTTTCACGCTGAAGACATGGCTGTGTCTGAAACTGAGACTACACCCTCTTTAGAATGATTTCTCATAAACAAACATTTAAGTGGCTGAGCTATGTTTAAAGCTCCATACATGAAGTGAATTCTGAATTACAGTTAGTAAAAGCACCATGCTGTTCATGTGTTGCTGCTGTCATGTGCTGCACAAGTTAAATGTGACTGGGACAGAATTAGTTACAGTGGTTTGAAGAAGTGTTTGTCCCCTTCCTGGTTTCCTATTTTTGTGCACGTTTGTCCCACTTAAGTGTTTCGGAACATCAAACCAATTAAAATATTAGTCAAAGACAACACAAGTAAACACAAAATGCAGTTTTTAAATGAAGATGTTTATTATTAAGGGAGAAAAAAACCCAAACCTACATGGCCCTGTGTGAAAAAGTGATTGCCCCCTAAACCTAATAACTGGTTGGGCCACCCTTAGCAGCAACAACTGCAACCAAGCGTCTGCCATAACTTGCAAGGAGTCTTTTACAGCGTTGTGGAGGAATTTTGGCCACTCGTCTTTGCAGAATTGTTGTAGTTCAGCCACAGTGGAGGGTTTTTGTGCATGAACGGCCTGTTTAAGGTCATGCCACAGCATCTCAATAGGATTCAGGTCAGGACTTTGACTAGGCCACTCCAAAGTCTTCATTTTGTTTCTCTTCAGCCATTCAGAGGTGGACTTGCTGGTGTGTTTTGGATCATTGTCCTGCTGCAGAATCCAAGTTTGTTTCTGTTTGAGGTCACGAACAGATGGCCAGACATTCTCCTTCAGGTTTTTTTGGTAGACAGCAAAATTCAAAGTTCAAAGGCCTGCAGTTCTTTGGATGTTGTTGTGGGGTCTTTTGTGACCTCTTGGATGAGTCGTCGCTGTGCTCTTGGGGTAATTTTGGTTGGCCGGCCACTCCTGTGAAGGTTCACCACTGTTCCATGTCTTCTCCATGTGTGGATAATGGCTCTCACTGTGGTTTGCTGGAGTCCCAAAGCTTTAGAAATGGCTTTATAACCCTTTCCAGACTGATAGATCTCAGTTACTTTCTTTCTCAATTGTTCCTGAATTTTTTTGGATTTCGGCATGATGTGTAGCTTTTAAGGATCTTTTGGTGTACTTCACTTTGTCAGGCAGGTCCTATTTAAGTGATGTCCTGATTGAGAACAGGTGTGGCAATAATCAGGCCTGGGTGTGGCTAGAGACAGTGAATCAGGTGTGATAAACCATAGTTATGTTTTAACAAGGGGGGCAATCACTTTTTCACACAGGGCCATGTAGGTTTGGATTTTTTTCCCCTTAATAATAAACACCTTCATTTAAAATCTGCATTTTGTGTTTACTTGTGTTGTCTTTGACTAATATTTAAATTAGGTTGATGTTCCGAAACACTGTGTGACAAACATGCAAAAAAATAGGAAATCAAGAAGGGGGCAAACACTTTTTCACACCACTGTATATGAGACTGACTGGCTGATTACTGGCTATGGCTGATCGAACTTACTTTAGATATTCAAATTCTGCGCATTTCCATTTTTATATATCTTTATATAAGTCAGTTTTTATTCCCCTATTTCACAAATCTGTCTGTATTCTCCACATGACGGAAATCATAGTGCCCTTTATTAGTCCTAATGCTTTTAGAGCTTTGATAAAAGTCTGATAAAGATTACAGTTACAGCACACTTCACCTCACATTTAATCACATGCACAGGTAAATGCCGTTCTGTGAAACAGGTTGTTGACCAAAATGCATGTTGACTAGAAATTAATATAGTCACAGTCTTTTAATGATGAAAATAGAAATGCTATTTCCAATTTCCAATTTCCAGTAGGTATCTAAAACACACAACCGAGTTAGAACAGTCTCTAGTCCAAACATGAGCTAATGAGCATTTGAGCACATGACCACTAAGGTAGTGAGCTTTTGCGTGAAGGATGGACTTATGCTTTTAAACTCTAACTCCCGCCTCTGCTCGCTAATTGTCTGTTCATCACTGTTGATGTAATCCGTTGGTGGGCGTCCTGCCAAGTCTCCACACAAAACCGGGGTCTACTGGATGAGAACCCAGTGCAGAGAATGATAGGAGGATGAGGGTAGAAGAAGCTTAATTAACTGCAGTATAATAATGTGCTGCTTTATCTGGTGGCATAGGAGTACATAAATAAGCAATTAACACAGGAATTTGTTATAATTATAAGTAAAATATGAGTTCAGTACTATACTGTACCATCACATGATTGGCAGCGCTGTACAATGCCTTTGCCATTTTGACTCTGTTTATAGCTGCAACTTCCACAATAAAAAGACAGATTTTTACTCTTATTATAATTTATTATAATGTTTTAAGACCTCTGCCGTTAAAGCCGAAGGATGTTGATAGGATGGACATTAGACACAAAATAAACTCCAAACACGTCCCTGTGATAAAACTTTATCAGAGCAGCCCTGGTCTAATGAGCCTAGGATTTGTTTTCTCTAGATTGTAACCATGCCCTCAACTATAGCTGCTTAATAATGGGGAAAACAATGTGGAAACTAAACAAAAAGAAGGATAAAATGTGTTTTGCCTTTTAAAATACAGTTGATTGAAAAAATGTGTTTTCTAGCATGAAATAATGAGAGTTAAGGGCACTGAACTACATTGCAGTGAAAGATCATGTTGAGACTCTATGATCACCGTATCTGTTTATGTGGAGTACCTTTGTACTTTGTAGGGGACTGCAATTAATTTTGGCCCAGTCTGGTTACTGCTAGGCAGGCCTCCTGCGCAGACAGATGTTTCTCTGCACTCTAGTAGACATTTAAATTCCACCTGTCTTACAGTATTCATTATGGATGCCAGTGTTATTGTACTAGCTTTACCAGTACTGCAGAAGTCCTATCTTAATTCATGTTCACATCAGCTATTAAATGAGGTAACTTGTGGTCAGGCTTGTTATATTTAATTAAGGGAAGTTTAGTGTGCCGTATTGTACTTGGCTTGGCTTTTTATTTTCCTCATGGTTGGTCATGTTCCACTCTTCCAGTTTGCAGTCATCTGGATGAACACTTAATGTTGGCTTAAAGATCTAATAAATAATGTATTGCATCAGTGCCAGTGCTTAGTCTGTATGCTATTAAAATTGAACATGCTGTCCTAAAGTTACCAGTTCACATGGGGACTTGCTTGCGTGAGTTTGTAATGCACTTTCTTAGTGTTCATTAGGTTGTGACTCATGTAGGCTTTATTTAAAATATGCATTAGACGTGCTACTATTTCAGTGTCGTCCCAGCTAAACCATTAGCCACTGAAAATGTGTCAGACGTATTAAGATGTCTACTATTTTGTATTTGATATATAAACGTTTATACGGAAACTGTGGTGGCACAGTGATTACAGCCACCATGGACACATGAGTTTGAGCTTGGCTTAGTGGTTAAAGTACTGGACTATGGACTAGAATGAAATCCCATCTCTGCCAAGCTGCCACTTGAGTCCTTGAGCAAGACCTTTAATCCACAATTGCTTGGATTGTAAGAATGTATCAATTGTAAGTCACTCTGTATAAGGGCATTTGCTAAATGATGTAAATGTAAATGAGTCCTGGCGGTGCATCGTGGCAAGGGTGGCAGTCATGCAGGCACAATTAGCCAGAAGGGAGCCTCATTGGGGCTGCACAGCAACCCTTACCCAGCCCCTGCAATAGACTGGTGCTCCATTCAGGGTACATACTCTAATGCACATTGTGAACTATGGGATAAGCTATTCACCATCCTTCAATCCTTATCAGCAGGATAAGTGTTAAAAATGGGTAAACAGAAAAAAGGTTTATGGCTAATACTTAAATAAATGGAATCAATGGATGGAATGGAATAATAAGAATGGAGGTTCTGGATCCTATTCCTTTAGAGCCCAAGGTACACACCAAAGCCATTGCATGGCAAGATCCCGTGGATCATCTCCAACCAGCCTTCTCTTCCTCAGTGACAGCCAATCTTATCTCATTGTGACGCCTGATCTGACCAGAAGATGCCTCCTGGACTCAAACCTGAGTTCCTGCTGTGTTGGTTTTGCATCTTAGGCCACTGTGCCACCCAAGCATGTGAATAATAATTGCACATAATTTTAATAAACATTGAGTCATTAGGACTTACTGAAAGCTGAAAGACAGTGTCAACCTTAACACTTCTTATTTGAATTCCACAGGTCAAAACTAAATCAAATAATATTTGTTTCTGTCTTAGTGAAGTACACTGGGAGCTCATTTTTTAAACTGTAAAGTTCTCTATGTATTAATAATAGCATTAACAAACAGCACAGACTATGAATATTTTACCAGTGCACTAGGGACTTGAAACACACAAAAAGCCTTATGAGCTAGTTCTCTCCGCCCAGCTCCTCCACACATCAATCACCAGTATTGACTGGAAAAACTTGGACTTAGGCACTGCATTACGAGATCTTTGTACTGAAGCTTTCAGCCGAGTCAACTAGCTGAAGTTTGCAGGATGGACTCACAGAGTAAAACACAGTTATAAATGTTAGTTATTGTCTGGAGACCTGTCTTAGATAAGTACTGGGTTGGTTACATTCTGGCCATCTGCTATATAGCTCTGCTTGGGAAAGATGCAACCATGTTGCCTAGGATTCTGCAATTTCCAAAACCATTTGTTATCACGGAGCAAAGTTTAGGGTTTACTGTCTATGTATTTTTGCCTATGATTGCTGAAGTTGTGCGGAATTGTGCAGCAAACTGCTGTTTCTCCACTCATACATCTTCCCTTTCTAAGTACCTATAGGTTTCCTGAAATGGGCATGGAGAGAAAATGAATTTACAGGTCAGGCATATTTGGATCACAAGAATGTTTCTTAACAGTTTTTGGTTTGTTGTATATTAGTTTTATTTAAGAACGCATCTGTATTCATGACACTATTCATGAGCCATTTTAGAGTGCCCAAGCAACCTAATGCATTCTTTGGAATGTGGGAGGAAATTGGAGGACCCGGAGTAAACCCACATGGACACAGGGAGGATATGCAAACTCATGTGCAGCCAGGTGTAAGGAAATAACTCAAGGAAAGAAACAAATAAATTCAGATGAATTAGATCTAGACTAGGGAAGTCAACCTCCTCAGTTTGAGTTTCCCAGTTCTGTTTTATTCTTTGGCTGGTTGTAGGGCTGCAACAACGAATCGATAAAATCGATAATAATCAATTATTAAAAGCGTCGACAACGAATTTAATTCCTTGTGTCGCATGATTTATGTGTCCCCCGCCTTATCATGTCCGCTTACGTTACTTGCGGCACTTGCGATCAGCGCTGGAAAGAAAACACGAGCGACTGAACGGAGCGAGGCGGAGCCGGCGCGGAAATAATCTTCAAAACAAGTTAGCGTTAAGGCTATGTCCACACGTACACGGGTATTTTCTAAAACGGAGGTTTTCAAATTCGTTTATAAAAAACATCCCGTCCACACAAGCACTGTTTAAACAAAAAACTTTGCCCACATGAAAACGCAAAAACGCACACAGTCGCTGTCAAGAGCAATGCCAAACCAGCAGTCCTATATGCCGGCCAAGCAGCTCACTCAACGACAACAGCAACGTCCTGTGCATACAGACATTTTCTTGCCATTCTTCTTCAACAACCACTTCGTTTTGAAAGCTGTCCCACCAACGAGAGGTCCGACCGGGTCTCGTCCCAAACAGGCGACGCTGGGGGCGGGAACTGCTTCGTGGGTGTGGTGGATATATAGAAGTGACCTCCGTAGCGCCTTCTGACGCCTCTGTTCTTCAGTGTAATGAAAAAGTAATAATTGTAAATGTATTTGTAGATTTGTAACAAGTTCGGTCAGCAGTGTTACAGCTGGCACTATTATGGCTACGTCCGCTATTGCACAAAATCGGCTCATGTAAACAAGGAGATAACGGAGCACAAATGACGTTACAAGCAAGAAACGTCTTGCTGAAAACGGAGTTTCTGAAAATCTTCACCCTGGAAGGAATTTTGCAAAAAAAAGTTCGCTTTCGTGTGGACGAACGGTCAAAATGCATAGAAAAAGCTACGTTTCTAAAAATACCCGTGTTCGTGTGGACAGGGCCATAGTCTCTAAAAAAAGAGAGCCAGCTTTAGCCAGGAGCATGTTGACATGATAACATTTTTGGATTGCAATGCAAAGTTCCTAAAGAAAGGGAGTGAATGAGTTTGTATGTAGTGTTTGCATCGGAGATGCACTTATTTTTCTTTATTATTTAATTTGTTATTTTAATTTATTAATGAATTTAATTAATTAATATTCATTTATTGTAAGCACTTCTTTGCTCTGCTATTTAATGTTATAATTCTGAATAAAGACATGGAAAGGTTTTTTTTTTAATCCGATTCATCGATTAATCGAAAAAATAATCGACCGATTAATTGATTATTAAAATAATCGTTAGTTGCAGCCCTAGCTGGTTGTAATTACTGTGCAGAGAGCCTCAGCTCTGCAGTAGAATCGGCTCTGGAGTGTATTCGTTTGCATTATGTGATGCATTTGGTTTCAAGTGGTTTTTTAGCTTTTGTCCTTTGTTCACAGTGAGGGAAGAAGCAAAGACAGACTCTTGATCTCCTGTGGAAAGCAGTCCTATCTCTATCATAATTCAAGCAAACTCTACTGTAAATCAGAGACTCCGATTAATGCCTACATGACAGTGTTGACATACTGCAAGCTTGATGTAACCCACTTGTCAAAAAAGCAATGAATTAGAACAGAGAACATTTGTTAGGACATGTTAAAGTCTTTTCTGTTTAATACTGCTCAGAAGTGGCAAAATGATGCAGATATTTTTCAGAGCTCACCGAAATAACTCATTCTTTCTTTGTGCTGTAATAGCTGGTGATTTCTAATATTCAAAGTGTACTTTTATGTTACAGATTCCCTTCCATTTGTGTGCCGCAGGAGATTTTTTCCCTTGTTACCGACAAGCTGAGGTGTGGCAGGGCGAAGTGAGGCAGGGGGAGCGGCTGAGCGGATGCCCCTAGCGGCAGGTCTCGAGTGCCCTCGACCATGAGCCGGCTGATGCTGGGCCGAACTCTGGAGCGGATCTGCAAGGCTGTGCTACTGCTCTGCCTCGTACACTTCCTAATTATGATGATCCTCTACTTTGACGTGTATGGCCAACACTTTGACATTTTCAGCCGCTTCAACAATGGCCGTGGCGGCAACGCCTCACGCTGGCCGCATCACTCCTACTACAACTATTCCAGTGCTAGGCCTAATACAACCTTTACCAGCTATGTGCCTGCCTCCGAGCAGCTGTCTCCCAGCTCCAAGCCTGAAACCAACCGCACACGGCCAACGCCCAAGCCCATTCCACCATGCCCAGAGGTACCTCCTGGACTGGGTAGGTGATGTTGTTTGTACCCTTTTATGCCTTTGAAAGTTGCAGTTGCATTTTTTGATTTTGGTAGTGGGATGGAGGTTTGTTTATTTTGAGTCAAATTGGTTACATTTATCATTTAAAATATACGAGTTATAAAGAAAGAATGACCTGTCTGTGAGGTTGATTACTGTCAGACCTAACTGTCAGAACAAGAACTTGATGTGGTAGTCTGCCTCAAGGTTTAGTGTGTAGTGAGTTCACAGATGCTTTTCTGATCTCTGCTGGTAGTGAGTCGGTATTGGAGTTACTGCAGGGTTTGCTTGCTATGCTTGTTTGTGAATTATTCAGTGACTTAGTAATGCTGCAGTTATTTTTTAACCAAACAAACATTAGTCCTGGTGGACAGGACTAGGGCTAGATATGATTTAAAATATTTTGATACTGGTACCAGTCCAATACCCTGAATTCAATACTGATATTTAAAGCATTAACTGTAATAGTAAACAGTAACAGGTGTTACTGTTTGTTGGTGGTTGGATTCCCTTGTACAGTTCAGTCTGTAAGAGTTATTGTTAAGTATTATGATTATATCGGCTACCATGAAAATGATATATGCTAGTTGACAGTTGACATCTGCAGACAATAAATGAGGAAGCCATGGTTTGATATGGTGTATGATATCCAATTAGCTAGCCAATACATAGTTTTCAATCTAGTTGAATTCAAGTGTGTTCGCCTCTCTGACAAATTTCATATTATCCAAATTCCCATCCAAAAGGAAGAAAGCTGCCTGGTAAACTGTTAACTTTCTTGCTGCTGACATGCTGTAGCTAAAAATATTTGTGCCTGTCCTCTGTCATCTCCACCGGCGATGAAAGAGTAAGTCTGCAAGTTTCTTGATGGAGAATAATTCCTTGTTTCACCAGTTTCATGAGATGCGTGTTGTCGGATCCGACTACTTTTGACTGCCATTTATTGCACCAGGAGAGGTTGTCGTTTACTTTAATGAAGATATTGACTTCAGTGAAGTAGTTTTTGCACCAAAGGAGATAAACCAAAAAGGCTTGTAAAATATAAAGTAATATATTGTAAAATATGGCTTGTAGTATTTTCTTCTCTTTCTTTTTTTTTTTTATAAAAGTTCTAATTATAATTTTAGTTTTTTGTGTTAATTTTTAAAATAATCCAAATTATCGTAATTTAATTTTACTTCAGAATATCAAAAGTAAGCACCACATTTCTTTAGACTTTTGGATTTTTGGTACTCAACCCTGGACAGAACAGTGTCATCTTTGGTAGAAATCTGGCAGGAAGAGTCAGGAGACTGTGTCTTCAGAAACTAATTTTATTCTTGAAGCCTGAACAGATGAATGAACATAGCTTGTTCACGATTATATAATCAGCCAGAAGAACACAAATACTTTACAGGGTTAACGCAAACTCTATGGTCAGGGTTGGGGCAAAGCAAAGGGAGCAATGGGAAAGAAAATCCAAGTGTGAAAGGTGAAGGTGATGGTGACAATGTGGAGGGAAAAAATGAAGGGGAACTGGGTCAATAAGAAAATTACAAAATGACACGACTGTAAAATATTACAAGCATGAAAGAGAACATTTTCAACAAGAAAAAAAACAGGAAAACAACCATCTGCACCAGGAAGGTGAATGTGACAATTTGGAAGAAGAAGGCAAAGAAACAAAGACTAAAGACTAAATTTGAAAGACGTATAGTTTCTCTCACATTACTGTCTAATGAAGAAATATTACCTTCCAACGCTTTTTCTACCCAACATATGACGCAGGATTCAGTCATTTAACACCATCCTTCAACTTGTGAACTTATATTAAGATATTTTAATATAATGTACTATAAATCATGATAATGGGTTCTGTGGCTATCATGCTGTACATTTTTTTCATGCTGTTCAAACCCGCTTCTTTGTATTACTTTGTGGCATATGCATTAGAGGGAACATCTCCTCAGAAATATTTGTGACACAAAAATTGGCCAGTAATGTAATAATGCAAGTGTGATGAAGCATGTCTCATGGAGTGCCTAGGGCCTGATTAGAACTAAGCAGAGTGTAAAAGAGGCAAAACTGGGACAAACTGAGTTGCATAGGGCCAGTAATGGCAGCCCTGAGAATTTCATGTGCACCCATCCATTATTATTGATAGCTGAAGGGGAGAGTTTACGGTGCTGTAAGGAAAGCCAGACCAGGGTGACAAAACTGAGAGTTTAGCAATAGGAAAACAGTCTGCCATAATGCAGCACCTGTTGCTCAGTGGTAAGAGCCAGCTGCTGAGAACTGAGTTCCCTGAGGACCTGGGTTTGAACCCTGAGCTGGACTTGCAGTGTGAAGGTTACGTAGTGTGGCTATGTGAGTGGCATTCCAGCCAGGGAGCAGTTTTGCCTCCACCGAGCGAAGTCTGGGATAGGCTCCAGATCACCTCGTGGCAATGACTAGCTTAAGCTGGAAAATAAGGAACTCTCACTTTCTTTCACCTACAGTGTTGAAATGGTTCTTGAGCCAATCAAATAGCTAATTTAGCTAGGCAGTGTGTGAATAAAGAGGTGTGTGAACATCAGGGATCTCTGGAAAGTTCTAATTAGCCATCTCTGAACAGGAGATAAAACTGCTGAAGTGTAGTCTGTATGGTAGAGATCACATAAAGCTTCTGGGCAGCCTCTGGGAGCAATGGATGCTTTGTAGGCTTCAATTAGTCTGAAATCTGGCATTGTGCTTGCTTTCTAGATTAAGAAGGGAACATTCTGTATTTTTTTCAGAATCTGCCGTTTCACAGTAGACACTGAACCTCTTCACCATCTCCCACAGGATAAAAAGAAGTGGGTGAATTATGTATCGTATAGAAGACTCTGGGGGCATGCACCGACTTCAGAAACATTTCACAGTTTTAATGGCCAAATGCATTAAGGCATCTTGATCCAAAAAATATCCATATAAACAAAGGAGTCCACTTTCTGATTTGGCTGCTTAAATCACCAAACACAGTACCTGTTATGCCTTATAAAACATGATACTATGATAATTGTAAGAGGAACGAAAAACTGCTCAAACAAACTGCTTTCAAACATACAAAGACACATCAGTGTTTTGTGGGTGCTGGCTTTGATGATGATTGCACCATCTTGACATACAGTGATGCCAAAATTCTGAGATCACTAGTGAAAATGCTTGTAGTTTGCATTCTTTTTCAATTTGAATACCAGATTTTTCATTAAAGATATGACCCAAATCACACCTCAAAGCTTTACAATGACTACTTGAAGACCGAAGAAGACTGAGTGAGAAGGACTCTCATGCAACTTCTTCCACAGCCACCAGATCTAAACTCCATCAATCATTTATGGGGGTACTTGAGCCAAGCATTCAGGGCAGTTGCCCTCGGTGTCCATAGGATTTGACTCCAGGAACCCACATGGATGCCAAATCTACAGATGGTGGGGTATCTCAGTGACAGACACAGAGTTACATCAAGACTAGTCATACATGCTCTCATATTGGGCCAATTTAGAGTAATCAGTTAGCCTAATGCATGTCTTTACACTGTGGGAAGAAACCGGAGTATGTAGAAGCAGAATCCACACAGAAGCAGGGAGGACATACAGATTTCACACAGAATGGACCCAGGTCGTTCCACCCTGGGATCGAACCCAGGACCTTCTTACTGTGAGAGCGATGGTGCTACCCAGTCACCGTACCGCCCAGTTTGGGGAAGTCAAAAAGCATAAAAAAAAAAAAAAACAGTAATAAAATAAATAAATAAATATATACATATTCTTACCTGTAACTATAAATATTGCATTTTTTTTTATTTATTTTTTTTTTTTATAATCATGCCTGAAAAAGTTTTTTAATATGATTTCAGACACCCGTAATATAGACCGTACCATTTCTCGTTCCGGTCGCTTGCCTCTCTGCCATCACAGGTCATGTCTTCATTAAGGTTACAGTTGCACAAGCCAGAGATTGTGTCACCTGCATATGTATGAAGGCTAACATTAGCTAGCAGTGATGAAGTTCTACTTTTTAACTTTTACCTGAAGTTACAGCATAGCTGACTAATGTAAGCTGTTAGCACTTTCATATCCAGTGTTGACTTTGCATTAGCAATATAAAATATCTCTTATACAGTATTATGTTAGCTAAAAGTGGTGCTCGCTTATGAGCAGTGATGCACTGTAGGATTTCTAGAGATAGATTTTGACAGCAATATAGAATTTATTATTTCATTTTAATAGTTGGGATGCACCGATACCACTTTTTGCCTTTCGATACCGATACCTGAAATTCAAGTATCGGCCGATACCGATACCAACTCTGTCTAACTTAACTACTCGATAGGTGCCTATAAATCCTGATATGTATAGCATTTCACTTTTTATAGATTGCCTTTATTTTGGTCAAACCAGTATTCTGGATCCCAAATAATATATAATAAGCTTGAAATAATAGTATTTACTGTTTGAGTTTGAAAAGTTTTAGAGCCATGAAAAAATAAATTTGTCATAATGCAGTAACAAGCACAAATAGGGAACCATAATCTTAAGAAGCTTTGTAGTTGTTGGTTATATTTACATTTCAGCCACTGCTCAAAATACTGGTGAGAAATAATAACACACCGCAGACAGCTTGAGTTAAGCTTCATCTAGTGGTGTGCATGTGGTCTCCTTGGAATTATAAGGTTCTATCTGCGTTCTGAGTAGTTTTTTAGATATTGAGCTTCAAAGATTTTGCATTCTAAACCCAAACAGGTGAACATGCAGACCTTCTTGCTATGAGGCGACAGTGCTATCCACCAAGCCACCGTGCCACCCAAATCCATGTGTGTAGTTTAAATGTATGACTGCTTTCTTGGACTCCGATTAGATTTCATTCAGTCAACATGAGCAAGAGGAAAGGAGATATAAGGCACTCTTTTGTGCTATAAATCTATGTCTTTAATGTTAGTCAGACACAGGGCTGGATGCTGTATCATCTACATACTGCCGACATTACGCTAAACAAGGAAACTGCTGTAAGAATTGTAAGACTTCATTTCAGTGAAGCATGTGAGTGCACTGTACTGGATTCCCTTAACATCCAGGAAAAAAGGTGGACCCCCCAAATGTCACTGTGAAATTGAAGGAGGATACATAAGGGTTTTCCTACACATTATCCATACATGGATTCATGTAGTGCTACGTGTGTCAAATTATTTTTTTTGGTTAAAACCGCAGATGTGGGCGGTCCAACTGTAACATCATAAGATGCTCTTTGACATATCGTGAAATCCTATTGGGATAATATGGATCATCATACACTATATTGCACAAACTAATGGAGTCCATGCCAGGTTAAGTGCACACAGCAAATGTGGAACATAAGAAACATGTATAATATCATAATACAATTAAAAATTATATGTAATTATTAAACTATTGCATTTTTCATTCAAATGATGGTAATTTGATGATTTGTATTAACTACAAATTGCTTTGCATGCACTTGTTACTGTTTTAAACCCATAATATTTGCTCTTTCTGACCACAGTACCCAGGCTCTGAGCATTGGCTGAGTATTGACATCAGTATGGATATTGAGCAGGGGCTGTTGCTTTTAAGACCACACACCTGGCTTGCTCTGCAGTTTCATTAAACTGCTAGAATGAAATATTTACCAAAGTGTCTATATTATTCCTTTACCTTTGAATTCAAATGATGAGATATCTCACTGCAATATTGTGTTGTTCCTTCATTAGGCTCAAATTCCTTCCGGCGAATAACACTGTCTGTGTGTAGAATCTCCCTTGAAACCCTCGAAAAAGAGCTAATAGACACCCACTCAAGCATATGAATCTTTGGTTTTGTATTGTGCAATCATATATCTTCTGTATTAATAAGTTGAAAATCAATTCTCACTGGACAAAATGCTTTTAAAGCATTTCTTTGAGCCACGGCAGGATGTACAAGCTTCACTGGTAGTAAATGGAATGTGGGCAGGTGCATTTTGCATAGTCACTCGTCAGTGTGCTTTTCATTTGTTCTATTTTGAGGCACAGCTTCTCTTTATGTTGATTGGCCAACCTCTTAAAGGAAACTCATAACCAGCGGCAATCATTAAATTCAAAATTGAGAACATGAATGACTTCTCAAACTTCAGTAAATCTAATAAATACTTTGAATGTATTTTTCAATATTTAAAATTCAGAAAGATTTACATTTACAGCATTTAGCAGACGCCCTTATCCAGAGTGACTTACAATTGATGCACTCTTACAATCCAAGCAATTGTAGGTTAAAGACCTTGCTCAAGGACCCAACAGTGGAAGCTTGGCAGAGGTGGGATTTGAACCCTGGACCTTCTGGTCCATAGTCCAGTACCTTACCCGCTAGGCTACCACAGTCTACCACAGATGAAATAGCAAGATGTGTTATTATGTAAGATGACTTTGTTTTAGGCAATACTGCAGCTCTACTGGAGGGATATTGGAAGCATACTGCTATGGCATGGCCAACTGAAGTGGTCAGTAGCATCACTTGGAGGAGCCACTTGCATGTCTGTGGCCCTATTTGGCTAGGATATGGGTTGTACATACAGTACATACAGAGGGGCAAAAAAGTATTTAGTCAGCCACTGATTGTGCAAGTTCTCCTACTTAGAAAGATGAGAAAGGTCTGTAATTTTCATCATAGGTACACTTCAACTATGAGAGACAAAATTATTGACCAAATACTTATTTTCCACCATAATTTACAATTAAATTCTTTAAAAATACTGCAATGTGATTTCTTGGATTTTTCTCATTTTGTCTCTCATAGTTGAAGTGTACCTATGATGAAAATTACAGACCTTTCTCATCTTTCTAAGTAGGAGAACTTGCACAATCGGTGGCTGACTAAATACTTTCTATTATTTTGCATGTTTGTCACAGTTAAGTGTTTCGGAACATCAAACCAATTTAAATATTAGTCAAAGACAACACAAGTAAACACGAAATGCAGTTTTTAAATGAAGGTGTCTATTATTAAGGGAGGAAAAAGCAGCAACAACTGCAACCAAGCGTTTGTGATAACTTGCAATGAGTCTTTTACAGCATTGTGGAGGAATTTTGGCCACTCATTTTCGAGCATGAACGGCCTTTTTAAGATCATGCCACAGCATCTCAATGGGATTCTCGTCGGGACTTTGACTAGGCCACTCCAAAGTCTTCATTTTGTTTTTCTTCAGCCATTCAGAGATGGACCTGCTGGTGTGTTTTGTATCATTGTCCTGCTGCGGAACCCAAGTTTGTTACTGTTTGAGGTCACGAACAGATGGCCAGACATTCTCCTTCAGGATTTTTTAGTAGATGGCAGAATTCATAGTTCCATTTATCACAGCTGGTCTTCCAGGTCCTGAAGCAGCAAAACAGTCCCAGACCATCACACCACCACCACCATATGTTACTGTTGGTATAAAGTTCTTTTTCTGAAATGCTGTGTTACTTTTACACCAGATGTAATGGGACACACACCTTCCAAAGAGTTAAACTTTTGTCTCGTCACTCCACAGAATGTTTTCCCAAAAGTCTTGGGAATCATCAAGATGTGTTCTGAGCTTTAATGTTCTTTTTGCTCAGCAGTGGTTTTCGTCTTGGAACTCTGCCATGCAGGCCATTTTTTCCCAGTCTCTTTCTTATGGTTTAGGCATGAACACTGACCTTAACTGAGGCAAGTGAGGCCTGCAGTTCTTTGGATGTTGTTGTGTGGTCTTTTGTGAGGTCTTGGATGAGTCGTCGCTGTGCTCTTGGGGTCACTCCGGTGAAGGTTCACCACTGTTCCATGTCTTCGCTATTTGTGGATAATGGCTCTCATTGTGGTTTGCTGGAGTCCCAAAGCTTTAGAAATGGCTTTATAACCCTTTCCAGACTGATAGAGCTCAATTACTTTCTTTCTTAATTGTTCCTGAATGTCTTTGGATCTCGGCATGATGTGTAGCTTTTAAGGATCTTTTGGTGTACTTCACTTTGTCAGGCAGGTCCTATTTAAGTGATGCCCTGATTGAGAACAGGTGTGGCAATAATCAGGCCTATGTGTGGCTAGAGACCGTTAACTCAGGTGTGGCACCTTTGCTCTGGCTTCTGATGTTAGACAATAAGCCCTGACTCAACTTTAGGCATTCCAATTCATTTTCAAGGTGTCTTATGGAGTTGATGTCAAAGTTCTGTACAAGCCAGCTAAGTTGGCAGTCAAAGTTGGCAAACCAATTCTCTATGGACTTTTTTTTTAAGGACACCAGAGCAGAAAGTTAATGAACTGACTTGCTGTTTGTCTATGGAGAATCCAACAATGTATGCTTTAATTATGACTGTGTTACAAGCGAGTGTTGCCGAAATAGCAGAGGTCAATAGAAGGGATGTCCACAAACTTTTGTCTATAAAGTGTATAATAACAGACAGACTCAACTAACTAAACTAAAAAGCAAAACAATGAAACCAGTTGTACCTTGGCTTATAAAAGTCAGGATCACTGGAGACTATAATTCTTCACTGGACACAGGTAGTTTTATAAGTCCATAGCAGGGACATAACTGCATGTTGCAAGCTCAGTTTTGGGTTCTGACCTAGGTCCTCAGGTTTCTCTTGCCTTTACTCCACAGGAGCTTAGAGCTTAACTTATGACACACAATTGAATATTAACCTGTCAGACTGAACGCATTAGTTCATCATTTACTTTATAGGTTTGAAAAGGTACATGAACCCTAGTTTTTACAAACTAGTTTAACTTTTAATTTATAGCAGCAATGTTTTCTTCAGCTGCCGATCAAATGTTCTCCTAAAGTTCAGTTGTTAAACCACTGTCTTGATATTCTTCTGAAAAAGAAATAATCTTAAATGTTTTCCCTACAGTGGCTGCATGCTTTCCATTACTGCAAGTTGATTTTCACAGTGTGGACAGTTGCGTTTTAGGGGATCTTTTATGGTTACCCTTTGTTCCTTTATCACTTCGCTCAGCAGATGCATGATCTTTACATCATTTCCACTCCTAGGGAGAGTATCAACCGTAGTAAATGTGAATCTGTATACCCTAAAAACAAGATATGTGAGATCAGTGGCTGCTGCTTAGCCACTGTTAGAAGCCTACTTTATAATAGTGACAAAGAGCTTTAAAGGGCAGTGTGTTAAAGATAAATCCTCCCAGTGTCCATCCAAGACCCATCACCCGACAGCAAACATGACCAAAGCAAATGACCTCTACAGATGACTGACAGAACTGGGTTGGTTTTTGATTTATACCCATCTGCTAACCCTCAGTATCACATAAGCCCTGACAACAGTGGCCCTAATCCATGTTTTAAAGGAACAGCCCTGTACAGCATGTGTGACAGACCTGTGTGGGACACAACTGTAACTCAAGTGCCTGACTATAATGAGAAACTCCTCTTGCTGAAAACTGCATGCAAGCAGGGGGAATAAAGTACTCATTAGTTACAATGCCACTGGGTTGCATGTTTTTGCCTGTAATGAGTCAACCTATTGTAGCAAATGTGCTGCACTGATATTTGATATACCTTTACCATCTGTACCCGTCTGATGAGTTTAAATAGATTAAGGGAGGAGAGACTTGCTGTGTCATATAAACTACCGCGGTTCTTGACGTTAATTCATTCTTGAAGGCTTCTGAATACCGAAAACGATGAGAACTGAGCAAATTTTGTAAATTGATGTAAATTGAATGAATCCGTTCCAGACCCCCAGTAAATCCACACTGTATAATGCATTATATGCATTAATGGAGTTGTATTGTACAGGTGCTCCCTGATTTATGATGGAAATATGTTCTGACAAATCCATAATAAGTTAAATGTAACATGAACTGATAAGTTTACTATATACTGTATCACAGCAGAGCCTATTACATATTAACGCTTACATTAACCTACAGTTGGTCAAAATCTTTAACACAAAGCTTATTTTATAATAAAGTGTTGAAAAACATCATGTAATTTAGTGAGTAATAGATTGAAAGTGAAAAGTAAAAGCAAAACACTTACTCTATTGGTCAGGGCATTAGCATAGCTGCTAAGCTAAGTGCACCTGTTTTCTGTTCTGAAAGATTAAATTCCCTGTTTGCCTTTCAGTTGGCTCTTATAAACTAATCTTTTTAGGACGTATGGCCGTAGGACTGTAGATGTATAAATAAAGAAAAACAATAAACACGAGATCGTCACTGAGCAAGGGCTAGTGTGAAACTGAATCACTGTGTCCTGAATCGTGAATCATGAACCATGAATCATGAATCGAGTTACAACTGAAACGAGACACATGGCTAGACTCATATAAGCTTAATCAAGAAGAATTTCATTCTCCCCTTCATATATGCCTCACAATGGTTTGGTCAGGTGCCTACTGAACGGGCGGCAAGGTGGCTCGGTGGGTAGCATCGCTGCCTCAAAGCAAGAAGGTCCTGGGTCCATTCTGTATGGAGTCTGCATGTCCTCCCCGTGTCCGCATGGGTTTACTCCGGGTACTCCGGTTTCCTCCCACAGTCCAAAGACATGCATGTTAGGTTAATTGACTACACTAAATTGGCATTGACTTGAGTGTATGAGTGACTTGTCTTGAGATAACCTTGTGTATGGTTGTAACCTTGTCTGTGTCACTGAACATGACGTTAAATAAATTAATAAACGTAAAATGCTTACTGAACACAATCTGTTGTGTGAGAGTCTGGAAGTGTGTCAATTCTGGCAGATCTTCAATAAGGAGCTAATATGCAAAGGGTAACTTAAAACTAAGAATGTATCAGACTCTGCTTAACTTCTATCACTCAATAGAATAAAAATACATTTAAAACTGTAACCAGTCTGTATTTTGTTCCATCCATTACCTCACAGCTTAATCTCATGCATCTCCTAATACGCATAAGTAACACTAAATTTTCGACTGATTTTTTTTATTTTTTTTTAGCAAATGTCAGACAGGTATTTATGGTACAGGTTATAGGCAGATCAGTTAAAATGGCAGACATAAGAAAATCTGACATTATTTTTCAGTGCACCAAATCGGCAAGCATGTACAGTCCTCAGTAATAAAGACTGGTACTATTGGGTGGAGAAAAGATTTCGTCACAGAGAGGCAGGGACCGTCTCAGATGAGTTTAAGCTTTTGTATCAGTGTGTTAAAATAAAGAGCTCTCTTATTTAGATTATGGAAGTGAGTATGAGTACATTGTGATCTACTCTAGCAGAATCCTAATTGAGAAGCATTGTGAAGATGGTTTCAGTACGAATTTTCAGTGTAATCATTAAATATGTGTTACTGGTCTAAGCTCCGTGTCTGCTACGTTAGCTTTGCAAGAAAATATTTTGAGCTTTCAGTACAGTTATAAAAGCAGAAGTATTACCGTATTTTTCGGACAATAAGGCACACTTAAAATCCTTTAACTTTCTCAAAAATCGACAGTGCGCCTTAAAATGCGGTGCGTCTAATGTATGAATTAATTCTGGTTGTGCTTTCTGACCTAGAACCGATTGTAGATGGTACACGGCGCTCATAAATCTGTCAAAATGTTTTAGCACGGCCTTGGTAAGTTACGAAGCTTACGGCCACCGTAGTGCGCAGCATCACGGAGTAATACGGTATGTGCTTCAGCATTAGGGTGTGTACATTCATTCATTTATTTTCGAAGCGGATTTCAAAACTCAACGCTATCCAGTCCACGCAGTACAACATGGTCATAGAGCAGCTGTGAGAGAATTCAACATTAACGATCAATGGTACGGAAGTGGAGGAAGCAAGAAGACGCCCTGCGGCAGGTAAAGACCAAACTGAGTTTCCAAGGGAACTTAAGAGTTTTGTTTCATTTAATGCGCCTTATAACCCGGTGCGCTTTATAGCCCGAAAAATACGGTACATCAATGAATAACCAAACTAAGTCAAACCAAATGTTCTTCAGAAATATTTACTTATTGCAGTTATACACTTTAGTACACTTTAAACACACTAAAACAAACCCATTGGGCATTTAGTGACTTTAATAGAACTGGATTTGAGACTTGCCTATATTGGCCTGGGACTTGACTCAAACTTGCTTGTATTGACTTGGGACTTGTCTGTCTTGACTTGAGACTTGACTGGGGCTTGTGTGTTGAGACTTCTGACCTACTTGTTACTTGTAACTAGTGACTTGTTCCCACCTGCGTTGGATTCCCATCACAAAGTCGAAAAATTGTAAACCAGACCATCATAAAGTGTTGAGTGCCTGTATCTTTGATATCATAGTATCTTTATCAAGTGTCATTGTTGTCGCATCTTATCCAAAGATCATTGTTTCTTCCTGTGCTATCCTAAGCTAAACAGTGTTATGTGTTACATTTTAAGTTGGATCCTAAAGAAGGAAGTAGTAGAGGTGGAGAGTAGGGACTCTTCCAATGTATAGGGGTTGTGAGTTAACAACAGTCCGTTACGTAATCCACTGTTATTGTGTTCTCCACTGAACTGGCATTCTTTCTCTTTGTTTACAAAGAGAATGTAAGAAAGTCCAGAACTCTTCAGCAACACCATTTTAAGGGCCTAAGGAAACTGTTCATTAGATCAGTGTCATGATTCGCTTCCTGTTGGCACAATTCATTTGCACTACGAGGGTTGCAGTATGTCGCGACTGTGTTGAGGTTTAGATTTTGCCTGCCAGCACAAAGTAAGAAAGCCCAGAGTGAATGCTTAGAACATTGCCAGATGGTGTGACTAGAAAATTGCCAAACAATGTGGAACTTTTATTTTAATTGGGACACAAGCACATAAAGCAAAAAATTAAAAAAAGGTCAAAGACAGTTTAATCACTTTATTTAAGAGAAAAACAGGTTTCAGCAGTGTTAACAAAATGACATGTTTCTCTAATAATCGGTTGAGTTTACTGGCATTATGAATGTGGGGCAGTGGCTGCTAAACCAGAGCTTTGCAGTCAAATCTGAATAAAAATATAAACCAGTGATCATTTGCAACATCATTAATGTCTTGTCTATATTTTAAAAATGAATTTAATGATACCATACCTCCCTTAAATGTATACAGTTTCTTCAAAAGCAAAGTATTTTTTGTGGTTCCAGACGTTTAAACGCTAGTGTGTGTAATGAGTTCCCATCCCTGGAACAATACCACAAATTGCATTCTTATCACAGTAAGAGTGTTGATTGAGGACCAGCTTTGTTTGACCCAATCTCCTGCTCTTTCATTAGAAGATAAAGTATATGCCTTTTGGACACACGTGTGGACAGGAATGAATTCGACTGGGAGTGGGATGGTAGCCCCAGAGAGGAAGTGCTAACTACATGCTTTCTGGCAGGTGCTGTGTGTGGGTGGTGACTGGCTGGATCTGACTTTGCTTCATGCACTCACATGTGTGGTTGAGTAGCAAGTCCAGATTTTGTCTTTGGACATTGGCCAAAAAAGCTGGCAGTGGGCTTGCAAATGGGCACCGTGAGAAGAAGTGGACCATAGGGACTCTTAATAACATATTCATGTTGCCCAGGCCCAGGCTCAAACTCAGCTGAAAATGGGTTTCCTGTTTGAAATTCTCAAGGTTAATTTCTTATACCTTTTTGGGAGTTTTTCTTTGCTACTTTTGCCTCTAGACTAAAAAGACAATATCTGTTGATAAAAGTTCTATATAAATTGAATTTAATTGCTCAGGGATTGCATCAGTATTCTCTCTTCTGAGAGTAAGGCTGCTGAATAGGACCCCATTTAATAGAAGGAGTTTAAGAGGGTAATGGGCTCTTGAGAGGCTTTTACTTGATTGTATTTTTATGGCATTTCCAAACTATGTTGGTGTGTCTTAGCAGGGTTTAATTGGAACTCATCTAAATAGTAGTTCAACCAAAATGGGTCCGTGCTAATAAGTAAGCTAAGAAGTACCTATCCTTATATTGGTAAAGATCCTAATTACCATGTCTTCATTTGCATTTTTCTGCATGGCGGCTGCTTGCTTGACAAACTTTACATATAACCATTACCATAACACGTAGGCTCAAAGTTGTTTATGAAAGAAATGGTGCTGAATGGCTTAAACCAAACTCCACAGCTTTCAGCGTCGTTACTTCCATATTTCAATCACTTCTGTATGGCAAATATAAATAGCTGTAACACACAGGTAGTGTAGTGATCACACTTAGATTGGTTATGTATTGCCCTTTCAGCCCCGGCACTGTTCAGTCTTCTCTAACAGGCCTTTTAAATCCTGCTTGCTCTTCAGTTGATGAAACATGCAGAATGACTCTAACAATGACAGTGAAGTGCTCTCATAGCCACTTTAACTGTATTTAAATGAGACTGACTCCTGTGGGGTCACACATTTCTCTGAAACTGTCCTGTTTTGATGATACGCTGGCCTGCCTGGCATGCATTTCTTCTGCTAAATACATTTCCTCCCTCTGTGCAATAGTTAATAGGTTTTCAGCATTAAGATTGTCACACTGGAGCAGTATCTTTCCAGAAGATTGTGGACACAGAATCAATGAGTGCCAAACACGCTGAGGCATATGCTGGATGAGAATTGCTTCGGGTTCTGCTTTGCAAGGATGGCCATTAAGACAATCATGTCTTAGTTTGACCAAAAGTCTTACTAATGATAAACAGAACAGTAGTGTGTTAGTGTCATCTGTAGTTGGAGGGGTTGAGAGCTGAGGCTGTGGGCTTACTGAGCTGGAATATAGATATGTGGTGATCATGTAGCTGTTAAGAGTCACTGAATGTAAAATGCTCTATATTAAGATTAAACTAAAGACAGTGTAAATACTCCAAGCTATTTTTTGCTTTAAATACTGTATATTTTCATCATATTCCTGATTATAGGATATAAGCCACAATGACGGACCTGAAAGTGTCTGAGACATAAAAAATGGATTAGACCACTGGCGGCTGGTGGTTTGTAAAACAGTGATAGCACATACTGTATGTTCACATGGGATCACTTCATTGTCCTGGTTAGCAATAGCTACATCCATAGGAATTCTTACATTATTCCAGTGAACCTACAGTTAGTTGCGTTGCCTGATACAAAGCTGTTTCACATAATAACACATCTTATTTTATCTTTGTGAAATGCACGTTGTACATAATTTGTAAGAGTTACTGGTGCTGATTTTTAAAATGTGAGAAGTGAGCCATGTTTCCGATTCCGTTGTACTTCATAACTATGATACTGGACTCTGGACCAGAAGGTCCAGGGTTCAAATCCCACCTCTGCCAAGCTGCCACTGTTGGGTCCTTGAGCAAGACCCTTAACCCACAATTGCTTGGATTGTAAGACTGTATCAATTGTAAGTCGCTCTGGATAAGGGCGTCTGCTAAATGCTATAAATGTAAATGTAAATAAACATAAATAGCACCGCCTGACGAACACCAAGATGTTTTATATCTGTGCAAAATGCACCTTCCCACACTACACTCCACACTACACTACACAATGCATCTGGGCATGGCTCAAAGTCATGTGTTCAAAGCTGTTTGTCCAGTTAGCGTAATTTGTTTGTGGCTATACAAGCACACCTTAGACTCCCAGAGATTCATGGGCATCAGGAGTATTTATCAAGTATTTGTCTAGGGCTTCAAAGCTGTTCACTGGGAGGAGTTTGAGTTTTATGAACAAACAATGCAATACTACAGTGAGAAACACTCACCAATCACCTTTAGTCCCATTTACTTTGTTCTCTATTGGTCAGGACCACCTCAGATCAGATATTATTTGGGTGATAGATCATTCTCAGCGCTACAGTGACACTGATGTTGTGGTGATGGTGTGTTAGTGTGTGCTGTGCTGGTATGAGTGCATCAGAAACAGCAGTGCTACAGGAGTTTTTATACACCTCAGTGCTCACTGCTGGACTGGAAATAGTCCAACGACCAAACATGTCCAGCCACCAGCGTCCTGTAGGCAGCATCCTGTGATGAAGGATTAGAGGATGACTAAAACAAACTCTCTGACTTTACATCTACAAGTAGATGCAGAGCACAGTGTTTAATAATGAATGTAGAAACAAAGAGGTATACCCAATGAAGTGACAGGTGAGTGTATATGATCAGTTGAGTCGCCAGGATATTGAATTCCACCACTTCCACCAATTAATTATAATGAATTAATTTGCTAAACATTTTATTACCATGCTTTAATCAAATTTATGGGAATGCAGGTTTCATGTGTTGTGGTCCTTAATGCAATTGACCACAGTGTTTTAATACCAAAGGTGTTTAAATACACAAATGTGATCGTTTCAGCTATTGCGTACATATCTAGAATTACTCAGAGACCAATAAAAGGTTACTTAACACATCCCACTAAGGCCATATTCACTTTTGGCAGAGCAAGCCCTTTGTATACATAAACAGCCTTTTCTGGTTGATGTGCTCTCATAAATTCTTTATGAAGGTAACATAGCTGTGCATATCAATAATTCATAGCTGTCCTTCAGCTGAATATGTGTATCCTCAGTGTCACAATTAAAAGTATTGCATTATAGAAAGGACCAAGAAACATCGGCGAATGTAAAATGGGACTCAGCAAAAAGTATAGTTTATTTCACATTCTGATTATATTTTGTTGTCATTACATTTCATCATCCTGGCCTCTTTGGCCAATGTGGCCAGAATAAGAAGAAATTACAAAGTGTGGCCTCAATGAGTCTCTTTCTGTTAGGGACACTGAAGGTGATCACGTGTTTTAGGAGAAAATTGAATTAAAACCATTTGGGCTATTTATTGCTATCTGGAGCAGGAAACATTAGCATTTGTTCATTAAAAGCGTTCCCCAGTGAAGCAGAGTGGGTTTTGCTGGTTTATAATGGATCGTCTCATTACTCTGCCTTGAAAATTGAAATCATATTGCTTTGACTTTATCAACGATCATCCAGAAATGATATTTTGCCTTTGTGTGTGAGTGCACAAGCACAGCAAAAGTTGCCCTAATGAGACATTTGTTTGTCTTATTGATTTCTGGGTGGATGTTTGTTTAGCACAGATCTCTATCTCACCACTTATTTATTTAGAAAACTGGAGAAATAGAAGCAGGTTATTGGAGTAGTTGTCCTTGTTTGTTCTCGTGTTACCTTGCTATAATCTGAAAGGGAAATGATGATACCATACACATCTTGCTATTGCTATTCTGTGGTACAGACAGAAATTACTTGATGTAATCAGGTAATAGTGTTGCCTTTACTTTTTAAAATGTTATTATAACCCACCTACATACTGTCTTGATGCATGCTCAATAATCCAGGTAAGAAAATCCCAGAAGTTGAATCTGTTCATCTGGACATAAGGTTTTGTGGGAGAAACATTTCGTCACTCATCTAAGTGACTTCTTCAGTCTCAGCTAGTTGGAAAACTTCCCCAATCTTATTTACAGCACCATTGCATAACGACTGATACCAGCACCATTACATCACAATGGGACTGGTAATCAGTTTAATATGGAGATTACCAGATCCATTAATGACAATGGCCACGTGTGCCATTCACACAGGATTGGGGAAGGGCTGCAATAGTAGCGTTGTAAGATGGTGGGAGATGTACTCTGAGGCCCCTCCTCGGTTCAGGGATGGATGTTCATTTTTTACAAAAATGGCTTCTGTTACTCAGCGTTCAAACATCGTTCCTCCCTATCAAGGACCTTGACGTCTACATCCTTGAAAGAGTGGCCACTGGCCTGTGGGTGGGTGTAAACCGCAGAGTTATGGCCTGATGAGGTACTTCTGTGTTGTGCCATGTATGGCTATGGCAATCTGCATATTAAACTGATCACCGGTCCCATTGTTATGCAATGGTGCTGGTACCAGTCGTTATGCAAATGTGCTGTATATAAGATTGGAGAAGTTTTCCAACTAGCTGAGACTGAAGACGTCACTTAGATGAGTGACGAAATGTTTCTCCCAAAAAACGCTATGTCCAGATGAACAGATTCAACTTCTGGTACCACCTACATATTGATTGTTATTCAGTGTAGTCATTCATATTATTCACAATTCTCAATAGAATTGTTTTTCACATTAGATTTAGCTCACATGTTTACGTTGCGATATAACAAATGTAAATTACATGAGTTTTCATGTAACATTATATGTAATATTCACTAATTGACTATTTATTTGACAAACAAACCTCAGAACAGAGGAACTTGAATTACAGTGAGATACAGTAGTGCAGTTTATGAACCCTTTCAAGTGTATATATTCTTGCAAAAATACGTTAGATTTTTACACAAGTTCTAAAAATAGACAAAATTAAAAATAGAGAAAAAATAAAGAGAACCCAAATCAACAATGAAACAAAAAAAAGATGCTGCTTCTTTTGTTGAGGAAAATGATCCAATATCACGTATCTGTGAGTGGCAAAAGTATGTGAACCTCTAGGGTTACCATTAATTTGAAGTTAATCTTCACAACACATTTTTGTGGAAATGTATCATGGCATGAACAAAGGGGATTTCTAATGACCTTTGATAAAAAGTTGTTGAAACTCATCAAGCTGGAAACAGTTACAAATCCATCTCTAAAGAGACTCCACCAATCCACAAATAAAAATGTAGATTAAAACAGATTAAAATTCGAAACCCTTGTTACTGTTCCCAGGAGTGGTTGACCAACAAAGTTCAGGAACAACCCTAGACAGGGCACCTATCCCATTGTAGGGAGGGTAACTTCTATGCAACTAAAAGCCTCTCACATTGTGTAGTGTTAATGTTCATGAGTCTACCATCAAGAGAACACTGAACAACATTGGTGTGAATATCAGGAGTGTAAAGAGAGCCCCACTGCTCTCCAAAAAGAACATGTCTGTCCTTGCACAGTTTACATAGACAAGAGAGGAAAAAAAATGTAGATGGATGAGACCAAAATAGAAATTTCTGGTTTGAAAGGTAAGTGTTAAATCTAGAGAAAGGAAAACACTGGAAACACAGATGAACCACCTGTGAGAAGTAGTCGTGGTAGTATCATGATTTGGACCTTTATTTGCTGCATCTTTGTTAGACTGGCTTGCCATCATTGAAGGAACAATAAAATCTGAATTGTACCAGGAAATTCCAAAGGAAAATGTCAGGACGTATCCGTGAAGTGAATCTCATGAATGTGGGTCATGCAGCAAGACAATGACCTTGAGCACACAAGTCGTTCTGCCAAAGAATGGTTAAGGGGGAATAAAGCTAATGGTCAAAGTCCTGACCTTAATTCAACTGAATGTTGTGGAAGAACCTGAAGCGAGCAGTAAATGTGTGGAAACCCACCAACATCCCATACCTGAATCTATTCTGTAAAGAGGAATGGGCTAAAATTACAATGAAATTTGTGTTAGGAGCAGACAGTCCACAGTGTTGTAAAATGTATTTCACTCTACTCCACTTGCTAAGAGTATTTATAAATACAAATATACTAATCAGAATTCCTGTCTTGTTGTATCCTTTAAATGTGCACAACTAATGGAGAATTGTTAATCTGTGAAAGAGCCTTGTGCTGTAAGCTATACAACAATAGGATCAGGTTCTGTATGGGCCTTAAGCTTCCTATTAGCACTGATTTATAAAGCTAGAAGCTTTGTAAATTACATTAACAGTCTTCTTGTTAAGTGTGCTGGAAATTGTTATAAAATAAGTAAAGCTCATAGTGGAAAGGTCGAGGATACATGTCTAAGCCTCACAGAGCTGCAAAATAACTCAGCTGTGGTTCAGATGGTTGGATCCCAGCTGTTGGCTGCTGCTATTTTGCACTTCAGCAAACTAGTTATCCCCAAGCTGTGATCATGCAGGCAGTTGCAGCACTTGGTTAATGTGAGATGCTTTGGCAATAACATTGCTTAAACCTCTCAAGAGCATTTTAATTTTTGCTCTAAGAACTGAGTAGTGAAAGTCAGAACTTCGTTTAATACTTAGTGATTTTTAAACAAGGAAATGAAATATAGCATTCTCCCCTTTCTCCCCATGTGTTACATGGACGGCTGTAAGCGAGACAGTTGAAAATTGACCATCTGCCAAAATAACCAGGTGTTCTTCTATACATGGTTTAGGTTCTCTTTGGATGATTGTCACTGTGTCCCAGTGGCAGCTGGTGGGTTTTAAGAATAATGGAAACACAATTGCATATGACCCATATGTATGTGTGTGTATGTATGTGTATGTATATGTGTGTATATATATATATATATATATATATATATATATATATATATATATGGCACAGTGGTTCCATGAGGGCAAGCACACATGGCATACAGAATGCCCAGACAGAGAGGACTTTTTCGATCAGCTGTCAAGCACGAGCAGCCCTCATGGCTTTGCTCACCATCCAGACACAGGTGGCGCCTTCACTCCACACCTGCCTGGATCACCAGGCCCATTACATGTACTGCCATTGAAAGCCAGCCACCAACACCTTTTGCAACATTGTCGTTAATTAGAAACCTGGACTGGTATTTATTGGAACCATAACATCTTTAGTGAAGAATCCAGGTTCTGTTTGGGATCCGATGATGGTCAGGTTTGAGTATGCAGGCCGGATGGTGAGCGCTTTAATCCTGCCTTTGCTGTGGAGTGACACACTGTCCAAACTGCTGGTGTGATGATCTGGGGAGCCATCACATATGACAGTTAGTTACCCATAATAGAGATAAGAAGGATGCTAGCAGATCAAAGATACGTGCAGGATATCTTGCAGCCACATTTGCTGCCTCTCATAGTAGGGCTTCCAACTGGCATGTTGAGCAGGGTAATGCTCGCCCACATACAGCAAGGGTTTCTCGGGAATGTCTACGCCAGATTGCAATACTTCCTTGGCATGTTCGTTTGCCAGATTAATTGCTAATCGAGCATTTATGGAACCAGCTGGGATGCCAACTTTGACAACATATGAGATTGCAGGATCTACAGGCCCTACAGCAACATCTGTGAGCAAATGTTCCACAGGATACCATACAGAACCTGTTTGTCTTCATGCTCAACCATATCTTTCTTGTATCCAGACTGCAGGTGGCCCAACAGAGTACCAGGGCTACCAGTTGTACAGTTTTCCCCAATAAATTGAACCTCTTGCTCTGTTATTGTAATCACTTACATATGTCATCATTGAGTATAGGTAAGGTTGTTGGGTCTGAGTTCGGATGCACCATTTATCTCGGAAACTGATGACTCCAGGATGCACTGTGTGAAGAAGACAAACGAGTGAGGAAGTGTAACTTTCTGGTTAATGTTCTGCTTTGAAACACTGAGTCTGGGCATTCATGTTGATGTCATCGTGACACACCTGGTGGTTTTAATGATTTGGCTGATTGGTGTATAGTGTTATTAAGTCTGCCCTACTTTAAATAAAATGAATAAAAGCTATACTTAGGAAGCCCTTGATTCATGGGTGTTAAAGCAGTGTGTAAAAGTGGGTTCATTTAGTTTCCTGAAACTAAATGACTTGAAACAGAAACAATTATTTGTTTATAATCTGTATTTCTTTGGAGAAGAAAGACGTTCTTTAAGCTACAGAATTTCATTCCATCATCCTTATCTTTAACCAAACCTCTGTGTTGGCTGCACTGTGAAATTGCAAGACCTAGTTATTTTCAGCCACGGATGAGCACCTCTAGGTAATTTGGAGCAGACAGTACTGAAAGGCATTCACTAGATCCTGACCTGCCCATAAATCAGGGGGACCTCAGGCACAGTGTAATGGACCTTGTGAGGGCTGAAATCTACTAGTGACTTGGCATGCCAAGTAAAGACATGGGTGGCTGCTCTGGAAAATATTGGTCATAATTGCTGTCTGTTTGGTGACATTGGATTGGTGGCAGGAATGGAAATCCAATAGATTCTGCCATAATTCCTGTCACACAGAATTGGTATGGCAATAATTGTCCTCATAATGTGTGACACTGCAGTAATCACATAACTCAGACATGCAATAATTGCATCATACTGTTTCACAGAGGAGCATCACTGCAGGCACAGCGAAAGTTTGATGGACTTCAGTTAATAAATCAACTGTTGCTGTTTTTCATTTACTAGAAATGTACTAAAAGACTTGTAGCTATTAGATTTTACTCCTAATTCAATGGAAATCTTTAATTTTCATAAACATCTTTCTGTTTGGGAGCTCTGATGGTTTGGTGAACTGCATTAGACCCTGGGTCCAAGCGTCGGGTGGGGCTTGCAAGTGGTGTGTTTACAGAAACCTGCAACGAACTGGTGCCCAGTCGAGGGTGTAGCTTTAACTGGATTAGCTTTAGTCCTGGGTTTGGTTTCAAGCCCTCCCTTGCAACCCTGACCAGGATAAGCAGAGGGTAAACGAGAATGCTTTGCTTTGCGTTTTTTTTTTTTTTAAGATCCACACCAACGCTTATCTTTGTGCTCATGCTTTGTGCTCATTTTGATACTCATTTTTGACTTGGTTTGTTTGAACCTTGATTTAAACCTCACCTTGAACACTCACTCATTTTTCTTTGTGTCACGTTTGCTTATTTACTAGTGTGCCTGTGTCTTGTGCTATTGGTTACTACCTGTGTTCATTTTGACAGCAAATTTTGATTTACTGTTAGTCATAGTCGTTTGACTAAAACATAATTTAGTTTTAGTCATAATTTAGTCATCTGAATTGTTTGTTTAGATTTAGTCGACTAATTAGAATAAGATTATAGTCGACTAAAATGTACAGTAAATTCAGTTGACTAAAATACGAAATGTAAAGGTTGCAATACGTAATTTCTTTTAAGATTTCCCTTGAATTATTTAAAATGAAACCTACATGCATACATTGATAATAAAATTATACATTAAATTTGTTATAACTCAAAATTTCCAACAAAGATCTGCTTCAAACTCGGTGTGGACACTGATATTGGATAGAACACGGATATTGTAGAATTGAATCAAGTTGGAATAAATGATGTATTTTGAGCTTTATTGAACATAGAAGATCAGAAGATCAGATATAAGTGCAAGCTCTATATGCATGTATTCATAATTACAGTATAAAACGGAGTTATGTTACCTGAATACTCCTTAAAGATAGTATGAACACTTTTTAGACAAAGGAAAATATATCCACGTCGCAAACTGCAAACATATTTCAATCCCTACTTTATTCGCTGAAGTTTTGGCTTAAACATAGTGAACTTAAGAGTGCGCCTGTAACGCACTACCGTAATACCACTAAAATAGGAGCTCACGCCATTTAATTGCGGATAGTTTGACCGCGGTTTCAGGATGACACGCATGCAGATGTCGTTTCAAGTTTGTTGTATTTTTATCGGAGATAGTTGTCCCACATTGTTTACAAAAATCTTGTTTTCCTTGACATCAAATGACAAACGTTCCAATATATCGACTCTCCACTTTCTCTCGGGTGTTAACATTGTCGAATTGGTTTCATTTGAAAAGGTACAGAGGCTAGTTTGACGGTCTTCCTGAGTTGGATCAAACGTCTGCGTCTTACCACATTACTGATTGGATCACTACCCAACTTGTCCCGCATTTCCAGAAAACTAAATGAAATCTGATTGGGTGTCGTCTCTGGCAAACATTTTCTCGTTTTTGTGTCAATTCATTTCGTCCTAGTTTTTGTAATTTTTCATTAATTTTAATTTAGTCATCATCTCGTTTTTGTTAGCAAAAAAAAAGGGGTTGTTGACCCTGATTATCACTTTCTCCCCTTGAAATTTAGACCCTGGTTGTGTAAAGATTGTGTGTGGTGGTGGGTATACTGGGCTGCTTTCTTCCTAGATAGAAGAACTTTAGATATACATCATAGATATAGAACGTATGTAGAACAGAACTTATAACAACAAGATGTGATCAGATCAATCAGCTTTCTCATGTTATACTGAGAAAGCTGAGCCGAGCTCTTCTAAATTTATAGAGAAACTTATTTCCTACCTGTCTCTAGGGGATTTCATATTTAGGTGAGTTGTCTTCTTTGTAGGTCTCATGGTGGATATTTATATTACTTCTTCCAGACATAGAGGTAGTGCTGTACTCAATTTTAATACAAGAAAGAGATAGGAAGACTGCATTTATGAATGTTGCTACATTGCATGTGCAATTAGGTCGTTTGTTTACTTGTAATTGCTTTTCAGATTTTTCAAATTCTCTCTTCCTCATTGGAATACAGTCACATTCATGTTGTCACGTTCATGATGTTCACCCAGATTTTGTATTTGGTTTAAGATAACCAAATCCCATATAACACACAAAAAATGTTTAATAGGTGAACAGTGTGACCTTGATTGAATGAAATCAATTTAATTATTGGCATATGTTTTCTAGATCAAGTGGTGGTAAATATACTCTATATAGCCACTCAGTGTTGAAGAAAAAAATCTGGAAGAATCAACCAAAAAAAATCACATCTAATATGTGTGTTACTCACATTTAATATAGTAGTTTACATGTCATCTTTGCAGAATGAAGCATTTTGAGACCCTTTTTTCATTTACTGTAAATATTAAAGAAATATTCATAAATATATCATCATCAGCTCCAGTCCCACCAGTCCCACTCCCGATGTGCATATTTTACTTGAACTATGACTCCATGACTTAATAGTTTAGATAAATTAGTTTCATTCTTAGATTTATCATCTACGCCGCCCAAGGAGGTTGGGTCCCTTTTTGAGTCTTGGTCCTCCCAAGGTTTCTTCCTCATAACACTTGGGGAGTTTTTCCTTGCCACTGTCGCCCTAGGCTTGCTCAATTTGGGACTGTATGTAGTTATTAGGAGATAATTTGAAATTGTAAAGTTGCTTTGAGACAATGCTCTATTGTAAAAAGCGCTATATAAATAAATCTGACTTGACTTTACTTGGGGTGTGGATTGTATGCTGGCCTTGTCATTGAATTGGCATGTCTTTCCAGAAGAAAAAAATGCTGGCCTTGCTATTAGGGTTGGGTATTAAAATGTACTTCACGATACGATATGCATCATGATCCATGTTGCACGATACGATTATATCATGATACATTGCGATATATAGCGATATTCCATACAAAAACATATAAAAACAGCGGAAATACAGGTCACAGTGTACAATCTGAGTAGTCTTAATACGTCACATCACTGATAATTTAGCAGACAAATTGAGTCAAAACGCTGTACAGATCTACAGCAGTGGAGGCTGTAGTTTACACCCCATTTAAAATGTGTTTTTTTGTCCTTGAAAAAAATCGATATTTTGAGCTGAAATTTGATGAAAATAAATATCGCAATATATTGCTATATCGATTTATTTATTTATTTATTTTTTTTAGCACAGTCCTACTTGTTATTGAGTTTCCATGCCTTTCCAGATGAAAAAACATCTCTGTAGTGAGGTCAAATCTATTTTCTATTGATGGAATGAGAAAGTGTCCAAATTTGAGAGTATTTCTTATGCACTGACTGTTGAGTTAATGATTTTGATTTCCCTTGGGCCTTTACCTGATGTGCAACCACACATCATGAATGTGTGCAGAGTATTTAATGTTTACTTCAGGGAGTCATCTTTATATGTTTTATTAAAACGGCACCAGGTTAAAATTCCAGCACCATCTCCTTGGACAGTGCAGATATGTGACTCCCAACCAACATCTTTTGCCACACTCCATGTTGGATTACCTTCTTGAATCCTTTCCATTGTTTCAGTTGACAGCTCTCTTTTTGGGACATGTTTTCTTTCCATTAGTTCAAGTCCAACAGCTTTTCAACATCTGTTAGAGCTTTGTTTTAAATGCAGACTAAGTTGCATTTTTAGTCTTGTGCTGGTATTTGGTTTATAAATGCAATTTAAAAGCTGATTCCACTTTTCAGTGAACATTGAGTGATTCAACATTTTATTTCCTGAGCTAAACCTGGAGAAAAATATAGACTGCTCAAAAAATAAAGGGAACACTCAAATAACACATCCTAGATCTGAATGAATGAAATATTCTCATTGAATACTTTGTTCTGTACAAAGTTGAATGTGCTGACAACAAAATCACACAAAAATCATCAATGGAAATCAAATTTATTAACCAATGGAGGCCTGGATTTGGAGTCACCACACAAAATTAAAGTGGAAAAAAACACACACTACAGGCTGATCATACTTTGATGTAATGTTTTTTAAAACAAGTCAAAATGAGGCTCAGTATTGTGTGTGTGGTCTCCACGTGCCTGTATGACCCTCCCTACAACGCCTGGGCATGCTCCTGATGAGGTGATGGATGGTCCTCCTGAGGGATCTCCTCCCAGACCTGGACTAAAGCATCCGCCAACTCCTGGACGGTCTGTGGTGCAATGTGACGTTGGTGGATGGTGGATGGAGCGAGCCATGATGTCCCAGATTGTGTTCAATCGGATTCAGGTCTGGGGAATGGGCGGGCCAGTCCATAGCTTCAATGCCTTCATCTTGCAGGAACTGCTGACACACTCCAGCCACATGAGGTCTAGCATTGTCCCTGCATTAGGAGGAACCCAGGGCCAACCGCACCAGCATATGGTCTCACAAGGGGTCTGAGAATCTCATCTCGGTACCTAATGGCAGTCAGGCTACCTCTGGCGAGCACATGGAGGGCTGTGCGGCCCTCCAAAGAAATGCCACCCCACACCATTACTGACCCACTGCCAAACCGGTCATGCTGAAGGATGTTGCAGGCAGCAGATCACTCTCCACGGCGTCTCCAGACTCTGTCACGTCTGTCACATGTGTTCAGTGTGGACCTGCTTTCATCTGTGAAGAGCACAGGGCGCCAGTGGCGAATTTGCCAATCCTGGTGTTCTCTGGCAAATGCCAAGCGTCCTGCACGGTGTTGGGCTGTGACCACAACCACCATCTGTGGACGTCGGGCCCTCATACCATACTCATGGAGTCGATTTCTAACCGTTTGTGCAGACACATGCACGTTTGTGGCCTGCTGGAGGTCATTTTGCAGGGCTCTGGCAGTGCTGCTCCTGTTTCTCCTTGCACAAAGGCGGAGGTAGCGGTCCTCCTGATGCATTGTTGCCCACCTACGGTTTCCTGCACATCCCCTGGCCTGTCTCCTGGTAGCGCCTCCAGCCTCTGGACACTACGCTGCCAGACACAGCAAACCTTCTTGCCAGAGTTCGCATTAATGTGCCATCATGGATGAGCTGCACTACCTGAGCCACTTGTGTGGGTTGTAGAGTTCGTCTCATGCTACCACGAGTGTGAAAGCACCACCAACATTCAAAAGTGACCAAAACATCAGCCAGAAAGCATAGGTACTGAGAAGTGGTCTGTGGTTCCCACCTGCAGAACTAATCCTTTATTGAGTGTGTCTTGCTAATTGCCAATAATTTCCACCTGTTGTCTATTCCATTTGCACAACAGCATGTGAAATTGATTGTCAATCAGTGTTGCTTTCTCAGTGGACAGTTTGATTTCACAGAAGTTTGATTTACTTGGAGTTATATTGTGTTGTTTAAGTGTTCCCTTTATTTTTTTGAGCAGTGTATATTATGTATTTATTAAGGTATTGAGGTATACTTCATGAAGCCAAAAAATGTTGTTATTTTTGTGTTATATCTGTGATTTGTTCATTCACTATGAAGTACAAAAAACTAGATGAAGATGTAAGTTGTAAGTGTGTAATTCCATATTTTTGCCAGGGTTAGATACAGTTGACTTTTCTGTTTAACACTACACCACCTGACAAAATGTTTCTGGACACCCAAAAACTGTATTCAGAAATATGAGTATAAGTATAGAGTATGAAGCTCAAAACGTTCTTCTACAATAGACTTCATTCTACTGAGAGAGTAATCCACTATATTTTATAGCAAGATCGTGAGGTCACGCATTTATTGATGTTGGACATTAATTCCTAGCTCTCAGTCAGGTCACATTCAGCTCACATTCCAGTTTGTCTCAAAGCTGTCTCAGAGATTGGGCTCTGTGCAAGCTACCTGTGCAAGTTCTTCATTAAAGTTCATCATCTTTATGGACTTTGTTTTAGAAGGACAGGTCAGAAAGGTGATGAACTCACTTGATGGTGAGGTGGAAACATTTGAAAGTGTCACGTTGAGAATAACTGAGGTGCTTGGTACATATCATTCTACTGCCACGGTTTATTTATGGAGTTTCCATTCCTAGTTGCTACATATTATGAAGCCTTTACCAGGGAGTATGGCTGAAATAACAGAGAGTATTCACTCATTACTAGTGTCTTCATAATGTTGCCCATATTGTGTACATGCTGTCACATAGCTCCGCACTGATTTCACCCCGATCACAGCTTCTTGGTACTAAAGACATTTGGTCTTGGAACAAGACCAAAGGTCTTGATTGAGACTTCCAGTGATAGCTACTGTTCGTGTTCTGCTCACATATTCCTCAAGGAGAAAACTGTCCATGTGGTTCAGCTAAACCCCAGGCATTAAAGCAGCTACTAAACCTTAACCTTTCGTAAAGGGTATTCCACATAAATGGCTCCATGACCAGACACCTGGAAGCACAGACTGAACTATAGGCTTTGTCTGTGGAAGGATCATTGTAATGCTTCATAATGTAGACCAAACTTGGAGCAAAACAGGTTTTGTCAACACCAATAAGGCCCCTGCAGTAACTGACCTTAATCATGAATGCCCCTAGCATATACAGCTGATGTATCTTTGATTTTTTTTGCATAAATATGACCTAAAATCAGATTTTCACTCAAGTCCTAAATGCTGATGAATAGAACGCAATTAAACAAATGAGACAAAATATTAACACTTGGTCATTTATTTATTGTAGAACATGATCCAATATTACATAATCTGTGAGTAACAAAATTATGTGAACCCCTAGGATTAGCAGTTAACTTTAAAGTGAAATTAGAGCCAGGTGTTTTCAGTTACGGGGATGACCATCAGCTGTGAGTGGGTGCCCTGTTATTTTTAAAGAACAAATCTTGACAAAACAGTTGTCAAGTTCATGGGTATATATCATGATAAAAATAACAGAAATGTCTGCAGAGCAGAGAAAAAGAGCTTTTGATGCTCATCAGGCTGTAAAAGATTACAAAACCATCTTTAAAGAGTTTGGATGCCACCAAGTCATGATCAGACAGTTTCTGAGCAAACGGAGAAAATTCAAGACCACTGTTATCATCCCTAAAAGTGGTCAACCAAAGATGCACCAAGAACAAGGTCATAGAGGAACCCAGGTTTCTAAGTAACTAAATTTTCATGTTTATGGGCCCCCATCAGGAGAACACTGAACAACAATGGTGTGTAAGGGTTGCAAGGTGAAAGCCACTGCTCAAAAAGAACATTGCTGACCTTCTGCAGTTTCCTAAATATCACATGGACAAGCCAGACTGCTAATGAAAAAGTAAATTAATTTGTGAGTGAGACCAAAATATAATAATTTTTATGTAAATGAGATGCGATATGTCTGCAGAAAGAAAGAACCTTATCCCATTTGTACAGCATGGTGGTGGTTGTGTTATGGTTTAGGCCTATTTTGCTGCATCTGGGTCAGAGTGGTTTGCTATCACTGATGGAACAATGAATTCTGAATTATACCAGTAAAATTTACAGGAAGATGTCATGATATCTGTCTGTGAACTGAAAGCGGTTGATGCTGCGTAACAACGGCCTTAAGAACAGAAGTCAATCTACTAAAGAACGGTTAAAGAAGAATAACATTTACTGTGTATTTTGAAATGGCCAATTCAAAGTCTTAACCTTAATCCAATAGAATTGTTGTGGAAGGACCTGAAGCAAGCTGTCCACATATGGAAACCCACCAACATCCCAGAGCTAAAATCATTCTATACAGAGAAATGTGCTAAAATTTCCAGAAGTCGATGTGCAATAGTAGTAATACAATATGTGAATATGAATATGTAATATTGGGTAATTTTCCCATCAATAAACAAATGACAAAGTATTATATTTCTGTCACGTTTGTTGAGGTTGTCTTTATACTGTACATTTAGGATTAGCTTGAAAATTTGATGATGTTTTAAGTCATATAGAACATGTGAAAGGGTTTCAAGCAAGAGACCCAACACGTACCACAGCACTGCCACACCATAGAATTCTCAAGCTTTTCTTTTGCAAAGAACATACAGTGGGGAAAAAAGTATTTAGTTAGCCACTGATTGTGCAAGTTTTCCTACTTATAAATATGAGAGAGGTCTGTAATTTTCATCATAGCTACACTTCAAATATGAGAGACAAAATGAGAAAAAAAAATCCAGGAAATCACATTGTAGGATTTTGACAGAATTTAATTGGGCAACACGGACTTTCAACTCCCTCCACAAATTTTCTATGGGGCTGAGGTCTGGAGACTGGCTAGGCCACTCCAGGACCTTGAAATGTTTTTTACGGAGCCACTCCTTCGTTGCCCGAGCGGTATGTTTGGGATCAGTGTCCTGCTGGAAGACCCAGCCACGTTCCATCTTCAGTGCTCTCACTGACGGAAGGAGGTTTTGGCTTAAAATCTCACGATACATGGCCCCGTTCATTCTTCCCTTAACACGGATCAGTTGTCCTGTTCCCTCTGCAGAAAAGCTGCCCCAAAGCATGATGTTTCCACCCCCATGCTTCACAGTAGGTATGGTGTTCTTGGGATGCAACTCAATATTCTTCTTCCTCCAAACACGGGTTGAGTTTTTACCAAAAAGTTCTATTTTTTTTCATCTGACCACATGATATTCTCCCAATCCTCTTCTGGATCATCCATATGCTCTCTGGCAAACTTCAGACGGACCTGGACATGTACTGGCTTAAGCAGGGGGACACGCCTGGCACTGCAGGATCTGAGTCCCTCTCTGCGTAGTGTGTTACTGATGGTAGCCTTTGTTACTTTGGTCCCAGCTCTCTGCAGGACATTCATCAGGTCCCTCCGTGTAGTTCTGGGATTTTTGCTCAACGTTCTCATGACCATTTTGACCCCACGGGATGAGATCTTGCGTGGAGCCCCAGATTGAGGAAGATTATCAATGGTCTTGTATGTCTTCCATTTTCTTGCAATTGCTCCCACAGTTGATTTATTCACCCAGCCTGCTTGCCTATTGTAGATTCACTCTTCCCAACATGCTGCAGGTCTACAATTTTCCTGGTGTCCTTCGACAGCTCTTTGGTCTTTTCCATGGTTGAGTCTGATGTTTGAGGCTGTGGACAGGTGTCTTTTATACAGATAATGAGGTCAAATAGATGACATTAAAACAGGTAACGAGTGGAGGGCAGAAGAGCTTCTTAAAGAAGTTACAGGTCTGTGAGAACCAGAAATCTTGCTTGTTTGTGGGTGACCGAATACTTATTTTCCACCATGATTTACAATTAAATTCTTTAAAAATCCTACAATGTGATTTCCTGGATTTTTTTTCTTCTCATTTTGTCTCTCATAGTTGAAGTGTACCTATGATGAAAATTACAGACCTCTCTCATCTTTCTAAGTAGTAGAACTTGCACAATCAGTGGCTGACTAAATACTTTTTTGTTCCACTGTACATACTGTGAAATATTGTGCCTGTTATATTTATCCATAACGTTACTTGTAATAATATGACTTGTCAGTATGTTGGTGTGTTTGTACAATAATCTCCAAAGGAACTCATCAAGCAATGGTTTTAATCTAATTGATATTGTGTTATGATCCAGTTAATTTTAAAAGCCTGTAAATGTAGATGTCAGCCTTGTGTTGTTGTTTTTGTGACAACAGTGTTGTCTTTAGTTGTCCAGACATTTAGTATTAGAATTCAGATACTCTATGCATGCACAGTGGCACAGTGGTTTACTCCATTTTCCTCCCACAATCCAAAGATGGTTAATTGGAATTTCTAAAGTGTCCATAGTGTAAGAGTGTGTGAGTATATGTGCCCTATGATGAAATGGTGCACTGTCTAGGGTTGTTCCTGTCTTGCCCCCATGCTGCCAGTTAGGCATCGGCTTTCCCTTAACCCTAACCAGGTTTAAGTGGATAAGAAAATGAATGAATGATAGAATGTGTGCATGAATACTTTTGAAAAATAAGACTGATTGTTTTACTGTATACAAATATAATTATTTTTCTTCACATATATAACAAAAACAAACTACTGGGTGCATTGGTTAGCGCTGTCGCTGTTGCATGTTCTCCCCATGTCTGCTTAAATTTCCACTTGCTACTCCAGTTTTCTCCCACATTCCACAGACGTGTTAGATCAACTGGCATTTCTAAAGTGCCCCAGTGTGAGTTAGTGTGTGTGCATATATCCTGTGATGGACTAGCACCCTGTGTAAAGTTGTTTCCTGCCTTGCACATCATGCTGGCAGTTAAGCAACACACACACACACACACACACACACACACACACACACACACACAAAAAAAAAAAGCTTTAAAAGCTTAGCTTTTAAAACAGCACCGAGGTGCAGTTTTTGAAGGTATTCAACTGGTTAGTTTTCCAAAGCCTTTTGGAGAACCTGCTACTCTTCTGCTGAAGACTTTGGTTGTTTCACTTTCTTCTGTCTCCTCCTGTAATCCCAGACTGACTCAATGATTTTTAGATCTGGGCTCAGGGCTCCATCTGCTATAGTACTCCTTGTTCCTCTTTTTGCTGGAGATAGTCTTTTTGAGTTTGGTTATGTGTTTGGAGTAATTATCATTATGGTGAATTAGTTTGGGACCAATCAGACACCTCCCTGATGGAAGTGCATGATATATTAGAATTTGCCTCTACTCCATTTGCAGAAATCCAGTCCCCAAAACTCCAGAGAACCTCCACCATGCTTCACTGCTGAATGCAGACACTGTTCCATGTAATACTCTCCAGCCCTCCGGATTACAAACGGCCTTCGATAATATTCATTATTTTATTTCTTATATATACTGTTGTCTTATATTCTGCAATTCTTTATTTTATTATATTCTTCATATTGTTTTATTATTCTTAAATTTATTATAGTCTATGTTTTATTTTATTTTATTCATTATGTCGTCATTACTTAGGTTCTCTTTAGGTTTTAATTGTTCTATGTAGTCAGTATTTTGGTAATTTAGTTTAACTTACATACAGTGGTGCTTGAAAGTTTGTGAAGTTTCTATATTTCTGCAGAAATATGACCTAAAACATCATCAGATTTTCACACAACTTCTAAAAGTAGATAAAGAGAACCCAGTTAAACAAATGAGACAAATATATTATACTTGGTTATTTATTTATTGAGCAAAATGATCCAATATTACATATTAGTGAGTGTCGAAAGTATGTGAACCTCTAGGATTAGCAGTTAATTTGAAAGTGAAATTAGAGTCAGGTGTTTCAATCAATGCAATCACAATCAGGTGTGAGTGGGCACCCTGTTTTATTTAAAAAACAGGGATCTATCAAAGTCAGCTCTTCACAACACGTGTGTGGAAGTGTATCATGGCATGAACAAAGGAGATTTCTGAGAAGCTCAGAAAAAGAGTTGTTGATGCTCATCAGGAGCATTTGCCATTGAAGTGCAGTGTGATCACAGGCCAGCGTTGGAGTGGGGAGGGGGGACAATCGTGCTCTGGTGCTGTTCAAGTGCGAGTACGCCCTTTTAGTCTTTATAGTCTCGACTTTTGCAGAAACACTTCTGTGGACAAGACGACTTCTGTAGACTTCTGTTTATCTGTAGATGGGTGTACCACGGTCCTAGTGCTTTTTGATAGTTCTGAGCTGAGTGTGGTGCTGCACATATTCCAATTTCTACTTCAAGTCTTCTGCACTCAGTTTTCGTTTCTGACCAATGTGTTTCTTGTCCTCAAATCTGTCGGTTTGTTTGTTTGTGCATACATAAAAGAGCTTACACAGCACATCTAGAAACAACTGTCTGCCACAAATTCTCAGCTTGAGAGAGACCTTGCAGGATAACCTTGTATTTTGTTGCTATACCAACTCTTGCCATGAAAGATTTTAAGGTTAAACTGCTACAATCTACCACAGTCTTGCCTTTTTAGGATGGTTGTTCCTCACCCAGCTTTATTACCTGTTCGCAGCTGCTTCTGTTTCAGTTAATCAGTTTAAATCAATCTGCACACAATGTGTTATTGTTCAGTAGCACCTGGGTGTTAGATTTGTTTACTCATGCACTGAGCTCTGCCCACAAAGTTCTGAAGTTTTTGTATCTGGAAAGTGCTTTATTACTTAGTTACATACTTGCTGTAATGACAGAAAAATCATACTGTAGGGTTTTATTTTTTGCAAATGTTTGTATGTCTAAATACAAACATTACAACTGAATACAGACTCAAGACCCGGAACATTTATAAGCACGAATTCTGTATATATAAAAAATATAAAAATAACAGGACAAATAAAATAAAGAGAAAAAGAAACACAACACACAAGGGGTTGGGGTCATATCCATGTCATACCCATAAACCAGCAATCAGAATATGAAGATAAATCAACAACCAATATTACATTGGTATTGAAACAGTCTGTCAGGGCCTTGACAAAAAGCAATAGCCTTTGACCAGTTCTGAATTGTTGCAACCTTTAACTTATGGCAGCTAGCTGAATAAGGATTAACTTTAAACTCTTAACTTTAAACAGATAGAACTTGCTTTAAATCGAGTTTTTATAAGTTGAATGATGCAGCAAATGGACCAAGAAAGTGAATGATGTAGTATTTTAGAGTAGCAGGATATTTGGTTAATATATATATATATATACTGCTCAAAAAATAAAGGGAACACTTAAACAACACAGTGTAACTCCAAGTAAATCAAACTTTTGTGAAATCAAACCGTCCACTTAGGAAGAAACACTGATTGACAATCAATTTCACATGCTGTTGTGCAAATGGAATAGACAATCAGGTGGGAAATTACTGGCAATTAAGCAGACACACTCATAAGGAGTGGTGCTGCAAGATTGGGGACCAACAAGAGCACCTTCTTCAGTATCTCCGTGTAAAAAATATGACTTATACTGGCTGATGATTTCTGGTCACTGTTTGGAATAGTGTACAGTGGTGCGTTTCACCATTCCCACTCGCTTGTTAGCATGAGACGGACTCTACAACCCACAACAAAGTGGCCATACAAGGTTAGTTGTCATGCTCACTCCATGATGGCCACATCAATGCGAGCTGGGGCAAGAAGATATTGGTCTGATGCCCTGTCAGCGTAGGTGCCCAAGAGGCTGGAGGCTGCTACCAGGAGCAATCTGCCAGTTACAAACCGGAGAAGTGGAGCTGGCTTTTAGGAGCTTTGCAAAGGAAAGTTTGCTGTGTCCTGTCAGCGTAGTGCCCGAGGCTGGCTGCGCTACCAGGAGACAGGCCGTACACCATTGAGACGTGGATGAGGCATTTACGGGCGGGCAAACAACCAAGCAGCAAGGACCGCTACCTCCGCCTTTGTGCAAGGAGTAAACAGTAGAGCACTGCCAGAGCCCTGCAAAATGAACCTCCGCAGGCCACAAATGTGCATGTGTCCCTGCACAAACGGTTTAAAACAACTCCATGAGGATGGTATGAGGGCCCGACGTCCCAGACATGGGGGTTGTGCTCACAGCCCACACCGTGCAGGATGATGCTTGGCATTTGCTAGAGAACACCAGGATTGTGGCAAATTCGCCACTGGTGCCCTGTGCTCTTCACAGATGAAAGCAGGTTCACACTGAGCACATGTGACAGACATGACAGAGTCTGGAGACACCGTGGAGAGCGATCTGCTGCCTGCAACATCTTTCAGCATGACCGGTTTGGCAGTGGGTCAGTAATGGTGTGGGGTGGAATTTCTTTGGAGGGCCGCACAGCCCTCCATGTGCTCGCCAGAGGTAGCCTGACTGCCATTAGGTACCGAGATGAGATCCTCAGACCCCTTGTGAGACCATATGCTGGTGCGGTTGGCCCTGGGTTCATCCTAATGCAGGACAGTGCTAGACCTCATGTGGCTGGAGTGTGTCAGCAGTTACTGCAAGATGAAGGCATTGAAGCTATGGACTGGCCCGCCCGTTCCCCAGACCTGAATAAGATTGAGCACATCTGGGACATCATGTCTTGCTCCATCCACCAACGTCACGTTGCACCACAAATGCGAGCTTACTGCAACACGAGAGGTCCTAGGGCGAACAAGAGTGAAAACACGAGAAATCCAGAAGTGGTAGTAGCAGCAGGCACGAGAAAAAAGAAACGGACACAGAAGCTAACACGAGTAATGCAGAAGCGGTCGCTGCCGCAAACACGAGTAATACTGGTGCACGGGGGGGGGGGGGTACTCGGGGAAACCACTGAACGATAATGACCCGCGCCATGCATAGGCTAGGGCTATTAGCATAGACTATTAGCATAGGCTCGAGCTGAGCCTAAACACTGTCCCCGACAGCTGTATCTCGTAAGCCCTAGCCTCTTCTACTTCTGATGCTTCGCAGTCTGGCGGAACACCGCATCCAACGCAGTCCAGATTGCCCCTAGTGGCGAGGAGGGGCGTAGCAAACGGAGGTCTGGTGCGATCTGCAACATATCCCCCCACCACAGAGTCCGAGCTAGGGCTAGGGCTCCTAATGACGCCCCCTACCGGGGCGAACGACTGAGTCTGGGGGTTTTCTTTCAGGGCGACACCTGGGAGGGTTCCGGTCGCCACCGTACGTGCTACGGGTGGGTGGTGGGTTGGCCGGAAGGAGGGCACGGATTAGAGGAGACCTCATGCCCTTCAAATGTCTCTGGCGCTGATGTCCTCTGAACAGGCATGGATGTCATCAGCGCAGACACTGGAACTGACACTCTAGGGGCAGGAACTGGTGCGGACGTCCTCAGAACAGGCATGGATGTCCTTGGTGCAGACACTGGTGCTGACGTCCTTGACACAGGTACTGGTACTGACACTAACGTCCTTGGCGCAGGTACGGGCGCTGACATCCTCGGCGCAGGTACGGGCGCTTGGGTCTGCACAAAAGTCCGTGGCGCAGGGGTTGGCACAACTGGTTTAAATACGTTGCTAAGAGGCACTGCGTGCTCAGGTATGAAACCAGGCGGCACGTTGCGCTCAGGTATGGAGCTAAGTGGCGCGGTGGGTTCAGGTACAGAACCAGGTGGCTCTAAGGGCTGAGATACGGAGCTAACGTCCTCAGGTACGGAGCTAAGCGGTGCTAACGTGCTCCGGTATGAAGCTAAGTGGCGCAGCGGGTTCAGGTACGGACGCCTTGTCAGCTAATTTGTATCTAGCTAAACCCCTCCAACAGCTGACCAACTGGGGATCCAGCAATTTACGGGCGAGTGAAGGTACCTTCAGGTGGCTGGTTGGCGTAATCTCTACGCCAAGAACCAAAGCAAAACTCTAGTTCCTCGAAAAACTGCCCAACGGTCCCAACCTTGAGCGCTGGCCAAACCTCGGTCACCCAGCATAGAGCCCTACTTGTGAGGTGTAAAAAAAATGAATGATACCCATGCATAATCTGAAACTAAGGAAAACACCTCAAAATACCGGGTACACTGATCCACAAACCGCCGACAAAAGGCCGGATTGCTTGTCAGCATTTACAGAAAATGTTTATTAGGGGGTTATCACCAAGGATTCTTCACCAAGTACTGAAGTGGGGGGTTGGATAACAGTGCTTATGGACATTTATCAAAATGACTGTTGTCTCTGCCCTGATCATTTCCAGGAGCTTAGCCGAAAGAAATTTGTTGTCGCACACCTATTACATGTCCTGCCATGTATTTGCAGTGGTGTGGTGAATGATAAAACTGGATTGCTACAGACTGGAACCGTATCATCTTTATCGATGAATACAGGTTCTGATTTTGATCAGACGACAGTCGGGTTTGAGTGTGGAAGCCTCATCGTTAGCGCTTCAACTCAATGATATGTGCAAGACATTCTGCTGCGACATCTTGCCCCTCATGGCAGGGCTTCCAAATGGCATTGTTCAGCAGCATAATGCTCGCCCAAGAACAACAAGGGTTTCCCAGGAATGTCTCCATCTTGGCCTGCCCAGTCTCCAGATTTATTGCCACTTACACATATCATCATTACATTCAGACATATAAAGTATTCGATGACAGCAACTCCTAGATCTTTGTGAGGTTTTTTTTTTTGTCAATTAGTAGAGTTAACTTATTACCTTACTTGTATTATTTTGTCTTTTCAGCAAAGAAATTGATAAAATATATGCTTAGTGGGGATATGGCCTTGAGGCCTCCTCTGCACTGTGTTATTTAACATTTAATAAATGTTGATTCTTGGGTTGTATTTCAGTGACAGACTTTAAAATGCATGAGTTTAAATGTCTATGGGTGGTAAGTCTCCAGCACTGAATGCCAAGGTTATCAAGGACAAGGTGACCAGTCCAACAAAGCTATTTCTGTGCACATTAAATAAAGCTTATAATAAACTGAATGCAGTGAGAACAGTACAAAGACTCTTGCCTAAGTGTGTTGTGCAGTGCTTTTTGCATTATTCTCTGTAGTAGAATGAACAGTGGGATGTTAAGTATGAGGTGATTAGAAAGGACAAAAAAGCTATATATTTCAAGTGATGAGTGGGTGTTTTTTAAAGCAAAAAGAAATTACCAACCCACAGATAATTATATTTAAGCATTTGAGAGGCCTAATAAAACATTATGAGGAAAAGAACATGGAGAACAGATAAAAAGAAACAAGATATCTGAAAATAAGTAACAACATTTCAATGTGTTGGTTATAAATTCAGAATGTTCTGAAAAGAGTGTTTAGTTATAGTCATCAAACAGAATGTACTCCACCACTTTGCTATTCCCGTTTGCTTTCATATCTCATGCTGGAATATATTTATGTATTAAGTAAGTAAGTAAGTAAGTAAGTAAGTAGTTTACTGTCATCTCAGCCATATGCACTTTACAGTATGAAGAGGGACTACAATGTGTTTGTCCTAGACCTTTGGTTTGACATATGAGTATGAGAAGACCTACACATTACTTCTACACTGTATAGACAAAAGTTTGTACAATGGTGCTTGCAAGTTTGTGAACCCTTTAGAAATTTCTATATTTCTGCATAAATATGACCTAAAGTATCATCAGATTTTGACATTAGTCCTAAAATTAGATAAAGAGAACTCAGTTAAACAAATGAGACAAAAATATTATACTTCGTCATTTATTTATTGAGGAAAATGATCTGATATTACATATTAGTGAGTGGCAAAAGTATGTGAACCTTTGCTTTCAGTATCTGGTGTGACCCGCTGTGCAGCAATAACTGCAACTAAATGTTTCCTGTAACTGTTGATCAGTCCTGCACACCGGCTTGGAGGAATTTTAGCCCATTCCTCCGTACAGAACAGCTTCAACTCTGGGATGTTGGTGGGTTTCCTCACATTAACTGCTCGCTTCAGGTCCTTCCACAACATTTCGTTTGGATTAAGGTCAGGACTTTGACTTGGCCATTCCAAGGAAAGGTCTTTGACTTGGCCATATTCTTCTTTAACCATTCTTTGGTAGAATGACTTGTGTGCTTAGGGTCATTGTCTTGCTGCATGATCCATCTTCTCTTGAGATTCAGTTCAACAATAGTTGGACAGATGTGCTGACAGTTTCCTTTAGAATTCTCTGATATAATTCAGAATTCATTGTTCCATCAATAATGGCAAGCCGCCCTGGCCCAGATGCAGCAAAACAGGCCCAAACCATGATACTACCACCACCATGTTTCACAGATGGGATAAGGTTCTTATGCTGGAATGCAGTGTTTTCCTTTCTCCAGACATAACACTTTTTTTCTTTTATACCAAAAAGTTCTATTTTGGTCTCATCCGTCCACAAAACATTCTTCCAATAGGCTTCTGGCTTGTCCACGTGATCTTTAGCAAACTGCAGACGAGCAGCAGTGTTCTTTTTGGAGAGCAGTGGCTTTCTCCTTGCAACCCTGCCATGTACACCATTGTTGTTCAGTGTTCTTCTGACGGTGGACTCATGAACATTAACATTAGCCAATGTGAGAGAGGCCTAACATTAGCCAATGTGAGAGAGGCCCAAGTTACCCTGGGCTCCTTTGTGAACTCGCCAACTATTACACGCCTTGCTCTTGAAGTGATCTTTGTTGGTTGACCACTCCTGGGGAGGGTAACAATGGTCTTGAATTTCCTCCATTTGCACACAATCTGTCTGACTGTGGATTGGTGGAGTCCAAACTATTTAGAGATGGTTTTGTAACCTTTTCCAGCCTGATGAACTCTTATTCTGAGGTCCTCAGAAATCTCCTTTGTTCGTGCCATGATACACTTCCACAGACATGTGTTGTGAAGAGCAGACTTTGCTAGATCCCTGTTCTTTAAATAAAACAGGGTGCCCACTCGCATCTGATTGTCATCCCATTGATTGAAAACACCTGACTCTAATTTCACCTTCAAATGAACTGCTAATCCTAGAGGTTCACACACTTTTGCCACTCACTAATATGTAATATTGGATCATTTTCCTCAATAAATAAATGACCAAGTATAATATTTTTGTCTCATTTGTTTGACTGGGTTCTCTTTATCTACATTTAGGACTTATGTGAAAATCTGATGATGTTTTGGTCATATTTTTTGCAGAAATATACAAAAATTCTAAAGGGTTCACAAACTTTCAAGCACCACTGTATGGAGTTTGCCTCCAACTTTGTTGCAACAACAGCTTTTGAGTTTCTAAAAGGGCTTTTTTAACATGACTGTAAGAGTGTTGGCATTCCAGTGCTTTTTCAAGGTGTCTGATGGAGTTGAGGTCATGGTTCTGTGCAAGCCACCCAAGCTCTCAATCAAAGTTTACAAACCAATTGTTAATGCACTTTGTTTAAGGACAGCAGGGAAGAAACGTGATTAATTTATTTATTTGAAGCGGAAACTTATAAATGTTTCATTTTGAGAGTCATTGGGTATTTAGTAAAACCCTTTCTGCTGGCACAGTTTGTCTATGGAGAATCCAGAAATGTATGCTTGAGTTATAAGTTAGTGTTTCTGAAACAGAAGAGCTTAGTAATCAGAAGGGGTGTCCACAAACTTCTGTCTACATAGTGTACATAACAGACTGATTAAGAGTCACAGAAGACTCGAGTGAACTCTGGTGGGGGAAAAACAACAAAACAAAACAAACAAAAAAAAACAGTACTGGGAGCATGCTTCAGTTGCATTTTGTTCACAAAATATGTTTAGTTTTCTATAGTCTTTAAAATATATTCACGTAAAGTAATTAAAGTTTAGTTTTTTTTCTCATTATCAGTATATAATTAGGCTAATTAACAACAAAGCTGTTTTTTATAACAGTTCTTGAATAACTTACCTAGTGGCCATAATGGGTAAGGTGGCCTAGTGGTTAAGGTACTGGATTATGGACCAAAAGGTCCAGGGTTCAAATCTTACCTCAGCCAAGCTGCCACTGTTGGGTCCTTAAGCAAGGCCTTTAACCCACAATTGCTTGTATTGTAAAATTGTATCAATTGTAAGTCGCTCTGGATAAGGGCTAAATGCTGTAAATGTTAAATGAAGGGATATAGTGGTGTGAAGTCCTTTAAAAGCAAGACGATCAAACTACCCAATTTCACAGCACTTTATTGTTCTATTAGTAAGTGGAGCAATTGTAGAGAGTGGCTAGGTTTAATAGTCATAATCCAACATGCAACAGATACAATGTCTGTGGACTGGACTGTCCTGTGGATGCCTGTGATAACTATTGAACTAAGTTTCTGGGGTAGCTCCATCAGTATGGTAAAAGGCTAGGTTTTGTTGTCATATTTGCCATATGCACATTGTTTTTTTATGACCAAGAGCCCACTTTGCTTGTAGCATTCCTCTTTGGGAGCCTCAAGGAGTGACTCAGGGTGCAGTACTTGGCATGGGAACACTCGTTCTGCCTCCGGCTACTGCTTCCGGCTCTTTCTTGCTATCTTGCCATTTGGCTGAGCTTCCATGGATCCACATGAAAGGTTGTGTTTGACTGGGGGTAGATGGCAGCTGGTGACCTCAAACAAAAGGAGCCTTTCTTTCTCCTTTGACTCACTTTCAGGTGTTCTTTTTGTGCGGCACGACTCTGGACTGCCCAGGAATTGGATATGGAGAAGACGGATTCCGGTTGCCTCGGCATTGGAAGAGAGCAGTGCAAAAACTATTAGCTCAAGGAGAACAGTGAAGGTTTGAATCGATGCAATTTCCCAGAATGCACCTGACATTTTCTGTGGTGCAGTTTTGTCCCTGACCAGTTAATCCCTTCTCACTTCCCGGCTTTCATACCCTCAAACCCATTTCAGTTTCAGTAGGGTTGTATTTGAGGGTTGTACAGATGGCCATTGGTTATAAGAATGTTTAAGGTGCATACTGGAGACAAAAGTCTGTGGACACAAAATGCAAATCCAGACTGGGTATTAGAATACAGTTTGTCACCCTTTTGCAGTAACAAAACCCTTCATTCTTCTAAGATGGATTTTGGAACACTGATGTTGCACAGTAATCCCTGGGACATATTTGGCATTTCAGTTTATTTATTATTTATTTATCATGGGTAGTGAATATTAATTAACATTTCAGTTTCCACATCAATGTAAATGTGCCAGAGTTAGCTAATAAATTCATTTCCATCTGCAGGCAGGCAGGTATTTCACCTCACAGGAGTCTGATGACATTAAAGATAGGGGTCTATTTTTAAATACATGGAGGGTTTTAGGAGGGCTGCACATAAAGTTGGTGAGCTGACTTGTTGAGGAGGTGGAAACCTCTGAAACAGTCATACTGAAGAAAGTGTCATATTCAAAGTCACCGAGGTGTTTGGTAAAACCCATTTTTCTTGCACTGTTTGTCAACCCGAGATTTCATGTCTGTAGGCTACATATTATGAACCTCTTTGGGATGAGTGTGTCATGGGAAATGGCAGAGATATTTTTGGCCATAAAGTGTACTTGATATTTCATGATATTTCTTTAACTATGAGCAGTGTTCATCGCACCCACTTTAATTAGAGTCCTGTTTGATAATTTCATAAAACACAGACCACCCAAGGGTCACACTTTTTTAAGCATGTAATTGGGAATATTAAATTTACTTCCTGCTATATTTTACAGTGCCTAAGTGACAACTTCCATTTGCAGTCATTTCCAATTGAGCCTTCAAATTTAAATGGAAATTGGATACCCTCTGCAAAGTTAAAGCAGCACAGATTGTGTTTTAATAAGTTCCCTTTCTATTTTCCAGAAATCTGTTACTGTTCACACTGTTTCTGGGTTATACTTCAGCTCTCAGCAGTCCCTTATTTCATCACATTCACCAGCAGGATTACAATTCTCGCATTGTGGGCTTAGACTGGAGGATTTGAGAGATGAGAGTGCTTGCTTCCCTCACAGTCATGACTTTACAATACACTGATCTCTCACATTATTTTGCCATAGTTGTCCCATTTGTACTAACTGCCTCTATAGTATTCCATTGCTCTTTCTCACATTTTCCTCCTAATAAATGGGAAGGCATCGACATGTATGACAGAGTGGTAGAATTTCACTTGTAGCCAACTCTGTATTCCTTTCCCTCATTTGCTAGCTCATGCACATGTCCTATCACTTCAGTGTATTCCTCTCTTATCAGAGTGAGAGTAGCTCTTGTGGAGTTGAGCCTTATGAAGTAGGTCCTGCAGCTGAGTGGACTTTGCATATAGTACCTGAAAAGCCAGATTTGATATGCACGGTGTGAAGTAGCAGAGCTGAGAGCACTTGGCTTAGATTATTGACAACAGTATTTCTGCAATTAACTGGTGAATGAGGCTTATTGCTGTGACAAAATGGAACTAACTGAGTAATTGGATTGAATGTGAGCATAAAAGGCGAACATTGCCTCATTTTAAAATGTGCCCATGTTATGCTGCAGGGTGTCTCCTGGTCCTGACAGTGTTGAGTTTTGTTAAGTGAAAATCCTGCTCAAACTGTTACCAACCTTGGTGGTAATTTTTCACACTGCATCAGTGTCTGGTTTCTACTTGCACTTGAACCACATTGCTTTCCCTTTCTTATTTTTTTCTTACTCATGAGAGATTCAGTTTTGACATCCTCTTTTTAAAGTCTCCACGTGTACATGTTTTATTTGAGAGAGTTGGTGACACTAATGGCTGGTGAGAGTTTGAGAGAGTTGGTGACCTGTGGCAGCAGACACCTCCAGTATCAGTTGCTGCTTAGCCTCTACAGGAAACATGACTAACGTCTGGCAACATACAGAGCCAGTGACAGTGTGATGGAGGTGTTCCTACTGCAAAATTATTCACCTTAGTTCCATATTCACCTCTTGAAGTGCTGTGTTGCTAAACAAAGCACTATTGCAGGTATGTAATGCTAGCCTAAGAGGATGTGAAACTCTCCCACTGATTAAAGAGCCTTTGAATTATTGACTCCATCTGGAAATAGGTGTATTCAGATGCCCATGGATATTGCTGCCCATCAGATTTACAATAGGCTGATGAAAACATAGTAAATAAAAAAAATGACAAGATCATATCTAATTATTGGAGAGAATCAGGAGTATATACTTAATTCCTGCTTTTCCTGAAAAAGGACAAGCCTGGTTTATCACTCACTCACTCAAAGTCAAAGTCGGGTTTATTGTCATTTCAACCATATACACAGTACACAGTGAAACGAGACAACGTTCCTCCAGGAACTTACAGGTTCTACATAGTGACAATACTCTACAATACTTTACAATACTATGCAATACAACACTAGCTTGTTAAAAAGAACAAAACAAAAAAACATTGCTTAAAGTGCACGTGTGCGATGTGTGCAAATTAATACAAGTTAGTGCAGACAGTACAAACAGAGCGACAAGACCAGACAGTCCAGGACAAAAACATACAGTGCAAACAGAGAGTAGGATGACTGGTAGCCATTTACTTCTGTTGATGTAGATGCAGAATGTCCTTCAGAATGTACTTCTTTGTGTGTGTGTGTGAGAGTGTGTATAGATTATGAGGCCCAGTTTGTGTTACTCAGGTGTGTGTGTGTGTGTGTGTGGTGTTCTGTCCAGTCTTTGGTTAAGGAGTCTGATGGCTTGCAGGAAGAAGCTGTTACAAAGTCTGGTTGTGAGTGTCTGAATGCTTTGGAACCGCTTCCCAGACAGCAGGAGTGTAAACAAAGAATTTGAGGGTTGTGTGGCGTCATCCACAATTCTGCTGGCCTTGCGGATGCAGCGGGCGTTGAAGAGGTCAGTGATCCTCTGTAGGGTCTTGCGGTCTGAGACTGTGCAATTCCCAAACCAGACAGTGATACAGCTGCTCAGAATGCTCTCGATGGTCCCTCTGTAGAATGTGGTGAGGATGGGAGGTGGGAGATGTGCTTTCCTCAACCTTCGCAGAAAGTAGAGACGCTGCTGGGCTTTCCTGGTTATGGTGCTGGTGTTGAGAGACCGGGTGAGATCCTTCGACAGGTGAACACCAAGGAATTTGGTGCTCTTTACAATCTCTACGGGAGAGCCGTCGATGTTCAGCGGAGAGTGGTCACGCTGAGTTCTCCTGAAGTCAACAACCATCTCTTTTGTTTTGTCAACGTTCAGAGACAGATTGTTGACTTTACACCAGTCTGATACTCGTTGTAACTCCTCTCTGTATGCTGACTCGTCGTTCTTGCTGATGAGACCCACCACGGTCGTATCATCAGCGAACTTGATGATGTGGTTTGAGCTGTGCATTGCTGCACAGTCGTGAGTCAGCAAGGTGAACAGCAGTGGACTGAGCACACAGCCCTGTGGGGCTCCAGTGCTCAGTGTAGTGGTGCTGGAGACAATAGTGCCGATCTAGACGAACTGGGGTCTCTGTCAGGAAGTCCAGGATCCAGTTGCAGAGCGAGGTGGCCAGGCCCAGCAGCCTCAGCTTCCCAATCAGGTGCTGAGGAATGATGGTGTTGAATGCTGAACTGAAGTCTATGAACAGCATTCGAACATAGCAGTCCTTTTTAATCCAGGTGGGTGAGGGCCAGATGAACAGTGGAGGCTATGGCGTCGTCCGTGGAGCAGTTGGGACGATACGCAAATTGCAGAGGGTCCATTGTGGGTGGCAGTAGGGTCTTAATGTGACTCATGATGATCCTCTCGAAGCAGTACAGGTGGACAGACAAGTCTTATCCACACTCACCCTCAGCACTCCCCCAAGGATGTCCTTGAGCCCCCTGATCCAGTCATGCTACACCCATGACTGCATGGTGACTACAAACTCTACCACCATTGTCAAGTTTGCTGGCAACATGTTTGATGATGATTAAAACTGGTGGCATGATAAAAACCACAACTTGAATGTCAGCAAGACAAAGGAGTTAGTAGTGGACTTTAACACAAAGCAGGAGAGGAGCTACTGCACACGTAAGATCAGTGGGACCCCAGTGGAGAGGGTGGACAATTTCAGTTTCCTTGCTGTTTGCATCATGCAGGACCTGTCATGGTCTAGTCAGAAAGGCTTCCTAGTCAAAGTCTCTACCACATCAGGCACTTGAGGGACTTTATTCTGCTCTCTAGGTTGCTAAAATGCTTTTTCACGTGCACCATAGAGAGTGTCCTGACAGGGAGCATCACAGTCTGGTTTGGGAATAGCACCAAGCAGGACAAATGCGTTCTCCAGAGGGTGGTTTGATCAGCAGAGGGCATTATTCAAACTGAGCTCCTTGAACTGCATTCTATCTACAGCAAGAAGTGCTGGACCAGGAAGATAGTGAAAGAACTCAACCATCCTAAAAACGGACTCTTCTCTCTGTCACGATTAGAGAAGCGCTACAGCTCCCTGAAGGCCAGTGAGAAGGACAGAGAGAATAAGGAGGAACTTTTTCCCTGAGGCCTTTTGGGCCCTCAACCAGGACCAGCATTCTCAGGATCGGATCTGGTACATGAATTCATTGTCACGTCTGCCTAACTACCTCACTACCTCATGGCCAATTGCAGATAATTATACATTTGCACATTCTTTTCACGCAGAATTTGCACACAACAGAAAATATACAATAATCTATTTATATTCCTGTGCTACTAACATTATGTATATTATCTCATTATCTCACACATTCCTCGCTTATATAAGAGAAAAAAATTTTTTGTGGGAGCTACCCTTCCCAAAATACCATTCCTGATCAAGTTTCTTTGGACTGTTGAAGGGTCAACTTGTCATGGGGAATAAGGGGAGGTGACACTAAATACTTGCCACTGTATTACCTATAGTTTTTTCTTTCTGCTTTTTTTCCAGTTTCTTTTAAATACTAAATTTTTTGTATTACTGTCAGTATACCATTACTAAAACAATGATATATCTAATCTATTTTTGGCTTAAGACTTTTATATATACTTTATATACATATAAAAATGTGTGTCTCGATACAAATGTATATGTACGATATATATAGTGGGGCAAAAAAGTATTTAGTCAGCCACTGATTGTGCAAGTTCTCTTACCTAGAAAGATGAGAGACATCTGTAATTTTTGTCATAGGTACACTTCAGCTATGAGAGACAAAATGAGAAAAAAAAATCCAGGAAATCACATTGTAGGATTTTAAAAGAATTTAATTGTAATTCATGATGGAAAATAAGTATTTTGTCACCCACAAACAAGCAGGATTTTTGGCTCTCACAGGCCTGTAAATTCTTCTTTAAGAAGCTCTTCTGTCCTCCCCTCATTACCTGTATTAATGGCACCTGTTTAACCTCGTTATCTGCATAACAGACACCTGTCCACAGCCTCAAAGAGTCAGACTCCAAACTCAATCATGGCCAAGACCAAAGAGCTGTTGAAGGACACCAGGAAGAAAATTGTAGACCTGCACCAGGGTGGGAAGAGTGAATCTACAATAGGCAAGCAGATCGGTGTGACTAAATCAACTGTGGGAGCAATTGTAAGACATACAAGACCATTGATAATCTCCCTTGATCTGGGGCCCCACGCAAGATCTCATCCTGTGGGGTCAAGATGATCATGTGAACGGTGAGCAAAAATCCCAGAACTACACGGAGGGACCTGATGAATGACCTGCAGAAAACTGGGACCAAAGTAACAAGGCTACCATCAGTAACACTACGCCGAGAGGGACTCAGATCCTGTAGTGCCAGGCGTGTCCCCCTGCTTAAGCCAGTACATGTCCAGGCTCGTCTGAAGTTTGCAAGAGAGCATATGGATGATCCAGAAGAGGATTGGGAGAATATCATGTGGTCAGATGAAACTAAAATAGAACTTTTTGGTAAAAGCTCAACTTGAGGAAAAAGGATGCGAAGTTGCCTCCCAAGAACACCATACCTACTCTGAAGCATGGGTGTGGAAACATCATGCTTTGGGGCTGTTTTTTTGCAAAGGGGACAGGACGACTGATCTGTGTTAAGGGAAGAATGAACGGGGCCATGTATCGTGAGATTTTAAGCCAAAACCTCCTTCCATCAGTGAGAGCATTGAAGATGGAACGTGGCTGGCTTTTCCAGCATGACAATGATCCCAAACACCCCACTCGGGCAACGAAGGAGTGGCTCCGTAAAAAGCATTTCAAGGTCCTGGAGTGGCCTAGCCAGTCTCCAGACCTCAACCCCATAGAAAATGTGTGGAGAGAGTTGAAAGTCTGTGTTGCCCCAAAACATCACTGCTCTAGAGGAGATCTGCATGGAGGAATGGGCCAAAATACCAGCTACAGTGTGTGCAAACCTGGTGAAGACTTACAGAAAGTGTTTGACCTCTGTCGTTGCCAACAAAGGTTATGTTACAAAGTATTGAATTAAACCAAATTTATTGACAAATTACTTATTTTCCACCATAATTTACAATTAAATTCTTAAAAAATCCTGCAATGTGATTTCCTGGATTTTCTTTTCTCATTTGTCTCTCATAGTTGAAGTGTACCTATGATGACAATTACAGACTTCTCTCACCTTTCTAAGTAGGAGAACTTGCACAATCAGTGGCTGACTAAATACTTTTTTGCTCCACTGTACACCACGGCAAAGTGGTGCAGCGGTTAGCACTGTCGCCTGACGGCTTCAAGATCCCCGGTTTTATCCTAACTCTGGGATGTGAGTGTGTGGGGTCTGCATGTCCTCCCCGTGTCTGTATATAATTTTATTTTAGTATTTTTATTTATTTTCTTTATCTAGACTTCACCGTAAAAAATAGAAAAATAAACAAGTTGTGCTTTGTATAACAGTGTATGTGACAAATAAATCTGAATCATTAGCACTCAACTGGACACACTTCAGATGCCATTTGACCTAACCTACATAGACATAATGAGAACATGTAGACTCCACAGAGTCATTGACTCGACTAGGTCTCAAACCCAGATATCTGGAGCTGTGAAGTAACAGCACTAACCATTGCGCCACCAGTTCACCCCCTTTTTAACATAATTTTTAAACTCCTGTTATGAGAACTTTTTCAGTCATCAGATAACACACAGATGCAAGAGTTTGTCAAATCTTCTTGCATAAGCTCAAACTAATGCCAAGAGCACAGAGCCTGTGCTGTTTTACCTTAAGGAGATATATTTCAGTCCAAGCATGTTGCAGTTTATTTTCTAATAACTTTTCATAAGCTGCAATTTGAAAAGTGGTTGTTTCATGGCATAACGTCTTTGGAAAGGGGCTAGTGTTACCCCCTCAGACATCACGTCACAGGTGAGACTGAGTGAGTACCCACTGTTGTGTTTTTGGATGAGAAATAGTGTACATGTTTACATGTGAAAGATGATAGTGTACATGAAATACTTTTCCAGCTCCTGCTAGCATATTTAGGAGGTGGGAAAATGGGATGCAGCATGGTCTTAGAATAAATACTCTCTGCATTCATAGGAGGTGCATATTAATATAAACTGGACTATACATTTACTTTTAGGCATTTGGCAGACACCCTTATCTAGAGTGACGTTCTGGTCCAATGTCCAGTGTCTTAACCACCGTGCTAACACAGTCCCAAAATACACATGGGCCTTTGTGTCAGCTAGAGCATGCTTGGTGGTAATGCTCTCCAGTGGCTCCCTGACTCTCCATACTGCCATTCACTATAGAGCTCTGGCAGAGCAAAGACCAAACATTCATCACCCCAACTATTTAATGCGCTATTGCTCCCTTACTTTTTCTTCACTTTTCTTAGTGCTTCAGGTAAAGCATTGTATCGAGTCCTTCTCCATCTGCTATACTCTCTCTCTCTCTCTTGCTCACACGCTTGCTCTTACTTGCTTCTGCTTCAGTGGTCACACACTCAGCACTGATGCCGCTACATAGTACTACAGTCCTCTGCTCACTCATTTAAATAAGATGGGTGGACGCGATCTATTTTTTCTGTAGTATTTTTCATTCATGCATCTAACACAATTGCTAAAGTGTTAAGAGCTCATTTTTATGTTGCCATTTGTGAGTGCAGGATGAGAGTGCTGCTGATGAGGTGAAAATTGGGCAGCAATACTCTGATGTAAACATCAAAAAATATTTTGTGTTTGTACACACGTATTTGAGAATAGTGGGGCAGCATGGTGGCTGGGTGGGTTGCTCAACCACCTTATAGCAAGGTCCTGGGTCCTTTCTGTGTGGAGTCTGCATGTCCTCCTTCTGTCTGTGTGGGTTTACTTTGGGTACTCTGGTTTCCTCCCACAGTCCAGAGACATGCATGTTGGGCTAAATGATTTTATATATATATAACTATATAACTATATAGATATAGACAACTAGATATAGATAACTGAGATATATATATATATATATATATGTGTGTATGTATGTATGTATATAGGTCTTGTCTTGATGTAACCTTGTGTGTGTCGCTGAAATGGCCACTGATGCTGCGGGTGATGTTAAAGAAACCAATTTGACCAAAGGCACACTTTACATTTAGTCATTTAGCAAACACTGTCAGTCACCTACAATGATGCATTGCACCGCTCGATCGGCTCATCTCATATAATCGATTCTGTTCCGGTCACATTTAGCCTACACTTAGTTTCAAGTTTGCAATGATTGAATTTTTTGTGGCCAACCCCACGAAGCTAAAGCTAGTGAAAGAATATCTGTAGGCTGTTATTTATAATTCTTAGTCAGAAAGTAAATTGGAATAGGCTGTTCATATATTTAAAAAAACTAAAATTGGAATTGATGCACCTCTAACTGTTTAAGGGCCTTGCTCTCAGGGAGACAGAAACTGTAGCTTGGTAGAAGTGGTACAGACTGTGGTAGCCTAGCTGGTAAGGTACTGGACTTCTGGTCCATAGTTCAAATCCCACCTCTGCCAAGCTGCCACTGTTTTGTCCTTGAGCAAGGCCCTTAACTCACAATTGCTTGGCTTGTAAGACTGTATCAATTGTAAGTCGCTCTGGATAAGGGCGTCTGTAAATGGATAAGGGCGTCTAAATGCTGTAAATGTAAGTGGGATTGGAACCCTGGAACTTCAGCAAAAAAAACACTGCACCACAACAGTTTTTTATTCATGCTTCAGTAATATTTATTCTTAGTAAGGGTCAGAGTGGATCTGTAGCATATTGCACAAACACACAGCATGAATACCCTTGGACTGAAAAACAGTCCACTCACACTTATACACTAGGATCACTTGGAAAACAGCTGTTTCAAGTACAGATATATTTGGAAGGTGGAAGAAAAATCAGATAGGAAACTCATGATTGAACATTGGTCTTTGAAATATTGAGGCACTATCAACCACTATCTATGCCACCCTAACTCTGTGCAATAAAAAAAACAATAACTTCAGAATTTGTAACAATGAACAGCATAATATCTGTTCTTATATCCCAACTAAGAATCCGGTCATCACACCAGTGTTCAAAGTCAAAGCCAGCTAAGCGCTTTAGTCACTGATTGGATCAGCACACTCCAGGGACTTGACATGGGCTGAGTTGATTGGATTGGCCTTGTCCCAGTACTTTTGCTTAAATAGTTTTTTTTTTTTTCCAGATTTTGCTAATCTCCTATACGACGGAGCAGGAGATCTCTGTGCTCTTACTAGAATATGAGCAAGCTACTTTGAACTTGTGTGACTGTTTGACAGGATTTGTCTATACTTTGGCATTCTATTTATACAGCATCATTCTGTGGTATTCGCACACTTGCACTCTTTCTCTCTGGGGCTTGCCTGTTTAATTTGCATTGTGCTTGTGTAACCCTCTGGCTTTATGGGCCATGAGATAGTGGGACTTCTCAGTAGGCAATAAGGAACAGGTAATAAACAGACCTTGTAGTGAATTACAGTAGTGTTGCAGTCCAGCACATTGCTGATTGGCCCCTCCAGGTAGGCCTACTTGAACATTATTATGGCAACACAACTAAAGCCAGACTAAACCTTACTGATCCTATTTTTAGCATGCACACTGACAATGGTTTGGTAACCCAGATAGCTGATATTCTGGGATACATATGGCTCAATTATGGCAATGACAAGTGCATTAAGGGCCAAATTTGGCCCAACTGTTACCAGCTACAATAAGGTTTGTTACAACATTCAAACTCTGGACCACATGTGACCTACATATAATCTAGCATTTCTAACATTTGTGCTGAATTTGCATTTTGAGCCAAAGGTGGCCCAACAGTTCAGATGAACTCATTCCATGGCTGAATGTGGGCCAAGGGAAAAGGCGAGTGCGACCCAGAACTGTTCATTCACTCATTTGCTTTCAGAGAATAAGCTGTCAAGCTCTTGAGGCAACTAAATATCTGCTTGTTTTACATGTTTTTAATCTGTGGCCACTTTTTACAGAGAAAATAACATCCACTCTGAGTGGAATTAAGTAAATGAACCTTTGCTTATGCAATTGTGGGAGGTTCTTTGATTGCACATGGGGTTGAGTTTGCAGTAAGGGCAATGGCTTTAAAGCTGCTAAAAGCCTGAACATTACAGGGCTACTTCTGAGGTGAAGAGGTATCGGAGGCAAACAGACGGCGGATATGAAACCAGCTCTCAATTGCACAAGTTGATGTGTTGGTCCTGCCAGTATTCATAAACCTTGTCTGCAACTGGGACTCAGTGGTGCGTGAAAAGAACAGCATGTATCAAGCTTGCCTGAAAAGTACTAGTGGTTCTCTCTATTGATTCACAGGACATTTCATACACGCTGGAATCTAGAGGGAACTGACTAAGGGATTTTTGGATTTAAATGTGACAGATTACACTGTTTTCCATAGGTTATCACAGTTCCCAGGGGTCTTAATCAAATGTCTGTCGCATGCCTTGGACAAAATCCCACACAGATCAGGCACCAGAGCACAGTCTGTCGAAGCAGCCCTTAGAATGACTGGTTTTGAGTATGTGTTTCTTTAAAAGATAATGACCCCCTGCTCAACACCTCCAAGTGTGATTTGCAGCAATGTATAAACTTCTAGTAAGTTTTTATATAATCAGCAGCAAGGAGGCATCTCACACCCATTCTCTCATTTTGTCTTAGACATATAACTAACAAACTAATAGTGTTAACTTTGTTTGTATATTCTGCAACATCTAACACCAACAACTTTCTAGAAAATTACTTGAATTGTTAGTGTTAGCTAGTGCTAAACGACCAGTGGAGCACATAGCATAATTATTTTTTAAATGCTTACATTTCACCTTGTTTGAAGTTTTGCTATGGACAGTTGGTTGTTAATCAGGATAATTTCTTTAAGACATGCTTCATTGCCAGTCCTGCATTATAAACAGTGGTCAACTTTTCTCCTCCAAAGTCATGTGGGAGTGAATCTTATGTGTTATATGGTAGTGTTAAACTGCAGTATATGTTACATGCTACACTATAGTATGTTAACAAATCTATTTACAGGGACATAATATATCACCCAGTCCAATTGGAGTTACTGCACCTGTAAATTGTTTCCACTAATTCTGTTGTGGAGTTATGCATAATCCAATTTTAACATACCCTATCGTGTAGCATGCATTATTTGCCCACATGCAATTTTTGGATAGTTTAGCTCGGGCCAACTGTAGCTGAGAAGTTGCCATCAAAAATAAAGTTGAACCATTCAACTCCGCTGTCTTCTGGGGCTGGGAGTTGTTGCAGCAATTTGTGGTGGTCTGTTCAACCAGTGCAGCAATTTTGGTGCTTAGCTCTTAGTCATAATTCTAGTTTGTGGAAGCATCCATGTTTTCCACTTTGTGGTGTGAATGCACAGAAGTTGCTGATGACGCAATTTTTAGTTTTGACTTCCCAATTCTGAGGGAAGTTGAATGCACCAGGAGTTCTTGAACTGTGAGTGAAAACACTCGGTGATGCAAGAAGGAGTGCAAAATATGAAAGGCTTGCTGCATCTCATGTTTTTTGAACTAGGCAGACCAAAGAAATGACTGGATTGTCTGATTTCACAGTTTGTGCATTGGTAGGCACTCCAGATACCCAAATGTATGTGCTCAACCACTGAGAAACCACTGTTTTACATAATATGTCCTAGTGGTATGGGATATTTACAAAAATGATATCTTATTGTTTGGTGGGATTTTGTCAATAACGATAATTAGACATCAGTGTTGTGCGTGAACGAGTTCAAAAGAACACGTTCATTGAACACGCTCATTTTTTCGTGAACGTTGAACTGAACGCAACACATTTTTTAATAAAGAACTTGAACGTGAATTAGTTCACATTATGTGTCATGAACGGCAGACATCACTGTAAATGAACGTTGGAATTTGTTTTCCATTGAAAAACTGAGTGACATCTGTTTTCTCTTTTGAAACGCAACGAGAGAAAGTTCCTCCCTCCTGTATTCTCGCTGGGTGCCGCTTAAATCATGTATCACCAGACAGAAATGTTTTTGACATTGTGTGCGGAATGCATTGCGGGAAACGTAGGCCGTTTCTCAATACTAAGTACGCGAACTTCGGCTCGCGTACTTTCCAAGTCTGTACTAGGAAGTTGGACTTGTGAGTACATACTCCAGAGGACGGGAGAACGCAGTTCGGTTATTCTACAATTGGAACAGCATTGTACTTGGCTATGGAGACAACACGGTTTACTTTTTACACATAGATAAAACATGTTGTATAAAGCCTGTCAGTGGTGGAAGAAGTGCTCAGTATGTGTAACAACGGACCGATCGCATTTAAGCATAAAATAGAAACCTTCCCAAACATAAGCCAGCACTAAACAAGTCTGATTTTAGAAGGTAATTTAATTATGAACTTCAATTTATATCAGACAGTTCATATTTAGAATACAGGCTGAACAAATAACACATATAAATGCATAATAAACACGTTAATAGCTTCTCGTCACATCTCCGAAATCGTTTGAGCATTTTTTTATGTAAGCTATATCTTGATAAACTGACCTCATAGTTGAATTTTAAACAACTACATTCTCGCCTTAAAAACTCTTATAACTTAATTTTGTGACACAATAACAGTATTACTTTAGAAATTATACATCCATTAGGGAGTTCTCTCATCCGGCATTACCGAGCTGGCAATGCATTGTGGGACATTTCGCTGTTCAAGTCCGCACAAGTCTGCATCGATGCATCCTCGGTAATATGGGCGGATCGAGAACACATCCGGGGATTTGGAGCGTACTTGGTTAGATGCGAACTTGAAAATGGAACAGTACTTGGGCTGCCACTGAGACGTTTCACAAGTACACGACGAGAACACAAGTACAGAGAAGTACGCATATTGAGAAACGGCCGTAGTGTCCGGCTGAAGACTACTTAACATACTGGCTAGTTAATAACATACTGGCTTCCGCACGACGTTACCCGTGATTAATTGCAGCAGAGCGGGGTAGCCATAGCAACGCCGCGTACACAATTGTAGTGTCATGAGCAAATGTCTACAATGAGCAGTTTCAAAGAACGTATAGTGATTTCTAGCTTGTAGTGTGAAAAAAGTATTTATTTTAATATCTCACGAAAAAAGTAAAATGAACTGAACTTTGAACTAGTTCAGAATTAAAATTGTGAACTTTGAACGTGAACTGTTCACTTTGAGCATGTATGAACTGAACTTGAACTAGTTCAGAAAAGCTGTGAACTGGCACAACACTGTTAGACATACAGTGGGGCAAAAAAGTATTTAGTCAGTCACTGATTGTGCAAGTTCTGCTTAGAAAGATGAGAGAGGTCTGTAATTTTCATCATAGATAGTACACTTCAACTATGAGAGACAAATTTAGAAAAAAAAGTCCAGGAAATCACACTGTAGGATTTTTAAGGAATTTAATTGTAAATTATTGTGGAAAATAAGTATTTGGTCAATAACAAAAGTTCAACTCAATACTTTGTAACATAACCTTTGTTGGCAATGACAGAGATCAAACATTTTCTGTAAGACTTCACCAGGTTTGCACACACTGTAGCTGGTATTCTGGCCCATTCCTCCATGCAGATCTCCTCTAGAGCAGTGATGTTTTGGGGCTGAGCAACACGGACTTTCACGTGCTTTTTACGGAGCCACTCCTTCGTTGCCCGAGCGGTGTGTTTGGGATCATTGCCATGCTGGAAGACCCAGCCACATTCCATCTTCAATGCTCTCACTGATGGAAGGAGGTTTTGGCTTAAAATCTCACGATACATGGCCCCGTTCATTCTTCCCTTAACACGGATCAGTCGTCCTGTGCCCTTTGCAGAAAAACAGCCCCAAAGCATGATGTTTCCACCCCCATGCTTCTCAGTAGGTATGGTGTTCTTGGGATCCAACTCAGCATTCTTCTTCCTCCAAACAAGATGACTTTAGTTTTTACCAAAAAGTTTTATTTTGGTTTCATCTGACCACATGCTATTCTCCCAATCCCCTTCTGGATCATCCATATTCTCTCTGGCAAACTTCAGAGGGGCCTGGACATGTACTGGCTTAAGCGGGGGGACACGCCTGGCACTGCAGGATCTGTGTAGTTCTGGGATTTTTCTCACCGTTGTCATGACCCACGGGATGAGATCTCGCGTGAGGCCCCAGATCGAGGGAGATTATCAATGGTCTTGTATGTCTTACAATTGCTCGCACATTTGATATTGTATTTTGTCTCCTGGTGCAGTTTGTTCACTCATTTTTAACTTCTGTCTTGCGCTTTTAGGTAGAAGGCTAGCTTGATTTGTGGAGCTAGCACGTTTCATGCAAGTATTCTGTCCTACCTAGCTACATGAAGCAATGAATATGTGAACTCCTAAGGCATGTTTTTTTTGGAGTGACGTACTGAAAAACAACAATTGTATAAAGATATTGTCGTAGATGATCTGTCCCCTTTAACTTGATTAAGCTTCCTGTCAATTACCTTACTGTCTTATTTTTCACTAGGATCTACACTTCCTGGTTACTGCAATCTTTGATACAGGGAGGTGTACTTACATTTTACATTTATGTCAATTTTGCAGACGCCCTTATCCAGAGAAACTTACAACTGATACATTCTTACAAACCAAGCAATTATAGGTAAAGGGCCTTGCTCAAGGTTGGCAGCTTGGCAGATGTGGGATTAGAACCCTGGACCATCTTTTCCATTGTCCAGTACCTTTACTGACAAGCGTAATTTGAGCAGTGATCTGAATTGCAAATGCCATTTGTCGTTTTGCATCAGGAATGCTGACCTGCATGTGACGCACCTGACTTGCATTCTGACCACATTTTTGACCATGGATTGCATCCACAAATTACCATTACCTAGTACATTATTGGAAAATTTCCAAGCAATACTGCATATATGAAAGTGGTTTCAGGTTCTCACTGAGATAAGGTGTATGTGATTTTATAAAGTCCTACACCGAGCTGTGAGAAATTGTAGAAGAACATTTTAAATTTTGATTCATATGAGTCACTGTTAATACAAGCCCCATTCTGTGGTGACGTTTGATTGAACATTTGATTTTCCAACTTCCAGAGAAGCTCTTGTCTTATATCATTTACATTTGATTTTCAGAGCCGCCCTTTTCTTGAGTGACTTACAGAAGTGCTTCTTACAACACATACTAAGGATGTTTGACAGGTTGATATTTTCCCCTAAACATGCTGATTAGAACTGGTCAGATCCAACCAGTTTTTGAGGAGAGAGAAATCCACATCTTCTGAACGACATGGAGCAGAACCCAGTGTTTTACACTTGACTTAATGAGAGACTTAGACTTTATACTTTAGACTTTTATTTGTCACATACATGGTTATACACAGTACAACTTGCAGTGAAATGCTTCTTTGCAACGCTCCGAAAATGTGCACTATTACTGGGCAAAAAAGAAATGTATATAAATAATAAAGTAAAATAGTAAAGATAAAATGAGAATGAAATGAGAATTTAACAAGATAGAAGAGGAAATAGCAGCAATTAACAATACTGATGTGTGATTTTGTAAAGTGCGGTAGTGTAGCTGTGAGGTGGATGCGGTGACTTATATGATAGTGTCCTGATTAAGAGTCCGAATGGCCTGCGGAAAGAAACTCCTCCTCATCCTCTCTGTCTTGGTCTTGAGAGCATGGTAGCACTTTCCAGACCTCAGCTCGGAGAAGAGTCCATAATTGGGATGGCTTGGGTCCTTCACTATGTTCTGGGCCCTGGTACGGCACCGCTTGTTGTAGATGGTCTGCAGGTCAGGGAGCTCTGTGTGTGTGATGCGTTCGACTGATCGCACCACCCTCTGGAGAGCCCGCCTATCCTGCACGGTGCTGTTCCCGAACCAGGCTGTGATGTTACCAGTTAGGATGCTTTCAATGATGCAGGTGTAGAAGTTCTTCAGTACCTTGTCAGATAGTCTGAAGTCCCTCAAGCGTCTGAGATGATAGAGATGCTGTCGGCCCTTCTTCACCAGGCAGGTGATGTGTTGTGTCCATGTCAGGTCATGTGTGATATGCACCCCGAGGTATCTGAAGCAAGGGAAGAGAGGGAAGAATGGTTTGTAATAAGGTCTGTGTCTCATAACAAGTGGACGCAATTCCTTCCAGATTTATCATCTACGCCGCCCAAGGAGGTTGGGTCCCTTTTTGAGTCTTGGTCCTCCCAAGGTTTCTTCCTATAACACTCAGGGAGTTTTTCCTTGCCACTGTCGCCCTAGGCTTGCTCAATTTGGGATTGGATGTAGTTATTAGGAGATAATCTAAACTTGTAAAGCTGCTTTGAGACAATGCTCCATTGTAAAAAGCGCTATATAAATAGATCTGACTTGACTTCCTCATTTCCTTCAACCAGTCTGGTCAGTTCTGTACAGAATTCTTGATTATTACATACTTACAGAAGCCATGTATTCAACAACAGAATTGTAAAAAAAAAAAAAAGACTTTATCATGTGACAAAAATGAGTAAAGCTTCATTCAACAACAAACCTCTCATGAGAAGAAGTTTTTGTTTTATCTCTGATCCAGGCAGAAAAACAACCTCCAAACAACTCAATTACATCCTTTAGCTGTCTTCTGCGTTCTGACCCAGTTGCCCTGCCGCTGCTCATTTAATGACTTGGGCAAGGACAAGACAAAAATGCTTACACTAAAACAGTGTTTTCACAAGCAACTCCATTAAGTGTTTGGGTTTTTGTTGTTGTTGTTGATCTTTTCTTTACTCAAACTGTGCTCTCGTTGTATGTGTGACACACTGTTGTCCTCAGATTAATCACACTCTGATGTTTAAATGGGTTCACTGGGTATTATTTTCTTTGACTTCAGTGCCTGGCTCAGAGAGATTTTGTATTATGTTATTTTAAGTCTGTAGATTGCTTGAGCATGCAATCATCTTCTTCAATGTGTCAATCTTTTACTTATTTATTCATTTATTTATTTCTACATATTTATGAGTAATACCAAAATGTGTTCAATACCTTTAAGTTCTTACAACAGCTCAATGTTAGTATGACCTTAACTGGGCATATATGAGCCCAAATCAGAGCAAATGGTATTATATATTCAAATTTCCATCTAATGGATGTGCAGTTGCTTTGCAATTTCCTGGATTTTTACATTGATTACTGTGGCCTTCACTCTAATCATAAGTATAGGCAAATGTATTCTACCTAAACTAATAATTCAGAAACAGTTTTACTTTTTGAGAGGCCATGAATACATTGGTTGTTTAGAGTCTAGGCTGAAAAATTGATTTAATCCTCTGAACAAATGACTACTTCAAAAGTCTTATGTTCCAACACGAGACGTGATTGGAGGTGCAGATTGTAGAGGTGCCCTGCATAACAAAAACTCTCAAAGCCTGAATCTAAATGTTCTCGAGAAAGCTCTGATAATGCGAGCCATGGCTTGATCAACATCCAGATGAATAAAGCACAAAAACACATGTAAAGACACAATATGACATATTGCAGGGCATTTCAATACTGCTGCTGTTCCCTAAAAGTAGACAAGACCCCTAGTGCTTAAATCACATGAAAATCATAATGTGACATACTGAAAGAGATGAGGATTGCAATGCTTTATCCCTTAAGTCTGCGTAACACTGTGAATTTAATATTGGAATAAGAAAATTCATGGAAGCAGACCATCACCTGAAGCTTAATAAGAGTTGGATTATGCAACAAGACAACGACTAATCAGAGTCCAGACCTCAACCCAACTAAATATTTGTGGTATGACTTTAAGAGGGCTGTTCATGCAACAAACCTCTAAATGGTCAGCAACAACAGCTAATGTCACTATTTTTATGGGATGGGTTATGGGTTATTAAATAGGTTTTACCTTGCAGTTGGAACAGTAAATAATTCATTCAGTAAAGGCACGAAATTTAGTTGTGAAGTACAATTGTTTGTGTATTCACAGTTTCAAACTCAAGTTGGTTTATTTATTTGGGCAGTACTTGAGTATTGATTTCCCCAAACCTGGTATTGCATTAAATGCCTTTACAATCTTGCAACTTCAAGAACTTCGGTCTCATTAACCAAGTAGCTAAACAAAGCATTTCTGTAAGTCGCTCTGGATAAGGGCGTCTGCTAAATGCTGTAAATGTAAGTACAGATTGCTTTGGTACCATGGAAAATCAGCATCAGTATTTGCTAAACAAACTACCAAAACAAATCTTGTCTGTCTAGTGTCCGAACATATTCTGTTAAAATGTGAAATGGAGGCCTGTGCAGTATTATCATAGCTCTGCACTGCAGTGCACTGCTCTGAATTGATATTTGTTAGTGTTTCTACTTTTATTGGATGTTTAAAATCCATAATTACCAGCACAGCTCTAGCTTCTTACTCTGAAATGTGCTTCAGTGCTGTCACTGTATTTCTTCTCTCTTTGCACTCTAACTGAAGATGCCCACTGGTCTCCAATCAATAGTTTTCTAAGATCCCAAATAAAAAGAAAGATGATTAATTTGTATATTTTTATTAGGTTGTTTAATAAAATGGGCAAGCTATTAATTGTTGTGTTGCAGGAAATTCATTAGGGATTATTACACAATTAAAAGTATATATAAAGAACATACAAAACAACATGTAAAAACTTTTTTAAGCTATTGCTCTTAATAAACTGTGCAGAGTTAAGATTACAAGGAGTGCAGGGAGAAGACAAACATTTTCCTAGTTCATTCTAGCATAAGAATAGGTCATTATATATTCATTGCATGATTAAGGGAAAGAAGGAACTTTTTAATGAGACAACAATGTGCAGATTGTGTAGGCACACTCATCTGTGAATTTTATCAAGTCCAAATCTCTCAAACACAGTACAGATGGCAACAGTAATAAGACATAAAACATAAAAAGAGATATGTCTGGAAAACTAACAGCTTGCAAAAATACCTTCTGTCTCAGACTTGAACTTGATTGTATGTTGCACCACAACTGCAAACTCTATACAAACTGTGCATTGGATTGTACCTCCCTCTGATTGCATAATAACCTTGATAATCACACTGCTTGAAGAAAATGAATGTATATGCATGTATTGGAATGTATTCAAATTGCTCGACTAATTATCTTTGACTAGCAGAGTGCTAATTATTAGCTTATCACTGATCTTCAGACCTTCAGAATTTGTGCTTTTTTGTAATTGGCCGCATTCATGAAAATGTTCATAGTGCCTAAATGTTAGTAGGTAAGAACAAAATCTACACATGGTCCTGAGCAAACATAACGTGTTCGTAACGTCCAAAATAAATTATAATTTACATTTACATCATTTAGCAGACGCCCTTATCCAGAGCAACTTACAATTGATAGTCTTACAATCCAAGCAATTGTGGGTTAAGGGTCTTGCTCAAGGACCCAACAGTGGCAGCTTGGCAGAGATGGGATTTGAACCCTGGACCTTCTGGTCCATAGTCCAGTACCTTAACCGCTAGGCTACCACAGTCCTATGTAATCAAAAAGCAGATATAAAAAGCAGATGTTTCTCAGATCTGTCCTCTACTCAAGCAAAACACAAAGACACCAAACAAGTGTGTTACATGCTTTGACTGTGGTGGCTTTTTTATTTTCATTGCCTATTTCTCTTTCGCGTGATATTTATTTCTGTAAAAGAATCATTTATCCCACGCACAACACTGCTTCATAAATGTTCTGCTTCAGTCAGAATTCTGTTTTATTTGCAAGTGGCACTACAGCTGGGCAGCTGAACATTGTTATGAAATTAATATTACAAAGCACAAACATTTTCTGAGCATTTATACCTTGAAAGACCAAGGTTGTTGTGTTAGAATACTTTATGAATGGCATCTCGTCTCCCAGTCAGCAGTTTTTATTGCCCTTTCAGCACGTCTGTTATTACCAAGACAATAGAGCTACTGTTTACATCTGAAAACATCCTGTTATCTCAGACTACCACAGCAGCAGATTTTGATGTGACAAATGCCATAAAGCAGTTGGTAGGCCTTTTTAACGAAGGTTTCATGAATGAGAACCATTTTCTTTACCTAAATGTTAAAACATCCAACATGGAATGAACCTGAGATTTGTAATGAAATGTAACTCACCTAATTTGCCCTCTTTCTCTCTATATACCTCAGGGCTACAGATATTCTCATTATTGTATGTAAATTAATATTTTTCTCTTGAATTTTCTCTGCTTTTTCCATGATAGATTAAATACGTCACATGCTCACTGATGCTAAGCTTGTGTAAGCACTGGGACACCAGTGTGAATTCAAAAGTTGTATCCATAACACTGGGACATCTCCATAACAAATGTCTTTGAATTTAAATTTGTTTTCCTTGAGGGACGAAAACTGTTTTCCTCACTGTTTATTTATTTTGTGTGCAGTGGGCCGGCTCCTGATTGAATTTAGTTCCCAGATGACCATGGAGAGGGTGCAGAGGGAGAACCCTAATGTAACAGAGGGGGGCAAGTACACGCCACAGGACTGTCGACCAAAGCAGAAGGTGGCCATCATCATTCCCTTCCGGCACAGAGAGCATCACCTCAAATACTGGCTGCACTACGTACACCCTATCCTGCGGCGTCAGAAGATCGACTACGGCATTTATATCATCAACCAGGTCTGTGTCTAACTTACTTGCTTGTACTTGTGTCATTTTGAGTTCCAGAATGTTCTTAGCCTGGGCTTCTGGTAATATCTAAATGCAGATTTGAGAAAGTATTACACACTCTGGTGCACTGCAGGAGCAAAAACATCATCAGTCAAAGTTTGTCTCTATTTGTCTGAATTTAGGGAGTAAAGGTGTGCAAACGCTGGAAAATCAAAGAGCTCTAACTTCACAGGGTCAAAATAGCTTCAGGTGATTAAATGGCATAGCACATAAGTTTGTAACCATAACATCCTTGCAAATGTACAGTGGGGCAAAAAGTACTTAGTCAGCCACTGATTGTGCAAGTTTTCCTACTTAGAAAGATGAGAGAGGTCTGTAATTTTCATCATAGGTACACTTCAACTATGAGAGACAAAATGAGGAAAAAAATCCAGGAAATCACATTGTAGGATTTTTAAAGAATTCAATTGTAAATAATGGTGGAAAATAACTATTTGGTCACCCACAAACAAGCAAGATTTGAAGCAAGAAACCAAAATAGAACTTTTTGGTAAAAACTCAACTCGTCATGTTTGAAGGAAGAAGTATGCTGAGTTGCACCATACCTACTGTGAAGCATGGGGGTGGAAACATCATGCTTTGGGGCTGTTTTTCTGCAAAGGGGACAGGACGACTGATCTGTGTTAAGGGAAGAATGAACGAGGCCATGTATCATGAGATTTTAAGTGAGAGCACTGAAGATGGAACGTGGCTGGGTCTTCCAGCATGACAATGATTTCAAACACACCGCTCGGGCAACGAAGGAGTGGCTCCGTAAAAAGCATTTCAAGGTCCTGGAGTGGCCTAGCCAGTCTCCAGACCTCAACCCTATAGAAAATTTGTGGAGGGAGCTGAAAGTCCATGTTGCCCAGCAACAGCCCCAAAACATCACTGCTCTAGAGGAGATCTGTATGGAGGAATGGACCAAAATACCAGCTACAGTGTGTGCCAACTTGGTGAAGACTTACAGGAAACGTTTGACCTCTGTCATTGCCAACAAAGGTTATGTTACAAAGTATTGAGTTGAACTTTTGTTATTGACCAAATACTTATTTTCCACCATAATTTACAATTAAATTCTTTAAAAATCCTACAATGTGATTTTCTGGATATTTTTCTAAGTAGAGAACTTGCACAATCAGTGGCTGACTAAATACTTTTCTGCCCAACTGTATATTGTTAAGGGTCAATACTGTTAAACACTATAATTCTTGACTTATAAGAAGTTGCTGATGGATTTAGACTACTTTAATAAGATAGTCTTATAAACCTAAAACTGCATAGCGACCCAATGCTCAGTAGTCATGAATAATATGGTAAAACTTCAACACTACTTACTACAACACTCACTGATGCATACTCTCCACAGTAATAAAACATTAGTCAAGTCCACTCAGTGGAAAATAAAGGACCTTTAAACCATAGACATTAAACTAATCTGCACTGGCTGGAGAAGCACACTACTTCACAATTCATTATACAAACTCACAGCATACTGTTCTCAGATCAGGGCTTTCTTACAATAATATTATAATATACACTCACCCATCTTTGTTTCTACACATTTTATCAGTTCCATTTCAATTAGAAGCACTTTGTTACAGAACAATTACAGAATATAGTCCATCTGGTTCTCCACGTACTTTGTTACCCTTTACTCTGGTCTCTAATGTTCAGGACCCCCACAGGACCAGCACAGATCAGGTACTATTTGGGTAGTGCGTTATTCTTAGCTTCTATATGGTAAGTAATAAAATGGACAATGAGCAGTGAGTGTAGAAACAAGAAGGTGTACCTAACAAAGGGAGTGTAGTTATAATAATATAATTTATTTATGTAATATTTATCCATTTCACGCTCTAGTATATTTGACTATAGTTTTTTAGCCTACATATAATTGATAATAATGCAAAGGTTCCTGCACGGCAGATTTCACATTCCATTTCCTTAAACAAAGTCATTTGGTGATCATTCATAATTATTATGTATGAGCTTCCTGTTGTGTTAATAAAAATAGAACATGTTTTAATATTGATCACATCATGGAACTGAGAAGGTATCAAATGTGTATCAGACACATCCTGCAAATATCGATTCTGTTTAATAAGCCCAGTATCAATACTGATACCAATACAGAGTGTTGGATTAGTGCATCACTAATGTCTACTATAAGTGATGTTAGGTGTCTTCTGAAGTGTATCCTGTCATTCTGTGTGTTAGTGTGGGCTAAGTGTATATATCATTGTAAGAACCAAATGTCCCCACAAGGACAGAAGGTTCTGACTTTTTTGTCTTGTGGGCATGTTTTTTATTGGCAAGGGAAATTGCCCTTTTAATTACAACTCCTATTTCTTTTGAGAAACTAAAAGAACCAAAATATTTAGATGAATGACCTTAACGTTAGGGTAAGGTGTAGGCGTGGCATTAATTAGCTACACTAATATTATTACAATGGAAAGTCCCCATAATTAAAGCAAGACTAAGTTGTCAGCGTCTGTGTGTGTGTGTGTCCATCCACTCCCCAATAGTTAATGGACTGCAATTAATGCCTTCCCAACCAATGTGTGCATTGTCACTCCCTCAGTCACTCCCTCTGCAGAGCTCTACTCACTTATTCCAACGCTCACACACACACACACACACACACACCAATGGCATGCAGTCAGGTCCTTCCTATCCTTTAGAAAGCATATTCATTTTTAAATGTAATTTAAATAAAAACGCCAACCGTATTTTTCGGACCATAAGGCGCACTTAAAATCCTTTAACTTTCTCAAAAATCGACAGTGCGCCTTAAAATGTGGTGCGTCTAATGTATGAATTAATTCTGGTTGTGCTTTCTGACCTAGAACCGATTGTAGATGGTACACGGCGCTCATAAATCTGTCAAAATGTTTTAGCACGGTCTTGGTAAGTTACGAAGCTTACGGCCACCGTAGTGCGCAGCATCACGGAGTAATACGGTATGTGCTTCAGCATTAGGGTAACGTGCATTCATTCATTCATTTTCGAAGCGGATTTCAAAACTCAATGCTATCAGTCACACAGTACAACATGGACATAGAGCAGCTTGCGAGAGAATTCAGCATTAACGAATCACCCATGGTACGGAAGTGGAGGAAGCAAGAAGACGCCCTGCGCCAGGTAAAGACCAAACTGAGCTTCCGACGGAACTTAAGAGTTTTGGTTCATTTCATGCGTCTTATAACCCGGTGCGCTTTATGTATGAAAATATACCCGTTAGCAGCCGATCATTGATATCGCGCCTTATAACCTGGTGCGCTTTATAGCCCGAAAAATACGGTACTTTGCCTTGTCAGCGTTCTTTGCTTTGTGTTGCTTAGCGTTAAGGTTTTAGACTATAACCAAATAGAACTGCTCTCTATTGTGTTCTTCCTTTCCTAAACACATTTAGAAGGTTTCAGTAATGCAAGGTCATCTGCAGAGTGTCCGGAAATCTAAGTGATTAAAGTCAAAACATCTTACCACAGGTCTAGGTTTAAGGGATCTGCTCCTTGTAGGCTATTTGTGGAAGGGTCTCTGACGTCTTTGCTCCAGATGATGACTTCAAGCTAATCGAATGCTGCAGCACTTAACCAAGAAACCTCTTTAAAAAAAGAAATCTGCCATACTTGAGCTCTACCATTTCAATATCCAGAACACTCATAGAACATGAATGACACAAATCAACACATGGTTTGTAGATCACACAACACTTTCCTTGACTTACTGGCTCTCTAGAATTTTGCATAGGAAAACATTTCTATGGGCTGTTTTTGCTTTCCTATCTGAAATGGACAGGGATAACAGTCTTGTACTGTGTAACAATCCTGTAGCTGCTGAACCAATTATGTAACTGCTTTGTTGCTCTTGTATAAACTAAAAGATATGACTGTGTTGAGCTTCTGATAGTAGATGTAAAAGAAGCAGCATGTTGCATTTAAATTGAAGCTTGTATCTAATCCCTAGACACCCTACCCTATCTACCCTAGACACGTTCAAACTGTATCCTGCAGCAAGTTTCATTTTAATAATTAAAACTAATGCATATTCATGTACAAAACTGTTAGTAAAACATTATCAAGGATACCAGTAGAAGATGCCCAGCTGTAATTATAAAATAGGTCACTTAAAAGATTTACCCCTCTGAAAATATAAAATATACTCTTCAGCCAATCTTGCGGCTACGTAGCACTGTTTCCTTTGCCAGTTAATTATCATATGTTGGTTATAAATGCTTTCTAAGGAATCTTGCTGTAGCATCCTTACATATCCCTGCAGCTTGTGCAACTGGTTCATCGAAAATTGTCATTTAGAGCTGGTTCTATGATTTTTAATAATCATGGTAGGGACATTTTACTATATTACAATGGTCTTGGAATTTTGGTTTAGTTTTTTATGGTGTTGGGCAGTACCATGCCCAGTTGAACTGAATAGAAAGGTCATGACACACTGCGATTTCAAGAAAACCATTAAAGAAGTGCTTATACGATGGTCAGTTCTACAGGGAAAACCCTCACATCAAGGACCCGAAGGAAAGTTTGGTTGGTACAGGAGGATTCGTGGACTGGCCACTGTGTAGCATTGCTTGCACGTCGGAATGAAATGTTACTTTAAGTAAAGTTCAGTTTATAGGCAGAAATCTATTTATATTTGAATTTGTTTACTGCAGACAAGAACCAAATCCTTGCCAGTGTTCTGTCCCCACCTGTTTTTATCGTTCTCTCTCTCTCTCTCTCTCTCTCTCTGTATGTTGTTCTTGTTTTAGAGACCCTTATCTCTTTTCAAAGCATTCATTTGCTTCTACTGTATCATAGCCAATCCATTTGTCAATTACAAAGCTGTGTGGCCTGAAGACTGAGATCTGAGAGATGCTATAAAACATGAGCCTGAGTGTCCAAGGCAAATCTCCAGTCTCAGTGTGAAGATACCATTTTTTCTATGTGTTCTTTACCAGGAGTTACAGTTGGAACTACTTCTCTAAATCACACCAACTATGGGTGTTCAGTTATTTGACGTTAGGAGTGGAGGGAAAATCGATTCTTAGATACGTCATGATGCAGGCATGGACGTTTCTGCATCAATTCACAAATGTCAAAAATTAATTAAAACATTTTTTTGGAATGTTAATTCATAACGTAACGTTGATGAACAAACACAGAAGACGGAATTGGGAAGTGCAGGAGTGCAGCACCAGGACAGCCTGTGGCGTCAACATAACTGAGATTCAACCGATGTTAAAGCTTCCACTCAATTCAGAAGGGGCGAAGGGAATTACAGACTTGATCGCAACCAAGTATTTGCTTCCACACTCAGTCATTCAGATTGCGGGCTTTTGCACTATGCTGTCCCCTTTGGAGCCAAGCTACAGCATCTTGAAGATACTTCATATACTACAAAAATACCTAACGATACACTAGAAGAAAAGATACCCTCTCACATCTAAAGACAAGTCACAGAGTTTTTAGTCACAGAATATGAATTTGCAAAGCCTGGGGAGCTTGCATGGCCACTATTTTCAAGGCTCCCACTAGATTCCTTTTGAGATTATCCTTTGAAAACACACCTAAAAATAATGTAAATGTAATAATTAAAAACCACCATAGTTAGCCACATAGACTGTAAAATAAACAAAGTGGTTTCTTAAGTACCGGTACTGTAATGGTATCTCAAGATACTTATACACAAGATCTCAAGATACCATTACAAGAAAACACCACACCATTTTATTTTATTACAGTATTACATTTCTATGTTATTTCAATACCTGAATTTGACATTTTTTTATCCTTTTCGTTATACTTACACAAATAAATGTTGCACAGTAAAATGGAGTGTTTCCGTTATTTCGTCAGGGTAAAAATCACCCTTACCTGTGCCATCCGATATACATGGATTTCTGGTTTGGTGCTGGAGAGAGAGAGAGCGCCCACCTATTGGTTGATGACAATATTACACTATTTGTGTGAGCCAACAATTTGTCCAGGACAGTGAAATCACCTAGTCAATTGGTGTAAGGCCGGCATTACTAACACAGACACCTCCACAATGTACAATGACAGCAAAACCAAAGTCATGGAATCACTGTGAGAGAAAGAAAGATTCATCAAGATGCATTCAAATCGAATCCTGAAGTGCCTGAATTCCCATCCCTATTTTAAGTGAAAAGGAGCAAAAGGTTGATTCCTTCAGTCTTGTGTTTGCTGCTGTAACGATCGTTCACACAGTGTTGTGACAAGGTTTATTTTTTCAGTGGAGGACAGCTCCATTCCTCATCTCTGACATCTCTGCACCAGTGCTCAGACACACTCATTCACTACCAGGTGAGTTTGTTGAAATACTGTCCTGGCGTTACATTACCTCTCTGTGGAGTCCATCCTCTACCAGCTTTTAGTCTCAAACAACCTGCAATAGCTCTTGAGTATTAAAGTGCCTGAATGTTTTGTATCCTGGAGCACAATTTCATCATCTTGTCTTCAGGGACCCTTTAGCAAATTGTGAAGAGCATGCCAACTCAGCCTTTTTTTAATCAGTAAATTCTGACAAAATAAAATTCAGGAGGTAATGTCAGAGATGCTGAGGAGCAATGCCTCCCACAGTTTGTTGTCTATATAACTTGGACCAACACAGTCTCACTAACTTTGAATGTCTTCCAGTAAGGTTTCACATCATTTTATCTCTGTGTTCACTGCAACATGTGAACATGAATATTAGCATGGGATTTTTCTATCCTTTGATTCCACAATAGAGTCTTCTGAGAAAGCTTTCCATTAGATTTCGGAACATTGCTGTGAGTACGGGTGCTGATGTTGGACAATAAGACCTAGCTTACTGTTTGCATTCTCATTCATCTCAGAGGTGTCAGATGGAGTTATGATCTGGGATGTGTGCAAGCCAGAGGTTCTCCATCACTGAGTGTGTTTACATGCACTTAATAATCTGATCGTAATCGGATTTTTGATTAGCCAAGTGGTCAAGTAAACAACATACTCCAATTTCTTAAGGCCTGGAAATCAGATTAAGGAATCAGATAAAGAGAGATGGATTTTATCTCAGTAATCAGATTTCTTAGCGCATGTATCTGCTTACTCTGATTTCAGTCTGGGTTTTTTTGTCTATGCATGCATGCAAACGTAACCTGATAGAGTGTAGCGATGTCCACAAGCAGCTAGCGGAATCAAACATGAAACCAGCTGTGCTTATTCTGGGAGACTTCACTTTTTTTGGGCTTGTTTCTATAGATCTGCTTGCTTGTTTCTCTTGTGGGATCTGACAATCCTGGAATTAAATGCAGCTTCCGTGAAACGGCTACCAAACACATTTGAGGAAACTCTAAAATGCAGTATATGCTTGAGGAAATTAAGAATTTAATTATTTAATTAACCTGTGAAACTGTCATATTGACAGTCACTGAGGTGTTCAGTACAACCCATTCTTCTCCCACTGCTTGTCTGTGAAGATTCCATGACTGAATGCTTTATATTATGAACGTGAGTGGGGCTGAAATAACAGATATCACTACAAAATAATTGGTCATATATCTCCTACATTCTCCAGAGCATGTCCTACTTAGTGTGAATTCCGGTGTCCCCTGATGCTATAATATTTCCAGTCCAATAAATATTGTGCCAATGACAAAATTAATTGGTGTACATCGATGAGCATACAGTCTCATCACTCCATACAGCTCTGTACCACATGTCAGAGCTCCTCTAAACCTGATACTCTTGAGCTTCATCCCAGAAGTCAGCAGAGCATGGATACCCAGCTAGCTTAAAGGCCGTCACCAGCTGAGTTGCCAGGAACTCAGGCCAGTGTTTCTCCGTCCCCTATCATGCTCATCATGTTGTCTGGGCAGTGGCCCAGCAGCTTGCAATGATGCGGTGAGCGGTTAATGTGCTGAGATGTGAACCTGCTCTTGCTAATGAGGCCCCACACTGAGGTTCAGCCCAGAGCTCCAGATATTTAAGCACTGATGTGCTATGTCAATATTTGTCATCACACTGATAAGTGACTCTTGTTACTACATAGAGCTTTGACTTCCTGCCACTGAGAAATATATACAGCAAAACTGTAAAATGCCTAGTAAATATGTTCCTTAAGACACAGACAACACCTTTTATCCAACACGAGATTGTTTTCTACACACAGTAAAACTGTCTTTCTTTGTAAAGTTTCTGAAAAGGGTAATTGTAGCCAGCTCCCACTGCCAAGTTTTACACAACAACTTGGGAAAAGGGTGAAGGTTAACTTGTGCTTACTTTGAATCCTATGAATATCCTATGAATACAGCTAGGCTTTCTGACCAGATAGCAGATTGTATTAAGCTCTCTTAGTCTCCCAGTCCATCAGGATTCAAACTTTGACTGGGGCAAGTGCTTAAACCGGTGCTTAAACTCTGTGCATCTAGAAGATTTGTGGTCTTTAGCGACAGTTGTTTTTGAGATAGTTGAACACCCTTGGATACTCTGTAGACTAGTCTTATATTTCCACAGAGTTTCGTGGTGATGGTTTATATGGAGTAGGTCACCAGGTCTTTCTCCAGCCCAACAGTCATATACACATTCACACACTAAGGGCACTATAGAAACACCAATTAACCTAACACACATGTCTTTAGAATGTGGGAGGAAACCACAGTACCCAGAGGAAACCCATGCAGACACAGGGAGGACATGCAGGCCCCACACAGACAGAGCCCAGAGTCTTGGAGCTGTGAGGCGACAGTGCTAACCACTGCACCATTTTGTGTGTGTGTGTGTGTGTGTGTGTGTGTGTGTGTGTATATATTGAACCAAATTTATTGACCAAATACTTATTTTCCACCATAATTTACAATTAAATTATTTAAAACTCCTACAATGTGATTTCCTGGATTTTTTTTTTCTCATTTTGTCTCTCATAGTTGAAGTGTACCTATGATGAAAATTACAGACCTCTCTCATCTTTCTAAGTATTAGAACTTGCACAATCAGTGGCTGACTAAATACTTTTTGCCCCACTGTGTGTGTATATGTATGTGTATGTATATATATATATATATATATATATATATATATATATATATATATATATATATATATATACACACACACAGGTATATACACACAGATCGATAAATTTGGTTCTACTCAATACTTTGTAATATAACCTTCGTTGGCAATGACAGAATGACAGAGGTCAGACATTTCCTGTAAGTCTTCACCAGGTTTGTACACACTGTAGCTGGTATTTTGGCCCATTCCTCCATGCAGATCTCCTCTAGAGCAGAATTTCAACTCCCACCACAAATTTTGAATGGAGTTGAGGTCTGGAGACTGGCTAGGCCACTCCAGGACCTTGAAATGCTTTTGACGGAGTCACTCCTTTGTTGCCCGAGCGGTGTGGACAGTGGACAGTGGTAGCCTAGCGGGTAAGGTACTGGACTATGGACCAGAAGGTCCAGGGTTCAAATCCTACCTCTGCCAAGCTGTCACTGTTGGCTCCTTGAGCAAGGCCCTTAACCCACAATTGCTTGTATTGTAAGACTGTATCAATTGTAAGTCGCTCTGGATAAGGGTGTCTGCTAAATGCTGTAAATGTAAATGTAAATGTGTGTTTGGGATCATTGTCATGCTGATGCATTGTCACACGGCTTTTTTTTTTTTACCAAAAAGTTCTATTTTAGTTTCATCTGACCACATGATATTCTCCCAATCTTCTTCTGGATCATCCATATGCTCTCTGGCAAACTTCAGATGGGCCTGGACATGTACTGGCTTAAGCAGGGAGACACGCCTGGCACTGCAGGATCTGAGTCCCTCTCGGCGTAGTGTGTTACTGATGGTAGCCTTTGTTACTTTGGTCCCAGCTCCCTGCAGGTCATTCATCATGTCCCTTTGTGTAGTTCTGGGATTTTTGCTCACCGTTCTCATGATCATTTTGACCCCACGGGATGAGATCTTGCTTTGGTCTTGGCCATGGTTGAGTATGGAGTCTGACTGTTTGAGGCTGTGGACAGGTGTCTTTTATACAGATAACGAGGTCAAACAGGTACCATTAATACAGGTAACTAGTGGAGGACAGAAGAGCTTCTTAAAGAAGAAGTTACAGGTCTGTGAGAGCCAGAAATCTTGCTTGTTTGTTGGTGACCAAATACTTATTTTCCACCATGATTTACAATTAAATTCTTAAAAAATCCTACAATGTGATTTCCTGGATTTTTTTCCCATTTTATCTCTCATAGTTGAAGTGTACCCATGATAAAAATTACAGATCTCTCTCATCTTTCTAAGTAGGAGAACTTGCACAATCTGAGGCTGGCTAAATACTTTTTTGCCCCACTGTGTGTATATATGTGTATATAGTAATGTGTATAGTTTATATAGTAATGTAAACCTTTAATACAGTAACACAACAAACACCTCAAACTTCTGCGTAATGAGTACTGTTTGTTGTATTTTTTTTATTCGTGGAATCTTCTGAACCCCATGACAATAGGTGACAGTTCAGAGACAAACTGGAGCAATACTTTATCTGAAAGGCCTCAGACAAGCACAATTACAAGCCAAAATCCACCATCTGTTCCTCCAAACAAGCTTAACATTTACCCATGATCTCCTAAAAAAATATTCATATCCTTACCTTGCCTCCAACCTTGTTACAATCAATCTGTATCACCTCTGCCATTTCACTTTTTCTGTGATTTTTCAGACCCTCCTCTCATAACTCTCCCTGTAACTGTCACAAAACAGGTCAGTGTCAGTGGGATCCTAATGAAACAGAAAATAAAAGTCAGCCGCAGGCCCTGACTGTGTTTCACCAGCAACAGTGAGATACTGCTCTGAACAACTTTCTGCAGTTCTTACGGATGTTTTAATTAGTCATTAGCTCATTGCGCTGTTCAGTGCACAGTTCGTGCTTGATTCAAAACTTCTTCATCATGCCAGTTCCCAAGAAACAGACAATCTATTCTCTCGTCTGAATGATTCTAGACCAGTTGTATTAATCTCTGTTATCAAGTGAAATGTTTTGAAAGACCCATCCTCCACTACCTCAAATGATACAAAGGAGGATCTCCTCCAAATTGCATATAGAAGTAATAGGTCTGCAGTTAATGCCATCCTAGAGTATCTGGAAAGCTGCCACGCTTGCTTGCGGATTCTGTTTGAAGGCTTTAGCTCTGCTTTTAAAATTATCATCCCTAAACCACTCCTGGAGAAACTCATCTCCATCCATCTGCTTCTGGATCTTCAATTTCATGTCAAACCGGATACAGTATGTCAGAGCCGGTCAACACATCTTGTATTTGCTCGTCTTCAACACCACAGTGTTGTGTGTTTTCTCCCCTGCTCTATTCACTACACATTAATGACTGTACTTCCGAGAGTGACTCCATCAAGCTCATTAGGTTTTCTGATGATGCCACCCTGATGGGACCCATTTTAAATAATGATGAGCCCACATACAGAAATGAGGTCCATGTGAGTCCACACAAAATGTGGAAATGTTGATTGATTTTAGGAAATTCTAATCAAGCCTTCTAATAACATTTCATTTAAATGTAATTTTATAATTTAGAAATTAGTGCTTCAACAGTCAACAGAGCAGAATCCCGCAAATTCCTGGTAACTATCATTCATCAGGACCTCAAATGGGACATTAGCATTAATAACAAAAAAGGCTCTGCAGCTTCCGTGACAGCCAGCAAAAATTCAGATACTGAATCTGAATTACACAGCTGTAATATAATATAATCTGTTTCCACATGTTATTCTGTTCCATTGTTACCACAAATAAGAGCCCCGTAATGCTGCACAATCCAACTGCATAGCTAGGTTCCCCTGGCCATAGTCCTCCTATAACAAGGCTAACTCCCATCCTAATAGCACATAGCACATAGCATGCAGCACATGTGCACTTTAAGACTTTGGTACAACACTCTCTGTATTGCACAAAATAGTGCAAATACTGCATTTACACAAAGTGACCAATAATGTGTGTTATACAGTACATATGTTTGGGTGATCAAAACCTTTCAAAATATCTCTTGACTTATTTTTTCCCTCTAAAAGATCAGTTGTTAGTTTGTAATCTGCCACAAGTGATGCAGCCCATTGCAAGCCTGAAAACAAGCTCTAAAATAAACCAGGAGTGGCAGATATGTACAGATAGAGATGTATAATATATAAAAAACTCATATAGCTGATGTTTGTTAAACCAACTGCAGCCATTATGAAGTTTACAAAGACCTTAAATGCACAGCAAATCCCTATTTCACTATCAGCTTTTAAAAGAATTGGTCAGTTCTTTAAAACAACAGGTGAAGTTGCCAGAAAGAAAGCATCTGGAATGCCCAAAGCCTCTTCAAGCAGATATGACCATCTGCTGAAGTTTACAGTTCTCAGAAACATTGGAAAAAAATGATAGCAGATTACAAAGCCTCAAGGATATTAAGAATTCAAGGCTAGAATGTTCTCTAATCCAGTTTTTGTGTCTGGAAGTTGTGCTGAAAAGTCTTTGCTGTCTAAGAAAAACATCAAAATGTCGTTTTTGGCAAAATAACGAAAATTTGATTCAAATTGGTTCAGCAGAGTTGTGTGGTTCGCAGTTCGAGTTGCAGGGAGGTAGAGGTGTCATGGTATGGGAAGCCATTTCAGCTACTGGTACTGGTGAGCTGCTTAACTGTGAAAAGTCAATTAATGCTTTGGAGTATGGGAAATATTGCAAAAATGTTTTTAAACTAGACAATGCTCCTGCTCACACTGTGCACACCACCAAAAGAAATATCTTGTCTATCAGGCTCATGTTTTGGCCAGTGTTTCAACCCTAAAAGTCGATGTTTCAACCCTAAAAAGAATATTTGTTTTCACATTAAAAACAAACTAATTGGGAGACATTTTTCAGCTACTTGTCATTTGTTTGAATCAGTTACCATTGAGTGGAACAACATTGAATTTTCTTATTTCTATTGTTATAGCTATTATAGTTCCATTGTTGTTTTGTATTTGTTTGTTCTCCACATCAAGAATTCCCTGTACACCCTGTGCTTGCCAAATAAAATATTCATTTATTTATTCAGCTTGAGGAAAAAAATATATACTTTTTTTTTTGGAATGTATTAACACTTGGTGTGTCCCCCTTTTGCTGTGTTGCTGTTCTCGAGCTGGCATGGACTCCACAAGTTTGTGCGAAATCTTATGATCCATGTCATTCCAGCATGATTTCACACTACTGCAAAGAGCATCTTGTGAAGTTACTGAATTCTTGACTTTCTCTGTCTTCAAGTGCCCCGGTAAGTGCTCCGGTAAATGCTCCATGCAGTTTATTTCAGGTGACTATGGAGGGAGATCCGTGACAGTAAGCACTGTTTTATCTTCTTAGGTCTTCAAGTGGTTGTTACAAACCTTTGAGGTGTGTTTGAGGTCCTTATATTTGTAATGAAAACCATTGTATGAAACCTATTATAAAATGGAAGCATTCTCAGTAATGGTCTCTAGGCTTGGGTAGTGAAACCGATTCCAAGAACCCGGTACCCGTTAATAAAGAGGAAAATGGATTCTACTTAAAGATTCCTGCTAACGGAGGTTATTCTATAAATTTGTGGTAGCGATTAGCGCAAAAATACATCTGTCATAAAGAAGCATCTATCTATCAAGACCGGTGCGTCATGTGATCACATACAGTGGTGCTTAAAAGTTTGTGAACCCTTTAGAATTTTCTATATTTCTGCATGAATATGATCTAAACATCATCAGATTTTCACACAAGTCCTAAAAGTAGATAAAGAGAACCCAGTTAAACAAATGAGACAGAAATATTATACTTCGTCATTTATTTATTGAGGAAAATGATCCAATGTTACATATTAGTGAGTGGCAAAAGTATGTGAACCTTTGCTTTCAGTATCTGGTGTGACCCACTGTGCAGCAATAACTGCAACTAAACGTTTCCTGTAACTGTTGATCAGTCCTGCACACCGGCTTGGAGGAATTTTAGATCATTCCTCCGTACAGAACAGCTTCAACTCTGGGATGTCGGTGGGTTTCCTCACATTAACTGCTCACTGCAGGTCCTTCCACAACATTTCGATTGGATTAAGGTGAGGACTTTGACTTAGCCATTCCAAAACATGAACTTTATTCTTCTTTAGCCATTCTTCGGTAGAACGACTTGTGTGCTTAGGATTGTTGTCTTGCTGCATGATCCACCTTCTCTTGAGATTCAGTTCATGGACAATGTCCTAACATTTTCTTTAGAATTCTCTGATATAATTCAGAATTCATTGTTCCATCAATGATGGGAAGACATCCTGGCCCAGATGCAGCAAAACAGGCCCAAACCATGATACTACCACCACCATGTTTCACAGATGGGATAAGGTTCTTATGCTGGAATGCAGTGTTTTCCTTTCTCCAAACATAACGCTTTTCTTTTAAACCAAAAAGTTCTATGTTGGTCTCATCCATCCACAAAACATTCTTCCAATAGCCTTCTGGCTCGTCCACATGATCTTTAGCTAACTGCAGACGAGCAGCAATGTTCTTTTTGGAGAGCAGTGGCTTTCTCCTTGCAACCCTGCCATGCACACCATTGTTGTTCAGTGTTCTTCTGATGGTGGACTCATGAACATTAACATTTTACATGACATGTGAGAGAGGCCTTCAGTTGCTTAGAAGTTACCTTTGGGTCCTTTGTGACCTTGCCAACTATTACACGCCTTGCTCTTGGAGTGATCTTTGTTGGTCGACCACTCCTGGGGAGGATAACAATGGTCTTGAATTTCCTCCATTTGTACACAATCTGTCTGACTGTGGAATGGTGGTGTCCAACCTCTTTAGAGATGGTTTTGTAACCTTTTCCAGCCTGATGAGCATCAACAACTCTTTTTCTGAGGTTCTCAGAAAGCTCCTTTGTTCATGCCATGATACACTTCCACAAACATGTGTTGTGAAGAGCAGACTTTGATAGATCCCTGTTCTTTAGATAAATCAGGGTGCCCACTCACACCTGATTGTCATCCCACTGATTGAAAACACCTGACTGTAATTTCACCTTCAAATTAACTGCTAATCTTAGAGGTTCACATACTTTTGCCACTCACTAATACATAATATTGGATCATTTTCCTCAATAAATAAATGACCAAGTATAATATTTTTGTCTCATTTGTTTGACTGGGTTCTCTTTATCTACTTTTAGGACTTATGTGAAAATCTGATGATGTTTTAGGTCATATTTATGCAGAAATATAGAACATTCTGAAGGGTTCAAACTTTCAAGCACCACTGTATGCCATCACTTGGTTTTATTTAAAAGCCCTCGGCTAGAGCATTAGTGGAAGATGGATGCTCAAAGGAGCTCAAAAGTTCGGCCCTGGTTTGAGAGAAAAAGAAAAGACTAAATACAATATTTATGGAAAGTAGCACAACATGCCAAAACATCTAAAGCACCAGCATGATATTGAGCTTGTAGTGTCTGTGGTCTACTAGCTCAAATACTGCGTTAGCCGGGAGAGTCTAGCACTTAATGTGAACAAAGCTTAACGTGGGTTAATGTCCTAAAACAATGACCTAAGAACATTAAACTTCTCTTATTTACTACTGGTCATAAATACCCTCTACTGCTGGAATGATGAACATGTGGTCCAAAGAGAAAGTAGTCATTTTTACATTAAGCTTTTTTCTTCCCATACCTATTATAAGTAAAAAAAAAAGCTTAATTTAAATAATGATTACTTTCCCTTTGGAAAACATGTATATCATTTCAGCAGCAGAGATGACTTTTGACCAGTAGTAACTGAGGGAAATTTTGTGTACCTATGTCACTGCTTTAGTACATTAAGCCACGTTAAGTTTTTTACTTATAAAATGGGAATAAAAAATCTTAACGTAAATAATGACTTTCCCTTTGGACAAAATGTATGTCCTTTCCACAGTAGAGAGTACTTATGAGCACTTATGAATAACTGAGAGAAGTTTTGTGTTCCTAAGTCAATGCTTTAGTACATTAAACCAAGTTAAGCATTTTACTAATAATAGGTTTAAATGGGAAGAAAAAAGCTTAACATAAAAATGGTTACTTTTGCAGTTGAAATAGAAAAAAAAATTATTTATACCTAAACATTTTTTCATCATTTTGGAATCGAAACTTGGAATCGTTCAGAATTGGAATCGATAAAACACAAATGATACCCAACCCTAGTGGTCTCGGACTTCTGGCTCCCATTTGTACTTGTGATAGGTTGATAAAATGGCCAATCATTCTTCTGTAGAATGCTAGAAGCAAAGACTCTGACTTTTATTGAGGCTTTCCATAAATAACTGACCAGAACAAATTAAATAGTGTTGACATTTGTGATCAAGGCTTATTAAATTGTTACTGCTTTAAGATTTTAAATGACCTTGTTAAAACCTTTCAAAGAAAAAATACATGGCCAAGTGGGCAAAGAAGGTCAGGTAGCTAATAACAAATATCCACTTCAGTCTACTATCTACAGTCTATTGAATTTAATATTGTAATGTCAGATGCAAAGCAGAGTAGTGTGGACAGATTTATAGAAGAGTGGATTATGAAGCTAGCAACGTAACAGGATAAAGATAAAGAGTAATAGAGGAGCAGCACACACAAAAAAAATGTTGTCCTGAGCAGGTCTGAGGTAGTCTTATTTCCTCCAAAAATGTAACTTTGTCACTGTCTACTATTTCCTGCCTTCATGTTCTTATCAGTGATTTCAAATTCCAGTTGAAGTTATGTCCCTTATTACTATTATGGTAATGACTTTAATGCAGTACTGAAGCAATAAAACATGACATGAATTAACATTGATGCAATAGCATAGCTCTCAGCCGTATTAAATATAAGAATAATCCCTTCCAGGTGAAAAAGAGCATTTCTTGTCCTTCGTTCTGTTAGCTCAACTTAGCCACCTTTGATCTGCATTGTTTCGAAAGGAACAGAAGCTATCTGTTTTAAACAGTTTTGTATGGAGCCCTGAAAACACCCCAAATATGTTTGTGTGTGCACAATGTATTAAGTTGTTTAATGTACCCATGACATAAATATATCAATGTTACAACATTTTAAGATTTGTATTAATTACTTTCTTGTGGAGTTAATAATATTGTGGCTGCATTTTGGTTAAGTTGTTCTGTAAAGATAGTACAGTATGCCCATCGATTGCTAACCTATTTATCATTACATATTTTGTATTCTGTTAAAATAATATTTATAATTCTCCACAAATCTTCTAGTAAATGAAATGTAAAGCTCAATTTCTCTCTACAGTAAAAGCTTAGTACAGGTAGTCCTCAGGTTACGACGGTCTAGAGTTATGACGTTTCGTGGTTACGACGCATCTCCCATTTACTGTATAAAGCCTTGTTTCGCACTTAAGTGGTTTTGCGTCGTAAACGTCGTACCGCGAAGAATACACGGTTACGCGGCTCGTTTTTTGATAATTACTGTGTTAGGATAGGTGTTAGGATAGGATAAGTGCTTACAGTATGTTATTTATGTACAGTATGTACGTATGTTCCGACTTACACCGAAAATCGGTTTACCACGCCACCTAGGAACGGATCTGCGTCGTAAGTCGAGGACTACCTGTATATTATTTTATACAGTAGTAACACAGTGAGTGCGTTTAAATACACTTAATAATCCAATAGCTGCAGAAAATCAGATTTTGTCACTGATCCAACTCAACGAGTATACATGCACTTGAGTAATCAGTCAATGGGAAACTTCCGGGTTTACGGACTTTGCAACCAACCAATAATCTCACAGAAATATGTAATGTAATCTTCAAACTTTAATATTAATTAATCAGATTCTTCATTTTCTTGAGTATATCCACAGTGTTCGATAGCCGTTTAGAAATCCCTGTGACAGAAATCCTGCACCACGTCTGTGGAAATAAACCCAAAAGTAGCAGAATTTCTAAGAATAAGTGAACCTGGCAACCGTGGATTTTCCTCTAGCCACTCTGTGTGCTTGGGCAGACTGAAATTGAGTGACCGGTAACTATGCACTGAGAAATACTATTACTGAACTAAAAACTAGCTCTCTTTATTGGATCACTTTATCTGATTTCTAGATTGGATTAAGTTGTATACATGAATAATCAAATAACTGCAGAAATCCGACTATGATCGGATTATTAAGTACATGTAAACGCCCTCAATGACTTGTTGCCTTGCATCCAATAAATATAATGGGCTGATGTAAGTCAGTATATCGGTCCACTTGCGCTCTATATGATTGTTAGTCACCTTACTCACTGTAGTGCACTGAGAGGTAAGTGCTCTTGTTATATTTCTGTAACATGCTCCAATCAAAAAGTATTGTTTAATCATTTAAATCATCTGTAACAAGACATGAACTACACCTGAGCTTTAGCCAGTGTAGCTGATAAAATCGGCATTGCGTTTATATAGGTGTTTCTTATAAAGTGCCTGCGAGTGTATATACTACCATATAAATAACCGAGTTTAGGACTTTTGCAGTAGAAAAGAGATTCATCCACAGCCATAGTGAGGGATTTTGCTAGATTTTACATGTAAACATGTGGTGGTACTTTGGGCTGCTGTAGCACACTCAGCTGGGATTTACAAGGAGGCAGTGCCGGATATGCTGACGTTTACTTACAATGTCATTACAGCAGTACCATTTCAACTCCCGCTACTGTCAATACATCACTCCTGTCCTCCTCGCTGACTGCAGAGAAAGAATGGATGAAAGGATTACCGACCCCCTCCATCTCTGGTTATTAGTTTGGGAGAGCTTCACTTAGGCTAGATGGAGGATCAGTCCTTTGCTAAGCAGATAGGAAACTGACAGGTAGAGTGTATGCTGGGCCTTTTATATGCTTAATTTCCTGACAGCAGTATTGTTCAGGGATGCTGTTCCACTGTTTCTCCACTTTTTGAGACAGGGCAAGTGAGTTTTATAAAAAAGTCATTCAAGTATCGTCATTTTCCCCCAGAAAATCAAATCACAGAAGCATGAGGAGACAGAATATATTAATATCGGTCAAGACTATTTCCAATGTTCATGTCACACAGGGTGCCAGTCAGATCCAGACAGTGCACAGTGTCCTAACATTTTTTATAAAACTTCAGATGTCTGCAATCAACGCTACTGCAGAACAGGCTCATTCTGCTGTCAACACTGGCACTTCTCAAACAAGATAAGAAGAATTCTGCTTTCCATCAAAAAGGCAGCCATGACGTCAATGCCAGAAACAGGAGGAGGAAGCTTCTGTCCTTTCCATTAATAATGCCAGATATGATTCCTATTCTGTAAGACTTGTGTTACATGTTAAATCTCTATGATCTGACCATTTATTTTTACTGGTATGCCCAGTCGAGTTCAGGATAAACTGCAAATCAGCAATCCATGTTTTGTTGTAGTTCTGGTGTAGATGCTACAGAAGCTGCAGAGCAACTCCTTTTATATTTAGCTCTGTTCGGTACGCATTTCGATTTTCCTCACCTGCAAATTGCCGAAGCAGTTAGAGACTTTGCTGCACTTTGTTGCTGCTGCTTTTTCTTCTGTCGCCAGCTGTGATGCCCTCTCAGTTGCAGCAAATTAATGAATCCAGATGGATAGATCAAATAATATTTGAAGTTTGTAGTTTGTCCACTCATACTATTTTTAGAATGAGATCCTGCTGGATTATATACATTCCTTATTCCTTTTTTTCCTACCCATTTTGACTAGAAATTCGAGATACATGACTCATTTCAGGTGAAATTGATTCAAGATTCTTGACTCACGAGTCACAATTCAGTATACAGTGATTCGCGTTCACAATAGCCTCAGAGAACATCTTGTTAGGAGTCGTGCTGATTCTCGTCTTATGACGATTGGGGTCAGCGTCAACTCATATTTCGGTCTGGATACTGTATTCTTAGTGCAAATAAGTCTAAATGGATCCTAAAAAGGTTTGTTTATAAGAGCCAGCTAAAAACAAAACAGGAACTGAATGCTCCAGAACACAGGCTGCAGTTACACATAGCTTAGAAGGTACGTTAGCGCCTGGAGTACATCAATAGAGTAAGTGTTGTGCTTACTTTTCACTACTTTTCAATCCATTACATGAGATTTTGCAACACTTTATTATAAAACAAGCTTTGTGTTAATTATTTTGGCCATATGTATGTTAATGTAAGTGTTTTAAACATTAACTTACTTATAATTACTTATTATAGTATCCATTCCATATCTCCACTATGATACAGTATAGACCACTCTGTCAAACACCCATTAAACTTATTGGTTCATGAGACATTTAACTTGTGATGGATTTGTCAGAACATATCCCCTTTGTAAATCAGGGAGCACCTGTACAATGCAACTCCATTAATGCATATATTGTCTTAAACTGTGGATCTCGTTTCCACTGTGTGTATGTATGTACCAGTATGGGGATGGTCCTTTCTTTGGTATTTCATGTTTTATTCCTTTGTTTGGTGGAGCACCTGAAGCTCTTCCTGTAGATTATATCAGCATCCATTGTCTCTGCTTGTCTTCTATGATACGAAATCAGAATGCAGAAAGTATGAAAGCCCTCTGGCCCCACGAACACTCATAATCAAATCCATCGAGAAGCTATCCGGATCTGCTTATCAAGGGATTACTCTTGCTTGGCAAGCTGTGAGACTTAGACAAGACTGTGCCAGTGCATGATGAGCATTGTTCTTTAGTGTATGAAAATCTTTGTCATCCTGGGAAAAACAACAGACGATGTGGAATATATAGGTAGACAGAACATAACATTCCTTCACCCCTTTGGATTCTTTGAAGAGTGTGTTTATCAGGCATTGAGAGCATAAAATTAGGGATACACTGTTCCAGTATTATCAATATCAGGGGTGCTCCTGGCTTCAAATGTTAACTTGGTATCAGATTGAACTCTGTGTCCGTTGTCCCCAAACATAACACATGGCTGTGAACTTATGTGTACTTCTAAATGAACATGCTTAATCTGCATTGTTTGTCTCACAGATGCATAACTGGCCATGTCTAAGTGACAGCCTATGTGTCCAAGTGTGGGGGGACAGCTTTGCAGAATCCTTGTGGATAATAGGTCTGAATTACTTGCACCAGAACAACACACTGTCATTGTTATTCACTTTACCTCTCAGTGGTTGTAATGACTGATTGGTGTAAGGTTGAACAGTGCCGTTACGCAGCATGGCGTCTTTGTAGAGGTGTGCACCAGTACGATATGCCAGGCCATTGTTTGTCCATTTTTGTGTTCCTGAAAGAAAAAGGAAAAGAAAAGAAATACATCTGAAAAAAGTTAAAAGACGCCAATTATCAAAAAGGGGAAGAAAATGGAAGGCAAAAGAGAACTGAGTCAAGTTTTGAAAAGGTTGACAGAAGCAGTGTGCAGAATGAATGCAGAAAAAAGTTAAATGAGTACAGATACATATAGTTGCCAGCAGGTATAACGTTGACCTTAGGTAATGCTGACTTGATACTTGTGAAATTTTGCGTAACTTAACAGATGCCTCTACAAGGGTGGAGCAAACTGCTGTGTAAATATCAACAATGGGCATGAGCTAATATCCAGAATCCCAGAAGTTGAATCTGTTCATCTGGACATAGATTTTGTCGGAGAAACGTTTCGTCACTCATCTAAGTGACTTCTTCAGTCTCAGCAGTTGGAAAACTTGCCCAATCTTATATACAGCACCTTTGCATAACGACTGGTACCAGCACCATTACATAACAATGGGACCGGTGATCAGTTTGATATGCAGCAGATTACCATAACCACATTAATGACAATGGCCACGTGTGCCATTCCACACAGGATTTGGGGAAGGGGCTGCGATGGCTTCGTTGTAAGATGGTGAGAGGTGTACTCTGAGGTCCCCTCCTCGGTTGCAGGGATGGACGTTCCCTTTTTAGGAAAAATGCTTCTTTTTCTTTGCGTTTCAAACCATCTCGTTCCTCCCTATCAAGGATCTGCACGTCTTCATCCTTGAAAGAGTTGGGCCCACTGGCCTGTAGGTTGGTGTAAAACCGCAGAGTCCTGACCTGATGATGAGGTAGCTCTTCTATGTTGTGCCATCCGTTTCGCCAGTGGCTGTCGAGGAGGGGGCCTCAGAGTACACCTCTCACCATCTTACAATGGAGCCATCGCAGCCCTTCCCCAATCCTGTGTGAATGGCACACGTGGCCATTGTCGTTAATGGCTATGTCAATCTGCATATTAAACTGATCACCGGTCCCATTGTTATGTAATGGTGCTGGTACCAGTCGTTATGCAAATGTGCTGTATATAAGATTGGGGAAGTATTCCAACTGCTGAGACTGAAGAAGTCACTTAGATGAGTGACGAAACGTTTCTCCAACAAAATCTATGTCCAGATGAACAGATTCAACTTCTGGGATTTTCTTACCTGGATTATTGAGCATGCATCAAGACGTAATATCCAGAATATTGATTTATGACCTGTATTTTTGTCAAAATGTGAGATCAGTACATCCTAAGGAAAAAAACACCATTGTGTGCTTATTATGACAACTTTAGGTTCTACTGCATAACATATCTTAATTATTAAGTGTGCTGCTAGGAGAAATGAATAACAGCTCTGAATGAGAAAGCTACTCCTGATTTCTGCATGATGGTTGACCTTGCTTAGAAATTGACAGCAATGACATGGACAAACCCCACTGTGCCTGGCTGAGAGCTGTCTGATAAAGGTAACAGGCTCTTGGGATGAAAGTGATGAACCTTGGGTAATAAAAGTCAGATCTGCTTGCTTCAAACATAGCAGAAAGATCACACTGAGCAACACAATATTAACTATTATTGCTCCGAAAACTAAAATAGATGGACTTATCGATAGTACACTTTACACTGAATGGAATTTATTTGTAGAATGTTTTTATGAGACATAGTTTTAAAGTGGCAGGGCAGTTGCATGTTATTATAGGTATGTATTACTTATTCATAAATAAAGACGTTATTACACTTCATATATGTACAAACCTATTTCTAACATGTAAAAGTGAGTTCTTATTGTCCTCTACTTGGTCTGCTTTCTCATTGCCTGACTCATCATCACTCAGTGTCATGTTTTTTGCAGGCTCTGGCACAAGGTAATTACTGACTGTGAGGTTCTGGCTTCATAGCAGATGGTAAATTAGGATATTTAGCAGAATGTTTGGATTTTGATGTTATACCATTTAATATTTGTGAGGCACAAGTAGGAATCTGAAGCGTGATTTTTGGGGACTATCCAAAACATAGGCATAGCACAATATATGTGGTTGGGAGTGGGGGTAGAGGGCAACTTTTATCCTGATCACCCACTTTACAAGTACAGTGGTGCCTCGGTTCTTGACCCATGTTGAATTTTGTCTCAGTTCTCGTCGTTTGCTCGGTACTCGGTGCACATGCTTAAACTTCTGAGTCGAGCCGCGAGACTCGTTTCAGCCGAAACTCAATTCACGGCGATTCAGCTTCACAATAGCCCTCAGAGAAGATCTTTGCTACTTTTATCATGTTTTTCTTTGTTTTTAGATCTACAGTACTATATTCCTAGTGCAAATAGGCTCTGCTATGATACAGTGTAGGCCACTCTACCAAACACTTGTTGAACTTAGTTCATCTTACATTTAACTTATGATGGTTAAATGGTGATGGTGGTTTGACTGGACATATCCCCATCATAAATCAGGAAGCACCTTTACAATACAAGTCCATTAATGCATATAATGTTTTATACAGTGTGGATTTCTGTGTGTCTGGAAGTGATTAATTCAATTTACATTATTCCTTGTGGGAAAAATTTCCTCGGTACTTGGTACCAAGGTACCACTGTAATTATCATATCATTTTTAATGAGGCGTGTGAAAGAGTGTTCTGGGGATTTGAATGTCAGCTCACTGCAGATGTACAATCATGCTTGACAATTTGTGAACCCTTTAGAGTTTTCAATATTTCTGGATAAATATGACCTAAAACATCATCAGATTTTCACTCAAGTCCTAAAAGTAGATAAAGAGAACCCAGCAAAACAAATGAGACCAAAATTTTGTACTTGGACATTTATTTGTTGAGGAAAATGATCCAATATTACATATTAGTGAGTTGCAAAAGTATGTGATCTTTGCTTTCAGTATCTGGTGTGACCCACCTCCCCAGATGCAGATGCAGCGAAACAGGCCCAAACCATGATACTACCACTACCATGTTTCACAGATGGGATAAGGTTCTTATGCTGGAATGCAGTGTTTTCCTTTCTCCAAACATAACGCTTTTCTTTTAAACCAAAAAGTTCTATTTTGGTCCCATCTGTCCACAAAACATTCTTCCAATAGCCTTCTCATTTGTCCACATGATCTTTAGCAAACTGCTGACCAGCAGCAATGTTCTTTTTGGATAGCAGTGGCTTTCTCCTTGCAACCCTGCCATGCACACCATTGTTGTTCAGTGTTCTTCTGATGGTGGACTCATGAACATTAACATTAGCCAATGTGAGAGAGGCCTTCAGTTGCTTAGAAGTTACCCTGTGGTCCTTTGTGACCTCGCCAACTATTACACACATTGCTCTTTGAGTGATCTGTCTTTCCAGGAAAAAAGCATTTCCTGTTATCTTACTAGTAATGTAAGCACATGGAGTTTGATAAATGCTACTGGGACTTTGACTAGAACCGTGTCCAGTGTTCACATTAAATGAAACTTGAGCTTTTTGGCAACGAACAGTCAAGTTGGGTTTGATGTTAAACGAAGGATGGCTACACTGAAAAGCACCTGATGCCCACTGTTAAGTATGGTGGACAGACCCACAACATTTGTGATGTTGTTGGTCTGCTCTTCCTAAAAAAAACCATACCTATACATTTTAAACCAAAACGTTTCTGCCTCTGCCAAGAAACTACAAGTGGGTTGTTGGCTTCTCCAGCAGGACAATAATCCAAAATGTATGTCAAGATAATGTATGTCAAGAAAAAAGGTTTACTGAACAGACACTCAGCATAGCATAGAAAGCACATGCCATAGAAAACCTGTGGGGTGAGCTAGAGAGGAGAGTGCACAGGAGAGTTGTGAATGGTTGTGGAGGGGACTGTATCTAAAATGATGTATTATTTCCATATACAGGGCACCTGTGGATCCTTAAAAACGTCTTAAAATGTCTTATATTTAGTTTTTCATATTCAGGATCTAAAAATGTCTTAAAATATCTGGAATTGTAGAAGGGGAGGCATTAAATATATATCTGGGGCAGAATGAATAAGCATGTTTTTGTTCAGTTTTTCTGATGTATTTTAAAGGAATTTCATATAAAACAACAATGAATATTTCCACAACGTCCAATTCAAGTATGTGTATGTTAAATAGGAAGCGTACACTCTGCTTGGTAGTTGGTGGTAGTATGCCTTGCATGGCTGGGATTCAGATTTAAAATACAAGATGAACATACAGCTCCAATTTGAGGGTTGCAAACAAGAGCACGAGGCAAGCAGTGCAGACTTGGACATGGGTAAATGAGATGTAATGAGAAGTGGTAGGAGGACGACGTGTATCGTGGGTGATTGAAACTCCTGTATGCATACTCCTGTATACTTTAAATAGTCTCTTGATTACTTGTACCTAATAGAGAATACAGGGTAAGTGTTATGTAAATGGTTTGTGGTTTATTAAACTATATTGTTTAGGGAATGATGGCAAGGAAAAAAGGAATGGAATGAGAGCCGAGACAAACAATGCTCAACAATGAGTGCTAGAGAGAGACTGAAGATCTGTGAAATTGCAGGAAGCTTCAGCATTGTATCACTTCATTCGTGGAGATTCAGCATAGTGTTCATCGAGCAGCAAATTAAAGTTTTGCTTCTTGGAACTTTTTTCTCTAATATTTTCAAGCTGTGTTTTGTTAAATCAATGGATGCGAGACCCACCGATATGGAGCACCGCCTGTACTGTACACAACAGCATAACCTTTCAACAGGGCATTGGGTGGGTGGAGGCACATGATTGGACTGACATAATCAGGATGGTCGTTTCGACAAATTGTCCACCATCTAGGTGGTTCCTACCAAGCTATTAGGAGGTGTTAGGAACAGTTGTTCCGTGAGGGCACACATGTCGAACAGGCTCCTGATGACCCAGACAGACCACCAGTAGAGAGGATTGTTTGATCCACCGACAAGCACAAGCAGCTCCCACAGTTTTGTTGTCCGCCATCCAGGCACAGGTGGCACCTTCACTACACACTCCTCTCTCTGCCTGGACCATTTCCAGGTGCTTAGGAGAAGGAAATTTGTCTTCACGGCACCCATTACGTGTCCTGCCATTGACCGCCAGCCACCTTCGTTTTAAGTTGTGTTGTGAACAAGAAACCTGGACTGCTATGAACTGGGCAACAAATACAGGACTGATTTTTAGCAACAAATCCAGGTTCTGTTTGGGATCCGACAACAATCAGATTATGGAGTGTGGAAGCCTTGTGATGAGCGTATAATCCTGCATTTGTTGTGGACCAACACACTGCCCCAAATGGTGTGCTGATCTGGGGAGCCATTACATTTGACAGTCAGTCATCCCTAGAAGTGAAACGAGGGATGCTAACAGCTTAGCAATATGTGCAGGACATTCTGTGGCCACATGTTGCCTCTCAACGTAACTGCATGCCGAGTTTTGCAGCAATCCGATATTTCTATCTCGGCACTTTTTTTTTTTTTTTTTTTTGTCAGTGAGTGTATATAGAGTATCCTGGAACACAACAAAACTATAAAATTGAATTGGATTTATGACAACATAACTGGATGTAGCATGCAAAAATACATATGGAATATTTATTTCTATTTATTTGTTTGTAAGTGCATGGGACAAAATCTTAACCAGTGTCATTGGGCATTGCTGTCTTAAACCTACATGCCCAAAGGTTTGTGGACACCCAAACCTTGCATTCACAAACATGATTTTTAGTATGAAGTTTGTACTGCTTTGCTGATATAATAACCGTCACTCCATTTAGACCGCTTTCCTCTAGACTTGAACTGAAACATGACTATGAGGCACTCATATTGGACAGCAAGTGCTTGACTCACTGTTGCCATTCCAGTTTATCTCAAAGGATTCTGATAGGGTTCTGTTAACAAAAGTCAGGCCTAGACAAGTTCCCCATCAAATTCAGCAAGCTACTTCTTTGTTTAGGAGGGCTGGACAGACAGTTGATGAACTGATTGGCAACTGATTTGTTTGGGAAATTCATGAAGATCTCATATCAAGAGTCACTAAGGTCACTAGTTAGAAGGGGTCTCCACAAACCTTTGCCCATGCAATGTGCAATCATCATGCTTATAATAAAGCTCTTCAATGTGATTACCTGAGCCTGGCTTAGAAGAGCAGTGATGTACAATACAGTTAATTGATATGCGTATATTGCAACGTTCAACTGTAATATTAAGGTGTTAAATGCATATTGTGAGAGCAGCTGAATATCATACTTTACAGCCCAAGTGCAAGCACTGATCTATTTTGGTTTGCACCTTTCTGAGCTGGTGGAACATGGTGTATTTGAACAGATTGGATGTCTCAGTGGGAGGAAGCTCATGTCGTGTTGCAGGATACAATTTTTCACTGTGTCTGTTTGTTTTGGACTCCCTCCTCTCGTCAGTTTCTTGTCTGCATCTCACTGAAGGATACTGTTCAAGAACTCTAGAGTGTTGTGCAAAATATACATTTTTGGGACTCTGTTTTGCTTTTGGTAAAAAGTAGCTAATTAAATCCATGTTTGTAGACATGTTAACTCATAAATAAGCAGATCAGCTCACCAGGGGCCGTATTCATGAAGATTCTAAGAATACCCTTAGAGAGCTCCTAACTTGGCTTTAAAACTCCTAGGTAGGAGTTTTAGCTTAAGAGTGATTCAGACACGATCTGAGACCCACACTGAGCAAGGAAAGCAAAAAAATGTTTATCTCAGCTAGGAAGTAGGGTTGACCCGGTTGCTAGGTACAACACGTTCTTTTGAAGATTGTGATTGGTTTTCACCCCATTACTCTCTCTCACTCTGTCTTCCTCTCACACACACAAACACACTCTTAATTAGGGAAATACTGTATAGCCATGGGGTACTCAATGTGTGTTTTACACATCCACTTACCAATTTTCCACCGGACTGAAGGTCCGTAGAAGACAACAGAGCGAACCATACACACAGCCCCATGCCACTCTAACTGAAGCCTCCGTTGCTTGTTTTTGCTGTGTCCTTGTTTTAGCCATTATTCTGTTTGTGGATTGATATGATGATTTAAGCTGGTTAATTTTTGTGGTTCTTACCCCCATGTTCTGTTGGTGGTTTTGTTCAAAATGTGCATGTTTTGTCTCATAGTGGCGACGTATGTTACTACTCTTCACGATGGCCACTGTTTCATTCCAAATTATGCACATTGGCTTCGTGTTTCTCTCAGACAGAATGAAGGCATATTTTTCAGTCCACTCCTATTTAATTGAATGGTTTTCATTGTCGACTTTTCTTTTCTTTGTACTGAGCATTTCTGAACACGCCATTTTAGATTCTGAATTGTAGCGTACTGTTGCCAATTAGCAAAACGTTATTGACTCCGCAGTCTCACTGTTGTCATAGAAATTCTGTACGTCTCCATGCTTGGACCGCAGGAAATGAAAACAAATCGGATAACAAGAAAAAAGTTTTTTGTCTGTTTGTTTCTCTCTGAGAATTTGTATTCGGTCCACGATAAAATTAATTTAGGTCCGCACACGGACACACGGAGTCCACCCATTGAGTACCCCTGGTACGGCCTACTATATGCCTTTTAAATAACAGGCAAAGACAATTTCTCCATATTTTACACACATGCATGTTTACTTGCTTTATTTTATTAAGTGTATTTACAATGTTGTTCATTTTTGTATTCCATTTATTCTATTGGATAGCCTATGAACTGGAGAAAATGTGGCTCCACTTTTTCATTGCTGTCTTGTCTAACCTATTTAACTGGTGGAGTAGGTTCATATGTAGCTTTATTTTAGAGTGTTACACCATTGTTGCGCTGGGTAGGAGTTGTGAGCGCATCTCTAATAACATCAACCACAAACATTATTCCTGCATGGTCTAATTGGTAGCGTGTGATTAACTCACTGTTATTCATAGTTTGGAGAACATTTCTTCTGCCTCGTCATCTTTTCAGATTTTTCTCCTCTGCTTAAAAGAACTCCTTAGCCTCCGAAAAGTCCTCCTCCCTACTCCTAACAGTTAATCTTTAGGAGCTGTTTTCGGGGCTAAAATGCTTTATGAAAAACATTTTATCTTCACTAGGATCTACTTGTCACTTTAAGAGAAAAACGCCCACAATTCTAAGAATGTATTATACTTTTTTCACTAGGAGCTACTCTTAGCACTAAGAATCTTTATGACTACAGCCCCAGATGTACTATACAGGTAGTCCTCGGGTTACGACGGTCTCGTTACGACGTTTTGTGGTTAAGACGCATCTCCCATTTACTGTAAATAAAGTCATAATGCGAACTTCGTGTTTGGTGTGCGCGGCGGAAGAATACCGTATTTTCCGGGCTATAAAGCTCACCGGGTTATAAGGCGCGATATCAACGATCGGCTGCTAACGGATCTATTTTCATACATAAAGCGCACCGGGTTATAACGCGCATTAAATGAAACAAAACTCTTAAGTTCCCTCGGAAACTCAGTTTGGTCTTTACCTTGCGCAGGGTGTCTTCTTGCTTCCTCCACTTCCGTACCATTGATTCGTTAATGTTGAATTCTCTCGCAGCTGCTCTATGTCCATGTTGTACTGCGTGACTGATAGCGTTGAGTTTGAAATCCGCTTCGAAAATGAATGAATGAATGCACATACCCTAATGCTGAAGCACAGATCGTATTACTCCGCGATGCTGCGCACTATGGTTGTTAGGATAGGTGTTAGGATAGGATAAGTGCTTACAGTATGTTATTTACGTACAGTATGTACATATGTTCCGACTTGCACCGAAAATCGGTTTACGACGCCACCTAGGAACGGATCTGCGTTGTAAGTCGAGGACTACCTGTATATGTAAAATATTTCAGGATTCGTGTTCATAAACTTTTAACTCAATCTCTGATTAAATATTTACAAAGCATTTTATTTATTTTTGGCTATTTTAAGCAAATTAGCTAAATAGACTTTTGATGAAATTGTGACTAAAGACAATTTTTTTTGTGAGGACAAAAAACAATCCACCTGGAAATTTAGTTTTAGATATTAACTAACATTAATTAATGTGTTTTTTTGTGATGAATGTTATCTTCTTAAAACATTTCTCAATGGGACAAGTTCAAAACTTTAAAAAAATAGCAAAAGAACTGTAAAAAAAAAATTACAAGGTGAAACAATTAATGCCCAACCACTTTGTAAACTTTGAGTTTCAGTTGCCTAATCAGTGTTGTGTAGGTCAACAAGATAATCCTGTTGACTTTTTTTGTTCGCAATCGCCACTGACAATGAAATGAGAGACCAGTGGTGAGAGATTGTAATCAACTTTAACCATTAGCACTCATTTTCATAATACAGAAACACTCCCATGTAGTTAATTTGATCTGTTTTGGGAGGACACAGGGTTTAATCAGAGTCACCAGCACCTGTTCTTTTTCTACTCCTGCCTTAATTAGGCTAATGTTATTATCATGAGGAGTCAACGCAGGTTGCAATTACAACTGCAATTAATTAAGAATGAATATGCATTCTGCATGTTTAAAGAAGACTCTGTGTAATAGGTCTTTATTTATTTATTTATTAAACAGTAGGACATTAGTTGTCAAATTTTAGGTTTTGGTTAATTTGTTAATTTAGCTGCAGTTATTGGGCAAAAAATATTTTTCTCTTTCTTGTTTGATTGGATTCTCTTTATTTATTTTTTAAAACGTGTGTGAAGATCTGCAAGTGTTTTAGATCATATTTATGCAAAAACATAGGAAATAAAATATAGGAAATTGATTTAAAGTAAATTAGTAGACCTAAATTCTTCCATGCTGCCAGTAATGTGCTACTCCAGTCTGCCAGCTTCTGTACAGTTTCTGAGGGTCTATAGGTTCGACTCTTGTGTGAAGCTTGCAGTTTAATAGTCATGTAATTAATTAGCAAAATCTTATTATTAACTGGTCCCCTGACCAGGTTGTATCTCTGCTCATGCCTGGTGTTTTGTGTAGAGAGCAAAAAAAAGTGAATGCATTATAATCAATAGTTATTTTGAGTGAAAGGTAGAATAAGTATATATGAATAATAATCAGTAGGATCAGGTTATACACAGTGGTTAACAATGACACTGTACCAGAAAGTCATTACTGGATCCGTTGATTCCTTGTGATGAGTTGATGCTCTGTCCAGGGTGCATTTCTCACTTGGTCACTTGCTCCCAGTGTCCTCAGTCAGCTCCAGCCTATGCATCTACCAGAATAAAGCGGGTATTGAAGATATATGAGCAAATGTATGAACACCGATGGATGAGTAGATGAATGAATGGATGAATGTATCGAAGATGGAATAAGTACTTGGTAAAATGTATGTATTTATGAAATGAGGAAGAAACAATGGATGGCTAGATGGAAGTTTGAATGGATGGATAGAAGGGCTTTTTTTACTAAGGAGCAATTTCACATAAACACTTACACTAGAGGGCCAAAAAGTTTTACAATACATTTTTATAGACTTGCCCATATCAGTTTGTAATTTATTATGCTTTTATATTATTACTTCATAAAATGAGATACTTACAGGAGGTGTTTTGGTCAGTGGGAGATATTGCAGTGCTTTTCTGACCACGACTGATTAATGCCAGTCTCCAGTGAGGTAGTTGTAAGTGTGAGAATCGTCTGCTGGTTGTCATTAGTTAGTCTCATTTGCAGGGGAGATTTATTCAGCTTCATTGGGTAGAACTTTGCCGTCGGTCCATTAGACTCTGCTTTTTCTTTCCATTTTTAGCTTGAACATCTGGGGCCGTATTCATAAAGATTGTTAGTGCTAAGAGTAGTTCCTAGTGATGGAATTCTAAAAAATATCTTAGAATTGTGGGTGTTTCCCTCTTAAAGGTATGAGTAGATCCTAGTAAAGATAAAAGTTATTCATAAAGGATCCTAACCTGTAAAAGAGTGAAAAAAAGGTGAAAAACTGTTAGGAGTAGAGAGGAGGACTTTTAGGAGGGTTAGGAGTTCTCTTGAGCGGAGGAGAAAACGGAGGAAAGATGACGAGGAAGAAGAAGTGTTCTCCAAACACTGAATAACAGTGAGTTAATCAGTCTTTACCGATTAGATCATTCAGTATAATGTCCATGGTTGGCTTGGCTCAGATCTACTCAGCACAACAACGCCTGAAATGTTCATATGAACCAACCCCACCGCTTAAATAGGCATAGCAGCAATCAGAGTCATTGAAAAGATTGAAGCTGCATTTTCTCCAGTTCATAGGCTATTCAATAGATTATGTACGTTACAAAAAATTCCAGCACAATAAAAACACTGTCAATAAAATGAAGCAAATATAGATAGGGCTGTGTGTGTTTGGTTAGTGTAAAATACGCACAAATAGCCTATTTTTGTCATTTCATAGGCTTATGATAGGCTATACAGTATTTCCCTAATTGAGTCTTTGTATGTGTGAGAGACAGAGTGCGCGTGAATGACGGGGGTGAGAACCAATAACAGTCTTCAAAAGAATTCATCATACCTAGCTACCAGATCAACCCCGCCTCCTTGCTGAGATAAAAGGTTTTGTGTTTTCCTTGCTCAGAGTCGCTCTGAGATCACTTCAGAAGCACTCTTAAGCTAAAACTTTCTAAGAGTATTCTTAATATCTTTATGAATACAGCCCCTGTTGTTTACTCAGATATTCAGTACAAGTATTGTATATTTTAACATGGCAGTTGAGCTTAACACAGGCACTTGCATCTGGACCAGTCACTATACACTTGCGTCAATACGTCTGGACCAATGACTGTACTCTCGCTGTATCTGGACCCATCAGCGCATACTTACTTCACTCAGGGTTCTTGTGCACTGAGAAAAAACTATACATGTCTCTATACATGACGTTCCAAGAACTACAATCATCCCCTGTTCCTGTGGTGCGAACATGTGACAAAGGGCAAACAGTTCTAAAAACTTTGATAAAGTTTCTCCGGAGTGAATATGTCTTCAAGCACACAGCTCTGTGAACTCTGGTTGTAGTCCTTGTGCGTACAGTCCTCTTGGCATGCTGGAAAATGTGTCAGATTTGGGTTCTTTAATTGGCCTGCAAAAAGAATCGGTTTCATTTCAAATGCATGGACAGCCTCAAACAAGTAGCAAATCAATCTGTCTTTGCCCTGCAGTTTCAAATTGAGATCATTTAAGTATCCAGTTAGGTCTGTTAAAAAAGAGAGGTCAGCAATCCAGTCAGCACTTTCCATGACTGAAGTACCCTTTCCCTTCTGCTGCAAGAACAGCTTGATTCCATTTTGCAGCTCACAAAATCTTTGCAAAACATTGCCATGGTTCTGTGTGATAGATATAGTCCCCATAGACTAGACTAGAAGGTCTACCAGAAAAGACTGTGGGATTTAGCGATCTTGCATATAGACTCACTGACAAAAAAATTATAACGCATCCAGATAGAAATGTCAGATTGCTTCCTGTGTTTGCAGTGGTGTCATGAACAAGAACCCTCTACTGCTACGGACTGGACTCATGTCATCTTTATTGAAAAATCAAGGTTCTGTTTGGGTTCTTTGAGGTTTGAGTATGGAGGCCCCGTGCTGCGCACTTCAGTCCTGCCTTTGCTGTGGAGTGACACACTGCCCCATCTACTGGTGTGATGATCTGAGGAGCAATTGCATATGACAGTTGGTCAGCCCTAGTAGTGATAAGAGGGACACTAATAATTCAATGATATGTGCAGAACCTCCTGTGGCAACATGTCTTGCCTTTCATGACAGGACTTCCAGTTGGCATTTTTCATCAGGATAATGCTTGCCCACACACAGCAAGGGTTTCCCAGGAATGTCTCTGACAGATTGCAGCACTTCCGCCCCAGGTTTATTGCCAGTCATGCATTTATGCAGGATCTACAGGCCCACCTGCAACATCTGCAGGCAAAAGTGCCACAAGATACCATACAGAACCTTTTTGCCTCCATGCCCAACCATATCTCATCTTGTATCCAGGCTAGAGGCTGCCAAACAGGGTACTATAGCCCCCTTTCAGCTGTAGAGTTTTTTCCAATAAATGTATAAATGTGTGTGTGTGTGTGTGTGTGTGTGTGCGTGTATATATATATATATATATATATATATATATATATATATATATATATATACACAATTAAAAGTAGATAAAATAAGACCACTGTATCTGTAAATTGCAAATGATTTCCACACAGTGCGTCTTGGTGAATTACGCAGTAATAATGTTTTAGTTGTGCTGCAAGGTCTGGTACTAAGTACCCCTACAAGCATGGAGGGAGCACCATCGGTTGTTACAGCGGGTAGTTTGTTCCATGATAAATATGGGTTCTCCACTGCCTTTTTGAATACTTTGAAATTTCAAACCCAGTTTTATTGAGAACTATGCTATACCAGTATCGTCTGTGGTTTCATTCAAAGCAGTAAAAAAACACGTCAGGTCATTTATTTTGCTTTTTAATTGGCAGTATGAATTATTGGCTATATCAACCATACCATAGAATAGTTGTTCTTGAAGAATGTAAAGAAGAGGCAAGAAGATTTTGTGAAAAGTTTAGCAATCCTGTAGGAATGGTACATGCATCAGTCTATTCTCTAACATGTCCTGTTGACTCACCAGTTGTGTTCTGCTTTCTGTACTTGCCTTTAGATCTTTTGAGGCCTTTAGAGTTTTGAGTGGTTTTATTTATTTCTAATATCAAATTCCAAACGAACTTCATTGTTTGTTTCACAGAAAAGTATGTCCACCTTGGGATAAATGTCCTATGTTTGAGATTAACGGTTCTTGTTTACTCCTACTTGGTTTTGACAAACACAAGCAACCACTGAAGTTACTTGGACTAACCTATTTATAGCTGTTACTTTTTGGTTCTGTTGCCTCACTTTTTGGCAATAACCAAATACTCAAACGAAAGTACAAAATCCCAGGCTCATTAGGTGACAGTTTGTGAAGACTATGGGTAGGATAATGAGTCAGTAAACACTATGGCAATGTTCCACATTTTCATGAAGCTGTCCAATGCATTTGACATGCCAGCTGTATCTATTTAAAAATGTATCAGTACTTTGTTTAGCATGCTAGATAGAGACTCTTTCTTGGCTGTGTCTGGCCTGCAGGCCGTACTTCACCTGGTTTAAATAAATGTATGGATAGATGGTTGGATGGACGGAGGTATGTGTTTGAGTAAATGAACAAATCTGCATTGTGTTCCAGTCTCTGTGATGTGTGTGTATTTAGTTAATGATCTTTTGTATAATGGTGTTGTCTCTTGTCAGAATATTTGCAGTAGTTTTTATGTGCTTGCAACTTATACAATTTTAAAACCTAACTAAAGTGCCTAATTACAATGTCTAATTAAAGTTTAAGTGTGCATGGGCAAATATGTGTAATCTCGCCATTCATTTTAGAGCATTTAGCACCCTGCCTTATTCTGAGCCATTCTCCTTAGTAGATATATAATCATTCTCAAATTAAAAGCCTACAGCCCAAAAACATCATCTAAGTAATACCCTGTTTTAATTTTAATATTCAAGGTCCATATCTTAGGCCTCACTTAATTGCCCAATGAAAAGTTGGGTATGAAGATTGAAGACTGGTTAAAGTTAAGTCCACGATGCTTGAGTCTTCAAGAAGAGCATGACAAGAGCTTGACTCATGCCTTCATGAAGTGGGGCCTGGTCTATTTTTAGGTTTGTAGTCGAGCATGAATGTTTTGAATCTACTTCAGGCATCAACAGGGAGAAAATGAAGGGAACGCAGCAGTGGGGTAATGTGAGAACTTGTGTGGATTGAAAACCAGCCATGCTGCTGCATTTTGAATCAGTTGCAGGAGCTTGACTGTATGCATGGAAGACCTACCAGGACAGTATTGCAGATTTATTTATTGACTAGCACTTATTGTGTATTCTGGTTTAAGCCTTGCAGGTCTGATGGGTGACATTCTGAATCGCTCAATTTCAGAATCACATTTCTGAGTTGGGGTGTGCAATATGTATCGACATGTACAATATCTTAATTGCTGTTATAACAATGTGCAAGCTGACATTATCAATTATGTCATTCACTCCGCAAAAAACAATCAAAAACACACCTTAAGAGTTTGAATATTCAGTGCGTCATGTAGCCAGGTAGGACAGACTACAGCACCTGCACAGTGAGCTAGCATTATACCTAAAACTACATGACTGAAGTTAAAAATGAGCGAACACACTGTGCCAAAAAACAAAATACAGGCACCTCCAGTCTCACAGGCTTCATCAATGGAGGTGGTTTGGCTTTGAAAAGATTGATGTTGCTCAAAATACGTCAATCTGCAAACTATGTTGGATATCGGTGCCATAGGTTGACAGCTAACTTATTTCACCATCTGCAAACTAACCACTGTGCAGAATGTGAAGATTATGACAAACTTTGGGAGTCAGCTCACGACAAGCTTAAACCAGCCAAGGTACCAACACAAAAACACACTCAGCAAACCTTAGCGGAATCATTCTGCCAAAAAGTGCTTTAAAAACAAAAAAACAACAGATCGCAAGACGAAACAAATTTTGTCATGCATTATTGTACAATACATTGTAAAGGTCAAGTCAAATTTATTTATATAGCACTTTTTACAATCCAGCATTGTCTCAAAGCAGCTTTACAATTTTATGTTATCTTCTAAAATTGTAAAGCTGCTTTGAGATAATGCTATATTGTCAAAGACATCGTACCAATTCCAGAGGTTGAGAGAGAAGATTCAAACAACTATTGAATACTTTTGATATACCCAAGATGTAGACTGTCAAAGTATTGTCTAATTATTGTTGTTGATAAAATCCCAGAAAATATCAAGATATCATTATTTTTCAGTATCGCACACCCAAATTCTGAGGTGTAATTCTAGGATAAACATTATTATTTTATATACAATAATGTTATATAGTATAATATAATATATATGCATGTATTCATTCCTCTACAGTCACATGGCACAATCTCAATGCCAAATACGACATTTGAAATTGCCCATTCTACAGTGGGTATAAGTATTTAGTCAGCCACTGATTGTGCAAGTTCTCTTACTTAGAAAGATGAGAGAGGTCTGTACTTTTCATCATAGGTACACTTCAACTATGAGAGACAAAATGAGAAAAAAATATCCAGGAAATCACATTGTAGGATTTTTTAAAGAATTAAATTAGTAAATCATGGTGGAAAAATAGTATTTGGTCCCGAGGACCCGAGAGGGACTCAGATCCTGCAGTGCCAGGCGTGTCCCCCTGCTTAAAGCCAGTACATGTCCACCATGCCCGTCTGAAGTTTGCACAGAGAGCATATTGATGATCCAGAAGAGGATTGGGAGAATATCATGTGGTCAGATGAAACCAAAATAGAACTTTTTTGGTAAAAACTCAACTCGTTGTGTTTGGAGGAAGAAAGAAGGCTGAGTTGCAAGTCCCTAGAACACCATACATACATACATCATTCTTTGGAGCTGTTTTTCTGCAGAGGGGACAGGTACGACTGATCCGTGTTAAGGGAAGAAGAAGGACGGGGCCATGTATCGTGAGATTTTAAGCCAAAACCTCCTTCCATCAGTGAGAGCATTGAAGATGGAACATAGCTGGGTCTTCCAGCATGGCAATGATCCCAAACACACCGCTCGGGAGTGACTCCGTAAAAAGCATTTCAAGGTCTTGGAGTGGCCTAGCCAGTCTCCAGACCTCAACCCCATAGAAAATCTGTGGAGGGAGTTGAAAGTCCGTGTTGCCCCAAAACATCACTGCTCTAGAGGAGATCTCCATAGAGGAATGGGCCAAAATACCAGCTACAGTGTGTGCAGACCTGGTGAAGACTTACAGGAAACGTTTGACCTCTGTCATTGCCAACAAAGGTTATGTTACAAAGTATTGAGTTGAACTCTTGTTATTGACCAAATACATATTTTCCACCACAATTACAATAAGATTTTTAAAAAATCCTACAATGTGATTTCTTGGATTTTCTTTCCTCATTTAGTCTCTCATAGTTGAAGTGTACCTATGATGAAAATTACAGACCTCTCTCATCTTTCTAAGTAGGAGAACTTGCACAGTGGCTGACTAAATACTTTTTTGTGCCACTGTATTCATGCTGCTACTAAAACCTATGAATATAACAATATGCATGAAGCTCCAGTTGCACTACAGCTGTTTGCACCTGACTTAATTAATTGGTGGAATGAATGTAATTTGCATCGCTGTCATTGTGGAAGATAAAAGGGCGGTGAGGGACAGCAGTGCAGCAGGACTCACCCATGTTTTCTTTTTTCAGAGCTCTGTGTCGTCTCCAGGACTTGGCTAATGAGATTTGTAATAAGGTGCTGAACCGAAGTCCTCTACCTGTGTTGTATAGAAAAAAATAGTCATGAATTCCCTGGTTGTGTTACTCCATTCTGGTGCTTCGAAATGAGTTATGAGACATGCGGACAGACACACCAGTGAATGCTGTCATTGTGTCAGTGATCCAATCCCCTAGATTTTAGACTATGACTGCAGAAACTCTCTTCTGTTGTAAAGTGCTTCAGACAGTACACACTATCTGTCTCAAAGCAGCTTTACAGAAGTTGAGTCTAGACCCCAAATGAGCTGGCCAGAGTCAACTGAGGAAAGGTCAACAAAGACCATTAAGGAGGAAATCTGTTATGGTTCACTCACATGAACAGAGGTAGGACACTTGTAGACTGAAAGATTGTCATGGTAAACAAGAAAGACCTTCCCAAAACTGTTCAAATGACACCTCCAACTTTATAGATCTTGTCATCCTCTAAATACAGCTGTCAGTCAGACTGATACCTTAGAGGATGTGTTTCTACTGCCTCAAATTCCAGTGATACTCCACATGATATTCAGAATCAGAAGTGTTGCAGTCACAGATGGAAGATTTTTATGTTTGTTTTTATGTGATATGCACCTGGAAGTCCTATTATGTTGAGCTTACTGTATGTGGCCTACTCCTTGGAAGTTTCTATTTAGCAATAGCACTAGCAGGGCAGACATTTGATCTGATTTGTCAAAGACATTGCATTGGAAAACAGTAGCTATATTGCTTTACTTTTGGGAAATCTGATTTTTACCCAAACCGATCAAAAAGAGCAAAATGGTGTTCAGTAACAATGCACTTTTAGACAAGCACACAAGCCTATATTAGGTTTATAACTTACTTGGTATTGCAACATATGCAGGGTTGGAGTTGGGGCTAGAGAACCCCACTCCTACTACTAGGCCCCTGTCTAGACGTTGTCTAGTGTTAAATCTGTATGAAAAACAAACCCACATACAGCTTCGTGCATTAAGCACACAGCCAAAAACCCTGTATAACTTTGGCAGGCCATCGTATTTTCTTTTTATTCTTCTATCCTGAGAATGTTGGCAGAGGGAGGCACAAATAAGAAGATGACCTCAGCAGCTAAATGAGTGGAACATGACCAAGCAATGTAAAATAGGTGCTCTTACTTCCTCAACAGTCATATGCTGATTCTCTCTCTCTCTCTCTCTCTCTCTCTCTCTCTCTCTCCCTCTCTCTCCCTGTCACCCACCCACTCACACACAAACAATGATACAGCACTTGAACCTTTACCACGTAATAGGATCTCTCTCAGTGAGAAAGTGACCCAAGGCACAAAGGACAAAATAGGACTAAAAATGGATATTGCTGACTCTCCATATCACAATAATATATTTTGATTGGCCAAAATAACGTATATACACAAGTATGCGATGTTTAACGACCACATTGCACTCATTGAAAGGGATGTTGACCTAAATGGATGTTGACCGGGCATTACCGAAGACATATTCTGTTTTTGCCACCTGCATGCAAACGATACATAACTGCGCCAGAGATGCTGCTCAAAACACGAGTGGAATACCACCATCTACAGAACATCCGAAGCCTAAACCAGTGTTTCTCAATCCTGGTCCTGGTCCCCCACTGCTCTGTACTTTTTAGTGTTTTCCTTACTCCCAACACATCTGATTCAATTACTAAGTTCATTAACAAGCCCATTATTGAAAGTGAGTACAAAGTGGGTGTGTTTAAACAGGAAAAGCCCTAAAACGTGCAGAGCAGTGGGGCTCTAGGTCCAGGATTAAGAAACACTGGCCTAAACCCTTACACATATCAGTCCCTCCAGGAAATACAAAAGACTTTGGTTCCTCAGTTAGTGATGGACTATTATTATTATTATTATTATTATTATTATTATTATTATCTGCAGCTCTCCATGATGAACACTGTGCTCCCTGGAGAAGGGGACTGAAAACCCCACAACCCAGTGGAAAAAACATAAAAATAAACAAACAAAAAAATTAGGCACTCCAGTGGCTCAGTGATAAGAAAACAGCAGTTCTTGAGAGACTAATGGATGGATAATGGATAACTAATGGACTAATGCTGAATGGATCTTGCAACATGAAGGTCAGGTGGTGAGTTTATGGAACCCTCTGGATCAGTACCCTGTCCAGAAATCCCCACAACCCTGATTAGGATAAGTACATGAATTTGTAAAGCAGGGTGTTCTGCTATGTTGTTGTTGTTGTTGTTGTTGTTATTATTATTATTATTATTATTAATGTGTGTCTGAGGGAGGAGACACTTGTCAGAGGATTAACCACTGTCACTACATTAGTGACCCCTACTTAATCCCCTATTTAATCTCTTGCCAGTAAACAAATTATGGGAAAATAAAAACCGACTAAAACTGTATAGACTGTCCGTTGTAGATTCTGATGATTACTGTTATACCTTCCACCTAAAAAATCCACCTAAATTTCAAACATTCAACATTATACATAACAGTACATACATTTTATGTATTTATGAGTTTTCTTTTCAATATATCTCTACATTCCTAACCTTCGTGTGTCATCTGCTGACTTTTGAGATGTTTTTGCACAATTAACATTTTTACTTGTATTAAACTTTGAAAAGAAATTGTGTATGTTAATGGAATTACATGATAAAATATGTTGATATTATACAACACTATTCATGTTTTGTGCTTGTGCATGTCTGCCGGCCTTCAGCTATTGTCTGTGGCTTCTGCAGAACTCCCCCAAAACTCCCATTTAATAGCTTATTTTTGGAAGGGATAACTGTATATTGTCCAGCCTTACAGCTTATGCTTGTGTTCAGTTTGCAAGAATCCTAACTCTAAACTAAAATTATTAGTGTTTTGGTTTTGTTAATTTGATAGGGAAATACACTGTCTAGTTATTTGGCCATACTCACTGTTTATAAGAATCATGGAGTTGGTTTAATAAAGTTAAGTGAGTAAGCAATGCAAACTATACATCATCCAGCTTTATATATACACCAGGTCTAAATGCAATCCACAAATTACAAAAAATGAGATTGGACCATACAAAAAAATAAAGCCTAATTATTTGTTCGCTTGGCCTTTCTTACCTCTGGATCGCATTTGGCAGTGGATGTGTTGGTTGTAAATGAAAGTTAAATGATGTTGGGACAGGAGAACAGTAACATTTTTATACTCTGGAAATACAAGCCACATTTACTGGAGTATTTATTGGCCATTTGATATGTTTCTTGTATAATGGACTTGCAGTTTGTAAAAGCATATTTATGTTTATAACACTCATCACCCTGCTATTATAAAAACCCAAGCAAAGACCGGCATATGTTGTATGTTTCTGTTGATACAGATATGCAGGTCAGATAGCAAGACCATACATGTTCCATGTTGATCCAAGTTGGTCCGTGCTCTTCTTGCATAGCCTTGATGGTAAATCTGGTTGTCCAGCATTCTAATGTCCAATACATACCATATGCTGGTCACTGTTTTTTATGCCCAGTGGTTGCAATAACCATTTGTGAAGCCAAACATTTGATAACTGCTCTTGTCCACATGGCAAGGATAGTGTTTGTGTCTCTCATGTTGATTATAATGACACTAGCCATGTGTATTGTGTATGGAAGTATGGAGTTAATATGTTGTTCAGTTCAATTATGTTTCATAAGCTACAGTATTAAAAAGGCACTGACTCGACAATTGGAACCATGTGCTTTTCCTCACTCTTTCAGACTGAGGGTGGGTATTGGCATTGGCTATATTAGGAGAAAATTTAATCAAAGTAGACACGGAACAAATAGCAAGTATTATTTTGCAGTGAGATACAACAATTAATACAAAGAACATGTCAACAAATAAACTTATTCATGTGCAGTTAGTACACTTTTTTTACTGGGGTTTACAAGATTTTGAGTCACAGAATGAGCAACTAACACTAGTACTGTGCAAAAGCCACGATTAGATTTGTTGTTTTAGACAAGGTAAAATCACTATACATAACAAATTGCTGATGGTTGGATCTAGACTTGGATTCGTCACTCCATAATACTCTTTTCCACTGATCTTCATTCCAATCTTTTTGAGCTTTAGCATATCTTAGCCTTTTCATCCTGTTCCCCTTCCAAAAAAGTGGTTTCCTTGCTTCTCCACTTCTGAAAGGACCATTCCTGATCAAGCTTTTTTGGACTGTAGAAGGGTCAACTTGGCATCCTGATGAATCTGCCAGATGTTGCTATTGCACAAGTATAGCGGTTAGCGGTTAAGATACTGGACTATGGACCAAAAGGTCCAGGGTTCAAATCCCACTCTGCCAAGCTGCCGCTGTTGGGTCCTTGAGCAAGGCCCTTAATTGCTTGGATTGTAAGACTGTATCAACTGTAAGTCGCTCTGGATAAGGGCGTCTGCTAAATGCTGTAAATGTAAATGTAAGGAAGTGGGGGTGTAATTGTAAATACTTGCAACTGTAGCCTATAGAAGCAGTTTCTTTTCTGTTTTTATACTACATACAAATTTTCTGCACTTTTCTGGTTGTATTCTAATAAATATACTGAGAAATTCTTATATATGGTCATTATAACATTGCTAAAACAATGGTATAGCTAATCTAATGTTGGAACTGGACTTTTTGGAGTGTCTTTGGGTTGTGAAAGTGCGATATAAATGTGAGTTATTATTATTTTTTGCACAGTAATGTATGTAACTTGGGAGGCATGGTCTTGCAATGGTTAGCACTATTGCTAACCATTGCTTCGAGGTCATGGTTCTGTCTCGACCTGCATGTCTTCCCTGTGTTCACATGGGTTTACTTAAGGTCCAGTTTCCTCCTACATTCCAAAGTCATGTGTGTCAGGTTAATTGGTGTTTTCAAAGTGTCCCTAGCATGTGAGGGTATGTGCCCCACGATGGATTGGCACATGTTCTAGAGTTGATCCTGCCTTGCACCCTGTGATGCTGGCTAGGCACCGGCTTTACCGCGCCCCTGACCAGGATTAAGCAAATAAGATAAGGAATGAATGAATGTAACTTGCTGCTTAGAAAATATAACACATTCTTTGTATAAACAAGCAGCTCTTTCAGTGTCGCTCTACTTTTTTCTTATTAATACTTACTTCTAGCTAAATGAATTTATACAGTCAGTTTAAGAATTATTGGAATTCTTGGAAAAGATGGGGACTGGAGAATACAGAGCAAAAAAATCTGAGAGACTTCTCAGAACAGGCTCGCTCCAGATCCTATAGGGTCCTTGTCAACTCTCCTCGTCAGCTCGTCCTTGTTTTTTCCAAGTCATGTCGACTTGGATTTGTAAAAACTTGGCTCTGTGCTCATTAAACCATTTTGTGTGTATTTGATTGCATGTTTTGGATCATTGTCCTGCTGGAACACTTAACTATGAGTCAGTTGTTGCTTCTTGGCAGAGGCAGAATGATTGTCATAAAACATTTCCTAGTATTTCATGGAGTCCATGATACAAAGTTTCACAGCAAGATTTCCAGGGCCTGTGGAGTTACAATAGCTGCACAGCACATATTATGCACCATACTTAATAATGTGGTATTACCAGACAGGTAAATTACAACTCTGGTTGTTATAACCTTCTAAATTATTGTCCTAACAGTAGATATGTGCATTTCAGCCAAGTTGTTATTAATTATAGCTTTTTCCTGGTTATAGCTTTTTTTGACATGGTTTTGTCTCCTTTTATTAGAGTATTCTTTAATTGTTCCCATGTTGATAAATGACTAACAAGGAATCTATGACTTTCAATAATTGTGATATAACAATTGACAACAAAAGTTTTTTTTAATACTTCAAACAGATAAATGTCAGAGTTTTAAGTGTGAGAATACATTGATTAACCACAAACTCATTTTTTCATTATTTTTTCCCTCATCTTTACCAAGGGTGACTTTTTGTTTTTTCATACGTACTTGCCCTACTGAACTGATGTAGAAAGCCATAGCGAACCTAGAGCAGAGAGAGCAAGCTACCTCCTCCTCATGCTTGACCTTTTAAGTGGTATGAAATTGAGGTCATCTACTGTGGCAGTCCAATTATGGTCAGCCCTTAGTTAAATTAGCCACAAAGGTCTTCCAATAGATTGAAGAGAATGGATCACTGACAATAGAATTTTTAGGTACTAATACTGATATAGAAAGCAGTGCGATTGACAGCAGAAACATATGACAGCTACATTAAGTATATCTAAACATTAAACTTGTCTGTAATGTAGTTAATTCATTGTTTTTAATTAGCATTGTTTTGCAAAGTTAGATCATTGCCATTCGCACATTTTGATTGAAAAGTAAGTGCTGCATTCTGGATGTTTTTGGCAATTCATTTCAATTGGCTCAATTTACCAGTAAGTGTGAGGTTATGCAACTCCTAAGTGACTTGGACATAGTTAGCAATTTTGTAATTCAAGGATCTGTAGTAAAAGCTCAACACTTTTATGGTACTGACACCATTAGAAAACATGAAGCAAAAGTATTTCATATTAAATAATAGGGGAAGTTTTTTTCTCAACACAGTCGATGCTGTATTCCACTACTTTTTCTGTCTTGGTCTGCCCTCTTCTCTCAAGTTGGCAGGGGACACCTTTGTATGAAATTGCTAAAATTGCTAGGTTCTTGGCAATCTGGTGCATATAAATGCCTTCAGTAGATGACTGTGTATTTTGAAAAACCTGTTTTGTTTGGCCACTTTGAACCTAGAATTTTAGGATTGCTAATACATTGCAGAACATTGCAGCAAAAACAATATACATTATTGAATAAATAAGGCATTACAGTTGTTTACGAAGGTTTCTCTAATAAGCAATTTCCATTTATTGTCCAATAGAGCACTGAAGTAATGTGACTTTCCAGACATATGTGAATAATAAATTGTGTACCAGTCATTTAAAACAATAGTCTTCTGTAATATTACTAGTGTATTAAGTACATCTTTTTTATCAAGTAATGTTAATAAACAGTATTAATTACACTCAATGACCAAGAAAAATAACTGGCCAGGAAGGAGTTGTTGGAATCGAATGAAACTTTATATGTGTGAATGTAATGATGATATATGTAAGTGATTACGATATTAGAGTGAAAGGAAAAGTTTGTTGTGGGAAACCATGCAACTGAAAGAAGGCTCTAATACCCAGTTAGGCTGCCTCTAGCCTGGATACAAGATGAGATACAGCTGGCTTCTTCCCACAGTCCAAAGACATGTTTTAGGTTAATTGTTTACACTAAATTGGCATTGACTTGAGTGTGTGTGTGTGTGTGTGTGTGTGTGTGTGTGTGTGTGTGTGTGTGTGTGTGTGTGTGTGTGTGTGTGTGATACTAGTCTTGATGTAACCTTGTGTGCAATGATGCACCTCCTCTCAAAGTCTGTCAACTGGGCAAACCGTCTCCAAGTGCGTCATAGAGGCATGTTAACGATCTCTCACCAGGAGATAGCCTACCCAAAAATGTTCCTGTTTCCCCTCCAGTATCTTCTAAACTTGTATTGTTTTTTAGGTCACAATGTATTTCCAGTAATTACTGTTAGGAGAATGCATTTGTTTTCTGCTGTATCTCACCTTTGCTTTTTATGCTAAGCTGTTGTTACTTAACAATGCTATTATGCTTCACTTGATTTTATTTTATGGGAGTGAGAATAATGAATGGTTGGCATTATCAGTCTGGTGTCTACAAGCTGAAAGGTCAGGCTGACTGTAATTACCACATAGTAGTGCTAACACGTCTCCCTTATAGTTCTTTCTATTTTTGCTTATTCCAAATATTTAATCATACATTCATTAATTTTCATACAGCTTAATCCACTTTAGTGTCATGGGGAGCAAGGGTCTAGGTGCCAGTTCATTGCAGAGCACATGCCCACACTCAAATACACTAACTCACTCACACTTGGACACTTTAGAAAACCCAGCTAACCTAGCACACATCTTTTGGAACGTGGGAGGAAACCACTGTACCCAGAGGAAACCCATGCACACACAGGTAGAACATGCCAACTTCATACATATGGAGTTGGGCCAAGAATTGAACAAGTGATTTCTGCAGCTGTGAGGCGATGGAGCTAGCCACTACCAGGCCGCTCCTATTAATCCATATTATAAGCACTAAATCTAGGAGCAGCTTGTTTAACAGCGCTGCTTTATTGCTACAGTTTCTTATTGGATTCTTGATGAGGGGCAATGACACGACTGACACCACGTTATGATAAACAGTATGGCTTGTCGAGGGCATCCAATGTCTGGAACATACCCAAAAGCATATAGAGAAGCCGATTTCACACTGCTCTGTGTTGTGTACTGGTACCGCTCCAGTGTACTGCATGTTTTACACTATATTATTTTGGTTAGTATGGGAGTTTTAGGTTAAGCTGATTTTCAGCTCTAAAGAGGATGTCACATGGACTTCTGGTATTAAAATCTTTGTCTGGGCAGTCTTTGTCTCTCTCTCTCTCTGTATATGTATATATATGTATATATATATATATATATATATATATATATATATATATATATATATATACACAGTGGTGCTTAAAAGTTTGTGAACCCTTAAGAATGTTCTATATTTTTGCATAAATATCACCTATAACATCATCAGATTTTCACACAAGTCCTAAAAGTAGATAAAGAGAACCCAGTTAAACAAATGAGACAAAAATATTATACTTGGTAATTTATTCATTGAAGAGAATCATCCAATATTACATATTAGTGACAGGCAAAAGTATGTGAACCATTGCTTTTAGTATCTGGTGTGACCCCCCCATGCAGCAATAACTGCAACTAAACGTTTCCTGTAACTGTTGATCAGTCCTGCACACCGGCTTGGAGTAATTTTAGCCCATTCCTCCGTACAGAACAGCTTCAGCTCTGGGATGTTGGTGGGTTTCCTCACATTAGCTGCTCGCTTCAGGTCCTTCCACAAAAATTTCGATTGGATTAAGGTCAGGAATTTGACTTGGCCATTCCAAAACATGGACTTTATTCTTCTTTAACCATTTTTTAGTAGAACGACTTGTGTGCTTAGAGTCGTTGTCTTGCTGCATGACCCACCTTCTCTTGAGATTCAGTTCATGGACAGATGTCCTGATATTTTCCTTTAGAATTATCTGATATCATTGAGAATTCATTATTCCATCAGTGATGGCAAGCCGTCCTGGCCCAGATGCAGCAAAACAGGCCCAAACCATGATACTACCCCCACCATGTTTCACAGATGGGATAAGGTTCTTATGCTGGAATGCAGTGTTTTCCTTTCTCCAAACATAACGCTTTTCTTTTAAAACAAAAAGTTCTATTTTGGTCTCATCCATCCACAAAATATTCTTCCAGTAGCCTTCTGGCTTGTCCACATGATCTTTAGCAAACTGCAGACGAGCAGCAATGTTCTTTTTGGAGAGCAGTGGCTTTCTCTTTGCACCCCTGCCATGCACACCATTGTTGTTCAGTGTTCTTCTGATGGTGGACTCATGGACATTAACATTGGCCAATGTGAGAGAGGCCTTCAGTTGCTTAGAAGTTTCCAACAATGGTCTTGAATTTCCTTCATTTGTACACAATCTGTCTGACTGTGGATTGGTGGAGTCCAAACCCTTTAGAGATGGTTTTGTAAAATTTTCCAGCCTGATGAGCATCAACAACTCTTTTTCTGAGGTTCTCAGAAAGCTCCTTTGTTCATGCCATGATACACTTCCACAAACATGTGTTGGGAAGAGCAGACTTTGATAGATCCCTGTTCTTTAAATAAAACAGGGTGCCCACTCACACCTGATTGTCATCCCATTGATTGAAAACACCTGACTGTAATTTCACCTTTAAATTAACTTCTAATCCTAGAGGTTCACATACTTTTGCTACTCACTAATATGTAATATTGGATGATTTTCCTCAATAAATAAATAAATAAATAAACGACTAAAATGAGAGTACAAATGCTATCGGGCACACATACACATATAAACCATTGTGTGCGTTTAATAATATATTATAATTATAGGCAATCCTAAATTTCTTAAGCAGTTATCTATGTCTTTCTATCTCATGGGGGTTGGCTGTAAAGTTTCACAGAGGCCAAATTTCTTTAATCATTCATCATCATAGAAAACAAAAATGAAAGGAGTTAAAAGATAAATTAAAAGATGAGTTAGAAATTATATTATAAAAATATTGTTCATTGAGGAACATGATCCAATATTCCATATCAGTGAGTGGCAAAAGTATGTGGACCTTTGCTTTCAGTATCTTGTGTAGCAATAATTGCAACTGCACATTTCCAGTTGATCAGTCCTGCACATATTCTAAAAGGAATTTTAGCCCATCCCTCTGTTACAGAACAGCTTCAACTGCTGGGTATTGGTGGGGTTCCTCTGCTCACTTCAAATCGTTCCATAGCTTTTCTGTTGGAATAAGGTCAGGTCTTTCGAGGTCTTCCAAGCTTGATTCTCCAAGTGATTCATTTCCATGCATCTACAGCTACTTGCAGTCAGTGTTTTAATTCATCTCAAAGGTGATGCATGGCATTCATATAAAGGCTCTGTGTAGGGTAATCATCATATCAAACATTCATATTATTCCACACAAAACAGGACATTCGCCAAAATGATCAAAAATGTCATTTTAGCTGTAATGTTATAATTTACCTTTACTGGAATGAAACTATCGAAACTGTTCAGGCATTATTATTCCTCTATCACCATTCCCTATATATATATATATATATATATATATATATATATATATATGGGAGATTCCTGGTGAAGAGTGATTCATCACTTCGAAGAATGTGTTTTTGCACTTGAATTTGCATATAGTAAAGCTTGTAATTAGCTCCTTGGATATGGAAATCCAGTCCAGTCCAAGGTACACTCATTGCCAAAAAAAATTAAGAACCCAGATAGAAATGTCAGACTGCTGCAAATCATGGCATGCATTGTGTCTCAGGCAGATATGTAAATGATTACAAGTTTTGTCTGATTAGACACTGGGTCTATGACACCTTTGCCCACAGCTGAGCCTGTAGATCCTCCACGATCATAGGTTCCCGAAGCTGGTGTTTCAGCTGGTGTTCCAGCATAAATGCTTGATTGGCCATAAGTCTAGCGACCAGGCAGGCCAAGGAAGTATTGCAATCTGGCTGAGACATTCCTGGGAAACCCTTGCTGAGTGTGGGCGAGTGTTATCCTGCTGAAAAATGCCAGTTGGAAGCCCTGCTATGAGAGGCAAGACATGTGGCCACATAATGTCCTGCACATATCGCTGAGTTCCTAGTGTTCCTCGTTTCACTTCTAGGGGTGACCAACTGTCATATGCGATGACTACCCAGATGATCACACAAGCAGTGTGTCGCTCTGGATTGAAGACGGAATAAAAGTGCTGACCATGAGGCCTTCACACTCAAACCCAATTGTCATCGGCTCCTAAACAGAACCTGGATTTGTTACTAAAGACAATACAGTCCCAGTCTATAGCAATACAGGTTTATTATACAACTGCAAATGATGGCTGTCAATGGCAGTACAAGTAATGGACACTGTGACAACAAATTTCCTTCTGTTAAGCTTCTGGAAATGTTCCCGGCAGAGACAGGGGTGTGTAGTGAAGGTGCCACTTGTGTCTGGATGGTGGACAATGAAACTGTGGGAGCTGCTCATGCTTGTCGGTGGATCAAACGATCTTCTCTACTAGTGGTCTGTCTGGGCCATCTGGTGCCTGTTCGACATGTGTTCCCTCACTGAAACACTGCTTCCAACACCTCCTGACAGCTAGATCAGAACGGCCTAAATGGTGGCCATCCTGTTTCTCCCACTCCATTGATGCTCCCCTCTCAAAGTCTGTCAACTGAAAAAAAAAGTCTTAGTGTGTCGTAGAGGCATGTCTAGCAGACAATTATCCCTCAACAATAGGTAGACTACCCAAAGGTAGCTTCAGAGAGCTGTTTTATAGACAACGATGGGAAGCACTTTTACTCCCTCTTGTGGCAAGACCCAGTGTCTAATCAGACCACATCTGTAATCATTTGCATTTCTGCCTGAAACATAACTGTATCTTGCAGCAATCCAACATTTATATCTGGGTGCTTTATTTTTTATTTTTGCCAACAAGTGTATATTCCTGATGTTGCCTTTCAGGTGCAGTTTAGAAAACTGTATTGAGCATTGTAACTGATGACAGGTGAGTTTGTGTGCTTCAGCTGTATTCAATCCTGTAAGCTTCCGTGTGGCTTACTGCTTCATGACTAGGCTGTTGTTGTTCTTTTTGACTTCACAGTAACAGGACTTATGTTGGCTCTGGAGAAATTTGATGTGACTGACTTCTTGCCTCCTAAGACAATTTCACTGTAAACATCAATGCACTCTTCACTGTGCTCCCAGTTTACTTTCCAAATCCTGAGTCTCTCAACATTTCCTACTGAATTAATAAGTTCTACACAAACAGAGGTGGGCCGCAGGAGATAGCAAACATGCATGGAGGCACATTCTATCCCCATATCCATCCACCACCTTTGATGGGCCTTGATCAGCCAGCAGGAATCGGTCTCCTCACCCAGCCTTCCCTCCCTCATTTCTGTGGTGGTTAGCTAGCGATGCCTGTGACTTCTTATATAGTCTAACTCAGCAGAAGGTTGCAGGGAACAACTTTGGTTACTGTGAGGATTTTAGCAGTGGATCAGTACCAGTCAATAATTAAATCTAAATAATGGTATTGTGTCAAATAAGGGACTGAGGGATTCCTAGATAGCATAGAGATGGCCAAAGATCTCAATCAAATAATTACCACTATAGTTTGGAATTTCTGCATGCCTTTAAGAGATATACTATATAGACAAAAGTTTGTGGACACCCAAAAAATTACAAGCAGAAAGATTGGTATTAGTTAGAGCCCAAATTATACAGGATTTTTATGACTGATTTCAATATTTGAGGATTTAGAAATCTAATAATGACATTTTGGCCGATATTCTACTTGTAGACCAAAGAGGAGTGCTGACTGTCACTGCATTTTCCCCTCAGTCACCTAACCTAAACTCCATTGTGCATTTATGGGGGCAATTAAAGACAGATAAAGTCAAGCATTCAGTAGCATTGCATTGGATATTCTTAAAAATAATGATAATAATAATTGTTATTATTAAATAAATAAAACACATAAACATTTCCCTTACCATTTATGTGTAGTCCTCACTAAAATAGCATGATATAGTGATGTTTAAAAATAAATTTACTTATTTTCATAAATACTTTAATGTGAAATACTTTGAGCAAGTGTACAGGGCTGGACCAGAATGATAATGAACTGATTTTTTGGGGAGATGGAAAAAGTATGAAAGTGTAAAACCAGGCCTCTGAGGTGTCCAGTACAAACCATTGTAATGCCACAGTTTGTCTATAGAGATCCAATGCCTGCATGTTTCATATAATAATAATAATAATAATAATAATAATAATAATGGCAATTAGTGCTAAAATCAGGGGTCACTAATTAAAGGGGTGACAATCTATTATAGTTTTGTCCCCCAAGATACAGTACAGCAACTCCATATCAGGAAGCACATTAGTATGCTTACTTATTGATGAAACCTTGTTTATTGGTACAAGACCTTATACTGTAATTTAAAGTCACCTCCTGTGACCTTTCCTGCAGTTGCTGGGCATCATCTGACATTTCAGTAATGCTCAGTGACCATTAGACAGTGGTGAGACTTGAGCTTTCACACCCTAATATATCACGCTCATACCTCCTTCAGCATTTTGCCCAGAGCATGAAGGCTGAAAAGGCTGATTTATGGGCTCTCTTTATGCAGTAAATCTCTTATATGGAATCCCCATTCACCGATGGCTGAGAGTGTGTTAATCAGGTGCTGATGAGACACTGCCTTCACCCCTCCTGCAGTGCTGCCCCTACCTGCACATCATGGATCAAAAAGAGGTCACCCACCTTATTGCTATGCATGAGCATTCTTCCCTGTTTCTTACAGCCATTGCAGTTCACTGACAACCTACTTGAAACACATTGCACTGTCTGAAGTTCAGCAATTGACTTCTGATGTGTTTGTATGTTTATAAAAGATCTGCATGGACATATCACAATTTGTAGAATTTTATAGAGTACACAGCACCAACAGTGGGCCAAAAGTCTAAGAGCACTAGTGATAATTATTGTTTGGATTTTTGTGGAGAGAGATTCATACTGCAGAAGGACTATGACCAAAAACACACCTCAAAGCACATGTAACAACTACTTGAAGAACAAAGAAAATCAAGGACTGTCATTGACTTTTTTCCACAGACACCTGACCTAAAGCAGGAAACAAAGCATTCAGTTATTAGGCACTGTTCAGTAGCCTTTTTAAACAAGTACATGACTGTGTTTCATGCATATATGAATTGAAAGTAATACAGAGAATAACTGGAAGTACTAGAAATCCCTGAACATGTCTTTTTTAAATTATTTGTGTACAGAGTTTTTGAGAATGAGCAAATTTACAGATGCACATCAAGCCATAACACACAACCCACAACAATGGTAAATATTTCATTTTTGAAAGAGAGTTTTAAAACAAACAATGGAAGGGAGGAAAAAGCCACTGGTTTTAGGAACTATCTCTATACAGTGGGATACAAAGGGGTGGCTGGACAAAGCTAGACGATGTTCTACAATGGGTTTCCCAATTCTTATGGATTTGTTTTTTTATCAAAGCCACAAAGGGAGTGCCTATTTTTTCAGCTTCATAAAGAATCATATCCTTTAACCAGAGCCTAAGGGAGAAAAGAAAAGAAAATCACTGCATTCCAACATAAGAATCTTATTCAATGTATGATACATGCTGGTGGTAGTATCATGGTTTGGGTCTGTTTTTCTGCATCTGGGCCAGGACGGCTTACCATCATTGATGGAACAATGAATTCTGAATTACATCAGCAAATTATACAGGAAAATGTCAGGACATCTGTCTGTAAACTGTATCACATGAGAATGTGGGTCATGCAGCATGGCAGTGACCCAAAGAACACCTGTCATTCTTCCAAAAATGGTTAAAAAAGACCAAAGTTGATGTTTTGGAATGCCTAAATTAAATTCTTGAACTTAATCCAATATAAATGCTGTGCATGCAGTTTTTGTAATGAAACCTACCAACATCCCAATGTTGAAAATGGAATGGGTTAAGACTCGTCTATGCTAAGTTGCAGAACAGTTACTGGAAATGTTTTGTTACAGTTATTTCTACATCAGATACTGAAAGCAAAGGCTCTAGCCACTCACAGATATGTAATATTGGATCATTTTCCTCATTAAATAAATGACCAACTGTAATTTCTCGTCTCATTTGTTTAACTGGGTTCTCTTTATCTACTTTTAGGACTTGTGTGAAAATCTGATAATGGTTTAGGTCATATTCATGCAGAAATGTAGAAAATTCTAAAGGGTTCACAAACTTCCAAGCACTATTGTATCTCCGAGTTCACTTTTATGGAGATTTAATCCAGAGATCGTTTTTTATTTGTGAATTTTTGCACACTATATTTGTGAAAATTTACATAAACAGAACCAGGGGTACAGATCTGGACCAGAACAGTATAACAAGAGCTCATTAGCATATAATGACAGTCTGTGCTCCTGTCCATCCCTAACAATGCCTGCTACCTCTGTTACATTTGAGCGCCACTACCGGTGGTTTAATAGCTATGTCAAATAAAGGGGAAAGCGGACACCTCTGTTGTGTCCATCGTCCAGTGGGGAAATAATCGGAGAAGTTATTATGTGTGCGCATGCCGACTAATGGTGAGGAATATAGCAGTCTGATCCATGATCAGAAACGTTTGCCAAATCCAAACTTCCTCAGGGTATAAATCAGGTAGCTCCAATTCACTCTGTCAGATGCTTTTTCAGCATCCACTGAGATAACCATCTCTGGAACAACAGAGATGCAGGGAGAGTATGGTACAGGTGTGCACTCTTTAATGTCCACATTACTTTCTGTGAAACAGGATGTTGACTGAAATGGATGTTGACCAGCCATTATCATCATCACATAGTAGTTTAGATACTTTGCACATAGTGTTTTTATTTTAAATAATAATATTAATAAAACACAATATGAAAACATTAATACAGTACTGTTCATTTGTTCATTCATTCATTCTATTTATTTAGTCGTGTCCGACCCTTGGTGATGGTTTTTACGGAGTAGGTCATCAGGTCATTCTCCAGCCCATCATAGGGCACATACACTCACACACCCTTACACACATTCACACACTAAGGACACTTTAATAACACCAATTAACCTAACACGCATATTTTTGGAATGTGGGAGGAAACCAGAGTACTCAGAGGATATTGATCCAGAGTCGGGATCGGACTGTGGAGCTCGGAGTTGTGAAGCAGCAGTGCTAACCACTGCACCATCGTGCTGCCTACAGTACTGTACAATACAGTAATTCTGATTTTTATATTTTAATCTGATCTATAAATTTTAGAAAATTTGAAACCCTTACCAATAACGAAAATAAAAGGAACGTTACCATGTTGTTCATCCTTCGAGACTGCTATTCTCTTTTCTGTAAGCCAGGTTTGCAAGGGTTCATACTAATTTTCTGTCACTCAGATGTGAATTAGATCTATGTAAGGGAGATTTTTATTTCCTATTATAATGTTTTAGACCTTGAACATTAAAGAGAATTGGGGTTGATCAGATGCATTAACCAGCACATACTTGTATATCTAGGAGAAGTCTCGCATTATAAATAGAATCATCATCATTTACCTGATGTACCACTGCCACTCGATGCGACCGAGAATACTCCAGCCAACGTGTCACTCCATCTGTCGCCAGAGACCATGCCAATTTAGTGTAGTCAATTAACCTAACATACATGTCTTTGGACGGGGAGAACATGCAGACTCCACACAGAAAGGACCCAGGCCTCCCCACCCTGGGATTGAACCCAGGACCTTCTTGCTGTGAGGCGGCGATGCTACCCACCAAAATAGAATGATGTTGCCTTATTAAACCAGACTGATCATTAGAGATTATGGTTGTAGGAACAAGATCAAATTACAGCACTAGTAGCATCTTAGCTAATAACTTGACTTTTGTACAAACTTAGAGAGTCCATGCCAGCTCAAGTGCACAATGTTATTACAGCAGCAGGACAAAGGGGGGGCATGCCAAATACTAATAAGTTTATAAAAATATATTTTCCAGGAATTTATAGTTTCACTTAAGTTATTGGCGCTGATTATGTGATTTGTACTGAAAAACATTTTATTAAATTTTTTTATGCGAAGTTATGCATTGACCCCCACCGTATGGAACTTTTAAGGCATCAGTGTTTGTAGACATTTAGGAATGCTTATGTCAGTAAATGTCTGTGCATGATGTAGAAAGTTGATGTTATGTAAAGTTTATGTATTATGCAATTGATTGACTTGAATAGTGAGGGTGCTGTAATAACTGCCTTGCAGACAAATTTCAGTTTATGCATTCTATCCTGATCAATATTCAACAAACGTTTTGTTTTTTTTTTCCTTCCAAGAGTATTGCAATGAGCCCTTTCCAATTGAATGCATTGCATAAAGATTACAAACGATAAGCAATACATCTTTAAATTGCTTTTCCCTATAGAGTCATTTTAACCAAAGTGCAGTTTTACAAGATAAAATGTATTCTGGATTCTCATTCTGAATGTGATTTCACATTTCGATCATTAGAAAAGCCAGAAATACACTTGGAAGATTGTAAACACCTAACATTGCGCGTGATGGATTTCTTCTGTTGAGCACATTTCCATTAAGCCACAATGTCTTTCATGATGCATCTGACAGACAGTATACCAAAATGCCTGGGTTGCATATCTGGTGTGGCGGATCATTGTGTTGAGTCAACATGGAGGATCCGTATTTCGAATGTAGGCAGTGGCTCGGCTGTCCTTTAGTGCAACCTGATTGCATATGTAGGTTATCCTGTGTATCCAGAAATCTCCTGGGACTTATTTTATCTGGCCTAGCTGGGTTTTGAAGTAATTGTGGTTATTAGTTACCCGGGTCACGTTAGTAGTTGCAACAGAGGGCACAAAAAACGTAAAATATTTTGGAGATGTAAGCTGGCAGTCTCCACCTGCTCCTAGATAGCAAATAGCTATGGATGTCAGTCTGGTGCAGTGATGTATCAGGCAAGGCAGACCGTGAAACCCTGGGCGTCCGTCACTGAACTTGATTGATGGATGATGCTCAGCTGCATGACGGATGCCATCAAAGTCAAGCCTCTAGTGAAACAGCTCTGACCTCGATACTTCGCAATGCACATTTGGCCCATGCCAAGAATGACAAGCAAGGACCATTTCTCAGCAATGCACATTTGACCCATGCCAAGAATGACAAGCAAGAACCATTTCTCAGCCATTTCTTTTCAGAACTTCTTTAAACATAAATTAACATAAACATAAATTAAGGTCTTATGAGGTCAGATTGTTTCCATTGAGCCACGAGTGAAGTTTGCAATGTGAAGGTTACATTCTAAAATCTGAGCAGTTTGTTCTAAGGTACGAATTTGTTCATTATATCTCAATGCTAGCCATTTTTCCCTAATGTGTTTGAACCTAGTAGGAGCAACTTTATCTATAATTGAGCGAAACATTGTAATTGGTGGGCTGCATGTTTGAGCTGATAGGGTTCTGTAGGTGTTTTAAACATGACGTCTGGTAGGTCATTAATTAACAGCTGACGTAGCAGAATAATACTGCACTTGGTGTGTTAATTACAGATAGCTCATATACAAAACGATCAGAGTGATCAGAGATTGAATCATATTGGGGGGAAACAACGAGGTTATCTATATTGATATCAAATGTTAATATGAGATCTAAGATATGATTACAGCAATGGGTCGGTCCCATCACATTCTGAGTGATACCCATGGATTCTAAAATTGACCTGAATGCAGTTTTAAGTGGATCTTGCTCATTTTTAAAACAAATATTAAAATCACCTACAATTAAAGCCTTATGAGTTGACAGTACTCAGCAGGAAAGAAAATTAGCAATTTCCTGAAAAATTCTTAATAAGGACCCAGAGGGCAATAAATAGTGCTAAACTGAGAAAAAAAAAAAGATTTTGACTTATGTGACGATGGATCTGCTACATTGAGAATCAGTAGTTCAAATGAATTAGCCTTGTAATGAGATTTAGCAGTAATACTTAGCCTTTGTCAAAAATCCTCCCCCATTACGACGAGGGTTTTGAAGATAACTGTATTCAGGAGGGGAGGATTCATTTAAAGCTAAATATTCTTCCGGTCTAGTTTCAATAACACAAATTGTATGTAAACAATTATAAGCAATAATTTCATTTACAATAACTGCTTTAGATGTCTATTATTAAGTAATGCTAGTTTTAGTTTAAGATTTAACTTGTAATATCTGTGTTTACAGTAATGACATAATTATGAGTTTTGCTTTTACAAATGAGATGGGTAGCATACAGTCTCAGTAGCATGAGTTCTGGGTGATGGTGCATGGCTACTAGTAGACAGTTGCTTAAACCTGTTTGTCTGCTGCCTGGCTCTGGATAATCAGCCCTTGGCCAACTCTGCGATAAGACTGTGGGATATGTTACAGAAAATGAGAGCAGCCCTTCTTGAGTGGGGTGGACACTGTCCCATCCTAAAAGGCTAGGTTTACCCTCTAAAGTTGACCAATTGTCTGTGAAGCCCATATTGTTTTCAGAGCACTACTTGGCAGTCAGCAGTTCAGATACCATAACCTGCTGTAGGCTACTGAATCTGACGTTCCCTTAGCTACTTTACACACCTTTACAAAGTTAGCCTTAGTTACCTCTGACGGGCAAAGTGGTATATCACTAGCACTTACAGGAATGACGATTCTAGAAAATATATATCTGTCAAGCTCTCTAATATTCCCTATAATGTCTGGAACACTGGCTCCTGGGATGCAGTTAACTATAGCTGCTGGTGTCCCTAAAGAGGTAGGTAATTTCATGTGTCTTAGAATAGAGTCACCTGTAACCAGAGTAATTTGTACTTTGGCTCAGTGAGTGTTTCATCGAGGAGGGTAAACCTGTTTGACACATGAACACTTAAGTTGTGGAGGTCTTGTGGACTAGAATTAGCTTTACGACTACGTTGCCAAATCGTCACTCACTGAGCCTACTGTTGGGGTTCTGCAAGAGTAGGGGTATTACTACCTATGCATGTGGCATCCAGACTTACTGTGCTAAAAGTTCTATAGCTAGCCCTCTCTAATGTCTGAATGTGTGGCTCTAAAACTCCGTCAAACTAAAAACAGGCCTACACTCATCACAGATTGTTAACACTAATGACGGAGAATAGCCAAACATGCCACACTTGGGTTAAATGAAAGGTTAAATCACATTTCTTTCTCATTCTGATGCCCGGTTTCAACTTCAGCAGGACGTCTTGACCACATCTACACATGTGCATTGAGTTGCCTCCATGTGACTGGCCGATTACAGATTTGTCTTAACAAGCAGTTGTACAGGTATACATAATAAAGTGGATAGTGAGTGTTTGGCTTGCATATTACATGTTATAGTGTTTTTTTGCTAGAAAAATCGTGGTTTGTTTATGTATGTGAAAATCTCTACTCCGCATTATTCATAAACCAGTTCACGTTATATGAAAACTGCAGTTTAAAGTGGATTTCTTGCCATCAAGTGAGTAGAACTAGGACTTGCACTCTAGGGACTCGAGACTCAACTTGTACTCATTAGAGACTTGAGACTCAGACTCTATAGAGATTTGACGCTCGAAAAAGACTCACATGATCTCTGGGATTTCATACAAATGTCGATACATTTAGGAGAAATAAATATAATGAACTAGCATCTTCACTGTGCAATGTGTTGAATCTTATATTTAATTAATATATTGATACTCCTAAAGTTGTAAGTGTAAAAGTGTTCACATTTGTCTGCACATCTGCAGTGCCCTGTATTTTTCACTGCTATATAGAAATGACACAAATTACTCATATATTTAAATAAGCAAATTTTAATGCAATAATATTTTAATGTCATTAATTTCAGTTACTGCATGGTCCTGTGTAGGACTCATAATTATGAATTGTGTTCAAAATAGTCCCCTATTCACTATTCCCTTCATTGTACTTACTACTTTATAGAGCATGATTAGCCTATCAGGAAGAGAACTGGTGAGTGTGGTAAACAAATTCAGACACTTCATTACATGCTTTGCTCTGTGCAACAACAAATTCCAAACTCCACTAGAATTAACACTGTAACTCATACAAAACTTCTTCCTGAATAAAGCAAGCAGGTTTCAAAGTTAACTTTTTTCCCCCAACTTGCCCAGTAGTAGCGACCAAAAGGTTCACTGCCCTGAAAAAATCTTTGTATTTTAAAGTTTTAGTCACATATAAATAAGCACACATAAGCTAATATATATTTAATTAAGGTTATTTATTCTTAAAATGCGTGCACATTCTCACAATATTATCAAAAAGTTATTTTTGTTGTAAGATACCAAAAAAAACAGCATGGCAAACTTAATGATTGAAACAAAGTTCTTAAATAAAACTGCTCGAGCAGGATGGAGGCTTGGTGGGTAGCACCGCCGCCTCACACCAATGTATATATATTAAATTATTTAAAAATCCTATAATGTGATTTCCTGGATTTTTTTCTCATTTTGTCTCACACACACATTATATATATATATATATATATATATATAATATATATATATATATATTATATATATATATATATATATATATACGTATATATATATATATACGTATATATATATATATATATATATATATATATATACATATCTATATCTATATATGTGTGGTGTGTGTGTGTGTTGTGTGTGTTGTGTGTGGTGTGTGTAGCAAATGAGAAAAAAAATCCAGGAAATCACATTATAGGATTTTTAAATAATTTCATTGTAAATTATGGTGGAAAATAAGTATTTGTTGGTCAGTAACTAAAGTTCAACTCAATACTTTGTAACATAACCCTTGTTGGCAATGACAGAGGTCAAATGTTTCCTGTAAGCCTTCACCAGGTTTGCACACACTGTAGCTGGTATTTTGGCCCATTCCTCCATGCAGATCTCCTCTAGAGCAGTGATGATTTGGGGCTGTCGTTGGGCAACATGAACTTTCAGCTCCCTCCACAGATTTTCTATGGGGTTGAGGTCTGGAGACTGGCTAGGCCACTCCAGGACCTTGAAATGCTTTGAAATGCTCGGACATGTACTGGCTTAAGCAGGGGGACACGCCTGGCACTGCAGCATCTGAGTCCCTCTCGGCGTAGTGTGTTACTGATGGTAGCCTTTGTTATTTTGGTCCCAGCTCTCTGTAGGTCATTCATCAGGTCCCTCCGTGTAGTTCTGGGATTTTTGCTCACTGTTGTCATGATCATTTTGACCCCACGGGATGAGATCTTGCGTGGGGCACCAGATTGAGAGAGATTATCAATGGTCTTGTATGTCTTCCATTGCTCTCTCAGTTCATTTATTCACACCAACCTGCTTGCCTATTGTTGATTCACTCTTCCCAGCCTGGTGCAGGTCTACAATTTTCTTCCAGTTGTCCTTCAACAGCTCTTTGGTTTTGGCCATGGTTGAGTTTGGAGTCTGACTGTTTGATGCTGTGGACAGGTGTCTTTTATACAGATAACGAGGTCAAACAGGTGCCATTAATACAGGTAATGAGTGGAGGACAGAAGAGCTTCTTAAAGAAAAAGTTACAGGTCTGTGAGAGCCAGAAATCTTGCTTGTTTGTGGGTGACCAAATACTTATTTTCCACCATTATTTACAATTAAATTCTTTAAAAATCCTACAATGTGATTTCCTGGATTTATTTTCTCATTTTGTCTCTCATAGTTGAAGTGTACCTATGATGAAAATTACAGACCTCTCTCAACCTCCTAAGTAGGAGAACTTGTACAATCAGTGGCTGACTAAATACTTTTTTGCCCCACTGTATATATTCTAGATATAACCTTGTGTGTGTCGCTGAAATGGCCACTGATGCTGATAGTGATATCAAATAAACTAATAAAACCGCTCAAATTCCTACCACTGTGGATCTCTATTTATTATAAATATATTCACATTAAAGCTATAAATTTTCTTAACGTTACCATTTGCCCCAACATAAACTTGCCCAACAGGCAGGTTATTTTATTCGTGCTGCAAATTTCTATTGATGCTGTCACTCTTGTATGTTTTGATACGCGTAAACCTTGGGTAAATCAAGTCCAGACAATGAAGAGCGGGCCTTAATGTTCCCATAACAAATGGAAATGAGCTCCTTCTCCTCTTGGCCAGAAAGAATCAGACTATTAATGAAACAGAGCCAGGCTCTTAGTGAATTCTTAGCAAGCTCACCGAGTTTCTTGCTGATGGCTTTGCTTACTGCTGTAAATCAGTTTGTCTTGCCTGCCTTTTACGTCTGCTCTTAACGTCCCATACACCCACTGATGAGCCGTAGAGGTACAGTGTTATGCTTTTTAAATGAGTCTTGTACACATGACAGTATGTTTGCTCCTTCAGTTCTCTGTTTTTGTGAGCTTGTGTTAGATTTGTTTTCATGCTGATTCTTGAAATGGGCTGTTTTTACTGCAATCTCATATTTCCTGCGAGTATTATACTGGTCCCAGTGCTGAACTCTAATTAAGCCGAAAGTAGGGCATTCTACCAAACATATAATACACTAGTGGAGCCAATTAAGAAAGCAAAGCAGGTAAGCCTACCAGCAGTAATGGTGGTTTGGATTTTATCATGGCTGTGACACATATGGTGTCCTCATTTAGCTACAGTAATGCATCATGCTCTACCTTATGATTTGTTACCTCCTTAGTTATCACTTTCACATGCTTTTTAAAGCTTAATAAATTCTCTTTTGGCCCCTCTATTTCTTTTTACTCCACACACACTCACAGCCTTATTATGTTTCAGACTTACTGTGTGCCTGCCCCTGCCTTCAGGCCTGACATCGATAGCACTGCTGCTGTTATCGATAAGGTCAGCCTGCTGAGAAGTGATAAAACTGATGCTCTCCCTTACACACACACAGTATTGGCAAACATTTGTTTTGAGGACTTGCCATGGACATAATGCTACATCTACACCTAACATTGAACCTTTACATCAGTATCCTAAAACAAATCTTTTGGGTCTTTTGGTTCCTCAAAAGCAATTTTCTTTATGAGAACCAGAAAAATGTCCCCAGTAATGACTTTCTGTCCATGGGGGTAGATTTGGTCCTTATAGCGATATATAAGCCTGGCCCACACACACACACACTCACATACACACATACACACTCTCCCACTGTAAGACAGACCCAAGTGCAATCACTCAGCTTGAGCCCTGACCCAATCAGTCTCCATAGCAACGAGTGCAGGTAGGCCAGACTCCAGAGGGAGAGAGTCAGAGGGACAAGCCCACTGTGTGTAACCATCTCTCTGGTGAACAACTAAATCATAATGGGGTTAATTGCTTCTCAAAGGCCAAGGATTGAATGAATGGCTCTACGATAACTCCAAAAGTTAAGCCTGATTATCAGTGAGTGGGTCTCTCCACCATTACTGCTTCATTGGGCTTACATCTGGGGTTTAGCAAACAAAGCCATCATATGAGCTCTTGTCATGACGTTCTGATGGACCGCACTTTTTCCTTAGCCAGTTGCCTACAATTAGTTAGGCAATGGGGAGAAAAAAACGAAGTGGGAAACGGTATGAAATAGACTTTGTCCTCTCCTCTAATGCAGGATTATATATTTGGGTTTAGCATGCCTGTAGAAAATCCCAAAAAGTCATGTTACACCCTGAAAACTTCAATAAATAAGTCAAAGTGAAAAAAAAAAACAATATTTGCCACTAGCAGCAATGTTCATATAAAAAATCCCTTAACAGTTTATAATCAGCAATATCTTCCCATCGTATATGGCAACGCTAACATGAATTAGATGAACTGTCTAGGAGGTGTATGTCAAAATGCAAGTTGTGTCCAAATAAACCAAAATAATCCAAAATAGCTTGCTTCCTGTTGGGCACTGCTCATTGCTTGTAGTTGAAAATATTTTGGTCTTAGAGAGACCCACATGTCTTCTAAATTGCAGTGTCCAACATAACATTTCTTTCTCACTACCCCACCAGGCCAGTAGATCAGAGTTTACTGAACATTTTCCTGTTCCAGGAATAGAAGAGCAAAATAACACTGTTTGATAAAACTGTTTATCGAAAAAAATCGAATGCATTAATCATATACACTGCTAAAAAAAATAAAGGGAACACTTAAACAACACAATATAACTCCAAGTAAATCAAACTTCTGTGAAATCAAACTGTCCACTTAGGAAGCAACACTGATTGACAATCAATTTCACATGCTGTTGTGCAAATGGAATAGACAACAGGTGGAAATTATTGGCAATTAGCAAGAAACACTCAGTAAAGGAGTGGTTCTGCAGGTGGGGACCACAGACCACTTCTCAGTACCTATGCTTTCTGGCTGATGTTTTGTCAATTTTGAATGTTGGTGGTGCTTTCACACTCGTGGTAGCATGAGACAGACTCTACAACCCACACAAGTGGCTATATAGTGCAATATAGTGCAGCTCATCCATGATGGCACATCAATGCGAACTGTGGCAAGAAGGTTTGCTGTGTCTGTCAGCGTAGTATCCAGAGGCTGGAGGCTCTACCAGGAGACAGGCCAGTACACCAGGAGACGTGGAGGAGGCCGTAGGAGGACAACAACGTAGCAGCAGGACCGCCACCTCCGCCTTTGTGCAAGGAGGAACAGGAGGAGCACTGCCAGAACCCTGCAAAATGACCTCCAGCAGGCCACAAATGTGCATGTGTCTGCACAAACAGTTAGAAACTGACTCCATGAGGATGGTATGAGGGCCCGACGTCCACAGATGGGGGTTGTGCTCACAGCCCAACACTGTGCAGGACGCTTGGCATTTGCCAGAGAACACCAGGATTGGCAAATTCGCCACTGGCGCCCTGTGCTTTTCACAAATGAAAGCAGGTTCACACTGAGCACATGTGACAGACGTGAGGGAGTCTGGAGACGCCGTGGAGAGCGATCTGCTGCCTGCAACATCCTGCCTGTGGGGTGGCATTTCTGTGGAGGACCACACAGCCCTCCGTGTGCTCCCCAGAGATAGCCTGACTGCCATTAGGCACCGAGATGAGATCCTCAGACCCCTTGTGAGACCATATGCTGGTGCAGTTGGCCCTGGGTTCCTCCTAATGCAGGACAATGCTAGACCTCATGTGGCTGGAGTATGTCAGCAGTTCCTGCAAGATGAAAGCATTGAAGTTATGGACTGGCCCGCTCGTTCCCCAGACCTGAATCCGATTGAGCACATCTGGGACATTATGTCTCGCTCCATCCACCATCCACCAATGTCATGTTGCACCACAGACTGTCCAGGAGTTGGCGGATGCTTTAGTCCAGGTCTGGGAGGAGATCCCTCAGGAGACCATCCATCACCACATCAGGAGCATGCCCAGGCGTTGTAGGGAGGTCATACAGGCACGTGGAGGCCACACACAATACTGAGCCTCATTTTGACTTGTTTTAAGGACATTACATCAAAGTTGGATGAGCCTGTAGTGTGTTTTTCCACTTTAATTTTGTGTGTGACTCCAAATCCAGGCCTCCATTGGTTAATACATTTGATTTCCATTGATGATTTTTGTGTGATTTTGTTGTCAGCACATTCAACTTTGTACAGTATTCAATGAGAGTGTTCCCTTTATTTTTTTGAGCAGTGTATATATATATATATATATATATATATAGATATATAGATATATGTGTATATATATAGATGTGTATATATATATATATACACATATAGATATATATATATATATATATATATATATATATATGTGTATATATATGTATGTGTGTATATATATATATATATATATATATATATATATATATATCTAGATGTATATCTGTGTATATATAGATATATCTATATATATATATATGTATAGATATGTATATATATGTAATAGGTCGAGATATATATATATATATCTATATATAGATATATCTATATCTCTATATATATATCTATATATATATAGTATGTGTGTCTGTCTGTATATATATAGATATATATATATATATACTATATATATATATATATAATATATATATAATATATATATATATATATATATCTATATATATCTATATAATATATACACGGTATATAGTAACGATTTATCCAAACAAAGAACTTACTAATTTTAATGGAACATCTAAAATGATTAAATATATATTTCTAATTGAATTCATATTAATAAATTCAGTACAAACTGTGGATCCTTAATTATAAGCTCCTTTTGTTTGCATCTTTGAGCCAGTGCTTCACTAGTACACTACATAATGAGGCTTGGTTGCTACACTGTCTTACTTGGCACTCAAACTCACTCATGAAACTCAAGCAGTCACACTTTGTGTCTTATTATGTTATTAACAAAGTTACAGTAATGCATATTAGCTAGCTGAGTAACCTATGTTTGACATGCTCCATCAGTGAGGTACTGAGAGACAACATCTCGATATTTCTTGAGAAGGGCGACCCTTCTCTAATAAGAGGTGATGGGGAGCTCAGTTTTACAATATGGTAAGCAGTGTTGATTAACTTCTTCACCCGCTGGATTTGTTATCGTTTGCCTGCTATGTCTAGACCTTAAGTGGCCCACCTGATGGGTTGTCAGCCACTCACTTTGCCAGAACACATTGCAAGTGTTGGCAGCTCTTGTTGTGTGTGTCCAGAGCCTGTTTTCTGTACTTAGTGGTCCGATTGAAAAACAACCCCCCTCACTGAGTAGTGCATACCACCATCATTGCTTTCTTCCACCCTACTGTGTTTTCCATGATTCTAGGAACTTTCTTTTACTAACCTTGTACACTTCTTTTGACATACTGAATGCAACTCCAAACTACTGAATGCAAGGAAATACTTGTCGGGAGTCGAAGGTTAGCTTCAGCCAGTTAGCCAGCATCATGTATGAACTAATTAATTTTGTGATTAGCAGAAATAATGGGTCAGTAATATGCCAATCACCTTGCATGATATATTTTTTACTGGCCTTGGGACACTGCTTATGCTGAAGCCTGTATTTGGTGCTGTAACTTTATACTTGATCACCACTCACTGACATTCAGTGACATATGATGTCACTGTGGAGTGTCCCTGAGTACTGGTGGCAAAGTTTTTGTCCATGGAAACTACCTCAAATATGGCCAACTCTTGGAAAAACACAAGCAAACGCACAAACAAAAACTAAACAAGAGGGCCTTGAAGTCTGGTGCTCTGTCTATAATTTGAGGATAACACATACTCGTCAAGTCAAGTGAGCTTTATTTCTATAGCGCATTTTACAATGGAGCATTGTCTCAAAGCAGCTTTGCAATTTTAGATTATCTTCTAAATTATAAAGCCAATCCCAAATTGAGCAAGCCTAGGGTGACAGCGGAAAGGAAAATCTTCCTAAACATTATAAGGTTATGCGGTTACAGAGGTATAACCGCCGGGCTTTTTGAACCACAATTGATTGTGGTTCAAAGATTGATTGTGTACCTCACAAGAGATTGAAGTCAGGGTGAGTTCAAAAAAGGTGTAGTTTACTTACAATATAGTGAAATACGTGAGTGCTCCTGCAGTGAGTGACGTGGGCGGCGAACCATGGTGATCCGGTCCCGGCGTGGGGGAATGTTGAGCTTTAGTCCTCATGCTGATGCCAGTGAGCTCGATGTATGAAGAGGCATGGAAGATCGCAGGGAATGCGCACAACAGCGGACTTTAAAGGGGAAGCATACAGTGGGGCAAAAAAGCATTTAGTCAGCCACTGATTGTGCAAGTTCGAGGTCTGTAATTTTCAACTATGAGAGACAAAATGAGAAAAAGAAATCCAGGAAATCACATTGTAGGATTTTTAAAGAATTTAATTGTAAATTATGGTGGAAAATAAGTATTTGGTTTAGATAATGTTAATAAAATTTCTGGCTCTCACAGACCTGTAACTTTTTCTTTAAGAAGCTCTTCTGTCCTCCACTCGTTATCTGTATTAATGGCACCTGTTTGACCTCGTTATCTGTATAAAAGACACCTGTCCACAGCCTCAAACAGTCAGACTCCAAACGCAACCATGGCCAAGACCAAAGAGCTGTCGAAGGACACCAGGAAGAAAATTGTAGACCCAGCTGTGAAGAGGGAATCTACAATAGGCAAGCAGGTTGGTGTGAATAAATCAACTGTGGGAGAAATTGTAAGAAAATGGAAGACATACACGACCATTGCCAGTACATGTCCAGGCCCGTCTGAAGTTTGCCAGAGAGCATATGGATGATCCAGAAGAAGATTGGGAGAATATCATGTGGTCAGATGAAACTGAAATAGAACTTTCTGGTAAAAACTCAACTTGTTGTGTTAGGAGGAAGAGGAATTCTGAGTTACGCCATACCTGAAGTGTGGGGGTGGAAACATCATGCTTTGGGGCTTTGGGGCTGTTTGGGGCTGTTTTTCTGCACAGGGGACAGGACGACTGATCTGTGTTAAGGGAAGAATGATCGGGCCATGCATCATGAGATTTTAAGCCAAAACCTCCTTCCATCAGTGAGAGCATTGAAGATGGAACGTGGTTGGGTCTTCCAGCATGTAAATGATCCCAAACACACCGCTCGGTCAACGAAGGAGTGGCTCCGTGAAAAGCATTTCAAGGTCCTGGAGTGGCCTAGCCAGTCTCCAGACCTCAACCCCATAGAAAATGTGTGGAGGGAGTTGAAAGTCTGTGCTGCCCAGTGACAGCCCCAAAACATCACTGCTCTGGAGGAGATCTGCATGGAGGAATGTGCCAAAATACCAGCTACAGTGTGTGCAAACCTGGTGAAGACTTACAGGAAACGTTTGACCTCTGTCATTGCCAAAAAAGGTTATGTTACATATTGAGTTTAACTTTTTTTATTGACCAAATACTTATTTTCCACCATGATTTACAATTAAATTCTTTAAAAATCCTACAATGTGATTTCCTGGATTTTTTTATTTATTTTGTCTCTCATAGTTGAAGTGTAAATATGATGAAAATTACAGACCTCTCTCATCTTTCTAATTAGGAGAATTTGCACAATCAGTGGCTGACTAAATACTTTTTTGCCCCACTGTATAAGGCGCAAAAAGGGACAAAAATAGCGAAGTAAAGGGAAGCTGGTGTGCAGGACTGATCAACAGTTACAGGAAACGTTTAGTTACAGTTATTGCTGCACAGGGGGGTCACAACAGATACTGAAAGCAAAGGTTCACATACTTTTGCCACTCACTAATATGTAATATTGGATCATTTTCCTGAATAAATAAATTATCAAATGTAATATTTTGTCTCATTTTTTAAATTTGGTTCCCTTTATCTACTTTTAGGGCTTGTGTGAAAATCTGATGATATTTTAGATCATTTTTATAGAAATAGAAAATGTGTTTGTGAACCCTTTAGAAATATCGAAAATTCTAAAGGGTTCACAAACTTTCAAGCACCACTGTAAATTGAGTAATCCCTCCAAACTGGGTGACTGATCCAAGATTATATTAATCAGGGAATCTACCACGAGGCCAGTGTCAACTAAGAAGTGTTTTTGACGTTTTTGAAGGTTTTTTTAAATTTTATTTGGTCAGTCTGTGTATGTGACAGCAATCTCACAAGCTTTGCACAAAGCTGGCCTCCATGGCAGGGTGACAAGCAAGAAGCCACTTCTGAAAAAAATGTCACACGGAGTTTTGTTTGTACTTCGGATTCCAAGTGGCAAAAGATTTTATTGACAGATTAGATCAAGACTGAACTTTTTGGACTTTTGTGACGATTGTGAAGCATGGGGGGTGGGAACATTATGTTATGGCCAGGTTTTGTTTTTTATTTCAGATTATGCAATTGATCAGGACTGAAGAGAAAATGGATGCTATGAATTAACCATGCGGCCTTCTGCTAGACTGAAGCCTTTTATCGATTTTCAGAACTGTTGCCTTTTGTTTCTTGTTACTGACATGTGCTAATTATTTTCCCATTTGACCAATGGGTTCAATAAGGCCATTAACTCTTAGCCTTATGTAAAAGGTCATTTGTACCATTAAGTGAACTAACGTGAAAAGATACCTGGCTTTTTATTCAGTCGTAGGGATTTTGTCATTTACAGAGTGACAGAGTGCGGGGATGTAATTTTAATCTGTTTTTATAATCTGATGTTTTAAGTAAGCAGTGTTATTATAGAAGATGCATTGCTCCATTTGTCTTTGCTGACTGAGACGTCAAGAGGAGCACATCTCACTGGTGCTCTAAAATGTGCCCTGTGGATTATGGTTAATGAGTATACCCACTCCAGAAAACAGCAGTTTCCCTAGTTCCCTTATTGCCTCTCTCCCTATTAGTTGCTTTAATAAAGGTCTTAATTTCTCATCGCTGGTCCTGTAACAAATAACCTCTTCATTGAGCTGCCATTACTGATTGAGGTGTTTTCATTCCAAAAGAGAGAGTCAACCAGAGCGAATGAGCGCCAGAGTAAAATAGCTATAGAAGAGCAATTTAAAAGAAAGTGAAATAATTATACGCTCATATTTTATAAATATATTAAATAAAAAATGTATAAAGAAGGTCTTTCTTTTTTGGGACCATCTCTAGCTTTGCATCCGGCTCTAAAACTTTCCGTACAATTACAGAACTACAGTGGAACTTTGGTTTTACCTTGGTTTGTTACAGAAGTCTTTTTGAGAACCGACAATGAGTACCTAGCAAATTTTTCCCATAAGAAATAACGTAAATTGAATTAATCCATTCCAGACCCCCAGAAACCCCACACTGTATAAGGCATTAAATGCAATAGAGTTGTATTGTACAGGTGCTCCCTGATTTACAAAGGGGATATGTTCCAACAAATCCTTCATAAGTTAAATGTCATGAACTGAGGACTTTAACAAGTGTTTGGTAGAGCGGTCTATTTAGTAATTTATTTGATAGGAGAGCCTATGATAAGTAATGATAATTGCTGTTTAAAACACTTACATTAACTCTTACACCTACTGTTGGCCAAAACTATTAACACAAAGCTTTTATACTAAAGTGTTGAAAAATCTCAGGTAACTTATTGATGGATTGAAAGCAAAACACTTACTCTGTTGGTGAACTCAGGGAGCTAGCATAGCTGATAATGCTAACTGCAGCCTTTGTTAAAACCAAAAAGGATTTGAAAGGAGTTTATGTGCATCATGTTCTGTTAACATTCAGAGCACATTTTCTTAGTAGCCTTTTGATGTCAGGATTAGGTTTTTGTTTTCATGTCCAGTTGCCGTGCAGGGTCTCTTCATCATTTCCTGCTTCAAAACATGTCAGTGTTCTCAGTGGACCTGTGCTGATAAGGATTTCTAAACGACTGTTAAGCTGCTTTAAGAATAAACATCGTATAGTCCATACTTATGAATCATTAGGTAGTCTGTGCCAAGTCTGTGTGGTACCACACTATAACGTATGCATCACGGTGATCCTGTTCCTGGTCGATATTATCTCTCAATCAGTTGTTAAACCCTTGAGGCTGAAGATAATGGACTTGAACTGCAAAACTCTCCACTTAATATTTACTTGAACATAATTCTGTATACTAAAATGTTAATTATTGTTTTATTATAGGATGATGTGCTTGTCAAGAACTGCTGTATTCTTTTAAATTTAGCAGCTGTGTGTTGAAAAGTCCAGAATCTAGTGAAAGCATTGTATTTCTAGCACAGATTAGTGGATTTGTGCCACTAGTTCTCATTATGTGTTCATCTCAGGAATTACAGGATTACATGAGATTTTTGTCATCAAGGATTATTAGATTATATTCAGTGTATGGTGTTACCTTCATACCTCTGCAGGGCAAAAATGAGATTTTAATTTCAAAGGTAATGAGTTTTACACAGACAGACATAAAATTGCAATTGTGTTGTATTTCTCTTTTTTTCTGTGATACAGCCCTCAAAGGAAATTAAGAGCTGTTTGTGGTGGTTAAAGTTTGAATCTAAACTGACATATGGAATACTAATCAGCCATCTTTAACATGATCATTACAGACAGCTTGCACAGCAAAAATGAAAGGCTTAAACTTGTAATCCAAAAGTAGAATATTAAACAACTGCAGGTATATATCTGTCAGAGGTAAGACTGAATGTATATGAATGAATGTAATGATGATATACAGTGGGGCAAAAAAGTATTTAGTCAGCCACTGATTGTGCAAGTTCTCCTGCTTAAAGGTCAGACTCAACTATGGCCAAGACCATAGAGCTCTCGAAGGACATCAGGAAGAAAATTGTAGATCTGCACCAGGCTGGGAAGAGTGAATCTACAATAGGCAAGCATGTTGGTGTGAATAAATCAACTGTGGGAGCAATTGTAAGAAAGTGGAAGCCATACAAGACCATTGATAATCTCCCTTGATCTGGGGCCCCACGCAAGATCTCATGATAACGGTGAGCAAAAATCCCAGGACTATACAGAGGACCTGATGAATGACCTGCAGAGAGCTGGGACCAAAGTAACAAAGGCTACCATCAGTAACACACTACGCCAAGAGGGACTCAGATTCTGCAGTGCCAGGCGTGCCCCCCTGCTTAAGCCAGTACATGTCCAGGCCTGTCTGAAGTTTGCCAGAGAGCATATGGATGATTCAGAAGATCATTGGTAGAATATCATGTGGTCAGATGAAACCAAAATAGAACTTTCTGGTAAAAACTCAACTCGCCGTGTTAAGAAGAATGCTGAGTTGCATCCCAAGAACACCATACCTATTGTGAAGCATGGGGGTGGAAACATCATGCTTTGGGGTTGTTTTTCTGCAAAGGGGACAGGACGACTGATCCGTGTTAAGGGAAGAATGTACGGGGCCATGTATCATGAGATTTTAAGCCAAAACCTCCTTCCATCAGTGAGAGCATTGAAGATGGAACATGGCTGGGTCTTCCAGCATGACAATGATCCCAAACACACCACTTGGTTTTGGAGTGAAGCATTTCAAGGTCCTGGAGTGGCCTAGCCAGTCTCCAAACCTCGGCCCCATAGAAACTTTGTGGAGGGAGTTGAAAGCCGAGTTACTCAGCGACAGCCCCAAAACATCACTGCTCTAGAGGAGATCTGCATGTAGGAATGGGCCAAAATACCAGCTACAGTGTGTGCAAACCTGGTGAAGGCTTACAGGAAACTTTTGACCTCTGTCATTGCCATCAAAGGTTGTGTTACAAAGTATCGAGTTGAACTTTTTGTTATTGACCAAATACTTATTTTCCACCATAATTTACAATTAAATTATTTAAAAATCCTACAATGTGATTTCCTGGATTAAAAAAAAAAATTTCTCTCATAGTTGAAGTGTACTATCTATGATGAAAATTACAGACCTCTCTCATCTTTCTAAGTAGGATAACTTGCACAATCAGCGACTGACTAAATACTTTTTTGCCCCACTGTATGTTAGTAATTACAATATTAGAGCGAAAGGATAAGTTCATCGGGGAAAACTGTACAATATAATGGAGGCTGTAGTTACCCTGTTAGACGCCTCTAGCCTGGATACAAACTGAGATAAGTTTGGGCATTGGTGGCAAACAGGTTTTGTATGGTATCCTGTGGCAGATTTGCCAACAGATGTTGCAGCTGGGCCTGTAGATCCTCATCCGTCACACCAGCAGTTGGTGGCAGTGTGTCACTCCACAGAAAAGGCAGGACTGAAGCACTCACCATGAGGTTTCTATACTCGAACCTGACCATCATCGGATCACAAACAGAACCTGGATTCATAGCTACAGACGATATGGTTACAGCCCATAGCAGTCCAGGCTTATTGGCCAGAGACAGCGATGTATATTGGAGGTGCCACCTGTGTCTGGATGGTGGACAACAAAACTGTGGGAGATGCTTGTGCTTGTCATTGGATCAAACAATCCTCTCTACAAGTGGTCTGTGTGGGCCATCCGGAGCATGTTCAACATGTGTGCATGACCTCATGGAATCACTACTCCAAACACTCCCTAACAGCCGAGTCTGAACGACTTAGATGGCAGGCAATTTGTTGAAATAACCATCCTGTACGTCTGTCAACTGGGAAAATGTCTTAGTGTGTTGTAGTGGTAAACTACCCAAAAGTAGCATCTGAGAGCCTTTTATAGAGCAGTGGGAGAGGCACTTTTACACCCTCTTGTGGCAAGACCCAGTGTCTAATCAGATCACAGCTGTAATCATTTACATATCTGCCTGAGACATAACCGCATGCCGAGTTTTGCAGCAATCAAACATTTCCATCTGGGTGCGTAATTTTTTTTGTAAACGAGTATATTTTAAACCAAGCTAGCACTTTTAGCCTTTTCCAAACTTTAATATTGGTGTAATCTTGATTCTGTGTTGTCTTCCAGCTTGGAGAAGACACCTTCAACAGGGCCAAACTGCTAAATGTCGGTTACACGGAGGCTCTCAAGGATGCCGAGTATGACTGCTTCATCTTCAGCGATGTGGACCTGATCCCAATGGATGATCGTAACCTGTACCACTGCTATGACCAGCCACGCCACTTTGCTATTGCCATGGACAAATTTGGCTTCAGGTAAGAGTTGATCAAGTAAGGACAAGAACTGAGGGTGTTCCAATGGGTGTCGTGATCTACCTTATTTTAGTTAATGATTTTCCGAAAAACAAGAACTATAACTGCTTGCTGAATTCTGACAATAAAATTATTCAGTGTTCTCAAGTTATGATCTATTGGTTCTATCAATTGTATTATTATTATTATTATTATTGTTGTTGTTGTTGTTGATATTAATAGAGATGCAGCCATAGCAAAACTGCTAATTTAGTAGGTCCTTGAACTAGCTCAGGTCTGCAGAAGCTATTGCTAAGACAAACCAAAACCTGATCCTCTTCATTATAACCTTACTCAATCCAAGGTTTATTGTTTGTTTATTTGGATATATTTAACAGTGCTATCAGCATCAATGACCATTTCAGTGATAGACACACAAGGTTATGTTGATACACAAGGTCACATAAAATAGGGCTGCAACAACGAATCGATAAAATCGATAATAATCGATTATTAAAAGTGTCGACAACGAATTTCATTATCGATTCGTTGGGTCGCATGATTTATGTCATATCCGCTTACATTACTTGCGGCACTTCGTCAAGGCTGGAAAAAAATACGAGCGAGTTGATCGGAGCGAGGCAGAACATTCAAACTAAGTTAGCGTTAAGAATCAGTGTTGCCAAGTTAGCGGCTTTTCAGACCGTCTAGTGACTTTTTTTTTTTAAAGCGACTAGCGACAAATGTAGCAATTTTTTGTGGTGTTATTGGAGACTTTTGGAGACTCTGAGATGAACACACATGCTCATGCCGTGAGCGTAGTCCACACTGCAAATGAACTGCGCATGCCCAAAGCCGCCGCTGACTGACCCCACCCCGTATTTACAGAGCGGGATGTAAATATAAATGCGTCTTCAGTGTGACACGACAAGAAATCCCTGTATTTACCTCACACAGTCTGTCGGTCAGTCACTCACCTCATTCACCGCATAGCCTGTTACTCACCTCGTCCACAGTGTGTGCCTCTTTGTGAAAAGCTAAACATCCAGCTAGCTAGATAATAGGGTCCACAAAGTGCTGAAGGAGGAATATGGCTCAACTCAAATGCTGAAGTTGAGAGACTATTCAGCCAGTTGAGTGTGGTAAAAACCAAACTAAGAAATCGAATGTCCTTGGAGATTCTTAACTCAATCCTGTATATCCGATATGGCCTCAGGTTGTCTGGTGAGGCTTGCTGCCTGATAATGTGTAGCAGCTTTTTGGCACATCAGCTGCTTATTCTTTAAATCGACTCCCTCAGCTGAGCCTGCCATAGAAGACCAAAATGAAGATGACCTACTCTTTCTGTGAGCCAGAACAATTTGTTTATAATAGGTTTGAAACTAAAGAAAACTTAAGAAAACATAAAAAATAAAAAAACAAACCACAAAAAAAAAACTAAAAAAAAGAAAGAAAACGAAAAAACTAAGTAACTCTGCCAAAGTGTCTATTTTAAGGTAACTTTGCCGGGCCCATTGTTAAATGCTAACATTTAACAACACAGCAAAAAACTGATTTATGTAATTTATGTAATAATAATTTACTCAAAGTCATGAAGTTATTTTGAGAAGTGACTGCTTATTTCAAAGGCAGCAGAAGTTGTTCATTTGTTCAGAGTTCATTTGTAGTTCTAACATATTTAGGGTGTTTTTACTCACTTTTTTCTCTCCCACAACATTATTCCTTTACAGCTTCAAAAACATGTATTATGCAAATTAGGCGATGATGTCATTTAGCGACTTCTAGCGACTTTTAGGACAGCCAATAGCTACTTTGCTTACTGAGGAGTTGGCAACACTATTAAGAATGAAATAAATTCTACAAATGAAACATGACCGACGCAGAGAAGCAGGTTCGGCTCAAGTCCTGAAAAGTGTAGGAGCACTTCACGCTTCACACAACTAAACAATATGTAACATGCAAGCTTTGCTAAAGTGATCTGACCTGGCACGGGAGCACCCCGGTGCTGATACAGCCCTCGAAACGCAAACATGTCGGAGTCACCGATGAGGATGAAGGGAGCTCAACAACAGCGTAAGTCACCACAATATCCCGAGTTTGTTACGTTTTGAAGTGAGGAAACGTAACGGCGCACTGGATAATGACAGTGACGGAGTTAGCAGAGAGATATCCTATATTGGCCAGGCTAGCCAACTCCTATTTATGCATTCCTGGTACTTCAACACTGTCTGAGCGTCTATTTTCTGCTGCAGGAAATATAGTTTCTAAAAAGAGAGCCAGCTTTAGCCAGGAGCATGTTGACATGCTAACATTCTTGCATTGCAATGCAAAGTTCCTAAAGAAAGGGAGTGAATGAGTTTGTATGTAGTGTGTGCATCAGAGATGCACTTATTCTTTTTTATTAAGATAAGATAGCCTTTTATTATCCCACAGGGGATAATTTGCTATTTAAATTTATTAATAAATGTAATTTATTTTTATTCAATTATCACTTATTTGCTCTGTTATTCAATGTTATATTTCTGATAAAGACATGGAAATGTTTTTTTTTTTTAATCCGATTCATCGATTAATTGGAAAAATAATCGACCGATTAATCGATTATTAAAATAATCGTTAGTTGCAGCCCTAACATAAAAACTAGTCATATATATTCACACTCAAGTCGGGCCAATTGAGCATAATCAGTCAACCTAGTACATGTGACATTGCTACCCAACGAGCCACTGTGCTGAGCACTCAAGCAAAAGGAAATTACTGTTTGCTCTTACACTTTATTTGAAATCAGATTGTTAACTATATAAAATGAGCACAGAATAAACTACACCTGGCATCCTTGACAATAATTGACCTAATAAAATATAAATGATCAAAAACAACATGTATTAATGTGAACACAATCTTATATTAGTTAAATCTGGCTCCTTCGAATAAATTTCAAGATGTAACTTGTTTATACGTGCCCTACGATGGATTGGCGCCCTGTCTAGGGTTGTTCCTGCCTGTCACCGGCTTGGACAATGAATGAATGAATGAACTTGTTTGATACCTGTCCTTGGCGCCACATCTTCCCCAGCTAACCGGAGGGTCAATTTGAGTGGAGATGAAGGGGAGGAACATCTTAGTGTGTGAGGCTGGGACTGGTACCGGAACACAAGCTTGGAGATAAAGAGAAAATGTAGTTAGTTATTGATTAAGAGCACAGAGTCTATTAACAACCACTGATGCCATGTGTAACATGAAAGCATTAGCTATAGCAGCATGGCTAGAAAGAAGAGAACCAGAAGGTAACACAGCCAAGAGGGATCACATGAGACAGCAGCAACCCACCTCCCCAGCAATTAACAAAACTGAGCGGTCGCACTTATTTATGTACAGCTGTGTATCATCTGCATAGCAGTGGAAGCTAATGCCATGTTTACGAAGAATTGAGCCTAGTGGCAGCATGTATAGAGAGAATAATAGTGGGCCAATCACAGACCCCTGAGGCACACCATATTTCACTTTTGAGAGCTTAGAGCATAGATTATTTACATAAGCAAACTGGTATCGGTCGGTCAAGTAGGATTTAAACCAAGAAGGTGTCAGTCCCGTAACACCTACAGTATTTTCTAGTCAAAACATAAATCTATAGTGATACCAAATGTTATATTAAAATTAATATTAGATCTAAAGTATATCTAGAGTGATACTTATGAATTCTAAAATTGACTCAGTTTTAATCAGCGCAATTTTAAGTGAATCCTGCTCATTGTCAAAGTGAACCTACAATTAAAGCCTTATCTGATGAAAGTACTAAGCAGGAAATAATGTTAGAAAATAAATGAAGAAATTCTGAATAAGGACCCGGAAGGCGGTAAATAGTGATAAGCTGAAAAGATGGTATTGACTTGCATCATGATGGATCGGTCACATTAAGAATCAGTATTTCAAATGAATTAGCCTTGTAATGGGATTTAGCAGCAACACCTAGCTCTTTGTCAAAAATTGTGGCTACCTCCTGGATGACTGCATCTCCTGGAGGTGAGGCTTCATTTAAGGCTAAATATTCATCCAGTCTGATCCAACTTTCAGTAATACAGAGTGTGTGTCAGTAATCAGTAATCAATTCATTTATCAGTAATCAATTAATGTAATCCTTTTACTTGAGTTTAAGGTTGTTGAGCTATCTGTTTTCATACTAATTAGATTATTAAAACAGACTCTGAGTGCATATATGTTTAGGACAGATGCGTGTAATAGACACAGTTTCAATAACATGAGTTCTGGGGGATGGTGCATGGCTATGAGCAGACAGTTAGTTAAGCCTGACAGTCTGCTGCCTGACTCTGGCTCAGGATAGTCAGTCCCTAACTATATAGACTATGGGAAATGTTGTAGAAGATGAAAGCAGCACCCTCCTGAGTGGGATGGCCAGGCTTACCCTCAAAGATTGTCCAATTATCTATAAAGCCCATGTTGTTTTCAGAGCACCACATGGACAGCCAGCAGTTCAGTAACCATAAGCTGCTATAGGCTTGGTCACTTGTAGAATTACAGTGTGGTGTACTGTCTCCAGATACTTGAGCCATGCCAGGGGCTGGTTGCTGAGTCTTAGCACTTAGGATGGGTGCTGGGTGTGTTTTCTGTCTCTGCATTTTGTGTACATCAGAAGATTTGCGAAAACTAGGAAAATATTTAGTAATACTTGGTAAGTAAGAAACAAGGATCAATGAACTTAAAATCTCTATTTTTGATCATCATGTTGGGTATCATCTTCTTGGCCAGGCGAAATGTCACAGCATCAGTGATGTCTTCCCAATGCAGATGTGGCAGTCTTGTCTTGCATATTGTAAAATAGTATTTTTGTGCATTGTCCTTTGTGTAAAATCCAACCATTCCATAAACTTAATGATGTACTTTTTCAGGTGTTGGAGTATGTGCTGCTCCATGTACATAGCCTATGAACCCACCCACTCTGGACTATTAGTGGTTTAATCATGAATATGTCAGGTTTTATGTGAGATGGAGTAGCAAATAGAGTAGCATCTGCTTGATGAATCAGCTTGGGATGCCATGTAAGTGTTTTCAGTGCAAGTAATAAAATGTGTTTAATATGTTGGTTCTCGTAGTCTCACTGTTAATGCAGATTGTGTAAACATTTTTATAGTTTGTGATCTAAAATCGTCAAAGCATCCACTCTGCCCCACATTACAATAATTGGCCTCAAATTGTGCTGACGCATCACCACTTATTAAATACTTGTCTGTATTGGTCTGTGACAGTGGTGTAGCCAAAAATATGGTTTTGGATGGGCTTGACAAAAGACAAAAAAAGGCTCAAATTTCACAGTTCTCAAGTAAGCACAACATAATAAAATGAATTTGTGTAACATAAAACTGTTGTGACAATTCTACAAAGTCTTCTAGCTTTCCACAATGCAAATGGTGACTGAAAACACTGATTCACTGTCAGCAGCACTTCTAATCATATCATGTTTACCTTTTTTATTTATTGTGTCACAAAACTGTCAGCCATCAGACCTTTTCAAGATTCAAGGTTTTATTTGTCTCATGTTCATTTGTAGTTAATACAAAAGGACAGTGAAATGTAAAGTGACTACTTCAAGACTGTGCAGGTAGATACATAAAGAAATATAAAATTTGTAAATAAAATAAGTAATAGACTTACAAGAATTACCAAAAAGAGTATAATTTAGAAATTTACACAATATAAGGCATTGACGGGTAGGTATACAGTATAAATAACTAACAAAAAGCACAGTCTGTGCGGAGCGGTCACGGCGGCATCTGTCCTCACCCACGCCGTCTTGAGCTCGATGTAATTTATTTGTCAAATGCATATTTTTTATACCAACATTTAATTAAACTATAAAATAATCTATATTGGTTCATGTTATTATAGTTTTTAAAGGTTAGGTTTTTTATATTTATTTGATATTTAATTTTCGTTGATATTTAGTCTTGTTTAGCTCCCCCTGCCTTCTCCTTCCTACACAGCAGCTGGAGCTGTAGCCACCTGCTGGTCTGTCTTATATATACCCCTCTTCCTGTGCACTTCCTTGTCTAGCTTCATCATACCATGGTTTGCCTTGGCTCCTGTCTGCTTCCGTCTTCTCCCGTACTCCATGCTGGTTTGTCTTCCTTGTCTTGCCCCTTTGTGTCACAGTCTCTGTTCCTCTGTGTCCTTTGTATTAGGTTAGTTGTCTTGGGTTTAAGCTGTTTTGTGTTTAGCATTGTTATTGTGTGTTAGCATTGTTTGTATTAGCTTTAGCCTTGTTAGCCTGTCTCGTGTTAGATGTTTGTTGTGTTAGTGATTATTCTTAGTTTGTCTGCGTGGGTTGTTTGTGTTATTTAAGATGTTCATTGGAAATAAACTCATAGCACTTGCATGTACGTCCGCCTCCCTTGTCCTCCCTTGCCCCAAGCGTGACAGAAAGCCAGACCGTAAAAAGGACGTAGTAAGTGTGTCCCCAGTCCTCCGTAGCATGTAGTCTGACTCATCAGATGATGAGTATCCGGAGGACTATCTAAAGTGGGAATACCAGCCTCCCTTAACACAGTGAAGCCCGGACTCTGTCTCTGAGTTTGCCTGTCCTGCTTTTACCCTCCAAAACCCGGACAATGGACTCTCCCATGCAGCCAGGAAGCGCCGCCGGAAGCGGAGGACCACGCCCACCAATTCAGCGCCTGAGCCTGTGCACGCTAGCTTAAAGCCAAGGTCCACCAGGCACCAGGACCCACATACACTAATGCTACACTGGGGTACAAGTTTGCTAGCTCAGAGCTTGAGACCACGCCCGCTACCTCGACGCCAGAGCCTAAGCTTGCTAACACCAGGTCAGCACCTCCGTTAGCTAGCTGACAGGCTCGGCCACAGCTTGCAAGCCATGTGCTGGATCCCCCTCTCGCCGGCCCTCAGAGCTTGCCGGATTTGGCACTCGCCCGCCCTAGCGGAACGCCTGCACCCCCGTGTTCATTCCTGACCTCAGATTTCATGGCTATTACAGAGGCTCAGCAAGCACTCCAGGGCGTCATGGAACCCCTGGGTGCTGCCAGAAGGGCGATGGGTTTTGCAGGGCAGATTGCTGAGGGGTCTGAGGTGCTGAGGCTCATTTTGCATTTATTGGCCGTGCTGGTAGCTGTTGATTCAGCGGTGGCCCAGGGACTCGCCATTACTGGGTCAGCTCACTACCAGCATCTCTGGAGGACGTCCAGAGTGCACCTGCCTCGGAGAACGTCCTGAGCATGCCCACCTTGGAGGATGTCCAGAGTGCACCAAACTCGGAGGATGCCCAGAGTACGCCCGCCTCAGAGGACGCCCAGAGTGCGCCCGCTTTAGAGACATTCAATTCAGTGCCCGTCCGAAAGTCCATCAAGTCGCCGCTCGTCCTAAAGTTCGTCAAGTCGGCAGTCCAATGGTAACACCGATCGTCAGCAGCTCGACGGCGACACTGCCTGCCCGCAGCTTGACAGCATTCCCAGGGCTGGTCAGTGCTGCTCCAGTTTTTCCCAGACTGTGCCCCCACGTGGTCGTTGATACCGCCTTCCTCCTTGAAGTTGGTTTCTGGCCCGGGACTAATTGGCCCATTGACTGTGTGCGTGCAGGGCCCCTTAGGACTCTTGTGAAGAACATTACCCTGTGGACCAGACCTGTGCCTGTGTGGCCTTCGAGTCTGGTCTCTTGCTCTTCCTTGTTGTCTCCTGTTCTGCTTAGTCTCGTGTCTGTACCTCCTCTATTCTGGCCCCCTGCTTTGTTATCATCTGTGTTTTGCTCTGCTCCCTTGGGTTAGTCTGGGTCTGTCTGGTTTCCTTGCTTTTGTGTTTATGTCCTTTGTGCTTTGGAGCCGCACCTTCAGAGGGGGTTATGTAACTATGATGCAAGCCCTCCAGCTTCCAGCTTGCATCCATCTTGTTTGGCTCCCCCTGCCTACTTTGTCCTACACAGCAGGTGGAGCTGTAGCCACCTGCTGATTGGCCTATATTACCCTTCTTCCTGTGCACTTCCTTGTCTGGCTTCATCACACCGTGGTTTGCCTTGGCTCCCGTCTGCTTCCGTCTTCTCCCGTACTCCATGCTGGTTTGCCTTCCTGTCCTTGTCTTGTCCCTTTCTGTCCCAGTCTCTGTTCCTCTGTGTCCATTGTATTAGGTTAGTTGTCTTAAGTTTAAGCTGTGTTTTGTGTTTAGCATTGTTATTGTGTGTTAGCATTGTTTGTATTAGCTTTAGTTTTGTTAGCCTGTCTCATGTGTTAGATGTTTGTTGTGTTAGTGATCACTCTTATGTCTGCGTGGTTTGTTTGTGTTATTTAAGATGTTCACTGTAAATAAACCTGTAGCACTTGCATGTACGTCCGCCTCCCTTGTCTTCCCTTGCCCCGAGCGTGACATTCAGTTTATTTTAAATTGGTTGTGAGAGTGCTGTAGCAGTTTGAGTTTTTTAAGTTTTCTGAAAGTAATTAGTTTAAGTATTACAATTTGTTTTAGTATAATGCTGAATGTCATAGTGATATTTAGACTGTATAAATAATTTCTTTCTGTATGCATGTGGGAATCAGCATACAGGTTGACAGATAGATAGATAGATAGATAGATAGATAGATAGATAGACGGGCGTAGATAAGTAACATGGATAACGGATAACATGGATTGGTTAGTGGATGAATGTATAGGTGGATGAAGGTGTGTGTGTGTGTACAGTATATCAGATTGATGTAATGATAGATAAGTGTCAAGACTGCAATTTCAATATTCAAGACTGCATTTGGAATCACATAATTTTGCTCTTTTCTATACTCACCGTCCATTTTATCACTTCCAATTTCCACATAGAAACACCTTGTAGTTATACAAGTCCATCTATTTCTCTGCATACTTTGTTAGTCCCCTTTACTCTGTTCTGTAATGGTCAGGACCACCACAGGACCACTACAGATCATGTACTATTTGGGTGATGGATCATTGTCAGTACTGCAGTGACACTGATGTGATGGTGGTGTGGTGGTCCTGACCATTAGAGAACAGGGTAAAGGGGAATAACAATGTATGCAGATAAACAGATGGACTGCAGTCTATAACTGTAGAACGACAAGGCCATTCCATATGATAAGTGGAACTCATAAATGGACAATGAGTGTAGAAACAAGTGTGGAGTGTAACTCCAAACACAGTCTAAACTGCTGCTCTTAGACCCAGCCATTGTACTTACTCCACCTGACACATGGACAAAACAGAGACAAGGAGGAGGGTGGAATGGCACACAGTCACAAGGGATGGAGAACACGGACAAGACAGTGAAATAATCATGGCATTGTTTTCATTTAGCGATAATTACCCTGTGTCAGCTGTGTGGGCCTGGTCCACGGTCTGTGGTTGTACTTTGGTGCTCCCTTTTCACTATAGGAAAGGATAGAATGGGCTGACATATAGTGGTGCTTGGAAGTGTGTGAACCCTTTAGAATTTTCTATATTTCTGCATAAATATGATCTAAAACATCATCAGATTTTCACACAACTTCTAAAAGTAGATAAAGAGAACCCAGTTAACCAAATGAGACAAAAACATTATACTTGGTCATTAATTTATTGAGGAAAATGATCCAATATTACATATTCATCAGTGGCAAAAGTATGTGAACCTCTAGGATTAGCAGTTAATTTGAAGGTGAAATTAGAGTCAGGTGTTTTCAATCAATGTGATGACAATCAGGTGTGAGTGGGCATGCTTTTTTATTTAAAGAACAGGGATCTATTAAAGTCTGCTCTTCACAACACGTTTGTGGAAGTGTATCATGGCACGAACAAAGGAGATTTCTGAGGACCTCAGAAAAACAGTTGTTGATGCTCATCAGGCTGAAAACTGTTACAAAAGCATCTCTAAAGAGTTTGGACTCCACCAATCCCCTGTCAGACAGACTGTGTACAAATGGAGGAAATTCAAGACCATTGTTACCCTCCCCAGGAGTGGTCGACCAACAAAGATCACTCCAAGAGCAAGGCGTGTAATAGTTGGCGAGGTCACAAAGGACCCCAGGGTAAATTCTAAGCAACTGAAGGTCTTTCTCACATTGGCAAATGTTCATGAGTCCACCATCAGATGAACACTGAACAACAATGGTGTGCATGGCAGGGTTGCAAGGAGACCAAAATAGAACTTTTTGGTTTAAAAGAAAAGTGTTATGTTTGGAGAAAGGAAAACGCTGCATTCCAGCATAAGAACCTTATCCCATCTGTGAAACATGGTGGTAGAATCATGGTTTGGGCCTGTTTTGCTACATCTGGGCCAGGACGGCTTGCCATCATTGATGGAACAATGAATCCTGTATTATATCAGAGAATTCTAAAGGAAATGTCAGGACATCTGTAAATGAACTGAATCTCAAGAGAAGGTGGGTCATGCAGCAAGACAACGACCCTAAGCACACAAGTTGTTCTACCAAAGAATGGTTAAAGAAGAATAAAGTTCATGTTTTGGAATGGCCGAGTCAAAGTCCTGACCTTAATCCAATCAAAATGTTGTGGAAGGACCTGAAGCGAGCAGTTAATGTGAGGAAACCCACCAACATCCCAGAGCTGAAGCTGCTCTGTACGGAGGAATGGGCTAAAATTTCTCCAAGCCGGTGTGCAGGACTGATCAACAGTTACAGGAAATGTTTACCTGCACAGGGGGGTCACACCAGATACTGAAAGCAAAGGTTCACATATTTTTACCACAGACTAATTTGTAATATTGGATCATTTTCCTCAATAAATAAATGTCCAAGTATAATATTTTTGTCTCATTTGTTTAACTGGGTTCTCTTTGTCTACTTTTAGGACTTGTGTGAAAATGAGATAATGTTTTAGGTCATATTTATGCAGAAATACAGAAGATTCTTAAGGATTCACAGACTTTCAAGCACCACTGTATGTGCATCAAATGGCATACATGGACTTATATACTAGAAACTGTATACAAGTGAATGCCATCTGTGTGTTTGGTATATCTGATTAACTGGATATATTACTTGGGCACATCATAGGTATGTAATAAATTGTTGATCATAGAAACCACACACACTTGGGCTTGTGGTCATTTCAAGTTGGAATTTGTGCTGTGTATATTCTGGGTATTTGTAATAACAGAATGGAATCACTTAATCAAGCAGGCGTGCCTTGAGGCCAGTCTGTCTGAAACCAGTCCTTCACATCAGTAATTGCTTTTTTTATTGCAGTGCTACAGCTTTTACATCCTAATACATTGAGTGGATCTGCTGATTATAGTTCAGTTATACCTTTTATTAGTTTCAGAAATGTATTTGGCGAACTGTGCTTTTCCAGACGGAAACACAACAGACTTGGTTTCTTCTATGTAACTGCAGGGATTGGTGAATGGTAAAATAATGTGTCTGAGTGCAGTTCTCCGTAAGTCTGTGATCAGACAATGTGTCATCATCTTAGTTTATCCCCAATTGACAAAATCCACTTGTTAAAATCAATCTGGCTTTTTATGCCAGTGAGACGTCTCTATCTCTTTTCATTTGTTGTTGGACAATGCAGTCGAACATGGTCACTGTAACCCACTGTACCACACTGACTCACTTTGTCTAAAATGTTGGCACTCAGTCTTTTTTTTTTACATACCAATCGTTTTACCCAGCAGCAGAAGCCAGGGCTAATGCTCATGTATTATATGAGAGTCCTGATCTAGGCAGCGATTCTCACTGTGTTTATTACATGCTTGTTAATTATCATTCCAGAAAGGTCTCTGCATTGCAGACTTTTGTGTTAACCCTGTTTCAACAAATGTAATTAATCTTAGCAGTTGCCCCGTCAAACAAGATGCAGTAGAGAAAGAAAATTCCAAATCGAAGTCCTTGAGCAGGCCTTGAGCCAAGCCACCTGTGAGCCCATAGAGAATATCAGTCCATTACTGCTCACTTGTCTGCCTCTACATCACCAGACTCATCACTGAAATAATGAGCATTTCCAGTCAGTGGTGTCAAATGAAGCACCTGTATCATGCCCCAGTGCATGCTAAAAGCCCTGGCTGCAGTGTTTGCAATGAAATAGATCTAGAATATGTCATGAGTCATTCTCGAGGCCTTTCTATAATTCACCTGACAAGGTCAAAGCCAAAAACTCATTACTAAGTGCGGCATTGTTAGATGAGTCCTCTCAGATGCACAGTTCTGGACCATGATGCACTGTTTTTGCTGAAGGAGTCATTCTTGTTGTATGTAGGTATATGGTTGAGCACCTTAGTCCTTGCAGTATGTTGCCCATTTGCATTTACAGCATTTAGTCAACCCATATCCAGAGTGACTTACAATTGATACAATCTTACAATCCAATCTTACAATTGTGGGTTAAGGGCCTTGCTCAATAACCCAACAGTGGCAGCTTGGCACAGGGGGTTTGAACCCTGGACCTTGTGGTCCATAGTCCAGTACCTTAACCGCTAGGCTACCACAGTCCATTACAAGTCCATTACAGTCCATTTGCAAGTGAATATGTTTTGCTGCCATTCGTTCCCTTGTTCACTCTCACACATGCATACTGGGCAGTGTGCTGTAGCCTGGGTCACACCTCAAGCAGCTGCCCATAACTTTCCTGACTGGGCTCCTTCAGGAGAAGCTCATTCTGTGACTTCAACTTGCAACCTTCACTCTGCAGTCTTTTCAGACGTTTTTTTGTTTTTTTTTTCCTGTAGAACTATAAAACATGCCCCCATAGCAGTGGAGGACCTTTGTAGATGCAATTGCTTCATGTTGGCCCCACAAATAGGTTTGATAATTTGCCCTTCCAGTCATGTGCAGTCAGTGGGTAAAAAGTCAAGCGTCTAAGCTTGGTATGCACAGAGAGATAGCCCTTTTATCCAGACGGCGTCTGCTTTGTAATTCGAATCACTCCCTCCCAAATTTCAAAACAAAGGGTGGATGAGCATTTCTTCACATCACAGGCTCTTTAGATGATTCCTCAGCTCTTCTGAAGTCAGTGTTTCCCTATGTGTTTGTACTCAGTGGCTGAAAAATCATTTGAATCTCAGTGGAAGCATTCTACAGCAATATTGTACTTCAAATCTCAGTAGCCTGGTGGATCTGAGACTGAGGAAAGACGAAGAAGGGTGTGAGGTGTAGGATGTGAGAGGGTCAGGAGAAAGATTAGATGTTATTTCAAATGTTAGAGTCCCCTGTGGGAGGATTCAATCTACCAGCTCACTCTTGCAAGACGGCATTGTGTCAAATACAAACGGCTCAGTTGGCAGCTTTATCTCATTGAAGGACTTTTCCACCATTTTCCCTTCCTTTTTTAAAAAAAAATCTGGCAGGGAATCTAAAGCTTGCAGTATATTTAAAGTCATCTCCATGACAATATTTATGACCAAGAGGGAATGCAAGTAATTAGTGATCTGTATGTTAATGGGGACATGTTATATCCCTTTCCCACAAGTTAGCACAGTTCCCTGGGCTCATAATGAATTATCTGTGATATGCTGTGGTCAATATACCACATGGATCAGGCACTACAGCACCCTTTTCTACCTCTCTGAACAGTGTTTTTTAGAGCGATTGGTTCTGTGCACCTGTTCCTTGAAATGAAAATGGACCGTTGCTTTCCCCACCCCCTCAATGATTTATGGCATCATGAGCAGAGTTTGAAATGATTCCCTTAATTGTTAAATGATAGCTTACACAATTAATTTGTTGTATTAAGGTAATTTCTGTTTTACAATTTTTCAGCTTCTTTGTAAGGAAACGGCTTCATATAGTCCCAGCCACAATTATTGTAAATTCACGATTTGGTCCATTAACTTAATCTCACACTAAAAATGAGCAAAAATTCAACCTTTACTTAAGTTTAGTCGGAGAAAATCAAGAAATAATTATTTTTAACAAAACCACATTTGTTACAACTACAACTATTAACACTGTTTACTTTTTTTCCTCTCTTATGTCCTCCTCACTGTGAGTAGGGGCAAAATAAACTTGAGACCTTGTCCAGGCAAGTTTCTCACAGTTCCAGTTGATTTTAAGATCAAGATTTTTAATTGCCTTAATTGTAGATATGGGCATTTTCAGTCAGGCAGAAGAATGTTGATGACTGACGTCATACAAATACTCATTTACATTTACATTTACAGCATTTAGCAGACGCCCTTATCCAGAGCGATTTACAATTGATACAGTCTTACAATCCAAGCAATTGTGGGTTAAGGGTCTTGCTCAAGGACCCAACAGTGGCATCTTGGCAGTGTTGGGATTTGAACTCTGGGGCTTCTGGTCCAGAGTCCAGTACCTTAACCGCTAGGCTACCACAGTCGCATGAAACAGGAATTTCTAATGATTGTGTAACATATGGTTTTGTTAACAATAATTATTTCTTGATGTGAGAGATAAATCAATTAAAGGATAGATTTCTCTCTTACTATCAAAGGGTGAATTTCTTATCACCCTTTTTACTCACCTTTACCAGGGATGGCAGTAGTTGGGGAAGGGAGTGCATGTCCCCTTTACATTTAAATGTTCTCCTTAACACGACAATAGTGACTAGTCACACATGAAGGAAGAACAAGTAATTTAAGCTTCTTAAAATAATCTCATCAGCTAAGCTCAGAGCATTATACTCTTTGGAGGAATGTACTGACATTATTTTTCCATTTTATGTTTTCCATTTTCACCAATTTCAGACTTGATACTCAATATTAATATCTCTGTACTATGATGCATAGTACTTATACAGTCTTACAATGTTCAGTCCAAGCAGTCTAATGGAGGTCTAATGGTAAAGGGCCTAACAGTGGCAGCTTGGCAGTGTTGGGACTCAAACTCTCAACCTTCTGGTCAGTAGCCCAGTACCATAACAATTACACCACCAATGTTATCCCAAATATTCCAATTATTTATTGATTAAAATCCCATTTTGCTCCTACAATGGATTGGCACTCTGTCTAAGGTTGTTCCTGCCTTGTGCCCTATGCCGCCCGCTAGTCACCGGCTCTCCCGCAACCCTTTAAAGCGATTAAGAAACTGAATGAATTAATCCCATTTTGCTTGTTTCCACGTCCTCAACCAGTACCCCTGCAACCCCAGGGGCTTTACCCTACTATTTGAGTACCACATCTGCATAATTATTATTAAATTACTGTCTGGGACTGTGGTAGCCTAGCGGTTAAGGTACTGGACTCTGGACCAGAAGGTCAAGGGTTCAAATCCCACCTCTGATAAACTACCACTGTTGGGTCCTTGAGCAAGACCCTTAACCCACAATTGCTTGGACTGTAAAATTGTAATAATTGTAAGTCGCTCTGGATAAGGGCGTCTGCTAAATGCTGTAAATGTAAATGTAAATGTCAGAAAGCAAGCTGAGTGAAGTATCACTATCATAATAGTGGTTTAGGACAATGTTTGGGATAATTTGTGTTCCACAAATTACGATACAGATGCGATGTGTATTGCTTTTTTTGCTCCACAATACAATATATTTTTGATACAGAATTGTAAGGACCCTCTTAGCACTGTGGGATCCCTCCAAGCTGACACTAGAGGTCAGTGTCGACTTGGTTATGATGCCAGGATCCTCACATTGAGTGCGATCTCGCGTGCACCTGCTTAAGCTGCATGATTGCGGTATCAGCAACAACTGTTAGTGTTGCTATTTAACAGCACGCTCTAGCTCAGTCAGGGGTTGCACCCTTGCCCAGTGTTAGCCGGAATCGGTAGTGTCTATGCGAGTTTGCTCTGCTTAGGGACACCACGGGTAATTCCTACTTTGAGACCTTACCTGTCTCATGCGTGCTGCTGCCTTGGTTGTTCGGTCTAAGGGACATTGGTAGACTGGGTCTGCTTTAGGGATCCAGCTGTTGTATGGATCAGGAGATCCGGAGGTGAACGCTGGGTGTTGACTTTAATGTAGGGACAGATTCTTCCGTTTCCGCTCCATTCACCCTTTCGGGGCTTTCGGGGCTTCGCCTTGCCTTGCCTTGAGATGTCACAAGCATCTCCCTCACCATAACCGCTTCCCTTCTGGGCTTATTAGCCACGTGTTAGAGTGGCAGGCGTCATGCCCTCTTTTGCGCACCCGTTTCACGCTGGCAGGTGTATCGTGAATCAGCCGGTGCTGCTTTGGACATTATTTATCTTTCATACATTCCCTTTCCCTTTGAGTGAGGCTGGTCTGTGCGGCACTTTTGTCTGGTTTTTAAATCCGTTTCAAGCTCACGTCCTTATCAGCCTGCTCATGGTTAGACATTAAAGCAACAGACCCTGTCGTGAATGATCAGGGTTCAACCCTCAGCTACGAGCCGATAGAGGTGCAGCTTTGTTTTCGTTTATTATATTGGTTTTCTCATTATTTAGCTATATTTATAGTTCACCCCTTCCATCTGGAGTTAACTGCGATTGGGTCTTAAAGTCCGTTATATTTTCTGTTTCACATGATTTGCACATTTTTTAGAGGCGAATCGTAACAAAAATTAAGAAATAAATTTGATTTTAATTCCCTTTTTAATGCAGAGATCAAGGAGGCCAATGCAACTTCCTGCTCTGCAAACTTGGAAAATGACTTGCTTTGCTGGGGTTTCAGAAAAATCACCAAACAGCTCTCTCATTGCTGATTTCTTATTTGAAGGGCATGGTCCAGGCACCTCAGGGTCCACACACTCTTCTGAAGGATTTGTCTCCATATTCTCTCTAGCTTTGCACTACAGAGATAAATTATATAAACTTCTTTATTATATTTGAGTTTCTGTTTCCTCACATAACAAAAACAGCATTGAGCTTACCTATTTCTGATGCTGTGGTGAGATTATATCTCTTTCTGTACTTCCTCTTTCTTTACTTGCAGTGTCTAAATGAGCACAGAACCTATTACACAAGCTACCACTAGATGCCAAGTACTGATCAGCCAAATACTGATACTCTATGTTTGAAATTAAACAGGACCTTTTATTTGAGAGCAGGTAATGTTATTAAATATTACTAAAATATTTTAGAATGAGTAATTGAAAATGTTCAGCAACATTTGCCCAAAATGCAATATTACTGGAGATACAAGAATAGCGTGTGGCTGACTCCAATACTATTTTCTTTCACAGGTTACCATATGCAGGATATTTTGGAGGGGTCTCTGGTTTGAGCAAGAAGCAATTCCTCAAAATCAATGGATTCCCCAATGAATACTGGGGCTGGGGAGGAGAGGACGATGACATCTACAACAGGTGGGGTGATAAAGTGAAATTAATAATACTAATTTCTTAATATGACATTCACTTCACACGCAGTGTACAATACATCAGTAAACAACTATAATTACTCGCTTTTTATTCTCTAATGATTGGATTGCTTGTACACTGGCAGGCCCACTTCTATAATATTTAGCAACTGTTAGAAGTATCTATCCCATCTGTTTACACAGAGGAGGAAAAAAGTTTGGGTATTGCCAGGTTTTTCTACCCGTTGCATAAGAAGGTTACACTCCATGCTTAATAGCAACAACATATTGTAATCATTCTTGCGAGAAGCTCAATACGGACATAATGAGGTCTGAAGGTACAATTATTAGGTATTCATAAAACAGAAGTGTTAACATTGATTTAAGAATAAGCCTAGGAATTAGACAGTCATCCATCACTTCCTGTATCACTGGGGTATAGGTATGAGTTGACCAAAGGCCCACATCTAGGGCCAGAACATAAGTGGGCTTTTCCTCCATGTGCAGTGAGGAGGTCAGACAGGCAAACTCTCTTTGCTAGATCATGCTTGGAGGTGTCTGCAGAAGTTTGCTCACCACCACTGCTGTGATGTGTTCGAGACCACCTGGCAGTGACTGGCAGGGTAGGACTGTGGTAGCCTAGCAGGTAAGGTACTGGACTCTGGACCAGAACGTCCAGGGTTCAAATCCCACCTCTGTCAAGCTGCCACTGTTGGGTCCTTGAGCAAGGCCCTTAATCCACAATTGCTTGGATTGTAAGGTTGTATCAACTGTAAGTCGCTCTGGATAAGGGCGTCTGCTAAACGCTGTAAATGTAAATGGCAGTGCCTTCCAGCCAAGTCAGGCACACAGACATGTAATTAGCTGTGTCTGAGTGAGAGGAGACCAGATCGGGGAGCGTCCTTCAGTACTGCAACTGTGACCCCTTTCTAGCCATAACTGATGGACTGGTCCAATCCAGTGTATGCATTCATCTGTGCCCCATAAATTCAGAGTTAGGCTCTGGACCTTTTATGAAGGGTAAGTTTTATTATTTTTCCTCCATTATATCCACCTGCAGCTTCAAAGAGTAAACCCAAACCTTTATCACGTATAACTGATGTTTGGTATTTATGCCCCAAGCTACCTTAAATGAAAAGAAATATTAGTTGTAGTTAGTAGGATACATGCTTTGTATAAATTCTAGCAGAGTTACGTGTTAATATATGCAATGCTGCAGCTGGGTCACTTCTCCTTACTGAGAAGCTATTTCTTGGGAAGGACTTTCCATATGAATTATGCTGATTATAATATGGCTCCACAGAAAAGTGAACCTACGCAGGGTGGCAGTGGGCATTCTGAATCCCGCCTGCTTTTAGGTTCTGTATGGAGTTATTATACTCCCAGACATGACGTACTAAGAAGTGAGTAACATAGGTATGCGCCATTTACCGACCATCCATCTACGTCCATTCACAACGACTGAGGTCTTAAAAATTATAGCAAATTATAAAAAGAAATAAAATCAGTCTATTAACTGCTGATGTTGCGGTATTAAATAGCTGGTCACCTCAACAGCCAATCAACACTTCAGATTCACAAGCAGATGCAGGAGTTAGAGGTCTGTCATTTGTGTGTGTGTAAGCATAAGTGTGTAACTACCCTACTGGTGGTGTGCTTGTTTGCTCGTTAGTTCATATTTGGATCAGAGACTTCTAACTTGGCTGCTGTGTTTAGAAACTTCTTTTGGTTATTCAAGTTATTCGAGTTTGTATTGTGACTTTCTGCTACTTATTTGTAACAAGCTGTAAATGGTGCTTGTAAGTGTATGTGTCTGCCCTATCGGAAGTAGTACTCCTTTGTTTGCAACCCCACACACTACCTGTATATTCTCTCTAATCTATAACTATATGATTCATATTCATTCATTGAGTCTCCGTTTTAACTGGCTGACCTTCTGTGTTGTTTGTAATACTGTATATCAGTGCATTTTTGGCATACGTCAATCAAAAGCATCAGGTCTATCATACCATTATTTCTTTCCCCTAGGCAGTGACTATGGTAATGTCTGGTCAGTGTCCTTGTCAGTCAACATACTGTTTCACAGACCGTAATGTGGAGGTTAAATGGTGCATGCCTGTATGCACACTTAATGAAACATCTAACAATAATAGACTCGAAGGTGGAAACACATTTCTTTTCTCAGTGATACCAAGGTGATTGGGTCTGCAGAGCTAAATAGAATTCTATATGCAGAGCACCCAAAGCTCTAATAAAATTAGTGCCTCAATACCTATTTAGCAAGCCAGGGGTTACATTGGCAAAGAAAGGCTCTCTAACCCAGAACCAGACTGGAAACTGCTCCTCCGGCCTGCATTATGAATCATGGGTTTGTGTAATTTAAGGCAGGATCTTGGCACTGCATGGACTACTTAGAAAGTGTGTGTGCTCATTTAGAACTCCACTTACACAGACCTTGGCTTTTCTTTCAGAGTGACCTGCAGACATTAGTTGTTTTCTAATGCATGTTGGCTCTGGCCAGAAAATAGAAGCAGGAGACTAGGCTATGGATTGCATTGTCAGTATAACAAATAGCAGGACAGCAAATGGCTTTTGTCATGGTATAACAAATAGCTGCATCTACTCTGGCTGTCGCCTATAACCATATTCAGGTGAGTCGTGTGTGCTGTTTCTTTATGCTGTGAAGTCCAGGAAAGAGATAACAGCAGATTGAGATGAGCAACTCTCAGCCAGCAGTATAGATAGCTGGACACATTTTATTTATTCATTTATTTATTTATTTATTTATTTACTAGGGAAAATTTGAGAAACGCTTATCCCCTCTATTGGGAGTCGCGCTCCCCGACACTAGTGTCGACTCACTTTTCGACCTGGGCATGCTTGGTGCAATCAGCAACACCTGCTGGCTCGTGTATTTCAGAGCAAGCTCGAGCCCAGACAGGTGTCGCATTGTTGCATTCTTGCACCTGTCTCTCTCTGTGTGCCGCCGCTTCCGCCTTTGATTCGTTGTTGTTTTTGATAGGGAAAGTGGTAACTGGCCAGGGAAAGTGCCCACTATTTGCTGCCCGCACCGTCCTTCACGGACTCACCATTTCCACGGCGGCTTTGGCTCGCTCACTGTGGCGACGTGAGCCCCCCCATCTTCTCCCTCGCTCACCGGCAGCCCTTTGGGCTTACTAAAGTCACGCCTCCTCTCCTCGATCGTGGAGTTGGCACCTCCCCCTCGCGATCATGCTCCAAATGACGCTGTGCTGCATATAATCATCCTTTCCTTCTATCTGATCTGCCCTCTCATGGCGAGACGCTAGGGCAGTGGCCCCTGACGTGAGTGATCAGGGTTCATTCCCCGGCTGCCAGCCTAATCAGGTGCAGCTTTCTTTTTGTTGGTCTATGTAGTTTCTTATTATTTAGTTATATTTTAGTTCACCATTTCCATCTTTAGCTAAATGCGATTGGATCCTATCCATTTTATTTCTTTTCCACGGTTCGCCTGATTTTTTTTATAGGCAAAACTATAACACCCTCTTGTCTTTTTTGTCATTTCACTCAGTAAGAATAAGTGATAAGTAGAAGATGACAATGTGATAAAATCTTCTTGCCAATTTATAGAAAAAAACATGTGTGTCAGTAGCTTTGGTGGATTGCAACATCAAGCTTATCCCTTGGGTTCCTCACAAGAGTTATTTTGTAGCTGATAATAGGAGGACTGCATGGCTGTTTTATTATGGCTGCATTAATTATTCATTAGTATGAACTGTGGCCTCGGGGTCTACTAAATTTAGTTTCATGGCTCTTTAACATTTTATTTATGTTTCTATAGCAAAGTATTGAGAAATCATTCCAACTGCTGGCTTTTTACATGATTTATTTCATTTTGCAAACTGAAACCAGACTCATTGTTTCATTGTGAAACAATATGAACAGTAACATGTGTAGTAGTCAGGAACAGTCACGTTAGATTCCATGACTTAAATTTTAGACTAGTGGAATATTTCCTGTTATGAAAATACAATTTTCCAGGAAAGGATTCATACATTCAAATTCTATGTAACTGCTTTAAACACTAGCTATTACATTCCGTGAAAGATGTCTTGCAATCAGTTTATTCAATTTTCCTGTCAAATTTAGTCCCTGCCACTTCAAAATCACTAACTGGGCCTCGGCTATCACACAGCAGCTACCACCCTGAAAGGCTGAGGGCTAACATGCTTTTCAAACTGCTGCTCTTGAGACCTCATAGATGAATGCCCCTGGCTCTAACTGCTCTATTTTGGATATAAGCTAAAATATGCTTGTGACTGTATACTGCCCTTTGACGAACAGGTGATATGGAAATGAGAAATGAGAAGAGCAGAGCCTATTAGACTTTCAGCCACAGATAGATACAGTATCATTGGGGATCGAAATTGGCATTTTAAATAGGATTGTTTTAAATTGTTTGAGATCTGGAGCAATCAGCTTTGGAGAATGATCCCTTCCTGCATATACAGTGGAGACCAATAGTCTGAAGTGGGAGCCACTAGTGAAAATACTTCCATTTGCATTTTTCTTTAATTCAATACAATATTTTGCATTATAAATCACTGTAAAAATCCATACGTTTGTGCAAATTTGATGATCTTTGTTATACCAGCTTTTTGTTTCGCAATATTTGCAAAGAACATCTTGTGATGCTATTGAATGCTTGGCTTTCTCTGTTTTTGAGTGCTCCCATATGTGCTTAGTGGGGTTTAGGTTGGGTGACTGTGGAGGAAAACCCATGACAGTCAGCACTCCTATATCATTTGGTTTTCAAGTAGTTGTTGTGAAGCTTTGAGGTATGTTTTGGATTATTATACACTGCTCAAAAAAATAAAGGGAACACTTAAACAACACTATATAACTCCAAGTAAATCAAACTTCTGTGAAATCAAACCGTCCACTTAGGAAGCAACACTGATTGACAATCAATTTCACATACTGTTGTGCAAATGGAATAGACCAACAGGTGGAAATTATTGGCAATTAGCAAGACACACTCAATAAAGGAGTGGCTTTTGCAGGTGGGAACCACAAGACCACTTCTCAGTACCTATGCTTTCTGGCTGATGTTTTGGTCATTTTTGAATGTTGGTGGTGCTTTCATCACACTTGTGGTAGCATGAGACGGACTCTACAACCCACACAAGTGGCTCAGGTAGTGTAGCTCATCCATGATGGCACATCAATGTGAGCTGTGGCAAGAAGGTTTGCTGTGTCTGTCAGCGTAGTGTCCAGAGGCTGGAGGCACTACCAGGAGACAGGCCAGTACACCATGAGACGTGGAGGAGGCAAGAACCCAGCAGCAGGACCGCTACCTCCACCTTTGTGCAAGGAGGAACAGGAGGAGCACTGCCAGAGCCCTGCAAAATGACCTCCAGCAGGCCACAAATGTGCATGTGTCTGCACAAACAGTTAGAAACCGACTCCATGAGGATGGTATGAGGGCCCGACGTCCACAGATGGGGGTTGTGCTCGCAGCCCAACACCGTGCAGGATGCTTGGCATTTGCTATAGAACACCAGGATTGGCAATTTCACCACTGGCACCCTGTGCTCTTCACAGATGAAAGCAGGTTCACACTGAGCACATGTGACAGACGTGACAGAGTCTGGAGACGCCGTGGAGAGCGATCTGCTGCCTGCAACATCCTTCAGCATGACCGGTTTGGCAGTGGGTCAGTAATGGTGTGGGGTAGCATTTCTTTGGAGGACCACACAGCCCTCCATGTGCTCGCCAGAGGTAGCCTGACTGCCATTAGGTACCGAGATGAGATCCTCAGACTTCTTGTGAGACCATATGGTCTCAATGAGAAAAGTTTGTTCTGTACAAAGTTGAATGTGCTGACAACAAAATCACACAAAAATCATCAATGGAAATCAAATTTATTAACCAATGGAGGCCTGGATTTGGAGTCACATTCAGGTCTGGGGAACGGCTTCCCAGACACTCCACAATGCTGTGCTTTGGAAGAGTGGCAGGAAGAAAGCATTTCTTGATTTAAAAAAAAAAAATGAATTTATGTTTGGAGCTAGCCAAAAGGCATGTTGGAGAGTCATCAAAATTCTGGAATAGGTACTCTGGTCTGATGAGAACAGTGTTTGGAGTAAACCAAACACTGCTCATCTTGCTGAAAACACTGCCATCAGATAGCCCACCAGTCTCTTCAGAGTTGAAGGTAAGATGGATGGAACCAAATACAGGGCAATCATCAAAGGAAACATGTTCTAGTTGTATCAGACCTAACAGTAGGGCTGAGGTTCACCTTTCAACAAGACAGCAACCCTAAGCATACTACCATTGCAAAATTTAGACATTGCTATTCACCAGCAGCCTCCGACCAATCCAAAGGAGCACGTTTGCAGGAAGAATGGGCAAAAATGTCAGGATGCAAAGCTGATCAAACCATGTCCTTAAAAACTTGCAGCAACACAACAAAAGCTTGCATGACCATGTATTGATCCAGGAGAGATGAATATTTATGAATGTGAACATAAATGGTGTCAAACGCAAACTTGCATACTTCTCTGAGACCTTGAGGGCAGTCTATCGACGGCTGAATAATAAGTAGAATGTACTAATTTGGCTTTATTTGCTTCAGAAATTGAAACAATTTTAAAAATGATGATGCACCAGCACAGTACAAACATGTCAGTGCATGGCATTCCTTACTGCAGGTAATGCTGATTAGCAAACATATACAGAGAATTAATTTACATAAATTTGGGTTTGTGTTGCTGGTCATTTAAGCCACCAGAGTTTGGATTTGGTTTCAGCATAATATCAGCTACTTAACTCAGATTAATGTTGGTAACATTTGATGACTCATCCTCCACTGTACAGAATGTACGTGCAAATCAGATGATCTATGCTATCTGATTTCATAATATACCAAAGAACATCTTGTGTTATTTCTGATTGATTGGCTTTCTCTGTCCCATGGCAAGAAGTAACTCTATTTTCAATTCTAAAACACCTACAGCTGCTCTGTACTCAGCTCATAACCTGTTGTATCTTCAGATCAGTTATTGGTCAGCTCTGTATTAGAAATCAGACTTCAGTCTGAGATACTTAATTATAAAAGTAAGACCCTGAAGCTTAAAAGACACATTCAGAAATACATCCTGGTTATTCTTATGAGCAATATGTAGTATGTTTCCATGTATTTTTCCTAACTGTTTTGAACTTTCAAGCATTTGGCCATGAAGTCCTGTTTCACTGAGGTATAAATATGAGGTGACACAGCTGTGGAAGTGATTTTGGCCAGAAGAAACTGAACAGTACGTTATAAGTAACAAATAAGTCTCAAGTCTTGACACTCAAGACCCGATTCAAATGCCAAGTTAAGACAGACAAGTCCCAAGTCAACTCCCAAGTCAATACAAGCGAATCTCGAGTCAAGTCCAAAGTCAAGATGAGCAATTCTAAAGTCAAGTCCCAAGTCCTAAAATTCCAGTCCTAGCAAATGCCAAATGGGGTTGTTTTAGTGTGCTATCTTTTTTTCAACAGTGAGAGAAAGCATTTTCCCAGAGACAAATGCAACTCTCCTCTCTGAGTTATTCCTCTTACTTGTGTAAAGCAGTAAGGCACAAGGCACGTCTTCCTGTTACATGACAGCAGTTTGGACAGGGTTTTTTTTTTCCTTTTTTTGGAAGCACTCCAGATAAAAATAGCACTGTTTATGGGGATGGAGAAGACTTATTTGATACACAGCAGCTTTTCCTTCCAACTTGGATTGAAAAGCATAGGTAGAACTGAGCAAGAGTGTATTTCTATCTACTGCCCATGTGAATAACAAGCATTAGAGGCCATTACTGTACATATATTCTGAGGGAGAGAAGGATAGAAGGGACATTTTTCTCCCCTTTTTCTTGGTGGGTAATCGAAGTGAAAGCTGACAGCTGTGTTTCGAATGCAGTGACAGGTAACATGAACAAGATTATTTGTGGCTTTCTGTGTGTTAAGGCGATTTTGTTTTTATTTGCTGAGCTCCACATAGCCACAACACTCCAGAGGATCAGTCAGGGCTCCCAGTCAGAATAAACTGACATGTTGTTTAACAACTTTACCCAGTCCACAGTGGGGACACCACAAGTGACAAACCCTGTTTAAACTGCTGAATCTGTTTGTGTTTTTGGTGCTCACCTTTTGCCATTTAAGTGGTTTTATTTACAACCCCCAAATCAGAAAAAGTTTGGATGGTATGGAAAATGCTACTAAATATGCTCAGTGTTTCTAATATTTACTTTGACTTTTATTTCATTGCAGACAGTATGAACCTGAGATATTTCATGTTTTGTGTGGTCAACTTCATTTCATTTGTTAATAAACATCCATTCTTGCATTTCAGGACTGCAACACATTCCAAAAAAGTTGGGACGGGAACCATTTAAAGCTAATAATAAATACAAAAAAAACCTAGATGATGTGATTTCAAACCGGTAATGTTAACAGGTGATTATAATCATGATTTGTAAAGACCGAGTCTTTGATGAGCAAAGATGGGCAGAGGATTTCTAGTTTATCAACAAATGCTTGAGAAAATTATTGAAATGTATAAAAAACAATGTTGCTCAAAGAAAGACTGGAAGGGATTTGCATATTTCTCCCTATACAGTGCATAATATCATTAAACCAATCCATTAATTGGGAGGAATTTCAGTGTGTAAAGGTCAAGGGTGCAAACTAGGGCTGCAACAACAAATCGATAAAATCGATAATAATCGATTATTAAAAGTGTCGATAACGAATTTCATTATCGATTCATTGTGTCACATGATTTATGTGTCCCCTGCCTTATCATATCCGCTTATGTTACTTGCGGCACTTCATCAATACTGGAAAAAAATACGAGCGATTGAACGGAGCGAGGCGGAGCTGGCGCTGACGCGAAATCTTCAAAATAAGTTAGCGTTAAGAATGAAATAAATTCTACAAATGAAACATGACCGACGCAGAGAAGAAGGTTCGGCTTAAGACCTCAAAAGTGCACTTCACGCTTCACATAACAAAAAATGTGTAACATGCAAGCTTTGCAAAAGTGATCTGACCTGGCACGGGAGCACCCCGGTGCTGATACAGCCCTCGAAACGGAAACATGTTGCAGTCACCGATGAGGATGAAGGGAGCTCAACAACAGCGTAAGTCACCACAATATCCTGAGTTTGTTCCATTTTGAAGTGAGGAAACGTAACGGCGCACTCACACTATGCGAACGGGCACAGCGCGGTTGATGCTATCTTTTGCTTGTTAGCTGGATAATGACAGTGATGGACTTAAGAGACAGATATCCTATATTGGCCAGGCTAGCCAAGTCCTATTTATGCATTCCTGCTACTTCAACACTGTCTGAGCGTCTATTTTCTGCAGCAGGAAATATTGTCTCTAAAAAGAGAGGCAGCTTTAGCCAGGAGCATGTTGACATGCTAACATCTTTGACTTGCAATGCAAAGTTTCTAAAGAAAGAGCGTGAATGAGTTTGTATGTAGTGTTTGCATCAGAGATGCACTTATTTTTATTACTTAGTTCTATTACTTAGTTTAATTTGTTATTTTAATTTATTAATAAATTTAATTTATTATTATTCATTTATTGTAAGCACTTATTTGCTCTGTTATTTAATGTTATATTTCTGAATAAAGACATGGAAAGGTTTTTTTTTTTTTCAAACCCGATGCATTGATTAATCGAAAAAATAATCGACCGATTAATCGATTATTAAAATAATCGTTAGTTGCAGCCCTAGTGCAAACCTTTGTTCCTCATATGGCACCAAGAAGCGTCATTCATCAATAGCTGATAGAACCTCATGGGCAGGGGATTAGTTTGGCAAACTTTTGTCAAGCACTATGTTATGGTGTTACATTCACACATGCCTCTTAAAACTTTACAAAATGTGGGACTGTGGTAGTCTAGTGGTTAAGGTACTGGACTATGGACCAGGGTTCAAAACCCACTTCTGCCAGGCTGCCACTGTTGGGTCCTTGAGCAAGGCCCTTAACCCACAATTGCTTGGATTTTAAGACTGTTGCAAGTGTCTCTGGATAGGAGCGTTTGCTAAAATGATATAAATGTAAATGTACAAAATAACACCTGAAACACTAAATTGCTTGGTATCCTTTGTGCCAAAACATCTTTTAAGTGTGGTGAAAATGCATGGCAACATTACAAAGTGGTAAATGCTTTACCGTCCCTACTTTTTTTGGAATGTGTTGCAGGCTTGAAATGCAGGAATTTATGTTTACTAACAAATTAAATGAGATGGACATCATGGACGATGCGTGCTCTCATAGAGTAGTCAGGGTAGTCAGATTCATCTTTGCAGAGTTGGATGCATTTACACTATTACTTTGCTACAATGCATGTCAAGGCACCTTCTAAAGTGGTTTGAGCAGTCAGATTCAAATTGGATATCAACACATCTTGGAGAGCATTTACACACAGTTTTATGTGCCTTAGCCTTATCCGCATACAATCCTTATACCCAAGACACATGCATCGACCTAGTATAAATGGAGTTTTAGTGCCAGTGTTGATCAGCATACAAATAGCCCATCTCTGCAAGTCACATAATGCTAGGTTCAGTTACAGATGTTCAGGTGAAGGGTATCAGAAGGTGCAGTGGAGTTCCAGATCAGAGCTCATCTACTGTGAGTCCTCTGGGATATATGTGACACACACATTTTACCCAATCAGCAACTCACTCACAGACTAGTGGTTCAATTCAACATGACCTCCCCTTGTCTCTTTGTGACTCTTCCTCTACCTTTCTCTCTACCTCTCTGTCTCTCTCAAATCCCCTGGTATTCCCACTCTGCTCTCATTTCTCCTCTGGTAGAGAAGACATGAATCAGTTCTAATGATTCCAATAACCCTTCGACTCCACGAGTCTAATGCAATTAACTGAACTGCAGAGTGGGAGGGCAGGAGACGTACAGCCTTAATCTAATCAGAGAGTAAGGGAGAGAGAGGGGGTGGGACTTGAGCCAATCTAAAACCTATCCAATAAACCTTATTAATTATTACCTTCACAAGGGGCGTTTCTAGACTACTTGTCATACTGGGGCACAGAATTTAGAGTGGCACAACTATGCCCCTCTTCTTGCCAGTCAGTCGTGGGGCACAACTGTGCATAAAAATAAACCTGTTAAACACTAAATACAGTGGGGCAAAAAAGTATCTAGTCAGTCACTGATTGTGCAAGTTCTCCGACTTAGAAAGATGAGAGAGGTCTGTAATTTTCATCATAGGTACACTTCAACTATGAAAGACAAAATGAGAATTTTTTAATAATAAGGATTTTTAAATAATTTAAGTGTATATCATGGTGGAAAATAAGTATTTGGTCACCCACAAACAAGCAAATTTCTGGCTCTCACAGATCTGTAACAACTTCTTTAAGAAGCTCTTCTGTCCTCCACTTGTTACCTGTATTAATGGCACCTGTTTGACCTCATTATCTGTATAATAGAAACCTGTCCACAACCTCAAACAGTCAGACTCCAAACTCAACCATGGCCAAGACCAAAGAGCTGTTGAAGGACACCAGCAAGAAAAATGTAGACCTGCACCAGGGTGGGAAAAGTTAATCTACAATAGGCAAGCAGGTTAGTGTGAATAAATCACCTGTGGGAGCAATTGTAAGAAAATGGAAGACATACAAGACCATTGATAATCTCCCTCGATCTGGGGCTCCACGTAAGATCTCATCCCGTGGGGTCAAAATGATCATGGGAACGGTGAGCAAAAATCCTAGAACTACACGGAGGGACCTGATGAATGACCTGCAGAGAGTTGGGACCAAAGTAACAAGGCTACCATCAGTAACACACTACGCCGAGAGGGACTCCCCCCTGCTTAAGCCAGTACATGTCCGGGCCTGTCTGAAGTTTGCCAGAGAGCATATGGATGATCCAGAAGAAGATTGAGAGAATATAATGTGGTCAGATGAAACCAAAATAGAACTTGATGTTGGACGAGAAGGTCTGGCTCTCAGTCTCCACTTTAATTCATCCAAAAGATGTTCTATTAGGTTAAGGTCAGGACTCTGTGCAGGCCAGCCAAGTTCTTTCACACCAAACTGGCTCACGGACCTTGCTTTGTGCGTGTTGTCATGTTGTAAGAGGAAGGGGCCATCCCCAAACTGTTCCCACAAAGTTGGAAGCATGAAATTGTCCAAAATCTTTTGGTATGCTGAAGCATTGAGTTCCTTTCACTGGAACTAAGGTGCCGAGACCAACTCCTGAAAAACAACCCCTCACCATAATCCAACAAACTTTACACTTGGTACAATACAGTCAGATAACTACTGTTCTCCTGTCAACCACCAAACCCAGACTCATCCATCAGATTGCCAGATGGAGAGAACACGTCTCTGCTCTAGAGTCCAGTGGCGGCATGCTTTACACCACTGCATCTGACGCTTTGCATTGCTCTTGGTGATGTAAGGCTTGGGTGCCATTGAAACCCATTCCATGAAGCTCTCTGCGCACTGTTCTAATCTGAAGGTCACATGAAGTTTGGAGGTCTGTAGCAATTGACTTTGAGGGAAGTTGGCGACTTCTGCACACAATGTGCCTCAGCATCTGCTGACCCCGCTTTGTTATTTTACGTGGCCTACCACTTCATGGCTGGGTTGCTGTTGTTCCCAATGGCTTCCACTTTATTATAATACCACTGACAGTTGACTGTGGAATATTTAGTAGCAAGGAAATTTCACGACTGGACTTGTTGCACAGGTGGCATCCTATCATGGTACCACGTTGGAATTCACTGAGCTCCTCAGAGCGACCCATTCTTTCAAAAATGTTTGTAGAAGCAGTCTGCATGCCTAGGTGCTTGATTTTATACACCTGTGGCCATGTGATTGCAAAACCTGAATTCAATTATTTGGATGCGTGAGTGAATACTTTTGGCAATATAGTGTACATAAGGCATGTCACTTGTAATAATTACACTGTAAATGTGATTTGTGACTTCATTTTCTTTTGTTCAATTAGAAATTGCATTTTTTCTTATTAATGACAATGTTTAAAAGAAATTCCAGTGGAGTATGGAAACAAAAGATCTCTACGTCTTTGTCAAAGTGGAGGGCTCAAATATTTTTATCTAGAAAAGAGAGGCGCTGCAGAAAAAGTTTGAGAACCACTGGTTTATGCAAATGTTACTGATGACTTTGCTAGTGTATTGAATGCCTTTGCAGATGTCCGTTACTCTATGCCACAAATGAAAGAAACCATCTCTGACTGAATGTGTTAGCCGCTCAAGCTTTCGGAAAGATGTTTTAAAAGGGGCATTATGAGAAATGTAGTGCCTGTAGTGATATGTGTAATTTGTGTGGTGTATCCTGTAGTTCTCAGCAGTCCAGGATAATGTATTTTTTACCTATGTATTTTATTGGGGCATGTGCCCCAGTAAAGTGGATCTGATGATGCCCCTGACCCTCACTACTTAAAGAAAGCTCAACTAGTACAATTTGTTAAAAGAGACATTCTGGGCAATTATAAAATCCCCAAAGAATTCAACTGTGCTTGATAGTGGTAGTAATGAATTTCTGGCTGGTCTTCTGTTCTGTTTGTCTGTTTTTTGTTTTTTTTCAGTTGACATGCTTGCTTATTCAGGCTAGTGGCGACATGATGCATGAGTTCCAGCTAAACAATCTGTCTACACACCGATATAAAATTAAATATTAGTAAATCCTGGCTTGCACATCCATGGTCAGCTTCATGCTCCCTGTTAGCACTCTAAATTCAAACTGGCATTATATTGGCTGTGATCCATATCAGAGTTATTGGTTCTTCGGAGAGGATTCTGAGGAGGGGAGTTTTAGTTTTGTAGCATTATTTCCAATTAAAGTTATATAGGCTCTTTGAAAGTCTTAGGTATTCTTTATTTATCAGTTTATATTCTGCTTATTCTTTATTTAAGTGTTAGTTGTTCACTGCACTTTGTAGTTCTACAGGTACAGACTGTAGTCCATCTGACTCCACATACGTTGTTAGTCCCCTTTACTCTGTTCTATAATGGTGAGGATCACCACAGATCAGGTACTATTTGGGTGGTGGATCATTCTCAGCACTGCAGTGACACTGATGTGGTGTTGATGTGTTAGTGTGTTTCACTGATAAGAGTGGATCAGACACCTCAGTGCTGCTGGAGTTTTAAACCACCTCAGTGTCACTTCCACCAGCCAAAAATGTCCAGCCACCAGCATCTTGTAAGCAGCATCCTGTGGGTACTGATGAAGGATTAGAGGACGACTAACACACACAGTGCAACAACAGATGAGCTACGGACTCTGACTTTACATCTGTAATATGGAGCAATAAGGTGAATGTCTCTAATAAAGTGTTTTAAAACTCAAGTGGTCCTGTGGGGGTCCTTACCATTGGACAACAGAGTAAAGGGGACTAACAAAGTATGTGCAGATAGATGGACTACAGTCTGTAATTGTAGAACTACAAAGTGCACTTACAACTGATACAGTGTAATCTTACAGTCCAAGCAGTTGTGGGTAAGATGCGTAAATGGCAGCCTGACAGAGGTGGGATTTGAACCCAGGACCTTAGGGTCCATAGTCCCAGCTAATAGTACATAGTTTAACAGCTAATAATTACAAGGCTATAAATCATTAATATTTTTGTAATCATTTTTATTTTTGTAACTGCAATTGATTATAACTCTTAACTCTCCACTGGAAGTTTATTCCACCACGTGGGTGCCAGGACAGAGAAGAGTCTTGAAGCTTGTCTTCCTTTAATCTTACGTGGAGAATCCAGTCGAGCCAAGCTTGTGTCTCAGAGGGTTTGAGTTACAGAGCGTGGTTTGATCAGAGCTTTTAGGTAAGATGGTGCTGTTCCATTTTTGGCTTTGTAGGTGAGCATCAAGGTTTTGCTTTTGATGCGGGCAGGGAGCCAGTGAAGGGAACATAGCAGTGGGGTGACATGAGAAAACTTGTGTAGATTGAAAACCAGACGAGCCGCTGCATTCTGAATAAGTTGTAGGGGTCTGATTGTATGCATTGGAAAACCAGCCAGAAGAGCATTGCAGTAATCTAGTTTTGTTATAACAAGAGACTGGACAAGCACTTGGGTGGCTTCTCTGGAGAGGAAGGGTCGGATTGTCCTGATATTGAAGAGGAGGTACCTGCATGACTGGGTCAGTTTGGAAATATGAGCAGAGAAGCTCAGCTGGTTATCAAAGAAAAGGGCAGTTCCGTTTTGCTGTGGTTTAGCTTCAAATGATGAGCTGACATCCACGATGAAATGTTCTCCAAACATGCAGAGATACGTGTGGAGACCTGCACATCTGTTGGATCAAAGGAGAGAATGAGCTGAGTATCATCAGCATAACAGTGATAGGAGAAGCCATGAGAGGTTATAACGGGTGTAGACAGAGAAGAGAAGAGGTCCCAGAACTGAGCTTTGTGGAACTCCAGTTGTAAGAGCACGTGGTGCAGATATGGAGCCTCTCCACGATACCTGATAAGATCGTCCCTCCAGGTAAGACGCAAGCAACTGCCAGACAGAGCCTGTGATTGCAAGACTGTAGAGGACAGAAAGGAGAATCTTATGGTCGACTGTGTCAAAGGCAGCCGAGAGGTCAAGAAGGATCAAAACCAATGAAAGTCTGTATGCTCTAGCAGCATGAAGTTTCTCGAAAACAGCCACCAGGGCAGTTTCTGTGGAGTGAGCTGCTTTGAAGCCAGACTGGTTGTGATCCTGTAGGTCATTCTGTATGAGAAAGGTTAACAACTGGTTATACACAGCACGTTCAAGTATTTTTGAAAGGAAGGAAAGAAGTGATACTAGTCTGTAGTTGTTGATGTCTGAGACATCAAGTGTGGGTTCTTCAAGATAGGAATGACTCTTGCACTCTTGAAGGCAGAAGGAACATGACCAGATGTCAGGGAGTTGTTGATGATGGAGGAGATGAAGGGAAGAAGGTTTTGAGCAATCTTTTGCAGCACTGGTGATGGGATGGGGTCTAGTTGACATGTGGTAGGGTTGCTGGATGAGAGAAGTTGAAGTACATCATTTGTGGAAAGAGGAGAAAACCCGGTTATGGTGTTGCATGGCTGTACATTTGCACTGGGGATTGTGGTAGGTGAAAATGACTGGCAGATCTTGTTTATCTTTTCTTCAAAGAGAGTGGCGAAGTCTTCAGCAGTTAAGGAGGATGACTGAGCAGGAGGTGGTGGTTTGAGGAGCGATGAGAAGACTGCGTGGAGTTTATGTGGATCTGAAGCGGATTCCTCCAGCTTTCTTCTGTAGAAGGTCGTCTTAGTGGAAGTCACATCCGATGAGAATGTGGAAAGGAGCACACGATAGTGCTGAAGATCTGCATCTTGCTTGGACTTCTTCCATTTTCTCTCACCAGATCTAAGCTCTCTTCGAGACCCACACAGCACATCTGACAGCCAGGGGGCTGGACGAGAAGATTGTCTTGGTCTGGAGGAGAGAGTCCATAGCAGGTCAATAGCTGAAGAGAGAGAGGAGATAAATGCGCTGGTGGCAGATTCCAGTGGAAGAGCAGAAAAAGAATCCAGATGTGGTAAAGTAGATAGAACACTAGAAGACAACGAGGCAGGGGAGATGGAGTGGAGGTTGTGACGAGTTGTTGAAGTATATAAAGGGTTGGGAACACAAAGCAGAGGGACAACAAGAGAGAAGGAAACAAAGTGGTGGTCTGAAAAGTGGAGTGGAGTTACACTGATCTCGGTGGCTGGGGTGGGTCGGCAGAACACAAAGTTAAGGACATTGCCTCCCTTGTGTGTTGGAGGACATTTGTTAAAGGACAGGTTGAAAGACGACAGGAGAGGAAGGAGACTGGAAGACTGGAGCTTGTCAGATGGGAGATTGAAGTCACCAAGCAGGATTAGGGGAGACTCGTCTGAAGGGAAGAAACTCAGAAGACCATCCAGTTCTTTGATAAACTCACGTAGAGGGCCAGGTGGTCGGTAGACAACAATGATAAGCAGGCTGCTGGGGAATGTAACAGTGACGGGATGGAAATCGAATGATGAGATTCCAAGGTGAGAAAGTGATAGGGACGAAAAAATCCACTTCTTGGATAACAGCAAATATGTGCCACCATCTCTTCCAGACTTCCGTGGTGACTGAGAGAAGGAGAAGGCAGAAGACAGAGCTGCTGGAGTAGCTGAATTCTTAGGAGCAGTCCAAGTTTCAGTTAGTGCCAGGAAATGGAGGGAGTGAAGCAACGCAAAAGCTGAGATGACGTCAGCTTTCTGGACAGCAGACTGGCAGTTCCAGAGCCCCCCTACCACCTCTGTACCAGATTGTGGTAACCGTGGAGGGTAGATGAAATTGCTGGTGCTGTAGCCACTGTGTGGTATACGCTGTTTTCTGGGTCTATTGGATATATGAACAGAGATTGGCAAATTACACGTTAGCAAGGTAAATTAATCAAATGGATAGGAAACAATCCAGAAAGTTAGAGAAACCAAGAAACAAGTGATACTTAGCCAAAGGTGATTTGAGGTTCAGAGTCTTGACAGAGTAGAGCAGGTCACAGCAATAGTAGCAGGATGACTATTATTCCTGTGACTTGAATGTATGGGAGCATGCCCTCTGGTGTTCACCAAATGCAGTTGCATCATATGGTGTAATAAATGTTAAACATTTGTGACATTTTATATCTTCACAATGCACATTGACATTTTTGCATCGTGATGCATTGTTAAGCCCCTAATAGACAGTTCTGTTAAAAGCTGTGCAGTGGCACTGGAGAAGAAATCTGTCTGGTCAGATGAGTCCAGAGTACTTCCTAGAATGAGAAGAAGTCAATAATGCCAAACAAGACTTGAAATTAACAATAGAATAAGATAAAACTGTTCAGTAACGTATTTAAAGAACATAATGTGTTAGTCCAAATCCTACTTCTACTGTTAGTAGCTTCTGCACCATTGTTCTCCTGCTAGTTCTAACTGTAGCTTTAACTAGTTCCTATATTAGTTACTGAGCTCAGTTACTGAGGTACTACACTGCCTTAAATAGAGTATATTCTATGAATTATTTTAACTAGATTTATGTTTAGTGTATGTTGAACACTGTCACAAAGCTTAGCTGCTGCATTTATTGAGAAGAGAACACTTTAATATTCCGGTTATTTAAAAACAGTCTGATACAGTACACTTAATCTGAGCTTGCATCAGTGTAAAGGCACTTTCACACAGTTTGTCATGCAAATGAATAAAATGACAGTGGGCAATATTTGCATGAATTGTTTTTTTTATATTGCAGCCCTTCACATCTATTCCATCATCATCTATAAACAATACTTAAGTAAGGAAATGGTCTGCATAATGAAGTTCACAAGCTGTAATATCATAGGAAAAAAGAATGAAATAACAGGTTTATCCAGTCTTTTAAAATGAAAATCTCCTCATGCAGGAGCTCAGCAATACAGTGACCCATTTCTTGATATGAATGACTGTATTAAGTATTGAATATTGAGTCCAGACAAACTTCTCCAGACGTAACCCCTTTAAATTAAACCAAAAAGTTATATTTTGATCTTGTCTGTCCACAAAATGCTTTTCCAAAAGCATTCTGGTGTCTCCATGTGATCTTTAGCAGAATGCAGAAGGGCAGCAATGTTGTTTTTGGAGAGCAGTGACTTTCTTCATGCGACCAGCTGTCCCAATAGTCTCCAACCAATCTGACAGAGCTTATGTATTTTTGCAAGGAAGAATGTCAAAATGATATGACATATCATAAAAGATACATGCAGCTGTAATTGCAGTAGGTGATGCAGCCAAATATTTATCCAGGGGTGTAAATCCGTATGCAATGAACAGATGTCTATTCTTTGTTTAACTAAGCTTTGACAAAATAAAACATTTCACATTCAACTTCAAAACGTATGTTTCAGTTAAATAGTAAACAAACCAGTTGTGAGCATTTTAATTCCAAGTTGTAACAGTACGATGTGGAAAAGTTCACAGGAGATGAATACTTATGCACTGCACTTTATGTGAATTCCGAGCTCAACTGAAACTGTTGCGCCAACCATAATCAAACAAAACAAAAAACACCAGGAGCTGATTAACCCCCAAGTACTGTTAGATTGTGTATTTACTCATAAACATAGATTTTATTATTTATTGTTGATGAGCCAAAACTATGTGAAGCCATAACCAGCAATGGCTCTGTATTTTTAATGCAGACTTACATATTGCTCAGAGATGGAGAGGATGACAGTCTGTCTGCAGTCTGTCAAGAGCTGAATAAAGCACTTACTTTACACTCTTTATTTACTTGGAACCGTTCCCTCAGAAATACTTAAATTTGACGCGGCACAACACGGTGGCTCAGTGGGTAGCATCACCGCCTCACAGCAAGAAGGTCCTGGGTTCAATCCCAGGGTGGGGTGGGTCCTTTCTGTGTGGAGTCTGCATGTCCTCCCTGTGTCTGCGTGGGTTTACTCAGAGTACTCGGGTTTCCTCCGACAGTCCAAAGACATGCAAGTTAGGTTCACTGATTACACTAAATTGGCCTGGTTTGAGTGTGGTCTCTGGCGACAGACGGAGCGACGCGTCGGATGGAGTATTGTAGGGCGCATCGAATGGCAGTGGGTGGACCCTGCATCCGGCGGGACAAGCACCAGGAAAATGATGATGACTTAAATTTGGCTTTGTGTTGCTGGCCATTTTAGCCATCAGAGCTTGGATTTGGTTTCAGTATAATATCAGCTACTTAACTTAGAACAATAGTGGTACCATCTGATGATCCTTTCTCCACTGTACTTGAGGAGATGGAACAGTGTTATATACAAACACAAACATGCACACACATCTTGTGCTTACCTACAATCTCTCTCCCCACTGTATTTTTTGTTGCTCTACTCTCTCTGTCTTACTTTCTGTCTTGGAGATGTACACTTTGAAATCTGAACCATTTATGAGTCACAAAGGTACTTTGACAGTTTTTTAACAATTCTGTCTCTGGGAGAGGCAAAACCCATTTAATCTGCAGATAACAGATTAGGTGGGCTAATCAGAAAGTGTCCTACATTACACTGACATAATAAAAAGTTTGAATTTGCAGGAATGAGGTAGGGATTTTTTGAAATAATGGAAATAGACTCCTGCTATCAGAATATTAGCTAATTGAACCATATTCTGGATATTCAGATAACAGAAACGGACTGTAATTGAATTCTTTTGTAATGTATAATCACATGACAAACACATAATGGACCTTACAAAAGCCAGTCTGGGATATTGGACACTGATTGAACTTCATCACTAGCAAACTAACTGGGATTTTCTGTCTCTCCAGGAATGCTTTTAGTTTACACTTTTTTGTTATTTGTTTGTTCATGTTTTAACCCCTGCTTTATCCTGGTCAGGATTACAGGGGCACCTATCCTGGCAGAACATAAGGGTGTTACCAGTCCATCACAGGGCTCATTGTTATCTGCCTGTGATGCTCGAAATGGCCTGAAGGCACCACTGGGACTTTAACCCAGGTCCCTGCCACAGTGGGCAAGTGTAGCAGAGTGGTGCCACCTGAGCACTCTGTTATCTTATTATTATTATTATTTGTTTTTCTTTTATTTTTTACCCCTGTTTTTTCTCCCACTAATCCTGGTCAGGGATGCATGGGGGTTTGGAGCCCATCCTCAATTCCGGCCTCTCCTCCTTTAGATATAGCCAATAGTTTCGGGTAAAGACGACAATTGTTTCTATTATTGCTGTTTTTTATATTGTTATTATACAAACATAATTATTACTATAGAGATGGTATTCCAGCTTGGTATGTGTTGTGAGAGGTAAACATGATTTTGAATTCTAACCTCTGCTTATTGTTTGTCAGTCAACGAAAGCAATGAAACACTGTAGGTAAATAAGGATGACAAGCATGACTGCATTCATAATACAAGAGGAAACAAGCGTCACCATCAAACTGGCATCTGTTTTGTTTGGTGTCTAGACGAGGATTTTGCACAAACACAAATACATACACCAACATTCGACAAAATAAAGCGAAATAAACAAGCCTAGATAAAGGATTAATGACGTAAAGCAATATGTGAGCAGAACTTCCATATTTCTTGAAAACTTGACATTTCTTTCTCTCCCAGAATTACGTTGAACGGAATGAAGGTGTCACGGCCCGATGTGAGGATCGGTCGCTACCGGATGATCAAGCATGAGAGAGACAAGCACAACGAACCCAATCCCCAGAGGTTAGCTCTCACTTTCCATCACATCATTAACACCTAACTCAGTTGTAAGGTGCGTACTGTGCTTTAAAGCGCCTGTGCTTCATCTGATGTTGAACTCTTTGTGGAACTCCCACACTGTCTTTATTAATTGGAAATGTACCAGAGGAAGTTATTTAAACCTTGCATTTCAATTCATGTGATGATTGTCAGGTAGTATGCTGTTATGAAAAATATAGGTGTTGGTGCTTCCTGTCCTTTGTGGTAGGTTAACAGTCTGTAGCCTGGTTTGCACTTTCATTCACACAGGCTTCTAATACATTGAAATGGTCAAGGGGTTTTAAATGATTTTTTGCTTGTTTTTTCCTATAATGAGATGAAATGGTTTTATGTACAGTGTAATGTTCATCATGGATCATCACTCATGAAATTTTAGAGTATTAAATGAGACTTAAATACAACCTAAAATCAGAAAAAAACTGGGGCTGTGTAGAAAATGGGAAAGGAAACACAGTGTGTCTTACATTGACTTTTACTTCATTGCAGACAGTATGAACACCAAAAATGTAGTGTTTTGTCTAGTCAACGTCATTTCGTTTGTTAATAAGCATCCATTTCTGCAAGGGGTTGTCATTATCAAGTTTTTTCAAAATAATATTTTTTTTACAAAATTCTCCACAGTAAAATCTCAGTGTACTTTTCTGCATTAATGCCGCCATCACAGAAGTGTAAATGACCTTCGCCAAGGGCAACAACACAACCCCATACCATGACAGAGCTGATGACAGTCTGGATGACTCTTTTCGTTTTTAGTCAGGAGCACACAGTGTCCTTTGTTCCAGACAAATATGGAATGCTGATTCGTCTGACCACAATACAACACAAAGTTTCCACTATGTGATGGTCCATCCCAGAGTCTTTTTTGCACAGTAAAGATTTAAGTGACTTTTTTGAATGTTATTCACAACTCCAGATTGTTTGTTTATTTAGTTTATTTAATGTTGCTCTTCAGCATCAAAGGCCGTTCAACCCTAGAATGAATGAATGAATGAAAGGAGCTTTATCCGTACTGTCTCACCATTTTCTGATTTGGGGTTGTATGAGATAATAGTTTTTAATAACACGAATTAAGTAATCATTATAAAACAAATCACACAATATTTATACATAACTGTTCTGTGTCCTACATACACATAATTTAGACTAGAATAACATTTACCCTGTTATCTTACACCTATTTATCTTATACAGAAAAAATAGTGACTATGGTTTATTTACACTGCAGACAGTGTGCAAAGAAACATTCTTCTAAATTATAAAAAAATCAAGGTCACATTTGACATTTTCAAATATTTTCATTTTCAAAACTCAACATAAAACGTAACTGTCAATATAAACTTGAGTCATTTGTGTCAAAAATAAACATTTTATTTTATTTTTTTCAACATTTCATATCCAAGTACTTAATATCCATAATTACAAAAAGGGAAAGGAGAAGGAAATGTGCATACAAATTATAATGAATTTGTAACATTGTCTTTGGCTTATCTTTTCAATAGCAGTAGGAAACAGCTAATGAAATTCAAATGAAAATACGAAGCTGATTCATTAAAAGCAAAGTTGACATTTAGTTTTTAGCCTGCATGCATGTTCTGAGTCAAGATTAAATTGAAAATGCAATTGAACCCTAGTGGCAACAGCTAACAGTTTTAATTGAAGTCCCCAATTTGGCGTTTAATATGTGTGAGCTAGACTATTCCAGTTTTAAACCGTAATGTGTGATGTAAAGAAAATGAGACCAAAATATTATACTTGGTCATTTATTTATTGAGGAAAATGATCCAATGTCATATACTAGTGAGTGGCAAAAGTATGTGAACCTTTGCTTTCAGTATCTGGTGTGACCCCCCTGTGCAGCAACAACTGCAAATAAACATTTCCTGTAACTGTTGATCAGTCCTGCACACCGGCTTGGAGGAACTTTAGCCCATTCCTCCATACAGAACAGCTTCAGCTCTGGGATGTTGGTGGGTCTCCTCACATTAACTGCTCACTTCAGGTCCTTACATATCATTTTGATTGGATTAAGGTCAGGACTTTGACTTGGCCATTCCAAAACATTAACTTTATTCTTCTTTAACCATTCTTTGGTAGAACGACTTGTGTGCTTAGGGTCGTTGTCTTACTGCATGACCCACCTTCTCTTGAGATTCAGTTCATGGACAGTTGGACAGATGTCCTGACATTTTCCTTTAGAATTATCTGATATAATTCAGAATTCATTGTTCCATCAATGATGGCAAGCCGTCCTGGCCCAGAGATGCAGCAAAAACAGGCCCAAACCATGATACTACCACCACCATGTTTCACAGATGGGATAAGGTTTCTTATGGCTGGAATGCAGAGTTTTCCTTTCTCCAAACATAACGCCTTTTCACTTAAAGTAAAAAGTTCTATTTTGTCTTCGTCATCCGTCCAACAACAAAACATTCTTCCAATAGCCTTCTGGCTTGTCTACTTGATCTTTAGCAAACTGCAGATGAGCAGCAATGTTCTTTTTAGAGAGCAGTGGCTTTCTCCTTGCAATCCTGCCATGCACACCATTGTTGTTCAGTGTTCTTCTGATGGTGGACTCATGAACATTAACATTAGCCAATGTGAGAGAGGCCTTTAGTTGCATAGAAGTTACCCTGTGGTCCTTTGTGACCTCACCAACTATTACACGCCTTGTTCTTGGAGTGATATTTGTTGGTCGACCACTCCTGGGGAGGGTAGCAATGGTTTCCTCCATTTGTACACAATCTGTCTGACTGTGGATTGGTGGAGTCCAAACTCTTTAGATATGGTCTTGTAACCTTTTCCAGCCTGATGAGCATCAACAACTCTTTTTCTAAGGTCCTCAGAAATCTCTTTTGTTGTGCTATGATACATTTCCACAAATGTGTTGTGAAGAGCAGACTTTGATAGATCCCTGTTCTTTAAATAAAACAGGGTGCCCACCCACACCTGATTGTCATCCCATTGACTGAAAACACCTGACTTTAATTTCACCTTCAAGTTAACTGCTAATCCTAGAGGTTTACATACTTTTGCCACTCACTAATATGTAGTATTGGATTATTTTCCTCAATAAATAAATGACCAAGTATAATGTTTTTGTCTCATTTGTTTAACTGAGTTCTCTTTATCTACATTTAGGACTTGTGTGAAAATCTGATGATGCTTTAGGATGTTTTATGCAGAAATATAGAAAATTCTAAAGGATTCACAAAGTTTCAAGCACCACTGTAAACCGAGTATCAGAAAGGTGATCTATGTGACTTTGAGGTGAAAATGCAAGAGTAAAAAAGATATTATAAACTTTAAAATTGTCTGTCAGGTGCCTATAATTCTTCAGATATGTTTTGACATATGCTGTAACTATTTTGCCATTGTTGGAGCAGAGCATTAGTTTGCAATAGTACTTTTAATTCAGGTTCTGAACAACATTTTGTTAGAATAAAGAAAAATACTAAACTAATACTAAAATACTAAATAAAAAACTGTTTCATTATCCTGTGTTAAAAAAACAAAAAACAACTCATACACCAGCATATATTGTGTTTTGGACACTGGTATGGTGGTCAGCCAGTCACCTTCATTAGACCAGTAATAACCAGCATAAACCCACTTGTACCAATATGGAACATGGAACTTGTCTCTCTAGTTGACCAGCAAACCAGCATCCAAAACACATGTCTTTTCTGTTGATGTAAACAAGGCTTTTGATAAAGTTGCTACTTGTGGAATTAGTTGTTTTGTAGAATATGAAGCCTGGCACTGGGATAGATCCCTACTGCACAGTTGCACCGTTTCTATGTTGAGCTTGATGGACTTTCTATTGTAATGTAACATTTAGTATTGTCATAATATTGTCTGTTTATGACTGTAATATTAAGGTTAATTTTAAGTGTCTCTGATTATTGGTAAAGATAAGGTGGTGTACTTCAATATCTTAAAACATCTATACTCCCCAGACAAAAATTAGCCACCTTATGTGTTTAAGGTGATAGTACCTTCAGGCTCCTGCAGATGCACAAGGATGAGCATGCTATAAATACCTGCAGGGTGTGTGAAGGGATTCATAGATTGAGAAGTGGTGGTACAGTGCAGTGAATGTCTTGTTTGATGTGTGGAAAATGGGTCACAAAGCAGATGTTAATGACTGGTAAAAAGGATACATTTGGGCCTGCCAAAGGCCATAGTGTGAAGGAAGTAGCTGAATGTGCAGGTGTATCCAAGCGTATGGTCATACGGCTCTAACAGCAGTGGCAAAAATCCCAGTCTACAGAAAATTTATCGTCAGAATTTGGGCAGATATTATGCAATATTATGTGAGTTTCAGTTAGAGGTGACTAATTTTATCTCCTGTGAGTATATTATCTACTGTCTAAAAACAGATATGTCATACTGAATGATATACTGACAATATTGAAGACCACCAAGTATGTAACTGTAACTGACATGTTGGGCAGCGTTTAAACCAAAAGGAATTTAATCAGAATCATCATCAATTATTACAGTTAGCACAAAGAGCTGGTGACATTTATTCATTTGTTAATTCATTTTCATTATTATTAGCCAGCTAGCTAACTAATCCTAGCCAGCTAGGTATAGCCACTGCTGTTCCCTAGTTACTTTGTTGGTGTCGCGCCTCCTAGTTCTAGTCCACCTGTCCTGTTTAGTGAATCTTTGCAAAGTATTGCTGGTGATTCTACTGCATACTGAGCTTAACTGCTTAATGTCGGCCTTGCTTGTTTTTCAACTCTGTTTTCAACTTTGATTTTCTGGCTGTGACTTCAGATTGTTACTGGATTTCGATACTGTTTGTGCCTTTGAATAAACCACAGTGGGGCAAAAAAGTGTTTAGTCAGCCACTGATTGTGCAAGTTCTCCTACTTAGAAAGATGAGAGAGGTCTGTAATTTTCATTACACTTCAACTATGAGAGACAAAATGAGAAAATAAAATCCAGGGCGTCACATTTTAAAGAATTGGGATGCGGAATGGGGTAGATGCACACCTGCACTTGGCTAGGTTGGGGATGTAATTTCAAGTAATTGGTGGCACCATGGTAGTGTGTATGGGGTAGGGATGCAAATAGTTGACAGAATGTCGACTAAATGAGGTGCTATCACGGCACTGACAAGTGCCTCTGTCTTAGTACGAGCTCTTGAAAGTTTTTGTGCTGTTTTAGAATCAGGAAAAGCCTTTTTTCAACAAAGGCTGACTTGCATTCCATTGATCTGAAGCTGTTGTGATGCTTTGTGGTGTGGAATGCAAAAACTCCCTCTGCAGCAGTAACATCTTCTGTTTTACAAAATAGTCAGTTAATTTACCTGACGACCTCTCTCCTTTAGCTGCAGTTTAGTGTTTTGCTGAGCTTATGTGGGCTTCTAGGTCGCTAACACCTTTATTTAATACTGACAGGTACGTGCCAGCTTTGCAGATCATGCATTCTGCTTCCCATAGATCCCAGCTGGGACAAAAACACAGGAGTTTACTGTACTTCTCTGAATTTGGGTTAAAAAAATACATTTGGGCATTATTAAGCTGTTCTGATGCCATGTAATACTGTCGACTTGCAAGCTGCTACTGTGTCTTTGGCTGTTAATGTGGTGCTGTGGGTAATGATTGCGATGCTGTTTGATGCCAATGTTGGCGTGCAAGGACCCTAAAGAGAAAGGTCAAATCGATGCAAAAACGCACACGAATGGTGACCGCAAACAGGAAAAGACATTTATTGGCAATTTAGAAATCCTGGCCATATGCATTTTTAGGTCCCAAAAAGATGACACGTCTGGGGGAAAAAGAGGTCGTATGGTCACCATATCTTTGAACCACACAGTATCCCACTTGAAAAGTGAATTAGCGTTCACCTTTTCCAATTTATATATGAAGTATGTAAGTTGATGCCTGTGTTTCTCACTTCCAAAGACTTGATTACATGCTTTTATGTTGAGCTGAGGGTGCTGTGTTTTTGAATACCCTGAGCATGAATGGATATCAATATAAAAAAAGCTCAGTCAATGGCTGAGCCATTGAATGCTGTGTTGCAAAGATGGATTGGTCTCAGGGAAAGAGAGTGCGCTGTAGAACAACAAATTGCAAAACAATTCCAGCGGCTGCCAAAGGCTGCTCTTTATCAATTGTAGACGGAGCTGTGAGTAAGCAAAAGAAAGACAAAAGTGCAGGACAGCCATTAAAAGTTGGCAGGGGTCTTCACTTGTCTTCACCAGTGCTCTCTATAACTCACACTTTTAAAAAGTTGTCTGAATGTTTCTTTTTCCCAACATGTCTCTCCTCAACAAATAACAATAGCTACAAGAAGTGATCAAACTGTATGTTGTTTATATGTCTTTCATCCTCATTCTACATTTTTTAACTTTTCATCTTTCCCTCTCTCCCAGAAAGTGCCCATACTGGTATTAATGGGTGCTTCCCACTAGATCAGCTCCATGCAGTTTGTTTGGGCTCTATCATGCTTCAAAGTAATCCTCTAGGTGTTGACACCCCACCACCCAGTACTTTCTCAGAAAACCAAAAATGAGTACAAGAGGGAGACAAGTAGGGCAGTCAAGGGAAGTCAAGTCAAGTCAGATTTATATATATATAGCGCTTTTTACAATGGAGCATTGTCTCAAAGCAACTTTACAATTTTAGATTATCTCCTAATATCTACGTCCGATCCCAAATTGAGCAAGCCTAGGGCGACAGTGGCAAGGAAAATCTCCCTAAGTGTTATGAGGAAGAAACCTTGGGAGGACCAAGACTCAAAAAGGGACCCAACCTCCTTGGGCGGCGTAGATGATAAATCTAAGAATGAAACTAAAGGCATGGAGTCATAGTTCAAATAAAATGTAAAATATGCACATCAGCATTAAGTAGTCCGATACACAGAGTCACTCCAGGATCCTGAGTCTAAGCAGGAAAGTCGTTGGCGGCACTTCGACCCCAGATAACCGGAGGAGGGAGAGAGTTACAGCCCTCTGGTGTGGCCTGGGTATGGTGAGACTGGAGCTGATGATGGAAGCACCTTGAGTGAAGCTGAAGCAAATGAACATCATGTATGGGGCAGGAACTGGTACCGGAACACAGCTCGGAGAGAAAACAGTAAATGTAATTAGTTATTGTTTAAGAGCACAGTGTCTATTAACAATCACTGATGCCACGTGTAGCATGAGACCCCGGCAGCATTAGCTATAGCAGCATAGCTAGAAAGAGGAGAACCGGAAGGTGACACAGCCAAGAGGGATCACATGAGACCCCACGGGAGGCAGAAGACAGCAACCCAACGTCTCTGATCACCATAAGACTCACTGACTATGAACCCCCAGCTCTGCCCTTTGTCTAAGGCAAGGATGCACGAGTCAAGATCACCAGGACCGAAGCCCAGTACAGCCAGACCACCCACCCGACACTTCCAAAGGACAAGGCAGGCAGGCCAGACATGACTCCAGACTCCAGCCCAAGTGACCCAAGCCATGCATCCCAGTCTAAATCTAGTCAAAAGCCTGTGTAAATAAGTATGTCTTTAGCCTAGACTTTAAAATGTGGAGAGTGTCTGAGTCTCAGTGCAGGGTTATATGGCTTACACAATATTTTGCAGCACTATATTAATTCAGTCTTTTGTAATTGTCAAGGTATAAGCTACCACTTTCATTTTCTTCCCTAGGTGACTTGAGCATGGACTGTCTGGGGTTATTAAATATTGTATGAGACAAATGTCACCATGCACATGAGTGCAACAAGCTTTTGGAATGGAATATGGTCATTAAGGATTAAAATTGTCATTTTCAATATGCTTCCACTTTGCATAATTACAGCGATGACATCAATTGCAGCGCTTTATTGTTGTGTTGTCCTCACTCAAACAGTAGATGAGACACTGCTTGGTGCTACATTTGGCAGTTCTGTATTTACCGTTTTCGCATGGCACTTTGTTCCACACTCTAAGGACAGATGCTATGGTTCTGGGCCAGCAGTAAGTGCTTTGGTATTATATGGTACTATATGGTATATACAGTAGTGCGATGTTATTAATACACCAGAAATACATTTCTAAACAGATTTACCAAACATTCAGCCACATTACGAGGTGGCTTGAGATGCATTTTAGCCAAAGGTTGAATGCACTGGATCATCAAGATGTATATAATATTGATATAATGCAGATACAAATGCATAAAACTACATGGTGTAAGAGGAGTCCTATGTCTGGGGGCTTCCATATCTACAGATTTGTTCTGATTGGAGTGCTTCATGACAAGTGTATTTTCCTCAAGATAAATATCTGCTTGGACAAAATAACATTAATGCCCATAGACATATTCTCTGTTATTTTAGAAAATATTTTATTTATATACACTTTTGTCTTATATGTTACAGTTTTAAATTCTCTGTTTTATTATACTCTTAATAAGACTGTGTTCTGTTTCATGTATCATAGTCTGTATATTGTTATATTTCTATTATTAAATTTTCTTTAAGTATGTTCCCCTAATTTTTATTTAGCTTATGTTTATTAAACATTTACAAGGAATTTGGATCTCTTTTTGAGTCTTGGTCCTCCCAGGGTTTCTTCCTTATAACGTTTACTGAGTTTTTCCTTGCCACTGTTGCCGTAGGCTTGCTCGGTTAGGGCTTTGGGTCTAGGTAACAGAAAATTGTTAAGCTGCTTTGAGACAGCACTCCATTGTAAAATGCGCTAGAACTGTAAATTAATCCACAAGCAAATATGGCTAATTAGTGCCCTGACCCTGCCTGTTTGTATAAAGTAAGTGAACCTGGGACTGTCGTAGCCTTGCGGTTAAGGTACTGGACTCTGGCCCAGAAGGTCCAGGGTTCAAATCCCACCTCTGCCAAGCTGCCACTGTTGGGTCCTTGAGCAAGGCCCTTAACCCACAATTTCTTGGATTGTAAGACTGTACCAATTGTAAGTCGCTCTGGATAAGGGTGTCTGCTAAATGCTGTAAATGTAAATGAACCAAATTCTAACCGTTGTCTGTTTTTTAGTGTAAGGAAGTTTTGTCCACAGAGCTTTATTTATTTATTTAATGTCACATCAGGATCAATGGCTATTCCTGACAGAAACAATGTTATAACAATACTAGTCAGACACACTCACAATGGAAGCAATTAAGAGTGACCAGCTAACCTAACACATGCCTTTGGATTATGGGAGGACACTGAAGTTCAATTAATAGCACCCCTGCATTTAAGACTACAACATGACATCACTGAGTCTTCTCCTGTATACTGTATACTTGATGTTACTGGAGAATACAGAATAAGAAATCTGAGAGACTCCTCAAAACAGAATATTTTCAGAGAGTCCTGGTTGTTCCTTTACAGCTCTCCACATTTAGTCATGTAGTCACTTCGCAGACACGCTTATCCAGAGCGGCTTACAACTGGTACACTCTTACAATTCAAGCAGTTGTTGGTTAAGGGTCTTTCTCAAGAACCAAACAGTGGCAGCTTGACAGGCACTGGGAGAGGTGGGCTTTGAACCCTGAACCTTCCGGTCCAAAATCCAGTATCTTAACAGCTAAGCCACCAAAGTCCAATAGAAGAACAAAAACACCAGGTTGATAATCATGTTTACGCTTAAGAACTGGAGTGGCCATGATGATGTACTAGGCAGTGATGGCACAGAAGTTAAGACCAGAAGGTTGAGGGTTGAAGTTCCAAAACTGCCAAACTGTCAATTTACTGTATCACAAGCAAGTCAGTCTGGATATGGGCATCTGCTAAATGTTGTAAATGTTGTAAATGTAAATGAGCTCACTCATGCATTCTTGTGGATGTCTTGGATCATTGTCCTGCATTAAAGATCCGATCAAAGCCCAATTGTGGCCTCTTAGCAGAGGCAGCCAGATTTTCAGTTCAGGATGCCAATTATCTTAACAAGGTTCCTGAGGCTTTGGCTGGTATTAAGTATTACATACGCAACATTAAGTCAGCATTCTCAATCAAAAATATAGACTGTGTGTGCTTCTGTTTTGACATCAGGTTATAGAAACTGTTATCGCTGCAACCTTTAAGAATCAGAATAAGCTTTTAAGATGCATCTGATGTACTTGCAGTTTTTTTCTAAAATGTCAGGATGTCAGAGTCCACAATATTGCCTTGCTCATCTGCTTCAAATTTGCTTCAAATGCTTCAGAACAACTACTCAGACAAGACTCTTGACACTTTGCTTCCGCAATCTTTCAGCACTGCAAGCTGATGGGCTGTCTGTGACGTCTGTGGTGCAACCAATATGATAACACTGGCACCAAAGCATTAATAATTTTGACAGCACTATTTCCTCTTCAGTAGACAGACAGTGCATTTAAAGCCCATTTAATTGTTCCTTTAATTATGTCATTGTACGTCAAAAGCAAAACTATACCTGCACTGTACTTTTTCTGACAGTGTTGTATACTAGTGCTTTTCTCTTTCTCCTGTAACTGAAGTTCAAAACAGTAGAAGGATGGCCTAAGTGGAGAGAATGTGCTTGAACTCTCCATTCCTTACTGTTGTTTACCTGTTGATGAATACTTGCCCTCTCTAGCACTTTGTCACTGCCATTACTGCCTTTCTTTGGGCACTTTAGCAAAAGGGCTGCAGTTTCAATAATGAGATGCTACACTCACCCGAGGAAGACAGGACACTATTTATCAACGTTCCACTGATTAGTTAGCCTTGCTGCTGCTGAATATTAACTCCAGTCTGGTATGAGCCTTCTCATAGATGCTAAAGTCATTCAACCTGTAGACATAAATCATCCGCTTTGGGCAGTCTAGCGCCCCTAATAGGCTTTACTGCTTGTCTGATGCTGTGGAAGCTGATAGCTGGGTATAAATCATGCCAGGGTTTATGAGGGTTCGTTTAACTGTGTTCCCTTTTGTTGCACCTTCGTAGCAGATTTCAAGTCAATTAATAAGATAATGTTTTAATAGATCTCTTTTTTAACTGTTATGGCAATAATAGTTTTCCTAGGTTTAATAGGTGTACTGATTGCCTGAGTCAGTGATAACGTGAGGAAGTGGATAGGGTGTTTGGCATTGCTGAATGGCATCTGAAGGTTTGCAAGTTCAGACATGGGTCAGTGCTAAAATGCTCAGATTCAGGTTCGATAGTCCCGAAGGACTGATGTGCTATTGAGCAAAGCACTTAGAGCTTTTAAGCCACCCCATTTCTATGCCATGGATATATTTTCGTGTAAGTACTTTCACTGTCATTTACTTTGGCAAAGGAAATATTCCTCTGAAGTCTCCAAATACATCTGGATCTGAATCATTTTTCCTAAATGATGCAACGTGGGGTTAAACTCCACAGCAGTCCAAGAGCCTGACTCTCTAAAGTGTTAGATCTGTAGGCCAATAGCCTAAATATTTTGCACAGGGCATTTATAGGATATCTTAAAAGAATACATGATTTGATATGGCTTGTTGTTAGTGGTTTAGCATTTTAATTAAGTATACTGTATTAAAATGTATATCTGGACCTTTTATACTCCATTTGCCGTTACGAAAACCAGAATCAAAACCTGATATTTTTCTAGCAAGGACATGTTTTCTGAATATACTAATAGCTTTATAGAGGTAATTGAGAGTTTGTGAACCCTTTACCCTTTCCAGAAATATGACCTAAAACATGAACAGTTTTCAAACAAGTCCTAACAGTACATAAAGAGAATACAATTCAACTAAAGTATTATTTCTTTATTTATTGAGGAAAATGATCCAGTATTACTTATCTGTGAGTAGCAAAAGGATGTAAATCTCTAGCTTTAGTAGTTAATTTGAAGGTGAAATTAGAACCAGCTGTTTTGAATCAATGGGATGACAGTTTGGTGTGAGTGACCACCCTGTTGTATTTAAAGAACAGGGATCTATCAAAGTCTGATCTTCATAACTGTAACGCCACAAGGAGTGAGGAGGCAAACGCAGGCCGAGTAAAGGTAAGGCAGGTTTATTACTGAATAAGCAGACAACGAACGTACTGTAAGGTGTAGCATGGGAACCTCGTCGAGAAGTGCGTGACTGAGGATGTGCGGTGGTATATGTGGGGAGAAAGGCAGTCCGGAATGAGAGGCAGGTGCGGGTGATCAGTATGAGGGGGCGAGGCCGAGCGAGGCAAGGTGCGTGCGGGTGGGATCGGTGCTGGAGAAAGTACAACGAGCATTGCAGGAGGAAGCCCTCGCAGCATTCCGGGTCTCCGTCATATTTGTCCGGAAGGGCGATGCGGGTTAGGCCGCCGAGGACGGGCGAGGAGGACTGGGGGGAAGAGGCAACCGACGCCGAGGCCTGCACGGCGGGGGGGGAAGGCGTGGAAGAGCTGGGACAACACGCTGCGTGAGCTCCGTGGACGGAGGGGACCAGGGCGTTTGAGCGAAACGCTGGTTATCGGCGAGTATGGAAAAACCGCCTGGACCACTTCCTGGATCTGGGCCCGAAAGGTCGGCGAGCTGTTCCGCCGGGGGAAGGAAGCGTCGGGATGCGGATTGGCGGCGGGCCGCTGCCTCCATGTTTGTCGACTTCTCGATCTGTAACGGCCGAAGTCGGTGTGGATGGGAAGCAGGAGAACAAACGCGAACTTACTGGCAGGTGAGGGGGGGTTTATTAAACACACGTAACAGACAGACCGGTGAGACAAGGTAGGTTACATCGTGGAAACACGAGGGAAGTGAGAACAACGTGAGGGTTATATAGTGAAGGAATGACGAGGGAAATGAAGAACAGGTGCGAGTGAAATCAACCGGTTTGCAGCGAGCCGGGCGGCCGGGCGGTGGGCGTGACAGAGCCCCCCCCCACGGAGTCCGGGTCGGAGCTAGGACTCCAACGAGCAGTCCCGCGGCGTGGTTCCGAGTTCCGGGGGTTTTTCTCGCCGGTCGAATCCCAGGAAGAGTCCGGCAGCAGTCGGGCGGACCGGCGAGCAGCAGAAAACGCCAGCCGGAGGCTGGCGAGCGGGGAAGGCCAAACGGAAGCCGGCGACGCGAGGGAGCAGGGCTTGGCGCAGGAGAGCGAGGGCGCCGGCTGGACGCCGGCGAGCGAGGGGCTCCGGCTGGACGCCGGCGAGCGAGGGCTCCGGACTGGACGCGGCGAGCGAGGGCTCCGGCTGGACGCCGGCCGAGCGAGGGCTCCGGCTGGGACGCCGGCGCGCGAGGGGCCTCCGGCTGGACGCCGGCGAAGAGCGAGGGTTCCGGCTGGACGCCGGCCGAGTGAAGGTTTTTCCGGCTGGAGACCGGCGCGATCGGCGTCGCGGAGGGCAGACTGGCGATCGGAGTCGCCGAGGGCAGGGCTGGCGATCGGGGTCGCCGAGGGCAGGGGCTGGCGATCGGGGTCGCCGAGGGCAGGCTGGCGATCGGGGTCGCCCGAGGGCAGGCTGGCGATCGGGGTGGGTCGCCGAGGGCAGGCTGGCGATCGGGGTCGCCGAGGGCAGGCTGGCGATCGGGGGTCGCCGAGGGCAGGGCAGGCTGGCGATCGGGGGGTCCGCCGAGGGCAGGATGGGGATCGGAAATCGCCGAGGGCAGGCTGGACGGAAGCGGTGTGGTCCGTGGAGGTGGGAGGCGGCAGCGGCTTCGACAGGCGCAGGACAAGCCCGTTGAGCGAGCGGATGAGCGCGTCGAAGTCCACGGCAACGGGCTCCGCGTCCGAAGCCACCTCCCCAAGCCGGGCACAGATGTCGGCGAGCCAACATCCCTTGGTGGGAGCGGGCTCGCGGCCAGAGCCAGTAGCCGCTGTCTCCATGTCGGTGTTTCCAACTGTAACGGCCGAAGTCGGTGGATGGGAAGCAGGAGACAAACGCGAACTTACTGGCAGGTGAGGGGGTTTATTAACACACGTAACAGACAGACCGGTGAGACAAGGTAGGTACATCGTGGAAACACGAGGAGTGAGAACAACGTGAGGGTTATATAGTGAAGGGAATGACGAGGGAAATGAAGAACAGGTGCGCGTGATCAACCGGTGCAGCGAGCCGGGCGGCCGGTGGGCGTGACAATAACACATGTTTTTAGAAGTGTATCATGGCACAAACAAAGGAGATTTCTGAGAAAATGAAGTTATTAAAGTCAGAAAATTAGTTATCGATGATCTTCGAGCTGGAAAAGGTTACAAAACCATCATTAAAGAGTTTGGAGTCCACCAATCCATAGTCAGATAGATTGTGTACAACTAAAAGAAATTGAAGACCTGGAGTGGTCAACAACGATCGCTCCAGTGGCAAGCCATGTAATAGTTTACAAGGTCACAAAGGAACCTAGGGTAACTTCTAAGCAACTAAATGCCTCTCTCCCATTGACTAATGTTAATGTTAATGAGTCTATCACTGGGGAAACTAAGCTTGCTGCCCATCTGCAATGTGATGAATAACATGTACAAGCAAGAAGGTTACTGGAAAAAAGTTTTGGATGAATGAGACCAAAGAATCATGGTCTGGGCCTGCTTTCCGGCATCTAGGCCAGAGCAACATATTTTGAATTATACCAGCGAATTCAGAAGGAAAATATCAAGACTTTGTTCATGAACTGAATCTGAAAAGAAAGTGGGTCATGCAGGACAACAACTCAAAGTACATAAGACATTGTACTAAAGAGAACTTTGTACTAAAGAAAGTTAATGTTTTGGAATGGCGAAGTTAATGTCCTGACCTTAGTCCAAAAGAAATATGGTGGAATGATCCAAGAAATCAGTTAATGTGAGGAAATCTACAAACGTCCCAGAGCTGTAGATATTTTGTGAGGAGGAATTTGATGCAGAGGACTGATCAGCAATTACTGAAAACGTTGAGCTGCGGTTATTGCAGCACAAGGGGGTCACACTAGATACTGAAAGCAAAGGTTCACATACTTTTGCCCTCACAAATATGCAACATTGGACAATTTTCCTCTATAAATAAATGACCAGGTATAATATTCTGTCTATTTTTGTCTCTCCTTATCTACATTTAGGACCTTTAAGATGATGAAGTTGTAGGTCAAATTTATGCAGAAATATGGAACATTTTAAAGGGTTCACAAACTGTCAAGCACCAGTGTAAGTTATCCTTAATGTGCTGTAATATGTGTTTAGTTCTGTATTTGTATTCAGGTCTAATAAAACAAAAAGCATTCCTATATAAGAATGTGTTGGCAACAGCTTTAATCCTATTAAAGTGGTACCCATGTATCTTATTTTTCTCTCTTCTCACCTCCTAATTTCCTCAGTTTTCTCTCATTATCACCCTTCTCCTGCTGTGCTCTCTCTTGTTCTTCCTAAAGTGCCATACAATAAGTCTGAAGAAAAAAAATCAGTAAAGCTTAAGTTCTTCATGATAAAACCTGCCTAGGTCGTTAATACCTTTACCTCTCTTAAGTTTTTATCCAAGTATGTTAGTGCTTATTATCTAATTATAAAAAACAAGAAAGCTTATCAAATGTATCTAATAGATTTTTGTCATTTGCTTGAGGTGAGTTGTTTCCTTGTATAAGTTTATGTGCTTGTAACATTTGTCAGATCATTAATGATGTTAATGTTACAAACAGATCTGTTTGGGATGAGAACACTGCACACAGTAAAGCATAGTGTGTTCAGGTTGTTTATTTACATCATCCAAAGCTAAAAATATCCCACCTAATTAGGGCAGATCCAGAAGACATGCTGAAGATGCTAAAATGTGTGCACGTTCCTTGTTTGGCATTTGGCCTCTAATTGCCCCCCAGAACAATTTGGTGCTAATAGCGGCACTGAAGGTTTACGTTTACATTATTTAGAAGACGCCCTTATCCAGAGTGACTTAAAGGTGATACAGTTTTACAGGGTACCATACATGCAATTGAGAGTTAATAGTATTTACACAGGTTTTGCCTAGTGGTCTATTTAAGCATTAAGTCCATCAAAAGTACAGTATACACTTTTAATTTTGAAATAAACAGGGCGAGTGATCAGGGATATGCAGCCCAAACATTGTGCATACATCTCTTGGCAGAAAGTTGGCATGACTCAAGGAAATGGAAGGTCTCTGGTCAGGTAGAGGGCACACAGACGACCTGCAATTGTCAGTTGCCTTAGATGGCAAAAAGACATGAACAGATGAACTAGGGACTACTGTCCGGTGGAACCAGAACAGACAGACCTCACCTTGCCAGAGGTGGGATACAAACCAGAGAGGCTTATCTGGTACAGCACTAGCTTAATGCTGAACCTCTCTGGTTCTTATCCTGTCTCTTGAGAGGTGAGGTTTGTTGGTTGGATTGGTTGGGGCATATGTGCTGTGCATGTACCATGCCTTAATTTACTCTTATTTTTTAAGTGAAGGTATAGCAGCTTTTGTATTACAGGTATCTGAATATATTTAGTAACTTAATATGAACATTAACAGAATTGTTTTTATAGTGTGAATATCTGTATCAGTTTTAACTTGTTTTTTTTCATACGATATTGCAGAAGACAACTGCAGTAAACAAAATGTCACTTAAAAGCCAAATGTTTGCTTTCCTTTCTCATATGTTGTTCAAAGTGTGTTTGTGTGTGTGGCTGACAAAAGGACAATGTGACATTTGTGCTAAAGCATTATGAGCTTTCCATATACAGCTAGCAATACAAAGACTAGTTTACCACACATATGCAGCACTACAGAGGAGCTGACTTCAGTGAAAAGAGACTTCTTCATACTTTCACAGCAGTTCTACCCAAACACTTCAGCACAGCAACATGCTATTGCACATTTTCTTGTTTTAAATGTATTATTTTGTGATCCAAACTTATCTGTCTGGTAGAGCACTGTAGAATCAATATATTTAAATACTGAACTGCATCTTGTTCTCTCAGTCAGTTTAAATCTGTGACATTGCAGCCCTATTTTGATATATTTTTATATAATACGTATTTATATAACAGCAATCTACTGTTTTTTTTCCGGTTTTCCAACATAATTATATGTCCTGACCTTAACTCAATTATAAGTTACCTTTGAGGTGAATTGGCATGCCAAATGTAAGCTAGGGCTTACAGTCAAATATGTAATTTCTGGATATCTACAACCCTTTGGCTATATGGTGTGTACAGTGGGGCAAAAAAGTATTTAGTCAGCCACTGATTGTGCAAGTTCTCCTACTTAGAAACATGAGAGAGGTCTGTAATTTTCATCATAGGTACACTTCAACTATGAGAGACAAAATGAGACAAAAAATCCAGGAAATCACATTGTAGGATTTTTAAAGAATTTAATCTTAAATCAAGGTGGAAAATAAGACCATTGATAATCTCCCTTGATCTGGGGCTCCACGCAAGATCTCATCCCGTGGGGTTGAAATGATCATGAGAACGGTGAGCAACAATCCCAGAAATACACGGAGGAACCTGATGAATGACCTGCAGAGAGCTGGGACCAAAGTAACAAAGGCTACCATCAGTAACACACTATGCCGAGAGGGACTCAGATCCTGCAGTGCCAGACCTCAACCCCAGAGAAAATTTGTGGAGGGAGTTGAAAATCTGTGTTGCCCAGCAACAGCCCCAAAACATCACTGCACTAGAGGAGATCTGCATGGAGGAATGGGCCAAAATACCAGCTACAGTGTGTGCAAACCTGGTGAAGACTTACAGGAAATGTTTGACCTCTGTCATTGCCAACAAAGGTTATGTTACAAAGTATTGACTTGAACTTTTGTTATTGACCAAATACTTAACAGTTTTATTTTTTAATTTCCTGAATTTTTTTCCATTTTGTCTCTCATAGTTGAAGTGTACCTCATCTTTCTAAGTAGGAGAACTTGCACAGTCAGTGGCTGACTAAATACTTTTTAGCCCCAATGTATACTAATGGTTTTGTTAGCTTGGCTGTATACATAAAATAAGAAATAAAACTGGAGGACAATGCAACCAAAAATGCATGGCTGATGAAGTAGCATTGCATTCTTTTTCATGTTTTAACCACGCTTACTCTAGTCAAAGTCACAGTGGACTATCTCTGGAATCCTCAGAGTGCCAATCCATCGCAGGACTGCGACACCCGACCCAACCAAAGGGCACCACTAGGACATGAACCCATGTCACTGCAGTGGTTGGCCAGTGTATTAAAAAACTGCTCCACCTGAGCACTCATTGGGCGTCATTCATGCAGAACAATTTTGCACATAAATCATTTAGAAAAAGCACTTTTTTAGAGAGACCAGTTGATCTAACACATTACTTTGGAATTGTCAGTGGAAACCCGTACAGATATGGAGACAACATGCAAACTGTACACAGGAATTGTCTGGCTGGCAATAGAACCGGTATCTGTGTAGATTTCAGGTGACAGCGGTAACCACTGTGCCTCAATGCTGCCCCTTAATCAAAGTTACATGATAGAATTATAGCCACATTCATGATGGACCACGAAACTGTCAAACTGCTTATCAGTCAATCAAACCGTCTTTTCTACTGGTGGTCAGTCTGGGCCATCCAGAGCCCCTCACAGGACCACTGCTCCCAACCCCCCTAACAGCTAGGACAGAACGGCCTAGATGGTGAGCAATTCATCGGAACAACCATTCTGCTTCTCTTAGTCCAATGATGCACCTCCTCTCAAAGTCTGTCAGCTGGGCAAAATGTCTTTGAGTGGGTCGTAGAGGCATATCTAGCAGTCAACAATCTCTCACCAATAGGTACACTACCCCAAAAGTAAACTGTTTTACTTACTTATTTTACTTGCACTCTGTGTGTCTCCTTTGGGGAAGTTTTATTAGCATGAGTAGTTAGGCGGAATTAGCTATTATCAACATAGCTATTGTTTATGTCTTACTGACAGTTCAGTTTGAAATAATGCCGTATAAACTGAGTAAAAGCTTTGAGAATTTGAGGAGCATAAAAACTATGATTAGGTGTGATTTTTGTAATGAACATTAAATTCTCTGCAGCTGTGGTTGGCCTCGTTCCTGTAGCCCAGCCAGTCATGGCCATGACAAATCTTTCTCAATTACCGGACATGTATGACTGGATTTGCAGGTTACACTGTAACATCATGACATACAGTACATATATGGAGCAAATATTTCTCTTGACAAAGGCACCCATTTAAATCAGATAATGGGTTCTTTCAAAAAGGATTATCAGCAAAGCCATCACTGATAAAGAACATAAGCATCAAAATGAGATAATGTGGATTGGTGACAAATTTATGCATCTTAACGCTCGCTTAATGCACTATTCATTAAGCCTGTTTCATTGAAATACATTCCCATTAGACAATTTTTCTCTCACACACAGATTTACTTTTGGTACTGTGTTGTTCTCTTTATTTGGCAACGAACAGTGTCATTTATTTTTGTTATAAGGCTTTTCATTCCCTGTTGGCGCTATATTTTACGTGTAACCACTGGATTTTATGTAGTTGGTAGAGTTAGTAAGAGAGCCAATAGAAAGCCATGGGATCTTCTTTGCAGATGACATTCAGTGTTTCAAGACAAGCTTTTGTTTTAACAGTGTTGTTTAAATAAAAAATAGAATAAAAATGAAATAGTATGCGTTGGTCCAAATGTTCAAAATGTTTTAGATAAAGAGAAGCTAAATGAGGAATTGCTTGCGTTTACATTGGCTTGAAGGTTCCATCTGCTGGCAGGTGATGGTATGACAATGCAGAGAATGTAGCATAAATGAAATGTTGACTGTTTGACTTTACGCTAACAGATTCATTTCAAAAGGTGCACAATCAAATGATTAGTCATTTACGGTATTTCTGTACCATCTGTAGATTTCCCTATAGTTGCTTTTTTGGCTGAAGGCACAAAAAATCGGGGCTTGAAAATGATTTCAGTCCTTCTACGAATATTTCAATAAGCACTGAACTGATAGCACTGATGCTGTATAGTTGGATTTGCATTAAAGTTTGTCATAAAACTAAATTTGCACTTAACAACTACAAATAATCACATGATGGTCCATGATTTTATGTAGCAATGAACAGAAGACTTTATGATTATTACATGGATATTTATAATGGGTAATCTGATTGTAATCTAAGCCTATAACCCAATATGAGTTATGTAACTCACCCCACTAGAAACACTGCTGGCTAATAATACAGTAATGATACAGATATACAAGGGAAGAGACTTTTAGGGAAATATGTTTTTTTTTATTCACTGTGCCAAATATTATTTAAAAATAGTAACAATGATAAAACAATCCTAGAGACTAAAATGTTGCTGAAATCTTTTTTTAAGAAAGATTATAAAGGGTGGTACACTGGCACAGTGGTTAGTGCTGTGAGCTTACAAGTTCGAGTCCAAAATCGAGTCCGAGTACTGCCTGTGTGTTGCATGTTCCCCCATTTGTCTGAATGGGTTTCAACCATGATTTTGTATGATATTCTATTTGATATGTTCAATAAAAATAACATATCCATGTGTGTGTGTGTGTGTGTGTGTGTGTGTGTGTGTGTGTGTGTGTGTGTGTGTGTGTGTGTGTACGTGTACGTGTACCCAATTATGGACTGGCAAGCTGTCTAGGGTTAGTTTCTGCCTTGCCCCGGTATAGAATATGAATTACCGAAAGTTTATAAACAATTCTGTGAACAGGCTTTTGACACCATCATGAATTTATTGGATACATTAATATTTTATAGAATAGACTTGTAAGTCAGTTTTTCATATACCATTCAAAACATTATTCGAAGATGAGGCATTTTAATAAATTACTCATACAGTGGGGCTTGAAAGTTTATGAGCCCTTTAAAATGTTTTATATTTCTGCATAAAGATGACCTAAAACATCATAAGATTTTCACACAACTCCTAAAAGCAGATAAAGAGAACCCAGTTAAACAAATGAGACAAATTAGAGATTATAATAGAACTTTTTGGTTTAAGAGAAAAGTGTTATGTTGGGAGAAAGGAACACACTGCATTCCAGCATAAGAACCTTATCCCATCTGTGAAACATGGTAGTTTTAGCATCATGGTTTGGGCCTGTTTTGCTGCATCTGGGCCAGGACGGCTCGCCGTCACTGATGGAACAATGAATTCTGAATCATATCAGAGAATTCTAAAGGAAAATGTCAGGACATCTGTCCATGAACTGAATCTCAAGAGAAGGTGGGTCATGCAGCAGGGCAACGACCCTAAGCACACAAGTCCTTCTACCAAAGAATGGTTAAAGAAGAATAAAGTTCATGTTTTGGAATGGCCAAGTCAAAGTCCTGACCTTAATCCAATCGAATTGTTGTTGAAGGACCTGAAGTGAGCAGCTAATGTGAGGAAACCCACCAACATCCCAGAGGATGGGAGGAATGGGCTAAAATTCCTCCAAGCCGGTGTGCAGGACTGATCAACAGTTACAGGAAACATTTAGCTGCAGTTATTGCTGCACAGGGGGGTCACAGCAGATACTGAAAGCAAAGGTTCACATACTTTTGCCACTCACTAATATGCAATATTGGATCATTTTCCTCAATAAATAAATGACCTAGTATAATATTTTCGTCTCATTTGTTTAACTGGGTTCTCTTTATCTACTTTTAGGACTTGTGTGAAAATCTGATGATGTTTTAGGTCATATTTATGCATAAATATAGAAAATTCTAAAGGATTCACAAACTTTCAAGCACCACTGTATGCTATAAATATATAAGATTGCTGTATGCATGTTGCCCATGATTTGTTGTGGTTGTAAATACCTCATTAGCTACCCAGCAGTGATTGCTGAATAGCTGGTAGCACATGTGCCAAAGTGGTTTTAACGCTTTCCTTTTTTGAAAAAATGTTATAAATAAATTATGTTGAACAGCCATCTCAGATAAACCACTCGTATAGGTGGACTGTAGATATAGGAACTGTAGATATGGTTCTCAGGAAAACTGAGACACTTCACTAGTCACCCAGCACTGCTAGCTAAACAGCACAGGCAATAAACAGTGTATTACTACCTACTTAGACTGGCAGTAAGTTGTTAATAACATAGTCCCTGGCTGCTTTTAACTGAAACGCTTCAGAATGTATTTAACAGTGTTTGATAGAAATACACTTTGACTCACATTTTGTCAACTTTTCAAACATCCACATAAAATGTGCTCTGTTCTCTCTCTGTTTTGATAGGTTTAATAAAATCCAGAACACAAAGAACACCATGAGGAAGGACGGCATCAGCTCGCTGACATATCACTTGGTTTCCATCAAGAAGTACCCGCTCTACACCAACATCTCAGTGGAGATAGGCAAACCCCCTCCTAGACCAGTCAGAGGGTAGACAGTAGCCAGGTCTGCCTGGTTCAATACACAAATACACCGGCTGTGGCAGTGCTCCTCTACCTTTAGCACTAGTATGCTGAACAGGTTAGTTCTCAGGAATACAGCGGACATGAAGTGGATTTATAACCACAAATATAGACTTGACTACAGATGCACACTGTGGTGAATGGGAAGGACCATAGGACAGTGCAACCCATAGTTGCACTAATAAACCTTCTGGTCAGGATTGGAGGTTGTTAATGAATCTCTGTGTGGTGTCAAAAAGGTTGTTCCTTCTGAAGACTGGGATCAAATTACCTGAATTTCAAGAAAGGAATACCTCGCTTGCTTGATGTAAATCAATTGGAACATTGCATAAATGAATGTCATTAGTTTCTGCAGCTTCTGCAGTGTCTCAGCTCTTTCTCTTCATATCTATGAAGCAGGAACTGATGATGTTGCTTAATCGGTGCTTGACAAGGCTTCTGTGGATCATCAGGAAGGCACTCTTGATTTCACACCTGGTTTGTTTTTGTACTTTTCCTGCTCTGTGACTTTAACCAGGGAAGAAGATGTTTTGAGAGAATTACTGCTGATGGTTCTGGTTGCTCTAATTTCTAAAAATGTGGACAGGAGTTTCAGCTACCAGACTGGAGCCCTGCCTTTGGTGGATCATAAAAGAAGTCGGAAGCTCGATTGGATTCCAAGAAAGCTGTCCATGGTCGAGTGATTAGAGTGGCTCAGAAATAAATGCAAGACAATGCTTCATTGAAAGCTGATGCTATTTTTATTGTTTGGTTACCTCTGTGCTGCCGTGGAAGCTCTCTTCTTGTTTGGTTACCTCTGCCTCAACCAATCATGTTTTATTCAGTCACTGCAGACGTTGCTGCTAACGTTGGTCCGATAATGCATCTTAGTTCATATTGATTGTCACGTCTCATTGCAGAGCACACACACATATTATCAGACACTGGAAATTAGCTAAGTTTCATTTTGCAAGCCTGCTAATTATTTTTTTTCACACCATTTATCACTGGTTGCTTTTTTCAGTTCCTGCCTACACATACCATACTGATGCCTTTTTATAGAGGACAGAACAAGATGCTGGATTCATATTTGCTTTTCTTCTCTTTTGCTGCCATCTGCTACTCTCAGTCTTTAAAAGAAAAGGTGCATTTCAATTTCATTTTTCATGTTGCCTTCTACCCCCCGAGTCTTTATTAAGCTGTTCTGTGTCTGTCTCCATTTGCACATTAGTGCTAAACCATTTTCCATAACAGATGTTCCTCCATTTTACCTAACACTGCACTCCGTGTATTTCTATAGTTTCAAATTTGGCCCAGGTTTCTAGAAATAACATATCGTACTTTATGCTTTTCTGGACAATACATGTCCAGTTCACCTACCTTCTCTATTTGCTGATTTGTTCTAAACCATTTCCTTAACATATGTTGCTCCATTTTAGCTAACACTACATCCAATGCTGTTTTATAGTGTAACATTTGGCCCAAGTTTCCAGACATAACATTATCGTAGTTGTGCTTGTCTGTATGATGCATTTCCAGTTCAGCTACCATCATGGACATACTACTGATGCATATATTCATCACGGTCATTTTAGTTCAGTATATCACTATATAGTAACATGCATATTCGGTACAGACTACAAATACAAGACAACAAGCATTCAGTAAACTATGTAGTTCAGAATACAGTAACAAATAAGCGTACATCATATAATCCAACATTACTGGCAAATATTGCATTTAACATAATTTGTGGACAACATTATACCATGTTCCTCTATACTGAAAATATGTTATTACAGCCCTGTATGGAATCCTCTCCGTGCAGTGTGGTCAAGAGCAGGTGAGGCCCTGGACAGACAAGAGTCAGATTTACACATATATGAATCTCAAATATATTAAATTATGAAATTCTCAATAACTTAGTTTGATTAGGCAATGCTTTTTCCTATTTAATATTGCATTGTAAACACACTCACAGCCTATTTGATTCACGTTTTATTCCCTGGTTTTCGGTATGTATTTTGTGCGATCTAAGTAGGCTATAGCCCGATTTTTATGATCACTTGGTGGAAAGATGTGGGTTGGAAAAACCCGTTCAATTTTCAAATGGCTCAAACTCGCATCTGTGGCATCGACAGAACTTGTTGTCAATAAAGTTCACATATTCACTCATTCAGCAATGGGAGTATCATCCGTACTGTGGTACCTCGGTTCTCGACCACCTCGCACTTGTTTAAATGTGTGTGAGTCGTGACGCTTTACTTGTTTCAGCCAAAACTCGATTCATGATTCACGATTCAGTACACAGTGATTCAGTGATTCAGATTCAGAATAGCCATTGCTCAACGAATATCTCTGCTATTTTTATCATGGTTTTCTTTATTTTTACTAATCCATGACTGTATTCTTAGTGCAAATAACTCTCCATGGGTCTTAAAAAGGGTTGTATTGACTGCCAACCGAAAGGGAAACAGGAACTTAATGCTCCAGAACACAGGCCGCAGTTACCAGCTATGCTAGCACCCTGACTTCATCAATACAGTCACTTTTGACTTTCACTCCATTACTCACTAACTTACATAAGATTTTTCAACACTTTTTTATAAAATAAGGTTTGTGCTAATGATTTTGGCCAACTGTAGGCTAATGTAAGTGTTTAATGTACTTATCATTACTTATCATAGTATCCCTTCCATATCTCTGCTATGATACAATATAGACCGCTCTACCAAACACTCGTTAAATTCCTCAGTCCATGATACATTTAACATTTGTTGGAACATATACCCATCATACACCAGGGAGCACCTGGACAATACAACTCCATTAATGCATAGAATGCCTTATACAGTGTGGATTTTTTGTGCATCTGGAATGGATTCATTCAATTTACATGATTCCTTATGGGAAAAATTTGCTCAGTACTCGTCATTTTCAGTTCTCGACAAGCCTTCTGCAACGAATTAACAATGAGAACCGAGGTATCACTGTACTTGGGCTCTCGCGCACCCTCGTTATTGGGGCAGAGGTAATGACTGCCTCCCATGGTTACAGTTTTATTGACAGCAACAAGTCTAAATATATTGTATTCATAAGTGATATAAATTACATGCAAAAAGCATATTGGTGATATTCACATAAACGGCCACAAGCACGCGCTTATTCCCCACGCTCAGTTCGGTTTTAATGGGATTGCGCAATCTGAGGTGAGGGAGACCTCTCAGCATCTGCACTTCATTGTGCCTTGCTGGGAATTACAGCCAAACTCTGCAAATCAGCAATTTTGGCAATAAAAACGATCAGTATCAGAGAAAGGTGGCATTTATAAGACAAATCGGAGAGAAAAAGCTTTGTTTTAAAAAGTATAATTTCACATTTGATTACATTTATTTTATTTACTTATTTTTTTTTGGTATATGACAGGTACTGGCTCACCTGCCTCTCTTGGTTGCACATCTCTGGTATTCTGTCACACTTAGGCTCTTTCTGTCCACAAAAGCTGGTACTTTTATGTGTTATAATTGCTACTACATTCTGAACAAAAGGAGCCTTGAGGACATGATCATTTTCATTTATTGGTTCATAGCAGGATTTTTTCTTCATCTGATAAATTGCAGCGTAATGCATACTGAGGTGCTGTCTGCTGTTTTTGTTTGTACATATCTGGCAGAGAGAATGCTAATGTTTCTGTAAGCTAGCATGATGCACAGTATAGTTTAATCTAGTCATAAATATTGGAGGGACGTACACTGGAGCGTAATTTTGAAAGCCCGTGGTTTGATCATTGCCAATTCACAGGGCCACTACCTATCTGGCAGCTTCAAGGGGAGCATGTAGTTTGTTTCACACTGCAGCTCAATCAAAGTAATTTAGCAGTTTAGTGCACTTGTTGGAGGATGCGAACAGCCATCTTCTGTACAACTGAGCTCACAGCCACAACTGCCTAGAATCACTTCAGTCCATTGGGTTCACAAAATACTACCTTGCCCACTAAAAAGTAGAGCTAGTCCTGCTTGCTTGAACTCCATGTCATTGGTAGCTATGGTTTTATCAGGATTCAAAGTTGTGATATATGTAAACACATTTCTGTTGTGTCACTCAGAAGCCTCATTTTGGTTTTTTATGTTTTGCTGTTTTAGCTATCATCTGTATTGCTGCTGCAACATCATTAGAAGTGTTACACTGCACATGTTGCTTCTCAAGCTAAGGGATCTCTTGTAATCACTAACACAGACCTACTTCATATAATCACTCGTATGAGCAAATCCATAATTCAGAGATAGTTGGTAATTTTATTTTTCTAGGAGTCAGCTAGCCTCTCTCTAAACAAGTAGCACACTGTGTGTAGCTCTGTCCCCTGTTTACACTCTTCTTGTCATATCTGCTTATTCCCTGCTCTCCTTCTCATCCATTCTACAGTTCGAACACGTCAAGGCACCGAGAAAGGTGTTGAGAAGGGCAGGGGCTGCCTGAAATGCAACATATATACAGGCGACTACTGACTGGCTCTGGTCTTCAGGCTTGGAGTGGCTTTTTAAACACTTACTGGATCTATCTAGGGTTTTTTTGTACATTGAATGTCAAAAAATGTTCTATATAGAATGCATTATGTCATATCAAACATAATTTTTGTATACAATCAATAAAGAGCTGTCTCTTGAAAAGCCTCAGTCTTATTATTGTAGAATTGATTTGCGAAGGGAAAATCTTTGTGTGTGTGTGTGTGTGTGTGGTGTGAATGAGAAGATATGATTGTGTGAGAAAGACTTTTCTGCTGCTCAGACAGCCATGGGGGTGACAAGATCTCACTTGGAGGGCTTGTTAAAAGTGACAAGCACTGTAATATGAATAGAGCTCATCAAAGCATGACTTGGGACATACTGTACAGGACAGATCCAGACTATGTCTGACACCAAATCCTATGTAAATCCCTAAAGTCCATTATTTTGGACTGTGTATAATCATGTAATACATTTTGTAAATGGTTTATACTGTATATCAGTGGCAGAATGGTGCAACCATTTTTGATTCATGGCCCATCTGCTGCCTGTGTGGAGTTAGCATGTTCCCTCGTGTCTGCGTGGGTTTTCCACAAGTACTTTGTCTTCCTCCCATATTCCAAAAACTTTGTTAGGTCAGCTGGCTACTGTAAAAGTGGATGTTTGTTGATGTGTTGGGCTATCACCCTGTCTATGACTGGTTCCTGCCTTGCGTGAAAGATAATGAGAACCCAGTTAAACAAATAAATTTGGAAAATGATCCAATATTACATATTAGTGAGTGGCAAAAGTATGTGGACCTCTAGGATTAGCAGTTAATTTGAAGGTGAAATTAGAGTCAGGTGTTTTCACTCAATGGGATGACAATCAGGTGTGAGTGGGCACCCGGTTTTATTTAAAGAACAGGGATCTATCAACGTCGGCTCTTCACAACATGTTTGTGGAAGTGTATCATGGCACAAACAAAGGAGATTTCTGAGGACCTCAGAAAAAGAGTTGTTGATGCTCATCAGGCTGGAAAAGGTTACAAAACCATCTCTACAGAGTTTGGACTCCACCAATCCACAGTCAGACAGACTGTGAACAAATGGAGGACATTCAAGACCATTGTTACCCTCCCCAGGAGTGGTCGACCAACAAAGGTCACTCCAAGAGCAAGGTGTGTAATAGTTGGGAAGGTCACAAATGACCCCAGGGTAACTTCTAAGCAACTGAAGGCCTCTCTCACATTGGCTAATGTTAATGTTCATGAGTCCACCATCAGAAGAACACTGAACAACAATGGTGTGCATGGCAGGGTAGCAAGGAGAAAGCCACTGCTCTCCAAAAAGAACACTGCTGCTCGTCTGCAGTTTGCTAAAGATCACGTGGACAAGCCAGAGGGCTATTGGAAGAATGTTTTGTGGACATATGAGACCAAAATAGAACTTTTTGCTTTAAAAGAAAAGCGTTATGTTTGGAGAAAGGAAAACACTGCATTCCAGCATAAGAACCTTATCCCATCTGTGAAACATGGGTGGTGGTAGTATCATGGTTTGGGCCTGTTTTGCTGCATCTGGGCCAGGACGGCTTGCCATCATTGATGGAACAATGAATTCTGAATGATATCAGAGAATTCTAAAGGAAAATGTCAGGACATCTGTCCATGAACTGAATCTCAAGAGAAGGTGGGTCATGCAGCAAGACAACGACCCTAAGCACCCAAGTCGTTCCACCAAAGAATGGTTAAAGAAGAATAAAGTTAATGTTTTGGAATGGCCAAGTCAAAGTCCTAACCTTAATACAATCAAAATGTTGTGGAAGAACCTGAAGTGAGCAGCTAATGTGAGGAAACCCACCAACATCCCAGAGCTGAAGCTGTTCTGTACGGAGGAATGGGCTAAAATTCCTCCAAGCCGGTGTGCAGGACTGATCAACAGTTACAGAAAACGTTTAGTTGCTGTTATTGCTGTCTCATTTGTTTAACCGGGTTCTCTTTATCCACTTTTAGGACTTGTGTGAAAGTCTGATGATGTTTTAGATCATACTTATGCAGAAATATAGAAAATTCTAAATGGTTCACAAACTTCCAAGCACCACTGTATATCTTGGAAAGTATGTAGGCACCCCATATAAATAATCTGTATTATGTAAGCCATTAATAGGCTCATAACAGGAATATTCTCCATAGACAAACAGTAACAGAAGAATTGTTTGTACTGAACACCTCAGTGACTGGCATGCACAGAGCCCTGATCTCAAGATACATTTAAAATGAATTTCAATCATAATTGTGTCCTAATCAGTGCATGAGCTATCAGTCATGGTCCAAAAGCTAGGGAAAGCCTTCTCAGACAACAAGCAAAGGAATGACAAATCCCATACTAATGCTCATTTTGTATTATGTCATTGTTGGGTGTCTACAGCATTTTGGTATATAGTGTATATGTGATATGCTTAGTAACTTTAATACATTTACTAACAGCATTCCCAGTACCTCAGACTGGACTGGCGGTAGAAAATGTTTATGTTGTATACTTCTGCTCAGCTTTTCATACCAGAGATATCACATTACTTCAAGGGCTCCTTATTTTAAATTGGTTGAGAGGAGCGCTGTGAGTGTGGAACTCTCTTCCACCAAGGAATTCACTAATGCAGTTCTTCCAGATGTATCGGAGATAAGTAGCACTGTTCAGGGACAGCTTACAGGATAGCGTGACTGTTCTCTAGCTCTAGAACCATAACATGTTTTATACTGCCATGCCAATTACTTTTACTGGGAGTTGTTTGAAAGCACAGGAGATTTCCAATGCATTTCTAATACCCCACAATGCAGCACAGTCGGTGGTGTACACAACATTGGGGCAGAACTTACCCTTCTAGGTACAGAATGTCCATAATGTGCTAGCTGAATATTTATGTTCTAAACTGCATAGTATTTCACAGTAATACATAGAAGATATTTGACTTTGTAAATAAGCAATCAGGTAATTAGACGAAACACAGCACATCCTCAGTGGTTTATTATACCGTGTGTGTTATAGGACACTTGTATGTATTCATTTGTTAAAGCAAACCTGATTGCAGTGCTAATTCAAAACAAGTGTTGGAGAAATGTAATGTGCCACATAACCATCCAAGCTGTAAAGAGACAAAATATATAAAACCCTTACAGCATTGCCTACTCCTTGAGCTGCTTCCATGCCTGCACGGGACTGGAATAAGGATTTCACAACCCATTGGTAGCATGAGCAGAGATGGTTGAAACCATTAATGTGATTATTTATGTTTTAATGTATTACAATCCCAAATCAGAAAAAGTTGGGACGGTATGAAAAAAGCAAATAAAAAGTATATGTAGTGTTCCTCACATTTCCTTTGACTTTTATTTCACAGCAGACAGTATGAACCCACGATATTTCAGTTTTTTTCTGGTCATTTTCTGATCCCTCAGACGGCACTGCAACAAGAACCGTCATTCATCAGTAGCTGATAGAACCACATGGGCAAGGGATTACTTTATCAAACCTTTATCAAGCACTACAATATGGAGTTACAGTCACAAATGACACTTAAAACATTACTGTGTAAAACAGACGCCTTATGTTAACCATGTCCAGAACCAGCATCGGCTTCTCTGGGCTCGGCGGCATCTAGGATGGACCATCCATCACGTAGCATTAATGCAGAAAAGTACATTGAGATTTTAGAGCAACATAAGCTGCCTTCAAGATGACAACTTTTCCAGGGACGCCCATGCAAAATTCAACAAGACAATGAAAAACAAGCCAATTCAGGATAAAGTTAGGACTGAAATGTGTATATCCCTTGCAGACTTTCGTTGGGGAACATTTTTTTAAACATTTCAGTAATTTTCTCACACATTTGTTGATGAACTGGAGGTCCTCTGCCCATCTTTACTCCTCAAAGACTCAACCTTTCGTGGATACTGCTTTTGTACCAAATCATGATTATAATCACCTGAAATAACATCATTATTTAGTTTTTTACCTCATTACTAGCCCTAAATTGCCCCATCCCAAGGTTTGTGAAATGTGTTGCAGACCTGAAATGCAGGAATGGATGTTTCTTAACAAATGAATTAAAGTCGACCAGAGAAAACTGAAGTATTTTGGGTCTATACTGTCTGCAATTACACAAATGTTTACATTTACATTCGTGCTTTGTAATCCTAGAAGACAGAACCTCATATTAGTACAAGTAAACAATCCAACTACAACCTGCTCGTATCTGGTGTAGAGAATTTTATATATATATATATATATATATATATATATATTATATATATATATATATATATATATATATATATATTATATATATATATGGAGGATATGCAGTTTATTCACTCAAGTGCTGGGTGAAGAAGTGAGTCTTTAGTCGCCCTCTTGAAGACAGCAAGAGACTCAGCCATACGGACAGACAGTGGAAGTTCATTCCACTACCTGGGCGCCAGGACTGAGAAGAGTCCTTGAAGCTTGTCTTCCTTTAATCTTACGTGGAGGCTCCAGTCGGGCCAAGCCGTACCTCGGAGGGTGCGAGGTACAGAATGTGGTTTAATCAGAGCTTTTAGGTAAGATGGCGCTGTTCCATTCTTGGCTTTGTAGGTGAGTGTCAAGGTTTTGTATCTGATGCGAGCAGCTACAGTGAGCCAGTGAAGTGAGCGCAGCAGTGGGGTGACGTGAGAAAACTTGGGAAGATTGAAAACCAGACGAGCCGCTGCATTCTGAATCAGTTGCAGGGGCCTGATTGCACGCATTGGAAGACCAGCCAGAAGAGCATTGCAGTAATCTAGTTTTGTTATAACAAGAGACTGGACAAGCACTTGGGTGGCTTCTCTGGAAAGAAAGGGTGGGATTCTCCTGATATTGTAGAGGAGGTACCTGCATGACTGGGTCAGTTTGGAAATATGAGCAGAGAAGCTCAGTTGGTTACCAAAGATCACTCCAAGGTTTCTTGCGTTCTCAGAAGGTGTGATGGAGGAGTTCACCTGGGAGATGGCAAGATCTTGATAAGTGTTTGTGTTATGAATTATGTTCCTGAAAGAAAGACTGGGAGGGATTTATATATTTCAGTCCTAACTTTTTCTGATTTGGTTTGTTTTGCATTGTCTTGTTGAAAAATGCATGGACGTCCCTGGAAATGATGCCGTCTTAAAGATCTTGGCTTATAGGTTGGGCACAATTTGAAGCATATCACAAAACACATTGATGTGTGTTGCATGTTTGTTGTAGGTTAAGTGCCCGATGAGCATAATCTAATTGCCTGGCCTAACCAATGGGAGGACGAATTCTGGTTAATGCATAGGTACACTCAAGTAAGTCTGCTTGCACGTTTAATACTGGTAACCTTTTTCGTAGATTATGGAGCTGTAGTTTTACTCACTGCCATGTTTTTAATGTGCATTATTCTTACATAGTGGCAGGAGTGTTTTAACTGATGACAGAATTGTCCATGTATAAATGCAGCCTTGCTTTTATTTCAACAATTATAAAAAGTACAAATAATAAATAAAAAAATTATACTTCACTAAAAGCAAGTCAAAAGACGTGTATATTAATATAATATATATAATATGCAGTATTCATTTTGGATAACTGAGCAAATAACCAGTCTTGGTAGTTTATGTAGACTTCCTATCTACTTTCAATCTACATACAAGAGTTAAAAGAGTAAACAGTTCTTACAAGGCTTTGTCATTTAACCTCACCAGGTTTGTTATAGGACTAATGTTCAATATCATTAAAGCTAGAGGAAGTCACAATCAGCTATGCTGGTCTTCAGCACCTTATGCAGGTATAACATAGCACTGTTTACTCAGCATTTCTGTCTCGACTCCTGTATAATAGAATGTTTTAGTGTCACTTATGCCCATCACTGAGTGTACAGTTATGGAGGTGGGTACAGGTGGCCAGGCGGTTGCCTTCCCAATAGCCCACATCCTGCCCGTCATGGCATCTGCATTTTGTGCATGAATCCACCCACACTGCCTCTCCTCCAGGGATTATCTGTGTCCGAGAAGCATCCACATAGCAGTTGGGACCTGTGGAGACGAGCACAAATTTACACAAACACTGTCATGCTTATCTTGGAAAACATTATTATATGCACAATGACCTCGAGGTTGAGTAGAATGAGGCACATGTGTCAAATCAGCAGTGCCACCTTTGGTTAGCAGGGTGATGCCAAGATGCACAGCTCGAGTTAACTCTCCAATGCCACCTCTGATCAGCAGAGGGAAGCAACAGAGCACAGTACAAGAACACTGCACTGCCACCTCTTACCAGAAGAGGACAGCAAAGGTGAACAGTGTGGACCTAACGTGACATGATCTTGGAAGCCAGTTTTCCAGAAGTCTTTGGACTTGTATGGCCCAATCACCTGCACCACCACCTGCTGCACAGGGGACTTTTAGGGTAAACAATGCCAGTGTAAATCGCAACACCTTTGTAGAGGTCCAGTATGGTATTTTTGGACATAAAGAAAATTCTTAAAGAAAGAAAAAGCACAAAGCAAAGATAGAAACCGAAAAGTAACACTTGAAACAAGCAAGTATAAAGATACTTTTGGAACCATTAGCTCAATACATTAGGCAAATTGAAGATGAAGATGTTAGAAGAGTCACAATTAAAGGGACAGAGCACAAATTGGCCTGCTATGCAGATGATATTTTAATATACCTAGAACAACCGTCGTGTTAGAAATATGGGCAATCAGGATATAAGATTAATATTAAATAATATTAAATTAATATTAAGTAAAACTCAGTTAATTTCATATAATTATAACCCACCAGGTGAAATCAAAAACAGATACCCCTTATCATGGTATGCAGAATATTTTAAATACCTGGGTATCAGCATTATCAGAATATAACTACCACCCTATATATGAAAGAATTAAATCAGATGTTGCACAGTGGAACTTAATTCCCTTTTCCGGTTTTGTCTCAAGGATTGATTCTATTAAATCGAGTTTACTGCCTAGATTATATTTATTTCAGAGCCTACCTATAGAGATAAAACAAAGTCAGTTTAATGAAAAGGATACAATATTATCTAGTTATATGTGGCAAGGTAAAAGACCCAGGGTTGGACTTAAAACTTTACAATTACCTAAAGAAAAAGGTGGATGGGGCGTACCGTCTCTCAGAGATTATTATTTTGCTGCACAAATGAGGATGGTGGTATGCTGGTGTAACCCATCATATAATGCGCAATGGAAAAATATTGAAGAGAAAATACCCCCTATCCCCATACAAGCACTTTTAGCAGATAATAGCGTACAAGTTATACTGTATAAATACTATTGATAACCCATGGGTGAAAGTAATGCCAAAGATATGGAAAATTATTACAAAAGAACACAACTTGGAGGAAGATGGTGTGCATATGATTCAGACTCTGGGCTGAATAAATTGGATGTTAGATTTAGGGAATGGACGCTTAAGGGCATAACAGCTATATGCAGTATAATGGAAGGTACATTACCTAGTTTTGAAACACCAACAGAGAACGACTTAGTATTTATAGCTGAGTCACTGTGCTAATACAAAGATAAAAAAGGTAACAGAGAGAGATGCAGGTCTGATAGAGCTACTTAGGAAAGCCTATGCTTCAGGTACTAGGAATAGCATTATTTCATAATTATACAAAGCCCTGTTAAGTCTTAAAACACATTCGACTTTATATATTAAAACAAAATGGGAGAAAGAAGGAGGGATAAGTGTGTCTGATGCGGAATGAATAACAATGTGGAATTCTCAATGGAAGTGTACCAGGTCACAGAAGTGGAGAGAGTTTGGATGGAAAAACTTGATAAGATATTTCATTACACCTTCTCAGAAATCTCACTATGACAGCACTCCCCTTGTTTGCTGGAGAAATTGTGGAAATCAAAATGCAAATCACCATAATATTTCCTGTGATTGCCCTGTTATTAAAGACTTTTGGAAAGGAATTCATAAAGCCCCACAAGAAACCTTTAGCTGCGAAATACCTTTTGAATTCAAGACAATATATTTTGAATACATACCTCAGACATGGTTGACAAAAGACAAATATTTAATGAATATGCTATTGGTAGCTGCTAAAAAAGTCCTTACTAACAAATGGTTGTCACAGGAGAGCAGAGCTTTAAATATACAGATGGAAATTGTAATGGACATCTATGACATGGAGAAAATAACAGTGTTTGTTAATCATAAACTGGAACAATTTAGCACCTATTGGGAAAAGTGGATTAATTATATAACAGCCCATGAATCGGATTCTATAAACTGATGTTTATGTTATATGTACGAGATCGCTCCCTATTGTACATAGTTCTTTTTTTTTTGTCTATTAATTGTATGTCTGAGAGATAACAGACTAAGATTATGGAACAGAATGGCTGATATGTATGTAGGTATGTGAGTGTAGGTGCAGGTATATATATATATATTATCTATATATATAGATATATTTCATATATATATATATATATAGATATATTATATATTCGGTATAAGTATATATATATATATATAATATCATACATACGTCTGAGTATAATATCTATCATATATTTATAGATCAATAACAACCATCCCTCCATAATCATACATACATACATCCCTCCCATCCCCCCATATCTCTAATAATTATCTATCTCTATATCTACTCTCTCATATCTCTCATATATTATATATTATATATATATATATATATACACACCCATATATATATATATAATATATATATATATATAATATATATCATATATATATATATATATATACACAGCACACACACACACCACACATATCTATATATATAACAGACATACATACATACATACATACCACACCCACTATATATATTAATCACCATACATACATACATACATACATACATAACAATACATACATACATACATACATACATACATACATACATACATACATCTACATACATATACATACATACAACATACATACATACATACATACATACATACATACATACATCATAATACATACATAATACATACATACAATACATACATACATACATACACACACACACATAACATACAATACATACCTACATACATACATATATAATATATATATATTATTTATATATATACACACACCACACACACATATACACACACACACACCTATATATATATATATATATAATATATTATATTATATATATAATATATATTACACATATATATTATATATATCTATATATATAGATATACTTATATATTATATATTATGTGGTGGTTTGTCAGTGTGTGTTTGTGGTTATATTATAATAGATCATATCTTATATATCATATCTATCTACTAGTCTCATTCTATCTCTTATAGGAACTCATCCTCTCTCTAATCTCTCTCTATATATACCCCTGTTTTTTTTTGTTTTTTTTTTTGTTTTTTTGTTTTTTTTTTTTTTTCTTTCCTTTCGTTTCTTTCTTTCTTTTTTTTTTGTTTTTTTTTTTTTTTTTTCTTTCTCTCTCTCTCTCCCCCCCCCCCCCCGCCCACCCCCCACCCCCCCCTCGCGCCCGTCCCCCTCCGCCGCCCCCCCCACACCCCCCCACCCCCCCCCCCCACTCCCCTTTTCTTCTTTCTCTCTCTCTCTCTCTCTCTTCCTCATCTCTAGTCCTCAGTCTGCTCCTCGTCTCTCTCTCTCCTCTCTCTCTCTCTGCTATCATCAGATCTCTCGTCGTCGTCTCTCCTCTCGTCTCTCTCTCTCATATAGATAGATAGATAGATAGATAGATATAGATGCACAAAGCATATGATACACGCATTGTACTATATGTAAATGTTGTCAACAAAAATATAAATTACAAAAAACAAAGAAAGTATAAAGATACTAAAATACTACCCCTGGCAAAAATGATGTAAATAATTACACTTGGAGGATGTTCACACAGCTTTTTTGTATCATACCTCAAACAAATTCAAATAAAATTAATTCCAGATCAAGTAGGGGAAAAAGTATTAAAAAAAAAAAAAAAAAACACAATAGAACAAATAAACAATAAAACAAATACCAGCACAAGGCTGAAAATGCAAATTAATCTACAGTTAAAGGATAGTGCTTACAGACATTATCAAGCTGTTGAACATGGATAATAAAACAAAACAAAACATGACCTCAACAAGAGAGTTGTCAAAAACAAAATAAAGAACTCCCTCAAGAAAGAAATTGAGCTTGGAGTGTGGCTAAACGTGTTGGCTATATCCAGTCAGCTTTGTATAAAACTTGAATTCCAAAGGATGAACAACACAGTGCTAATTGTGATTTATGGGTTGATGATTCCATAATTTTATCCTCAACACTGAGTAATTCCAAACTTTTTCCAATACTTGAAATGGAAATACAATAAAAAAACCGTTTGGGTTGAGATATGCTTCACAAGGCCAGAATGTTTATCCAATAAACAAAAAATGCTTGCTGTCAAATCTGTGATTTGTTTATTTGTTACAAAAAAAAAAAAAAAAAAAAAAAAAAACTGGGAACATCCCAGTGTAGTGATTCCATAATTATTGGCAGGGGAAATAACTGTGACGTGAAAAGAAACTAAATCTCTAAAGGAGGAAAAAGAAGTTTGAAAAACAGTTAGAAGACAAGTTTGAAAAGGGAGTAAAACATTTGAAACAAGAGGAACGAATCACATTTGTAAGCAGATTTTAAAGTATGTAAATTTTAAATTTTATTTCAAATGAATCTCTGGTTGGTTTCTCTTTTGTCTGCCGTTACCTGACAGCTTCCCATTCTACTGTATAGGAGCAAGCTCATCAGTTCAAGCCCTGCTCCAGGTGTTTGTACACAGTTCAACATTCATTCATTCATTCTATCCATTTTAGTCACGTCTGACCCTTGGATACCCATAGATCAGTCTTATACTAATAGACAGACTGATGGTTTTTATGGAGTAGATCACCAGGTCTTTCTCCAACCCATTGTAGGGCACTCTTACACACATTCACACACTATGGACACTTTAGAAACACCAATTACCCTAACACTCATGTCTTTGGAATGTGGGAGGAAACCGGAGTACCCGGAGGAAACCCACGCAGACATGGGGAGGACATGCAGACTCCGAGAGCCCAGAGTCAGGATCGAACCGGGGATCTCGGAGCTGTGAGGCGACAGTGCTAACCACTGCACCAATGTGCCACCACAGTTCAACATACTACCACAATATTACCACTCACATATTGTTCATTATTATTCTGATTATTATTATCATTATTATTATTATTATTATTCCCTTTTGTTCTACAAAAATGATCCTTGGTCACCACTCTGATCAGAGAGCAAGGACTGTTTTGATCTGCTGTGCTGTGTCAAATGCATGGTGAAATATATTCACAAAGAATAATTACTAGTAAGATTGGCTTAATAACTATTAGGAACGACGCAGTTCCGAGGCCCGAACACTGGAAGGCAGTGATGGCGTGGTCAACATGCTGGGGCTGGGACGGCAATCCCTTGCATGCATGTGCCGACCATAATTGGTCCTGATTACACCTGACTCGACACACCTGCTCTGTCTGGTTGAGTGGGGCAAAAAAGTATTTAGTCAGCCACTGATTGTGCAAGTTCTCCTACTTAGAAAGATGAGAGAGGTCTGTAATTTTCATCATAGGTACACTTCAACTATGAGAGACTAAATGAGAAAAAAATCCAGGAAATCACATTGTAGGATTTTTAAAGAATTTAATTGTAAATCATGGTGGAAAATAAGTATTTGGTCAATAACAAAAGTTCAGCTTAATACTTTGTAACATAACCTTTGTTGGCAATGACAGAGGTCAAACATTTCCTGTAAGTCTTCACCAGGTTTACACACACTGTAGCTGGTATTTTGGTCCATTCCTCCATGCAGATCTCCTCTAGAGCAGTGATGTTTTGAGGCTGTCACTGGGCAACACGGATTTTCAACTCCCTCAACAAATGCTCTCACTGATGGAAGGAGGTTTTGGCTTAAAATCTTCATGGCCCCGTTCATTCTTCCCTTAACACTTTGATCCCAGCTCTCTGCAGGTCATTCATCAGGTCCCTCCGTGTAGTTCTGGGATTGCTGCTCACCGTTCTCATGATCATTTTGACCCCACGGGATGAGATCTTGCGTGGAGCCCCAGATCGAGAAGATTATCAATGGTCTTGTATGTCTTCCATTGCTCCCACAGTTGATTTATTCACACCAACCTGCTTGCCTATTGTAGATTCACTCTTCCCAGCCTGGTGCAGGTCTACAATTCTCTTTCTGGTGTCCTTCGACAGCTCTTTGGTCTTGGCCATGGTTGAGTTTGGAGTCTGACTGTTTGAGGCTGTGGACAGGTGTCTTTTATACAGATAACGAGGTCAAACAGGTGCCATTAATACAGGTAACGAGTGGAGAACAGAAGAGCTTCTTAAAGAAGAAGTTACAGGTCTGTGAGAGCCAGAAATGTTGCTTGTTTGTGAGGACCAAATACTTTATTTTCTACCATGATTTAACATTACATTCTTTAAAAATCCTGCCATGTGATTTCCTCCTTGTTGTTTTCTCATTTGCCTCTCAAGTTTGAAGTGTACCTATCTATCTACACCATCTCTTAATCTTTCTAGAAGAACTGCACAATCAATTGGGCTGACTAATACTTTTTTGCCCCACTATATGTATGGTGTGTGTGTGTGTGTGTAATGTTGTGTATATATATATATATATATATATATATCACATATATAAACACACACACACCACATACATATATATATTTATATATATATAATATATATATATATATATATATATAGAATCTATATATATAATATATATATATATATTATATATATATATCATACACACCCACACAACACACACACACATACCTATATATATACATCTATATATATATAATATCTCTCTCTCTATCTATATCTCTCTATATACAGAGAATATATAGATATATATATATATCTATATAATACACACACACACACATATACACATCCATACAGTCCTCTTTCTCAAAAAAAAAAATTCGCAGTTGTGCTAAAGTAAATTCTTTCCTACTGTAATGATAAAAGTTAACTGTTCATATATTTTAGATTCAATTGCACACCAACCTGAATATTTCAAGTGTCTTTTATTGTTTTTAATACTGATATTTGGCAACAGCTCATGAAAACCCAAAATCTCACAAAATTAGCATTATGAAAAGGTTCTCTAACGATCTATTAACCACCTAATCATCTGAATCAACAATTTAATCTACAACCTGGGCAAAGATTTTCCTGAGGCTTTTGAAAAACCGCTGGTAATGGTTTTTTTTTTTTCATTACTCACAAACCGCAACAATCATGGGTAAGACGCCGACCTGACTGCTGTCCAGAAGGCCATCATTGACACCCTCAAGCAAGAGGGTAAGACACAGAAAGAAATGTCTGAACGAATAGGCTGTTCCCAGAGTGCTGTGTCAAGGCACCTCAGTGGGAAGTCTGTGGGAAGGAAAAAGTGTGGCAGAAAACGCTGCACAAACGAGAAGAGGTGACCGGACCCTGAGAAGGATTGTGGAGAAGAGCCGATTCCAGACCTTGGGGGACCTGCGGAAGCAGTGGACTGAGTCTGGAGTAGAAACATCCAGTGCCACCATGCACAGGCGTGTGCAGGAAATGGGCTACAGGTGCTGCATTCCCCAGGTCAAGCCACTTTTGAACCAGAAACAGTGGCAGAAGCGCCTGACCTGGGCTACAGAGAAGCAGCACTGGACTGTTGCTCAGTGGTCCAAAGTACTTTTTTCGGATGAAAGCAAATTTTGCATGTCATTCGAAAATCAAGGTGCCAGAGTCTGGAGGAAGACTGGGGAGAAGGAAATGCCAAAATGTCTGAAGTCCAGTGTCAAGTACCCACAGTCAGTGATGTTCTGGGGTGCCATGTCAGCTGCTGTGTTGGTCCACTATGTTTTATCAAAGGCAGGGTCAATGCATCTAGCTATCAGGAGATTTTGGAGCACTTCTGCTGAAGAGCTTTATGGAGATGAAGAGTTCATTTTTCAGCACGACCTGGCACCTGCTCACAGTTCCAAAACCACTGGTAAATGGTTTACTGACCATGGTATTACTGTGCTCAATTGGCCTGCCAACTCTCCTGACCTGAACCCGATAGAGAATCTGTGGGATATTGTGAAGAGAAAGTTGAGACGCGCAAGACCCAACACTCTGGATGAGCTTAAGGCCGCTATCAAAGCATCCTGGTCCTCCATAACACCTCAGCAGTGCCACAGGCTGATTGCCTCCATGCCACGCCGCATTGAAGCAGTCATTTCTGCAAAAGGATTCCTGACCAAGTATTGAGTGCATAAACATAAACATAATAATCTGAAGGTTGACTTTTTTTGTATTAAAAACACTTTTCTTTTATTGGTCGGATGAAATATGCTAATTTTGTGAGAATTTTGGGTTTTCATGAGCTGTATGCCAAAATCATCAGTATTAAAACAATAAAAGACTTGAAATATTTCAGTTGGTGTGCAATGAATCTAAAATATATGAAAGTTGAATTTGTATCATTACAATACGGAAAAGAATTAACTTTATCACACTACGCTAATTTTTTGAGAAGGACCAGTATATATATATACACACACACACACACACACACACCATCATCACAGATATATATATATAAATATATATATATATAATATATATATCTATATATATATATGTGTGAGTGTGTGTGTGTGTGTGTAAATGTATGTATGTATACACCACACACACACCACACATATATCTATTATATAGTATATAAATATATATAAGATATTATTATATATATATATATATATATATCGATTATATATATATATATATTATATATATGTGTGTGTGTGTGTGTGTGTAAACATACATACATACACACACACATACCACACACACACGTATATATATTATATATAATATATATACATACCTACATATACACACACACACACACACCCCCATACATACATATATATATAGATAGATAGATTATAGATATATATATATATAAAAAGAAATATCATATGATATATATGTGTGTGTATTTATACATAAATACGTGCACGTGGTTTTGTTTTGTGAAGTTCCAACAGTCCCAGTCCTAAGCACGTTAAGCCTTTCCGCAGCTCCAATAGCGGGGCTTGTTTCACACGGCGGAGCTAACTGCACAAAAGTAATACCTTAATGGGTTTTCCTACACAGTAAGGGACATACAAAAACTACAAGCTTGTATGGTTTGACCATATTAATCATGTTTGAAAGTAGGCTTAATGTAGTCTACTACCACACTCCTCTCATCAGTAAGCGATGACATGTGTGTGCTGATTTAGCTTCTAGAAGTTGCCTTCTTTTTTATTTGTTGTGGGTGAATACTATAAATACTCCCCATACAGCTTGCACAGCTGACATGACTGAATAAGGTTCACAAGGAGCACAATTGTGTTCCCTGGCAATACAACTGAAAGCGCAGCCAAAACCTGCCTGTGCTCTCGCATCTTATCCATTATCCAGAGTCTCAGATTACGTGAACATATTACAGTAGGGTTATTACATTTCAGACGTGTTGAGATGCAGTGGAATGAGTAATGCAAAGAGAAATTGTGCAGTATTACTTTTTCACCGCATGATGTGGGCTATTTTGAGTATTTGAGCTCATAATAATAGGATTAGTGATACACTTTGAAGTCACTGTTTGCCAAAGGAGCTTTTTCTTCCCAAATGGGGTTCTTAAATAGCACATAAAGCAGCTTACCATCTTTGCAGTCTGGGCAACACTTCCCGGCTTGAAAGACTGGGTTTACGCATGGTGGGGGGGCACAGTCTGCTACCAAACACCTGGAAATGCCATCGCTGTCACAGGTGCACTGCTCACATTCTGATGGCTGTGAAGCACACATACATTACTCAGTGTTAAACATCAGTTCTAAAGTTTAACCTAAAAACTCTGTTGATCAGATTTCCACTCACAAGGAGTTACAGTTTCATTGTTCACCAATCAGCCATAACATTACAACCATGAAAGCTTAATACTGTGCAGGTCCCCCTTGTGCTGCCAAGGCTCTGAGCCACCAAGGCATGGACTCCACAAGACCACTAAATGTGTCTGTTTAATCTGATTTTAGCAGCGGATTTTATTTCATTTTGTAAATCGTAAGGTAGGGCATCCATGGTTTACCCAGCACATCTCAGAGATACTCAATTGGATTGAGATTTGGGGTATTTGAAGGCCAAGCAAACTCAATAGTTGATTCATGGTAGAGCACATTATCTTGTTGAAAGAGCCCACAGTCATTAGGGAACGCCGCTGACATGAAGGGTTGTACCTGGTCTGCAACAGTGTTTAGGTAGGTATGTGTTAAAACAACAGCCATATGAAAGACGACACCTGGCAGAACATTGCCCAGAGCATCACACTGTCAAAGGTTTACACTAGATCTGTCAGAGGATTTAACATTACGGCTGATCAGTGTATAGATATGGCTTTAAATGCTTTTATACCATTATACGCCGAGTGCTTGTACCTAATCCCAATAATAGCAAAGCATTGTTTTGTTTCTGTTGACTAACCCCTGCACGGAGAGATCAGTTTTCTTCTTTCCTTGAAGGTTTAGGATCACAAGCAGGAATTCAAAATCTTGGGGTACACTCACTAAATATGCCACACAATATGTTCACATCCTCTAGGACATAGAATCAAGATTCTTACAGGCCAACCAACTCACTTAGCTGTTGAAGTAGTGCCAACGGTGCCACCTGGGGCACAGATTAAATGGGCTGGCAGAAAACTGTATTAGCCGGAATAAGCATCAGCCCAGAAAGCTATCACAGGCCTATGATTCCCACTTTAGGTTTTACTCCATACAGAGTCTAACTCAAATAAGCATAATAACCAAATGAGAGACTCAATGAGGCATGCCAAAGAAGGATCTCCACACTGTCTAGCCTGACCTGAGGCCTCTGGAGACATTTCCTTCCTCGTTTCCTCATGCGGGGTGTAGGAAGACACTTTTTCTACATGAAAGGATGTTTCAAGTATCAAGTATTTTTGAACACCACAAAGCACATATAACACGACACTGTCTCTGGTGTTACATTTCTATAGACATAAAAGTAAAGGTCAACTGCTATTATGCTAAAATTTTTAGATCAAAATAAGAATTTAATTAATCAGGTAAATCCACTGAGACTGCAGACTCTTACTGCGACATTTTGCGTTTTATTGTATTGCAACAGCTCATTATAATTCATTGCCCTACAGGGGTGCATGAGTCAGTACAGAGCTGTATCATCTTAATTATTTAAATGGTCAATTTTCAGGAATAGGTACTTTGTGGACTGATCTGCAACTGTTAAAATAAAACTGAAGTACTCTGCAGCTGCTGGGAATACCAGTGTCTGAGGGCCTGGGTTCAAAGGCCAGGTAGGAATTGCAATATAAAGGTTCCACCTTGGAAAAAAACACAGCCGCTTGGGGTGCACAAGGCACTTCTAATGCTGGTCCCAAGCCTGGATAAGTGGAGAGAGTTGCGTCAGGAAGGACATCCGGTATTGCTACTAGGGTGTGGCTAGAGAACCATATTATCCTGCATAGCTCTCCTCTGACCCTTTTCTCTTTCCACAGCAGGTGGAGCTGTTGCCACTTTCCTATAAATACTCCCCTTCGTGTTCACTTCCTTCTCTGGTCTCGTCTCACACCCAGGGTTTCTTGGCTCCTACTTATTTGTGTGTTCCTAGTCTTGGTTTATTTATTGTTCCAAGTCTTTTATGTTCATTCATATCGTATTAATATAATCCACTCTGTGTAGTATCATTGTGTTGACACTGATTCATGTTGTGTTTGTTAGTGTTATTTTGGTCACTGTGTCTAAGTTTGCTTGCCGTGTTTGAGGTTTCATGTTTAGCACCTGTCGTGTTGTTAGCTTAGCTGTCTCCCTTTCCCCTTTATACCCTGAATGTGATAGTTATAGAACTTGTACAAATTCTAACATTCGGATCAGGATGATGGGAGCAGCCAAAGACGAACAGCAACTCCAGCATATCTGTACAAGGAATACATTTCACAAACTACAGATAATTCTACAAAAATGAATGTTTTGATATGTTTTCCACCTAATACAACCTGACAAGGCTCACCTCCAAGACATCGGAGAGCAATGATGCAGCAGGCTAAAATATTAAGGCAGCCTTCACCTCAAAAAAAGGCTAAAATGTAAGAAACCTTGTAGGGTACTGTTTCAGAGAGGTGCACCTGTAGTTGTGTAACACCTACAGTTGTAAGGGCCACGCAAGGACACTACAAAATCCTAAGAAAACAGCATACCTGGAATGTATTTTTACAGTATTGCTCTGGTGTTGTAAAACTATATGAGCACAACTTTGGTTTAAAAACCCACTTGCTACAGTGGTGCTTGGAAGTTTGTGAACCCTTTAAAATTTGCTATATTTCTGCATAAATATGACCTAAAACATCATCAGATTTTCACACAAGTCCTAAAAGTAGCTAAAGAGAACCCAGTTAAACAAATAAGACAAAAATATTATACTTGGTCATTTATTTATTGAGGAAAATGATCCAATATTACATATTAGTGAGTGGCAAAAGTATGTGAACCTCGAGGATTAGCAGTTAATTTGAAGGTGAAATTAGAGTCAGGGATCTATCAAAGTCTGCTCTTCACAACTTGTTTGTGGAAGTGTATCATGGCACGAATAAAGGAGATTTCTGAGGACCTCCGAAAAAGAGTTGTTGATGCTCATCAGGCTGGAAAAGGTTACAAAAGCTTTTCTAAAGACTTTGGACTCCACCAATCCACAGTCAGACAGATTGTGTACAAATGGAGGAGATTCAAGAACATTGTTACCCTCCTCAGGAGTGGTCGACCAACAAAGATCACTCAAAGAGCAAGGTGTGTAATAGTTGGTGAGTTCACATTATCTCTCACATTGGATAATGTTAATGTTCATGAGTCCACCATCAGAAGAACACTGAACAACAATGGTGTGTATGGCAGGGTTGCAAAGAGAAAGCCACTGCTCTCCAAAAAGAACATTGCTGCTCGTCTGCAGTTTGCTAAAGATCACGTGGACAAGCCAGAAGGCTATTGGAAAAATGTTTTGTGGATGGATGAACTTTTTGGTTTAAAAGAAAAGCTTTCTGTTCAGAGAAAGGAAAACACTGCATTCCAGCATAAGAACCTTATCCCATCTGTGAAACATGGTGGTGGTAGTATCATGGTTTGAGCTGGTTTTGCTGCATCTGGGCCAAAACGGCTTGCCATCATTGATGGAACAATGAATTCTGAATTATATCAGAGAATTCTAAAGGAAAATGTCAGGACATCTGTCCATGAACTGAATCTCAAGAGAAGGTGGGTCATGCAGCAAGACAACGACCCTAAGCACACAAGTCATTCTACCAAAGAACGGTTAAAGAAGAATAAAGTTAAAGTTTTTGAATGGCCAAGTCAAAGTCCTGACCTTAATCCAATCAAAATGTTGTGGAAGGACATGAAGCGAGCAGCTAATGTGAGGAAACCCACCAACATCCCAGAGCTGAGGCTGTTCTGTATGGAGGAATGGGCTAAAATTCCTCCAAGCCGATGTGCAGGACTGATCAACAGTTACAGGAAACGTTTAGTTGCAGTTATTGCTGCACAGGGGGGTCACACCAGATACTGAAAGCAAAAGTTCACAAACTTTTGCCACTGACTAATATGTAATATTGAATGATTTTCCTCAATACATAAATGATCAAGTATAATATTTTTGTCTCATTTGTTTAACTGGGTTCTCTTTGTCTACTTTTAGGACTGATGATGTTTTAGGTCATATTTATGCAGAAATATAGAAAATTCTAAAGGGTTCACAAACTTTCAAGCACCACTGTACATATTTTTGAACATGCTACATAGTCACTTTTGAAAAGCACTGAAATTGAAGTCAAAGCCTTCAGAAAGGATTATACACATAGTGGTTGACCGATATGTATTTGTTAATGCCCGATGCCATTATTTAGAGAGCAGGGTGACCTATGGCCGATATATAATGTCAATATTACTTTTTTGTTGCCACTGATAAAACTAAGAATAATTAATGAGACATGAAATTGCTGAACTTAAATGAACATTGATTTAAGTTATAAATGCACTGTCTCTGATTTTTTTAATAAATAAAAAGTTAACAGCATTGCCAGATAACAGCATCTTGTTTCTGGGGAGACATAAAATAAAATAAAATATTTAAATACTTGCAAAATGTCAACCATGTTGGAGTAGTGCACATGGTAACTGCATCTTTTTGTTTTTAATTGCAGTACGAGTTAAGAGCAACAAGTTGTAATGCTGGATACAAAGTTTCCATCTTCTCATAAATGAATAACCCTCACTGAATGTTCTCTAAGCTTCTCTGTGTTTTTAGTCTCTCAGTAGTGCCAGTTTGTGAGCTGAAAGTTTTAATCTAGGAAACAAAGTTTCTCTGCTTTTGCGTTTCTAAAAATAAACAGACCAATTAATCGCTCTAACACTAACACAGGGGTTTCAAGTAAAGCCTGAATAATCCTAGAATATTCCTTTAATTGAACTGCACTGAACAGGTTTCAGATCTGCGCTTGGCTTTGGTTCGATCACAGAGAGTATAACACACACCGGCCACTTAATTAAGTACACTTGTTCAACTGCTTGTTAACGTAAATATGTAATCAGCCAATCACATGGCAGCAACTCAATGCATTTAGTCATGTAGACATGGTCAAGATGACCAGCTGACGTTCAAACCAAGCATCAGAATAGGATAGAAAGTGATTTAATTTCAATACAGGTTTTTTTTTTGTTTGTTTGGTTTTTTTTGAGTGGGAAGCTTTAAATTAATTCAGTGGGTAACAATGTTTAGCACCCTATAGCCTAAATATGCTCAAAGTAATGTTCAAAGCATTATTAAAGAAGCGGAATGTGTATGGCTTATACAGATTGAAGTGGAAATGGATGCTGCTAAACACAATAATGCACTCTTGTAAATATAGGAAGGTGAATGTCCTAGGCTGTTTCTAGGCTACTTGTTGTACTGGGGGCACATACAGAATTTAGAAGGGCACCGCTGTACCCTTTCGTATGACAATCAGTTGTAGGGACACAACTATGGATAAAAATAAGCCCCTTAAACACTAAATAGATTAAATAATTTAACACTAAAGTGGGGATTACTCTGCCATGGATGGGAAATGAAGAACAAATTACCACTAAATAATTTCTGTTAATTGCATACATTTTTATGCTAATGTAGCTGATGTTTTTGCTTTAGTTGTCAAATATGTACTTTTGGCTGGGTATGTCCTTATAAATGGCTAGACAAAACATGTAGCTATGAGCTCTCATTACATTGTACATTACTCCATGCAAAAAAAGAAAGAAAAAAAGAAACTGCTGCTGACTGAAAGTGTCAGGGCTCAAGCTTTTGGAAAGATGCTGGGCAAGTAGTGCATGTAGTGAATTTGCGTGGCATGTCCTGTAGTTCTGCTCACCCAGGAAAAAATGTACTGTGAATTTTCATAGTAAAACTGTGAATTGCTTGACAGTTTTAATGTGAACTTTCACAGTTTGACCATGAAGTTCACAGTTCTACTATGAATTTTTGATGGTAATTTGGCCACTTCATTGTCAAACTGTGAAAGTTCATAGTACAACTGTAAACTTGGTGGACTATGAACTGACCATGAATTATTTTACAGTTGTACTATGAATTTTAGTGGTAATTTGGCCACTTCATGGTTCTACTGTGAAAGTTCACAGTACATTTTTTCCTGGGCAGCTATCCAGGAAAATTAACTTTTTACGCTATGATTTTAGTAGTACACAGCAACATTTTACTACATGTCCCAGTACAGTGGGTCTGATGACGCCCCTGGGCCAAGTCACTAGCCCTGACCTAAATCTGCTCACCACAAAATTTGGCTGAACTCAAAAAGTTCTACAAAGAAGAATGGAAAATATTCCTCAGTCTAGGTCTGCAAAGTTAGTAAAGACAAATTGATGAATGAATTTAAAGCAAAACGGGGCTCTCCATAGTAGCCTGTTAAATCAGGATGTTGATCACTTTTCAAACCCCGTTATTCTAGCTTAATCGTAATTATTCCTGCTTAACCTGGTACATTTTTTCTTGTTACTTCAATATTGTAAAAAAACTGAGGTACTGGGACTACCTTTGATATGTTGCATGTCTAGTTGCTTCTATTGTCATCGCCTAATTCAGCCCTTTTACTGATGCAGACTTTTAAACTTCCATGTTCTTACAGTTTTAAGGCCATCACTCTATTATGAGGGGAAGCAAACTATTTTAGTGTTGATGCAGAGTATAAGGGGCTGTCAGAAACAACGGCTTTAAACAAGTTTCTTAAGTCTGCTTCTCCAGACGTGCCCAAGAACGTGTGGCTTGGAACTTCGTTCAAAACATGGCGTTGAAGAAAAAGTTGCATTTTTTTCCTAATAAATGAACAGACGACAGACTAAAGTTAGCAGGGTAGCTTCGAACAGTATACATTGATTGTCACCTGAAATTGCTGGCCCAGTTCGTACAACTCTCCGCGGTGTTCACAGCCCACTCTCTCGCAGCGCGGACAGCAGTCGCTCGGGTAGTGGCTGACATGTATGCAGGCGGCGGGTAAAGTAGTGCACTCGGTCCGTGCACACACAGCTCCTTCTGGAGTGCACTCACACTGCGTACAGTGTTCCGTGTCCAGAAAGTACCACTCGCCCACATAGTACACCGCGCCGTTAGCTTCACAAGTACCTTCCTGCACCGCTACCAAGAAGCACAATCCAGCCGGTACACAGACCAAGAGAGCACACAACCACACATCCATCATCCTCAACCAGGCCATGTCTGTGCCCGCGTCCTCTCACTTCACACGGCGGACTGCAGCGTGCACACACAGCTGTGCTTTTCGTTAAAACAGTAGTCGAACGGTGAAGACAAAACGATTCAATTGAAAGGCTGGATGCAGATGTGCGCTCCTCCCTGCTGCTCAGACAAACTTCTACGCCTCTCGGATTATGTTTCCATCCACACGTGACAGAATGGCTGTATAATGATTAACTGCAAACACTAATAAAGTCCTGCAAGATAACGCATTGCTTTTCTAAAACTGGTGATAAACTATAAAATCAAATGGTTCTTCAAGGACTGGTTGTGAGTTCTAGCCTGACACTTTTCTTTGAATTATAGAAGGTTCGAGAAGTTTCACTGCTATTACTTTACTATTCGTTAGATAATATAACAACAACTACGTTATATAGTAGGCCTACAACAGCAGCTACTACAGTGGTGCTGGAAAGTTTGTGAGCCCTTTAGAATTTTCTATATTTCTGCATAAATATGACCTAAAACATTGTCAGATTTTCACACAAGTCCTAAAAATAGATAAAGAGAATCCAGTTAAACATATGAGACAAAAATATTAGACTTGGTCATTTAATTACTGAGGAAAATGATCCAATATTACATATTAGTGAGTGGCAAAAGTTTGTGAATCACTAGGATTAGCAGTTAATTTGAAGGTGAGATTAGAGGCAGGTGTTTACAATCAATTGGTGTGAGTGGGCACCCTGTTTTATTTAAAGAACAGGGATCTGTCAAAGTCTGCTCTTCGCGACACATGTTTGTGGAAGTGTATCATGGCACGAACAAAAGAGATTTCTGAGGACCTCAGAACAAGAGTTGTTACAAAAAAACCCTGTTACAACTTTACAAAACCCCCAAAACCTCCACAGTCAGAAAGATTGTGTTCAAATGGAGGAAATTCAAGACATTGTTACCTTTCCCAGGAGTGGTCGACCAACAAAGATCACTCCAAGAGCAAGGCGTGTAATAGTTGGTGACGACCCAAGTGTAGCTTTTAAGCAACTGAAGGCCTCTCTCACAACGGCTAATGTTAATGTTCATGAGTCCACCATCAGAAGAACACTGAACAACAATGTTGTGCATGGCAGGGTTGCAAGGAGAAAGTCACTGCTCTGCAAAAAGAACATTGCTGCTCATCTGCAGTTTGTTAAAGATAAGGTGGACAAGCCAGAAGGCTATTGGAAGAATGTTTTGTGGATGGATGAGACCAAAATGTAACTACTTGGTTTAAAAGAAAAGTGCTATGTTTGGATAAAGGAAAACACTGCATTCCAGCATAAGAACCTTATCCCATCTGTGAAACATGGTGGTGGTAGTATCATGGTTTGGGCCTGTTTTGCTGCACCTGGGCCAGGACGGCTTGCCATCATTGATGGAACAATGAATTCTGAATTATATCAGAGAATTATAAAGGAAATGTCAGGACATCTGTCTGTAAACTGTATCACATGAGAAGGTGGGTCATGCAGCAAGACAACGACCCTAAGCACACAAGTCGTTTCACCAAAGAATGGCTAAAGAAGAATAAAGTTCATGTTTTGGAATGTCAAAGTCCTGACCTTAATCCAATCAAAATGTCGTGGAAGGACCTGAAATGAGCAGTTAATGTGAGGAAACCCACCAACATCCCAGAGCTGAAGCTGTTCTGTACGGAGCAATGACCTAAAATTCATCCAAGCCGATGTGCAGGACTGATCAACAGTACAGGAAATATTTAGTTGCAGTTATTGCTGCACAGGGGGGTCACAACAGATACTGAAAGCAAAGGTTCATATACTTTTTCCACTCACTAATAATATGTAATATTGGATCATTTTCCTCAATAAATAAATGACTAAGTCTAATGTTTTTGTCTAATTTGTTTAAATGAGTTATCTACTTTTAGGGATTTGTGTGAAAATCTGATTATGTTTTAAGTCATATTTATGCAAAAGTTTCACAAACTTTCAAACAACACTGTACTACGACTACTACTACTACTACTACTACTACTACTACTACTACTACTAATAATAATAATAATAATAATATGTGGACCCAGGGGGCATCTAGAGGTAAGTCCTCTAGGAGAATTAAAAAATTTACACAAGAGGTCTTAAAAAACTGGCATAAAATTTGATCCACCAAGAAGCACAAACAGCTCCCACAGTTTTGATGTCCACCATCCAGACACAGATGGCACCTTCACTACACACCCATGTCTCTACCAAGCCAGGCGCTTAGCAGAAGGAAATTTGTTGTTACAGTGCCCACTATGTGTACCTGCATTCATTTGCAGTGGTGTTGTGAACAAGAAACCTGGACTGCTATGGTCTAGAAGCGTATTGTCTTCAGCAACAAATCCAGGTTTTATTTGGTGTTCGATGACAGTTGGGTTTGAATATGGACACCTTGTGGTGAACGCTTCAATCCTGTCTTTGCTCTGGAGTGACACACTGGCTCAACTTCTAGTGTGATGGATGAGACTCTACAGGGCCAGCTGCAACATCGGTGGGCAAATACCATGTGGAACCTGAATGCCTCCATGCCCAACCACATCTCATCTTGTATCCAAGCCAGCTTGATCCTTTCAATCTAATATTGTAATGTTTCTAGAGAACATTTGGGAGTCTAACAACGTCCACGATAATTATTATTACTTCCAGCATTAAAATTATAGGAAAAGTTAATAAGTTTTCACAGTTTAAGGTAGAAAATAAAGCTACCCATACCCCTTTAATACTCCTGAATAAATAGACAAATTCTCGTTTCCTTAAAAATGAGTAGTATGGTAGTGTAATGTGTTCTGTTTCATTATATTCCCTGTTCCCTGTAAGTAACTAATATTTTGTACCGCTCATATCTTATAAACAGTGCACCGTGGATTTACTGAACATGCTGAATATTCTTTAGTATTAATCCAGACGTTAATTAATGGCAACAGTGCAGTTACACAGTGTGGTCAATAGGTGTAATCTCGCGATACATTCGTCCTAGTAACGCGATGTTTACATTGGATACAGTGAGCAGCGAGAGGTAGGAGGCATGTTTAGTTATGGCAAGTGTTGAACTGTTTACCCTGACATTTATAAAATGTTCGGGTCTTTGTCTTTTGCAAGTGCATACTGACTCCGAGGAGCTTATAGCTGTTAGTCTTGGGTGTCTTTAACTTGACCACCACAGAAAATGCTGTGTTTACGGAGCAAGTCCAGTGGTCCATGATGGTCCAAGTAGGTTTATGCTGGTTAGTGCTGCTTTGGTGTTGGTTTAGTTGGTGAACTCATAAGGTCTTACAGTTTGACCAGCATACCATTGTCCAAACCGCAGTACGTGCTGTTTAGCAGAGCTTATTTATGTCAATGCACTTGCCTGACAAGCTTTTATATTGTATTATTGTACCATAATCCTCTTACTAGATTCTCTAACCTCTGTATGTCCAGAGTGGTGTAAAATGATTGGTCTCTGATGTCTGAGGCTTCATGGAGCCTGTGCGACACCAGCAGTGTGTATGGAGCCTAATAAAGGAGTATGTGCCTGACTCAGAGCTTCCTGAGATCAGGACTATTCTGGGAGATCAGCTCATAGACATGTACAAAGAAACCTACTCTGAGGTAAGAGAGCCTGGGGCTTTCATAAAGTCATGCACCAGGATGCAAACAAAATGCTTTTGACTTTATGTCCGCCAAGGACAACATATGATTGCAAGTTGTCAAGTACACAAGTATTTCAAACTGCACTGTCCCACAATTAAAAACAAACATTGAATATTCAAACCTTAGATATTAACAAGGAATGTGTTGTGTTTTGTTTAAACCAAAAACAGTAACCGAGATATTAATAAGCTAAATATATAAAATTCAGCATTTATATTGTTATGATGTATAATATACAGTGGGGCAAAAAAGTATTTAGTCAGCCACTGATTGTGCAAGTTCTCCAACTTAGCAAGATGAGAGAGGTCTGTACTTTTCATCATAGGTACACTTGAGAGACAAAATTAGAAAAAAATCCAGGAAATCACATTGTAGGATTTTTAAATCATTTAATTGTAAATCATGGTGGAAAATAGAATTTGGTCAATAAAATTTGGTTCAACTCAATACTTTGTAACATAAACCTTTGTTGGCAATGACAGAGGTCAAACGTTTCCTGTAAGTCTTCACCAGGTTTGCACACACTGTAGCTGGTATTTTGGCCCATTCCTCCATGCAGATCTCCTCTAGAGCAGTGATGTTTTGGGGCAACACTGACTTCAAATCCCTCCACACATTTTCTATGGGGTTGAGGTCTGGAGACTGGCTAGGCCACTCCAGGACCTTTGAAATGCTTTTTACGGAGCCACTCCTTTGTTGCCCGAGCAGTGTGTTTGGGATCATTGCCATGCTGGAAGACCCAGCCACGTTCCATCTTCAATGCTCTCACTGATGGAAGGAGGTTTGGCTTAAAATCTCACGATACATGGCCTCGTTCATTCTTCCCTTACCACGGATCAGTCGTCCTGTCCCCTTTGCAGAAAAAACAGCCCCAAAGCATGATGTTTCCACCCCCATGCTTCACAGTAGGTATGGTGTTCTTGGGATGCAACCCAGCATTCTTCTTCCTCCAAACATGACGAGTTGAGTTTTTTAACAGAAATTTCTCTGTTTTTTTTTCATCTGACCACATGATATTCTCCCAATCCTCTTCTGGATCATCCATATGCTCTCTGGCAAACTTCAGACGGCCTGGACATGTACTGGCTTAAGCAGGGGGGACAATGCCTGGCACCTGAAGGATCTGAGTCTCTCCTCGGCGTAGTGTGTTACTGATGGTAGCCTTGGTTACTTTGGTCCCAGCTCTCTCTGCAGGTCATTCATCATGGTCCCCTCCATGTAGTTCTGGGATTTTTGCTCACCGTTCTCATGATCATTTTGACCCCACGGGATGAGATCTTGCGTGGAGCCCCCAGATCGAGGGAGATTATCAATGCTCTTGTATGTCTTACAATTGCTCCCACAGTTGATTTATTCACACCAACCTGCTTGCCTATTGTAGATTCACTCTTCCCAGCCTGCTGCAGGTTTACAATTTTCTTCCTGGTGTCGTTCAACAGCTCTTTGGTCTTGGCCATGGTTGAGTTTGGAGTCTGACTGTTTGAGGCTATTGACAGGTGGCATTAATACAGGTAACGAGTGGAGGACAGAAGAGCTTCTAAAGAAGGAATTTACAGGTCTGTGAGAGCCAGAAAATCTTGCTTGTTTGTGGATGACCAAATACTTATTTTCCACCATGATTTACAATAAAATTTTTTAAAAATCCTACAATGTGATTTTTTTCTCATTTTGTCTCTCATAGTTGAAGTGTACCTATGATGAAAATTATAGACCTTTCTCATTTTTGTAAGTAGGAGAACTTGCATAATCAGTGACTGACTAAATACTTTTTCGCCCCACTGTATGGTTTCTGTTGGGTATGATGGCATTTTAGTGCCAGTGCAAAAAAATACATTTGTACTGAGGCTGTCAAAGATGCCGGGCATTCCACTACTTCTTTATCGATCATTTTTTGGTATCATTCTCATGGTCTCCTGTGAACAGTGCTTTTCAGCCCAGGAGTTTCATGGTGTGGGAAACTGGATAAATGAAGCAGTAATTCAGCTCTTACTATCCTGTTTTGTATCGGACACATGTTTACACATGTGTTAACTAGTTAAACAAGTTAAACAAGGTAAATAACATATCACTTAAACTGATAAAAAAAAAACATCTTGTCTTCTTATCCATCTTCACTTTCAATTATCATTATGGAAATTCTCCTTAAGGAAACTGGAATAGATGGGGTATAAGGACTTCACCAACTACAAGAATTCCAGAGGAGTGATTTTCCTGAAATGGTAGCTCCCCTCCCATATGCAGGAACTGTGGCATCGGGCATATAATGCGGGACGTGAAACTTTAGGAGAAGTTCAAATGAACTGGACTTTATTTTTAGATGGCCTGATTATAAGAATTAGAGTAGGAACAGAAAAGGTTTCCATCTCCTCCTCTCTGCTGCATCTAGGCTTTGAAGTCAATATTGGGAGATGAGGGGAGCAAGGCCAGGCATGGAAAGCTAAAAGTAAGCTCAGCTGGTTTAATACAGAGCACCATTTCCTGTTCCTCTGTTATTCCTTGTGGCAGTGTAATGCCTGTACATTTGTCAGAAACATGATCGGTCATTGTAAGTGTTTAATTTGAGGACATTTTCAAGCCCAGTGGTGATTTACAGTACATTTCAGAGAACATAAGGTTTATGTAAAAATGATTAAACACCTGGCTCATAGACCAACAGGGCCTAATCCTTTCTGAATGAAGTCTATATTTTCTGTTTCGGTAACACACCCTAAAGCACTCAGACCACCCTGACAGATTACTACCATTTATTATGTTTATATTATAGTTAGTATAGTTGCTCATTTCTAATGTTTAAATACAACCAAATTAGTAAGCAATAATGTACTTTATATTATCAGCATGATCAATAATACTGATGTTTTTATATGGTTACTGTGTGTATGTGCACAATAAATGATGTGCTTTTTTTCATGCTGACTAACTGCAGTTGCAGATGTGGGAACAGATTTGGTGCGAGGCACAGGATAAGAAAGAAGAGTACTCTCACTGCTCTCTGGCTGACCCCCCAGCTGTTAAAGAACTGCTGCGTGCTGAACTCCAACTGCTGCTGCTCACTCTGCAAACCAAAGCAGCTACATCGGGCAGGTGAGGAGCGAAGAAGAACCTTTACCGCTGTTACACTGCCACGAAATAATTCTGCCATGCTACGTCTGTTCAAGGGTTAAACACGACTGAAAAAAGTTTCTGCAGTAGAGATTAGTTGTTGCTCGGATTACATTGTTGACAAGGTGTATAAATATTACACAGCCATGTAATCATGTTTGCCATGCTGCTGTTTTGAGTGTATATTTCTACCATATGATTTAATCCATGACCAGAGATCCTTGCAGATGAGATATTACTTTATTATTGGGTGTTATGGTTATTGTACACTACTGCAAGTTTCATTACTTGATTTGTAGCTTGACGGCAGCAGACCAGTTTTTGCAGGACTCCTGAATATCCTCCTTCATTTTGGTCAAATAGATTTTTGATGCCTTTTTAAAATTAAAGTTTTGATTGTGTTCACACACACACAAATGCACAAGACTCTGGCGTCAGACTAATGGATGTGTACCGTGTCCCTTAGTTTACTGGACAGCCAGAAATGACCAACAAAGAAACTAAAATCTGTTTTTAAACAAAGAAAAAAAAAATATTTCTGAAGCACATTGGTCTACTTGTGTGAATAAACTGGTTCTCACCAGCCCATTTCAACTGGTTGTTCCTTTATTTGACCTAAACTGATGAATATGCAGCTGACCCTACAGAAATCCCCAAGGCTGGGGTCATAGGTTGAGCCCCAATTTCTTAAATGTGAATAGAGTTACACATGTGAATCATTTACTTTTAGTGGCAGTAACCGGAGAAATCTCTGTTAAAGGTTTGAGCACTTTTAAGCACAGTATCATCCCAACAGCATGCTCTGTTTACCTAAGCTTTATAATGTGTGGCATCTTGTGATTACCTCCCAATCTGTTGCCTAGTTACCTCATTTGGACAGAATACCATGTTGCACATTTGCAAACTTTTGGGTGGCCTTTTGGACGCACCAATGCATCCGGATGACTGTTTAACTCTTTCTTAAAGCTGTTATTTACAGGTACCATGAGGACAAAGCATAATTGTGTCCAAGTAATGGAAAGATAGTGGAAAGAATGTTGTGTCTGACAAAGCGCTCTATAGAACGTCTATAGAAACCTTTATGCATAGATGTCATATACCATGAATCTTCATGCAGTGCGTCATACGGACATGACTGTTAAGATGAGAGGCCTGGTTTCCCAGACATGGATAGAGACTAACCATAGATTTAAAAGCCTTTTTAATGCAGTGTTCCTACTGACAGTGTAATTTGGTTCAGAAAAGTGTTCATTAAATCTTCGTTGGTGCCCTACACCTCATTGTTGAGAGCAGGTGCACAGCAAACAGTAACACACTTAATCAGAGAGAGCACTTCAAATTCTTACACATTCCAACGGGTAATTTGTGATCTCCATTGTGTACAGCTGAAATAAATTGCCGATCGGACATTAGCAACTGCTGTGCATAGGATTACACCACTGTTTTTTTATTAGTCTGTTGCTGTTTGTTTACCTCTCTTTGCTTGTATAATTAAAGCTCACACTACAAGTCAATGCTTTCAGATTGTGAAATGGATCCGTGCCCACCAGTTCACTCCAGTCTTGAGGTTTCCCAGGGATAGAACAGGAAACCATTGAATCAGCCGTGCTTTACTGAGGCAGGCTTTGCCTTTGAGAAGGGTCTGATTTACAGGACCCAATTGGCAACTTCTTTCTTCTCCTCTGCCTCTGTTTCTCCAGCTTCCCTTAAATGGGTGGTCTGCCTCCACCCATTGTCTGTGTCTGATTTGTTATGGGTGAGCGTAGCAGAGCTGCACCTGTGCCATTTTTACTTACAACCCCAAATCAGAAAAAGTTGGAACAGTATGGAAAATGCAAATAAAAAAAAGCTGCAGGGTTCCGTACATTTTCTTTGAGGTTTGTTTCATTACAGACAGTATACACCCAAGATAGTTCAGGTTTTTTTCTGGTCAACTGGTCATTTTGTTTGCTAATAACCATCCATTCCTGCATTTTAGACCTGCAACACATTCCAAAAAAGTTGGGACGGGGCAATTTAGGACTAGTAATGAGGTAAAAAAAAAAAAAACTAAATAATGATGTGATTTCAAACAAGTAATATCAGCAGGTGATTATAATCATGATTTGGTACAAAAGCAGTATCCTCGAAAGGCTGAGTCTTTGAGGAGTAAAGATGGGCAGAGGACCTCCAGTTTATCAACAAATGTGTAAGAAATGATTGAAATGTTTAAAAACAATTTTCCTCAAAGCAAGATTGGAAGTACTGATTATACACTAGAATTATGGTGCATTATGGGTAGCAATATACTGCACTAACCAGGGAATATGACTGACCACTGAGAATTTGGACTACAAAATGGCGCCCACCCTAAATAGCATACTATTCAGTTAATAGAAAACAGTGTTTGGACTTGTCTCATTCTGCCTTCAATTCCCTCATGAAGTTATGCTTTCTTCTGATTCTTGCTGTACATTAAGGTTGTATGTACCTCTGTTTTTCTAATCGCTCCTCTTTCTTTGGCTCTGTATGTCCCCCATGTTTTCTTTCTCTAGCCTTGGTCGTGGTTTTCATTGTGTTAGGGCTGGCTTCTAGGTCCTTGTTTCTTTGTATGTTTACTTTTCCTGTTACTTTTGCACTGTGTTCTTTATTGTTAACACACCATACAAACTTGCACTTATGTCCATAGTCCTGTCTTTCTTGGCTGTGTGTGACAGTTCCATTCTTTCTCTCACTCATAATTTGAAATGTCTGCATTATGGTGAACTTACAGACAATAACTTCGTGTACCGTCATGATTTTTCACATAGAATAAGGAGACTGACTAAAAGCACGTGATATTTTCATTAAAGCATTAGAGTTATTATTAATAGGCTGGTATTTATGGAAAAATAGGCCATATATCTTGATTTATTGGGAGAAATGAATCAAGTCTATGTAAAGTCAGACATTGAGCACCCCATACAGCCTGAATGAGCTGATCCTTGTTTCATAGCCATATTAGCACATATTTGACAGTGGGATTGGCAGTCAAATCAGGCTCCTGACATTGATTTGTTGAATATTTGATTATTTAGGGTCACCTCTCCTGATTCTGCTTTTACTGATTTTCCTGCTCTTTTCTTGGTCAGAATCGTAGGGGTTCCGGCCCCTATCCTTACAGAACATGGGGTGCAGGTGTAAGTGTGCCCTGGACAGTACACCAGTCCATTACAGGGCTGGGTTGGGTTCAGTGTTACAGCAATGGGGGTGACACCCCAACTGGCCTCCCCTCCTTAGGTCACAATTATGTCTGCATGTGGTGCCTGACCTGGCCGGAGGGCACATCTGGGTCTCAAACCCAGGTGTCTGCAGTGGTGTGGCTGGTGCACTAGTGGCTAGTGTATTAGACCGATGCACCACTGGAGTGCTTGAGACCAGAGTTCAAATCTTATTGGGCAGCGTAAATGTACGAGCACTTTGCAGCATTTCTGTGTTTAAAATAGATAATTTGAAAGTACTGTAGTTCTTTACACATGGCCAAATTCACAACCTTTTGCTTTCTTTTCTGCTGCTCACACACACACACACACACACACACACACACGTCAGCACCTGCCCTTGTACACAATTCCAGCAGGGTTTGAAGATTGGCTTCACAGCTGCAGAATTGGTTAGGGATGAAAGACATAGTCCTACTGTCCAGCTGTACTCGCCCCCATAGATAAGCTGTCTGAATCTCAGTTTCAAAATGCAGCTAATTATGGTGTTCCCTGTAGTGGCAATGATCTGTCCTTGTATCATTCACACATGAAGGCTAAACACAGTGATTTTCCAGGTTTACACCCATTCATACATGACAGATCCATTACATATGATTTGGTAAATCACAATCGTGCATACATGGAGTATGGTGGATTTTATGCTTCAAACACATCAGTGTAATTATTATCTGTGCCTTCTGCTAAATGAGTGTTTTGTGTGTGGTTTGTTTATAAGTGCTACTTGATTACGGATTGTGTCATTCATAAAGTACATTCTTTATAGTTCCCCAGTAACAGTACAGGTGTTCTACTTGCCATACTGGTTATACAAGTAGAAGAGATTTCTGTTATTGACTTAACTTGATGGGCCTTAATATGGCTTTCCAAACCGACTAGCCAATCAGTGTGCCTCAGAATGGGCTGCTGTACCCACTGAGCCTCTCTAGTTAGTATCTCAGTTCTCCAGGAGTCTCCAGAGAAACACTATGTGGCCAGAAGTTGAGTTTGAATTTTGCTTAACTCAACTGTAAGGACCCGAAAGTGGTGGATTGATAAAGCCAGGATTTAAACTCACAGTTAGACTAATTAGTATTCCAGAGACTTAACCACTAAGCCAGCATGCTGTGAATGACAGGTTTTTCAGTTCTAACACTAAATCTTACTTCTTTTTAACTAGTGACTCCTGTACTTTTAATATATTTTGAACTTTGTAATATATTATAAAATATTATACACATAAAATATTATGTTTTGAGACATATGTCATGTTTGATCATTGACAGCATGTAAGTAAACAGCAACATTCTCTACTAGATGAAGAAAAAAATCTTTTGTGTGTTGCAGAGATGGAGATGAAATCCTGTCCCAGTATAGTCCCAGGGTGGTGAATTATGCACTCTGCAATAGTGGCACAGAAGGACAGAGAAGACCCAGCAGTTCTTTTGAGAATAAAACATCAGGAAGCAGGCCTGATTCCAGCAGAAGCAGGTCAGTGCTGCACAAGCCTAATGACACAAATGACCCAAAAATACACCCCTTGTGTAAACATCTGAGTTGGAATAGAATTAATCTGAAGATTAATTGGAGTAAATGTAGGAAATGTAGAAGGGAGTGTCTATGTACTTGACTTCGTATACTTATTGTCCATTATACTTTACAAACATCAGAAGATTTAGATCTCACAATGCTTTTTTTTTGGTCAGTTTTGAATATTATACACACAAGCACGATTGCATTCCACTAACGTTAATTTTACCCAACATGTTCACTAAGAACAAAACCACATAATATAAAATATTCACAACAGAAAGCAGTCATTATTTATTAGGTTTTGTTTAATGATTAATTAGTAACTACATTTAATAAACTTTTGGGCCTATAATGTGAACAAAATGTACGTGCTTTTGGAAGCTGAATTTTTTTACTTCAGTTGAAGCACACCTCTCTTCTTTATCAGGTCAAGCTCAAGGTTGGCATCTTGCTCTAACCTTGAAGATGAAATTGAGGCTCTGAGGAACAAACTAAACATCACCCACATAGATGAGGTTGTGTCCCATCTCAAGTGAGTATAATGCTAATAGTCCAAGAGGTGTGGGTGGGTGGATGGATGGGTGGATGGAAAAAAGAAATGCAGATAGATTGAAGGAAGGAAAAGACGCATGGCAGGTGTATGGATTGGTACAGTGGTCCTCATAGTGGGTGTTGTTGAGCTATTAAGTATCAAGGAAAATGAATGCTGTTAGACAATAAAACTTTAAAATGCGTAATGCACTGACTTGTAATAATTCCACAAGGTGATTTGGCATATTATTTTGTTTGGTTTAATAAGAAGCTTTGCAATTTGTATGAATGAGTAGATGGATGAAAGAAATGTTTGTACAGTGGGACAAAAAGTATTTAGTCAGCCACTGATTGTGCAAGTTCTCCTACTTATAAAGATGAGAGAGGTCTGTAATTTTCATCATAGGTACACTTCAACTATGAGAGACAAAATGAGAAAAAATCCAGGAAATCACATTGTAGGATTTTTAAAGAATTTAATTGTACATTATGGTGGAAAATAAGTATTTGGTCGATAACAAAAGTTCAGCTTAATACTTTGTTAACATAACCTTTGTTGGCAATGACAGAGGTCAAACGTTTCCTGTAGGTCTTCACCAGGTTGGCACACACTGTAGCTGGTATTTTGGCCCATTCCTCCATGCAGATCTCCTCTAGCACAGTGATGTTTTGGGGGCTGTCACTGGGCAACACGAACTTTCAAACTCCCTCCACAAATGTTCTATGGGGGCTGAGGTCTGGAGACTGGCTAGGCCACTCAGGACCTTGAAATGCTTTTTACGGAGCCACTCCTTCGTTGCCTCTGAGAGCGGTGTGTTTGGGATCATTGTCATGCTGGAAGACCCAGCCACGTTCCATCGTCAATGTTCTCACTGATGGAAAGGAGGTTTGGCTTAAAATCTAACGATACATGGCCCCGTTCATTCTTCTCTTAACACGGATCAGTCGTCCTGTCCCCTTTGCAGAAAAACAGCCCCAAAGCATGATGTTTCCACCCCCATGCTTCACAGTAGGTATGGTGTTCTTGGGATGCAACTCAGCATTCTTCTTCCTGAGTTTTTTGACACTATTTGCATTCATTGGCAGTTGGAAGACATGAGGGTAGAACATTGTGATGCCTTTAGCATTTTCTGTATATCTGCATAAATGTAACCTAAAAATAAGATTTTCAATATATGAATATATGTGGGTTATAATAAATTCACCATATATAAATATATACAGTTACACTGCAGCAGGTGTATAAAATCAAGCACCTAGCCATGCAATCTGCCTTTACAAACATTTATGAAAGAATGAGTCGTTCTAAAGAGCTCACTGAATTTGAGTGTGGAACTGTAGTAAAATGCCACAGTTGCAACGAGTCAGTTCATTACATTTCTTTCCTCCTAGATATTAAACTGTGAGTGGTATTATTGAAAAGTAGAATAGTTTTGGAACCACAGCAACTCAGCCACAAAATTTCAGACAACTTTATAGTACAAACCGGGGTCGCCGAGTACTGAGGTGCATAGTGCATAAAAGTTGCCAGTGCTGTGCTGACTAGATACTGCAGAGTTCCAAACCTCCTTCGGCAATAACATTAACCTCACAGTCTCTGCTCTTTTGATTAGACTGTTCTGCTTAGAGTCAGTGTTCTGGACTGAATGTTTATTCAGTGAAATTATTTTACGGATTTCCCACATCTTTGATAGAGAACAGATGTGTGTACAGGCATCCTATTTAAAGACCAAACACTCCCCTCTGTTCCTGGAGCTCCCTCATTCCTCCTCATTTAAACAACACAATATCTGCATTTAACTTCTCAAGTAAAGTCTAGATAAGCTCTCTGATATCTTACTCTACCGTAACACCAGCACCAGACTTTGAAATGTAAGGTGGAGCCAGTGATGTGACAAAGTTACACAGAGTATACACAAAACTGTAATAAATGTATGTACTGAAATTAGAGGGCCATCCATGATGCGATGACTGTACCATGTAGTAAGCTATTAAACTGCAGTTTATGTGAACATTAGCTGTCTGAACATAGGATTGTAAAGGATTTGCTAGACACTCATAAATCACTGTAACTTTCACAACATCATTACACACAGTAGTTAGGGACTGTGGTGACCTAGCGGTTAAGGTGCAGGACTACGAACCAGAAGGTCCAGGGTTCAAATCCCACCTCAGCCAAAGCTGCCACTGTTGGGTCCTTGAGCAAGGCCCTTAACCCACAATTGCTTGGATTGTAAGACTGTATCAATTGTAAGTCGCTCTGGATAAGGGCGTCTGCTAAATGCTGTAAATGTAAATGTAAAGACCTGCCAGTTTATTACAATTACTATGACTTCAGTGCGTTTCCCAGTACTGAGTGTAGTGTGGGCAGTTGTTTAATCTTGTCAATAAATGTCAAATGTGTTTGTACTTTAAGACACTAAAATCTGTATATATATACTGCACTTAATCAGGAAGTAATTCATAGTTATTGTGTACCAACATAGTTGTGTAGATCTAATTACACATGTCAAAACTATATAGAAAATATGAGTAAGCAATAAAAGTGACTTTTTGTGGTACATACAGGGTACGTAGCCAAATACTATCATGCATGTAACCTATCCAACACCTTTTTGTAAACCTAAGCATGGAAGTGGTACTGGAGCAGCAGAGTAAGTGGGCCAGTGCATCCGTCCAAGAACAAAACCCTCATTGTAAGAAAATGAATAGCAGACACTGGCATACCTCAGATTCCTGAGCTCTTAAAAATGGAAAGCAAGTTAAGGGGACACAGTGGTCATGCAAATGAAAAGAAGGAGCCCATTCTTTCCTGCTGCATTAGAAAATGTAGTGGAAGGAGTTCTTAGACTGAAACAACCCAGACTTGTTCAGAACTGGAGTTGTTGCAATGCAAATAAAAACAAAGCTAGTTCTGTGCTATTGCTAATATGAATATACACTGCCCAGCCAAAAAAAGGTTACCACCTGGATTTACAGTGGTGCTTGAAAGTTTGTGAACCCTTTAGAATTTTCTATATTTCCGCATAAATATGACCTAAAACATCGTCAGATTTTCACACAAGTCCTAAAAGTAGATAAAGAGAACCCAGTTAAACAAACGAGACAAAAATATTATACTTGGTAGTTTATTTATTGAGGAAAATGATCCAATATTACATATTAGTGAGTGGCAAAAGTATGTGAACCTTTGCTTTCAGTATCTGGTGTGACCCCAAAATCTGTGGTCCAAATCTCTCATCATCAATACAAGATCTTGAAAAATTGATGCAACTCTGGCCCGAACTGCTTCTGCAATGTCACGACATTTATTTCTGTCCAGAGTTGCATCAGTTTTTCCCCAAGACCTTGAATTTGGGGGAGATTTGGACCGCTGCACAAAGTCTTCTCCAGCACATCCCAAAGATTCTCAATAGGGTTCAGGTCTGGACTCTGGTGGCCAATCCATGTGTGAAAATGATGTCTCATGCTGCCTGAACCACTCTTTTACAATCTGACCCTTCTGAAACAGATTAACATATTTTCCACGACCACAGGCTGTGTCTTTCAACATGGCTGTTTAACAAATGAGAAGCTACTCACTGCATCAGTTAAGGTTACATAACTTGTTGCCAGCTGAAACATAATCACCAATGCAGTAATTATCCGATGGGAGGCTCTTTTTTAACTATTTAACTATTTGCTTAGTTCAATCAGACATGGTTCAAACACCGTTGCATAGATAATCACTCTGTGTGGTGTTCTGTGTGTTTTTGGAGTCGACCTGATTTATCATTTTTAGTATAAGTAAAAAAAAAAACTGAATCTCCCATAGAAATGCATTGATGGAATGTTCTGATTCAAATTATAACTGACAAAATTCAAATTTTAACTGAAATTGATGATGTCACAACAGATCACTCAGTGTACTGTATGTGAGACTGTTGTTACATCTTCTGCTACACACACACATGCACAGCACAGCACATAAACACAACACACCCTCCACAAACAACACACACCTCAAGACACACACACCACACACATGCGGACACATGGACACACACACTCACACATATAACAAACCCACATGTAGACAAAAGCACTGGGACACAAATCCACATGTGGACAAAAGTATTGGGACACAATCCACATTCTTCCTGCTTGCCACATTTCAAGCAATGGTGTAGTTCCTTCAGGAAAAGTATATCTTCAGTTTTTTCCTTTATCTCATCTTAACAGATCTGTTCTTACAGAGGAGTGTGAGGACTTCAAAAAGGAAATTCAGTTCTTACAGGTAGGATCACTTTTCACTGTCTTTATGTTTAACCACCGTGTTGAAGGATTATTTGTAACTGAATCAATTATCCAGACACTGATAGAGTTTTCCACTGATAGTGTGAGTTTGAACTTCATGAGCTTTCATCACAGCCAAAAGCTTGGTTTCATTATAGTGGATGTCTGATTGAAGCTAAATGAAAAATGAAATAAAAATTGAATCTGGCTGTTAAGACTAAATTCAGATGGATTCAGAAAAGCGATAAGACTTACTCTAGGCCAGACTCAGTGGGTTTCATGTTTAATGTATTGACTGAATGTTGATTGCCCCCGTATTAGTGCAAGATTAGGCTTAAAAACTTGACAAATAAAGATACACAGTTAAGCAGTGAATCTACAGGTTTCAGTATTGTTTGCAGGGAGGGTGGTTGTGCATGTGCAATTTTTATATCAGACAAAAACCCTGCAAATAGAAACCAGGCTCATACCATATTTGTAAAATCTACCATAATAAATCTATAAGTGCTTCGGGCAGTGAGCCTCAGCTTGTTACATGTATTTTGCTTATACATGTATTCTTGTTTGTTTTCTGTTTACTCACATATGGGAGAGAACATCGACCTTTGCCCACTACAGTGTATCGTAATGCCTTTCCATACAGATGCCAATCTTGCCACACTAAACTAAGCACTATAAATGTTGTATAGATAAACAAAGAAAGAAGTAATTTAATGCCTGCTTTATTTCAGTTACTCTTGGACATATTTTTGCGTATTAATGATAGTTTTTCTTAAACTATAGTATAATAAGTTATATTAAAGTTTAAAATATTGAAATCTGACATTGGAGAGGATTAAAGCAATTAAAGCCAGTTTCTTTAAACAGAAAAAAACAACACCCCAATTATTGACTTTCCTTTAGATAATATCTTGTGTAACATCATTGCCAACTTAACAGCACTGGGTCCTTTCTGGAGAATATAGCATGAGGAATCTGTGACTCTCCTCATTACAGAATCTCTCCCAGATCCTGCAGCATCCTAGGTCCTTTCATGTGGATTTTCATCTTTAACTCAGTGGCAGGTTTTCAGTAAGGTTTGGCTCAGGGGATTGGGATAGCCATGTCTGAACCCTGAGTCAGTGATTGCTGAATGATTTTTGTGTGAATTTAGGTGTATATTTTGAAAAATTGTTGTGCTGAAAGATCCAATCACAATACTGTAGCTTCCTGGCAGAGGAAGCCAGCTTTTCATTTAAATTGTATTGTTTCTTCAGAAAGACCATTATAACATATGATGTATCCTAAAAAGGCTCCCAGAATATATCTCCAAAACAGAGTGATCAGCCACCTATAAATAAAAGCTACATTCGTGAATATAAAGTATTCAAAGTACAAAGTATTTGCAAAGTATGTGCAAAATATTTGTCTAGTAAAATGGATGGATAAGCCAACTCATTTATTAAGAAGTGGTTGGGGCTGCCACGATGCCTTTCTGAAACAGGCCTATTTGGAAGGAATACCCTTCAGCTGCCTCTTCAATCCATCAGTTTGGGCTATAAGCAGGAAAAGACCAAGCTTGTTCTCGAGTTGAGAGAGTCCACCAACCTAACTGTTAGGAATGCGAATATCAAGATTCCGACAGGTCGGAAGTGGAACGTCGATCAAGAGATTGTCGGCAGAGTCCAGGCAGGAAGAGCAGGCCTAGGGTGGGGAGAAGCGCCACGGTTCTGGTCCAAAGCCAACCACAAAGAGAGGGAGGAAATGGTGGTGGCAGAGGTGATGAGGACAGAGAATGAGCACTATAAGATTAAGGCCGTATCGCAATGTCGACAAGGAAGCTGGACAACCTGGCAGGGAGTCCTCAACCGGAACATCAGTTGGACAGACTTTTGGAAGATCCTGCAGGCAAGGCTCAGTTTCCTCATTCGCTCAACATACGATACGCTTCCCAGTCCTCAGAACCTCCCTCAGTGGTTTGGGAGTGAGGAATGTTGCACACTCTGCAATACCCCTAATGCAAACCTCCAGCATATCTTGTCAGGCTGTAAGATCGCGCTCTCCCAGGGATGCTATAGATGGTGCCATGACCAGCTCCTGAGGAAGCTGGCAGAGGTGCTGGAGCGACATCGACATTGTAATAATGGGGTATCACCAGCAGAGAACCATAGCTTTGTCATGGAAGGTGGGGAGAGAAGAAACATCAGGCTAAGAGAAACACCTAAGCCGTTCTCCCTGACCAGGAGTGGAACATGAGAGTAGAACTCGACAGGCAGCTCCGTTTCAGAGATCATTTTAACATCACTCCGCCCCGATATAGTGGCGTGGTCCACCAAGGCAAAGTCAGTGCTACTTGTTGAGCTCATGATATCAGCAGAGGAGGCGATCAAGGCTATTTATGAGCGAAAAAGTCCAAGTACTCAGAGCTGGCTGCTGAATGTCAGATGCCTGGCTGGCAGACCACCATCTACCCAGTGGAAGTCGGGTGCCGAGGTTATGTGGGGCTGTCTACAACACGCTTTCTGAGGGACATAGGAGTGATTGGAGGGAACCTAAAGTAGGCAACCAAAGAGCTGGCAGACGAGGCTGAGAAGGGGAGCTTCTGGCTCTGGCTGAGGAGAAAGGACAAGTGCTGGGGAAAGAACAACTGACCCCAACAACAGCTGCAGGGGGGGACATCTATCAGCTGTAGGGGGTGACCGGGAGACGTAAAATACAGACGTTATTTTCCTATTATAATCCATGGATGTTAAAGCGAACGAATCTTTATTGGATACCAGTAAATTCACATTGAGCGTTTGCTGCCAAAAAGCTATATTTTGTCTCTTCTGACCTTAGATCTCCGTTCCAGTCATAGTTCTAGTGATCCAATGCCTTCCAAAGCGTTAGTTGGTACTGTATATAGCATTTTTAGATGTAAAAACTTGACCCCAAAATGCTAGCTTTGCGGAATTTGGCGGCAAAAATATGAATCCATGCAACCTGTCTTGTGTCAACAGTTCAGGCTAGTGGAGATGGTGTAATGGTCTGGGGAACATTTTTATGGTACACTTTGGGCCCAGTAATATCACTCAATCATGACTTGAGAACCATAACTTATTTGACTAGTGTTGCTGACAGTGCACATCCGTTCATGGCCACAATTTACCAGTCTTCTAAAGGCTACTTCCAGCATGATAACGCACCATGTCACAAAGCCATAAATGTACACCTGAAAAATTGACAGGAATTGCATTATGAAGTTATGTTAGCATATAGCACTATTAGCCCTAATAAAACCGAATTGTTGAGGATTGCGAATATTCCTGGCACGTGCTATTTCCTATAAGGGTACCTAATGAAGTCAACACATTCAAAGGTATGTATCATGCTGGTAATTACTATTGCTATTGCAATTCAAACCTCATCTTGCCAAAACCCACTTACCTACAGTACACTCATCACACTAGTCTGGGCATTCAGGCTCTTTCAATTTTCTCATACTAATTGGTTTATCTCACCAATAAGAATATTACAATTGCTTGTTTGTCATTAGCTGTTATGTGGTAGCCTAGCGGGTAAGGTACTGGACTACAGACCAGAAGGTCCAGGGTTCAAATTCCACCTCTGCCAAGCTGCCACTGTTGGGTCCTTGAGCAAGGCCCTTAACCCACAATTGCTTGGATTGTAAGATTGTATCAATTGTAAGTTGCTCTGGATAAGGGTGTCTGCTAAATTCTGTAAATGTAAATGTAAACATATTTGCCATTTTTTATGGATTGAAAGATAATTACGTTATATGCTTAATTATTGGGAAAATCCAAGTAATTCCAAATTACAATAATTTTTAGAAAGAAAAGGTAGGATTTTCATATTTTTGCACTGATTGACCAAAAAGTAACGCACCTATGTAGAAATGTTGGATGGCTGCAAAACTCGGCATGCAGTTATATCTCAGGCAGATATGTAAGTTATTACAGGTGTGGTCTGATTAGACACTGGGTCATTCCACAAGAGGGTGTCAAATTGCACCCCCTGCTGCCCAATAAAAGGTTCTCAGCGGCTACTTTTGGGTAATGTACCTCTTGGTGAGAGATAACTGCCTGCTAGACATGTCTCTATGACGCACTTGAAGACATTTTGCCCAGTTGACAGAGGAAAAGGGCAAATCATTGGACTGATAGAAGCAGTATGGTTGTTTTGACGAATTGCCCACCATGTAGGCTGTTCTGATCTAGCTGTTATGGATTTGTTTGAAATATGTTTCATGAAGCCAGAACGTTCAGCTATTAAACAGAAATAGTTTTGTATTATATTTTTGATTTGGTTATTAACTGGATGAACATCCTCTGTGTGGTGATTCCAAAGTTTTGCCAGGAGTAGATAGTGAGGTGGTGCCTTCAGGGATTAGTTTGTTCAGCAAATCCCATAGATGCTCGATTGGATTGAGATCTGGGGAATTTGGAGGCCAAGTCACCACTTTGCACTTTGGCATGTTAAGCAATCATTCCTGAACAATTTTTGCAGTGTGGCAGGGTGCTAACTGTCATTACGGAATCTGTGTATGTTTTGAAATTTACATGAGAGCTCATTTACTTAGCCTGATGTCAAAATATTTATAGCTATAACTTTCAAACAGACAGAGCAAAGCCAAACTTCTTGCCCTTTTGACTCTGTGCCCCACTTGGGATTGAATCAGCAGATTACCCTCTTCTCCACATTGGGCATGTTAGGAGCTCAGCTGCAGGGAAGTTTGGGTTAACACACACATCACACATAGCACACACATCATAACAGCTGTGTCCTGCACATCAGGGTACACTTAGCTGTAGAATCCATGTCAGGCTAGTAAGCTAAGAGCACATAAGAACACATAAACCTCGTCTTGCTGTCTTTTGCTAGATGTCATGTGCACAACGAGGAAGCATGTGTAGACCATGAGAGTTTGTCAGCTAAAGCAGGAATGGTTGAGAGGCCAGGTCATGCCAAATGTGCTGTTTAATCGCTTAGTGGTTCAGACTGCCCGTGACCAGGCTGTGGTCGGAAGATATGGTCAGATCAAAGCCAACTGTAGAGATTCAGTCTGGTTCATACATTTATAATAGCAAATCCTCTCATGGGCTCTCTTGGCATTTACTGTGATTACAGACATACCTATAATATAATCATATTGGATTTCAGCAATTATCAGATTATTCAAGTGCTCATACCTAAATTAGAGTAAAGTCTTATACAGGTATCAATATAGTTGCTTTTACATTTACAGCATTTAGCAGACGCCCTTAACCAGATCAACTTACAATTGATACAGTCTTACAATCCAAGCAGTTGTGGATTAAGGGCCTTGCTGAAGGACCCAACAGTTGCACCCTCCCTGCAGCTTGGCAGAAGTGGGATTTGAACCCTGGACCTTTTGGTCCATAGTCCAGTACCTTAACCACTAGGCTACCACAGTCCCATCCCAGTTATCATGTTATTCAATGCATGTGTAACCCTAATAGAACCAAATGTATTGTTTCCACTAACCACACAGGCAAAACCTTTTAGCTGTGGCACAAACTAAATAATATGCAATTTAGCCCGAAGCACAAACTAAATAATATGCAAAACAACACAAAAGTTGTGGGCACAAACCTCATATTTGTATTTCATTAAAACAGAGACAGTACTGAGAAGGACAGCTGTATATGCAATCACAAAAACTGACCCCTGAACCCTGGACACTATGGACCCTATGGACCACTACACCACCACAACATTCCCTCTAGTCACTCTAATCTTTCTTTAGCTCTTTCAGTAATTCATCTTGAATTTGAAGTGCATGTAAAGTGGTGCTACACAATATTTTATATAATATATTGCTTTTCTTGGATTTTTTTTATTTTCATTTTGTAATTCATGTGACACACCCAGCATAGGTTAAATGTGTGTGTGTCTTAGGAGAGCATGGAGTTAGAATATCAGAAGAACAGAAAAGCCAAATTTATGGAGCCCACTCTAAAAGGTCAGTGCTGCCTATTATACTAATCGTTTCTTTTAAAAATCATCCATTTTGATTGTTAATATGAAAATCTCTTTTCATATTAGATCAACCTTATTAGCTTAATGACTGTAGATGTGGATATAGTGTCATTACATTTGGCTGCTCACTGTGACTTTCAGTTATTCTGTCTAATAAGCCTGGGACCAGCACTAGCCATTAACATTAACATCATTTAATTAGGGACCAAGAGATGAAAACTTACATTTTCTTTTCTTTACACTGCGTAATATTTCTAGGAAAAAATGATCCTTACGATGTAGATAATTGGAGACCAGTTAAGGGTTGATGAATGTAGACTGTAAAGTGTATAAAAGATAATTATGAAAATAATGATTGAAACTTTAAATTGTATTTTTAAATCAGAACAGATAGAAAGATTCTTGGAGGACGTTTTTTCTATTTAAGTTCTGCTTGCACGTTTAAAACATTTGAAGGGTATTGAAAATAAATATATAACCACATTTTAGATTCCCATAACCCAAAATAACATTCAGATTCATTGGTATTAATGTGAATTTGGTCCATGTCCCAGCTGTGTGTGTGTGTGTGTGTGTGTGTGTGTGTGTGTGTGTGTGTGTGTGTGTGTGTGTGTGTGTGTGTGTGTTTGAGGGGTGTTGGGGGTGGCTGAACCAAGTAGTCCAAAAACTGTGGCAGCATTAACTTTAGCATGTTACAGCTGCTGAGTAAACAAACATAGCACATTGACAGTTTCCAATAAACCCCTGTATTAACTGGTATGGCTTTGCATTCCATGGTTTCCATGGTATCATTAGCAAAGTGGCCAAATGTGTGGGTGGTGTCTTTAGATGCAGTATCAGTGGAGTCCTTGATTGGCTAAGCCAATGTTAAACTGAAATTAGATTAGATTAGATTAGATCAGATTCAACTTTATTGCCGTTACATATGCACAAGTACAATGCAACGAAATATAGTTTAGCATCTAACCAGAAGTGCAATAAGCACATATATAGACTATTGAATATGAACGCTATTGACATGTATACTGATGGAATCATTTACAGTTGAAATTACAGTGGAAGGATGTGTATAAATATGTATGGACAGTATATGCAGAATATGTAGAAGATATTATATACAATTATACAGCTATGTTCAGTTTAAAAAGTAACATGTAGATATGATCCAGGAGAAAGGAGTGCAGTCAATGTCCAGAATGTAGGTATGTGAGTGTTACCGGTGGACAGAGTTCAGTAAGGAGACAGCTCTGGGGAAGAAGCTGTTCCTCAATCTACTTGTCCTGGTCCGGAGGCTCCTGAAATGTTTGCCAGAGGGCAAGGTGGCAAAGAGACTGTGAGCTGGGTGGGAGGAGTCTTTAAGAATACTGCGAGCTCGCCGCAGACAGCCATTCTTTTGGATGTCCTCAACTGATGGAAGTGGGATCCCTGTGATTTTCTGGGCCATTTTTACCACTCGCTGTAGTGTCTCACGGTCTGTGACAGTGCATTTTCCATACCAGACAGTAATACAGCTGGACAGGATACTGTCGATCGCACAGCGATAGAAGTTCACTAGGATGGCTGGGGACAGGTGTAGTCTCCTCAGTGTTCTCAAAGAAAAGAGACGCTGGGGAACCTTCTTGACCAGACTGGTGGTGTTGATGGCCCAGGACAGTTCCTCCGATATGTATATGTTTTATCAACAAATGTTTACCCAGTTAAATAATAAAAATATACTGTATCATATTACTGTTTTATGCTATTTTAATTGACTGTTTTAAACTTATTTATGTTTAATTTTCATTGTTATTATAATGATCATTTTTAATTATCTCAGTTTAAAATGCTATTCTGGCAAATCAAGGGGGGGGGGCACCCCCTTCCCATGTCTATGAACAGTATCGCAGCTAATCTATGTATCATACACAGATATTGGATGATAAGTGCTGTATCATAGTTGACTTTCCAACTCAACCAGAGCTCTCTTCAGGCCAGTTATTCCTTACTGCTCCATAGCATTAAGTTTTCCTCCACTGAGCGAACTAAAGTTCAAAGACAACCCCAGACCAGTATTCCCACTCCACCAAACTTTACAGTTGCCAACATGGACACTCAAAAATGACATCCAAAAACTTGATTATTAGTATGGAGTTTGTACCTAACTCTTCTAGAAGACTCTGTACTAGATTTTGGAACATGACTGTGAGGCCCAGGCACTGAAGTTGCTTCACAGCTGGCATCCCAGTTAACTGTAATTCAAAGCCATCTGATTGATTTGTGGTCAGGGCTTTGTTTTGTTCAAGGCAGAAAGTCGATGAACTGTCTTGCTGGGTAGGTGGAAACCTATGAAAGTGTCATGTTGAGAGTCACTGAGGTATTATGTATAACTCATTCAAGTGCAACTGTTTGCCTATGTAGATTCCATTCCTGTATACATTATAATATGAATCTGTTAGCAGTGAATGTTCGTAAAATTGCAGAGATCACTAATGAGAAGGAGTATCTGCATAAAAAAACATCAAATGGTCAGGGGCTATATCATAAAGATTCTAAGAATACTTTTAGAGAGCTCCTAACTTAGCCTGTAAACTCCTAGCTGGGAGTTTTAGCTTAAGAATGATTCAGAAGAAATCTGAGAGCAACTCTGAGCAAGGAGAATGCAAAAACCTTTATCTCAATGAGGAGGTGGGGTTGACCAGGATGCTAGGTATGACACGTTCTTTTGATGATTTTGATTGGTTGTCATCTCTCTCTCACACACACACACTCGCACACATGCTAACGCACTCTTAATTAGGGAAATATTGTATAGCCTATTATAAGCCTTTGAAATAACAGGCATATGCTATTTTTGCATATTTTACACTAATCACACAAACCATTCTGGTAATTTTTGTAGCCTACTTAATCTATTGGATAGCCTATGAACTGGAGAAAATGTGGCTCCGATTTTTATGTGGCTGTCGATTTAACTGGTGGGGTTGTAACATTCATTTCGGGTGTTACAGCATTATTGTGATGGATATAGGACATGTGAGTACATCCCTAATAATGTCAACCACGTACATTATTCCTGCACAATCTAATCAGTAGCGTTTGATTAACACTGTTCTTCAGTGTTTGGAGCTCTGTTAGGAGTAAAGATGTTTTATGGAAAACTTTTATCTTTACTAGGATTTATTAGTAACTTTGAGAGGGAAACGCCCACAATTCTAAGATATATCTATATATTTTTTTTTTTTAGAATTTCGTCACTAGGAGCTACTCTTAGCACTAACAATATTTATGAATATGTCCCCAGGTGTTTTGAGCATTTGCAATTGGAATGTGAAAAAGTAGAGAAAAGAAGAGATGTGTATGACTTTATTATTAAATTGTGAATGGTATGTTAATGAGGTACTGCTTTGAACAACCAAGGTTATATTTTGGTTTGTGTATGGGTGGTTTATAGTTCTCATCAAGATCATGGCTAGACAGAATATGGAATGTGAGTTTGTATACAGAATAGTCAAACCTACCCGTGAGCTTAACTGGATTTGATGGACTCGCTTGAATAATTAAATCAGGTTATTAGCCATATCCAGATGTGCAGAGTTTATGTGGAATAGATTTTCTCGACCATCTAGTGGTTGAATTTATACCCAGATGTTCTGATAACTGTACTTCAGCCCAGCTATTTGAATTGCATTTTGAATTTGAATTTTAAATGCTAAAACACTGCAAGCATGCTAGGCAGCCAGACTGCCAATCTGTACAGATATTGCTCTATTAAACTATAACAAGACAGAAACTGACTCTGCAGATTGCTTGCCTATTAAATTTCTTCCAAGAGTGATAACACAGAAGTGACCCTCTTAATTGGATTGGATGTTATTATTCCAGGGCTATTGGAAGATATTGTGGGGTTTGGGGTTGTGGAGGAAATTCAGATTACTAAAACTGAAGGCAGATTTTTTGGAGCATTGATTCTGATTTTCTTCCAGAACTGAAAGAAGAACGGCGACTAATCCAGCGAGACATTCAAGTTCAGAATTTGATGACTGATGACACGTGTACAGATAAGCCGGAAGACTGTATCTCTCAAATTCCCAGCAGGTCTGTTTTCTGTTATAACACTTAAGAGATCTGACAGATACTTTAGCTTAGCTTAGTGTTGTAGTACTCGAGCAGTCTCCGTCTCGTCCCAGCCTGGTCTCAAACTCTACTTCATTTGGACTCAGTCTTGCCTTGGTTTTGGGGTAAGGTGGACTCGGAAATTGTTGTTGAGGCCAGCCGAGTCCAGTGCGTCTGTCTGACAGACAAAAGGTTAATTATAAGCTGAACTTTGTTTCTGTTATTGAATATCAACAATCCATTCAAACAGAATAAATCAATCCTTTTGCTACATGTCTAAATAACATCTGCACTCAGATTGGCTAACAGGGAAAAACAAGTTACTGCTCTTCTTGTTCAGTATCCAATCAACACGTTTTATTTTGAGTCACCTGACGTTCAGATTGCAAGTGTGCATTTTCACCGCTTGCTTTACTTAGTTATAGTTTACAATAATTTGTGTTTGATAATCTAATATTTAGTAATTTGAGTCAAATTATGGCAAGTGCCATTTGCTTGTTGTAACGCTTAAAAATTAAACTTTATTTTCTATAGTTTTTCAACACTGAATCGAACAACACATATTTAACTATTCATAATGAGTATTGGTCAACTTTATTACAACTCAGGCAACTTTATTTTATTTTTACATTGTTTCTCCTATTAATGTCACTCATATAAAAAGTAACAGGACTGAGTTTGCAGAACAAAATTAGCAAATGCATAAAATGTTCATGGATGTGATATGGGATCCATACTAACAGCATTAGGGCACTGGGCACATTCTAATGATTTACCAAAAATGTATTTTTACAATAAACAAATAACATCTAAAAATAATTTGGGTAACAGGATAGTAAGTTGAGATTGACCTTCTGAGTCATACTTACAGTATCATCAAAAATACAGGAAAAAATAGAAGAGAACTTATTTTTGGTCTTCCCGTGTCTTCAGAAGATCCAGATGATACAGCTTCCTATTGAACATGTGACTTGAATGGTCCTTAATTTTCAGAAGTGGGAATATGTTAGGGTAACAGGACTGAGGACCTGGGGACACGACTAAAATATGTATTTTAAAATAAATCATTATGGGGTTTTTTTAATGAAAAAATTATGTAAAGCATAGATGGGATATGGAGTGACAGACCAATGCAAAAACATAAAATTTCTGAAGGATTTTAATGATTAGATTTCATTGTAAAGTGTGATAATAGAGACCAGGGACAGCTAACAAGTATTTTTTTTTTAGTGTTCTAGGTAGTTTTCAGTAATGTTTGAAATTAAATCCCTTAAATTCACAATTGCATCACTGTGCAGGACACTTTACTTAATAATAAAATGTTTCTTTCTTATAATTTTATATATAATATATATATTGTATATGTAATGTAATGTCCTGGTGGATTGGCTCATATATATATATATATATATATATATATATATATATATATACAGGAAATCACATTGTAGGATTTTTAAAGAATTTAAATGTAAATTATGGTGGAAAATAAGTATTTGGTCAATAAATTTGGTCCAACTCAATACTTTGTAACATAACCTTTGTTGGCAATGACAGAAGTCAAACATTTCCTGTAAGTCTTCACCAGGTTTGCACACACTGTAGCTGGTATTTTGGCCCATTCCTCCATGCAGATCTCCTCTAGAGCAGTGGTGTTTTGAGGCAACACGGACTTTCAACTCTCTCCACAAATTTTCTATGGGGTTGAGGTCTGGATACTGGCTAGGCCACTCCAGGACCTTGAAATGCTTTTTACGGATCCACTCCTTCGTCGGCCGAGCGGTAATAAGGCTGCAACTGGAGTCGCCGATCCCTTCGGTTTTTTTCCCTCGTCTTTCTCCTGTCTCTTGTCCTTTTTCATTATTTTCTGATACTCCCTAATTCTTCCTCTCGCTTATTCTTTTCTTCGTCGTTTTACTACCCTCTACCTGTTTCCACCTCCCTCCTTCCTAGAGCTGCAATATTCTCCGCTTCTCCCTCTGTTTTCTTTCCTTTTCAACTCGCTTTCTCCCCGAATTCTTTTAATTCCCTAAGAGCGGGCCATTTGGTGGTTTGTTTGTGTTTGGGATCCATTGTCATGCTGGAAGACCCCCAGCCACGTTCCATCTTCAATGATCTCACTGATGGAAGGAGGTTTTGGCTTAAATCTCACAATACATGGCCCCGTTCATTTCTTTCCCTTACACGACCAGGTCGTCCTGTCCCCTTTGCAGAAAAGAAAAACAGCCCTAAAGTATGATGTTTTCCACCCCCCATGCTTCACAGTAGGTATGGTGTTCTTGGGATGCGACTCAGCATCCTTTTTCCTCCAGTTGAGTTTTTACCAAAAAGTTCTATTTTGGTTTCATCTGACCACATGATATTTTCTCAATCCTCTTCTGGATCATCCATTTGCTCTCTGGCAAACTTCAGATGAGCCTGGACATGTACTGGCTTAAGCAGGGGGACACACCTGGCACTGCAGGATCTGAGTCCCCCTCGGCGTAGTGTGTTACTGATGGTAGTCTTTGTTATTTTGGTCCCAGCTCTCTGCAGGTCATTCATCAGGTCCCTCCATGTAGTTCTGGGATTTTTGCTCACCGTTCTCATGATCATTTTGACCCCACGGATGAGATCTTGTGTGGAGCTTCAGATCAAGGGAGATTATCAATGGTCTTGTATGTCTTACAATTGCTCCCACAGTTGATTTATTCACACCAACCTGCTTGCCTGTTGTAGACTCACTCTTTCCAGCCTGGTGCAGGTCTACAATTTTCTTTCTGGTGTCCTTCGGATTTTTTTCCCTCATTTTGTGTCTCAATGTTGAAGTGTACCTATGATGAAAATTACAGACCTCTCTCATCTTTTTAAGTAGGAGAACTTGCACAGTCAGTGGCTGACTAAATACTTTTTGGCCCCACTGTGTATATATATATATATTTATGTATTGTGAATGATAATGGATGTAAAGTCAATTACAAATGTTTTGTTCTTTTTATTCTTGTATAATGAAAAATGTCTTAATCTGGTCTCAGTTTTGGCCATGGCTCACACTCGATATGTCTTGGTCTGGACTACAACACTACTATAGCTAGTCTTATAACTTAATCATCATTATATGACTCAATATAAGTTTTAAGGATTTAGAAAATGCCATTTTCACTAATAGACCGTCACTTTTTTCAGGGAAAAATGGTTGACTACAAACCGCTCAGAGAGGATGATGTCATCAGTCTCACCAAAATCTGGTCTTCCTCATCCTCCTGTTAGTAGGCCTGCCATCTCATGCAAACACAGGCATAGTCATCTCCAATCATCTGCACAGTCAGCAGCATCATACCTAACTCCTACTGTCTGTCAGGAACCGCATTTGTATAACCTCCAAAACCAGTGCACAACCAGAGTGTCACAAGGTAGCTCTGCATCTGTCACTCTACAGCAGAAATGTAAAGAAGAAAATGTATTCACACAATTCACAGCTTCCAAAATCAATAGTGAGCATGCTGTAGTCCTCCAGGCACCACTGATTCCTGCCCCACCAACAGGCCAGAAAGCAGGCAGCAGGGGGCAGAGGGTGGGCAGGCGCTTGGTATTTCATCAGTCAGGAAACCTGCTGAGTGCCACCTGAATCCCTGTATATAGGAAGCTGAGAGTGTTAAGCATTATAACCAGAATGGTTAAAGCTGATGTTGCCTTTTGCAGGTGAGGATTATTGAGATGTTTTTTCCCCATACGATTCTCAGCTATTATAGACTTATTGTAATGTGTGTCTGTGTGGGAGGGTGTAATGGGACATGCCATAAAAGTCAAAATAGGACACAAGAGCTGATCTTTAAAATAAACTTTATTTTATCATTTGAAATGTAACAATTTAAGATACACAGCTGGTGTGACAAAGACAATATTGATGCATTTTGGGCCAAAGGTTCAAGAGACATGGTTAGATATATTTGAAAATTCTGAGCTTGTTTCCTTGTGCTTCACTCTCCCTGACCTCACAGTAACTTCACCAACACATCCCGGATAAATCATGGTGCAGGTGTGAACACACCTCTGAAGCCTTTATTTTTACAGCAGAACTTGACTCAGTGCAAAGAAGGGATGGGGCTGTGTAATATCTGTTGCTATTCAGCATCATGAAAGTGACAATTAAAAAAGTGCGGTAAAAACATGATGCTGCAATCCGTCCAGAAAGAACAGTTCTCTTCGAGAATGCATGAAGTTGAAAACAATAGGTTCACAGTTTAGTTATGCAATGCTGTGACTGTGAAAAAAGAAGCTTCTGTATTTAATATTATGCGGACCCACAAAACATCAGCTCAATGTTAGTGGACATTAATAACACGTGGATGAGTAGCTCAGGAAAAGATGGACAGCACATTGCTGCAGTATCAAACGTAATATCTTATGAGTGTGTACCTGGCTGGAAGATTTCCAGAGCAAAGTATGACCTGGGGATTTTAGGGTTTGTGGTATGTCAGTTAAATCAGTAACACAAAATGTAAATGCACCAACTGAGAGATGGTTTTGTTACTAGTAACAACTTCAATTTATTAGGTACAGAGGCGTGTTGCTGGCACGCAGAATAAGAAATACCCCTTCAGCATGTTGTCACTATGAGAAAGTATCTCGTTGTAACGATAAAAATATGTTAAAATGACATAATCGTGTCATGTAATTACAAGAGTATGTGTGTATCTGCTAACTGACAGAGGTATTCCCATTGAAGTTCTGCTTTGCGTTATTACTCCGACCGATTTTTACGTTCGTATGAGATTTGAGAATCCTTTGCACCATCTACACCATCTGTGCTGCTCAGTGACACTACGATTTCACTATGACGTAAGCCAAGCATAAAGAAAAAATGGATTAAATCAGTGAACTGCAGCATTGCAGCAAAACTGCAGAAGCTTCCAGTGTGAATACCTTTGTCAGTTAGATATTTTCTTGTAATTATGACATAATTGTGTTGTTTTAATGACGTACTTTTCTCCTCATATGGAGATATGTTCACATTTACATTTTACATTTATAGCATTTAGCAGACGCCTTTATCCAGTACGGTACAGTCTTACAATCCAAGCACTTGTGGGTTAAGGGCCTTGCTCTAGGACCGAACAGTGGCAGCTTGGCAGAGGTGGGATTTGAACCCTGTACCTTATCTGGACTACCACAGTCCCACATGCTTAGAATAAGGGCAGAGCTGGGGGTTCATAGTCAAAGAGTCTTATGGTGATCAGAGACGTTGGCTTGCTGTCTTCTGCCTCCCGTGGGGTTGCCAATGTCTCATGTGATCCCTCTTGGCTGTGTTACCTACCAGTTCTCCTCTTTCTAGCTATGCTGCTATAGCTAATGCTGCCGGGGTCTCATGCTACACATGGCATCAGTGATTGTTAATAGACACTGTGCTCTTAATCAATAACTAATTACATTTTTGCTGTTTTCTCTCCGAGCTGTGTTCCGGTACCAGTTCCTGCCCCACACATGATGTTCATCCGCTGCAGCTTCACTCAAGCTGCTTCCGTCATCAGCTCCAGCCCCACCATACCCGGGCCACTTAATGCCGATGTGCATACTTCACATTTTTATTTGAACTTTGACTCCATGACATTAGTTTTCGCTCTTAGATTTATCATCTACGCCGCCCAAGGAGGGTGGGTCCCTTTTTGAGTCTTGGTCCTCCCAAGGTTTCTTCCTATAACACTCAGGGAGTTTTTCCTTGCCACTGTCACCCTAGGCTTGCTCAATTTGGGAATGGACGTAGTTATTAGGAGATAATCTAAACTTGTAAAGTTGCTCCATTGTAAAAAGCGCTTTATAAATAGATCTGACTTGACTTGACTTGCCATTTTTACGACATACTTTCTCATAATAATGACATGCTGAGGGTTTGTTTTTTATTCTGTGTGGCAGCAGTACGCCTTTGTAATTGGGAGCCACTCATTCTATTTTAAATTTAACTGAGTTTTTGGGAGTTGACCAAAAAAATCAGACTTTCCAGTACTTATTTAATCACAATGGACATTTTCATATAACATTCCGCTACAAATAACTCAGTTTTAGCTGACATTAAAACCAAGCTAGCTTTAAAGTCTTGATATTGGACATGTATATTTAATTTTCACATAAACCAGCATTCTTGTATCATTTGACAGGTAAAGAGACTGATTTAAGCAGAATGTTACCTCACCAGCCACTAATTTTAGCCTACTAGCTATTATTAGCATTAGATAGCTACTGAGTGGGCTACAATAACACAAATATATGTTCTCATTTAAGCTACTCTCCTACATAGAGTATATGTCACAAACATTTTTCTTCTCAAATAACACTTTCTACTAGGAACTCTTAAAATCAAACACAGGCTTTTGGGATACACCTTCTATAAGGTGTATAGACAAGGGTTTGTATATATATATATATTCCAGTTTTTTGCAAAGGACACTACAGCATGCCACATGGAACAAGACCTAGTTTACAATACTGTTGTTGTGCTGTGTAATCAACAGGATATGTCGTTCCTTATTAACAGTGCCAGCACTGAGCACTATAAAAACCATTCCTCTGTGTGTTAAGTTTCAGTCCGTGGTGTTAGTTTAATGTTTTTATACCGTCTTGATTAGAGCTTAACAAATGATACTGCATTTATACAGAAAATATTCGATGTAAAGATCACAAAAATAGAACCTAAATGACTATTACATAAGACAAATTTGCTAGTTACATATGACTTAAAAGTGACAGCAATACTGTTATTACACTAATATACATACAGACTCAGCAGTTTTCACTACACAGAACACAAACACCAACTACAAGATCAGTAAAAAAAACATTATTTTTGCTATTAAAAGGATCCCCTAGTGACCTGTTTCCCGGTCCAATAAAATAAAACATGCACACTTGTTCAATTACAAGCAGTGTAGGGACAGTACAGGATCAGGAGGCATCAGCATTAAGCTTAATTAACACCAATATTATAACAGGCAGAACACAGAGGTGGAGATAAAAGTTTCTGTGCTATTACTGACTATGCACCGGTCTTGTGCATTTGTACACCATGACTGATGTCTTGCAGACATTTACCTGAACCAAGATTAAGCATGTGCTGATAGCCACAATGATTAGCGCTGGTGCCTCACAGCTCCATAGATGCCCAGTTCTATTCCTGGTACAAATTCTGAGGAGTCTGTGTGGAAGTTGCAGGCTTAATCCCATGTCAGTGTGAGTTTCCTCTGGTTTTGTCCCACATTCTAAAGACATGCATTAGGGCAGTTGTCTCTGAAGTGCCCTGTGATGGGTTGACACCCTGTCTAGTTGGTTCCTGTTTTGCACTCTGTTCTGCTGGTTACGCCCCAGCTCCTCACAACCCTGAATTGGAATAAGCTGGTATTGAAATGAATGGATGTATGAATGATGGGCAGTTTTCATATCATGTCTATTTCCTTATGTGTAACTGTGGAATCATATTTAAAAACTCAGTACGGCAGCAGGTCAGAACTAAAAACAGGCTAACTGGTGGCATGGGAAGGCAGCATTTTGTTCGACAGCTTTTTCCCCTTTAGTTTGGCCTGAAATCTGTTGAAGTAAAAGGTGTGTTATACACAAATTGAAAACCCACACTGACACTGGAAGGACGTGCAAACTCCACTCAGGAAGAATCCAAGACGAGGATCGAACTGGGGATCTCTCTAGAGAAGTGTAGCAACTGTACTAAACTCTTGTGCCACAGTGTCACTGTTAACATTCATTCATTACCTCTAAAAAAATCTCCAAAAGCATAAGCTCTACATTGGTCTGTCAATTCCAATGAGACTTGTATGGCACAGCTGCATGTCTGCTGGGATCTGTTACACATTCCTGTTATTTTGATGACAGTTCACTGTTTTCACATGCACTGTCAGCATTGCAGATCTTTTAGACGTTAATGTCAGCCTTATCACTGGAACAGAAAATTGCTGACACTCTGGATAGATATCGGACACTCTGATGATTGAGCTTGTGTCATCCAGTTTTGCTGGTAGTCATCGACCATGATAAATAGCAGGATCATTTTCAGCAAGCTATGCAATTCAAAATGAACGACTAAAAGACCCTCCTAAAATTGTAGAAAACTGTTCGCTTGTGAAACGCACACATCTGTAATCATCCCTGCACTCACACTGGGGACACTTCAGAGGAACCAACTGACCTGAATGTAGATGCAGGGAGAAGATGCAAACTCCAGACAGATGGAGTCCAGACCACTAATCACTTTGGCTGTGAGGCGAAGTGCCAGCCATTAATACCATCCATATCTACATTTACAAAAACATGAAGCAAAAGGGACAAACTGCAAAAGACAGAGGTAGTGGGATGGTGGTGGTTCAATGGTTATGGCTCTGGACTACTAACTGAAAGGTTGTGAGTTTGGGCTCTACCTAGCTATTACTGACAGGTTCTTTAGCAAGGCCCTGATACTTTAACTGCTCAGCTCAATGCACATGGCTCTAGATGAGGGGGTCTGTATGTACAGTACTGTGCAAAACTCTTAGGCCACCATAAGATTTGTCGTTTTAGCAATGGTATGATGACCATATATAACATTTTCAACGACTGGAAGCAAAAAATCTTGGATTTGTCACTTCACAGCATAGCATATCCTAGCTTTTTCACCCTGTTCGTCTTCCAAAAAAAGTGGTTTATTGGCTGCTACTCTTCCAAGAAGACCATTACTGATCAAGCTTCTTCAAACTGTAGAAGGATCAACTTGGCATTCTGATGAAGCGGCCAGATGATACTATTGCTCAAGTGTAAGGGGATTTCACACTTGTGACTGTAGCTGATAGCAGCTGTTTTTTCTTTTTTTCATCTTTAATACTGAGTACAAATTTCCTGTATTTTCTGGTTGTGAGGCGCACTTAAAATCCTTTAACTTTCTCAAAAATCGACAGTGCGCCTAAAAATGCGGTGCATCTAATGTATGAATTAATTCTGGTTGTGCTTTCTGACCTAGAACCGATTGTAGATGGTACACGGCGCTCATAAATCTGTCAAAATGTTTTAGCACGGCCCTTGGTAGGTTACGAAGCTTACGGCAACCGTAGTGCGCAGCATCGCGGAGTAATACGGTATGTGCTTCAGCATTAGGGTACGTGCATTCATTCATTTATTTTCGAAGCGGATTTCAAACACAACGCTATCAGTCACGCAGTACAACATGGTCATAGAGCAGCTGCGAGAGAATTCAACATTAACGAATCAATGGTACGGAAGTGGAGGAAGCAAGAAGACGCCCTGCGCCAGGTAAAGACCAAACTGAGCTTCCGACGGAACTTAAGAGTTTTGTTTCATTTAATGCGTCTTATAACCCGGTGCGCTTTATGTATGAACATAGACCCGTTAGCAGCCGATCACTGATATCGCACCTTATAACCCGGTGCGCTTTATGGTCCGAAAAATACGGTAATAAAGAGACTGAGAAACATTTCTATATATTTTCATTATACCATTGCTAAAACAATGTCTAATATCAATCTAATGGTGGCCTAAGACTTTTGCACAGTACTGTATGTCAGTTATATATTGTAACAGTTTCTATCAGCACATGCCTAACAAAGATGGCTAAAATCACAATGTTGCTCAGTGCTCTTTTTACCATTGTAGTCAAATACATAATAAAATCATGCTTGCATACAGTTACACTTGTGCATATTACCTTTCTACCCCCAATACTCTGACTTTTGCTGCTGTTAGTTAGATCATACCTTCTTTTTGTAATTCTAGGGGAAGAAGCACAGTCATGTAATGCAATAATTTCATTACAACAAATGTGACATGTCATAATGTGCTCTTACAACCTTTAAATACTCAGTAACTCAACCCCATCAGTCATCAGTTGCATCAAATAGCAGCTACTTTGCCAGACCCCTGCTATCCTCCAGCATGGTCCAGCAATATTCTCAGTGTTACCAGGATCCACATTTGTATGTCATCAGGACCCTACACTTTACAAGGGGGCCTTGCTGATTTTGTGTCACAGGAATGCGTGTATAATTCTGCCTCGAAATGAATCATGTTGTAAATAAGGAATTGAACACAATAAGAAAAGGTTAGTCGTGATCCTCCAGCATCATTTCCTAGCATATTATACCACGATGAATGAGCAACGTTCTATCTTAGATACTACAGTTGCTACCTTCAGACGTTTATCTCGAACATCAGACACTCAAGCACCTCACTGTATCTCAGCATGTACTAGTGTGACAGGGACAAACAGTTAAACACTAAAAAGACACTTGAGCAATGCTCCCAAACTATGTATGGTTTATGTATGGTCACTTCTTCCTCATAAGGACCTATGTCTGTGCTTGCACTACAGTACTAAGGCTAGGACAGCGATAACTGCCATAACTCAAGTGCACCTTGCATGCACCATGTGCATATCAGGTTTCAAGTGGAAGACTAGTTTGAGTAAGTGTATCCTCTATTAAGTTAAAAAACTAATGTCAGCATGATCACAAGCTGCTGGATATACCACAAATGCAAATTGTGTGCAACCCCTGAGATTGGGTTTGGGAATTAATGTGCTTCAAAACATCCCTTATGCTCTGTCTCCCGCATAAGTTTATACTGATGATTTTTTTTTTAAATGGGCATGAAGTTTTGTGAAATTCTATTAAGCAAGGCCAGCTGTTCAAATAACCAACCACTGGCTGGAAGTTGTATATAGGGCAATGCTTAAAAAGCACGGAAACACCAAAATTTCATGGTGCTGGGATCTGCTGGGACATTTGGTCTTCAGCTTTTAACCCGACCGGCACTGTCACCGCTGTACACACAAGAAGTTGAAGCCTACTCCTGCAGCAACAGTAATCACATTTCCAGATTATTGTAGACAGAAGTTAAAAGAAACCGATATATCCCACGATGCACTATATATACACACTGTAGGGATTCACAAAATATGTACTGCGTATGCATATGAACATTTCTTGTACAAACATTTTTTTGTACAAACAGCATTATTAAATTAAAAAAAGAAAGTAGGGGTTTTGGATGAGAACCAATTTTCTCTAGAGGTTAGGAGAAATAAAGCCCTTACAATATGTAAAGGTTCAGCGTGTGGGGCCTGGCACCTATGCGTTGGGCGTCGGGTTGAGCGTGGAGCCATTGCTGCCCTTCGTGATCAGAGCCACGTCATCCTTCTTATCTGGATCTTTCTCTTTCTCCTTCTTCTCCTCCTCTTTCAGCTCATCTTTCAGCACGTGCACTTCCATAGATTCAGGCCCAAGCTTGGCGTAGCGGCCCTTGCGGTGCTCCTGTAGTGCTGGACCCCAGCTAGCATGTGGCCTTATTGAGTTCTTCAAGCGCTGCAGTGAGATGGAAAGTTTGAAAGTACAATATAAGCAATTAAAGTCGATGGGAATCCGTTAATACATGTAAATGTACAGTGGGGCAAAAAAGTATTTAGTCAACCACTGATTGTGCAAGTTCTCCGACACCCAGGAAATCCAGGCAATCACATTGTAGGATTTTTTAAAGAATTTAATTGAAAATCATGGTGGAAAATAAGTATTTGGTCACCCACAAACAAGCAAAATTTCTGGCTTTCACAGACCTTTAACTTCTTCTTCTTCTGTCCTCCACTCATTACTTGTATTAATGGCACCTGTTTGACCTGATCCGTGATAAGGGAAGAATGAACGGGGACATGTATCGTGAGATTTTTAGCAAAAACCTCCTTCCATCAGTGAGAGCATTGAAGATGGAACGTGGCTGGGTCTTCCAGCATGACAATGTTCCCAAACGCACTGCTCGGGCAACGAAGCAGTGGCTCCGTAAAAAGCATTTCAAGGTCCTCAACCCCATAGAAAATTTGTGGAGGGGGTTGAAAGTGTTGCCACAAAACATCACTGCTCTAGAGGAGATCTGCATGGAGGAATGGGCCAAAATACCAGCTACAGCAAACCTGGTGAAGACTTACGGGAAACGTTTGACCTCTGTCATTGCCAACAAAGGTTATGTTACAAAGTATTGAGCTGAACCAAAATTATTGACCAAATACTTATTTTCCACCAATTCCACAATTAAATTCTTTAAAAATCCTACAATGTGATTTCCTGGATTTTTTTTTCTCATTTTGTCTCTCATAGTTGGTGTGCCTATGAAAATTACAGACCTCTCTCATCTTTCAAAGTAGGTACAGTTATTCAGATAAGACTCACTGGGTGAACACAGTGAAACAATTTTAATTGAACATAATGCTGGTATAAGTAAGCTAAAGAGCAGCAGCAGAGAGAACATGCAGACTCCACACAGGCAGTGGCTGGGCCTAGACTCAAACCTGGGTCCACTGCACCACTGTACTGCCTAGAATTAAACAGGGTTGTTGTTGTTGTTGTTGTTCTTTTTTTTAAGTCAGATAGACTCTAACAAGTGCTTAACCTGGTTTGTACTGCAGGTCAGGGAAAGGATTCTCTAAATCAAGTTATTCAGAATTGAGTAGATTCATTTGACAGTTCCTCAATGACAAGTTGATTTGCCCACAAACAGCTAAAATGTAGTGACTTGGCTGCCACAGTCTGAAAAACACCACCCTCTGCTTCTCTGTGGTGTGATGAGAGGATTGTGTACCGCTATTGGTGGTCCAGGGACCAAGTCCCAACACTGCAAAGCTGCCCTTGTACAACCCACATTTGCTTGGGTTGTAGCTTGTAACGATTGCTATACAATTTGCAAATCTCTTTGGATAATCGTGTTTGCCAAATGACTAAATGTAAATTCAAACTGTATCGAAAAACTACCCTGATGAGCTAACAAGAACAAGCTAATAGACGTAGCTCTTATTAGCCATCCAAGTTATAGTAGGTTTTTATTAAGGTACAGTGGTGCTTGAAAGTTTATGAACCCTTTAGAATTTTTTTTCTGCAGAAATATGACCTAAAACATCATCAGATTTTCACACAAGTCCCAAAAGTAGATACATAGAACCCAACTGAAGGCCTCTCTCACGTTGGCTAATCTTAGGCTAATATAGAAAATTCTAAAGGGTTCACAAACTTTCAAGCACCACTGTAAATTGAATGAATCTGTTCCCGACCCCCAGACAATCCACACTGTATAAGATATTATATACATATTGTACATACATATTGTACAGGTGCTCCCTGATTTATGATGGGGATATAATCTGTCAAATCCAGCATAACTTAAATGTAACATAAACTGAGGAGTTTAACGAGTGTTTGGTAGACTGGGATATGTTGTATCATAGCAGAGCCTAGGATAAGTAAGGATAAGTTAATGTTCAAAACACTACCATTAACCTTCAGTTGGACAAAAGAGACAGTTTATTGTGGTGAAAATGCACAGAGAACCAAATTTGACGAGAACCTAGGTACCACTGTATTTGCTATACAAGTAATGTATTAGGATACTAGAGCATAGTGCTTTATAAAACTAAACAAATAACACACAAGGGAGAGAAAATACAATACAGTTAATACAGATTTCTGCCAATTTAGTAATTGGAGAGCTAAATAAAACATACCTACAGTGGTGCATGAAGGTTTTATCCACATTACATCGATTTAATGTCAACCCCTGGGGTGATGTGACAAACATCAATGGAGGTATCAATAATGTTAAAGTGGAGCTTATTTTATAGACATTCTGTTTATAGTGTTTAAATACAAATACAGCTCCAGTAATTCATATAATGCCTTAGGCCTAAACAATGTGGATTTTCTGGGTGTCTGGAACGGATTAATTCAGTTTACATGATTACTTATGGGAGAAATTCTCTCATTGCTCGTCGTTTTCGGCACTGGACGTGATTCTGGAACGAATTAACGACGAGTACCGAGATACCACTGTACGAGCGAACCGTTGCGACACCTGCTGACAGAAAAGATAATTGCAGCCTGTCGTTTTCGTTACCGGTACGTTTTATAAAAGATACAAAGAAAACAATTAATGTATTGTACAGTACAGTCCTGCACTAAATGTGTTTATATTGTGTTGTAATTAATGTTATTGTTTACAATAAAAGACTATGTGCAAAATATCTAAGCAACTAAGTGACTGGTCAACATTAATTCTGGTCAATGTCCTGTTACAATGTTCTGTTGTAATGTGGACATTAAATGGCTCTCCTGTAAATGGATGCACATTTTGACTGTCACATATATAACTAGTGGTTAAGGTACTGGACTCTGGACCAGAAGGTCCAGGGTTCAAATCCCACCTCTGCCAAGCTGCCACTGTTGGGTCTTTGAGCAAGGCCCTTAACCCACAATTGCTTGGATTGTAAGACTGTACCAATTGTAAGTCGCTCTGGATAAGGGTGTCTGCTAAATGCTGTGAATGTAAATATAATGTAAATGTATAATTTTAAGATCACACATCAAAGTCTTTATACTGAAGAAAAGGTAGTGTAATAGTATTAACCATTATACACCACATGGGTATGTAAAATAAAAATAAATGAATAAAGAATAATAAAATGCCACCAGTTGAGAACAAAAAGCCTTCCAACTTAAATATCTGATCTGTTCAGGTAAAGGAAAGAACAGTGACTTTTTGCCACTCATGGGATTTGTACTCACAACATTCATTAACACGGCTACAATAATATGTACAGTGATGCAAAAAGGTATTTAGTCAGCCACTGATTGTGCAAGTTCTCCGACTTAGAAAGATGAGAGAGGTCTGCAATGTTCATCATGGGTACACTTCAACTATGAGAGACAAAATGAGAAAAAAAATCCAGAATCACATTGTAGGATTTTCAAAGAATTTAATTGTAAATCATGGTGGAAAATACGTATTTGGTCACCCACAAACAAGCAAGATTTCTGGCTCTCACAGACCTGTAACTTCTTCTTTAAGAAGCTCTCCTGTCCTCCACTCGTTACCTGTATTAACCACGTTTGACCTCGTTATCTGTATAAAAGACACCTGTCCACAGCCTCAAACAGTCAGACTCCAAACTCAATCATGGCCAAGACCAAAGAGCTGTCGAAGGACACCAGGAAGAAAATTGTAGACCTGCACCAGGCTGGGAAGAGTGAATCTACAATAGGCAAGCAGGTTGGTGTGAATAAATCAACTGTGGGAGCAATTGTAAGACATACAAGACCATTGATTATCCCCTCAATCTGGGGCCCCACGCAAGATCCTCATCTCATAGGGTCAAAATGATCATGAGAACGATGAGCAAAAATCCCAGAACTACACAGAGGGACCTGATGAAATGACCTGCAGAGAGCTGGGACCAAAGTAACAAAGGCTACCATCAGTAACACCACTACATCCAAGAGAGGACGGCAGATCCTGCAGTGCCAGGCGTGTCCCCCTGCTTAAGCCAGTACATGTCCTCAGGCCCATCTGAAGTTCGCCAGAGAGCATATGGATGATCCAGAAGAGGATTGGGAGAATATCATGTGGTCAGATGAAACCAAAATAGAACTTTTTGGTAAAAACTCAACTCGTCGTGTTTGGAGAAAGAAGAATGCTGAGTTGCATCCCAAGAACATCATACCTACTGTGAAGCATGGGGGTGGAAACATCATGCTTTGGGGCTGGTTTTCTGCAAAGGGGACAGGACGACTGATCTGTGTTAAGGGAAGAATGAATGGGGCCATGTATCATGAGATTTTAAGCCAAAACCTCCTTCCATCAGTGAGAGCATTGAAGATGAAACGTGGCTGGGTCTTCCAGCATGGCAATGATCCCAAACACAATGAAGCAGTGGCTCCGTAAACAGCATTTCAAGGTCCTGGAGTGGCCTAGCCAGTCTCCAGACCTCAACCCCAGAGAAAATTTGTGGAGGGAGTTGAAAGTCCGTGTTGCCCCAAAACATCACTGCTCTAGAGGAGATCTGCATGGAGGAATGGGCCAAAATACCAGCTACAGTGTGTGCAAACCTGGTGAAGACTTACAGGAAACGTTTGACCTCTGTCATTGCCAACAAAGGTTATGTTACAAAGTATTGAGTTGAACTTTTGTTATTAACCAAATACTTATTTTCCACCATAATTTACAATTAAATTCTTTAAAAATCCTACAATGTGATTTCCTGGATTTTTTCCTGGAGAACTTGCACAATCAGTGGCTGACTAAATACTTGTTTGCCCTACTGTAACTAGATCTTTATTAAACAGGAATATGGATTAGAAATTACACTGAGAGTACTCTACCTTCTGAATTACAAAATCCATCTTCATCCACCTAAATTAACCCGTTCACTTAAACACATAATGTCTCACCTCTGAAAATGTAGATCCATTAGACATGGCAATCTTGAAAAGGGCGTAGATGGGGATACAGATGACTGAGGACAGAGCCATGCAGAAGCCAATAACAAGGGACCAGTTTGGGTACACATAGTCATTGTAGGTGATGGGCTTATACTGGATCACTGTGAAGATCAGGATGAACTGAACACACAAACAGAGGACTGCATATAAACATCAATCAAATAATCTGTCCACCAATTGTCACCTTGGTATACAAAAATGAATCTGAATAAACGTTATTTTCGATCAAAAGTTCTCACATAATACAGCAGTTTCCACTAACCATATGCAAATGTTTTGGTTTAAAATTGTCACTAGTAAAGCCACTTTTAAAGGCTAAGATATGCTAAAGCTTGGAATGAAGATCAGTTGTAGAAAAGAGTAGTATGGAGTGACAAATTTTAAATAGTTTGGTTCCACTTGTCGACAATATGTTATATATGCCCATTATACCATTGCTAAAACAATAAATCTAATGGTGGCCTAAGACTTTTGCACAGTACTGTATGTTCCTCAATGTGGTAAAGCTAATTTCTTTAGTCTTTTGATGTCCCCTGCTATGTGCATGGCCTTTTCCCAGAGGGAGGGGGTTTTAAAGAATTAAAATTATTAATTAATAAGTTTATAGTAATAGTTTGAATAAACAGAAGCTAAATATAAAACTCAAAAGTGAAAACATTTTGAAAGAAAATATAAGAAAATAAAATATAATATATAGACTATGATCAGTTAAAGAGAATACTATATTTTGAAGTGTGTAATAAAATAGAGAATATAAAACTATAACATATAAGACAATAGTATATATCAATAAAATAATAAGTATAATAATTTACAGAATATGAGTGAGTATCGGCATTACTTAGTCCAGTAAACAGAGTCACTGTTGGATCTTGTGTCCTCCAAGTTGTGTTGGTATTACACACTCAGTGAGAATGGGTTTCTGGATGGAGAAACAAACTACGCTACCCATATCCATCCACCATCTTTTCCTGTGCCTCAATCATTTGACCTTCTCTTTCTCAGGGCCAGTTGTGTCCAGGCCAGTGGCACTTGTCCAACCTTCCTTCTTTCAAACATAGTTAAAATGTCTGACATAATCCTTGATTTTGCATAACTGTTTACATCAGTACTTTCATAACTATCCACAGAGGTAAATAAGGAGGTTCAAAGTTACACATGCTCTTTATGTAATGACCAGCTTACAGTTATGATGATCGGTGAGATGAACCTCCAGCAAATCCTGAAGAACAATGGAGGAGGAAAGCCCAGCATCATCTCTACATCCTTAAAATAGTTCCTGTGTCCTGCGGGTGAAAACACAGCTAACACCACGTCCCCTCAACACAAACACCATCATTATAATCAACAGTAGTGAAAGCAGGGCTTAGACTTACCATAAACATACATGATGCAAATGCACATGATGCAGGAGATGACTACCAGTGAGAAGCTGGCAGCATAGTTATCCATCAGCAACAGCCAGTATATTCCCGCCTGCAACCACAAGAGGGCCACACAACATGAAACACTTCATGGACCTTGTGTTTGTTAATCACTCCGTAAGGCATGCAATATGAGCGATTTACCCGTGTAGTCAGAGGAACTCCGAAGAGAAATCCGATAACAGCAACTCCAAACGTTATCACTGTTTTGTTTCGGATGATCCAGTCCGTGCCTATCTCATCCACTATGGCTGTGACCAGTGTTTCCAAGAGACAGAACTGCCAGAAACATACCACAGGCAAAAATTATGGCGGTAACTAACGTCAGTGGTAGCATAAAATTCTCTCCACACTGTTTTAATGAAATGAAGTACGTCTGAACTGTAACGGGATGAACAAATAAATAAGAAAATAACCAACCCTAGACAGGGTGCCAATCAATCACAGGGCACATGCATACACACACCCTCACTCACTCACACTGGGACACTTTATAGACCCAGTAACCAAAAATATTCCATTCCATATCTCTGGAGGAAATCAGAGTGCCTGGATAATCCTCACAGACAAGGAGAGACCATGCAAACTCCACACAAAGCAGGAATCGAACCAAGGTTCTCTGGAGCTGTGTTGTAACCACTACACTTGACATATTTAAACTAATGGGACACAAGTTCTATCTTGACTGAACACACTGATTAACAAACTGATTCCAAAACTCAGGTGTGGATCATAGGGTTGCCTGTTCTATAAAAAATACACAAATGTCTAACTAAATGCTAACTGCACAGGACCTGCAGAATCTCTGGAACTTGCTTCAGTCTCAGTTCATGAGTCAATGAACATAGAGCAAAAATTGTGTTATTGAAAGCAAACAATGGGGGAATCTATTACCCTCCATATGCTGCACATTTCAAAAGACCACCTAGATGTTCCACAGTGGATTTAAGACAATGTTGTCTACAGAAAGGCCATGCTTTGAGTTGAAAAACCACTAAACACTAAAAGCTTTTTCCTAACTGGGGAGCATGAAGTAGGACGATTTGGGATTGCTTCGCTGCATCAAGGATAGTAGGGTATACAGTGGTACCTCAGATCTCGACCACCTCGGAACTCATCTAATGTTGGTTCTCGAAGCATTTTGACTAGAAAAATTTGTCTTGGTTCTCATCACTTGCATCGATGGTACTGGGGCATTTGTTTAAACTTGTATGAGTCGACCTGCATGACTTGTTTCAGCCGAAACTCGAATTACAATTCATGATTCACAATTCAGTACACAGTGTTTCAGGTTCACAATAGCACTTGCTCAATGAAGATCTCCACTGTGTTTATTGTGTTTTTCTTTATTTTTTACTTCTAAAGTACTGTATTCTTAGTGCAAATAAGTATCCATGGGTCTTAAAAAGGTCTTTTATAAGAGCCAACCAAAAGGAAATCCTCCAGAACACAGACTGCAGTTAGCTTAGCAGCTATGCTAGCACCAGGAGTTCACCAATAGAGCTAGTGTTTTGCGTTTACTTGTCACTTTCAATCCATTACTCACTAAATTACATGAGATTTTTCAGCACTTTACTATAAAATAAGCTTTGTGTTAATGATTTGGCCAACTGTTGTTGGAACATATCCCCATCGTAAATCAGGGAGCACCTGTACAATACCACTCCATTAATGCATATAATGCCTTTTACAGTGTGGATTTTCTGGGGGTCTGGAGCAGATCAATTCAATTTACATTATTCCTTATGGAAAAATGTCAAGTCAAGTCAAGTCAGATTTATTTATATAGCGCTTTTTACAATGAAGCATTGTCTCAAAGCAACTTTACAATTTTAGATCATCTCCTAATATCTACCGCCAATCCCAAACTGAGCAATCTAGGGCGACAGTGGCAAGGAAAAACTCCCTAAGCGTTATGAGGAAGAAACCTTGGAAGGACCAAGACTCAAAAAGAGACCCATCCTCCTTGGGTGGCGTAGATGACAAATGTAAGAATGAAGCTAATTTATCTAAACAAATAAGTCTTATAGTGATAGTTCAAATAAAATAATGTAAAATATGCATATCGACATTATGTAGTACGATACACAGAGTCACTCTAGGATGTTGAGTCTAAGCAAGAAAGTCCTTGGCAGCACTTCGTCCCCAGCCAACCGGAGGAGGGAGAGAGTTACTGCTATCTGGTGTAGCCCAGGTCTGGTGGGGCTGGTGCTGATGACAGAAACAAGTTGAAAATGTACTCATTGTTGTTGGTTCTCAATAAGCCTTCTGGAACCTATTATCGACAAGATCTGAGGTACCACTGTACTAGGATAGCAGAAATCACCTAAAGCTTAATGCCAATGGAATATTGAAAGGCAACCTAAGATGTTGAGGTTTTCTTTAGGAGTGTCTAGGGTAGACAGGATTAGGAATGAGATCATCAGAGGGACAGCACAGGTTGGAAAATTGGGAGACAAAATTCAAGAGGGAAGACTGAGATGGCTTGGACATGTGCAGAGGAGGGATAGTGGATATACAGTGGTATGAAAAAGTTTGGGCACCCCTGATAATTTTCATGATTTTTCTTTATAAATCATTGGTTGTCCAGCTCAGCAATTTCAGGTAAATATATCATATAGCAGATGAACACCGTGATATTTGAGAAGTGAAATGAAGTTTATAGGTTTTACAGAAAGTGTGCAGTAATTATTCAAACAAAATTAGGCAGGTGCATAAATTTTGGCACCCTTGTCATTTGAATACCTTTAGCCACTAATTATTGGAAACACAAAATTTGGTTTGTAAGCTTCATTGACTGTGCCCTTGATCTACATACCCAAGTGAATCCAACTATGAGAAAGTGTTAAGGTGGCCAATGTGTAAGTTTTTCCTCCTCTTTGGGCATCTTCCTCTGGAGAGTGGCAAACATGGGAGCCTCAAAACAACTCTCAAATGGCCTGAAAACAAAGGTTGTTCAACATCATGGTTCAGGGAAAGGGAAAAGCTCTCTCAGAGATTTCAGCTGTCAGTTTCCACTGTGAGGAACATAGTGACGCAATGGAAGACCACAGACACAGTTCTAGTTAAGGAACTCCCGAAGTGGCAGACCAAGAAGAATCTCAGATAGGCAGAGGCGAAGGATGGTGAGAACAGTCATAGTCAAGCCACAGACCACCTTCAAAGACCTACAACCTCATCTTGCTGCAGATGGTGTCACTAATCATCGTTCAACTATACAGCACACTTTGCACAAGGAGAGGCTGTATGGGAGAGTAATGCAGAAGAAGCCTTTTCTGCAGACACGCCACAGTCACTTGAGGTGTGCTACAGCACATTTGGACAATCCAGCTTCATTTTGGAATAAAGTGCTGTGTACTGATGAAACTAAAATTGAGTTATTTGGACATAACAAGGAGCGGCACACATCCCAAGACAAACATTTGCTACCCACAGTAAAATTTGGTAGCGGTTCCATCAGGCTGCGGGACTGTGTGGCCAGTGCAGGTACTAGGAATCTTGTTAAAGTTGAGGATCGCATATTCCAGTTAATATCTCCAGATTCTTGAGAACAATGTTCAAGAATCAGTGACAAAGTTGCACCGAGGCCAACGACCCAAAACCCTGCTCAAAATCTACTAAGGCATTCATGCAGAGGAACCAGTACAACATTCTGGAATGGCCATCTCAGTCCCTAGACAAATGTGAGCTGTCCATGCTCGGAAACCATCAAACCTGACTGAACTGGAGATGTTTCTAAAGAAGAATGGTCCAAAGCACCTTCAACCAGAATCCAGACTGGAAGCTGTAGGAAGCGTTTAGCGGCTGTTATTTCTACAAAAGGAGGATCTACTAAATATTGATGTAAGTTTTCTGTTGGGGTGCCCCAATTTATGCACCTGCCTAATTGTTTTTTGAATAATTACTGCACACTTTCTGTAAATCCTATAAACTTCATTTCACTTCTCAAATATCACGGTGTTCATCTGCTATATGATATATTTAACTCAAGTTGCTGATCTGAACAACCAATGATTTATAAACTAAAATCATGAAAATTATTAGGGGTGCCCAAACTTTTTCATACCACTGTATTGGTAGGAGGATGTTGGAGATGGAGCTGCCATGCAAGAGATGGAGAGGAAGACCAAAGAGGAGTTATATGGTTGTGGTGAATGCAGATATGCAGGGAGTTGGGGTGAGAGTAGAGGACGTGGAGGACAGAGTGAGGTGGAAACGTTTAACTCGCTGTGGCGACCCCTGATAAAGGGAGAAGCCGAAAGAAGAAGAAGAAGAAGAATTACAAAAGTAAACCAACAACATTATATGAACAACTGTTAGTGTGTAGTAGTAAATGGAATCTGCTTATTATCATGAAGATCACACAACATTTTTATCATGAAACAGCAATCGATTTAACATCAAAGGGCTAACACACTTTTTCTTTTCAACTCTACATGATGAATCCACATTAAATAAAAAATGGCGATGGGCTGAGCTTACCTGTGTGCCAAGTCCCAAAAGGATGAGCATGAAGAAAAAGAGCAATGACCAGAGTGGTGAGATGGGCAGGAGCGTCAGGGCTTCTGGGTAAGCAACAAACGCCAGACCAGGGCCATGATCAGCCACCTCTGACACGTCAACGCCCAGGTGTTTTGCCATGAAGCCCAGGATGGAGAAAATGACGAAGCCAGCGTATACACTTGTAGCACAGTTTGTCACGCTGATGATTATGCTGTCTCTGTTCAGCCATACAAAGCACAGCAACGTCAGTTACCATATATTTTTACTTCACAGTACAGGTTCAGTGGTGCTTCAACATTTGTGGATCCATTAGAATATTCAATATTTCTGCATGAAATATAGATAAAACATCATCATAGTTTTATCAGAGTCCTAAAAGTTGATAAAGAGAATCTAATTAAACAAATGAGACTAATTCAAATGAGAGATATATTATACTTTTTACCCATTATTACAATTACAGTCACAGTTACATAAGCATTCACTTTGAGTATTTAGTGTGAGCCCCTTTGTAGCAATAACTGCTACTAAACATTTCCATTGATCAGTCCTGCGCAGGAGTTTTAACCTATTCATCTGTACAGAACAGTATATTATTATTATTAGTAGTAGTAGTATTGTTATTATTATTATTATTATTATTATTATTATTATTAATCCATTTTTGGTAGAATGAGTTGTGTGCTTGGGGCCGTTGTTTTGCTGCATGAACCATATTGTCTTGAGATTCAGATCATGGACAGATTTCCCTTTAGAATTTTCTGGTATAATTCATAATTAATTGCAACATAATTGGCAAAATCCATGAAATTACCACCACTATGTTTCACATGGTATGGCAAGGTTTTTATGCTTGAATGCAGTGGGGGTTTTTTTTCTCCAGATAGAAAGCTTCTTATTTAAACCAAAAAGCTCTATTTTGGTCTTATCCATCCACAAAATATTTTTCCAATAACCTTCTGGATTGCCCATGTGTCATGTGATGGGCAGCAATGTTCGTTTGTAGTGCCATGACTTTATCCTTACAGCCCTACCATGCACACCAATGTTGTTCAATGTTCTCTTCATGGTGTTCTCACATTGGCTAATGAACATTAACATTAGCCAATGTGAGAGAAGCCTTTAGTTTCTTAGACGTTTCACTGGGTTTGTTTGTGACCTAGCAGACTAATATAAACCTTGCTCAAGGAGTGATCTTTGTTGGTCAACAGAGTAACAAGGGTCTTGAAATTCCTCAATTGCAAATTTGTCCACTGAGGATTGGTGGAGGGTTTTATAATCCTTTCCAGCCTGATGAGCATCAACTACTCTTTTTCTGGGGTCATCAGAAAGTGTCTTTATTTGAACCATAATACATTTCCACAAACGTGTTTTGAAGACCAGACTCTGATAGATCCCTGTTCTATAAATATAACAGTGTGCCACTCATACTGGACTGTCATCAAATTGACTGAGAGTCAGGTATTATTAATCAGCTGGATGACAATCAGGTGTGAGGGGGCTCACTGTTGTAATTAAATAACATGGATCTATTAGAGTCTGATATTCATAACACCTCAGAAAGGTGAAAAAGGAAACGGGTTGTTGACATTCATCAGGCTGGAAAAGATTACAAAATCACCTCTAAAGAGCTTGGTCTCCACCAATCAGACACACAGATTGTGAACAAATTAAAGATCACACCAAGATCACACCAAGAACAAGGAGTGTGATAGTCTGTGAGGTCACAAAGGATCCCAGGGTAACCTCTAAGCAACTAAAGGCCTCTCTCACTTGGCTAATGTTCATAAGTATACCATTCAGAGTACACTGAACAACCTTTATACTTTTGTTTTCACGGTTCGCCCGAGTTTTAATATGGCGAACCATAACATTTCCTTTAGAACTCCCTGATATAATTCAGAATACATTGTTACATCAATGTATGGCAAACCGTCCTGGCCCAAACCATGATACTACCACCACCATGTTTCACAGATGGGATAAGGTTCTTATGCTGGAATGCAGTGTTTTCCTTTCTCCAAACATAATGCTTTTCTTTTAAACCAAAAAGTTCTATTTTGGTCTCATCCGTACACAAAACATTCTTCCATAATATTTTTTGTCTCATTTGTTTAACTGAGTTCTATTTATCTACTTTTAGGACTTGTGTTAAAAGCTGATGGTGTTTTAAGTCATATTTATAAATCATTTATGTTGACTAGGAATGCATTATATTTAGGGTCCAAACTGCTAAATCCATATGATTATTAAAATGGCCTAGTAGTACATTTGCCCTGACAAAAATCTGTCAGTGATTGTGCATTATATTAAAATTGGAATTATCCTTATTCATCATCATGTTCTAAGCACCTGACAAAGTCATATCAATAATTATAAATTGGTTAATAAGCAACACTGTTATTAATTAGTCTAGCATGTAGATTCTGTAGGTAAATATTTCAAGTACAATGACTATTTTGTGAAATAGAAATAATTGGTGGTGCCTGAATTAGACTTTTAATGAAAGTCAGAATTAAGCTGACCCAAAAACAAATCTAATTTATCCAAGAGGGGTCAACCAAAATCAATTTTCTGTGATATTTTGCAGGGGTACTGGGTAAAAAACTTAAACAGAACTACACGTGACCCATTTATCACCTGAAACAGTTGTTGTGAAATTTATTATAGGATGCCATGGTGATGAGGCCCCCCCAGGCACAACCAAGAGAGTAGAAAATCTGAGATGCAGCATCACCCCACACCTATAAAAGCCAAAGACACACACACACACATACACGATTACATCCGAGCAGTCTGACGACCACACTTAATCACAGAGCTCTGTAGAGCTTCTTCTTTCAAATAAAGATCAGTAGAATGCTGACCTTGGCATCGAGGATTTTCTCCCACTGTGGGGTCAGGTAGTATTTAATTCCACTGATGGCACCATCTAACGTGATTCCTCGGATGAAGAGAATCGTCAGCACTACATATGGAAAGGTCGCTGTGAAGTACACCACCTAAAAAGGACCCAACATTATTAATAGTATAATTACTGTTACACCTAGGCCAAACTGACTTAAGGAAAATCCTTCCTCCAAAAAGAGAACTGGAGGAAAATGTCTTTTCCATTAAGCTAAAGGTTCAAACAAACATTACTTTACTTAAAAGCACGGCTCACTATAGTTACCTAATAATACATTAAATTAGATACACTAAACTCACATGGACACACAGTCTGTACGGATGTACAGATTTATGACTACTAGGGGCTATGATAATATCTTAAATGCTGTTTTAACAATGTGTGAGCCGACATCTCACACACTGAGTATGTCACTCACTTTCACATGTTCACTGCGTCACATAGCCAGTTAGGATAGACAAGTTAGACGTTCTACCTAAAACATGTGGCTGTTAAAAATTAGCAAACTGTGAGCAAAATGTGCAGAAATGAACAAACTGTGCCAGGAGACTATGTTGAAAATCGGTTACTGTTAAAGACAGCTCAACAACTAAGTTTTCATCATCTGTGAACTAACCATCATGCAGAATATGAAGATAATGAAATATTCTGGCTGTCCAGTATTGCCCAGTCCATCTGTAAATAACTTAGGGGTCACATTTGATTCAGATCTCTCCTTTGATGCACACATTAGCAGCATCACTCGAATTGCTTTCTTTCAATTACGTAATATCGTTAAACTTAGAAATATCCTCTCTTTTAATGATGCAGAAAAACTTGTTCATGCGTTTATAACCTCAAGGTTGGATTACTGTAACGCCTTACTTCCTGGATGCTCTAGTAAATCTATAAATAAACTTCAGTTATTCAGAATGCAGCTGCCCGAGTGCTAACTCGAACTAGAAAATTTTTGATCATATCACTCCTGTTCTATCATCACTGCACTGGTTACCAGTCAAATTCCGCATTGATTACAAGATACTTCCTTATAACTATCACATTATCTGAGTGAACTCTTATATAGTTTTACAGTCCAACTCACTCGTCTACTTTTCGTTCGCAGGGTGCAGGACTTCTTTTAGTTCCTAGAATTAAAAAAGTCACAGCAGGGGAAAGGCTTTCTCATACATGCCCCCCAACTATGGAATAAACTTCCCACTTTAGTTCGAGACTCAGACACTCTACAAAATTCTAAGTCTAGGCTAAAGACATACCTATTTACACATGGCTTTTTGACTAGATTTAGACCAGGATGCATGGCTTGGGTCACTGGGGCCGAAGTCTGGAGACATGTCTGGCCTTTCTGCCTTGTCCTGTAGCCAGGATTGTCGAGTGGGGCGGTCCTGGCTGAACTGGGCTTTCGGTCCCTCTTGATCTTCACTCGTGCATCCTTGTCTTAGACTAAGGGCAGAGCTGGGGGTTCATAGTCAAATGGTCATATGGTGATCAGAGACGTTGGGTTGCTGTCTTTGCTGCCTCCCGTGGGGTTTGCCGACGTCTCATGTGATCCCTCTTGGCTGTGTTTTCCTACCAGTTCTCCTCTTTCTAGCTATGCTGCTATAGCTAATGCTGCCCGGGTCTCATGCTACACATGGCATCAGTGATTGTTAATAGACACTGTGCTCTTAATCAATAACTAATTACATTTTCTTGTTTTCTCTCCAAGCTGTGTTTCCTGGTACCAGTTTCCAGCAGCCCCACACATGATGTTCATCCCGCTGCAGCTCCACTCAAGCTGCTTCCATCATCACTCCCAGCCCCATCATACCCCGGGCCACTTAATGCCGATGTGCATACTTCACATTTTATTCGAACTTTGACTCCATGACTTTAGTTTCGCTCTTAGATTTATCATCTACGCGCCGCCCAAGGAGGTTGGGTCCCTTTTTGAGTCTTGGTCCTTCTAAGGTTTCTTCCTATAACACTCAGGGAGTTTTTTCTTGCCACTGTCGCCCTAGGCTTGCTCAATTTGGGATTGGACGTAGATATTAGTAGATAATCTAAACTTGTAAAGCTGCTTTGAGACAATGCTCCATTGTAAAAAGCGCTATATAAATAGATCTGACTTGACTTGACTTGACTATTCTGGTTGACCAGAAATCTGTTGTTGTGGCAAAATATGAAACCTACTGCAGTTTATGCACTACACGTTTTACTGGCTTCAGTTTAAATATATAAATAAATAAGACCTGTTTTCCTTACATTTCAGTTTCTTCAATGTGATTTCCTTTGATGTCAATAGTAAGCAACAATTATTATCCTATTAACAAGAGTAAGACCAAGAGTACAATGTAAGACTTTTACAAACACATTTTTTAGAAGGATGTGACGTATCGTCTAATTATTGTTATCAACAAAATTCCAGAAAATATTGAGATATATTTTATGTCAATATCGCATACCCTAAATGACAACACCACTGAATGGGTTTGTGAGATCAGTGCACACACCTCAAATCCCACATTTAGTCATAAGAGTGTTGAAAACATTCATAATTAAGTCCACTAATACAATTTTACCAAAAAATCCTCAAAATCTCTTATAACAAGCTAGACCTGATATAGAGCAACAGCATCAAGCCAGTAATGCACACATTTATGCTCAGTTGTTACATTTGAATAATTTCACTAGTATATATAAATATTTGATCCATTTGATTTATACATGCAGTTTTTGGGGCATGTTCAAACAGATCTATTGAGATCATTGTTATCACCACTTATGTCTTCTTATTGGGGACCACTGGTAAAATGCTAGTTTGTTCATTTCCTAAATGAAAAGAACATACTGGTAACCTGTACAGGGAATAAAATTAAATTTGATGTGCAATCAGGCCCTTCTAACCTTTCAGAGAAGGGGTAACAAACAAGTGTGTGTAAAATATTATATATATATATATATATATATATATATATATATATATATATATATATTTTTTTTTTTTTTTTTTTTTTTTTTTAAATTTTTTATTTCATGAATAAAGTAAAATCATAAACATCAACTAATTCAAATCGCTAGTCTGCCTTTTCTTGGTTGCTACAGGAAGCTTAGGAGAGTGCAGGTCCGTGAAGCAGTAGTGTAACAGTAGTATTACAATTCTGTTTTTGATCACATGGGGGCCAGCCTCACAGATTGAGAGTGCTACTAACCAATCAAAACTGCTCATTTGAATGACTTTGCATGCCCCTTCAGATTATATTTTGCAGGGTTCAGTAATGTGAGTCTATTAACAAAATGACAAGATATCTAACATTAAGGAAAAAGTATTTCAAGGTCCTGGAGTGGCCTAGCCAGTCTCCAGACCTCAACCCCATAGAAAATTTGTGGAGGGATTTGAAAGTCCGTGTTGCCCCAAAACATCACTGCTCTAGAGGGGATCTGCATGGAGGAATGGACCAAAATACCAGCTACAGTGTGTGCAGACCTGGTGAAGACTTACAGGTAACGTTTGACCTCTGTCATTGCCAACAAACTTTATGTTACAAAGTATTGAGTTGAACTTTTGTTACTGACCAAATACTTATTTTCCATCATAATTTACAATTAAATTCTTTAAAAATGTTATTTCCTGGATTTTTTCTCATTTTGTCTCTCATAGTTGAACCTATGATGAAAATGGTGTACCTATGATGAAAATTACAGACCTCTCTCATCTTTCAAAGTAGGAGAACTTGCACAATCAGTGGCTGACTAAATACTTTTTTTACCCCACTGTAGTTCTGTCACTGCAATCTGATTGACTGAGAGATGTTCTAGCCATACCATTATTGCATGATAATGGCACTCTGACCCACACTCTATAAGTATTTCTCCGCAACATACACACATAACCTAAAAACAACACCCGCCCTAAAAAGCAGCAAAGTTATAATTACCCACAAGCAATTCCAATGAAGTCAGTTTTACTACCATCAACAAAAAAGAAATGAATCAGCTTCATCACTCACAAAAACATCGTTTGCTGGTGTTAAACTTGACGTCTTTCATTAAACACCATACACGGCTGATTGGAGGTTCATTCATCTGACAGGTATGTTATCTGTTAAGTCTAGCTCTTAACCCAGCAAAGCTGCTGGTGCTCTATGACTGTCCCTTTACATTTCTGACTGATAATATTGACATTAATGGTTTCATCCTCCAAATTTATAATGACTAATGAAGTATAACTGGATCCTAGACTTTCATTACAACACTGGGATCTAACTCAGATTTTCTTCAGTTGGTAAAATAGTGTATCTTAGTAACAGCCTGCCTTATGAACCTGGCCCATTTTATTTGCTGAATGTTAATTATTTTCCTTCTTAATAAATTAAAACTTCCCAATCTATTTATTCGTTTATATTGTCAGTATAATAAACAGTTAATGGAAAATTCTTTTTCTCGACTGTTATGGCTGAATAGCATAGTCTGATGATGAAGTTTTAGCAGGGAGGTAACGATCCTCTTTATCTTTAACTGTCCTCTTTATCTTAAAATCTAACAATAAATGTTGATAACAGAACTGTCTTATAATCACAATAATACTCCCGAGGTCATGCCTGTGCCTACGACCACAGCACACCAGTGCCAATATCTCAAGTTAAAGCACTCCCTTTCATGTATTATTGCTTAACTGCAGCTCTTAGCTCTAGGAGATACAGCTGTGAGACAGCAGAGTACGTTCACGCTTGTGCACTCACACGATGGTGCTGCGAAAATTGTGACCCTGCTCATTAAAAAGGAAAGCCAGGCAGGCAGGAAAACCAATCAGTCCCCTATATAACCATATAATGTTGACATCACTGACGGTAGGAAAGAGTTTTGAATAGACAGGAACCATGTGGTGATTTCCTCACAGGAAACAATATATATTGGGATAGATATTATCAAACCAAGGCCCTGCATGAGATACATTCAAATAATTTTGTTTGGCAGCATTTATTACCTCTCTATCTACAGAATTTACCTAAACAGTTGCTCTACATCAGTTTTGTATACACCCTACATATATATGGCCCCAGGACCAAAAAATTTGCTAATGTAAGAGAATTCAGGGGAGGACAGATTGGCCCACCTTGCCTGAGGACTTCACCCCACGAATTAGGCAGAGGAACACCACCACCCAGGAGATTGCTAGGCAGCCCAGAATGGGAAGGCGCACTTCACCAAAGTTTCCTATGCCATCTGAGATGTTCAGTACATAATTCCTGAGAGAAAGGGAAAGCACACAGTGAGCGAGAAACACATACAGACACATTTACTGGCCACTTTATTAAATACAACTTGCTGGTACCAGGTTGGACCCATTTCTGCCTTCAGAACTGCCTTAATGCTTCATGCCATAGATTCAAGAAGGTGCTCAAAACATTCCTCAGAGATTTTGGTCCATATTAACATGATGGCATCATATATTAGCTGTAGATTTGTCGGCTGCACATCCATGAGGTGAATCTTCCATTCCACCACATCCCAATGGTGCTCTATTGGATTGGTGATTGTGGAGGCCATTTGAGGACAGTGAGCTTACTATCATGTTCACCAATAACTTGTACCACTATCATGTAAACCAGTCTGAGATGATTTGAGATTTTTGACATGACACATTGAAGATGGTACACTGTGTTCATAAAGGGATGGACATGGTCAGCAATAATACTCGTAGTTGGTATTAAGGACCCAAAGTATACCAAGAAAATATCCCTCAAACCATTACACCACTAGCAGCAGCCTGAACGTTTGATACCAGGCAGGATGGATCCCTGCTTTCATGATGTTTATGCCAAATTCTGACCTATCCATCCAAATGTTGCAGCAGAAAATGAGACTCATCAGACCAGGCAATGTTTTTTGAAATTTTCTGTTGTCCAATTTTGGTGAATCTGTGTGAATTGTAGCCTCAGTTGCTTGTTCTTAGCTGACAGGAGTGGCACCCAGTGTGGCCCTCTGCTGTTGTAGCACATATGCTAAAAGTTGATATGTTGTGCATTCAGAGATGCTCTGCTGCATACCTCAGTTGTAACCAGTGGTTATTTGAGTTGCCTTTCTATCAGCTCAAACCAGTCTGGCCATTTTCTCTTGACCTCTGGCATGAACAAGGCACTTTCACTCAGAGAACTGCTGCTCACAGGATATTTTCTGGACATATTTTTTTTCTTTGGAGCCATTCACTGTAAATCCTAAAGATGACTATGCATGAAACAGTAGGTCAGCAATTTCTAAAATACTTAGACCAGCCCGTCTAGCACCAACAACCATGCCATTTTCAAAGTCACTTAAATCAACTCCACCCCATTCTGATGCTCAGTTTGAACTTCAGCAGGTCGCCCTGGTCATGTCTACATACCTAAATGCATCAATCATCCCCCGTTATGAATATAAACACAATGTACACAAATAAACCTTGCTGAATTCAAACAATGTTTGTTGAACCTCACAAAGACTGTCAAAAAAGATTAAAATAAGTAAACATGACAAGGATTTAAATCAACTTTCAGATTTAAAGCTGAATCGGTTTCTCTATAACTTATTACTCTCAGTTTCTAAGTAATATAAATGTAACTAAGAATTTTTTTTCATGTTTCATTAGAGATAGAGAGCACTGCATATGATGCTTTGTAATGAAAAAAAATCCATTTGTATTTTCAAAGATAAAATAAATTGTATGAAAAGCCAGCAGCCAAATGAAGCTATATTTTTCCTAGTACAATAATTGCCACCCCTAGTAAAGATAAGTAAAAAGGGTTATAAGAACTTAAACTCACACTACAGCATTTTTATATTTTACATTTTTTAAGTGTCTAGGAATTTTTAAGCAGTGATGAGGTGACACAGAGGTCTAATGCTCTTAGTCATTCTTCTTAGTCATTTTGGAATTAACTGACCACAGGGCATATAATGATAAAAGATAATAAATATTTTCACTATATGAAGAATTACTGTCTTTAATGTGCATTTACAAATCACTGAATAAATGTTATGTAACTGTGAGTTGGGTGTTTGGGTGATCAGTAAAGCTGAACTTTGTGCCAGACAAAAACAACTGACCAGTCCAAGCAACATCACCCTCACAATGAATGGCTTAGGGAAAGAAAAGCAGTGACAAAAATGCCTTTCACGGTACAGTGACAAACACAACCCCAAGTGCTAGGCACAAAACATTTAAATAGTCATTCATCACAGTGACATACGCCTTACTGTCAAAGCCTCCAGTTCTCCACACGCTAACAGTAAAGTATGTGTACTAAAGAACTAACACACACACACCCACACACACACACACATACACACTAAACAATATGTTGCATTGTCACAAGTGGCAGCCTCGTGCTTAATTCTCGCAGCTCCGATCTGACTTGATGAAATAACTAAAAATAGTACCATGGGCAAGTCTGTTTCATCTAAATTGAACATTAAATTACATAAACCATTTCACACACTCTTGAAACACTGTTTAAGTTATTCATTATATATACACACACATCACTCATTGTACAGTGGAGCAAAAACGTATTTAGTCAGCCACTGATTGTGCAAGTTCTCCAACTTAGAAAGATGAGAGAGGTCTGTAATTTTAATCATAGGTACACTTCAACTGTGAGAGACAAAATGAGAAAAAAACCAGGAAATCACATTGTAGGATTTTTAAAGAATTTAATTGTAAATTATGGTGGAAAATAAGTATTTGGTCAATAAATTTGGTTCAACTCAATACTTTGTAACATAACCTTTGTTGGCAATGACAGAGGTCAGACGTTTCCTGTAAGTCTTCACCAGGTTTGAACACACTGTAGCTGGTATTTTGGCCCATTCCTCCATGCAGATCTCCTCTAGAGCAGTACTGTTTTGGGGCAACATGGACTTTCAACTCCCTCCACAAATTTTCTATGGGGTTGAGGTCTGGAGACTGGCTAGGCCACTCCCGAGCGTTGCCCGAGCGGTGTGTTTGGGATCATTGTCATGCTGGAAGACCCAGTCATGTTCCATCTTCAATGCTCTCACTGATGGAAGGAGGTTTTGGCTTAAAATCTCACTATACATGGCCTCGTTCATTCTTCCCTTAACTCGGATCAGTCGTCCTGTCCCCTTTGCAGAAAAACAGCCCCAAAGCATGATGTTTTTACCCCCATGCTTCACAGTAGGTATGGTGCAACTCAGAATTCTTCTTTCTCCAAACACAGCGAGTTTAGTTTTTACCAAAAGTTCTATTTTTGTTTCATCTGACCACATGATAGGTCACTGCAGGTCATTCATCAGGTCCTGGGAGTTCTGGGAGTATTGCTCACCGTTCTCATGATCATTTTGACCCCACGGGATGAGATCTTGCATGGGACCCCAGATTGAGGGAGATAATCAATGGTCTTGTATGTCTTACAATTGCTCCCACAGTTGATTTATTCACACCAACCTGCTTGCCTATTGTAGATTCACTCTTCCCCAGCCTGTTGCAGGTCTACAATTTTTTTTCCTGGTGTCCTTCAACAGTCCTTTGGTCTTGGCCATGGTTGCGTTTGGAGTCTGACTGTTTGAGGCTATGAACTGGTGTCTTTTATACAGATAACGAGGTCAAACAGGTGTCATTAATACAGGTAACGAGTGGAGGACAGAAGAGCTTCTTAAAGGAGAAGTTACAGGTCTGTGAGAGCCAGGAATCTTGCTTGTTTGTGGGTGACCAAGTACTTATTTTCCACCATGATTTGCAATTAAATTCTTTAAAAATCCTACAGTGTGATTTCCTGGATTTTTTTTTCTCATTTTGTCTTTCATAGTTGAAGTGTACCTATGATGAAAATTACAGACCTCTCTCAACTTTCTAAGTCGGAGAACTTGCACAATCAGTGACTGACTTTTTTGCCCCACTGTATAAATAATAAATAATAAATACACTGCTCAAAAAAATAAAGGGAACACTCAAATAACACATCCTAGATCTGAATGAATGAAATATTCTCATTGAATACTTTGTTCTGTACAAAGTTGAATGTGCTGACAACAAAATCACACAAAAATCATCAATGGAAATCAAATTTATTAACCAATGGAGGCCTGGATTTGGAGTCACACACAAAATTAAAGTGGAAAAACACACTACAGGCCTCATCCAACTTTGTTGTAAATGTCCTTAAAACAAGTCAAAATGAGGCTCAGTATTGTGTGTGTGGCCTCCACGTGCCTGTATGACCTCCCTACAACGCCTGGGCATGCTCCTGATGAGGTGGCGGATGGTCTCCTGAGGGATCTCCTCCCAGACCTGGACTAAAGCATCCGCCAACTCCTGGACAGTCTGTGGTGCAATGTGACGTTGGTGGATGGAGCGAAACATGATGTCCCAGATGTGCTCAATCGGATTCAGGCTGGGGAACGGGTGGGCCAGCCCATAGCTTCAATGCTTTCATCTTGCAGGAACTGCTGACACACTCCAGCCACATGAGGTCTAGCAGGACATTAGGAGGAACCCAGGGCCAACCGCACCAGCATATGGTCTCACAAGAAGTCTTGAGGATCTCATCTCGGTACCTAATGGCAGTCAGGCTACCTCTGCCTCTGGCGAGCACATGGAAGGGGCTGTGCGGCCCTCCAAAGAAATGCCACCCCACTGCCAAACCGTCATGTTGAAGGATGTTGCAGGCAAGCAGATCGCTCTCCACGGCGTCTCCAGACTCTGTCACGTCTGTCACGTGTGCTCAGTGAGAACCTGCTTTCATCTGTGAAGAGCACAGGGTGTCAGTGGCGAATTTGCCCAATCCTGGTGTTTCTCTGGCAAATGCCAAGCGTCCTGCACGGTGTTGGGCTGTGAGCACATCCCCCATCTGTGGATGTCGGGCCTTCATACCATCCTCATGGAGTCAATTTTTCTAACTGTTTGTGCAGACACATGCACATTTGTGGCCTGCTGGAGGTCATTTTGCAGGGCTCTGGCAGTGCTCCTCCTGTTCCTCCTTGCACAAAGGTGGAGGTAGCAGTCTTGCTGCTGGGTTGTTGCCCTCCTACGGCCTCCTCCACATCTCCTGGTGTACTGGCCTGTCTCCTGGTAGCGCCTCCAGCCTCTGGACACTACGCTGACAGACACAGCAAACATTCTTGCCACATCTCGCATTGATGTGCCATCATGGATGAGCTGCACACTACCTGAGCCACTTGTGTGGGTTGTAGAGTCCGTCTCATGCTACCACGAGTGTGAAAGCACCACCAACATTCAAAAGTGACCAAAACATCAGCCAGAAAGCATAGGTACTGAGAAGTGGTCTGTGGTCCCCACCTGCAGAACCACTCCTTTATTGAGTGTGTCTTGCTAATTACCAATAATTTCCACCTGTTGTCTATTCCATTTGCACAACAGCATGTGAAATTGATTGTCAATCAGTGTTGCTTCCTAAGTGGACGGTTTGATTTCACAGAAGTTTGATTTACTTGGAGTTATATTGTGTTGTTTAAGTGTTCCCTTTATTTTTTTTAGCAATGTATGTTTTTCAAACAGCACTGTTAGTGTGGTATGTTTTTGTTTTCCTACTAAACAAATATACCAGAATATTTGTGATAACAGTAAATAGGTAATTATACTAATTATAGTAATACCAAGTATTATAGTAAGTAGTATTATAGTAATAACAAGCATGGTCATCAGACAAAGAAACTAAAATACATTCTGCATTGTATTGACTACAAAATGAATAAAGAAACACAGATTCTTTGCTAACCTCCAGTATTCCTCACTTGGGCTTGTCCTCTTGGTGTGGTTGACCACCTCACCGAGGCCTGATACAACACTGGCAGTGACGTTGACAAGGGTGGCATTGGCCCGTGGTGTGTCCACCACACCGCTGCAGTCTGGGGTGTTCCAGGGGTTGTTGCAGTATGTCCATGGTAGTAGGTTTGTCATGGACATGAAGAAATAGTAGATGGCGATGCAGATCACCACATTGTAATAAATACCAATGTAGGTGGATACAACCATCATTCCATAACCCACACCTATGAGAAGAACACATTTAATATTTAATTAGGCCAATAATGTCTCAACAATACAGCTGTAACAAAGGAGGGCAAAAGTCTAAATCTTTGGAACTATCTGAATGTCTGCATTAGTTACAAAATGTTCTCCCAAGCACCTTGTGCCTAAACTGATATCTGACAAACAATTTGAAGTTTGTATCTTTATTGAACTTAATCAATAAAAAAGTAAAAAAAAAACCTTTGTATAATAACTTGAAGGTTTAAGATCCTTGCAATAGGAATATAAACAAATAGACAATGCATTTAGATCATGAACCATGTGAACTGCAGTCATTTGTCTGAAATTCATGACTAAATTAAGCTCAGCATTACCTTTAAACATGGGGCTCACTTTCCACACACCAAGGCAGCCCAGTGATGTGAACTGGCCAAAAGAGAGCTCCAGAAAGAACAGTGGAATTCCACAAAACACCAGCATGATGAAGTACGGGAACATGAAGGCACCTTACATACACATAAGGACACACTATCAGATTGTGTTTCATTGTTAGGAAATAAATACAAATGCACACATCATTAAAATACAGCAATATGTGATTAAAACATAACTTTGTTAACAGACACACAAGTGTATGGTGGCAAAAAAACATTATCAGTGAATGTGACTTAGGTTAGCGTACCCCTGGGTGGGTATCTGCTGTAATGCTGAGGGTCTATTTGATTATTTGAATTGGGTCTAAAACATGTTAGAGTTGCAAGACTGGGACTGTGAAACCAGCCAGGGAGCTCATTATGGTACAGTGGTGCATGAAAGTTTGTGAACCCTTTTGAGTTTTCTATATTTCTGCAGAAATATGACCTAAAACATCATCAGATTTTCACACAAGTCCTAAAAGTAGGTAAAGAGAACCCAGTTAAACAAATGAGACAAAAATATTATACTTGGACATATATTTATGGAGGAAAATGATCCAATATTACATATTAGTGAGTGGCAAAAGTATGTGAACCTTTGCTTTCAGTATCTGGTGTGGCCCCCTGTGCAGCAATAACTGCAACTAAACGTTTCCTGTAACTGTTGATCAGTCCTGCACACCGGCATGGAGGGATTTTAGCCCATTCTTCCATACAGAACAGCTTCAACTCTGAGATGTTGGTGGGTTTCCTCACATTAACTGCTCGCTTCAGGTCCTTCCACAACATTTAAATTGGATTAAGCTCAGGACTTTGACTTGGCCATTCCAAAACATTAATTTTATTCCTCTTTAACCATTCTTTGGTAGAACGACTTGTGTGCTTAGGGTCGTTGTCTTGCTGCATGACCCACCATCTCTTGAGATTCAGTTCATAGACAGATGTCCTGACATTTTCCTTTAGAATTCTCTGATATAAATCAAAATTCATTGTTCCATCAATGATGGGAAGCCGTCCTGGCCCAGATGCAGCAAAACAGGCCCAAACCATGATACTACCACCACCATGTTTCACAGATGGAATAAGGTTCTGGTGCTGGAAACAAAACATTCTTCCAGTAGCCTTCTGGCTTGTCCACGTGATCTTTAGCAAACTGCAGACGAGCAGTGATGTTCTTTTTGGAGAGCAGTGGCTTTCTCCTTGCAAACCTGCCATGCACACCATTGTTGTTCAGTGTTCTTCTGATGGTGGACTCATGAACATTAACATTAGCCAATGTGAGAAAGGACTTCAGTTGCTTAGAAGTTACTCTGGGGTCCTTTGTGAATTTCCTCCATTTGTACACAATCTGTCTGACTGTGGATTGGAGGAGTCCAAACTCTTTAGAGATGATTTTGTAACCTTTTTTCCAACCTGATGAGCATCAACAACTCTTTTTCTGATGTTCTCAGAAATCTCCTTTGTTCATGCCATGACACACTTCCACAAACATGTGTTGGATTTTGATAGATCCCTGTTCTTTAAATAAAACAGAGTGCCCACTCACACCTGATTGTCATCCCATTGATTGAAAACACCTGACTCTAATTTCACCTTCAAATTAACTGCTAATCCTAGAGGTTCACATACTTTTGCCACTCACTAATATGTAATATTGGATCATTTTCCTCAAGAAATAAATGACCAAGTATAATATTGTTGTCTCATTTGTTTAACTGGGTTCTCTTTATCTATTTTTAGGACTTGTGTGAAAATCTGATGATGTTTTAGGTCATATTTATACAGAAATATAGAAAATTCTAAAGGAATTTTCTTTCAAGCACCACTGTATGTCAGTACAAAAGAAATAGTATGTAAACTATTTACCATTACAAGGTAAAACAAATAAAGTATGTACTGCATATAGTAAGTAAAAAAATTCATAATAGTCTCTTAATAAATACATATAGATATATAAACTATACAAACATAGCAATGTACAGACTAAGATTTGGATACGGAATGAAAAATAACAAAAAATAACAAAAATACTCACCTCCTCCATTCCTATAGCAGAGATAAGGGAACCTCCAGACATTGCCCAGACCCACTGCATAGCCCACACTGGTCAAGACAAATTCAATCTGGTTTCCCCAGTTTCCTCTCCGAGTGTTCTCATCTTTCTTCACTTGTTCCCCTGGAACTGCTCCATTCTAGAATGAAACACAGACACACAAGGTTATGATCTAGGGATAAAACTGATCTCATCTCAGGCCTCAAACAGCACAAACATGAGACTCACAATACCACAAGTCAAGCATGAATCTTGAGTGGTGAGTCTTCAGTGTGTTCTGACAGTCAGTCCAACACAATATTTGCACAGTCATCAAACTAATTGCTCTTACTAAGACTAGGTGGCAGAGTTCAATCAGAAGTTACTGTAGTACAGCATCAGAGGTCCCGACCCCTGACTTTGAGCACCGCTAAATTTCCCAAGTGTGAATATCTTTTACTACTATTGTTATAAACTTACAGATTAGTTACATATAACTAATTGATGCTAATGTGGTGTTAAATGAATTCATATCCAAAAAAGACATATTAGACATCATGTAGAGCTTTGCTTATTCATTCAATTGTAGCCATTTCACAACTAGACAAAGTTTATGCTAACCCCAAAGGTTTCCTTAAGACATGCCTTGGTGAAAGTATACAAAATGCTTTGTATTTGCCGTGTGAGGGTGCATGCTAGAGTGCAACTGATGCAATACAACTGGTACCACTACTGCAAAAATACCATTTAGTCCCGTCTTGACAGTCTGTTTCTTTCAGAGCATCCTTGCTGTGCCCTCTAGACCAAAAACTGGCATGGCTCATAAGCCCATGTTGACCCAGTCACTGTAGGAGCAGAGCTCACAGCAAAACACAAAACAGCAATAGCTATTCAGGGTTCCATCCCTATGCACAAATATGAATCTCAGAAGATGAAACTCTTCAGAAAGGACATTTGCCAGTAGTTTATTTGTTTTTGTTATGCAGTAATTTCATTGTAAGTTATTATTTGTATAATGCATTTTTGACATGATTGAAAATAGAACTTTTTGATAAAAACTCAACTTGTCATGTTTGGAGGAAGAAGAATGCTGAGTTGCATCCCAAGAACACCATACCTACTGTGAAGCGCATGGGGGTGGAAACATCATGCTTTGGGACTGTTTTTCTGCAAAGGGGACAGGACGACTGATCCGTGTTAAGGGAAGAATGAACGAGGCCATGTATCGTGAGATTTTAAGCCAAAACCTCCTTCCATCAGTGAGAGCATTGAAGATGGAACGTGACTGGGACTTCCAGCATGACAATTATCCCAAACACACCACTCGGGCAACGAAGGAGTGGCTCCATAAAAAGCATTTCAAGGTCCTGGAGTGGCCTAGCCAGTCTCCAGACCTCAACCCCATAGAAAATATTTGGAGGGGGTTGAAAGTCCGTGTTGCCCCAAAACATCACTGCTCTAGAGGAGATCTGCATGGAGGAATGGGCCAAAATACCAGCTACAGTGTGTGTCAACCTGGTGAAGGCTTACAGGAAACGTTCAACCTCTGTCATTGCCAACAAAGGTTATGTTACAAAGTATTGAGTTGAACTATTGTTATTGACCAAATACTTATTTTCCATCATAGTTTACAATTAAATTCGTTATAAATTCTACTATGTGATTTCCTGGATTTTTTAAAATCTGTTTTTGTCTCTCATAGTTGAAGTGTAGCTATCATGAAAATTACAGACCTCTCTCATCTTTCTAAGCATGAGAACTTGCACAATCAGTGACTGAGTAAATACTTTTTTATGTTGCTCGTATAAACAATAATGGGAGAAGCAGTGTAAAAATAGAAATAAAATTGCCTGAGATTGACCAATATTCGTTATGAATAGTTAACTATGTGTTGTTTTGATTCAGCGATTCATTGTTTAAAAACTACAGAAATTGAAGTTTAATTTTTTAGAATTACAACAAGCAAATGGCACCCATTCGTTGGATTGACTCCTTTGGTGTTAATTAGCTTAATCTCAAATTGACATATAGAGGTGACCTTTAGTAACACTATTGTAAAACTTTGTTTAAAAAAATTATAACTAAAATCACGTTTCACAAATATCAGCACACTTTATTTAGCACCATCACCTTGCCTTCTCATATATAGAGCATGGAATCTGAGACGATTCCCAATCCAGGGAAATGTCCTTTCTTGTGGACTCTTCAGCTCATTCGGACGTTTTCAATTGAGTTTAGGTAAGCAAAATAAACTGGCCATGTGAATGCTTGATTGTGCATTTTTGTAACCATTTGTGTGGACTGTAACTTAGTTTGTCTAGTGACTGCAAGTTTTGCCCTGTGTTTCAGGGAGCAACCGGAGACAAAACTGTCAGAGTACACTGAATATTACAGAATTCATACAACATAATACAGAAGTGGAAAGCCTAATTCAGGTCTGTACTTTTGTATATTTGTGCAATTTGTACATAAAAACAGTTCAGGAACAGACAACAAGAGTGTTGCATAACATTTCTTCTCTAGCTGAAGAGCAGCATGGTCAGAGCTGTTTTGTTCTCAGTGGGTAACTTGGCTGGATTGCTGAACACCTGCATTCTGTAGTGTTGATGCTTCCTTGTTGTGTGGGTGCATGAGATAGACTGGAATTCTGCAGATGACACAGCACACCTGCAATGTGTAAAGTCTAACTACAGAAGACAGCAAAATGCTGGTAAAGCAACACAGATAAATCATCATCCTGACTTTCATCTCTCACCAAATTCCCCTTAAATCCAGAGATCCATAACTTGATGGCACTCAGGTTTCTGAATGCACTTGAAGAATCCATGACACCCTGATATTTAGGATGCTTCCTTAGAAATCCTTCTATGTACAGTGTTTTAAATACAGATCCATGCAATGAGGTTTTCTGTCCATTCAACAGTGCTGGATATATCTAGTTAAACATTGAGAGCTACTTCTCAAGGGGCCTCAAATGCACCTGAGCCAAAGTGCCAAGCACTGTACAGGGTTCATTTTGTGCCGCGGGTGTGTCATCAGCTGTAACATTTCTGAAACGTAGATGTCCTGGGGGAATAAACATTGTTGGTCAAGTAATAGTTCATAAGTCAGTTTTGGTGATGTATCAAAGATGATTAGATTGTTTTCAGAAATATACTATGGATGAGAGAGATTGGTCAGTGTGGATACAAATAATGATTGTTGGAAAGTTACTGCAGAAATTCTAAATAAGAAATACTCTTGAAGAAGCAAATGTATACATTTAAACTATACTATCGAATGTTCAATCACAGCTGTCCTGTTACAGGACATTTAACAGGTCTAAATGTAATCAACACATCTATTTAGTTTAACTGTGCCATTGCATAAAGCTTTGTAGTTATGATCATGTGTGTGAAAGTAAAGGAACACAGCTGGGATCATCTGTCCTGTTACCCAAGTGCCCACATGACATATAAACACTGGGGCTGAACAATCTTGACACAATACTACAATAGTGAGTTTGCTTCATGACTAACATTTTTATACTAAATATCCAATACATCCATCCATGTCAGCAATGTGCTCATCATTAAAAATCTATAACAAAAGCAGGCAACTCCGCATTGTATCCACTGCCACCTGAGGAAGCACTATTGGTTATTTGATGCAAGCACCAATAATCCTTGAATGCAGATTGTACAGATCAGAGATCAGAGGTCTTGGGTCTATTTTGGATACATTTACCAGTGAGGCGCAATTTGAAAGACATTCCAAACTACACCAAACCACCAAAAATGTGTTATTTAACATTGGGAAAATCTCTATCTGGTTCCTTTCTTTTCACAATGCCACCAACTTTCAGTGGTCTCTGAGTAATAGGGTGGTATTTTTTTATGATAGATAGTAGAATCTCTTACATACAATATTGCACTGGCCAATGCATTCAAAATACTACTCCAAATCAGACAAATTTGGGATGGTATAGAAAATGCAAAGAATAAAACCTGCAGTGTTCCTTACATTTTCTTTGACCTTTCTTTCATTGCAGACAATATGAACCCAAGATATTTCATGTTTTTCATAATAATCATTAATACTGGAATAATGAAATAATCATTCCAAAATTTAGGGCTAGTAATGAGGTAAAAACAAACTAAATAATGATGTAATTTCAAACAGGTGATGTCAACAGATCATTATAATCATGATTTGGTACAAAACCAGCATCCATCAAAGGCTGAGTCTTTGAGGAATCAAGATGGTTAGAAGATCTCCAATTTATCAACAAATGTGTGAGAAAATTATTTAAATGTTTATAAACAATGTTTAAAGAAAGACTGGAAGGGATTTAAATATTTCTCATTTTTCATAATGCCATTAAACAATTCAAGGAATCTAGAGGATTGCATTGCATCAAGAACCATCATTCATCTCATTCATCTCATATCAATAGCTGATAGAACCACATGGACAACAGATTACTCAATCAAACCATTATCAAGCACTACAATACGGAGTTACCTTCACAAATGCCACTTAAATCATTACTGTGCAAAAAAGAAACCTCATGTTAACCATGTCCAGAAACAATGACAACTCCTCTGGGGTTGGAGGCATCTGGGATGAACCATAACACAGTAGAAATGTGTATTGTGGTCAGATCAATCAGCATTCCAGATCTTATAAAGGTCATTTACACTTCTGTGATAGCAGCATCAATGCAGAAAAGTACATTAAGATTTTAGAGCAACAAAAGCTGCCTTCAAGACGACATCTTTCACAGGGACTTCCATGCATTTTTCAACTACGCAAAACAAGCCAAGTCAGAAACAGCTAGGACTGAAATAAATAAGATCCTCTGCCCATCTTTACTCCTCAAAGACTCAACCTTTTGTGGACACTGCTTTTGTACCAAATCATGATCATAATCACATGTTGACATCACCTGTTTGAAATCACATCATTATTTAGTGTTTTTTTGTACCTCATTACTAGCTCTAAATGGTCCCCGTCCCAACTTTTTTGGAATGTGTTGTAGGTTTGAATTGCAGGAATGGATGTTTATTAACAAATGAAATGAAGTTGACCAGAAAAAAATGAAATATCTTGGGTTCTTACTGTCTGCAATGAGATACAAGTCAAAGGAAATGCAAGGAACACAGCGTATATTTTTAATTTGCATTTTCCATGCCTCCCAACTTTTTCTAATTTGGTGAAATCAGAAAAATTATAACAGAAAATAAAAATCTGTCTTTAAACTTCGTACCTAGTGACCATAAACAGACTAAAAATGGCAAAGACACTGTACAGCACTGCCGACGTAAGATGAGTATACAGTATTGTACTGAACTCTAATTGCCATATTTTACTTAATAATAACAACAGGTTCAAATGTTAATTGCTTATGTATGTACTGCAGCATATTATTATTAATATTACTATTATTATTATTATTATTATTATTATTATTATTTTGTTGCCCTCTATTGAAGTGCCCAGGAAAAAATGTACTCTGAAATTTGACAGTACAACCGTGAAGTGGCTAAATTACCACCAAAATTCATAGTACAACTGTGAAATAATTCATGGTCAGTTCATAGTCCACCAAGTTTACAGTTGTACTATGAACTTTGACAGTAGAACTATGAAGTGGGCAAACTACCATCAAAAATTCATAGTAGAACTGTGAACTTCATGGTCAAACTGTGAAAGTTCACATTGAAACTGTCAAGGAATTCACTGTTTTATTATGAAAATCCACAGTACATTTTTTTCCTGGGGCATTTTGCTTTTTCTGCCCATCTGGTCAGATAAGCCAATTAATGATGTGGATTCACGAGCTGAAGCAGGAGCAAGAGCAGCCTGTCATTCACTCAAAAGCTTATAACCTAACCGGGCATGTTCTTGCTTGCTCATTAGCTCACGTTTGAATGAGCGGCTGTTGTAACACAGTTGATGTGTTTACACACTTTTTTGTGCGTTCATCGTTTTTGTGTGGATGACTTTCCACTATTTATTTGTAACAAGCTGTAAATGGCATTTGTAAGTGGATGTACCTGTCCTATTGTCCCTGACTACCTGCATATTGTCTGTCACCTATAGCTACTGTACATAAACTGGTTGACATTCACTCACTGAGGCTCTGTTTCATCTACGTTGTTCATAATACTATATTTCAATGCATTTTTGGCTTCTGTCAGACAAAAGTATCAGGTCCATCATACCTTCCTATTCAGTGTTATGGCTTTTCATTACTGTATTTTCTATAATTATTATGAATTGCCATAAATTAAAAAAGGCATGTGTATAACAGTTTTCTACATCTTCAGACAGATTTGTGTTTCAGTGGTATCTCTGACGCATTTACTTATAATTTGCACGCAGTTTTCCTTTGAAAATACCCTTTATATTTACATTACAGTAGCCTAAAAAGACTATGTGACTATCTTAAAGTCCAGTCAATGTCCATTTTGGTCAACATCCTGTTTCAAAGAATACAATGCTTAATGTTAAATGCTGCATACCTGAATAAACATGTAAAATATGGGGCACCCTATTCAAATTACATGTTCTGTTGATTTTCTAATTGAAAACAAATCTACACACACAGAACAAACCTAAATTATAACATATATCTGCAAATACCACTGCATATGTTTTAAATCATACTTGGACAAGTAGAAAAGTTCAGGTACCATTTTAGGTCATCCAGTAGTGTATTTTTGAGATGCCAGACCTTACCTAGCTCTGCCATATGCATAACAAGCAGTGCAAGCAGTAAGATAATGCAAGAGCAATTCCATCACAAATCCACAAACACTTTTTATACTAATTCTGAATATTTTCTAGACTTAATTTTAACAAGCATGAATTACTGTTAGGTTCATTCTAAACCACACCCTCAATTCAAACGTATCTATTCTAAATGTTGCAGTCTACATGCAATGCATTCCTATCCTTATATCCCTGTATGTACAAATGTGTTGGTTTCCACACCTGGTTGACAGTACCATTGCCTTGTTAAAGCACTTCCCCCCCTGCTAAGACAGTCTCAGCACAAAGAGACCATAGAATGACCCCACAGTCCTCACACCTAAACACTTTTGCACACACACAGCACAGCAATGTGCTTGATACATCAAGTTTTTATTCTAGGGTATAAAATAAACATGTGAATAAAGATCGAAAGGAAAGTAATAACACAGAAAATAAGAAGGAAGGAAAAACAGACCGATAGCATTTTTAAAGATAGATTACATTACAGACATTCCTACATGCTGGACAGGTCTAGACTTTGCAGTAACAGAGACTTGAAAGCTCTCTAAACCTTCTAATGCATAGATAAATGGAACAGCCCATACCACAGACAGTGACTAGTCAACATACACTTTACATAATGTAATATGATTAACATATTAAAGGTGACAGAAGAGCAGAATAAAAACATTTAGTAGACAACCCAAAGAAGATTGACTGCCACAGGCAGAAAGAGACTCAGATGTTTTAAGCACCACTGAAGCCATCTGTTCAAACACCACAGTTACATAAGGTACTTGGTCCCTGGAGGCCTGACCTCCTAACCATCCTTCTGACCCTCGTGACCCGAAAGGTTGGGTTTGAAACTGACATGTTTTTCATCATTCTCTCACCAGGGAGTTATTAAGAGACAAGAACACTGCATGCAGCCATGTGCCTTGGTGTTAGTCACGACAAAAATTTCCAGATATGAAAAAATGCCAATTCAGTTATTAATGAAACTTGAGATTTTGATGCATGACTATTATTGAGTAGCATGTGTAATAGGGTTGCCAACCGTCCCGTATTGTCCGGGACATCACGATTTATGGGCAATTTTGACAGCTATAATTTTGAATAATACATGTTTATTTACATAATATCTATGACTTTTACGCATTTTCAGATTTGTGAAAGCTTTCACAATTCATTTTCTGAAAATGCCTAAAATTAATAAAGATTTATATATATATATATATATATATATATATTATATATATATTATTTATATATATATATATATATTATTTATATATATATATATATATATATATATATATATATATATATATATATATATATATATGTGTGTGTGTGTGTGTGTATATATATATATAAATAAAAAAAAATGTCCAAGTGTCCCTGATTGGGGGTTGAAGAAGTTGACAACCCTAATGTGTAAGGAAATTGAAAGTACCTTAAATCTGTGAGTTTTAAGTAGTCTCCTATTGGATGAGGTTCAAATTTTAAAACTGCCAACCACCATCAGAACAAAAGAAGAAGCAGCTTCAATTTTCAGTGGAAGCTGGTAAGCTAGCTTTTTATCTGTTAGCTACCATCAGACTTGGGATAAGGAAGGGAACAGAGGCAGACATAGATGCCCCGATGGCAAATGAGTGATGGTACAGTTCTGGGCAACACTTTTTCCCTCGGCTCATATACCACTGTGGAATGACAGCAATGACTTCAACCGCATCTCTGCCAGTACACAGCCAGAACTGCACCGACAGCCAGAATGGCAGGCCACATTACGTATGGTAGATTACATGTGGCCCAGAGTCTGAATGACATGACGAACTTTATTGTGGCTGGCAACAGTTGGGCCAAATTTGGTTAACAGTACACTAGAAAATGCCATGACTGAGCCATCAGTGAATAACCTGAGGAATATATGGTCCAGAGCTCTGTGCTATCAGGGTGTGAGTGAGTGAATGGGGTTTATCCACAAAAGACATTGTGCTAACAAGAAGAAGAACAGGATGCACACAGAAAGGCAAAGGCAAGACACTTAAACTAACAAAATGCTAATACACATCAACAGACCAGACAGGTTGAAGACAAAATATATATGCCAACAACAAGATAAGGTGACAATGCAAACAGAAATAGCTAAATGAGAAGTAAAACAGACATGTTACATGTAACTGTAACAGGACACACTGTAGAACACAAACAGACAATGTGCTAAGACTAATAGTCAATAGGCTAAACAAACAGACAATGCGTTAATACGACTGGAGTTCTAATACAAACAGACGACAATCAATTATTGTAAAAGGGTACACAAGTGCTAACAGTAACAGAGAGGCTAACATTATCCTAACACAAGGACTGGGGCTAACAGCTAACAGAAAATAGGGTAATATACAAACAAACACAGAACAGTTAGTGCCTTTTGATCACTGATGCTCTGTTCTGTTTTTGTATCTACTACAAACACAAAGCAACACAGGAAGCAGAATGGAAGCGGCAAACCAAGAACCAGAGGAAACACGGTGAAGTGCAGTGAAACTACCAGACAATGTTATGAACCAGAATGAGGGTTTTTATAGGCAGGGACTGTAATTGAGCAGCCTGCTGTGGAAGCCGAAAAGAGTAAGAGGAACACACATCATCATTACATCTCCATACCATTACCTACATAAAATCACTTGTTGTATTCAGTTATAAAAGGGAATTGCTCACCTGTGGTTACCTGTGAGCACTGCAAGCTAGTTTCTGCTGTACTGTATAAAACAGTTGCATGTGGTTTGGGACACAGACAAAATTGTGTCTGTTCTACTACAAATATTTCAGTGCCTCTGTGTACTGTATGAAAGTCTGACAGATGTCATTTTAACAGGCTATTTGTGTAACAACACACATAGTGCTGGACACTAATACCTAACTACATAACAAACACAGATCACATAGTTTATTATTATTAGTTTATTACTGTATTGGCAAAAAGACATAGATGTGCTTCCAAATTTCAAAAGGATGCTTATTAGGTGATCCTGACATTTTTAAGGGAAATAAATATAAATATGCTGAAACCTGCCTTTTGTAGTTGCTTGGATTATAATTTATATAAGGTACAGTCATGGTTATGAACACCTTTACTTTCTACTTAGTTTCAATGCTTTATTCTGCACTGGTACTACTGCCCAGACATTTCACAATCACATCTGTGCACTGAGTGCGATGCTTCTTCGTATACATTCATGCCTTGGCACTTGACCACCTCAGAACTGGTTGAATTCAGTTCTTGATGCATTTTGACAAGAAAAATTTGTCTCGGCACTCGTTGTTTGTTTGGCACTTGGAACATTAGCTTAAACCTGTTTGAGTTGAGACGTGTGAGTAATTTCATTCGAGACACAGGACCAGTCAGTCTCACAAAATGTCTCGATCAGTGTAGATCTCCTCTGTGTTTCTCGTGTTTTTCATTATTATCTATAGTACCGTATTCTTAGTACAAACAAGTCACCATGGGTTCTAGGAAGGTTAGTGATAACAGCACCAAAGCAAAAACAGTGAGAACTGCTTCACATTAAGATACTCTACCACATATTGCTGGGCATCTGAGCAGCAGCTAGCTAAGCAACAGCACCGTGAGTGCGCCAATGGACTAAGCATTTTGTTTTTATTTTTCAGTTTCAATACATTATTCAATAAATTACAGAATATATTCAACACTTTATTATAAAATAGGCTTTGTGTTAAAGATTTTGCCCAGTTGTAGGTTAAGTGTTTTAAGCATGATTAACATTGGCTCTGCTATGATATATACAGTATATACTAAACTCCTTGGTTTATGATAGATTTCACTTATGATGGATTTGTTGGATTGTAACCCCATCATTAATCAGGGAGCACCTGTATAATACAACTCCATTAATGCATATCATGCCTTATACACTGTGGAACGGATTCATTAAATTTACATTCTTCCTTATTCTCTTGGTACTTGTCATTTTCGGCTCTCGATGAACCTTCTGGAATGGATTAACAATGAGTATCCAGGTTCTCCTGTATTGCCTTATTTCTATAAGTTCATTTCATTTTGTTTTCATGGATGGATCTTCCCACAAAGACAGAAAACATGGGACATCTTCAGTGCTCCAGGCTGAGGTACTATGTCATGCTGGAATTAATTAATGTTGTTGTTTTTTCATCGCACATGTCCAATGTTAAACTGACTAAAGAGCCACATGAAATCCAATCTGACTAGTCTCGAAATCTGATTCTTTTGCTGTTCGGGCTTTACAAAATGTTTTCCAGCTCTAGTCACATTTGAGTTTAAGTCCTGTTTGAGCAGACAGTCTGAACAGATAAAGCATAAACCAAGACTCGCATAGGTAAAGTATCAAATACGGACTGAATTCAGTACAACATTGCAAGTACTGATTGGGACAGACAACTAGGTCTAGCTGCAGTAACGAGCTTCCTGTGCTTAAGTAGATCATTTAATTAGTGCTCAGTGAGCATAGTTGTTAAGTGATGCGGGAAAGAGGCCTGAGGAGCTCTGAGCCGACGCAAGCTGTTCACCTGCCCTGTAGACACACACACATACATAACAGAGGTGTGACGATATACATATTTCATAATATGATACCGAATACTGATTCCAACACAGAAGTAAAATAGTTGCAATCAAAGACAGCCATCTGTTCAAAGAGCCCCAAATATCTACAAATCTGCAAGTCTGTGATCGTATCATAAACGCCCCCCCCCCCCCCCCCCCCCCCCCCTCATACTACGATACTACCATAATTAACCTCAATCAAAGATTATCAACATGCCAGGCTGTGATTGAATTTTTGGTTCACTTCCTAGAAGCTATCTTTCCTTGTTCAGTGTTTGTTCTTGGGGATCCATATAACAAGTAAAGTGTCAAGTTCACTGGTAAAAGGTACATTTGTTCTTTACTTACGTAAAAGTACTACTAATATGATTTTAAAAAATCAAGTAAAAGTTGAAGTATGGCTAATATATTTTACTAAAGTAAAAAAATTAAATTACACGCTACTAAATTTACTTAAAGTAAAAGTATTTCTTTAAAAAATAACTCAATAACTTTCTGTAACTTTCAATAACTTGAACAGAATGTCCTTTATTAAGGGTAAGAGGTACAGATCCACGATACTGAGGGTACATAATGGTTTGTGCTACATGAATCCTCTGCAAAAATCATACAAATGACTTTATCATCTTTAGCTAACTAAAACAAAAACAGAATAAAATTATTTTAAGACAAGAAGAACCAAAATACACAAAATACTGGCAATATTCAGTAATGCAGTAAATCAGGATATCAAACAATAGTTATTATCCATCATTTATTCATTTATTTGTTTCGGAAAATTATCCAATATTACATATTAGTGAGTGGCAAAAGTATGTGAACCTCTAGGATTAGCAGTTAATTTGAAGGTGAAATTAGAGTCAGGTGTTTTCAATCAATGGGATGACAATCAGGTGTGAGTGGGCACCCAGTTTTATTTAAAGAACAGGCATCTATCGAAGTCTGCTCTTCACAACACATGTTTGTGGAAGTGTGTCATGGCATGAACAAAGGAGATTTCTGAGGACCTCAGAAAAAGAGTTGTTGCTGCTCATCAGGCTGGAAAAGGTTACAAAACCATCTCTAAAGAGTTTGGACTCCACCAATTCACAGTCAGACAGATTGTGTACAAATGGAGGAAATTCAAGACCATTGACCAACAAAGACTACTCCAAGAGCAAGGTGTGTAATAGTTGGCGAGGTCACAAAGGACCCCAGAGTAAGAGAAAAGCGTTATGTTTGGAGAAAGGAAAACACTGCATTCTGGCATAAGAACCTTATCCTATCTGTGAAACATGGTGGTGGTAGTGTCATGGTTTGGGCCTGTTTTGCTGCATCTGGGCCAGGACAGCTTGCCACCATTGATGGAACAATGAATTCTGAATTATATCAGAGAATTATAAAGGAAAATGTCAAGACATCTGACCATGAACTGAATCTCAAGAGAAGGTGGGTCATGCAGCAAGACAACAACCCTAAGCACACAAGTCCAAAAGAATGGTTAAAGAAGAATTAAGTTATTCCCAAACCTTAATCCAATCAAAATGTTGTGGAAGGACCTGAAGCAAGCAGCTAATGTGAGGAAACCCACCAACATCCCAGAGCTGAAGCTGTTCTGTACGGAGGAATGGGCTAAAATTCCTCCAAGCCGGTATGCAGGACTGATCAACAGTTACAGGAAACGTTTAGTTGCAGTTATTGCTGCACAGGGGGGTCACACCAGATACTGAAAGCAAAGGTTCACATACTTTTGCCACTCACTAATATGTAATAGTGGATCATTTTCCTCAAGAAATAAATGACCAAGTACAATATCTTTGTCTCATTTGTTTAACTGGGTTCTCTTTATCTACTTTTAGGACTTGTGTGAAAATTATGCTTTAGGTCATATTTCTGCAGAAATACAGAAAATTCTAAAGGGTTCACAAACTTTCAAGCACCACCGTACCTAAAAAAAACCAAAAACTTAAGTACAGTAACAAATTTACCTGTTTAAGCAAGAAATAATTTACAATGCAGCTGCAGTGCTCACTATCTACATATCATCCCACATACATCAGCCTGACCCTTCTTTCCCTACACTTTCAGTGAAGCTGGAAATAATCTGGCATATGCAATATATTTTAGGCAAAATAAAATACTTTTTTTTAACTTCTAGCTTACTTTGTAGAACCTTTGACAAAACAAGTTGCCGCTCACGAATGTGCCATTTATTCCATACATACTCCATACACTACTAGTTTTCCCAAGATCTAACCCTGCCTCTATAAAGCAGAAGAATTTTTTTCTTTACTCGTCCCCATTTTCAGGATTGGACCAGAACATGCAGATTGAGGACAGAAGCAGAATATAGTAATTTCCTTGCATCACAGAGCTATCATTAGAGAATCTTATAATACAAGCTGGCATGGAGAACACATGATATTGCATGTTCTGCCACATAATTCAGCCCTGAGTTTATTGGCATCAGCTCAAACAGTGTGACAAGTAATAATCTTAAAGGCCACTTAAACTGCACGAAGCCCTTTATAAAACATGGGGGCACCAAGGCTAGTAGCATCACAGCTAATTTTGCATATAACAGCTATTTAATTGAAGTACCGCACTGCCTTCATCCCTCTTACAGAAACCTGGGCAAACATGATGTTCCTCTCTTTAGCATGGTAAGAAATGAAGTGTGGAAGAAAGAGGCAGGTATTACCCCACTCTTAACCCAGCTCACCATGATCACACAAATAAACAGAGCTGGAGACAACAATGAAACAATGTAGCTCCAATACAGTATATAGCCATGTGTCTTAATGCCCAGAGTGTTCTCCTTTGTTATCTCAGATCTCTCCACTTTTACTTTGACGAAGAGGTACAGTGGGGCAAAAAATTTAGTCAGCCACTGATTGTGCAAGTTCTCCAACTTAGAAAGATGAGAGAGGTCTGTAATTTTCATCATAGGTACACTTCAACTATGAGAGACTAAATGAGAAAAAAAATCCAGGAAATCACATTGTAGGAGTTTTAAAAGAATTTAATTATAAATTACTATGGTGGAAAAATAAGTATTTGGTCAATAATTTGGTCCAACTCATACTGGGTAACAACCTTTGTTGGCAATGACAGAGGTCAAACGTTTCCTGTAAGTCTTCACCAGGTTAGCACACACTGTAGCTGGTATTTTGGCCCATTCCTCCATGCAGATCTCCTCTAGAGCAGTGATGTTTTGGGGCAACACGGACTTTCAACTCCCTCCACACATTTTCTGTGGGGTTGAGGTCTGGAGACTGGCTAGGCCACTCCAGGACCTTGAAATGCTTTTTACGGAGCCACTCCGTTGCCCGAGCGGTGTGTTTGGGATCATTGTCATGCTGAAAGACCCAGCCACGATCCATCTTCAATGCTCTCACTGATGGAAGGAGGTTTTGGCTTAAAATCTCACGATACATGGCCCCGTTCATTCTTTCCTTTACACGGATCAGTCGTCCTGTCCCCTTTGCAGAAAAACAGCCCCAAAGCATGAGGTTTTCACCCCATGCTTCACAGTAGGTATGGCGCAACTCAGAATTCTTCTTCCTCCAAACACGCGAGTTGAGTTTTATTGGAAATTTTCCATTGATTGGATTTTCCAAATGGAGCCACAACTGCATCTTGGGATGTCAGTTTAGACAAGTCCTTTTGTACAGTGTGAGCATATAAACTCACTGAGCACTTTATTAGGAAGATCTGTACACCTACTCATTCATGCAATTGTCTAATCAGCCAACTGTGTGGCAGCAGTGCAATTTGTAAAATCATGCAGATATGTTCCAGCAGCTTCAGGTAAACATAAAAAAATGGGAAAAAATGTAATCTCAGAAATTTTGTCCATGGCATGACTGCTGGTGCCAGATGGGTGGTTTCAGTATTTCTCTAACTGCTGATCTCCTGAGATTTTCACACACAACAGTCTCTAGAGTATACTCAGAATTGTGCAATCATGAAAAATCACGTTGGGTTCCACTTCTGTCAGCCAAGAACAGAAAGCCTAGGCTGCAGTGACCACAGGCTCACCAAAACTGGAGAGTTAAATACTGGAAAAACATAATATGGTCTGAGGAATCTCCATTTCTGCTGAGGCACACCAATGGTAGGGTCAGAATTTGGCATCAACATCATGAATCCATGCATCTGCCCTGTGTCAACAGTCCATGCTGATAAAACTGGTGTAATAGTGTGGAGAATGTTTTCTTGGCACACTTGGGGTGTGATAATACCAGTTATCACTGGAATGGCACAGCTTATTTGAGTATTGTTGCTGACTATGAGCATTCATTCATGGCCAGTTTTCTCATGTTGTACTGCCAGCATGATAACGCATCATGTCACAAAGCAAAAACCATCTGATACTAGTTTCTTGAGTATGTCAACAAGTTCTGTGTTCTTTAGTGACCTTCTCAGTTACCGGATCTGAATAAAAAAACACCTTTGAGATGTTGTACAACGGAATATTCGCAGCATGAAAGTGCACTTGAAAAAATCGGCAAGAACTACGTGACACAATCGTCAACATGGAGCAGAATCTCCAAGGATGTTGTGACTTCACGCCACAAAGAATTGCGAATGATCTGAGAATAAAAATAGGGTCTACTCAGTATTAGTATAGTGTTTTGTCTGTACTTAATACGTAACTCAAAAAAGGTTTTAAAAATTAGTGTATATCTTTGAGAACATTTGGTTGAGAAACCCAATCCAAAGCTTTGTAAGTCAGTAAGTTAAGGTGTATAAGAGGGCAGATTGTGTTATACAGGTATGTGCCATTTTATGATCTGTTTGCCTTATTGTCTGAGTTTTTAAGAATTAGATTAGGAAATAAAAATTTGTCATATATATCTTATTCACGTCTGAATGACAGAAACCTAGTTCAAGCAAACCACTGCAACACTTGCTGACTGAAAAGAGAATCACATAGTGACAAGTCATTACATGGTGATGTTTTACATTTACATTTACAGCATTTAGCAGATGCCCTTATCCAGAGCAACTTACAATTGATACAATCTTACAATCCAAGCAATTGTGGGTTAAGGGTCTTGCTCAAGGACCCAACATTGGCAGCTTGGCAGAGGTGGGATTTGAACCCAGGACCTTGTGGTCCATAACCCAGTACCTTAACCGCTAGGCTAAGTTTTATAAATAAATACGAATTACTGTATTGTACAGTGCAGTACTGTATTAAATGTTTTGATATTGTATTTTAATTCACATTAATGTTTTAAATTAAAGCCTACATGCAAAGTATCTAACCTACTATGTGAATATGTTAATGTCCATCAACTATTAAATGTCCATCAACTATTAAATACCAAATGATAAAACAATTTTATAGAAGTCATTAGTCTTTTAATTACAGGCTCCTCATGTTTCCCACTCTGAGCAGTGTGACTGTGGTAGCCTAGCGGTTAAGGTACTGGACTGTGGACCAGAAGGTCCAGGGTTCAAATCCTACCTCTGCTGCCACTGTTGGGTCCTTGAGCAAGACCCTTAACCCACAATTGCTTGGATTGTAAGACTGTATCAATTGTAAGTCGCTCTGGATAAGGGTGTCTGCTAAATGCTGTAAATGTAAATGTTTAATCTAATTTCTGAATTATGCTTCCTAATCTCTCTCTCACATGGCATATTTGAGATTCAGTGAGAGTAATGCCATGTCTAACTTTACTGAACCTAGCTTTAATGTTACCTGATTACAGATGAGAAACACAGTTTAATTTAAGGGGGGTGCCTGTTAGCAATATAAACAGGCCAATGGACACTGAAGCAAAAACTTAATCAACAAGCTAACCAGATCCTGACCATGTCCTCATACTACCCTACTAAAATAATTCCCTTGAGGTCAGGCTTTTGCAGTTTACTTCTAGCGGAGTTCATGAATATTCATCTAGGTGTGTAATGTGTATTAATTAAAGTATTAATTAAAGTATGTCTTTAAATAGAATATGTTTTAGAAAAATAGCCTACTTTTCATTTACACTTACACAACACCAATTCACAATATTGCAGAAATATTCTTTAACATGAGTATGAACTTTATAAACTCTAGCTGCTGCCTATGACATGGAGAGTAAATTACACTACAATTTCTTAGTTATAAGAAGTTTAGGATGTTTTCTAGATAGCATTATAAGTCAGGACTGTCACAAACAAAATTTATCCTATATTCCTTACGAGGAGATTGTTGTTTTCTTGAACTCAACTAAAATTGTGCTAAATTTCACAACCACTGCCTCTCGAATACTGATAACATCTCTGGTTATTGCAGAAAATGCATGTAAAGACTGTATTTCATTTACAGACTGTAAACTGCAAAGATTGACACATGTATTCAGATATGCAAAGGTGGTGTTTATCTCTCCTTTTCCATATTACTATTTCCATTATTTCTTTGAGAAGAGTAGGCAGGAAAAATATTTATGCAGCAAACTGCGGAACCACTGCTCTGGAATCACAGAGCTATTAGACACCAGCTAAGAGATACTGTGCTTCTTTTTAGTAAATATGTGAATAAGCACAGAAGCACAGGAAAAATTGCATGGGGAAATGGAGGGAATGTTACAGGCAAAAGAGGGAGATAGGAAATGTTCTAGTCCATGTTCACTGACTTCTGGCAGATGTATGCCTTCGAGGAAAGCAAGAGTGAGACAAGAGAGGAAACTGTGAGGCTGCTGCCTCCAAGCAACCATATGTCTGTCCCTATGCTCTCACATCCACTGTCTGCCTTTTCAGTGCAATTTGCTTGTGGTCTGCGCACCTTATATGAAAAAGTCCCATTACTGAACACATACAAGCATACTGAACACATGTATGGTGTCTCAGGATAGTCAACTTATACTCCTACAGAAATGTGAAAAATGAACATGGTGGCTAACTAGGTGGCTCATACAAACCCAAGTCAAGCATTTTCATTGTGGAATTGTTTCTACATTCTAAGTTACGTTCTTTACATTCCTAGCACATTTCCTCAATACGAATAAATTATTCAGAATTACCTGGAAATGTAAATAAATGACATTTTGTACAATTTCCTAATATCACCAATCAATGTTATGTTAAGATTCCACCCAGTGTCTAGAGTAACCAGTTAATGAAACCCCACCTAGCACTACTTGGGAGGGCAATTTATGTAGAGTTTAAAAAAAATACACTACAGCACTGTCTGACATATGATGTTGCAGTATATAATTCTGTACTGAACTCTAATTACCATAACTTACTTAAGAATGATAACAGACTTCTATGTTAACTGCTTTTTTATGTACCATTATGCCATGCAATATGGCAGCGTATTATTATTGTGCAGTGTGTTTTGATTCTTCTGCCCTCCTCCTCCCATCACTGTCTGTACTGAGTTCTCGTCCGATAGATTGTGATTCTGTGCAGAGGCTTGCAGGACAACCACCAATGTATCGCATCAACAGCATTGAACAGTCAATCAACACTGCAGATCCACGAGCAGAGGCGGGAGTTTAAGAGCAGAAGTCAATCATTCATACAAAAGCTCACTACCTTACTGGTCATGTGCTAAATTGCTTGTTAGTTCATGGTTTTAACTAGAGACTGTTCTACCTTGTGTTTCTGTGGATGACTTTCTGCTACTTATTTGTAACAAGCAGTAAAATGGCTTCCATAAGTGTATGTGCCTGTCCCATTGTAAATAAAATGTAAAAATACCCTTTATATTTACACACATGATGTTCATCCGCTTCAGCTTCACTCAAGCTGCTTCCGTCATCAGCTCCAGCCCCATCATACCCGGGCCACTTAATGCCGATGTGCATACTTCACATTTTATTCGAACTTTGACTCCATGACTAGTTTGGTTCTTAGATTTATCATCTATGCTGCTCAAGGAGGTTGGGTCCCTTTTTGAGTCTTGATCCTCCCAAGGCTTCTTCCTATAACACTCAGGGAGTTTTTCCTTGCCACTGTCGCAGTAGGCTTGCTCAATTTGGGATTGGACGTAGTTATTAATAGATAATCTAAACTTGTAAAGTTGCTTTGAGACAATGCTCCATTGTAAGAAGTGCTATATAAACAGATCTGACTTGACTTGACATGTTACAGTAGCCTAAAAAAGACTATGGACTATGGTAATGTCCAGTCAGCAACCATTGTCCTGCTTCACAGAATGTAATGGGAAAGTTAAATGCCGCATACTTGTAATCAGCATGGGAGATGGACTGTAATGTACAGTGGTGCTTGAAAGTTTGTGTTTAGAATGTTCTATATTTCTGCATAAATATGACCTAAAACATCATCATATTTACACACAAGTTCTAAAAGTAGATAAAGAGAACCCAGTTAAACGAATGAGACAAAAATATTATACTTGGTCATTTATTTCTTGAGGAAAATGATCCAATATTACATATTAGTGAGTGGCAAAAGTATGTGAACCTTTGCTTTCAGTATCTGGTGTGACCCCCCTGTGCAGCAATAACTGCAACTAAATGTTTCCTGTAACTGTTGATCAGTCCTGCACACCGGCTTGGAGGAATTGTAGGCCATTCCTCAGTACAGAACAGCTTCAGCTCTGGGATGTTGGTGGGTTTCCTCACATTAACTGCTCACTTCAGGTCCTTCCACAACATTTCGAATGGATTAAGCTCAGGACTTTGACTTGGCCATTCCAAATCATGAACTTTATTCTTCTTTAACCATTCTTTGGTAGAACGACTTGTGTGCTTAGGGTCGTTGCCCTGCTGCATGACCCACCTTATCTTGAGATTCAGTTACAGATGTCCTGACATTTTCCTTTAGAATTCTGTGATATAATTCAGAATTCGTTGGTGGCATCAATGGTGGCAAGCCGTCCTGGCCCAGATGCAGCAAATCAGGCCCAAACCATGATACTACACCACCATGTTTCACAGATGGGATAAGGTTCTTATGCTGGAATGCAGTGTTTTTCTTTCTCTAAACATAACGCTTTTCTCTTAAACCAGAAAGTTCTACTTTGGTCTCATCTGTCCACAAAACATTCTTCCAATAGCCTTCTGGCTCATCCACGTGATCTTTAGCAAACTGCAGACGAGCAGCAATGTTCTTTTGGGAGAACAATGGCTTTCTCCTTGCAACCCTCCCATGCACACCATTGTTGTTCAGTGTTCTTCTGATGGTGGACTCATGAACATTAACATCAGCCAATGTGAGAGAGGCCTTTAGTTGCTTAGAAGTTACCCTGGGGTCCTTTGTGACCTCGCGAACTATTACACGCCTTGCTCTTGGAGTGATCTTTGTTGGTCGACCACTCCTGGGGAGGGTAACAATGGAATGAATGAATTTCCTACATTTGTACATTTTCCTACGTTTTGTAACCTTTTCCAGCCTGATAAGCATCAACAGCTCTTGTACTGAGGTCCTCAGAAATCTCCTTTGTTTGTGCCATGATACACTTCCACAAACACGTGTTGGGAAGAACTGACTTTGATAGATCCCTGTATATTGGATCATTTTCCTCAATAAATGAATGACCAAGTATAATACTTTGTCTCATTTGTTTAACTGGGTTGTCTTTATCTACTTTTAGGATTTGTGTGAAAATCTGATGGTGTTTTAGGTCATATTTATGCAGAAATATAGAAAATTCTAAAGGGTTCACAAATGTTCAAGCACCACTGTACTTTCCTCCACAGTCACCTGACCTAAACCCCCAACAAACCTTTTTGGGGCATGGATAAAACAAAGCATTCAGTATCATCACAAAATGCTGCAAATCATGCAGCCCAGCTTCAGAAAGTGCTATATTCCAAAGTATCTGTATTATCAATGAATCTTGGTGAAATAAAAATTTTTAGAGAATCAAATGATACAGGGAGGAGGAGGAGCTTTCCGACTGCTGCAGAAATAACAAACTGTCTCTGAATGTGGACAAAACAAAAGAGGTGACTGTTGACTTCAGGTAAGTCTGTGGTGATCAATCCCATTTTAACTGCTCCACTGTGAAGAATGTCAGAAGCACAAACTTCCTTGGTGTGCACCTAGCAGAGAACCTTACCTGAACCCGCATCACCAGTTACATGGTCAAAAAAGCACAGCAGAATCTGCATTCCCTTTGGAGGCTGAAAAAAAGCAGATTGACTACAGAGAGACTTAAGAGGGCATCCTGAGCAGCTGTATTACTGTCTGGTTTGGAAATTGCACCACCTTGAACCACAAGTCTCTACATAAGATAGTGTAGACAGCTGAGACCATTACTGGGGTATTTCTTTCCCCTCAACATGACATCTTCACAGCCACCAGCATTGTGAATCAACCTATCACAACCCTCACACAAACTTTTCTCCCTCCTTCCATCTGGCAAACAGTGCCATAACATCCATGCTGTCACTGCCAGAGTCTGCAAGTTTCTTCCCCTAGCCATCATGCACCCACACCCCAAACCCTGACAATGTTCATGTCACTTTTACTGCTTATATACATGGCTGCTATCTCTAAATATTGCTGCAATATTATTTAGATTTTTATGCCTATATTTTATATATATTTTATAAATATACATATTATCATCTTCAAATGGCTCCAACATGAAGTCATCCAAAAGTGGTGTCATGAACATGACATTGTGTTTATTGTTCTTCAGTGGTCTTTCCAGTCATCAGTTCTGAATCTAATAGAACACATTTTGGATGTGGTAGAACAGGAGATTCCCAGCATCAAGGTGAACCTGGAAAATCTGTAGGAGTGATGATGCAATCAGGTCAATATGGAGCAGAATCTCAAAAGAACGATTTATGTCATTTAGCAGACCCCGTTATCCAGAGCAACTTACAACTGATACAATCCTACAATCAGAGAAATTGTGGGTTAAGGGCCTTGCTCAAAGACTTAACAGTGGCAGCCTGGCAGAGGTGGGTTTTGAACCACGGACGTTCTTCTCCATAGTCTAGTACCGTAACTGCTAGGCCACCACAGTCCTGCACAACATTTTGCACAATACTTTCCACAAATAACTGAGACTGTTTTGAGAGCTAACGGAAACCCTGCCCAGCATTATTGTAGTGTTCCTAATAAAGTGTATAGTTATAAACATACATAAAAATGCATTATATGCACAAGTGGACAAAATTGTTGGTACCCCTCAGGTAATGAAAGAAAAACCCACAATGGTAACAGAAATAACTTTAATCTGACAAAAGTAATAATAAATACAAAGTCTATGAAAATGAACAAATGAAAGTCAGACATTACTTTTCAACCATGCTTCAACAGAATTATTTAAAAAAAATTAACTGGACAGAAATGATGGTACCCCTGAAAAATGTGACCAAAGGGACATGTTAAATCAAGGTGTGTTCACTAATTAGCATCACATGTGTCTACAATCTTGTGATCAGTCAGTGGGCCTATATATAGGGCTTCAGGTATTCACTGTGCTGTTTGGTGACAATTTGTGTACCACACTCAACATGGACCAGAGGAAGCAAAGGAAAGAGTTGTCTCAGGACATTAGAAAGATAATTATAGACAAGCATGTTAAAGGTAAAGGTTATAAGACCATCTCCAAGCAGCTTGATGTTCCTGTGACTACAGTTGCATATATTATTCAGAAATTTAAGACCCATGGGACTGTAGCCAACCTCCCTGGATGTGGACTCAGGAGGAAAATTGATGACAAATCAAAGAGACAGATAATATTAATGGAAACAAAACAGCCAAGAAAAACTTCTAAAGAGATTAAAGGTGAACTTCAAGCTCAAGGAACATCAGTGTCAGATCGCACCATCCGTCGATGTTTGAGCCAAAGTGGACTTAATGGGAGACGACCAAGGAGGACACCATTGTTGAAAACAAAACATAAAAAATCCAGACTGGAATTTGCCAAGCTACATGTTGAAACAAGCCACAAAGCTTCTTGGAAATGTCCTATGGACAGATGAGCCAAATGGAACTTTTGGAAGGCACCAATCAGCTCTATGTTCACAGACACGGAAAAATGAAGCTATCAAGAAAGAACACTGTTCCCTACTGTGAAACATGGAGGAGGTTTCTGTTATGTTCTGGGGCTGCCATCTGGCACAGGGTGTCTTGAATCTGTGCAGGGTACAATGAAGTCTCAAGACTATCAAGGAATTCTAGAGAGAAATGTGCTGCCCAGTGTCAGAAAGCTTGGTCTCAGTCACAGGTCATGGGTCTTGCAACAGGATAATGACCCAAAACACACATCTAAAAACACCCAATAATGGCCAAGAGGAAAACGCTGGACTATGCTGAAGTGGCCTCCTATGAGCCCTGACCTAAATCCTATTGAGCATCTTTGGAAGGAGCTGAAACATGCCGTCTGGAAAAGGCACCCTTCAAACCTGAGACAACTGGAGCAGTTAGCTCATGAGGAGTGGGCCAAATACCTGCTGAGGGGTGCAGAAGTCTCACTGACAGATACAGGAATTGTTTGATTGCAGTGATTGCCTCAAAAGGTTGTGTGACATTTCTGTCCAGGCCTGTTTCATGAGTTTATTTTTTTAAATAATTCTGTTGAAGCATGGTTGAAAAGCAATGTCTGACTTTCATTTGTTCATTTTCATAGACTTTGTATTTATTATTACTTTTGTCAGATTAAAGTTATTTCTGTTACCATTGTGGGTTTTTCTTTCATTACCTGAGGGGAACCAACAATTTTGTCCACGTGTGTAGCTATAGTCACATGGTACACTATGAAACAGCATTCCAGCCAGAAGAGCGAAGTCGATAGCTTAAAGTGAGTACTTTAATCCTTCCTGACTGTGACAGCATGTCAGACTTGGTCGGATGTAGCACAATTACAGCACCTTCCTCAATTTTCTACATTTATTAATCCAATTACTACTGAAGCATGAGGCTGTCTCGGAGATAGCACTTCAGATAACGTTAAGTATGGAAATAACAACCTGCTGAAATTACATTTAATTATAGACAACACATTCTGCACAAACAAACACCACACAAACAACTGTATTCAGTCACTCATTTTCATACTGGCTTAATCCAATACAGGCCTGTGGGGAGGTCTAAGCAGTTGCACTGGGTACAAAGCAGGAACCGACTCTAGACAGCATCCATGGCATGGCACTCACACTGGGACACTTTAGAGAGACCAGATGACCTAGCACATATCTTTGGAAATTGGGGAGGAAACTGGATTGCCCAACACAGACACAGGGAGAACATGAAAACTCCATACACAGAGAGACCAGATAGGGACTCAAACTGTGGATCTCTGCTGTAAGGCAACAGAGCTAACCACGTGCACCACCTTGCTATCCAACACCGGTATTATTTATGTCTTTGTGGAACACACTGATTGATCATTTATAGTTCAGACAGGAAAATTATGTCAACTTTTGCATGCGATAATTTGCAGAAGTATTTAATTATTTCAACCCTCCTGCTGTTGATGTCATTGAGTGGTTTGGATTGTTGTCTGGTTGCCTTCAGATGATGATCTGCTGACCCATTGTAACCCGATATATGTAAACATTTGCTATAAAATTCATTGCATACTGTCCAGGCCCTTTGCTGTTCCAAACCATTATGCTCTCTCTATCATGCTTCACACAGTTGGAAGTATTCTACATTTCTGCCAAAAGGTGTGTAGTCTGTAGATAGAACATTGTATCTTGCCCAGTGGTTAACATCATAGTGTTTATTTGAAAATGTATTTGCACAATCCTTTTTAGAGAACAGTGGTTTTGTTCGTCCTGTTCCACCCCTAACAGCATTTTGGTTCTGTTGTGTTTTAGTGGACAGAGACTTTCAGAGATTTCTGTAGGTATTTAGCTGCTATCCTGGGGTTCTGTGTAATTTTTGTGTCTTTAAAACTTGAGTTGGAATATGTCATGCAATCCTATGGATGATTCACTCCGGATTCAGTGGACCTGTATGGGCCATGCATGTGTTAGCTGATTTTTATTATTTTGCTCATGCTTAGGCTTAATCAGATCATAAAGCTAGATTAAATGTAAAAAGAAAAATGTTGTAAATGTTTATACACCATAAAGTCAATCCCCAATCCTCACCTCAACACACTTCACCAAAATAAGCATGGCTGTGTCAAAATAACAAAAACAAAAATCGATCAAACCCTCATAATGGCATGATCTCAGTGTTCAAGCTTCTGTTACCAAGTTAGGTGAAATGGTTGAGAATTGTGTTTCAAACTGAAGCAAATTCTATTAAACATTAAACAGCTTAAACAGTTAACCTATAAACAGTCAACAATAATTTAATAATGTAGTTCATCTTATGGTGTAACATTGTTGTGTCATCTTCACACTCTTAGCAAGGAGGGAAGAAGCTCAGGGGAAGAAGGCAAATACATTACATGCAAATCTCACTGTGTGACTTATTGGACACCTACAACTCTTATTTCCGACAAATCTTTCTTTAAGTGATATATGCTCTGGCACTGAAAAGGGAAGCAGAGGAAGAAAGTAAGGACATAAATATGAGCCAGCCACCCTACAAACAGCCCGGACACTTTCCTCCTTCCCTCTGTCATTCTCTCACACAGTGCTGCCCACTTCCTAAGAAACTTTATCACACAGCCTCTCTGCCAGCGTAGCCCGAACTCTGCAATTACTTATAAAAACTTTTCAGTCAGCCCACACGTGGTCTGTTTTTTAAGGAGCTGCATCCCCCTTCTCACGTGGTCCACGGACTATTGAGTCGTCACAGGCCCCCTGAATGATGGCTGAAAAATAAGGCGGTGCAAACAATGCTTGGCCTTGATTAATTCAATTCTTTCAGGACCCTGCACCGTCGTCCGGGCAGCTCCAGACAATTGCCCCTTTGATGCTTGGGTTAATGTACTATTGTGCTCTTACTCCAATATTGTACACTTTAAAAGAAAACAAAACTTCCTCCTTAATGATTTTTCCATTAGAGCTGAGGTTTCCGCTCTGTTTTCAGAAAGACAATGCGTTTCATTGGTATTACAGTTTTACAATGGCCCTACCAGAGACCCAGAAATAGGCAAACATAAGAGACTAACCTGATTTGCCTGACATGCCACGGTGTTGCAAGACATGGTTGAGTAGCACTTTCACTCTCAAGCTCTTCATTCACACCTTTCCATTCGGTTTTGCAGAACACGCATGTACGAGAAGAGAGGTGGAGACCCTCCTTTCGGCCAGACTTGATTAATGCCTGAATTATTTTCACCTCATTTCGTCTAAGGGAGTTCTACTTCCTCTCTGCCTTTCTCAATCATTCAGCATCTCTCTCCCTCCCATCTCCCCTCACTCTCTGTTGACTCCCTCCCTCATCCATTCCCTTGCCTTACCTCCCTTCCCTCCTTTTCAGTCTCTTTTCTGCTCTATTTTAAGTGAGAGAAAGTGCCCCCCACCTTCATCTGCTTAAGGGGGAACAGAGCAGATCCATAGCCCTTGCATCTACTTCTGCCATGAATGGAGTCGTTGTCATTCCAAGCACTTTGGGTGCATACTGAGTAACAGGGAGCTGCTAGCTTAGCTGCCTGGAGCTTGCTAGATGAAAGACAAGAGCTAAGGGGCTGTGTGCTTCCACGGTACTGCACTGTCTCACCGATCTTCCCACTTGTTTTCCAAGCAGCTGCACCCAGACCACCAACGCTTCCCATTCATAGACACTTGACTCTCAAATCCTCATCCATGGACATTGCCAAGTCTTTGGTAAGGTCCCGCAAGAGGCCAGGGGAAGTACGGACACTGTCCTCTTTCCGCTCTCCCTGTAGTAAATCTTCTTCTTCTTCTCTGGCATAGGGTGGTGGGATTCCCAAATATTTGTTACTGTGGACTACAACCAGTACAAAAATCCACCACAGGAAGGTGCCATTTGCCGGAAGAAGGATAGCCGGATAACAATACATGAGAAAAAGATACTGAAGAGAAACAGAGATCTTTGCACAAAAGAAAGTTTTCAATAGGCACTCTTGGCGGTGGCCTCAACCGAGTATCCTGTTAGTAGTGGCAGAAGTTGACAGGCGTCTGGCCATAAGCCTAGTGAGCATTTAATGAAGGTGGACAATGGAGGAAGCATGTTCAATAAACACCTTGAGTTAATGGAAGGGCTATGACAACGTGACAAATTCTTTAAATGAAAAACAGGAACACTTAAAACCGTTACATACAAATAAAACATTATCGTTAGATCAAGATGTTAACCAAAAACATCTACCTGTCAGACTACAAAGGTTTAACAGAGCAGCACTTACTACCAGAAGATGGACTAACATACTAAAATTGGATGCTCAGGAGACACATCACCATCACAGAACCATCACAGTACCTCATCTATCCATGTCTGCTTATAAAATGAATGATTAACTACAGATCAAGCACTCAGAGATTCCAATTATTCCATTGGCAGAACATGTGCTTTGGAAATCTTGGTGCCTCAATATGTAACACCAACAGTAAAGTGTGATGGAGGAAAATAATGGCATGAAGATATTTTATGGCATGACATTCTAAGCAATTCTGTGCTTTCTACTTGAAAGTTTGGAAAAGGCTTTTTCTTATTCCTGCATGACAGCACCCCTGTACACAAATTGACATGATTACATAAATGGTTTGTGAAAAAATGCCCAATTCCTCAGTGTTTTCCACATCTCCCACTGTGTGCATGACCCCCTGCTGTAGTAGCAGGGCTGTAGGCCAGGGAATACTTCTGCCCAACTTGCAGCTGTTGATGGCTTCTTTTCATTGACAGGTGGAAGACTTCTACAGAAAAAGTGAGTCTGCACAAAGTTCAATGTTCAAAGTGTCAGTTGGCCATCTTTATCCAGCATCGACTGATGGGGCTGATGACATTGAGAAAAATGTTGAACATGTTAATGTCCAAATAATTTAATGTAACTTGATAAGAAAAAGCTTGTAGCAAAAAGAGAAACTGATCTTAAGACACAGAGATATGTTAAATAAAAAATGTCTCATAAGCCAGTAGTTCTTAACCCTGGTCCTAGAACGCCCCTGATCTGCATATTTGTGTGTTATTTCTGCTCAAACATAACTGATTTATGTTAATTTGTTTTGTTTTATTTGGTTATTTAACAGTGCATAAATGGTTATTCACAACAGGAGCATGGTTCCATCAATACTAGTCAGAAACATCCACACTGGACCAATTTAGAGCAACGAATTGGCCTAACTCAAGTCAAGTCAAGTCAGATTTATTTATATAGCGCTTTTTACAATGGAGCATTGTCTCAAAGCAACTTTACAAGTTTAGATTATCTCCTAATATCTACGTCCAATCCCAAACTGAGCAAGCCTAGGGCGACAGTGGCAAGGAAAAACTCCCTGAGTGTTATAGGAAGAAACCTTGGGAGGACCAAGACTCAAAAAGGGACCCAACCTCCTTGGGCGGCGTAGACGATAAATCTAAGAACGAAACTAAAGTCATGGAGTCAAAGTTCGAATAAAATGTGAAATATGCACATCGGCATAACTCATGTCTTTGCAATGTGGTAGGAAATGGGAATACCCACAGTAAACCCATGACATGGACATGACATGCAAACTCCACACAGGAAGGGTCCGAGGTCGGGATCGACCAGGAGCTGAAACCAGGTGGGCCATCGTGCTGCCACACAATTGATTTTACTAATAAGCTAAGTAACATGCTACTGTATATCAAGTTAGCATGTGTTAGAACAGAGAAAAACACTAATATTTGCTTATAGCAGACAGCAAAAGAGAAAAAAAATGTCAGGCTTTAGAAAGAGTCCTTCAGTCCTTTGCAACAACCATTGCTAACGCAAACAAACAGAGAAGGTCTTATAGAAGTTTGCAGCAAATCTGAACAGCGTTTGATTAGTCTGTGCTACATGATTATCCCTATTTCACATCAGGAATTCAGCAATATGAATACCATAAATGATGGGGAAACATCCTGTGTCCTGTGTTATTTACTTTGACCAGAAATGAAGATTCAAAACCAGAATTGTTTTAACTGTTTCAACTCTTTTTGATGGCCAGACTTTGCCCATCTCTATCTCTACAATGGTAGCAGTATGATAACTGCTAGAGGGTGAAGCTCCAGAGTAGCATGATCTGACACATATCTCTTACTGACTCCTTATGAGGCTTACAGCACTTGGAGAACAGCATCAGTATGCTGCAAACTATAACATACTTCATCACATATTTATTCCTGCTAGTCAATCAAGCTAGTTTCTGAGTAGCTCACCTGGAAGGCAAAGTAAAAAAGAAAACAAATACCGGGGCACTTCAGCTTCATTAAGATCAGAACCATGCTGTTATTTTCTGACCAAGAATTCAACATTTGTGCTCTATAATACTGATTGAGTAAAGGAATTTTAAACAAATATGTCATTATAAATTGTTGCAACTCACATTAACATATGACAACATTATTGTAATTTTAGACTTATTCTACTGAATCCATTGCCTTATAATTGTCTGTTTGATACCCAAAGTCTGACACCGACAACTGACAGAGAAGTGTCAACTTAAGCCTTGTATCGCTTTGATCAGTCAAAGTGGGTGAAAGTGTGCATACATTTACAGCATTTAGCAGACGCCCTTATCCAGAGCGACTTACAATTGATACCATCTTACAATCCAAGCAATTGTGGGTTAAGGGCCTTGCTCAAGGACCCAACAGTGGCAGCTTGGCAGATGTGGGATTTGAACCCTGGACCTTCTGGTCCATAGCATACACTGCGCTAGTGCACATACACTCCGTACCACAGACTCTAAAATGCCTCTCCATCTAGTATCTCCCACTTACACACAGCCACAGTGAATATTCACATTTGTGTATGATTCATTTTACAGTTTTACTAGCATGTGCAAACACAAACACACCCTCACTGCTCCAGGCAGCATGTTGCGTCTGAGCCACGGGTCTGGCAGGGAGGGAATTTGACACAACCAGTCATTAGAGAGTGTCCAGGGTCCATCGCCAACTCCTATTATTCAAAAAGTAGCACGGCATCTCGCCGACCACCACACAATAGGGCACTTCTAATGAGGATATGAACACTAGCTATTTTGACAGCTCTAGATCAATAGCAGAATAGAAAGCTCTGAGAAGTAGGATGGCAAAACAAAAAAGGGGACACATACAAAAGCTAACCTCAAAGAGCGCTCCCAAACAAGTATGTGTGTTGGGGCAATTAGCTCTGGTAACTGGAGGGTTATATCAGATATTTAGGACTCATTAGGGGATGCAGATGTCAAATACCTTTACTCGATTGTCTTCAAATAAGATTAGCAGTAAACATTTAACAGGACCTCTTTTGCTCTCCAACAATCTCTATAATGATGAAAACAAACTACTATAACCCAACATCCCAAGTTGTTTGATTGTCTCTTTAAAATATATGTTATATATTGAGGTTTAGGTTCAAAACATGAACATTTTATAATTTTTTTTAATATTTATTTCACAATGTCACAGTGCAAAAAGTCATTATTTAAAACGTTGCTGCTGTGCTCTGAACAACACGAAATCCTGCTCATCAGTCATTAAAGCAAGACTTTTTAAAGACTTTTTAAAAAAAGATTAAAATCACGTAAAAATAAATCAAAATAACATTATGTAAATATCAGTTATGTTTCAGTTAGGTTTCTGATCCAGTGTGTCCTAGATTTTACCTCCAGTTCAGCCAGTAATTATCATGTAGGTATATCACTCGTTTGCTGTTTTTAATACTGCATTACAATATTACACCCATATTATTGTTTATATACACTGCCATGCAAAAAAAAGGGTCACCACCTGCATTTAACTACACAAATAATAGTTAAAAAAGAGCCTCCCATCGGATAATTACTGCGTTGGTGATTATGTTTCAGCTGGCAACAAGTTATTTAACCTTAACTGATGCAGTGAGTAGCTTCTCTTTTGTTAAACAACCATGTCGAAAGACACATCCTGTGGTCGAGAAAAAGATGTTAATCTGTTTCAGAAGGGTCAGATTGTGAAAGAATGGTTCAGGGAGCATGAGACGTCATTTTCACACATGGATTGGCCACCACAGAGTCCAGACCTGAACCCATTGAGAGTCATTGGGATGTGCTGGAGAAGACTTTGCGCAGTGGTCCAAATCTCCCATCATCAATACAAGATCTAGGGGAAAATGAATGCAGCTCTGGACAGAAATAAATGTTGTGACATTGCAGAAGCTTGTGAAAGCGATGCCACAGCGAATGTGTGCCGTAATCAAAACTAAAGGCGGTCCAATGAAATATTAGAGTGTTACCTTTTTTTGGCCAGGCACTGTGTGTGTGTGTGTGTATATATATCTATATATATATTTTATAATATAAGCCTTTTATAATATAAGTCTTGTATATTTATATATACATATACATATCTATATATCTATATATCTATATATATAAATATCTATCTATATATATATATATATATATATATATATATATATATATATATATATATATATATATATAGATAGATATTTATATATATAGATATATAGATATATAGATATGTATATGTATATATAAATATACAAGACTGGGAACTTATATTATAAAAGGCTTTATATTATAAAATATATATTATTAGGGCTTGTACTTTATAATATATATATAATATATATATATATATATATATATACTATATATATATATATATACCATACAACTACATACATACATACATGACATACATATATATATACATATATAATAATATATATATATATATATATATATATATATATATATATATATAATATTGTATATGTATGTATGTATGCTATGTATGTATGTATGTAGCTGTGCTTATGTATGTATATATATATATATAGTTCATAATATTTTTTTTTTTTCTCCTTAACGCTCTCCTTTTTTCTTTTTTCTCCCCCCCTTGTCTTCCGGCAGTGATTTTAACCTCAAAACACCCAGGAGTTCAAAGTTGAGTAGGTTCTTAGGTCCTCAGTGTCATATGAAAGCATGAGCTTATTAGAGACAATTAGATTTTAGTCACAGACAGCACCATAAAAACCACAAAAAGTAAAAACAAATTTTATAGTAATGCACCAAAATGAAAACTTTGGTTTGAAACAAAAACTGATCTGAACACATAGTGAATCAAAACTGAAAATTAAAGTGCTGATTTGTTTAAAGAATTTATTTCAAAAACTCAATAAAATTGGGTGGATGAAATTTTAGAATTCGCTAAAATACCACCAGGGGAGATTTCATTTAGTGTATGGGGACCAGCAGTTACAAAGAGGTAAGACCTGAATACAGAGTCAATAGACTAATCCGCTATTCTAAAATACATAAATAAAAGTCAAGACCTATTTCTAAAAGTTCAGACTGTTATGCAATATTTAGCCACACAAGACAAACTACAAAAACCACCCCGAAACAAGGGGAACACATAACAGTGAATGTAGAATCTGTTGGAGTTGAATCTGAAAACCAGAGGAAAGAAGTAGTCATTAAATTGGTCAGGGAGGAAGTCCACTTTCAAGCATCTCTGCTTAACCAGGTGTTTCCTATTCAAGGCACGTTGGTCCTATTGACGACTCAAACAAGAGAGTCTCAATGAAAAATAAAACACTGCTGACTAAAATGTCACTTTTTCAAACATGGTGTCACTTTTTGATATGCTACTTCTTTCACCTGCACTCCTTTGACTTGTTTCCCATCTACAGTGGCATGTCTGACCAAAAACACACAAATCTAGAGGGAAAAAATGCAGAAAGCAATCTTGCACAATTTTCAGTGCCTTGTAGAGGGCAACAAAGAAGGCAAAAGGAGTGTCTGGCCTATATAGCTTGCAATGTTAGTAACAGACTCTTGTCAACATGCATATCTGGAAACACAATACTTAAGCATTCCACTAGATGTAATTTGGCTTTGGGAGATGTATGAATGGTGAATAAATCACACAACAAATAAACCACTGTTTGCCTGACTTATACAGAAAAGTGCCCACTGTAGACTCCATCAGGTTACATAACAGAATACAAAATTGCTTCCCCTAACCTGCATAACACTTAACACAACAGTAGAAATGTGCACATCATTGGGATATTACACAAACTAGTTCTCCACTTCTAATTCTAAAGGAAATAAAATCTAAAGATATTTTCAAACACATAGTCCAAAATGTCTACCTCCCTCCCACAATACATACTGAATGCATTAAAATATATGTTTACCATATATTTTAGGGTTACTAAAGAATCCTAAATAAATATGCCCTAAATATATCACAGGGTTTATAAAGAAATGACTGATTACTCATTCATTCATTCATCAATTGTCTTATCCGCTTAACTCATTTATGCATAATTTAGTAGGACAATGAAAAACAAGGGATTTATGTGATAATCATCTTATACCAATATATGGTTTACCCCAAACAACACAAACTGTGCGGGAAATTCTGAAATTATAAGATTATAGTCTTCAAAATGACAAAAGAACTAAATGATAAAGAACCACAAGCAAATACTTAATAAATATATAGAAGGTTGTCTTTCTAGAAGACTCTAAATCACAAACCAAAATCAGAAAAAGTTGGGACAGTGAAAAAAAGAAAGAAAAAAGTTACATTTACTTTGACTTTCATTTAATTGCAGACAGTATGAACCCAAGATATTTCATGTTTTGTCTCCCCATTTTGAAATGCAGGAATGGATGTGATTTGTTAATATATATCCATTCCTGCATTTCAGAATGGGGCAATTTAGATCTAGTAATAAGGTAAAAAAAACTAAATGATGTGATTTCAAATAAGCAACGTCATAGGATATTATAATCATGATTTGGTACAAAAGCAGTATTTGAGGAGCAAAGATTGGCAGTGAATGTCGTTTATCAACAAATGAAAATTGAGAAAATTATTGAAATGTTTAAAAGTATTCCTCAAAGAAAGCCATGAAGGAATTTGCATATTTCTCCCTCTTAAGTGCATACTATCATTAAATGATTCAAGCAATCTGGAAGCATTTCACTATGTAAAGGCCAAGGGCACAAGCCTAAACTGAATGTGATCTCCAGTCTCTCAGATGACTCTGCAATAGCTGATAGAACCACATGGGCAAGGGATTACTTTGGCAAACCTTTGTCAAGCACAATAAGGAGTTACATTCACAAATGCCACTTAAAACGCTACTGTGCAAAAAAATAATGAAGCCTTATGTTAACCATGTCCAAAAGGGGCTTCAAGTTCTCTGGGCTCTGAAGCATCTGGGATGGACCATCACACAGTGGAAACGTGTATTGTGGTCAGGAGAATCAGTATTCCAGATCTTTTTGGAAAAAAATGGATGCCATGTACTCCAGACCAATTAATGGGAAGGACCATCAGAGTCTTGTAAGTAAAAAGTCCAAAAGCCAGGCTCTGTCATGGTATGGGGTAACTTACACTTCTGTGATGCAGCATTAATGTAGAAAAGTACACTGAGATTTTAGAGCAACTTTTCCAAGAGCATTCATGATTTTTCAACAAAACCACATACTTCAAACATTGCAAAAGCATGGCTTCAGAAGAAGAGGGTACGGGTACTGGACTGGCCTGCCTGCAGTCCTGACCTGTCCCCAATAGAGAATGTGTGGAGAATTTTGAAATAAAAAATGTGACAACAACAACCCCATACTGTTGCACATCACTGTTGTAATCTGATAAAGAGAGCTAGCTCTGTAATCAGTTTTCTCAGTCTGCGCATGCACGCAAGCATAACCCAACATGGTTGCCAGGTCAGCTTATTCTAAGGGACTTGGCTTTGTGGAGGCTTTTTTCCATTGACCTGGGACTTATTTGCTTGTGGGATCTGGCAACCCTGGAATTAAATGCCACACGAAATTAAACATGGTGAAATGGCTACTGAACACTGTTGTGGAGACTCTGAAATGCAGTAAATAGAGGAAATTATGAATTATGTTATTTCATTAATGAAGTTTGAAGTTTACATCACATCCTTCTGTAAGATTATTGGCTGACTGCAAAGTAGAAATTTATCTAAGTAGACCCAGAGCTTTCGCATTATCTAATTACTCAAGTGCAATGTAAACTCATTGATCGAATTACTACAAAATCGGATTTTCTGCAGTTATCGGATTATTAAGTGCATGTAAACACACTCACTGTTGTTCAACCACCAAACAAAGGAACTTAAAATCAAACAACTGCCCTTCTACTTGATGACACAAGCAAACGAGATAGACTAGTCCCATTTATGGGGAGTACTCAGAATAAAAAACAACCTTCTGTATAGCAAACAGGTACCACAAAACCTTACTGTATCTTTCTTGCTCAAAAAAATTTGTTTCACAAGTTTACACTCTACTTTAACCAGCTGGCTCGCCAAAGTTTTAACCAACACCGATGGCATAACCCAGTGCCCATTTTGCTACCACATACAGGCAATTTTCTAGATCTATAGTTAAAAACAACTTCCTTTATCACTCTTCGAATGTACAGCTACAAGTATCCCAAATAAAAGTTGACATTACTTGTGATAATCTGAACTTTCCAGGATAATTTCCTCTGAGTGGGTCCCAGCTGCTAGGTCTTTATAAATAGAGTGTAGACCACCTCTGGGGAGAACAGGGCTCAGTAGAAAGGCCTGGGCACAAATCAAGCTGAAAAATTCACACAACATGCACATTTTGTCAAACATATGGGACCATCAGCAAAGACAAAAGAGACTTGGACTCATTTGACATAGATTCAGTAAAGAGAACGCTAGAGAGGTCAATGTGAAGTTTGAGAGAGAAATTATATTAGAAAAACCTTTGACTGAAAATATTCTGACAAACTTCATCTGAATAGTTCCAAATCAAATAGCAGAATGAACCACATATTATTAATACATATTGGAGGTTTGAGTGCAGCACACTGATAAAGATGTTGGGGGAAATATTAAATTGTAGTCCCTGATCTCAGAACAGAGTTTAGAAGAGCTGTCATAGGGTCAAGGCTGGGTTTTGCAACACACATCTGCCCAGAGCAGCCCAAGATACAATAAAATGAATAACGAAAACAGACATTAACAAAATGATTAACTTTAAGACAAATAGGTAATCATTTAAGATATTTAAATGCACAAATTTTTGCAGTAAACTGAATCAAAGCTGTTTTAGAGACCCTTTGACACAAAGCTTTAAAGCGATTACAACAAAAAGGGAAGGGGGGGTGGGGGTGGCTGGCTGGGGGGAAAGACGCTGAGAACTCTGAACTCCACCCCCATTCCATGAGAGCAGGTTTGTTTCAAGTGCAACAAATGACCGGAATATGCATTGAACTGACTTGCAAGACTATAAATTCAACTGTTAAAAGTAACGATAACCTAGAGAGCTAGGAAGCTTTTATGAAGGGTGATGGATGGACAACGACACCAAACAGCTTCCCACACATTTTTGTTGTGTTGCTGCATTTGTTTAGATTCAATGCAAATCTTAACACTTCCAGATCGAATGGAGAAAGGAAGCAAAAGAGAAAACCGAAATTTTTAGCTTGAGTGGTTTCTTCAAACAGAATCCAAAGGCAGGGGCTCAGTGGGGCGCTTTGGCGCAGAGGAGCTCTTTTTTTTAAGGAAGCGCAGCAGTGGACGTGTTTAGCATTTGGTGGCCTTTGTCCTTCCATTGTGCCTTCTCCACAGCGGCTGCCTGACCCAGGCTTGGTGCACCATACTAAGAAAGGCCCCAAACCAAAACAGAATTCATGCTTAACTCCACTTGCTCCACCACATCTGCTCCCATGGTGTTACAGAGATGTGAATGATCTAAAACTCTTGAGGACCCTCTACTAGCAGAGGCGTTCTTGAGAACAGATGTTATTCACCTTTCATAGACTAGAATATATATCATTTTTTGTTTTTACATCTAGAAATCCAGCTATTATTTACTTCCTTTATGATGTGACTTGCAAATGGATCCATCTGCTTTGGAGATATTCAGTCAGAGCAGCAATAGCAACTTGGTCTACAACAAGGGATGCAATATTTACATCTATTTATGGAAACAAGAACAGGACAGAATAAAAAAGAGGGAAAAATAGGGAAAGACTAAGTCAGCAAACAGTTATCCCTTACAGTGACACCTCTTTAGCTGAGCTGCTCTTTGACATTACTAAGCATTAGTTATTTTGGACCATATATGCAGTCCCTTGCAGTGCTTTGTTAAAGTTTTGGCAGACCAAGTGTCAGAAACGGACGATAAGCCGTTGGACGAAGAATACAATGCGCTATGCTGAGCTGATATTTCATTGTCTACACATCAAGAGCCTCTTAAAGCTGAATAGGATCTGTCCTGAGATTGTGAGGACGCAAAGCCTATTCAAGGCCTTGGCAAAGACCGCATGCCATTGTGTTGTATGACAGTACCAGCACCAGTCTTCTGTGAATAAACACCTCCACTGCTCAGATACTGTAAAGTAAGCAAAACGGCTCTGTATTCAATAGGGAAGGCGGACCTTCAATCACAAACAGCCGCCAAAGCGACATGTCCATCACAATCTCATTTTCCTGATGAACGCCTCTAGTCTGTCAGCCTCAGCAGCACAATTCAGTCAGCTTAAAGAACAGGAACATTGTGTGCCAAAAGCCCAACTGTCCACAAAGTCACTCAAGTCCATACATTGGACCTCAAAGCTGGCTATAGAAGGGCCTCTAGCATAACATATAGGATCCCTCTTTCACAACATTCATATAGGACCTCAAGTCTCAATGATGCAACAGCAAACAAGCAACTCAAACATACACTCAAACATACTCCAAACTGTCCATAGATACAACATCACACCACTGAATGTTAGAAATCAATTTTCACCAGCATCATTCAACAGCTGATAATAAAAAATAAGCATTTTATTAAATAAAAAAAGACTGAGATTAAAAACACTCAGGACAATCTTAATGTAAATTACAAAATGTAAAATGTTTATGTTACATAAACATTTGATGTTCTTATGTTCATGCGAATTTTAGGGGTGAAAATATTTGTGATCCATGTGGTTTTGTTAAAAATAATTATCTTTTTGACATTAGTTCAGTGTGAACTAAATAAGCAAAAAACATTATTTAGCACAATACAGTGTTTTTTCCCCCAAAAAATCACAAAGCTGTGAAGAAACATCAGTCTTTGCTACCTAACATTACATATAATATAATATACAGACGTCTTTTTAAAGCCATTTTACATTTTAGCGTGACCTATGCCATAAGATATGTGTTTTCAAAGTATGGTATATTAAGGCCTAAGTGATGGTTTAAGTATGTTAAGGCCTATCAGCTTCTCATTGTTAAATATTTTTGTAGTAACCCACATGCCCATCTATCACTAAGAAGGCAATGTTTTGAACAATTCTTTTGAACAGGCTGTTGTCTTAATGATTATGGTAAAGCTTGAAATATACTGGAGTGTTGCAGCATTATAACTTAGGTTAAGTGTATTACATGTGCTGCTCAATTATGTCACCAGATTGTAGAAGCACAAATGCAACAATAAACAACAGACATTGGACAATATCAAATCACTGTTTTAGCTTTAGATATAGAACAAGTTTAGTTATGCAGCTCTATTCATGCTTCTAGTCAAGCATTTAACATATGTAATACGATAAATGACTATCTATGTTTGTCCTTGTTTCTAGGACTGGCAGGGAATAGTAAAGTTTACACAGACTGATTTCTCCTATAAGGTTGTATAAACATTCCTCTTATTATATCCACTAACTTCATATTGATACTCAGAAAGCATGCAGCATTTGCAACAGTTCAAATGCAACTAATTTGGATGTGCAATGTCATCTTGTGTACAGCTGCGTAATTATCTCTCGTGGCTAATTTTAAAAATAAATGTACAAACAATACTAGGAATTAATACAACTATTCTAACATGGCATAAACTGCATTCATAGACTGCATTCCTGGCCAGTTCTCTTTTGTAAACTTTTGCAGGATTCTGAACTGACTAGCAAACACAGCCTTATTATATATAGCTTTCCTTAGTGTGACAGTAAGATCAGCAGTCATCTCACTAGCCAGCAGACCCCTTGACAGCAGATCTCAAGCTCTACACCAACATGTACAGTGCCTGTCTGATACACTTCTCTCACTTATGCAACATTTTTTGAAAGTGCATCATATAGCCTTTTCTAAAATCACAACTGGCAAAAAATGCAAGATACGCTTGCATAATTAGACTTTGAGACCTGCATAAAAAACAACTGCTTATTAAAAACTTGCTAGAGTTTACCTTTGATTTAACCACAATAATGAAGCTGATATCTAAACACCAACTAGAGACACAACATGAGCACATTCTTATATTTCCCCACTATAACAGCATTCAATTATTCATTCATTTTCAAACCTACTTAATCCAACTTAGGATCGCACAGCCTCAGGGAGTCGGGGCCTGCACAGGGCACAAAGCAGGAACCAACTCTAACAGGGTACTAATCCATCACAGGGCACACTCACATACTCACACAGGGACACTTTGCAGACACCAACTGACCCAACACATGTCTTTGGAATGTGGGAGAAAACCAGAGTACCCAAAGGAAACTTGCGCAGATGTGGGGAGAACATGCAAAATATACACAGACTGAGTGAACTGAGCTTTTCCTGGAGCTGTGAGGCCACAGCACTAACCAGCTTAAGAACATGTTAAACAACATAACGCACTTTAATACAGTATATGGGATTGGCTTGCAAAGATTAGTTTAAAAATTGAGTTGTTACTTCACTTTTTATATGTTCATTGCAAATAGGGTCAGCATCAGTTCTTTTTTATTACCATTTAACTCAGAAATTGGCAAACTATAGCTTACTTAAAGTAAACACATTTCAAAAAAGAAAAAAAAAACATGTTGAGGATGTTTTTCCCTACAAACTGTTTAAAGCAAGTAAAGTGACTCTATGTAAAACAGTGATGGCATTTTCATAGCAGCATATTGATGATGGGCAAGCATTGTATATAAAAGCACCTTAGAGCCAATTCGATCACTGATATGGCACAACCAGTTTATGTTGGTCTCCTGACTACATAATGAAGGTGGATACTTATGGGTTATGCTACAGCCCAGGTAGAATATGGACTATACTACTTTAACTACTACATAGGCTATTCACTTTATTTCACTATCATCACTGTCCATGTGAAGTTCTGAAAAGTGATATATGTTGATTCAAAGAAAGACATAAACATGATTTCACAGTGTGTCATTCTTTAGGTTTGTCAAACTCTTTGTTTTAAATTTAAAGTAGTTGTTAGTCATTAGAACAACTAAATAATCGTTACGTTTTTGTCATAAAAAATGTTGGCAGATAATTACATTTGAAAGGAATCATTGAAACATTGAGCTGTTAATACATTCACTCAGCATTCATTTGTATAAAATATGTCATTTTGTTTTGCATAGTATGTATATAGTTCTTATTGTTGTAGCATAGTCCATGAGAAGGACCGCAACTAAAGAATAGTTTTTGTGATATATACACCAGTACGTGCCACTGTGCAACTGTATAACTGTAATAGACCATAGTATGATATGCATTAGTTATCAGTTTCAAATGCAGTAACATTTGATATATATATGGATGTTCTTTTAATGGCAAATAGCTATAATAATGTGACTCCTAGTTACTGCATTTGAAACTGATAACTAATGCATATCATACTATGGTCTATTACAGTTATACAGTTGCACAGTGGCACGTACTGTATATATATACTATATATATATACACACGTTTACGTGTATATATATATATATATATATATATATATATATATATATATATATATATATATATATTACGTATACGTGTGTGTATGTATATATAGACATTAGAGTCTGTAATCTCTTCATAAGCTAAAATCAGAGCGGAAGTTATTCACAAGAAAAAGGCTACTCACCAAAATGCCAGAAAACTGTTTTTCCTCCATGCTGGAGAAGTGCGCTGACTCTCGCACAAGGATGCAGGTCCTCTCTGCTCTTCCAGACTTGTCCTTAGGCTGCTGGATGTGTGTCTCTCCCTCTGTCTCGCTCGCACTCTCTCTCACTCTCTCTCTCACTCTCTCTCCTCTTGTTCACTTGCTGGCTACTTTGCAGCACCGGGCTTTGTGCTAATTCCGCACTAATCCAGAAACTTTTCTATGCTGTGAAAGGAACATGTGACAGAGAGAGGGATGGAAGGGGCAGAGTTGAAGGGGGAATATTGTTTAGTTCCTTACCATGCAACACCTTTTTAAAACATTCAGTTCATAATGATAAAGGATAATGTGGTCTCTAGGATGAAGAGAGATGAATCCCCGGTAGATCATGCAAATGTAATTTTGTGCTCTTCATAAGAACAAGAGATGCTGCCTAGATGAATGTGATTTACCATAAGACTGTAGAGCACTTAGATAACATGAAACATGTCACAGGGACTAAAAGGATGTAGGAATCCAGTCGTGCCACTAATTATCAAATGTATGAAGCTTTGACATAGACTGACCGAAGTCAATGAACTCAACATGTCTGAGGGCGTGTGTTCACAGGTAAAAAAAAAAAAAAACACCTGACAGCATATTGACAACAATAAGTCAAAGTGAAGTCAAGGCAACTTTTGAAGTCAAGGCAATTTTTATTTCTATAGCGCCAATCCCAAATTGAGCAAGCCTAGGGTGACAGTGGAAAGGAAAAACTGCCTAATTTCCCTAACAATAGAGATTACATTTCTTAAGAATGTTGAAATAACCAGAACTACCATTCACTGCTGATATATTTTTAAGTTGTGCAAGAAAAATTATATATTTAGTATACTAAAATTGTATTCTATCCTGTCAGCACCAATAACAGTTGTATGTTTAGCTACGAAACACTTTATGGTTTACAGAGAATGGTTTGAAAAAGGGAATCTATCCAGTGAGCGGCAGTAATTCAAAAAACCACTTGTTACAACTGAGGAATGCGGATTCTCTGAATGCACAACAAGTCGAACCTTAAAGCAGATGGCTACAGCAGCAGAAGACCACACCGGGTGCCAATACTGTCACCTAAGAACAGACAACTGTGGCTACAAGTTCACCAAAGTTGTACAACAGAAATGAGAAAAACATTGCCTGTTCTGATGAGTGTTGAATTCTATTGTGACATTCAGATGGTAGGGTTAAACGCATGGATCCACCCTGCCTTGTATAAGGGTTTCAGGCTGGTGGTAGTTTTGTAATGTGTGGGGGATACTTTCTTGGCACACTTTGGGTTCTTTAATACCAACTGAGCATTGTTTAAACACCACAGCCTACTTGAGAATTGTTGCTGACCATCCCTTTATGACCAGAGTGTACCATTTTCTGATGGCTACTTCCAGCAGGATACTGTTCCATGTCACAAAGCTCAAACTGGTTTCTTGAACTTGGCAATGAGTTCACTGTACTCAAATGGCCTCCTCAATCACCAGATCTCAATCACCTTGTTGAATCTATGCCACAAAGAATTAAGGCAGTTTTGAAGGAAAAAGGTCCAACCCAGTACTAGAAAGGTGTACCTAATATAGTGGCCAGTGTTTGCTTACCACAAGGCAAGCAAATCAGCTCAAATTATTGGCAGATTGACAGCACCACATACATGTATACACATTCAAAAAGCCATGCCAGAAATCCATATGCTGGAGTAGAAAAGACAGACATCAGGTTATACTGAATCTCACTATAGCTGATGCTGGTAAATCCTATTGTGTAATCAAAAGGAAGAGATATATTGTTTGATTGGCTCTGTTGTGAAACACAGATGAATTTAGCCTGACCACCATTCATAGCCCCCACAACTAGCCTCTGCAGTATGTGTGTACACAGGAGGGCTGCACCACACCAAAAATGCTTCTGTTTGCTTAGCAACTCTAAAGGATGACTATGTATAGAAAAATACAAGACATTCACTCACTCAGAATCTGCAAGTGCATCTAAAGGCAGAAGGTTAGCAATGCTGCTCTACATATGAATGAACTGCCACCTTCTCTAGGAACAGGATAAGGAGAACCCGCAGAGCAACTCTAAGGACGTGAACAGCAAAATATATTTTCAAGTCAGTGCTGCTGTTTCTGGTGTTAATTTATTAATTCAAAACAAGAGACTTTCTGTGATTATTTGCTAGAATGGTACAATTGAATCATATAGTACATGCACAAATAAACAGAGTGAGACTATATATTAGAACTAATAAACAATAATGCTTTGTGGACAGCAAAAAAGTGTGAACCTTTTGTTAGCGAATGTATATTAGCTGAAAAAACAGAACGTATTTACTTAGTCACCAGAGGGCAGTGACACAGTAAACAAGATGACAGACAAACACTACCTACAGTCAGACCAATTAATCATTTAATTCATTCATCTGCTTAATCTGATAAGGAACATCCTAGACAAGCTGCAAATCCATCGGAGGGCACATGCACTCACACATACACACAGCATCACACACTAGGAGCACTTTAGAGACACCAATTAGCATAAAACACATGTCGTTGGATTGTGAGAGGAAACGAGAGCACCTGGAGTAAACCCACAAGGACACAGGGAGGACATGCAGACTCCACACAGAAAGGACCCAGACTACATAGAAATACTAGGCTTCATTACTAACACTATAAGAAAAGTGACTTATTATTAATAATTAACACGTCTGAAAAGAAAAGAGCTGATAGAAATAAATTCATATATTAAAAACTTTACACATAGCAGTCCATTTTAACCATCCTGTGGAATGGTTGAAATAGGTCTAGGAATAAGACATCCATAATGCAGACTGGAAACAAAACATACCACATAATGCTGATTGTTTTTAACCAATCAGCAATTTTATTCACATTAAGGATTATAATCTTGGCGAATTGTAAATGTATACAAAATGAAATTCAAAATGACTGTGATTCCAATCCCTGTCGGCACTAAAGCTGAACTTCTGTGGTTGTGAGATACAATGTGCTGTACCACTACTCTCAATGAGATAACACACAGCTGAGCACTCTGCAGTGCCAACTAATAGCAATTTGCCACATGAATGCCAGTACTGCAGGATTAATACACAGGCAAAGGAAAGTGCCACTGTGGCAAATCACAAGCCATACATGTAACAAAGTATCAATTAAAAAAAACAACTTTTACTCAAAAGTTTCATCAGTGGAGCCTGTTAGTCAAACTGATGATGTAATATCCGTTCTGGGGGCATTCTGGAAATTAACCATGGGAAACAAACTTGTTTTTTGTTTTTAGTCAACCATCATTTGAAAAAAAGCAAAACATCCCATTTTACCACCACTTTTCTTGGTCAGGGTCACAGAGGGATCTATAGTCTATCCCAGAATTCACTGGATGCAAGCAGAGGTACACCCACTGGGTGGGGCACAGATGGGGCACCCACCCATCGCAGGGCACAAAACCACACCACTCAACCACAACTTTGCAAGCCCAGCACAGGGTTCCAACACAGGCTTTTAAGATCTGCCATTTCTAATCTCTGAGGGAAATATATCTCTTTTGTGTATCCATTTTAAATATAATTTGCTATTTCAACTAATATCCTTTATAACCATCTTCATACAGGTTTAGTTGAGGAACATAATGCAAAATGGTGCAATTACATACTATTAGTAGTAGATGGTATTTGCACAGGAACCTCTGTTTAATGTTATGCTTAGGTTCTGTATACAATACTACTGAGTTGCTAATGACAACTTAGTTAATAAACAGTTGCCTTATGTTTTAAACTTGGTGATATGATTCTACAAGTCCTTCACCATACAGTGCAATAATTAAGGGGTTAAATAGACTTTCTGCTGGTGCATTTTAGGAGCTCACGCATGACAGAACATCACTCAGCGTAATAAATTCCCAATTTGCACTCATCCAGGAAAGGGTATATTGAAAATATAATCATGTAAACCCATGGATGCCACTGTATTGCCAAATTACACAAGAGGGTCTAGACAGGAAATTCAATGTTCAGTTATTCTGTCAAATTAATATTTGGGGTCCTTGCTAGCAGCTGCAAATTATTCCAGCATCACCGTTGAACAAAATTAATATAGGCCTATGCTCTACAGTATTTCAAAGAAGATGTTTGTAAACTCTCACTGATGTATTCATAACTTGAATACTGATATGATATGTAAATTTTCAACCGACACTTTATATTAGCATTAAGTTTTAAGTAGCAAGAAGAACTTCACAATAGTGTGTATTGCCCCAATTAACCTGTTTTTCAGGCTGTTGCACAAAGTGAGCAACATTCAATCTATTTCATCAGCAGTCATATGTTGAAATATTTTTCTTGTCAAAATGATTGCATCATGCATTCAACATGAGAATGCAACCCGCCTGCTTTCCTTTAAACATCCGCCTTCCCATTAAAGCCCCCAGCACTGCAAACATTTCCACTTGACACAAGAGAGACAGGCAACTATACAGATACTATAAATAGACCAGTATAACAACATAGATTTGGAAGGTTTGCTGGTATTAAAGTGAGTGCCAGAGTGAATTTATCATATAAGTATTCTACTCTTTCACTACAAACAGCTCCACCAGCAAGATAAGCACAAGAAGATAAACAGCTTACATAGTTTGTGTAAATAAATATCATTAATCTCAGCCACTTACGGTAAATGGATAGCAGTCAGGTTCGTGTTAAGATTTTCAGCAACAAGATTCAGTCTATATAGAACGTCATAGACTCATTCACAATGTTTAGCACTGTACTGCATTTAGATGTAGTAGATTCTAGACCTGCCCACATAAAACTAGTGTTGTTTATTTCATATCGATGCTGTGTAGATGATGAAGCAAAACTCCGCTGGCACCATCTTACCTGTATATAAAAAGATTTATTACAGAAAGAACAGCATCAAATCAAGCACCTAGGTTTGCCTGAGAGAAGACCCAAAGCCAATGTGGAAACCTCTAATATCCGCTTATAACTACCTGCTTATATAGGCTGGTTGCGTTCATAGAACTAAGGTATAGATTCTGAGAAAAAGACCCTAGTCCTATGTAACACGATCTCATCCGTTCGATTCTGAGAAGTAAACCCTTAAACCAGGGGACTTCTATGCAAACATTAACTTAAACATTCCAAGCCATAAAACTAGGTAACGTGCAATTTCAGACATTACAGATGTTTCACTGAACTAATGGAAAACAGTACAGGATTTACTGCATTACTTCTATATAACAAGCATAAACCTTAAAGACATCATCTGTAATAAAAGAAATGCTACATTTAACACACCACACTAGCTAATCATTAAGCTATAAGTATTTACGGATGCAGAAATACCACATTTTGCAGACCATGTTTTTGGCAATACCAAATAGCGATTTATTTAATGCTAAGCAATGAGGGTATGTGACAGGCAATGTTTAGTGTAAATTGGTGCCATTTTTTTTGTTTACTCTCTGGACAGAAAACATCATCATAGTAACACTATAAACAACTGCAGGTTAAGAGACGGGATTCAAAGATTGAGAAAAGGTGGTACAGTGCAGTAAAAGTGTCATTCTAAGTGTGGAAAATGGGTCGTACAGCAGGTGTTGATGGCAAATGATTGGTCTTCGATGAACACGACGCCTGGTTCACATACAGGCAGAAGCATGATTCATTTGACCAGATAAGTTTCCAGTCATGAACAGTCCAATTTTTGTGTCTTTTCACCCACTGTACTTGGTATAAACCAATTTTTATTCAGAAGCCGTGGAACACGGCGATGTTCCATGTCCAGTAGTTCCGTCTTTCAGCCACAATTTTGATGAGAATTTCCTGTAGACTGAGATTTTTGCCACCTCCGTTAGTCCCGTATGACCATACGCTTTGATACGCTTTGTAAGGTATGGGACTATGGACGAAAAGGTCCAGGGTTCAAATCCCACCTCTGTCAAGCTGCTACTGTTGGGTCCTTGAGCAAGGCCCTTAACCCTCAATTGCTTGGATTGTAAGATTGTATCAGTTGTAAGTCGCTCTGGATAAGTGCGTCTGCTAAATGCTGTAAATGTAAATGTAATACGCTTTGATACAGCTACAAATTCAGCTACTTCCTTCACGCTATGGCCTTTGGCATACCCAATTGCTCCTTTTTTGCCCGTCATTAACATCTGCTTGCGACCCATTTTCCACACACGGAACGAGACGTTCACCGCACTGTACCACCTCTTCTCAATCTATGAATCCCGTCACACAACCTGCAAGTATTTATAGCACAATTTTCTACCCAGGGAGCGTATTATTTATATATCATTCACAATATTTTTACATCATATTTTTATCACCATATTTGCATATAAAATAAAGTCTAATTTGCCAATTTACCACATATAGTGAAAGTTTATGAGCTCTTTAGAATTTTCTGTATTTCATATAATGTAAAATATCATCGGATTTTCAAACATGTCCTAAAAGTAGATAAAGAGAACCCAATTAAACAAATGAGACAAAAATGTTATACATTGCTGACTTATTTGAGGATAATTATCCAATATTACATTTCTCTGAGTGGCAAAAGTATATAAACCTTTTGCTTTCTATCTGGTGTGACCCCCTTATGCAGAAATAACTTCAACTAATCATAGTTATTTCATATTAATTCATATTGTCATATATCCAAACTGTCACTGCTGGCCCCTTGAGCAAGGCCCTCAACCGTCTGGATTGTACCCAGTATGATTGGGTCAGTACTAAATATTATCCATGTCGTATTGTTATTTATGTGCTGTCAATGTTACATCTTATTAGGAGCACTGAATTACAGCTGTGATCACATTTTTGACCTTATCCATTTTATACCCACTATCCAACCAAAGATGGCTACGTACCTTGGTATACAGTCTTATGCAAAACTTTGAGATACCTCACTCCACCTAGCACTATTAACCTTTAACATTTATTGTACCTTGTGCCTTAAGGGTAACTCATCTAATTGGTCCCAAAAGGTTTATGACACTTGACAGGCAATTCAAAAGAACAGAATTACAGCCACATGTCAGTGCTTTCCACAGGAAAGAGGTTCTCATTAACATGAAAACTGAAAACTAATCAGACTGTTTTAAGCAGAAATAAATTATTATGTAAATAAAGAATACATCATGTTGATTGAACATATTTCTAGTGGCTTCTTATTAAGGTAAAGCCTAATTTTGCATTTCTTTATCCTAATAAATGATTTAGTAAAACAGTATTTAGAGATACAAATATAGATATTCTGCAGAGAACATTTACCACCATCACAAACTGCAAAGTTGTGATGGTGGTAAATGCAGCTATTGGCCTTCATAAAATGTTACAAACAGAAGGGAACTGCAGTCGGGGAGGCAGGGCAAAGAGGCATGAGGCATGACAATGAAACCAACCCTAGACCTGGAAGCAAAGAGCCAGGCGATCCAGATGGGCAGCATGGAACTCTTGAATCAGAACAGGGTAAAAGATGTCAGATGAGTCTACCTATGAACACTCCTCAGGGCAGAAGCCCTATCAATCCATGAGATACTGGTGTTGAGACCCCCATCTCCAGCAATCCAGCTGAACACTGGACTGGATAGGAGGGGCCCCATTCATCTCCATGTCTAAATTCAGTGGGCCAGGTGTCAAGGGCTTCAGAAGAGAGACACAACAAGAATGAAATCTGGAAGTTAAAAAACATATTTAGATGATACTTCATGTCATTTTAACATTTAATGATCTTAAATGGTGCAAGGCTAAACCCAGTCCCCTGGCTGGTATTCGGAAGTGTATTTGGGTGCTGATCAGCCTGGTGTATGTGCGGCTGCAGTGTCTAGATCCATCACATCCAGCCATCCACTGCTGATGCGCAAGATGGAGGGATCCCAAGGAACAAGCATGCACTTGCAGGGAGTGGAGATAGGCAATCTTGTAGAGTTCTTGAGAGAACTAACTGCAGGGGTTACTTGTACACATGGGATGTACAGCCAGAAGAGCATTGCAGTAAATTAGTTTTCAGAGAGTGTGATAGAGGAGTTTATCTGGTACACGACAAGATCTTGACAAGAGGACCTGTCTACAGGAATGTAATGCAGTTTTGCTGTAGTTTAGCTTCAGTTGATGAGCTGACATCCATGATGAGATGCCTTCCAGACATGCTGAGATACATGTGGAGACCTGCACATCTGCTGGAGGGAAGGAGATAATGAGCTGAGTGTCTTTAACATAACAGTGATAGGAGAAGCCATTTGAAGTTATTACTTCACCAAGAGAATGAGTGTAGATGGAGGAAATAAGAAGTCTTAGAACTGAGCCTTGTGGAACTCCAGTTGCAAGTTCACATTGCGCAGCCACTGCCAGGCTTTCCTGTGATTCCAAGACTGTAGTGGACAGAAAGGAAATTCTTGTACAGTGGTGCTTGAAAGTTTGTGAACTCTTTAGAATTTTCTATATTTCTGCATAAATATGACCTAAAACATCATCAGATTATCACACAAGTCCTAAAAGTAGATAAAGAGAACTGAGTTAAACAAATAAGACAAAAATATTATACTTGGTCATTTATTTATTGAGGACAATTATCCAATATTACATATTAGTGAGTGGCAAAAGTATGTGAACCTTTGCTTTCAGAATCTGGTGTGACCCCCGTGTGCAGCAATAACTGCAACCAAACGTTTCCTGTAACTGCTGATCAGTCCTGCACACCGGCTTGGAGGAATTTTAACCCATTCCTCCATACAGAACAGCTTCAACTTTGGGATGTTGGTGGGTTTCCTCACATTAACTGCTCGCTTCTAGTCCTTCCACAACATTTTGACTGGATTAAGGTCAGGACTTTGACTTTCCAAAACATGAACTTTATTATTTTTAAACATTCTTTGGTAGAACGTCATTGTCTTGCTGCATGACCCACCTTCTCTTGAGATTCAGTTTATGGATAGATGTCCTGACATTTTCTTTTAGAATTATCTGATATAATTCAGAATTCTTTGTTCCGTCAATGATGGCAAGCCATCCTGGCCCAGATACAGCAAAACAGGTCCAAACCATGATACTACCACCACCATGTTTCACAGATGGGATAAGGTTCTTTTGCTGGAATGCAGTGTTTTTCTTTCTCCAAACAATGCTTTTCCTTTAAACCAAAAAGTTCTCTTTTTCCACAAAACATTCTTCCAATAGCCTTCTGGCTTGTGCACATGATCTTTGGCAAACTGCAGATGAGCAGCAATGTTCTTTTTTTAGAGCAGTGACTTTCTCCTTGCAACCCTGTCATGCACACCATTGTTGTTCAGTGTTCTTCTGATGGTGGACTCATGAACATTAACATTAGCCAATGTGAGAGAGGCCTTCAGTTGCTTAGAAGTTACCCTGGGGTCCTTTGTGACCTCGCCAACTATTACACGCCTTGCTCTTGGAGTGATCTTTGTTGGTTGACCACTCCTGGGGAGTAACAATGGTCTTGAATTTCCTCCATTTGTACACAATCTGTCTGACTGTGGATTGGTGGAGTTCAAACTCTATAGAGATGGTTTTGTAACCTTTTCCAGCCTGATGAGCATCAGCAGCTCTTGTACTGAGGTTCTCAGAAATCTCCTTTGTTCGTGCCATGATACACTTCCACAAACATGTGTTGTGAAGAGCAGACTTTGATAGATCCCTGTTCTTTAAATAAAACACTCACACCTGATTGCCATCCCATTGATTGAAAACACCTGACTTTAAATTTCACCTTCAAATTATCTGCTAATCCTAGAGGTTCACATTCTTTTGCCACTCACTAATATGTAATATTGGATAAATTTCCTCAATAAATAAAATGACCAAGTATAATATTTTTGTCTATTTGTTTAACTGGCTTGTCTTTATCTACTTTTAGTACTTGGTTGAAAATCTGCTGATAATTTAGATCAAATGTATGCAGAAATATAGAAAATTCTGAAGGGTTCACAAACTTTCAAGAACCACTGTACACCAGCAGTCATATTAACAAAATGTCTGCTCTAAAAATGGCAAAAAAAAGTCCAGGCTTTACTGACCCTATATGCAATGGAGTTACAACACCATTTTGAGTTACTTATACTTATATAGTGACTTATATATGACTAAATACATGTGTCACTTCAGCATCACACAGAGGAGGAAACCGGAGTACCTGGAGTAAACCCATGTAGACAAGGGAAGGACATGCAAACTCCACACAGGTGGAGTCCGAGGTTAGGATCAAACCAGAAATCTCTGGAGCTGTGAGGCAACCCCGCACATGCCATCTTGCCACCACAAGGGTGAAGCAAGGTAAAAACTGAGATGAAGTCAGCTTTTTGGGCAGCAGACTGGCAGGTCCAAAGCCCACCTTCCACCATTATACCAGATCGTGGTAACTGTGGAGGGTAGATAACGTTACTTTTGCTGCAGCCATTGTGTAGCGTCCACTGCTTTCTTGAGCCATTGGATATATGTCCAGAGACTGACAAGTTACCATGTGGGCAAAGGCAATGAACCAAACGGATGAGATACATACATTCATTCATTCATTCATTCATCCCTTGTCTTATCCGCCCATCCTAGTCAAGACTGCGGGAGAGCCGGTGCCCAACCGCCAACCCAGGGCGCAAGGCAGGAACAACCCTAGACACGGTTCCCCAATCCATCATAGGGCACATACGCTCACACACTAATGGGTACTTTGGAAACACCAGTTAGCATAACACACATCTTTGGAATGTGGGAGGAACCCGGAGTACCCGGAGAAAACCCATGCAGACACGGGAAGAACATGCAAACTCCACACAGGCGGAGTCCAGGGTCGGGATCGAACCGGGGATCTCAGAGCTGTGAGGCGGCAATGCTAATCATTGCAACACCGTGCCACCCTGGATGAAAAACAGCCAAATGATATTATTTCTGTTAGTGAAACAAGAAGAACATATACAGTTGCAGTCAAAAATATCCAACCCCTTGAAGATTTTAAGGATTTATCAATTTAAGTTTTTTCAAATAGCAAGATTCTGTTTGGATGACTTCTTTATGAGTTCAGTGATAGACAAAATCAGAACAGAAAATGCATGATGAAGTATTTGTGTGTAACAGTATATTTTCTTAAGATAGCCATGTCACAATTATTCAACCACTATATAATGTTGTTTTTAAAGCTTTTGGCAGTTTTTATGGACTAAAGTGGAGTTGAAACATTATTAAGCCCACCCATGAAGGAATTCAAGGTGAGTTGCAATCATGGGAAAGACAAAAGAGCTTCCACAAAAGCTGAAAGAGGAGATTATTTCATCGCACCTAAAGGGCCTTTGGTATAAGTAGATTTCCAAAAAATATAACATCCCAAAAAACACCATTAGGAAAATTATAAGGAAGTTTAAAACATTTGGAACAGCTACAAACCTGCCTGGCCATGGAAGAAAGCCCAAAATTTCATCAAAGACCCTTAGCAACTTAGTCAGGACAACTAAGAAAAACTCCTGTGTGAGTGCAAGACACAGGATGACCTGATGAAGGCTGGAACAAAACTTCGTGGCCGGACTTCAAGATGCACTCCACTCTTAACCACAAGGAACATCAAACGTTGACTAGAATATACCAGGAGGAATTTGGATAAGGCTACAGAGTTTTGGGAGACAGTTTTATGGACTAATGAAACCAAACTGGAACTGTTTGGACATATGGACCAGCGGTATGTCTGGAATGCGAAAGGCCAGGCTTATGACCAGAAGAATATCATCCCCACAGTCAAGCATGGAGGTGGGTCATTGATATGGGGCTGTTTTTCTACAGCAGGAACTGGCAATCTTGATTATGTACCTGGCATCATGGGTACTCAGAAATACCAAGCCATTTTAAAGAGGAACGTGATCTGTTGACAAATTAAACCTTGGCAATCACTGGACCTTCCAGCAAGACAATGATCCTAAGCACAGCTCCAAGTCAACCAAAGCTTGGTTGAGAAAAAGATCCTGGAATGTCCTGGAGTGGCCTTCACACTCACCAGATCTAAACTACTGAAAATCTTTGGTGGGATTTAAAGTAGGCAGTTGCAGCACAGAAGCCATCAAACATCACTGAACTAGAGGCTTTTGCACGTGAAGAATGGGCCAAGATTCCAATTTAGAGGTGTAAGAAGCTTGTTAGTACTTACCGAAAACGTTTGTTGGAAGTTATAAATCTAATGGATGCTCCACAAAGTATTGAAGCAGGGGGCTGAATAATAGTGCACATGCACATGTATTCAAAGACTTACATTTTTCATTTGACCTTTTAAGTTAAGTCAACTTCTGTTGTCAAAATAACTCACATATGTATTAATAAATACTGTTTGTTGTTTAATGAGGTTTTTTGTCATTTATTGTCATTATCTTTCATCCACATCTCTATAATGTATTTGGATTGAGGGGGTGATATTTACCGTGGTCTTATCGAGGTCTATGCTCCTCCGATAAGCCACGTGATTCCCGCGGACCAATCCGGGAGCTCCACAGTTTCCGGTTCACAATTGTTTACACCTGGGGGATGCTCTTTATAAGGCAGGCTTCGAGAGACAGTCGGGGCGGATTATTGTCTCACTCACGTTCGAGCGTACCGCGTGTTCCTGCCTGCAAGACCTCTAGGATAAGCAGTTAATTTGAAGGTGAAATTAGAGTCAGGTGTTTTCAATCAATGGGATGACAATCAGGTGTGAGTGGGCACCCTGTTTTATTTAAAGAATAGGGATCTATCAAAGTCTGCTCTTCACAACACGTGTTTGTGGAAGTGTATCATGGCACGAACAAAGGAGATTTCTGAGGACCTCAGAAAAAGAGTTGCTGATGCTCATCAGGCTGGAACAGGTTAGAAAACCATCTCTAAATAGTTTGGACTCCACCAATCCACGGTCAGACAGATTGTGTACAAATGGAGGAAATTCAAGACCATTGTTACCATCCCCAGGAGTGGTCGACCAACAAAGATCACTCCAAGAGCGAGGCGTGTAATAGTTGGCGAGGTCACAAAGGACCCCAGGGTAACTTCTAAGCAACTGAAGGCCTCTCTCACATTGGCTAATGTTAATGTTCATGAGTCCACCATCAGAAGACAATGGTGTGCATGGCAGGGTTGCAAGGAGAAAGCCACTGCAAAAAGAACATTGCTGCTCGTCTGCAGTTTGCTAAAGATCACGTGAACAAGCCAGAAGGCTACTGGAAAAAAAAACATTTCTGGACAGATGAGACCAAAATAGAACTTTCTGGTTTAAAAGAAAAGCGTGGGTGGGTCATGCAGCAAGACAACGAGCCTAAGCACACAAGCCGTTCCACCAAAGAATGGTTAAAGAAGAATAAAGTTAATTTTCTGGAATGGCCAAGTCAAAGTCCTGACCTTAATCCAATCGAAATGTTGTAGAACGACCTGAAGTGAGCAGTTAATGTGAGCAAACCCACCAACATCCCAGAGCTGAAGCTGTTCTGTACAGATAAATGGGCTAAAATTCCTCCAAGCCGGTGTGCAGGACTGATCAACAGTTACAGGAAACGTTTAGTTGCAGTTATTGCTGCACAGGGGGGTCACAACAGATACTGAAAGCAAAGGTTCACATACTCTTGCCACTCAATAATAAGTAAAATTGGATAATTTTCCTCAATAAATAAATGACCAAGTATAATATTTTGGTCTCATTTGTTTAACTGGATTCGCTTTATCTACTTTTAGGGCTTTTTTCACATTTATGCAGAAATATAGGAAATTCGAATGGGTTCACAAATTTTCAAGCACCGCTATAACTAAGAAAATGAAATGCATAACTACAGACATTTACAAAAATGTAACAATAACAACACTACTAAACACTAATAAACAACCCCAAAAGTAACCCTGACATGTCAAACCCTGGATGCATGCTGTGTGCCGACTAGAATGCCACACCCCCATTTGCACAGCTGGTGGAGGCTGCTGTCCAACCATAATAACGAGCCACTAGCTGCAACTGAGCCTTTTAGCATTTCCACAGGCTGATACTCTCTTAATGTGGAAGAGACAACCGGCAGGTTCCAGGGGTGTTTCTAGACTACTTTTTGTTCTGGGGTCACAGACAGTTTAAAGGGGCAAAGCTGTACGTGTCTGCTTACCAATCACAACTGTGCATAAAAAAATAAGTCTGTTTAACACAATAGTTTAAGGGCAAAACTCAAGGATAAGAAATGAAGAGGCATTTTAGACAAAATAATTTTTTAGTAATGCATTTTTTAGTAATTGTTTATGCTAATGTAACTGATGGCTTTGTTAGTTTAATGAATGTAATGGTAGGTTACATGCTTTAAGGGGCTAGCCAAAACATACAGCTATGAGGTATCATTACCTTGCCTGCAGCATGGTTGTCTTTAATTTAAATATTTGTGGATGTATCAGGGGGTACGCCCTGGCCGCTAGTGGCCACTGTTGATCCCTTATTGCTGTAGTACCCCCCCAGCAGTCTGGGGATTCCGCCTAGCTGACACTAGAGGTCAGTATTGGTTTAAAGGGAAGATCCCTCTGTTTAATCATGCCTGTGCGTTTAAACACTGCCGCGCTTCTAGCGCTGATCTCAGCCCTGTTTAAAGATTCCTCTGTTTGAGTCCGGTGATTACGGCTTCTCAGTTTGGCTCTTTTGAGCAGTATTTATTCTGGCATCCTCATCAACCTGCTGGTGGTGAGGCGATAGAGCAACAGACCCTGACGTCAGCGATCAGGGTTCGCTCCTCAACCGAGATCCGGAAAGAAATGGAATTTTATTCTCCCTGTTCTTTTTTGCCCTTTTATTTATTTATTTATTTATTTATTTATTTGTTTTATATTTTGCTTCACCTTTTCCATCTGGAGCTAACTGCGATTGGGTCCCAAAGACCTTCCTTGTTTTCATGATTCGCCATGGATGTCCATTACTCTATGCAAAAACAGACAAAAAACGGCTCTGACTTAAAGCGTTAGCTGCGTAAGGTTTTTTGGAAATTGCCGGGGCATTATGGGACATGTAGTGCCTGTAGTGAATTTGCATTGCATGTCCTGTAGTTTTGCTCAGCACACAAGGATAAATGTACGTGCCCCTGTAAAGTGGGTATGATGACGCCCCTGGCAGGTTCTCACATTCCGAACTGCTGATGTGCGCAACCAGGACATTGGAATTTAAGTCTTGAACACATACACAAATTCCTTATTTGTTCCTTAAATACTCAGTGCTCTCCAAAAGGTATTTAAGGTGTGACATTACACAGTTATGTTATATATTTTAATGTGTTTTAATGTGGGACAGCTGAAATCGAACAATCGCTATTAATTTTGCTGAAACACTTAAAACACAAAAATATACCAGCACTATGAAACATTACTGCATGATGAAACAGCTTATATGTCTTTCATCTTTTGAACCTGCCCCCTCCCTGCAGACCGCAGAACTGCATGCCTTCCGCCACGTGGTTGCAGACGCTTAAGATACCGCTGTTTAGTTTTCTGTCAAAACCTTGGCAAGAATCCAGTAAGTGCAGTTTCAGTGAACGTCATTAATGCTAGGAATATTTATCTGTTTTATGACGTCACTAACTATTGAAATATATAAACACTTATCAGCCGTGTTGTCAAATTTTATACTAGATCGTTGAAGCAAATACATTGCGTTTGTGTTTATCTTGTTAGAAATGTTAAACAGCAGTTGACACTTTAAGTGACCACAACGAGATATTTACCAGTAGTAGGAAATCATATTTAAATAACTTTTACATTTTAAATAACATATTGTATAACTGGTTGTTCACTTTCGGTGGCAAATTGTATAACAATAAATAGAACTACGTTGTCCTTACCATGGTTCGGTCCTTTTGTTTGTGAAGAGCCTGCCTTTCCTTGGATGGATTTTTTTTTTAAACGGACGAATCTTGTAGAACCAAATTCTTAGGGATACAACTCGGACCCTCCTTTTTTTTCAAACAAGACCCTCCTTCTTTGTTAAAAATATTCAAAGTAGCGGCGTGCACGGGGCGCCCCTCCTCCTGCTGCGCTTTGTACCAGTCCACGCAAAGAGACGCGGCTGGGCTTTAACGAATCACTTTACTGAATCGATTCTTTTGAACCACCCGTTCAAAAACAATTTAAACCTCTGTTGATGTTGTTCACTACTAAGTTCTTTTTCACACATCTCAATCCAAACAACATAACAACTACCAAAACCTGCACACAAATTAAGCTCATTAAGAAAGTAAAAACAACAACAGTTTTCTTATAACAAGAAATGTAACAATCTAATCACATAATGCGTGAGGAAGGAATAGCAACTGCTGGCCAAAGCAATCACTGTTATTTACTACAGTAGGTTTGAGGTATTAAAATGTCTTTACCATCTAGATAATTTTTTATTTGATTCGTTTATGGTGATACTCAGTTGCCACAGCAGTCTGTGGTCTGTGTTAGACCACCACAATAGTGTAGCAGCCCTGCCTTCCAGTCAGAGCACTGACTTTGACTGAGGGAGGGTGCTTCAGTAGTGACCCCTGTCAGCCCTGTGATGGACTTGTATCCCATCCAGGGGATGCTTATGCCCACCACCAGCAAATTCCGGGATAGACTCCAGATATCCCCATGACCTTCACCAAGAGAAAGCAGGGCTAAAACATGAAAAAGCTTAGTGTTTTATGCTGATCACATTAGCACACTTTCCATTACCATCAGTATCAGTCTAATTCTTGTCTGTGGTATAAGCAAAAATATGGCATGAAAAATTCAGTGATTACAAAATAAAAGTACTATACGCAGTCAGAATTTTATTGTTTTATATTTATATAATGCGTGCATGTAATGTGACAAAGGGTAAGACTGTGTTTGATGGCTTTCTATAAGCACTGCACATTACCTTGAAATAGTAAGCCCAGTCATCAATCTTTTGAAAACATGAATTCTTCATATTGGAGATGACAGCTATTTGCAGAACCAACCATCTTCAATTGTACACTCATCTCTGTAACCTTTGTACTGTTCTCTGATTCTTATTTTCTGAGTGAGGACAGTCGTGAACAAGATGTAAATCATACACTTATGTCTTCATTGTTACAGGTAAATCCCAGCACTGATTGGTGGATAAGTTCATTTAAGTGGAATTGTAACTTACTGTTGGATTACTTGTTAATTTGGGTTCAGAGTTAGCTATGGTTAGGTTGATTTTAGACCAACAGCAGATAGCTGCTCAAGACATAGGTTCTTAGTAACTAAGAATTCATAACCTGCTAAACCAGAGACAGGATGAACCATTAATGTTTCAACAATGTGGATTTGGACATCAGTTTAACTTAGGAGAGAAGTCATGCAAAACTGCACTTTTATAATGTATCAATGCCGTGTAAGACGTTATACACACCTGCCAGCAGTGTGTATATATATATATATATATATATATATACAGTCGTATGAAAAAGTTTGGGCACCCCTGATAATTTTCATGATTTCAGTCTATAAATCATTGGTTGTTCAGATCAGCAACTTGAGTTAAATATATCATATAGCAGACGAACACAGTGATATTTGAGAAGTGAAATGAAGTTTATAGGATTTACAGAAAGTGTGCAGTAATTATTCAAACAAAATTAGGCAGGTGCATAAATTTGGGCACCCCAACAGAAAAATCACATCAATATTTAGTAGATCCTCCTTTTGTAGAAATAACAGCCGCTAAACGCTTCCTACAGCTTCCAGTCTGGATTCTGGTTGAAGGTGCTTTGGACCATTCTTCTTTAGAAACATCTCCAGTTCAGTCAGGTTTGATGGTTTCCGAGCATGGACAGCCCCACATTTTCAGTAATATTCAGGTCTGGGGACTGAGATGGCCATTCCAGAAACGTGGGTTTGTACTGGTTCCTCTGCATGAATGCCTTAGTAGATTTTGAGCAGGGTTTGGGGTCCGTTGGCCTCGGGTGCAACTTTGTCACTAATTCTTGAACATTGTTCTCAAGAATCTGGAGATATTAACTGGAAATCCATGCGACCCTCAACTTTTAACAAGATTTCCTAGTACCTGCACTGGCCACCACAGTCCCACAGACATGATGGAACCGCCACCAAATTTTACTGTGGGTAGCAAGTGTTTGTTTGGGATGCTGTGTTCTTTTTCCGCTCCTTGTTATGTCCAAATAACTCAATTTTAGTTTCCATCAGTACACAGCCACTTTATTCCAAAATGAAGCTGGATTGTCCAAATGTGCTTTAGCACACCTCAAGTGACTCTGTTTGTGGCGTGTCTGCAGAAAAGGCTTCTTCTGCATTACTCTCCCATCTACAGCCCTCTCCTTGTGCAAAGTGCGCTGTATAGCTTTTGAACGATGAACAGTGGACACCATCTGCAAGCAGATGAGGTTGTAGGTCTTTTGCAGGTGGTTTCTGTGGCTTGACTATGACTGTTCTCACCATCCTTCGCCTCTGCCTATCTGAGATTTTTCTTGGTCTGCCACTTCGGGAGTTCCTTAACTAGAACTGTGCCTGTGGTCTTCCATTGCCTCACTATGTTCCTCACAGTGGAAACTGACAGCTGAAATCTCTGAGAGAGCTTTTCCCTTTCCCTGAACCATGATGTTGAACCACCTATGATTTCAGGCCATTTGAGAGTTGTTTTGAGGCTCCCATGTTGCCACTCTTCAGAGAAGATGCAAAGAGGAGAAAAACTTCCATTTGGCCACCTTAACCCTTTCTCATAGTTGGATTCACTTGTGTATGTCACAAGGGTCAATGAGCTTACAAAACAAATTTTGTGTTCCAATAATTAGTGCTAAAGGTGACAAGGGTGCCCAAATTTATGCACCTGCCTAATTTTGTTTGAATAATTACTGCACACTTTCTGTAAAACCTATAAACTTAATTTCACTTCTCAAATATCACGGTGTTCATCTGCTATATGATATATTTACCTGAAATTGCTGAGCTGGACAACCAATGATTTATAAAGAAAAATCATGAAATTATCAGGGGTGCCCAACTTTTTCATACGACTGTATATATATATATATATACAGTGGTTATTATATATATATATATATATAATACAAAAATTTGGGCACCCTTGTCATTTGAATACCTTTGAGCACTAATTATTGGAACACAAAATTTGTTTTGTAAGCTCATTGGACCTTGATCTACATACACAAGTGAATCCAACTATGAGAAAGTGTTAAGGTGGGCCAATTGGAAAGTTTTTCTCCTCTTTTGCATCTGCTCTGAAGAGTGGCAACATGGGAAGCCTCAAAACAACTCTCAAATGGCCTGAAAACAAAGGTTGTTCAACATCATTGTTTCAGGGAAAGGGAAAAAAGCTCTCTCAGAGATTTCAGCTGTCAGTTTTCCACTGTGAGGAAAGGAACATAGTTGAAGGCAATGGAAGACCACAGGCACAGTTTCTAGTTAAGGAACTCCCGAAGTGGCAGACCAAGGAAAAAAGATCTCAGATAGGCAGAGGCGAGAGGATGGTGAGAACAGTCATAGTCAAGCCACAGACCACCTGGCAAAGACCTACAACCTCATCTGTGCTGCAGATGGTGTCACTGTTCATCGTTCAAACTATACAAGCGCACTTTGCCACAAGGAGAGGCTGTATGGGAGAGTAAAGGCAGAAGAAGCCTTTTCTGCAGGACACGCCACAAACAGAGTCACTTGAGGTGTGCTACAGCACATTTGGACAATCCAGCTTCATTTTGGAATAAAGTTCTGTGTTACTGATGAAACTAAAATTGAGTTATTTGGACCATAACAAGGAGCGAAAAAGAAACACAGCATCCCAAGACAAACACTTGCTACCCACAGTAAAAATTTGGTGTGGTTCCATCATGCTGTGGGACTGTGTGGCCAGTGCGGTACTAGGAAATCTTGTTAAAGTTGTGGGGTCGCATGGATTCCAGTGTAATATCTCCAGATCCTTGAGAACAATGTTCAAGAATCAAGTGACAAAGTTGCACCGAGGCCAACGACCCCAAAACCCTGCTCAAAATCTACTACTAAGGCATTCATGCAGAGGAACCAGTACAATGTTCTGGAATGGCCAGTCCCCAGACATGAATATTACTGAAAAATGTGGACTGTCCATGCTCGGAAACCATCAAACTTGACTGAACTGGAGATGTTTCTAAAGAAGAATGGTCCAAAGCACCTTCAACCAGAATCCAGACTGGAAGCTGTAGGAAGCGTTTAGCGGCTGTTATTTCTACAAAAGGAGGATCTACTAAATATTGATGTCATTTTTCTGTTGGGGTGCCCAAATTTATGAACCTGCCTAATTTTGTTTGAATAATTACTGCACACTTTCTGTAAATCCTATAAACTTCATTTCACTTCTCAAATATCACGGTGTTCATCTGCTATATGATATATTTAACTCAAGTTGCTGATCTGAACAACCAATGATTTATAACTAAAATCATGAAACTTTATCAGGGGTGCCCAAACTTTTTCATACGACTGTAATATATATATATATATATATATATATATATATATATATATATAATATATATATAATACAGTATATACATACATATATCTGTATATAAATATAGATAGATGTAGATAGATAGAGAGATAGAGAGAGAAGAGATACAAAAAAAAGAATTTCCAGGTAGGCAAGTGCAGTGTAACTTTAGTAGGATATGTAGATATAGAGAACTGAGTTAAACAAACTAAGACAAAAATATTACACTTGGTCATTTATTTATTTGAGGAAAATGATCCAATATTACTTATTAGTGAGTGGCAAAAGTATGTGAATCTTTGCTTTCAGTATCTGGTTGTGACCCCCTGTGCAGCAATTGAACTGCAACTAAATGCTTCCTGTTAACTGTTGATCATTATTGATCATGATTTTAGCCCATTCCTCCGTATAGAACAGCTTCAACTCTGCGATGTTGGTGGGGTTTCCTCACAATAATAACTGCTCGCTTCCAGGTCCTTCCACAAACATTTCAATTGGATTAAGGTCAGGACTTTGGGATTAACTTTATTTTTCCTTAACCATTCTTTGGGACTTGTGTGCTTAGGGTCATTGTCTTCCCTGCATGACCCACCTTCTCTTGAGGATTCAGTTCATGGACAGATGTCCTAACCTTTTCCTTTAGAATTCTCTGATATATTCAGAATTCATTGTTCCATCAATGATGGTAAGCCGTCCTGGCCCAGATGCAGCAAAACAGGCCCAAACCATGATACTACCACCACCATTTTGTTTCACATATAGGATTAAGGTTCTTATGCTGGAATGCAGTGTTTTCCTTTCTCCAGACATACACTTTTCTTTTAACCATTAAGTTCTATTTTGGTCTCATCCATCCACAAAAACATTCTTCCAATAGCCTTCTGGCTTGTTCCGTGATCTTTGGCAAACTGTAGACGATCAGCAATGTTCTTTTTGGAGAGCAGTGGCTTTCTCCTTGCAACCCTGCCATGCACACCATTGTTGTTCAGTGTTCTTGTGAGAGAGGCTTTCAGTTGCTTAGAAGTAACCCTGGGGTCCTTTGTGACCTCGCCAACTTTTACACGCCTTGCTCTTGGAGTGATCTTTGTTGGTCGACCACTCCTGGGGAGGGTAACAATGGTCTTCAATTTCCTCCATTTGTACACAATCTGTCTAACTGTGGATTGGTGGAGTCCAAACTCTATAGAGATGGTTTTGTAACCTTTTCCAGCCTGATGAGCATCAACAACACTTTTTCTGGGAGAATCAGATATCTCCTTTGTTTGTGCCATGATACACTTCCACAAACATGTTGTGAAGAGCAGACTTTGATAGATCCCTGTTCTTTAAATAAAACAGGGTGCCCACTCACACCTGATTGTCATCCCATTGATTGAAAACACCTGACTCTAATTTCACCTTCAATTTAACTGCTGATCCTAAAGGTTCACATACTTTTGCCTCTGACTAATATGTAATATTGGATCATGTTCCTTAATAAATAAGTGACCAAGTATAATATTATTGTCTCATTTGTTTAACTGGGTTCTCTTTATCTACTTTTAGGACTTGTGTGAAAATATGATGATGTTTTAGGTCATATTTATGTAGAAATATAGAATTATAGGAATTCTAAAGGGTTCACAAACTTTCAAGCACTGCTGTAAAATACACACACACACACATACACACACACACACGCATATATAAACCTAACCCCAACCCTATATATATATATATATATATATATATATATATATATACACACACACATATACATATATACATATACATATATACATATATACAAAAATCCAAAAAAAAGGATTCCAGGTAAGCAACTGCAGCGTAGTTTAGTAAGATATGTAGAGATAAAAAAAATCTGTAGTGAAGTATACAGAATTTACAAAAGGTCCTGCTCCTGTCCTCTTTGTCTCTCTGTCTCTCTGTCTCTCTGTCTCTCTCTCGATATATATGTATATATATATATATGTATACACAAACACACTGCTGCTGGCAGGTGTGTATAACGTTTTACACGGCATTGATACATTATAAAAGTGCAGATTTTTGCATGACTTCTCTCCTAAGTTAAACTGATGTCCAAATCCACATTGTTGAAACATTAATGGTTCATCCTGTCTCTGGTTTAGCAGGTTATGAATTCTTAGTTACTAAGAACCTATGTCTTGAGCAGCTATCTGCTGTTGGTCTAAAATCAACCTAACCATAGCTAACTCTGAACCCAAATTTACAAGTAATCCAACAGTAAGTTACAATTCCACTTAAATGAACTTATCCACCAATCAGTGCTGGGATTTACCTGTAACAATGAAGACATAAGTGTATGATTTACATCTTGTTCATGACTGTTCTCGCTCAGAAAATAAGAATCATAGAACAGTACAAAGGTTACAGAGATGAGTGTACAATTGAAGATGGTTGGTTCTGCAAATAGCTGTCATCTCCAATATGAAGAATTCATGTTTTCAAAGATTGATGACTGGGCTTACTATTTCAAGGTAATGTGCAGTGTCTATAGAAAGCCATCAAACACAGTCTTACCTTTTGTCACATTACATCAAGAAATTTAAAATAAATTAAATTAACTATTTTTTCATTTCATTACTTATATAATAGAAACTTGAAAGTGAAAATAGCATACTGAACTTAAATTAATTATTAAAATTTAATTTGTAAAATATCTGGGTGGGATAAGTAAACCACCATTAGAGGAACCATTGTAAGCATGCTTACCACTCACCTTGGTTGTACACTGCTAACACTAAATCCCACCAACATCTCTTATGGGGATTTTGTTTACTTTTCATTATAAAAATGGTTATTTACTTGTGAGTTCCACTTTTCAGCATGTCATAGTTACACAAACGTTTCACGATGGCTGGGAAGTGCTTTTTAAAAGGTCACCAACTTGTGGAAAGGTGGTAAAAGGAAGGTGTAAGGCAAAAACCAAACACAGCAAACTACTCATATATACCTTATCTACTGTAAAGCATGGTGGTATCATTAGGCTTTGGGAAATTGGTCAGGATTGAACAAAAAATGGATGCTGCAAAGTACACCAAAATGCTTGAAGAAAACTTGCAGCCCTCTGTTGGACAGCTGAAGATGGGGAGGTGGTTCAAACAAAGTCATTATATACATTTACATTTACAGCATTTAGCAGACGCCCTTACCCAGAGCGACTTACAATTGGTACAGTCTTATAATCCAAGCAATTGTGGGTTAAGGGCCTTGCTCAAGGACCCAACAGTGGCAGCTTGGCAGAGGTGGGATTTGAACCCTAGACCTTCTGGTCCAGAGTCCAGTACCTTAACCGCTAGGCTACCACAGCCTCATAAGATATTATAAGATAAGTCAGTTCACTCTGCCGCCATCTTGGTAACACGGCTGGGCAGATATTTCCAGCCATACAAGAGCAGACTTCTCTCTTTGAATGGGGAGAGACCTATATATATCAGAAACTGAAAGAGACATTAACGTTTAAAATACATATTTACAATCACTGGTATAATCTGACAGAAATAGGGTTCAAATCACACAGAAAAATTATTTTTCAGGTTATTCTGGCTACTACTCATGTGCATCCCTCCCACAACAACAAGAGCCAAGACACCAGTCCCACTAATCTGTGCATGCGTCAATGAAAGACCTCATGTAAAAAACCAATAAAACCTCATGTGACATCTTTATTAATATTCTGTAGCCTTCTGCAAAGAACAATAGGCATATCGCACCCAATCTAGGTGTGCACAGCTGGTAGAGACATACCCAGACAGAATGATGCCTGTAATTCAAATTAAACTTGTGAAACCCTGTTAATCCGGTTTTATTTTCCTTTTATTAACTTTCAGAAAGGTTGCCTTTGTTCTCATTATGTGAATATAAGGCAAAATGTATTCATTTTAATGACTGAAAGTTAAAAAGGAACTATTTTATAGTGATATTGTGGCTTTGTGTAGGCAGGGTATTTCCATATGAAGACGTATTCAAACTTTTACCAAAGCGTAGATCATTCCAATAAATTATCTTAAAATATTTGGCTCATGATCACCTGATCAGTGTTTACATTTGATACAATGCAAGAATAAAGTGATTCATTAATATAAAAACCATGAAGCCGATTTTAGGTAGACTGCTGACTTAAACAGATTAATTGCATTCACCACTTCAGAAGCAGCAGGACATGTCAATTAAAGTTTTTGATCTTTTTATAATGGACATTATAGGTTTCATTTTTTAAGTGCTGGTGTCATAGCATTGCACCACACAAATCATACTGTTCATTGAGTGTTTTGTCAACAAACAGTATGGTCAAACAGAGAAACTGCATATTTACTTGTTTTTTGAAAGTAACTGTAATTGAGAAATAATAGATTGTCTAGCTGTTGCTTTTTTTTATGGGCGTACCCACAGGCTGTGGTTGGTACACGTTGGTCATGTACACATTTGACGTGCTGTTCAGACAAAACAACTCCCTACCTACGTCAGGTGGCATGATCTCTTATGCTTGGTGAAATATATACCAAAATAAAGCCTAGAATAATGAATGTGCAAGTGTGAATTAGTCTGAGTAGTATACATACAGCAGTACGCCATTTGAACACAAACATTGCCCTGCAGGTTAAACTTCCAACCATGACAACATCCAGCATGATACCTTGTTTAAGTGATACCTTGTTGTTGTTGTTTTTTTTTCAGTCAGGTGCTACAGCAGCTATAGCAATGCATAAATATAAATATATACAGTATAATAATTTCTGTGTCTAATTACAGCTGTCAAAAGTCATTACCAATAAAGTAACTGTAAAAGCCTGGAAAAACCTTTAAGGTGTTGATGAATTTTCTGTAATAACATGGCTCTGACGTACATGGTTCTGAAGTAGTGTCGGCTTCAAGGTAAATCACAGGTTTAAATGGTGCCATTAGCACATAATGGCCAGCCGTTCGATGACGGTCATAGCTGGTCATTTTAACACTGGTCATAATTGCCATCCAAATTATTAGATGTCTAGCAGAGTGAACTGCTTTATCACTGCCTCGCCAAGTAAAACCCCATTAATGATTGTGTCAGTAATGTGCTGTGTTTCAAATAAACTTTATACTCAAACGTTTGAGACCATTAGTGAAAAAGCTTGGATCTTTGTGAAGAAGGATTCATATGTTATTATAATAATATTTTAAGTTAATTATTATGAGTACTTGTAAGTCTTTTGCTTTTGTCCAAAATAATAGTTAAAAATGAATTCCTCGAATAAACTGACTATTATATCATGACTGGAGGTTGCAGATTCCAGGAGCAGGGAACTCACAATGGTAAATGAAACACACCTGTTGAATGCATTGAAGTTAATTAGTTACCCACTCTAGCATCAGCCAATGCTATTTTAGGCATAGGAGGCACGGTTAGTTGCCGAAACAGCTCAGAAAAAGCACTACAAGATGGTATGGTGCAAGGTTAAGTTTGAGATTCAGCTAAAGTAAAACAGGAAGAATCAAAATCACGATGGTTTGTGTGCTCAGCAACAATAGCATGATATCAGTACATCTAAGAAGATGTGAGCACTAAACATGCACCTTTGAAGGATAAACCTGTAGACTTGGCTAAATACATACTGTGTACAAGTGTGTGTGTGGTGTATGTGTTTCTGCGATGAGACTCATAGGTTGTACTTGGAGGTTTTGACTTGATGATGGGCGGTACTTTATATAAAAAGTTTGAGAACCACTGCCTTAATCAATATACACTGCTCAAACAATTAAGGGAACACTCAAATAACACATCCTAGATCTGAATGAATGAAATATTCTCATTGAATACTTTGTTCTGTACAAAGTTGAATGTGCTGACAACAAAATCACACAAAAATAATAAATGGAAATCAAATTTATTAACTAATGGAGGCCTGGATTTGGAGTCACACACAAAATTAAAGTGGAAAAACACACTACAGGCTGATCCAACGTTGATTGTATGTCCTAAACAAGTCAAAATGAGGCTCCGTATTGTGTGTGGGCGCTCCACGTAGCCTGTATGACCTCCCTACAATGGCCTGGGCATGCTCCTGATGAGGTGAATGGACGGTTCCTGAGGGAATCTCCTCCAGACCTGGGGACTAAAGCATCAAGCCAACTTCCTGGACAGTCTGGGCTGCAACATGACGTTGGTTGATGGAGCGAGACATGATGCCCAGATGTGCTCAATCGATTTCAGGTCTGGGGACGGGCGGGGCCAGTCAAGTCAGTCACGTCAGATCTGTTTATATAGCGGCTTTTACAATGGAGCATTGTCTAAAGAAAGAAACTTTACAAGTTTCGATTATCTCCTTAATTACACTACGTCCATTCCCAAAATTGAGGCAAGCTAGGGCGACAGTGGCAAGAAAGGAAAAATCCCGAGTGTTATAGGAAGAAACCTTGGGAGGACCAAGACTCAAAAAGGGAACCCAACCTCCTTGGGCGGCGTTAGATGAAAATCTAAGAGCGAAACTTACAGTCAGGGAGTCAAAAGTTCGCAAATAAAATGTGAAGTATGCACACGGAAAGTGGCCCGGGTATGGTGGGGTGGAGGCTGAGACTGCCGGAAAAACCCAGCTCGGAGAGAAAACGAAAATTGTAATTAGTTACTTGATTAAGAGCACGTGTCTATTAACAATCACTGATGGCCATGTTGTAGCATGAGGACCCAGGCAAGCCAGACTCAGAATTCAGAAGTAGCTAAGCGCAAGCTAGGAAAGAGGAAACTGGTAGGAAAAACACAGACAAGAGGGATCACATGAGACATTGGGCACCCCACGGGAGGCAGAAGACAGAAGACAGCAAACCCCAAGTCCCATAGATCAATGCCTTCATCTTGCAGGAACTGCTGACACACTCCAGCCACATGAGGTCTAGCATTGTCCTGCATTAGGAGGAACCCAGGGCCAACCGCACCAGCATATGGTCTCACAAGGGGTCTGAGGATCTAATTTCAGTACCTACTGGCAGTCAGGCTACCTCTGGCGAGCACATGGAGGGCTGTGCGGCTCTCCAAAGAAATGCCGCCCCACACTATTACTGACCGACTGCCAAACCAGTCATGCTGAAGTATGTTGCAAGCAGCAGATCGCTCTCCACGGCATCTCCAGACTCTGTCATGTCTGTCACATGTGCTCAGTGTGAACCTGCTTTCATCTGTGAAGAGCACAGGGCCCCAGTGGCGAATTTGCCAATCCTGGTGTTCTCTGGCAAATGCCAAGTGTCCTGCATGGTCTTAGGCTGTAAGCACAACCCCCATCTGTGGATTTCTTCCCCTCATACCATCCTCATGGAGTCGGTTTCTAACCATTTGTGCAGACACATGCAAATTTGTTGCCTGCAGAAGGTCATTTTACAGGGCTCTGGCAGTGCTCCTCCTGTTCCTCCTTGCACAAAGGTGGAGGTAGCGGTCCTCCTGCTGAGTTGTTGCCCTCCGATGGCCTCCTCAATGTCTCCTGGTGTACTGGCCTGTCTCCTGGTAGCGCGTCCAGCCTCTGGACACTACGATGACAGACAGAGCAAACCTTCTTGCCACAGCTCGCATTGATGTGCCATCATGAATGGACTGCACTACCTGAGCCACTTGTGTGGGTTGTAGAGTCCGTCTCATGCTACCATGAGTGTGAAAGCACAAACAACATTCAAAAGTGACCAAACATCAGCCAGAAAGCATAGGTACTGCGAAGTGGTCTGTGGTCCCCACCTGCAGAACCACTCCTTTATTGAGTGTGTCTTGCTAATTGCCAATAATTTCCACCTGTTGTCTATTCCATTTGCACAACAGCATGTGAAATTGATTGTCAATCAGCGTTGCTTCCTAAGTGGACAGTTTGATGTCACAGAAGTTTGATTTACTTGGAGTTACACTGTGTTGTTTAAGTGTTCCCTTTATTTTTTTGGGCAGTGTAGATTAAAATGCTATTTCTTATTACTTTTTTCATTCATTCTTTCAATCATTTTCATACCTGATTAGACTAAATCAGTACATCACAGAGAGAGTCATGGAAAGTCTAAGCTAGTCTGATAGGATACTGCCCTGGAAGTCTAGAGCATAACAAATAAGATGTAGTATCAAAACTGTGGTGCCGCAGATCGACCAGTCTGCTGCTGGTTCGTAACTCACCTTTGACAAGTTGAGGTTTGAGTAGTTTCTTGTGTGTGCGTGCAGTCAGTGTGTAGTCTTGTGTTGAACGTTGGCTGGCTTGTATGCATAGCAGTTACTAGCGCTAGCAAATGTATGCCAACTTAATTTATGTAGTACCAAAATTCAGGACAGCCTGGTGGCCCAAACAACATAAAAACATAACTCTAGAGATGTTTCTTTGGTATGTAAATTAAGGAAATGTGCCAAGCTGAGCTTCATCTAATTTATCATTAAGGATCTGTCTACTGAATATACCAATAAATAGTTACATATACTGCCGTTGTAGGCTCAATATATATAGATATATATACAGATATATATATATATATATATATATATATATATATATATATATATATATATATATATATATATATATTACTAATGAGCTTAATCATATTAAAACGAGCTTTACAGCAATTAAAATAACTTTCAAAACATATATAGTATCGTTGAAATACTAATAATCTCCTGTAATTGTTTATGTCACCAACAGAGGGAGACAAATTCTACAAGAATGAAATAAGTGGACCTTTGACTGTCAAGTTCTGATACTGTGTTTTCGTGAAAAGAAATACTGAGAGTAAATGTAAATTGTTTGGAGCAAATTTAAATTAAATATGTGCAGCGAGATAATAATGTCTAGTATTTTTCCCCTCCAATGGAAAGCAATATTTTTTTCAGACACTTTTAATTAATTTCATGTTAAATTGTACTCTTTATGATGTATTTGTTCAGCCGTGATTTCATCGTCCACCTCGACACCACAGTATTAAAAAAGTGAAAATGAAATATTAAACAGTATTTACTTAAAATCAAAAGACACTTTTACCAACGTAATGCACAAGTTAAACCTTTACAATGATGAAGTGACGGGCTAATAGCTCCCCCTTGTGGAGAATACTTAGCATGCAGATCGGAGGTGAGCAACAAACCAAAAGCTTTTATTTATTTATTTATTTATTTATTTATTTTTAATCATGGTATTCATAGTATATCCTGACATTTATTTGTAACCTTTACTCGGTATTCTCTTCCTTGGCCCACACACAAACATGTGAAAATCTAAAAAGCAAAATGGTGACAATTTAAAGCATAAAGTAATTTCACTTCAATAAAGGAATGAATTAAAACATTTTCTTGCCCAGTGAGCAATTAAGTTAATCATTATTAAAATTACCCAAATTAGCCATAAAAATACTCTTCATTCTCAGTTATTCAGACAGTGTATCAAATGTCTATTTTCTTGCATTTAATAACTTTGTTGTTTCAGTCACAAAAGTATGAAAATATTTGCAATAATATTAAATCTCCTACAACAGAATATTGATGCCAGGGTGCAGTCAGGTGTATCAGGGTAGCCCAGGCCAAGCAGTTTAAAATATCGTATTTTTTTAGTATTTTATAACAAATGAAAATGTCTTTTAAGCGGTTTGTTTTACTACAGTCACCACTTTTTAGTGGCAGCTAATCAGGGTTGTCATTGTGAGGACTCACATTACATCTGTGATACAGGCCTATGTCTTGCATATTTATGTCTAGGAGTTGGGTCACCACGAACTTAAAATAGCTACACCAATGACTTTCCTAGATTATACATGTGCATCTGAAAAAACCCCAAGTTGAACTAGGAAGGGAGCAGGCATAAGAGTGCCTTGGAGAGGACATCATTGAATTGCAGGTCTGGGTAGGGGTCGCTGTTGCATTGTTGGGGATCATGCCCATTAACGGGTCTCAACAGTGGACCTAACAGTGGCAGCTTGACAGAGGTGGGATATGAACCCCCATCTGGTCCAGAGCCCAGTTCCTTAACTGCTAGGCTACCACAGTCCACAAATGCTACTTCACCCAAGCACCTATATTATACCTTATGTTACATACAGTATACATTAGGTGGAGGGTAAGCTTATCCAACACAATTGTAACACTTACTGTAAAGAATTAGTTTTTTAAAGAATGTCTTGAGCTAGCTAGCGATGTAATTTGTATATAAAGGATGCTAATATTGGTAGTTAAATCATGGAATTAGAAACTTAAATCGTAAATTTGTAAATTGTGACATTGAAATACACAGCACACACAATGACTCACTGCTGAGACTCTGCTGTTGAGTTTGAGAAAGTAAATGTCACACATTTGATGAGTTTTATACCAATTGTGACCCTTCATCTGCTTCATTTGAAGGTTACAGTGATATTAAAGCCCATGTGATTCTATCAACTGTTGATGAAAGATGGTTGTTGTAGTCTGAGGGGTTCAGTTTGTTCAGTTTAAGTTTGTGCCTTAACAAAATTCCTCCAGATTCACTGAATCAATTAAAGATATTATGCACTGTAGAGGGAGAATAAAGCAAATCCCTTGCAATCTTTCTTTGAGGAGCTTTGTGTTTAAACATTTCAATAATGTTCTCACAAATTGGAGATCCTTTGCCCATCTTTTTCTCCTCAATGTCTCTTTAGTCACCTGTTGACATCACCTGTTTGAAATCACATCATTATTTAGTTTTTCTTTACCTCATTACTAGCCCTAAAATGTCTCGCATCCCATTTTTTTTGCGAATGTGTTACAGGCCGGAGATGCAGGAATTGATGGACATTAACAAATGAAATCGAGTTGACCAGACAAAATATGAAATATCTTGGCAAAAGTGATTTTTGGCAATCTTTTGGTAATCTTTTGGCATGAAGGGGCACCTGATGGTAGTTTTGGAAACTTAGTGACTGCAAGATGCTACTTTCTTCTGTAACTCTCCAACAGTGATTCTTGGAGATTCTTTTGGCTCGCTTACCATCCTGTGTGAGGGAGTAAAAATAAACTTAAAAATAAATAACTAAAATGCAAGTTTGACACAGTTCCAGTTGGTGAAACTTTTTATCCATTGTCATAACTGTAAATATGGGCATTTTCAGGCAAGGATGAAGACTTACAAAGGTCAACATGCTTTTATCTCAGTTGTGTGTTGTCTTGTCTTTCCTATGTTGAAGAAAGACTGAGAATGTGATGTCTGCATCAATTTATATATACCCCAGTGAAAGTCATGGATTACTGCTTGAAAGTTCCTAGACATTTCGATGAACTTAAAATAATTGGAAAAAAGCTTCAATTGTATTTTGTTTCTAAGAATTCCTAGGGGTGGGCGGCACAGCTGCTTGGTGCAGCACTGTCACATCACAGAGAAAAGGTCTTGAGTTCAATCCCAGGTGGAGTGGTCTGGGTCCTTTCTGTGTGGAGTTTGCATGTTCTCCCTATGTCCACGTGGGTTTACTCCGGGTACTCCGGTTTCCTCCCACAGTCCAATGATATGTGTGTTAGGTTTTAATTGTCTGAGTGTGTGTATGAGTGTGTGAGTGTATGTGCCTTACAATGTATTGGCACCATGTCTAAGGTTGTTCCTGCAATGAATGAATTCTTAGAAGGCCAATAATTTTGGCACACAATAATTGTTTCTTGATGATGGATTTGTTTTTTCAGACTAAATTTACTTCAGTTACACTTGGATTATATTATTGGATTATTATTTTTCAGTTTGAGAATTTTATATAACACTTTTTAACTCACCTTAATAATTAGGCCAAAATAACAATAACGCCAATAATTGTGATGCTGACTGTATGTGCTTTATTTAAAATAAAATAACTGTTAAGTGTATGCAAGACTGTGACCTGTATATTATGTATGAAACACTTTAAATTTTGTAACTTATATAGTTACTATATTAGAAATATAGTAACTTAATAATAACAAATGTAATGAATTTTATAAAAGCTAATATGTTACTCTTTACCTTTTCTGGTAACATAAACTCTGCTGCCTATACAGTGATGCTTGAAAGTTTGTGTACCCATTACTGACATTAGAATTTTCTATATTTCTGCATATGACCTAAAATATCATCAGATTTTTCTACGTCCTAAAAGTAGATAAAGAGAACCCAGTTACACATGAAAAATGTTTATATTTGCTTTGAATCTTCATGTGTTAAGTTAAGCTTAATGTAGGACAATATTAAATGATCCAATATTACATATTAGTGAGTGGCAAAAGTATGTGAACCTCTTGGATTAGCAGTTAATTTGAAGGTGAAATTAGAGTCAGGTGTTTCAATCAATGGGGTGACAATCAGGTGTGAGTGGGCACCCTGTTTTATTTAAAGAACAGGGATCTATCAAAGTCTGCTCTTCACAACAATGTCTGTGGAAGTGTATCATTGTACGAACAAAGGAGATTTCTGAGGACCTCAGAAAAAGAGTTGTTGATGCTCATCAGGCTGGAAAAGGTTACAAAACCATCTCTAAAGAGTTTGGACTCCACCAGTCCACAGTCAGACAGATTGTGTACAAATGGAGGAAATTCAAGACCATTGTTACCCTCCCCAGGAGTGGTCGACCAAAAAAAAAGCAAGGCGTGTAATAGTTGGCCTCTCTCACATTGGCTAATGTTAATGTTCATAAGTCCACCATCAGAAGAACACTGAACAACAATGGTGTGCATGGCAGAGTTGCAAGGAGAAAGCCACTGCTCTCCAAAAAAAACATTGCTGCTTGTCTGCAGTTTGCTAAAGATCACGTGGACAAGCCAGGAGGCTATTGGAAGAATGTTTTGTTGGCGGATGAGACCAAAATAGAACTTTTTGGTTTAAAAGAAAAGCATTATGTTATCCCATCTGTGAAACATGGTGGTGGTAGTATCATGGTTTGGGCCTGTTTTGCTGCATCTGGGCCAGAATTCTAAAGGAAAAATGTCAGGACATCTGCCCATGAAGTGAATCTCAAGAGAAGGTGGGTCATGCAGCAAGACAACAAGCCTAAACACACAAGTCGTTCCACCAAAGAATGGTTAAAGAAGAAAAATGTAATGTTTTGGAATGGCCAAGTCAAAGTCCTGAGCTTAAACCAGTCAAAATGTTGTGGAAGGACCTGAAGTGAGCAGTTAATGTGAGGAAACCCACCAACATCCCAGAGCTGAAGCTGTTCTGTATGGAGGAATGGGCTAAAATTCCTCCAAGCCGGTGTGCACAGGGGGTCACACCAGATACTGAAGCAAAGCAAAGGTTCACATACTTTTGCCACTCACTAATATGTAATATTGGATCATTTTACTCAATAAATAAATGACCAAGTATAATATTTTTGTCTTATTTGTTTAACTGAGTTCTCTTTATCTACTTTTAAGACTTGTGTGAAAATCTGATGATGTTTTAGATCATATTTATGCAGAAATATACAAAATTACCAAAAAATTATAACCATCTGCTTAATATAATGTTCATCCTCTGTATGTCACCAAAGCAGCTCCAATCCACTGAATCACAAAGTCCATAAGAATTACTCTGTGGTTTCTTGCATCAGGACATTTGCAGCAGATGGTGTCATGCACTTTGTGTTGTGACATGGTTCTCTTTGTTACCATCATTAAAAATTTGGGGGATTTGTGCCATAGTGATGCTTTTCCTGGGTTGGATCATTCAGAACAGTTTTTGTTGCTGCTTTGTGTTGTTTTCTCTACCACTGTCAGTAAGTTCTCACCATTGCTGACCAGGAGCTCACCATAAGCACTGCTGTTTCAGAGATGCTCATAACCAGTTGTCGCTCATCTCTCTCACATTCAACATGTTGACTATGAGAACCAGCTGTTTGCTTACCATCTAATATATCTCAGATCTTGACATGCACAATTGTAATGAGATAATCGTCATCACACATTTTGATCTGTAAGTGGTCATAATACCACTAAATGCAACATACATAGTAAACCTGCTGATATACCCTATATTGTATTGCTAAACCTTTTGTCAATAATTACATCCAAATACAGGGGTATTTGACCATTACCTATGCTTTCACTCTTCTGAGAAGGCTTTCAACTAGACTTTGGAACTTGACGGCACTGAGATTGGATAATAAGCCCTTGCCAAATCTTGGCATGCCAGTGAATTTCAAATGTGTTTCATGGAGTTTACGTCAGAACTGTGTAAAAGTCAGCCAAGTTCTGAATCACAGTTGGCAACCTATTTTTTATGGACATTGTTTAGGAGGGCAGGGAGAAAGGTGATCAAAGGTCTTGTTGGGGTTGTGGAAACCAATGATGATGCTATATTGAGAGCAAGATGTATTGTACAACCCATTCTACTGCTACTGATTGTCTATGGAGGTTCCATACCTGTATGTTTCATCTTTTGAACCTGTTAGGGGTGATTTATTATGGCCATATAATATAGTTAACTGAACAACATAATTGTGTTATGTATCCAGCAGTAGGTTACATAAATAGCCTTGAGTGATAGGTATATCAGAAGGCAATTGTGCATAAAATGACGACCAAGTGGTTTATACACACTGTCACATGACATGCTATACAACACCATGCATGCACGTTTCACGCGTTAAGCTGCCAGCAGGGGGCGAGATCGAGCAGCAATGACTAAACTCAAAGCACGTGCTGGTCCGGGATTATCTTGTTAAAAAAAAATGTGACAACTTCATGTAGCTTACAAATAGTTACTCTTGGTGTTATCCTGATGTACTTTATAGTTATCCTCATTACCATGGACATGTAGGCCTATTTTACTATGCTGCACTTTTCAATCTAGTGAAACTTGTGAAACTCTGTACTTGTTTTACGTTATTTGGAGTTTCTGTGGTACTTCTGTAGGATGCGAAGCTCTTGCCCATGTTTTCAAATGTGGGCAAGACATTTAATCTCACTGTATACGTTTTTGTGTATGTATTAACAATAAAATGGAATTTATTCAATGTATCTTTTCCTTCATATGTCCCATTTACAAGTTGCTTCAAAATTTAAACAGAGACAAGTGGTGAATGTGAAAATATTTATATTTTAAGGCTTGTAAGTCAGGGGTTACATACATACAAACATCATATTCAAGTATGCAGATTCCAAAGGTTTTGAACAGACGTGGCGCTTTGATAGAAAAACCTGCTTTTAAGTACCTCAAGTCCTCATGTACTGAATTCTAAATGAACAGTTCAAACAACTCAGTGGTACAAAAGGTATTTTACAGAAGAGTTTGGTATTATACACAAAACCAACATACCAGATTCCCCTGCCTGGGTCTATGAAAAAAGGAAAAAAAGAAATATATACAAAATATGGGTCCTGCCCTATTTATTTACAAAGCTATCATATCCTCACTAAATAATTTATCTTTAGCAAAACTTCTTTTTAAATACTGCTATAATTTAAGTCAACACAATCCTTGTCATATTTACAACCCTGCTGCAGGCAAAGTGGGCAAAACCTGAAAGTAGTACTTCATGCAAAATCAAATGTGCACAGATTTTGGGTGATGCTTATTAGTGGAAATATTAGCATATTATCAGCATTGTTGCTCTAGTGCAAGTCTAAAGTCATAAGGTTTGAACTGAGGTAAAAAGGGAACTTGGTATAAATTTGACTTTCCCTCAGGCATTCCATGAACACATATAAAATGTCCTAAAAAAGACGCAGTTCTGTGTTCACATGTGTCTCTTCATGTGCAGGGCCAGGTGGTCGGAGCGGGAGAAAGCCCTCTCGCAGAGGTGGCACTGGAAGGGCCGGTGTCCTGTGTGTTTCCTGTAGTGGCGTGTCAGCTCGTCAGACCGGGCGAACTTCCAGCCGCAGGCTTCCCAGGTACAGTGGTATGGTTTTTCACCTGCAGAACAAGAAAAAAGCTGGTCATGAGAATGCACATGGTGGAGAATAATGTTCAGATTCACGCTCTCAGTACATGTGTTTACATGCCTGATTCTATCAAATGTAAACACTACTGGCTTACTGTCGACAGAGGGCAGTACAGCCTGTTTAATGCGACAGTGGGTTGAGAATAGCATTGTAATTTTGTCACTGTTAGACACGTTAGATACTAGTTTATCAGAGTACATGCGCTACAAGGATGCTACAAACAAAGATCCAAATCAATATAAGCTGTGCACTCACCGGTGTGTGTGCGCATGTGTGCCTTCAGGTGCGAGCTCTTGGTGTAAGTTTTCCCGCAGCCCGCAAACTCGCAGCTGTGCGTGGCAGCTCGTCTCCGAGCCCATGCTCTCCTCCCCCGCTTGGGTCTGTTGTCCGCGCTGAACAGCTCGAGCAAAGGCGACGATGGCGGCGTGAGCACGGCCCCCTGCATGACCTGGTGATGATGGGCACGCATTGGGTCCGCGAATACTGCGTACTGTCCATGGTAGTGCTGTGTACTGTGGTATTGCACCTGATAAGGATATTGCTGCTGTTGCTGCTGCGCCACATGCACGCTCATATCAGGCATGTCCCGGGACGCATCGTGCATCTGTTGAGCGAAATGCTGCACGGGGGCAACGCAGTGCCCCTTCTGTCCGTAAAAGTGTCCCATGTAGTCATTAGCCAGCATGCACGGCTGCTCGTGACGCTCCGTCTTTATTTTGTAACCCTGCGTGTGCGGAGCAGCGAGGTGTAAAGGCGCGCGGCTTCGGGCACCCAGACCGCTCAGGTCAGTGTATTCCGGTGGATCAAAACGCGCTTTTTGCTGGTAGGCTTGGCTCGCATCGGGTCTGTAGCTTATCTCTGGGCTCAGGAGCTCGGCTACCAAGCCGTGCCCAGTCTCGGAGCTCTCATAGGCAGCGCTGCAGCTGTCCGGTGAGTCCGGTAAGGGATACGAAACGGGCACGGTGGCACCCTCGCGCTCTGACGCCATGGAGTTGGACAGAATGAACTCCAGATCCAGAAACTTGGACAGTTCATCCTCGTCCTTGCTCAGCGGTGGAGACTCTAAGATGCTGAATTCAACTTCGACCCACGGTTTCGTGCCCAAGTCGGTTTGATCCGTGGTCCAGTCCTGGAAAATGAAATTACTCGATTAGTCATGGGTTTCGCAAAACTGTACTGTTATTTAGGTTATTGACATATGAACCGCATTATACACGGTCCAAATACGTTATAATTGATAGTAACAAGTGACGTCCAAAAAAGCAACCTGTAGTCTACTTACTCGCATGATTTGGGCATGCTTCTCCTCCAAAATCTGGTTGTTGGTAAAGCCAGCGTTGGCCGGCAGTATCGCATCCGCCATAGCCATCCTACACAACAAACAGCCTCAACAAGTTTCACAAAGTTTACTTTCTCATTCAAGCACAGTGTTTGTGAGAGAGAGAGACAACTGTGACCGCACTCAATGTCCGTCTACCTGCAGCTCTCGCTCCGGTCTCCTTTTTAAGCAGGGTTTGAATGACGCGTGGGCGTGACTTGACGTGTCACGTGACGCTTCCACTCCCAGTGTGAAACGCAGCACTTTCAGGTGTGCGTTTGTGGGAGCGTGAAGCTTATTATTGTGGAGGCATTTTTAAATATTACTCATAAGGAAAATAGCTTTAGAAAAACGACAGCTTCTTTTGAGAAAACAAAAGATCCAAAGTTTCTGGGGTTAAGGTTAGTGGTTGATGTGGCGCTAATTACCTCCACTACTAATATTATGTCAGGTGAACGCTCTCATAAAGATAGAAAGACAAAGTTTGAGTTTCTCATATGTAGTTATGAATACATGTATAAGTTAATTGTTTATAGATATCGTAAATAAAAAACACGTTATAATCAAGTGAATCTTTCTGTGGGGAAGAAATAAACGTGCCGATGTTTTTCGTTTCTAATTCGTGGTGATGTAAGGCCTAGTTATAAATTGGCATCTTTTAAATAGGTTTTAGATAGGACTTGTTGACAAGAAGATTCATTTTTGGCTTATTTTGTTTTTTTAAATTAAGGATTTTGCACAAAAGGGGGCGCAACGTGTGGACATAAACAAGCACATTCGGATCGATAGTGTTGGAAGTATTTGGAGATGCCTTTGTAACACCAATACAACACACCTAGTCTTAAACACACATTTAATATTGTCCTACATTAAGCTTAACGTAACACATGAAGATTCAAAGCAAATATAAACATGTTCTAAATAAAGATATGTAAACATGAAATGGAAACATTGCTTAATATGGTTTGCACTGTGAGTTTCGGCCAGCGCCGCTCAGCCTTTAATATTTAAATGAAGCTGATCCACACAGCAGACATGAAGGCATGCAGGAGCGCTTATATTAATTTGTCCGGATCGAATTCACAGGCAATTAACATGCGAATGACGAGCTGTGAAATCTCAGAACCATCGAAACAACATGATGATCTTTATGTCAAACAACGGACTAAACGCACGATAATGATGTCTAAGTCAATAAGTCCCGATTATTATGCAAATAAGAAGACTTGGGCTCTCGGAATCGTGTTTACAGACAAGGTGGGTCGGTTTAAGACGAAAAGCTGCGAATCCAGTACCCAAAGTCTGAAGGTGCCTCTATAATCCAAAATTAGGTTAGGCCTGTTTCAACATACACATGGGCGTGCACCTGCTCAGTCAATCTGTCTGTTTCGTTTGTATTTCGTTTGAACGCTTCCACATAACGTTAGTATATCTTTTCGTTTTGTTTTGTTTTTCTTCTTACAGTCGGATTTAGGCATGCTGCTTGTTTAGGCTACGGCATTAATACACATAATAGGCTTTCTTGTATGTTTTACCCTATAGAGATGTGTAAAAATGTTTTTTTTTAACTCACATATACAATTTTAATACTAATAATGTACTTAGCTCGTAATATGCATTGGGGTAAAACATCCCATTGCTCATACACATATCTTTTTTGTTAAAAGTATTACAGGTCAGCATTGTTGCTGATGTGTAAACTAATAATGAACACAAGTGGGGGTAAAGTTTACGGAGAGAAATAGCTTCCTTCAAAACTGTCCATATAGGCTTACTTTTGCACAAGCATTACACATGTTTTAGGTCGGTTTAACCTACAAAACGGTTTGGTCGTTTATTACACCCAACCTTACGGTCTGCCTGTCCATCTCTTTCTTTCTTTCCTTCCTTCTTTCTTTCTTTCTGCCTTTCTTTCACACTAAGTGTGAACGCAGTCATAAATTTCAATTCATTCAAGCTTAACTGATCAAACTTTACCCATTAGTCTACTTTGTTTGTTTTAGTTAGCGGTTATGAGAATGAATGAATGAATGAATGAATGAATGAACGAACGAATGAATGAATGAATGATGAATTAATTAATGGCTGTAGTAAAGGACTAAAGTGGACAATAGTGAAGAAGTAAAAAATCACTACCAGCCAAGGGTTTTTTTGCGCAACGAGGGAAGGAAGTTTTTTTTGTCATTTTGTCTAAACACAATTAAAGAGATTGCAGTTTGATTGCAGACAGAGAAGCTTCCTCTTGCACACGGTTTCGTTTGAAGAGATGCAGGCAGATAATGCTTCTAATACAGGTCGGACCGACTGAAGACTGATGTAGTGACAGCTATCAGGAAATGAGGTGTTTAGTTTCTGCTAAGAATTTGATTTAAATTCTTACAAAGATGAAAGGGCCTAGGGTTTCTAAACAATTTACGTTTGGAGGGAGGAAGGGGACTTTTTAATACAGTGAAATATAATGTGTGATAAAGTTTTAATCCTAATAAACAACCCAATCTCAGTCTAATAATACCTTAACTGTCCTTTTCTCCTCTGACCATCTTTCCATTCCCATTCTCATCATTCCTCTTATCAGTCCCACTTATCATCTGCTCTACCTAACGCTTCCTGGAAAGCCATATTATAAGATTACTTACAGAAACGTTTATTTCAGTAAGGATTTATTTCTTCATGATCGATTTTTTTTTTAAACATGGTCACTAATTTGGCCTTTTAACTTTTATGGGCGATCATGATCATACTAATTCTACTTGTTTTACCAGCAATACTTTTGCAAATTATTGCAATATATTATTATTATTATTATTATTATTATTATTATTATTATTATTATTATTATTCCTCTTGTTTAGCTGGTATATCTCAGTTGTAATGCTTACTGCCTAATTGAGACATGACATACTAATGTACACAACTTTGTTCTTCTACAGTCAGGTCAATTATAGTCTGTCTTTAAAATAGGCCACCATATCAGCTGTTTGCTCCAACAGCTCTGTGCACTGCAAAACAGTGTGTTTATCAGCTTTATTTATCTTAACTGAGCTTATTAAAACAAAGCTAATTGGAGCAGTTCCAGAAAAAATGCAGTCAGTTATTTTACTAGAGCAATGTGGAATGGATGGATCTGAAAAGGCACTCAGGTTTCAGGAAAGAGATTTTATGTGAGTTGATGTTTTCTGTTTTTCATGCCATAAGGTAAAACGTTGCAGAGGTTTTATATTATTAATAAGAGGAACATTAAATCAACTTAAATAGGAAGGGAAGTGTAATCTAATATAAGTACGTATTTGTTTAGTTTGTGTCATTTTATCAAATGTGTATAGTTGACATGCTAATGGTCATAATCATTAACATTATGTACAGTGGTGCTTGAAAGTTTGTGAACCCTTTAAAATTTTCTATATTTCTGCATAAATATGACTTAAAACATCATCAGATTTTCACACAAGTCCTAAAAGTAGATAAAGAGAACCCAGTTAAACAAATGAGACAAAAATATTATACTTGGTCATTTATTTATTGATGAAAATGATCCAATATTACATAATATATATTAGTGAGTGGCAAAAGTATGTGCTTTGCTTTCAGTATCTGGTGTGACCCCACTGTGCAGCAATAACTGCAACTAAACGTTTCCTCTAACTGTTGATCAGTCCTGCACACCAGCTTGGAGGAATCTTAGCCCATTCCTCCATACAGAACAGCTTCAACTCTGGAATGTTGGTGGGTTTCCTCACATTAACTACTCGCTTCAGGTCCTTCCACGACATTTCGATTGGATTAAGGTCAGGACTTTGACTTGGCCATTCCAAAACTTTAACTTTATTCTTCTTTAACCATTCTTTGGTAGAACGACTTGTGTGCTTAGGGTCATTGTCTTGCTGCATGACCCACCTTCTCTTGAGATTCAGTTCATGGACAGATGTCCTGACATTTTCCTTTAGAATTCTCTGATATAATTCAGAATTCATTGTTCCATCAATGATGGGAAGACATCCTGGCCCAGATGCAGCAAAACAGGCCCAAACCATGATACTACCACCACCATGTTTCAACAGATGGGATAAGGTTCTTATGCTGGAATGCAGTGTTTTCCTTTCTCCAAACATAATGCTTTTCTTTTAAACCAAAAAGTTCTATTTTGGTCTCATCCATCCACAAAACATTCTTCCAATAGCCTTCTGGCTTGTCCACGTGATATTTAGAAAACTGTTCAGTGTTCTTCTGATGGTGGACTCATAAACATTAACATTAGCCAATGTGAGAGGGGCCTTCAGTTGCTTAGAAGTTACCCTGGGGTCCTTTGTGACCTTGCCAACTATTACACACTTTGCTCTTGGAGTGATTTTTGTTGGTCGACCACTCCTGGGGAGGGTAACAATGGTCTTGAATTTGAATTGCCATGATACACTTCCACAAATATGGTGTGAAGAGCAGACTTTAACAGATCTCTGTTCTTTAAATAAAACAGGGGGCCCACTCACACCTAATTGTCAGCCCATTGATTGAAAACACCTGACTCTAATTTCACTTTCAAATTAACGGCTAATCCTAGAGGTTCACATACTTTTGCCACTCACTACTATGTAAAATTGGATCATTTTCCTCAACATATAAATGACTAAGTATAATATTTTTGTCTCGTTTGTTTAACTGGGTTCTCTTTATCTACTTTTAGGACCTGTGTGAAAATCTGATGTTTTAGGTCATATTTATGCAGAAATATAGAAAATTCTAAAGAGTTGACAAGTTTTCAAGCACCACTGTATAGCTAATGGTGTAAGAGGCAGTTGTTGGAAGCAGCAGATTTTGAGCATCTGGGAGCAGGATGGTCTTTCAGTGGGAAGTTTGGTTGGTCACATTGTTCAAGATGTATATCTGTGTATATCTGTTTTTGAAATACCTGTACCTCTGAAATAACTAGATAGTATTTCATTGTTAAACCAGATAACCTGGGTTATATTTACAGTGTATACACACTGTAAATAGCAGATCACGTCATTAAGGACTCTGATATAGAGATTCTTGTTTTAACAGATGAAAATTGATAGAAAAAAATGACGTGCCCCACGGTGATATTGTGAGATGTTCAAAGATTTGAATACACTACCAGCATGGAAAATTTACCTGCAAATGGGAAATGTTCGTATTGCAGAGTAAAATAATCAACTCAGGGTTTTTCGGTATGTGCTATTCATATCACTGACCTGTGCTTCTGCATCCATTTATCACAGCAGTGGAATTCCTGACTGCAGGTGGTCTCTAATTTTCCAGCACCTTGTCCGGTTTGACAAATCAGCCTGGTTGGGTAAATATTTGCGCCTTGTGCTTGTGCCTTCCATAGTGCCCTGCTCACTCTGACCGGGTTAAACTCTCGTTACAACAGGACAAGTCCTTTCACTTCCACTGGTCCGGAGTCAGAGCCATACGAACAAGGCCTCATTTAGCAGAAATGTGACACAGAGGTTGGAGAAAAGAGACTGTGGAGTAAATATATTCACACCACAATGGAGCACTTACATGACAACAGCATTTTAGCCAGCTTATATAGTTATATAATATACCTGTTCACATATAGGATGGAAACTCATTCACATATTCAGAATACTAGGACATTATGTAAACATTTAACAAGTATAAACTGGTTTCATAGTAAGCAGCAGAAGCAGTTTCTATGGCAGATGTTTCATTAGTTCAAATCACTCTGTTAATTAAAAACAAAACAATTGGATATGACAATAGAAATAGTAGTGACTGACTATCTCTAAAGATATTCAGGCCGACTTAAACATTTAAAGGAATAATATTGTCTCAGTATACCTCCACATTAAACATACATAGTGGAAAACATGTAAATAATTACTAAAACAAAGCAAACATAATTAGCTATTTTGTAGTTTTGGTTGTCAGAGGAAACAGAATAATATGCAGAAAAAAGATATAAACTTTGATATATCAAGCTGTGAAAGCATGTTTCAAAGCATCCTGTTCTGTGTTGCATGTAATAGTTGTTCAGTAATAGCTCCTGGCTGTATGTTCTGTGTGATGAATGTAGCTGATACCCACCCCACAACCACCCACTGTTTGTCTTCCTCTTCTACTGGCTTCTCACTCAGGCACTTCAAAAATCTATTACCGTCTAATCTACAGGCTCCAGAGCAGTAATTATCCTCATCTCAAAAGAAGCAGGGGAAGTCCACTGCTATCTAATATAAATTTGCTTCCTTGCATGATGTACAAATGCAACACAGAGACGGCACCTTCACTAATGCATCAAAAGAGAACGGGCAATAAGAGGGGAGAGCCGGAACATTCAGTACTCGGTGACCATGGGAAATGAAAAAGAAAAAAACAGCAGCCTTGATTTGCCATCAGGACTTCAGCTCTTCCTGATGAAGGAAACCTTGGTTTGTTAAATAATCTGTCTTCCACTTCAGAGAAACTTGGCAAAAGTTAGAACATTTTGGAAGTACAGATTTAATGACCATCTGATTAACTCCCATTCACTGTAACGGCCAATAAAAATCTATCTTTTCACTCTGGATGTTGCAGCTGTAAACAGCTGGTCACCTCAACAGCCAATCAACGCTGTAGATCCACAAGGAGAGACAGGAGTTAAAAAATGGAAGGCTGTCAATAGTGTGTGTGTGTGTTTGTGTGTGTGTGGGTAACTACCTTACAGGTCACGTTCTCGCTTGCTTGTTACAGTGGTGCTTGAAAGTTTGTGAACCCTTTAGGATTTTCTATATTTCTGCATAAATATGACCTAAAACATCACAGATAAAGAGAGTCCAGTTAAACAAGTGAGACAAAAATATTATACGTGGTCATTTATTTATTGAGGAAAATGATCCAATATTATATATTAGTGAGTGCCAAAAGTATGTGAACCTTTGCTTTCAGTATCTGGTATAACCCCCCTGTGCAGCAATAACTGCAACTAAACGCTGTCTTGCTGCATGACCCGCCTTCTCTTGAGATTCAGTTCATGGACAGATGTTCTGACATTTTCCTTTAGAATTCTCTGATATAATTCAGAATTCATTGTTCCATCAATGATGGCAAGCTGTCCTGGCCCAGATGCAGCAAAACAGGCCCAAACCATGATACTACCACCACCATGTTTCACAGATGGGATAAGGTTCTTATGCTGGAATGCAGTGTTTTCCTTTCTCCAAACATAATGCTTTTCTTTTAAACCAAAAAGTTCTATTTTGGTATCAATCCATCCACACAAACATTCTTCCAATAGCCTTCTGGCTTGTCAATGTGATCTTTATCAAACTGCAGACGAGCAGCAAGTCTTTTTGAAGAGCAGTGGCTTTCTCCTTGCAACCCTCATGCCACCAATTGTTGTTCAGTGTTCTTTTCTGATGGTGGACTCATGAACATCAATATCCAATGTGAGGGGGCTTCAGTTGCTTAGAAGTTATCCTGGGGTCCTTTGTGACCTCGCCAACTATTACACGGCTTGGTTTTTTTTGGTCGACCACTCCTAGGGAGGGTAACAAGGATCTTGAATTTCCTCCATTTGTACACAATCTGTCTGACTGTGGACTGGTGGAGTCCAAACTCTTTAGAGATGGTTTTGTAACCTTTTCCAGCCTGATGAGCATCAACAACTCTTTTTCTGAGGTCCTCAGAAATCTCCTTTGTTCGTACTGTGATACACTTCCAAAACCGTGTGTTGTGAAGAGCAGACTTTGATAGATCCCTGTTCTTTAAATAAAACAGGGTGCCCACTCACACCTGATTGGCATCCCATTGATTGAAAACACCTGACTCTAATTTCACCTTCAAATTAACTGTTAATCCTAGAGGTTCACATACTTTTGTCTCTCACTAATATGTAATATTGGATCATGTGTTTAACTGGGTTCTCTTTATCTACTTTTAGGACTTGTGTGAAAATTTGATGATGTTTTAGGTTATATTTATGCAGAAATATAAAAAATTAGAAAGGGCTCACAAACCTTCAAGCACCACTGTAGCTCAAGTTTGGAGTAAAAGCTGTTGTAACTCGGTTGAAGTGTTTAGAGACTTTTTTGTGCGTAAGTTACTCATGTTTGTATGTATGACTTTTTGCCACTTATTTATAACAAGGTGTAAATGCTGTTCATAAGTGTATACCTGTCCTATAAGTAGTACTTCTTTGGTTGTCCCCCCACCAACTGTATATTATCTCTAGCCTATAACTATATAAACTGGTTCACATTCACTCATTGAGTCTCTTTTTCATCATGCTGATCTTCTGTGTTATAATACTGTCTATGAATGCATGTCTGGCTTTCATCCAACAAAAGATTCAAGTCCCATCATACTGTCCCCTTTAGTGTTACGGCTTTCCTCTAGACAGGATGGTAACAGTACATTACTGTACTTGCTATAATTATTGTGAATGTCCTGTGGTAGCGTTAGTGATGCTGTGTAGATGGTAGCGTTCCACTCGTCTTCTCAGGGGTATCTCTGATGCATTTATGTATCATTTCATAAAAAGACTATGTGATTATGGTGTCCGAATAACATACATTTTGGTCATTGTCCTGTTTCAAAGAACATAATGTGGTTGTTAAATGGCGCTTATCTGTACTGAAATATAGCATGCTGCAAAGATTTCATCTCTAAACCTTAAAATCCCTGTAACATCCTCTAAATGACAGGGTGAGTGCATGGGTGATACCCTGTGATACCCTTGCATCCAGTGTTAATTGGATAGGTCATGGTACACACCTGATGAGAATAAGGAGGTTACTGAAGAGGAATTGACATATTTGGGAGAAAAATGCTACTATCCAGGGCCATGAAGATTTCCAGTCATTCAGATGACTTAGAATGCTTGGTAATAGTAAAGCAAGGTCATTGCATGTAGGGTATAAGCCTGAAGAAGATTTAACATTTATGAATTTTCTTAATCTCTCTGATGTGTGTTACAACACCTTCTTCTGTGATTTTGGGGTCAATTATTTGCTTTTAGTCCATGGTAGGGCTCACAATAGGTAGGGTCTTTGTCTATGGAGGAATTGCACTAAGCAATTCCTTTTTTGGCCAACCATTCATTTTCTATGCCTACTTAACTTCACGGTCGGGGGGACCGATTCTTTGGAACCAAACCTTTCCCATCACTCTACATGTGCACACACACTAACACTGGGAACAGTAGAGATCTCAACTGACCTAACACATTTCAATGTGTTAGTAACTATGTGTGAGGAAACCAGAGTTCTTGAAAGAAACCCACAAAGACAAGGGGATCACATTCTAAATTGACATGCAGCGACCGGGACGGAACTCGAACCCTGCTATCTATAGGAACAACAGCATTGACCACTGTATCGCCACGGTGGCTTTCTGTTCTTATCTGAAATTTTTTTTGTTCACAAATATTTCCTCACCAGTCTACACCTACCCTTCAACAGACATCCTCAGCTACACTGTCATTTCATAACACACTCCAATCATAAACTGACCCCAAACACACTAAGTTCATTATGGAAACCATCAACTTCAACAGTTAACTTTGACTTGGCTCAGGTGGAATCTGTGATTACTTCTAATTAAGCTGTGTTTCTGAGATCAACTGTAGTTCCTGAAGGAATTAAGTTATCTCAGTTGCATTGAAACTGACTTGTTTAAGTCAAGAATCCGAATTGTTATGTGCAGTGAGGGAAAAGGCTTTCATGTTGTAAAAATAATTGAATAACAAATGCCTGCAGCCTTGTACCCAAAATGGCCACATTGGGAGTTTAAGTGCATGTTTGAAATAGAACCACTATTGTGACAAACATGACTAGAGTTTCATTCACAATGTAAAAGGCTCTGTCCCAGTAAGCTGACCTAACTAGGGCAGTTGTGTAGATCTTTATGGTTATCAGTCAGAACCCTTGAGGCTTGCTGACAGACTGAGGGAGAAAAAAGTTTCCAATAGGTGTCAGTCTCTTTCGCACACCAAAGAACTTTTGTAAATAAATAAGGACATCATGTGCTTTGAAACATGTTTTCAATGAAGTGTACTCGGTTTAACTACCTTCACATTTTGGAACAAAAAGTTCCAGCTCAGCCTGTTTTTAAACTGTTTTTTAATAATGCAAGCACTGTTTATGAGTACTATGAATACTTGCATAAAACTGCAATAATGAGTTTGCATGTTAATGTATGCATCTAACAACAGTATGTTTTGATCAATAACAGATTTAACTATATGCAACAGCAGAACTAAATCTAAAGACTTACCTAGTAGTAGGCCTACTTGAGAACTTAGAAGGACATGACACTGCTTTGAGTCTGACTTTCATTTTACCTTAGACATTTAATTTATTTGTTAACGATAAATGTACCACCCCAACCCCACCCCCCTACTGAGACCTTGACAAGATTTAAGAATATATTGATTGGGCTTTCCTGGCTAATTACACAGAACTAATTAACGTATTTACAAACTGATAAGAACACAGCCATTAACAAAGTTCTCTCTAATATTAGAGGCAAATACTTACATTGGGATTTTCACACTCAAGCTTAGCAGTGTGCAAACAGGGATGACCATTAATGAACTTGATGGATACATCATTCTTACTCTTGGATGCCACATCAGGAGACAGATCTATTCCCAAAGAGCTGTAGCTACCCCAACTAGCACAGGGCCTGAGTAGAATATTTTCCTGCATAGCACAGAACCATTGGTGCCTAGTATCAGTGCTTACTTCTGGTACAATTCTGGTACATTCCGGGACCTTTTCACTTAATGCACACTTGCCAGATCATGGCACGCTCCGTGATCCCTTACTGCTTGTATTACAAATTAAGCACTGCCTAGTACTATGGATTACAAGACAATACTGCTTTGGAAAAGAATAAAGTCTACAACAAATGGCAACACCTAAACCTCTAAAATGGAACTATTAAAGTAGAATAAAAGTGTTTGTTAAAACTCACACATATTTTGCATTTGCTGTTCATGGCTGAAAATCATTCACAAACCCAATTAGGCCTAGTTAAGAAGCTTGCCTGTTTTAGTGTTAGTTGATGTGTAGGATGCAAGGAATATTGCTATTGCATTATGATTGTTTTAGGTTCCTGAATCACTTCCTAGTGTCCATCTGCTTTATGCAGATTTCCTTAATGTCATGATGTGTACCAACAACCAGTTGTGGCAGCTCTTGCCTTCAGTTGGTGTAGTTACTGGAGTTGTGATGTGCATCTCTGAGAGAACTGGTAAAGCAAGTTGTGGCGGTAGCGGCCAACAGGCGTATTTAGCTGCTACTAATCTCTAGAGATTCAGTTAAGGCTAACAGTCCTTTGCTCATTGTGTGAACACTTCACACCTATGTTTTTCTGTGAGTGGGCCAAATCACCACTTATTGAACACATCTCTGGGGTAACGAACCCAATCTAACTTAGAATTCATAGGATTTCTAATAATGGTGAGTTTTTTGTTGGATTTCATATCAGTAAACAAATCAGGCAAGCTATACCTGGTAAAATTCTTATTAAAATGTTTTATAGTTTTCCTAATCATAATCATTTATGAGTTTGGACAGACAGACAGACAGACAGACGGATGGATGAATGGATAGATGAAATGGATGTATGGATGCTTGGATAAAGTAAATCTGTTTTATTCAGTTATCAGATTAGTTTATTTATGCAAATGCAAGTGTATTGAGGGTTTCTAACAAGTAGGTTTATCAGGTAGGTTTTTTCCACGTTTTACCTCTTCTGTTTTCAAAGAGATGCTAATTACTTGCGTCCTTTAGTATGAGGTGTAATCTGTATTTTCTTCCTCTTCCACTGATTCCACAGTGACACTTTCTACCCCTGAAACCAAGGGGAATACCTTTATTATATTTAGCGTGTTGAGACAAAACACACTCCCTATTTCTTTAATTTAATTGTAAATCATGGTGGAAAATAAGTATTTGGTCACCCACAAACAAGCAAGATTTCTGGCTCTCACAGACCTGTAACAACTTCTTTAAGAAGCTCTTCTGTCCTCCACTCGTTACCTGTATTAATGGCACCTGTTTGACCTCGTTATCTGTATAAAAGACACCTGTCCACAGCCTCAAACAGTCAGACTCCAAACTCAACCATGGCCAAGACCAAAGAGCTGTCAAAGGACACCAGAAAAGAATTGTAGACCTGCACCAGGCTGGAAAGAGTGAATCTACAATAGGCAAGCAGGTTGGTGTGAATAAATCAACTGTGGGAGCAATTGTAAGAAAATGGAGGACATACAAGACCACTGATAATCTCCCTCGATCTGGGGCTCCACGCAAGATCTCATCCCGTGGGGTCAAAATGATCATGAGAACAGTAAGCAAAAATCCCAGAACTACACGGAGGGACCTGATGAATGACCTGCAGGGAGCTGGGACCAAAGTAACAAAGGCTATCATCAGTAACACACTACGCCGAGAGGGATTCCTCTGCCGAGATCCTGCAGTGCCAAGCGTGTCCTGCAGTGCCAGGCGTGTCTCCAGACCTCAACCCCAGAGAAAATTTGAGTTGAAAGCAAGCGTTGCCCAGCGAACCTGGTGAAGACTTACAGGAAACATTTGACTTCTGTCATTGCCAACAAAGGATATGTTACAAATTATTGAGTTGAACGTTTGTTATTGACCAAATACTTATTTTCCACCATAATTTACAATTAAATTCTACAATGTGATTTCCTGGATTTTTTTTTCTCATTTTGTCTCTCATAGTTGAAGTGTACCTATGATGAAAATTACAGACCTCTCTCATCTTTCTAAGTAGGAGAACTCGCACAATCAGTGGCTGACTAAATTCTTTTTTGCCCCACTGCAATTCAAACTTTTCATCCTTTATTAAACATTGTTTGGAAAAACACACAGGTGAAAAAATTATAGCACAGTTTGCATATTTCATGTAATTGTCATCTACTGGCTTACTTTGTGACCACAGCACTTTGAAGCTCTCAAATAACCCTGTAATTTAGCCTGTTATAACATTTTCCACAGTACACCTTCAGGCTAACAGAGGCTTACCTCCTGCACATTTATACAGTCATAGTAAAATATATAATACCAATAGAGCGTTGTAAGAGAAGGTGTGGGCTTCAGAATCAGCAGGATTAGTGCAGGATCCTGCAAGAGGCCTATCCTGCTGTGCATGTTTAGTTATTAACATGCATTATAACTATTAAGAACATTTGAAAGATAGTCAAATTTAATAGTTTGTCTGTAAAAAGCACCGCATTTCTGGAAAAACAAGTCTTGAGTGATATATCAAGAACAGTTTTCCCAGATGTCCGTGTGCATAGAGGCACTGCTAAAAAATGCATGGTGAAATATTCAGTAATTTAATGGAAATGGAAGATAAAGCAACTTTGTATCTTTGCAAATCATTATGTTTTATTGTTTTTCATGAGTGCTGATTCATTTGATTGAGTTAATGTGCAATATTTAATATTAACTAACTGCTATTCTGGACCACAAAAATACTAGTTTAGGATTTAGGTTTTCAGCATACAGCAAAGCTATTGCAGATATTCTTCTGTAGTACACTCTATCAAATCAGCTATAAAATGAGTGGTCTTGATCTTGTTTTCTTCTTTTAGGTCTGGGTCTTGTCTCGCTCTTGACCATAAAAGCATTAGTTTTGTGTTGGTTTTGTCCACACTTAATGCAGAAACCCAGGTAATTATCATTCTGAAATAAACAATGAATTGGCTTGTTAATGCAATTCCAAAAGTAAATACTGGATTTGTTTAGAGTGTCTCACCCTTGTAGATTAACATAATGTACGTCTTTAGTGAAAGATAGGAGAGTAACCAAATAGTTACTTTATAGGTTAAGGACAACATCACATTACTTAGGATAATTAATAAGGTAGTTAGGAAATACAAGCAAGACGCAGGGACAGAGCTGCACATGCACAGGCACAGATAAAATGCGTTCATAAACACCTCGACAGAACAACGCTGGTGAAGTCCATAGTACTGACAAAAGCTTACCAGGGGGAACAGCTGGTTTGCAAAACCCTCAATGTCTTAATCTCCAGAAATGGTATAATAATTATTTAAGCAGCAATTTAAGAATCTCAAACATTTTACCACCACAGTATAATTATTTCTAAATACAATGTATAATTGTTGAGATATAAGTTCAGATCATTTTGAGACTTCATTAGACATTTATAGCAGATGTGTTTGAGATTCCATTATACATTATTTTTATATCCAGCAATGTTTCTTATCTGACTAACAAAGTATGTTGCAGTCACTCATGTTAATCTATTATTGTTATTAATCATCACTACAGTACTTTTTTTTAAATTGCTCACTGTAAAGTAACTCTTTTCTCAATCTTAATCAAAATTATCTACAGTCGTAAAACAAGTATTAATAAATACATGACTGAATGAATAAATGGGCATACAAATGCATGAACTAGTATATGTTATGCCTGTTTCATCTGTAACTTCAATAAATGTATCCAATGTTATCTGGAAATTCTTTGTACTGGCACTCAGTCCAGCTGTTACTTTGCTTCTTTTCAGGTGATAGATACTACAAAGCTATATAAGCTGACTAAGTTCATCACACCACTAGATGCTAGCATTTCAAACAGCCTCACTTCGGGGGTAGAAGGATCTGCTAACTAAATGAATTGTTAATGTACATGTAAAGCAGCACTGATAACAGGAAAGCTGCGACTTTCTTTGATAGACATCAAATAGTTCTGTCCCAGAGAAATCCTAGCTCATTTTCACCTTAACTTACACACTATTTGCGTCAGTAGTTTTAGACTTAGACATACTGTCAAACAAGGAAATCAAAAACTGCATGTAATCCATATTTTGATCTCTCTGTACAGTGTCATTCAAAAGTTAAAATAAAAAATACAGAAAGGTACTACATATAACATCTGTGTATATTAGTTTCAGATACTTTAACTCCTATATGAATGAATTGGAGTATGCAGTGTCTGTATTAAAAGGAGGTATAAAAAGTGACTGTGGTAGCCTAGCGGTTAAGGTACAGGACTATGGACCAGAAGGTCCAGGGTTCAAAATCCCACCTCTGCCAAGCTGCCACTGTTGGGTCCTTGAGCAAGGCCCCTAACCCACAATTGCTTGGATTGTAAGACTGTATCAATTGTAAGTCGCTCTGGATAAGGGCGTCTGCTAAATGCTGTACATGTCAATGTAAAAAGTGGGAATACTTTTGTGATCCCAGTTCAATATATCCCAGATCACGGTGGTATCTGGCCAGCACCTACAAAGTGACCTGCCTGCTTGAGACATTAGTGACACAGAGCAGAACATTCTAAGAGGGGAGCGTTATCTCATGCTCCCCTCTTGCGTTTCCGTTAGAGATGAGCCACTATCTGAGACCACCTCAGGCCAGTCTAGCCTGCAGAGAGACGATTACTGCTGATTAACCTAGCACAGGAGAGCAGCTGAGACCGTTCATCCAAACTCATAAAGCTGTCGTGGATGAGTGGCTGTATGATACAGCACATACACGGTCAAGTTTCTCTGGAAGTATATCTAAACTTCACTTCTGAAAACCTTTGATCAACGCTGATGTCATTTACATTTGCTTTACATAAGCTTATATTATACTGTACTATATACCTATACACGTGTGTGTGTGTGTGTGTGTGTGTGTGTGTGTATGTATATATATCTTAAGTATATTAATCAGCATGTGAAATATATAATAATGGGTACATTTTCCCAACCCTCCATATTTCTTAAAAGTAACAACAGCAGACTTAAAATACTCAAAAACTATTGACTCTATCCAGTGTGCTTGCACATTGGACCTGGGGAGTGTTGAGCTGCTAAAAAAATCTACACAATAATACTGCTCCTGTATATGATAATATAAGTAAAGACAAACCTTGCTTGAATAAGTAATGGGTAATTAGTCATATTTGATTAATTAATAGATATTGTAGTGCTATTGACTTCCCCTGGGACGTTCCCACTTCTAGTATGCAAATTAACAGCTTCATGGTCTCTTTATTTTGGGGTTTATGTGTGTCTGCATGCTTTGTTTTACATTTGTGGAGTCTTGTTTGTCTCATATAGAGCTCATAATTCATGTCTGTGTGTTTATGTGTCGATTTATGTATATGAAACGTTATCCCTTGTACCTCTCAGGAGCTGGTCTGCTGTGTGTGAGGGTAGGACCCGTTTCCATGGATTTCCCTTTATATTGATTGGTAAAATAGCTTTTAATAGGGCTGGTAATAAAGATCTTTGTTATGAGCAAAGCTCCTGCCTCAGCTCTGATGTGTTTGCCGCTCCAATGCTGTAATATTATAATTATTATTACATAGAAATCGAAGAGTAAAAGTTATTCAGTTTTTGTAAGGAATTGTTTGTGTAATGTATTGAGAAATGCTATGTAGACTTTACCTACTTTCTTTTAGCATTTCATCGCTGTTAAATTGAGTTACTCTTTATAGTTAGCCTTACTTCATAGTTATTTATAGTTACTCATAATATAGTGTGAAATTTACCTACACAAAATGAGTGCATATTGTTACCTCACATTTTTGAGTAGATTCTGTAGGTTGTTTTTTACAGTGCATGTGCCACAAATATAGGCACACCTGCATTTAATACCTGGCAACCTGGCTTTGCCAATAAAGCAACACTTTGTCTTCCATTATAAAATGTTATAAGGTTGAAGAATACAGAGCAGGGAATTTGAGACTATTCATTTACATTTACATTTAGTCATTTAGCAGACTATTTATGTAGCCCTTTGGTGATAGATAAATAAAGTACTCTATCTATACTGAGTGTCTTTCCACTGATATACTCTTACAATCCAAGCAAATGTGGGTTAAGGGCCTTGCTCAAGGACCAAACAGTGGAAGCTTGGCAGAGGTGGGATTTGATCCTGGCCATTATGGTCCATAGTGCAGTACCTGAAACTCTAGGTGACCACAGTTCCAATTCCTCTTTACAGAATCACCCCAGATTGACAAGTATCCTAGGGCCTCTTCTGTGCATTCTCCTCTTTAGCTCACCCCAAAGGTTTTCTGTGGTGTTTAGAACTGGGGACTGAAATGTCCATCTCAGAGATTGGTTTTGTATTCAATTTTGTCTCAAATCATTGTCTTGCTGGAAGATCCAGTGATGACCATTTTTAGTCCTGAGGCAGAGGAGGACAGATGGACATATAGATGTCCTGGTATTTCATGGAGCCCATAATGACATATACCCTAATGAGGTTCCCAGTGCCTTTGGGTCAAAAAACAGCCCCAAAAGATCACAGACTCTCCACTATTCTTAATAGTTGGTATCAGGTTCTTTTCAGTGCAGTCATCCTTCTTAAACCAAACCCATCTTGAGTATTTGTTGCCAAAAAGCTCATTTTTCATTTCATCTGACCTTAAAGCACAGTTCCAGTCAAAGTCCCATTTAGCATTTAGCAAACTCCAGGCACTTACATTTGTGGTTAGATGAGTAGAAAGTGCCACTTTTTTCTGTAACTTTCCAACAGTGACCCTTGGCAGTGTTTTTGTCACAGTTCCAGTTGATTGGAAGGGTTTGATTTTTATATTTTTTTCATTGTGAGATTACCGTATTTTTCGGACCATAAGGCGCACTTAAAATCCTTTAATTTTCTCAAAAATCGACAGTGCGCCTTTAAATGCGGTGCGTCTAATGTATGAATTAATTCTGGTTGAGCCTTCTGACCTAGAACCGATTGTAGATGGTACACGGCGCTCATAAAATCTGTCAAAAATGTTTTAGCACGGTCTTTGGTAGGTTACGAAGCTTAAAGGCAAACGTAGTGTGCAGCATCGCGGAGTAAATACGGTATGGTGCTTCAGCATTTAGGGTATGGACGTGCATTCAATTCATTTATTTTCGAAGCGGATTTTCAAACTCAACGCTATCAGTCACGCAGTACAACATGGACATAGAGCAGCTGCGAGAGAATTCCAACATTAAACGAATCAATGGTACGGAAGTGGAGGAAGCCAAGAAGACGCCCTGCGCCAGGTAAAGACCAAAAATGCTGAGCTTCCGATGGAACTTAAGAGTTTTGTTTCATTTCAAGCGCCTTATAACCCGGTGCGCTTTATGTATGAAAATATACCCGTTAGCAGCCGATCGTTGATATTGCGTCTTATAATCCGGTGCGCTTTATAGCCCGGAAAATACGGTAAGCTAATTCACTGAAAGGTGAATGTTGAACACATTGTGGGTAATTTCAAACGTTTCCTTGTAGCTATTCTGGTTTACAAATACTGACTGTAGCTCTGCCTGTGCAATGTTCAGCCCTGTCTGTCCTGTCCATCAATAATACGGAATACATTAAGACCACAAATCATACGAAGGAGTGCAGTGTCACTGCTGGGTTGAAAGCATCTTTCAGTTAAAAATTTCTAGTCAACACATGCCGTGGGCTATCTGATTAAATGACCAATATTTGTAAGATACAAGATTCAGTCAAGAATCAGTCAGAACTTTTTAGCATTAACCCAAGATTACAAAACATTTAATACAATTTATAACTGACTGGTGAAAGTTATGAATTATTTAAAAGACTTACAGAGTAAATATATGCTAATGACAGTCCAGGTTAATCTCTTGTTGTAAATCTGCTCTACAGTTTGTATTTGCCAGAAAGGTCTACAGTCAAAACAGAAATAGTTTCACGTGGTTTGTATGTTTACATGTCTTTGATCCTTCTAGCATGACAACTTGTAGACTGATGTTTCCTATTCCCTAAGTCACTAGGGCACATGAGGCACCACTATGTCCGCAATTCATCATTAAGAAAGATGTGACAAGCCTGAGACTCCTTAAACAAACAGTACAGTAGCAACAGCATGCCAGTTCCCATCGTAGACCACACAGTGCGCCCAAGCATGGACACACACACACACACACATACAAGTCGCACACCGCCGCCATCTTCCACCTCCAAATGGCGCCTCAGATAAAGATCGGCCTCTGCCACATGAAGAGAAAAAGAAACAACCAATTATACTATTAGTGAAGGAGAGTGGCTGGAGTCGGTGTGGGGGGGTTTGCTAAAATGCCCAGTGCAATTGTTACAACAACTGGTGGAATAAAAACTTCTGTTTTTGAGTGTGTCAAATTGGTTTTCTTTACAAAACAGAAAGGCTTCATAATGATATCTCATCTCATCCAAACTGACACAAAGGTTACTGTGGCACAGGAAGTACTGTGTCATCCCATCAATCTGTTTCCATGCTCCCAGACCATATTTAGGCCATTTTATTAGGTACACCTTTTCAACTGCTAGTTAAAGCAAATGTATAATTAGCCAATCACATGGCAGCACATAGTCAAGATGACCTACTGAAGTTTAAAGTCAGCATCAAAATGCATGGGGAAGAAAGGTGATTTAAGTGACTTTGAACATGGTATAGTTTTTGGTGCTAGACAGGCTGGTCTGAATATTTCAGAAACTGCTGATTTACCAGGATTGATATCTAGGCATTACAGAGGCAGTGTGCGGCATCAACAGGGCAAAAATGCGTTGTTGATGCCAGAGGTCAGAATGGCCAAATTGGTTTGAGCTGATAGAAGGGCAAAAATAACTCAAATAACAACTTGTTACAACCAAGGTATGCAGATGTGCAGAAGAAGCACATCTTCTACAGCAACAGAAGACTACACCAGGTGCCACTCCTGTCAGCTAAGAACAGGCAACTATGGCTACAATTCACATGGGCTCACCAAATTTGGACAATAGAAGATCGGACCAAAATCTCAAAGGAATGTTTTTAGCACCCTGTTGAAGCAATGCTAAGAAGAATATTTAAGGCAGTTCTGAAGACATTAGGGGGTACAGTCGGTACTAGCAAGGTGTACCTAATAAAGTGACCAGTGAGTTTATATATACTATATAAATAAATATGACCTAAAACATCAACAGATTTTCCTAAAACTAAGGAGGACCCAATTAAACAAATGAGACAAAAGTATTATACTTGATTGTTTATTTAATGAGGGAAATGAAATATTATGTCTGTGAGTTGGTAAAAGTATGTGAACCTCTAGTTACTTTCAAGTGTTTTCAATCGCTACCCTGTTGTATTTTAAAGAACAGAGATCTATCAACATCTGATCTTCACAACACATGTTTGTGGAAGTGCATCATAGCAAACAATGGAGATTTTTGAGGAAAATGTTTGTTGATGCTCATCAGGCTGGGAAAGATTACAAAACCATCACTAAAGAGCTTGGACTCCAAAGCACAGTCAGACAGATTAAGTCCAAATAGAAGAAATTCAAGATCATTGTGCAAACGTTCACATATTTTGTCACAGATATGTGATATTGGCTTATTTTCCTCAGTAAGTAAATGACCAAGAATGTATTTTTGTTTCATTTGTTTAAGTGGGTTCTCTTTATCTAGTTTTAGGAGTTGTATGAAAATCTGATGTGTTTTAGGTCATATCCATTTAGAAAAGAAGAACATTGTAAAAGGTTCACAAACATCCAATCAGTTTTGGTGATCAGAAATTCATCTCAAAATGCACAACCCATCAGACCTTGAAGCATATGGGCTACAACAGCAGCAGGTCATGTCGGGTCTTCACATTGTTGACCATGACCATGAGGCTGCAGTGGTTCACCAAAATTGCACAGTTGAAAATATGAAAAACGTAGCCTGGGCAGATGAATGTCACCTTGTGCTGAGGCACACAGATGGTAAGATCAGCATAGGGAATTTGGCACCAACAGCATGAATTCATGGAACCAACCTGCCTTATGTCAACAGTTGTTGGTGTAATGGTGTGGGGAATGTTTTCTTGGCACATTTTTGGCCCATTACTACCAATCATTGCTTGAACTTGCTGGTTCTCATGAACATGACACTGAGTTCAGTGGCGTTCTCAGTCACTGGATCTGAATCTAATAGCAGTGTGGTAGAATGGGGATATTGGCAGCATGACAATGCCCCTGAAAAATCTGCAGGACGTTTATGTTTCAGTCATGTAAAAATGGAGCAACATCTCAAAGGAATGTTTCCAACATCTTTTGGAATTCATACCTTGAAGAATTGAGGCTGTTTTGAGAGCAATTTGAGGCCTAATTCAGCTAGGCCCTACCCAATATTATTATAGTGTTTCTAATAAAGTGCTCAGTGAGTGAATATACACCGATCAGCCATAATGTCAAAACAATGTCCTTGTTTCTTAACTCACTGTACATTTAATCAGCTCCACTTTCCATATAGATGCATTTTGTAGTTTTATCATCACAGACTCTAGTCTCTCTGTTGCTCTGCATGCGTTGTTCACCCCTTTCACCCTGTTTTGCAATGGTCAGGACCCCCACAACACCACCACAGAGCAGATATCATTTGGACGGTGGATCATTCTCAAAACAGTGACACTGACGTGGAGGTGGTTTGTGGAGGTAGTGAGCTTTTGCTGATGTGAGTTGATCACACACAACAGTTCTGCTGGATTTTTTAAACACCCCAGTGTCATTGCTGGACTGAATAAAGTCCACCAACTAAAAATATCCAGTCAACAACATCCTGTGGACAGTATCCTGTGATCACTGAAGAAGTACAGCTACAAACTGTATGGTAAGTAGAGCTGATGGACATTGAGAAACATAGAGGTGTGTATAGTACAGTGTAGTTTCTCATAGTTTTTCTCTGTTAATGGAGATGAACTTACTTTGTTTAGCTTACCCAGTATTGAAGACTCGTCCTGTCTTTACTACGTACCTGAACTTATCACCAATTGCCATGTGCTCAGACAATCCTTATCAAAGCAGCAGCCATGCTATGACGCTAATGCTGAGCTGCTGCCATCTACTCTTGTCTGAGTGTGTGGTGTATATGTGTGCGTTGTCAATGAGACACAACTCAACAACGTGAAAACAACTCAACAAAGAAATGTGAACAGAGAATTCAATATTAAAGAGAAGAAACCGTAATCTTTTTTAGATGCCAAGGCTGTTCCAGTTGACATGGTTTTTTGAGGTTTTTTTTTTTGCTATGATTTGTGTAATCTGTCATTCCAAAATAGCAAGAATCATTAAATGGGATAATTACCTAACCATGTTTCTAAGTTTGATTGTTTTGAATATAAATGCTTTTTAAAGTTTGACAAATGAATTCAATTAAATCCAGCTTTATTGACATTGACAGTACAGGGTTGCACAGTATAATGAAGTATTGTCAGACTGCTTCTCTACTTGTAGTGATAAGAATAAGACTAACAGAATAAAATACAATTTGGTACACAGAACAAGAATAAGAAAAACTGGTATGCTTATATGATATATGACCAAGTAAAAAGAATAGAAAGTGAAATATGATAAAACAAACATAATAGATGGTATGGTATACGATTAATCTGAATGGAATCTGAAGAGAAAGTAAAACAAATATAAGAAACTCAACACAATATACTTAGTGGGCCTTAACTTTGCATGATGATGTAGATGGTAGTGTGTAAAGTGCAAGGTGAAGGATGTGAAAGAAATAATCTTGTGCAATATGGAGAACACATCTTAATTAAAGTATAAGGATATATAGTGGAGCTCAGGGTGTAAGTTCGGATCTGTAGAGTACTTGGGGAGGATCAGGGTTAGGGCAGTAATATTCCGATATAAGTTGTTGGTGATCTGGTGATCTGGTGATCTGGTGTGGCTGTTGCGACCAGTTTAACAGCACGTGGGTAGAATCTGCTCTTGAGCCTGGTGGTTCTGGCTCAGATGTTCCAGTACATTTTTTTCCAGATGGCAGTGGCTTGAATAGAACATGGCTGCGGTGAGTAGGACCTGAGGAGATGTCGCTGGCCTTCTTTTGACACCTCTTATTGTAGACCTCCTGGACAGTTTTCACCGACATCAGCAAGGCCTTTCATGCAGCAACAATGAGGCTGCCATACCAAACCGTAATGAAGCTGGTCAGGATGCTTTCTACAGTTTACCTATAGAGGGTGCAGAGAAGATCATCATAGATCACCTATGTGGACACTGAGGAACAGCCATGTTCTGTTCAAGCCACTGCCAGATTCTACCCACGTGCTGTTAAACTGGTCGCAACAGCCACGTGTGTGTGCATACACACACACACACACATATATATATATATATATATATGACCAGTTTCGATGTAAATTTCGATGTAGCCTGTGATGTTAAATAAACAAACCAAAAAACAAACAATACACTGCTCTAAATACTTTTGAAATCTTACTTGCTGGAAAAACACTGCATGGGCAACAGATTGCTGGTCCCCATCATATCAAATTAATTGGAATTTAATTGGCTTCTTGTTTACATGACAACTTGGCTAAACTTATCAAATCATACCCAAATAGATGTTATTATGGTAACATCATAATGTAGCTAACATGTACACAACTAGCAGGCTAGCTAATAATCTTGCTCATGAGTCTTAGCATCATCTTATAATCAGAAATATATATATATATATATATATATATAGAAATATATATATATATAGTGTGTGAAAAAAGTGTTTGCCCCTTTCCTGATTTCTTATTTTTTTGCATGTTTGTCACACCTAAGTGTTTCAGAACAAAAGAAAGTAATTGAGATCTATCAGTCTGGAAAGGGTTATAAAGCCATTTCTAAAGCTTTGGGACTCCGACAAACTACAGTGACAGCCATTATCCACAAATGGTGAAGACATGGAATAGTGATGAACCTTCCCAGGAGTGGCCGGCCGACCCATCCAAGAGGTCACAAAAGACCCCACAACAACATCCAAAGAACTGCAGGCCTCACTTGCCTCAGTTAAGGTCAGTGTTCACGCCTCCACCATAAGAAAGAGACTGGGCAAAAATGGCCTGCATGGCAGAGTTCCAAGACAAAAACCACTGCTGAGCAAAAAGAACATTAAAGGTCTTCTCAATTTTTCCAGAACATATCTTGATGATCGCCAAGACTTTTGGGAAAACATTCTGTGGACTGACGAGACAAAAGTTGAACTGTTTGTAAGGTGTGTGTCACATTACATCTGGTGTAAAAGTAACACAGCATTTCAGAAAAAGAACATTATACCAGCAGTAAAATATGGTGGTGGTAGTGTGGTGGTCTGGGGCTGTTTTGCTGCTTCAGGACCTGGAAGACTTGCTGTGAATGGATCTATGAATTCTTCTGTCTACCAAAAAATCCTGAAGGAGAATGTCCAGCCATCTGTTCATGACCTCAAAGTGAAACAAACTTGGGTTCTGCAGCAGGACAATGATCCAAAACACACCAGCAAGTCCACCTCTGAATGGCTGATGAAAAACAAAATGAAGACTTTGGAGTGGCCTAGTCAAAGTCCTGACCTGAATCCTATTGAGATGCTGTGGCATGACCTTAAAAAGGCCGTTTCATGCTGGAAAACCCTCCAGTGTGGCTGAATTACAACAATTCTGCAAAGATGAGTGGCCAAAATTCTTCCACAATGCTGTAAAAGACTCATTGCAAGTTATCACAAACGCTTGGTTGCAGTTGTTGCTGCTAAGAGTGGCCCAACCAGTTATTAGGTTTAGGTGGCAATCATTTTTTCACACAGGGCCATGTAGGTTTGGGTTTTTTCCCTCCCTTAATAATAAACACTTTCATTTAAAAACTGCATTTTGTGTTTACTTGTGTTGTCTTTGACTAATATTTAAATTGGTTTGATGATCCGAATCACTTAAGTGTGACAAACATGCAAAAAGGGGGCAAACACTTTTTCACACCACTGTGTGTATATATATATATATATATATATATATATATATATATATATGTATATATATATATATAATCAATTTTTCTAACATGATTGCCTCCTGCAAGCTTCATGCTCTGTTTTATTGAGTTGCTCCCAGGTGCCTGAAACTGTACAATGCACCAGGACAAAGGGTAATATAAAGAAAGATGCAACAACACAGGCATTGAAACTGTAATGCAAGCCTTTCTTTTCAGAGACACCATTTTGTAAGCAGTGTCAGTGTGGTAAGCAGATCCGATGTAGACCAAACTCAGGAAAACTGAAGTACCAGTATAAAATGGCTTTAGGACATAAGTAAGGTTACCTAGGTAGGGGCTATATATCTCACTGTGAGAAAATCTTGCTTCAACCAAACGGGCAAGCACCCGGCCCTTTCACTGTATTCAATGGACCCCATATGTCTCAGTGGCCCCTGGTTATTAAGTGCTACTCCTTTCAGACCATACATTCACCAGTCACATTGTTTTCGACACGACAATGTCCCATTTACAGAAACCTTCCCTTGTCTCAGTAGTCTTGTCACAAACTAAGTCACTGTTCATACTGCTCCACAGTCGTTAGACTATATCAAAACTAAATGCAAAGCCAAACCACAATACAAACAGTCTAGTTTTGGGTTGTGATTTACTTAGTCTTTTGGGTATTTTATGGATATTGTATGTATGTACTTTTAAAGTACATATATTTTTAGTTATATCTTTGATATTTAATTTAATAAATTCCTCAACTTTTAAATTAGGATGATACTTAGAGTGACAAGATTTTCAATAATGAAATACAGGATATTGTAGTGACAACGTGGATGAGGAACTTGCTCATGCCGTTTTTCATTAAACACCCAACGCAGCACAGCCACATCACAAGCCCTAACAATGTCTTTTTACCTGTCAATACTTGGATATGAGAGCTGAGTAAAATGGCCCAAGACACTCAGCCTACTCATTCAGCACACAAGCACCAAAACAGTAACCTGTTGCATCCACATACTTTTTCACAAATATATAGCACAGCATACACTATATACACACTGCACACTTACTTTTTTCAGCTTCTTTGCACTTTTTTGAATATGTTGATTAATATTGTTGCGACTTACATGCTAAAATTAAACCTAGATGAACATGTCTGGCAAACCATTTACAGCAAATGTTTTCTCAGAAATGTGTATTGGCTGCATCCAAAATGGCATACTTAAACAGTACATACTAGATTAGATCCAGTACGCACTGCTCGACCGTTAAAGTAGTGTGTTCTTTCAGTACACGAGTGTGCAGTTTGCACAGAACGTCGGACGCATCATGTGAGTGTATATACAGTTTATTGTGGAGCAGGTGCAGGGACTAATAGGTAGGTGAAATGGAACGTGGCAAGAATGGAGACGTGAGTTGAGGAGAAAGAGAGTGTCAGAGAGCAGTCCACTGGGTGGGTTGGAGTTGGCAGGAGGGTGATCCATGGGATGGTAAGCAGGATGATTCGAATGAGCTGCATGAAAATCTTGCACAAGACTGAGGTCCAGGAAGTCCTTAGAACACACCCAGAACCACTCCTACAGGCCATAGGTGGTTCATAGGTACTGGAGATGGGAACCTTGCCAATTGAAGTCCAACAACAATGGATGACATGAACAGGTGAACAGTCAAACTCTAAGGCAGCATCGGGCCTGGGACAGATGACTCCTTATTCAGTAGACCATGGAACCACAGGCTTTAAAAGACAGACATGAAAAGAGGGAAAGATACGTTAGTGAGTAGGCCTAAGCAACTTATAAGTGACATTATGGTTAAGCTTGGGCCAAAAAAACATTCTGTACTTTAGTAATTGCAGGTCCTATAATGAGAGCCACATTCAGTCCATGAGCTGAAAGAAAAGGCATGGTCTGCAATACTGTCGTGGTTAGCCTTGTGTCTGCTAAGGAGACAGTCAATGTTCTGATGGACTATGAACTAGACCTCTTTGCCTCGGCAACACCAGTCATCTGAGGGAGAGGCATCCCAGCTCATGAAGAGTGGCTAATAGCCCAGTATGGGATGATAACCTGAGCATATTAACTAATTGACAGTGTTGTGCCAGTTCACAGCTTTTCTGAACTAGTTCAAGTTCAGTTCGTACATGCTCAAAGTGAACAGTTCACGTTCAAAGTTCACAATTTTAATTCTGAACTAGTTCAAAGTTCAGTTCATTTTACTTTTTTCGTGAGATATTCAAATAAATACTTTTTTTTCAATACTTTTTTCTCAAGCTAGAAATCACTATACGTTTTTTGAAACTGCTCATTGTAGACATTTGCTCACGACACTGCAATTGTGTACGCGGCGTTGCTATGGCTACCCCGCACTGCTGCAATTCATCACGGGTAACGTCGTGCGGAAGCCAGTATGTTATTAACTAGCCAGTATGTTAACTATTCTCAGCCGGACACTACATTGCCCGCAATGCATTGCGCACACAATGTCAAAACCATTTCTGTCTGGTGATACATGATTTAAGCGGCACCAGCGAGAATACAGGAGGGAGGAACTTTCTGCAGTTGCGTTTCAAAAGAGAAAACAGATGTCACTCAGTTTTCAATGGAAAACAAATTCCAACGTTCATTTACAGTGATGTCTGCCGTTCATGACACATAATGTGAACTAATTCACGTTCAAGTTCTTTATTAAAAAATGTGTTGCGTTCAGTTCAAACGTTCACGAAAAAACGAGCATGTTCAATGAACGCGTTCTTTTGAACTCGTTCACGCACAACACTGCTAATTGAGATGCCCAGTTTCTCCATGAAGGCTCCCCAATTGGCTGAAGTGAATTGTAACCCCTGGCCCAAAAAGGATATTCTCAGGGATACCAAATTGCCTAAAAATTCCTGGAAAAACACCTCAGTGGTCTTGAGAGCAGTAGGAAGATGAGGGAGCAGTATAATTATTACAGCTCTGGAAAATCTGTCAATGATCCTGAGAATGGTGGTGAATCATTGAGAGTGAGATAGGTCCATAACAAAGTTGATGGCTATGTGTGACCACGGCTGATTTTGAAGGTTTTACATTGTCCAGTGTGTATGGACTAAACCAGTTAAGGCTCCGGGCAGACCAGAGATTTTCTAGATTCTTGTGATCTGTGACAGTGAAGTAATGCTTGGAACCTTAGAACAAATGTCTCTGTTCTTCCAAAGCCAGCTTGATGACCAAAACCCCCCAAATGCCCACATTCATAATTTTGTGTAGATTATGGTTGAGGGCTTATGAGAATAGAAGACTATGGGTTGGAGGCACACCTAGATGCTGAAATATAACTTTGCGGACTCCAGCTCTTCAGATGCGCCCACCTTTAAAAGGTTGATGACAATCAGGGTGGACAATTACCTGGCCTCCATACAAGTAATGGGAAGAGAAATCAGGGGATTAAATGATAATTTTGTCTAAGTACACTTAAATGTCCCAGGATATGCCAAAAGGACATCATTAATGAAAGCTTGGATGATGGAAAGTGTGTTGACGTGCAGGGTGAAAGTAGTTTTAAATTCTTGAAGGTAGTCCTATCACAACCTTCGTCACTTCATATTGTTCAGCACCCCTCAGCTCGGCTTCATGTCTAACAAAATGTACAATCTCTTAATAAACTACTTCAGCAATACAAGACTAATAGAGATAATCTGGTTATTTTTAATTACTCATGTTTTTTCGGTCAAGCTCCTGTCCACACTCCAGTCCAGTACAAATATCATACATATGATACCCCTGAACTGTCTTCCTTCTCCTGGCTCTCATTCTAGTCAAGCTTTAATGATGTAGATATGTGAACCTGAGAAAGGTATGAAAAATATGTTAGATACTAACATGTAAAGATATGTTTTTTCCATTTCGTAGTTTCCATCTATCTTACCACTGAAGTTAATCGGAATAACCAGACACCATATTAAAAGCAAAGCATATTTTCTGTACTTTCCTCTGGGATCAGTAAAGTTCTATCCATCTATTACACAATAATTCCATAATATTCATTAAACATGGATTTTCTTAAATGGTTCTATTGCGTTTTTCCCATCTTGTCTCAGTAAACGTCTAGACGATGCCAGAAGTAAAACCTGAGCTGTTGTATTCACAGAGTCACTCCTAATGTTTAAACTCCTGAATTAAACTCTGCATTTTCTTGTGCACTCTGTTGGACATGAAATGACAGAACCTACACCTAATTATTTATATTCACCAATTTATATTCAGGAATAACCATTTATATTCAGCTTGTATTCAGGATAACAGCTTATTAAACATTCAATGACTGTTAATTGAAATGTTTCTTATTATTTAATAGTACTCTGAGTAGGGAATACACATCTTTTGAGACAAGGCCAATAGTCCTTTCTCAAGCGTCAGACTGAATGAACTGGCTAACTCTGAACATACCTTTTCTGTACTTTGGCCATCCTCTTCCTCACTTTGACAGCCAAATAAGATGTGCAGTTTCTCTGCATCTTGTTAAAATATCTTCTTGTATTATTGCATGCCTTCACAGTTTTTTTTATCGTGACTTGTGGCAGCTGCTCTCACATTTTTTCTGGTTCTGCGTACCACCACTGAATCTTTTAGCGCAGTACTGGACCGTTCCGGCCTACTTTCACTGCTGTTGACGAGGCCAATGTGCATCACCAGCTATAATATTACTAGAGGGTATTAGTAATGATTATGAGTGATTTAGACAGGAAAAGAGACACATGATGCAATCCATTAGACTGGGTACACAAATTACCCAAACAAAGTACTGTGTATTTGGGATATTAAATCAAAAGCTAAATAGTAATATTTTCCTTGGAGGAGGTTTCTACAAAGTTTGCTTCCTGCAGACCGTTACTCCATTACTGGAGAATGAATCTGTGAGTAGTTTACTTTTGATGGAGCTTTATTGGACAGAAAATGTATAATAAAGTTATAAGTTATTGTAAAGTAAGCATGTTGTTCTGGATAAGAGTATCAGCATAATAATGTAAATAATTGTCTTTCTTTTAAAAAGAAAAAAGGTTATGGATTTCAAATTTAAATATTTTGAAAACCATAATATCTCATATCAGTACATTACATGCAAATCTTTGAATAGATATTAACAGTGACTTTATTGTTATAAGATGTATAAGCTGTAGAAAGATTGTTTTTCTATAGTGGTCTGAAAGTCCCAGACCACCAGCAGGTGTGTAACGGGTTAGGATTATGTCCACCAATGTAATGTGTGTGAATGCTTGAGGCCCACTTGACCAACCAGTTTTGTACAATAGGCCCAATGCCTACAGGGAAAGACAGACAATCGGTTATCAACTTTGACCCCAATACAATAACTGACCAAAAAAGAAAAGGAAGTAATTTGTCTTGTTCTGGTATCACCTTCCTCTGATTAGCTATACCTGCTTCCAAACTTGAAACTTTCTCAGATACCGGTTTTAAAACGCAGGAAGGATCTCTCACTCAATTTTGGCACATATTGTGTTCACTGTAACTGAAACTTCTTCAGAATCTCTCATTCTCTGTCGCTTTCTCTTTTCTTCCCGTGTGCCACTGGCATCATCTTTCATGAACTGATCCTAGGAAGCCCTGAGATCAAACAAAGAGTTTGCAGTTGACATTTGCAACGGAAATGCATCAATCCATGAAGGCTGAACAGCGCAGACTTTAAAGGCAGAGAGAACATTCCAGAAGCTGCTGGACTATTTGAGTAATCCCTTATTCATTCAACTTATCTATTATCAGATGTTACAATCCTTAAAATAAGCATGTGTTTACAACTGGCCATGACACCCCATCAATTATAGATGATGATGTCTGGCCTTAAAAACTTCCAAGCAAAATCATGTTGCTTGAGTAACAACTAAACAGGAAAAGGTCTTTAAAGAGATGCCAAAAGCACTGCACATAAATGAGCTGTCCACAAGAGAGGTCATTCTAAACCCATTGTGCATCTGACAAAGTGCTTCCAAAATATTCCTTCCTATTTTGTTTTAATGTACGAGTGTACACTGAAACCGCTGCACTTCATGGCATAATTGTGCAATTTCAGGACACAGGATTTTGAAGAGGGTTGAGTACAAAAAGACAACAGGGTCCTATTGAAATGTTTGAGCTCAAGTGCATCTCTTTCCCCAAGCTAACACACGAACTAGGCAACGTGCGTTTACAATAACACTCTTGAATAAGGTGCAAACCACACAATATTACTGCTACAATACAAACCTATTTCGCCATCTAAAAATATAGAGATGCGCAATTATCTGCAGTGGTCAGCAAATGCTTCTGATTCATTGAGATGATGAAAAGTGTCTACTCTTACAGATACTATTATGATGCTTTTGGTGTTATATGACTGACCCACAAACAGATGTCATACTAATTACACTAACCATCCATGTTTTTATGGAACGAGTCCCATTTTAGGGTGTCTGTGTAAATGGGGGTGCGTTGGGGAAATACTCTTCTAAATGGTTTTGTTACATTTGTTTGGATGTGTAAGTTATATAACTGTTTTGGAAACCAAACATCTCAGGAATGCATGGAAATGTTGCACACGTTTTACTGATGTTTTGACAGGTCTCTATAAAAAGACCTAGAACGGCCAAATGATTTCCTTTTCATCACTGAGGTTTGTATTGGTGTGTGGTGTGTGTGTGTGTGTGTGTGTGTGTGTGTGTTAAGTTTATATATCATTGTAAGGACCAAATGTTCCCACAAGGATAGAATAGATCTGACATTTTTTCACCCTGAGGCATTTTGATGGTCATTTTGTCAATACAAAGCCACCAAAGCATATGTTTACCAAGACTTTGTGTGTGTGTGTGTGTGTGTGTATGAGTGAGTAATAGAGAGAGAGAGAGAGAGAGAGAGAGAGAGAGAGAGAGAGAGAGAGAGAGAGAGCTGTTATCACATTTGAACCAGCTCTCTTTATGCAGTTGGAAACAGTAAGAGGCCTCTGCCCCTCAGTGGAATCATGTGAAAGATTCTAACACCTTTCCATCCGGAGCAAAGCCTGTCTATGCTCCATTAGCCCTGCACCTGGCTTAGGTCAACACACACACACACACACACACACACACACACACACACACACACACACACATAAATATGTTTACATACATACATTATATGTTTACATAATGATTACTGTAGCTACTTAATGCTACACCTACATCTAACCATAACCATAACCTCAGTAACCTAAAGCAAATCTTTGTGCTCTTTTGGTTTTTCAAATAAAACTGTCAAGTTTTCGATGCCTACAACACGTTCCAAAACAGTTGGGACAGGGGCAACAAAAGACTGGGAAAGTTGAGGAATACCCAAAAAACACCTGTTTGGAACATTCCACAGGTGAACAGGGTCATTGGAAACAGGTGAGTGTCATGATTGGGAATAAAGGGAGCATCCCGTAAGGATCAGTCGTTCACAAGCAAGGCTGATTTGAGGTTCACCACAAATAGTCCAACAGTTTAAGAACAACGTTTCTCAAGGTACAGTTGCAAGGAATTTGGGGATTTCATCATCTACAGTCCATAATATCATCAAAAGATTCAGGGAATCTGGAGAAATCTCTTTAAGTAAGCGGCAAGGCCCGAAAACAAACACTAAATGCTCGTGACCTTCGATCCCTCAGGCGGCACTGCGTTAAAAAACGACATCATTCTGTAAGGGATATTACCACATGGGCTCAGGAACACTTCAGAAAACTATTGTCAGTGAACACAGCTCGTCGCTCCATCTGCAAGTGCAAGTTAAAACTCTACCATGCAAAGCCAAAGTCATAGATCAACAACACCCAGAAACGCAGCTGGCTCCTCTGGGCCCGAGCTCATCTGAGATGGACTGACACAAAGTGGAAAAGTGTCCTGTGGTCTGACGAGTCCACATTTCAAATTGGTTTTGGAAATCATGGAGGTGGTGTCCTCCGGGCCAAAGAGGAAAAGGACTGTCCTGATTGTTATCAGTGCTAAGTTCAAAAGCCAGCATCTCTGATGGTATGGGGGTGTGTTAGTGCCCATGGCATGGTTAACTGTGAAGGCACCATTAATCCTGAAAGGTACATACAGGTTTTGGAGCAACATGTGCTGCCATCCAAGAAACGTCTTTTCAGGGATGTCGCTGCTTATTTCAGCAAGACGATGCCAAGCAACATTCTGCATGTGTTCCAACAGCATGGCTTCATAGTAAGAGAGTGCAGGTACTAGACTGGCCTGCCTGCAGTCCAGACCTGTCTCCCATTGAAAATGTGTGGCGCATTATGAAGCGCAAAATACGACAACGGAGACCCAACGGAGACAAAATTCCACCTACAAAGCTTCAACAATTAGTGTCCTCAGTTCCCAAACGCTCATTGAGTGTTGTTAAAAGGAAAGGTGATGTAACACAGTGGTAAACATGCTCCTGTCACAACTGTTTTGGAATGTGTTGCAGGCCTCACATTTAAAATGACTGTTAATAAAGTTTATCAATTTGAACATTAAATATCTTGTCTTTGTAGTGTATTCAATTGAATATGGGTTGAAAAGGATTTGCAAATCATCGTATTCTGTTTTTATTTATGTTTTACACAACGTCCCAAGTTCATTGGAATTGGGGTTGTATTTGTTATTTCTTGGTTACAAGTTGGTTACTTGTGGTTTTAGAGTAATTTTAGAATTAGAATCTAGCGTGCCCTTTGACTAGATGGTGTGCTCCAGCACTGAGGACTTATCACAGGGTAGCACCTTTTGTTGATGGACAGTTCATAAACAGAACAGCAGTCATAAAACTACTGCCTAGCCTTGTCAAGGAGGAAATGGTAATACAGCATGTCACATAAACACTTTGTTGTAAGTGGATATTTACTAAAGTGTTTGAAACATCTTAAGGAATTGGTATTGTCCTAAATTTGGCCAGCTAGCAAACTTGATGCTAGCAATCAAACAAGCTATGGTATTGCTGAAATGTTAAGGTCTCGGCCAAATACATGAAGGAAATAAAGCTACAGGCTAGAGTGAATGTCTGGAAAAATATTTATAAAGTATTTTAAGTATTTTGTTGCTCTGTTAACATAAAGTAAGTTGGACAAACATGGAGCTTGCATTTTCTTGCTGATTGACAGCTTATCAGCATCTAAAACACAGCATATGGTGGCCTTTGCTGTTTTATAAGGGTTATCAGCATCTAATAGTTTTCTATTAATTGTGTATTTTAATAGGTCTGAATGATAACATTTTACCAGGGTGAGGAAGTGAGGGGGCAGAGTTCAGCAGATTTATCTTCTCTGACAACTGACAAATCGTGTTTTGATAGCTTAGTGGTCACATTCTTTTAAGACTTACATGCTTTACACACTAAAGGCTAAACAGCTATTCTGCCAGAGTTGATTCCCTATTTTGTAGCTCTGAACACAAACCTAACCTCACATGGACACTGAAGATGTAATGGTCATATATTTTAATATGCATGGTGTTACTTCCACATCAGGATATGAATTTTATTCATTCAGATTTGGAATTCACAGTGTCACAGTACTATACCTGTAAGTACAAGAACTAAAATGTTTGAACACATCTGCCTCATATTATCTACACTGGCTAACTGTTTCTTATAGATCACAAAACGTTTGCCATGCTAAGCTATAAACTACCTAAGCTTAGCCCCATAGTAGGCTATCTAATCCACCCTAACACCTCATCATCCACCATATCCTCGGTGGTTGCTACATTTATACAAGTTACACTTAAAGTAACCATTAATTATTTACACTCATTCATTTGACAGACATTTGTCAATATGCCTAAAAAGTGTAAACAGCCCAAGGCACAATGATGAAAAGTAATTACAGAATAAGTTATGTAAGGCTTTATTAAAAGACAAGATTCTAATCCAGGTTTGTACATGTTCTAATAAAACCCTGGGATCAGGTGCAGTTCAGTTGGTGAAAGAGATTTTTTGCTCCGAGTTCAGGGATTTTCGGGGTAATTGATTTATTTTTCTTAGTTATTTATTTTGTGCTGCTGTTATTGTATTTATTGGTGGTGGTCATGGTGGTCATTAGTGGTAGCTAAAAAGATTCAGACCCTAATGGAGGACTGAATACAATACATTAAGGTTTATTTCAAATGCACATATAACGTTTTGTCAAGGTTTCTACCTCCATTCAAGGAAGTGTTTCTTTGCTATTGTTTGTAATAGGAGTTAATGTGTTTTATGGGAGTGCCTGTGCCTTCTGATGAATGATTTGAGACAATCTGTATTATGCTCACTTAACACTTTATTAGGAACACCTGTTCACATACTCATTTATGCAAATACCTAATCTAATCAGTATCTAATCAGTCAATCATGTGGCAGCAGTGCAGGCATGCTAGAAGCTTCAGGTAATAATCATGACTACCATCGAATTGGGGTCAAGATTGGTTCTCAGTTATTTTGGCCTGCTGGTGCCAGACGGTCTGATTTGAGTATTTCCATAACTGCTGATCTCCTGTGATTTTCATGAACAACAGCATCTAGAGTTTAATGGTGCAATACAGAAGTGCTATGGTGACTCAGATAACAACTCAGTAGAATTGTTGTGAGCAAAAATGAATTTCAGAATGCTTTCAGGTGGATGGGCTACAACAGCAGAATATAACAGTGTTCTACTTCTATCAGTCAAGAACAGATATCTGATGTCACAGATGTCACAAAGAAAAAGTCATCTCAAACTGGTTTCCTGAAGAGTTTGGTGTTCTTCAGTGGCCCAGTCATTGGCTCTAATGAAAATAGGACCCCTTTGCTGGTGTGGTAGAACAGGATTCCAAGCCGTACCCACTATTACTATAGTATTCCTAATAAAATGCACAGGGAGTGTATAAAAGTGCTCTAAATTACTGTTCAGTTTCTCTCTGATGATGATTCTCTAGCACTTAATATGGGCTCTCCCTTCTATGGCATGTGTGACACCTTCTTTTGATACTTATGCAACAGAATATATTTGGATTTTGAATGCTTTAACTATGTTTCATAGCAGTGAATGATATGATTGAATTCATTTTTATACACTGTATACATTGTATAATGTACTGTATATGTTGAGTGATATAGAACACTATATATAAAGTGTTAAGTTCTATATATGAAGTGTTACTACATAACCATTAAAATGTTATTTATTTGATTAAATCATAATTCATATATTTTTCAATTTTAAGAAATTATATTATATTATTAATCATATATATAATATATATATAATTATAATTAATCAGATTAATCATATTACCACAAAAGGCATGTTTTGGGAAACCCTGTACATACAATATACTGTACATGTACATTATAATTAAAATACAAACTAACCATTCAAAAAACATTCATCACATTGAGTAAGCTACTACTGGAGTAGGAATTAAAAAGCCAATCATCTGAGAGCTGACCGAAAACTGAATAGTCAGTAAACAATAATTGTTTATATTGCATAGTTTTGCTTCCTAAAGTCGCAATAAAGCCAACAAGTGTATGGATGAGGATAGGGGTTGGGGGATACATTAATGAGGTACATTGTATTACCTTAAAGTCTGGTTTTTAGACCTCAATGTTTCATTTTGTAGTAGGTACACTGTAGGACAGGCTCACATCAGTGGTGGATGTTGGGTTTTTAAATAAGCTTGCATTTTCTTGCTGATTGACAGCTTATCAGCATCTAAAACACAGCATATGGTGGCCTTTGCTGTTTTATAAGGGTTATCAGCATCTAATAGTTTTCTATTAATTGTGTATTTTAATAGATCTGAAGGCTAACATTTTACCAGGGTGAGGAAGTGAGGGGGCAGAGTTCTGACAACTGACAAATCGTGTTTTGATAGCTTAGTGGTCACATTCTTTTAAGACTTACATGCTTTTCACACTAAAGGCTAAACAGCTAAACACCATTCTTCTCTATAGAATCTCTCCAGATCATCCAGGGTCCTAGGCACTCTCCTCTTTAGCTCACCCCACAGGTTTTCTATGGAGTTTAGATCAAGAGACTGGGATGGCCATGGCAGAAGCTTGATTTTCTGTTCAGTAAACCATTTTTGGACATATCTGGACATATGTTTCAGATCATTGCCCTTCTAGAAGATCCAGTGATGACCTATTTTTAGATTCTCGGCAGATGCAGACAAATTTTGATTTAAAATATCCTGGTATTTCATGGAGTCCTTTTCACTGTGGTCATCCTTCTTTTTACATCAAACCCACCTTGAAAGAAAGCTCATTTTTTGTTTCATCTGTCCATAGAACACAGTTCTAGTCAAAGTTCCAGTAGCATTTAGTAAACTGCAGGCACTTTTTTTATAGATAACAGGAAAGGCTATCTAATGGAGGTGGCATCTGATGGTAGTTTTGGAGACTTGGTGATCCCAAGATGCTACTCTTTTTTCTGTAACTCCAAGGGAGTTTTTTTGCCTCTCTTACCATTGTCTTCATTGTACATGATGATAAAATAAACTTGGATCTTTGTCAAGTTTGTAATTTCCAGTTGATTGGAACATTATTGACTTAACTCTACATAATGGGCATTTTCAGGTGAGCAACCATTCTTTATAGTCATTCCCAAAAGGTCAACACACTTTTATTTGAATTGTATACTGTCTCATCTTTAACATGTTGAAGAATGACTAAGGGAATTTAACTTTTATCTCACATCATATACAACTTCCAGTGACTTCCAGTGAAATGTGAAGTCATGGATTACTGCTTGAAATGTTCTAGACAATCCATCAATCACTTGTTCAACTTAAAACAATGTAAAGTATAAATAAAAAAAGATTTAGTGGTTTCTAATTTTTATTAGTGCCAATCATTGTCACAATTTACTTCAATTAATGGTTAGATATTTCTCATTTTCTCAGTGTGAGAGTTAATTCTCCAAAAATTGAATTTCTTATTATAACCCTTTTAGTCATCTTCAAAAGGGATGCCAATAACTGTCAAGGGGAATGTATCACTTCATTTTACTGACCAGCCCTAGTGTGGCACTTCTTACTAAGCAGTTTTAGATAATAATACATCTTGTTATTATCTATGTGCATTGTAAATATTGTAAATAAACTGCAAGTCTTATTGGGATTGATTTACTGAAGTTTGAGACATCAGTCATGTTTTGATTACTGATTGACAGCTGGCTAGAGGGGGAAAAATCATCATAATAGAAGCCATGTGTCTATGCAGAGCACATGAAAAGTGTACTGTCCAATAAACACCTTGATGATTTCTTCTGTGCAAAACGTACTAACCCTCTGTTCATTCACTGCCACTAAAGTGTTTCTGGGCATTGCTCAAAATGACATGTTAAAAGCTGTTTGTCCGTCCTATTGTATCAGTGATTACACAAGCATGCAATAGACATCTAGAGACACATGGACTTCAGTGAGTGTCTATTAGCTCTGTGTCAGGGGCTGAAAGAGATTTTACACACAGTCTGCACTGTTCAAAAGAAGGGGATGAATAATAATAATAATAATAATAATAAAAATAATAATAATAATAATAATCACTATTTGTATAACGCCTTGCATACATAAATGCAGCTCAAAGTGCTTAACAGAGTGCTTTAAAAGAAAAAAGTGGTAAACAATGTACCCACATATAGAATTATGAATTTAAGAAACTGACAATATAAACACAATTAAGAGAGGCCGTACAATTAAGAATAAAAATAAGACAAAATGACAACATAAATAGAAATACAGAACATATGGCTATAAAATATCAATAGTATAATAATAATAATAATAATAATAATAATAATAATAATAATAACTGACATAAAAATATAACTTGTAATCAAAGCAAGTAAAAACAGAAAAATCATAAAAAACAATTATATTAATACAAGTTTATATTAATGCGTCTTCAGCCGTCTTTGAAAGTCTTGTACTGATGTTGCCTGTCTAATCTCAATTGGTATGTTGTTTCATTTTTTTAGATGCATAAAAACAATATTAACTTTTGGTACTTTAAGCAAACGTACAGTGTTGGATCTCAAAGAAGAACTTGGAACATACTGAAATAGACAGTTCATAATGTATGATGGTGACTGAGTCCACAGATTTGTAAAGATGAGTTTCTGCATAGGAATGGAAATGAACTGCATAATGATTATTAATTTGATCTAGCATATAACATAACATATAGAGAGGAAAACGGGAGGGGACTAAGTGTAGACCCCTGTGGAACACCATAAGCAATAGCGTAATATCATAAAGTGTGGTCGTCTATGGTGACAAAGTATTTACTACCTGTTAAATAAGAATAAATCCATTTAAGAACATTTCCTAATAGGCCAACCCATTTCCCAAGCGTTCACAACAATATTGCATGGTCTACAGTATCAAAATAAAGCATGCAATATCAAACATTGATATTGCAGTGAGATATTTGACTACTGATTGGCTACATTGGCTATATTGAATGTCACCAATAGTAATGTATAATAGACACTTTGGTAAACATTTCATTGGTGCGTTTCAAATGAAACTGTGGAGAAAGCCAGACATCCTCTGTAGTCTAAAAGCAATCGTCTGTGGTTTGCAGCTAATGCATGACATTTTAGTATCCAGACACAAGCACCTGTTTATGGCATCGTGCTATGTATCTTTTGTGTGACCAACAAGAGGGTGGAATACTGAATATTAATTACTCATTACATCACTATTTACATCAAACCCTGTTAAAAGAGTTTCATTTTACATAGTTGCCAACAGTTACTAGGGCGAGAATGAGAATGTGTCCGGGCAAGGATTTGGTGTGACCATCATCTGCTTGACCTCCTGGAGCTGCAGGGACCCTGCCCTGTCTGACCAGAGGAATCTGTTTGTTCTAACACTCTCCCCAATTCCCTTGCTCATCCTTCAATCAGTAAATAAGGTGGTGTGTCGTCTCCAGGAGTAAAAGCCCACATATTCATCAGTATGAATATGTTCAATAAAACTGGAAAAGCATTCTAGGTAGTAATGTTTAATGTTTTGTGTGCTTAATGTGCCATTACATATTTTAATCATATCTTTGGTTTATTCAGCCAAATCTATCTTCAGCCTCATGTCTTGCATAGGTAGCCATGGCTCCATTATATATAGGGGGAAAACATCATATCCAACTATAATATTGGGTAGTTTAATTACATTGCCTCTAAACGTACATTAGAGAATCCTTTTGGTCAATGTGCTACCAAAACACTATTTTATCCGTGATTTGATATGTGACAATACTGAGTTAAAATTTCTTTGCGAAGCAATCTAATCAGCTATTAGTTGTTTCCTCATTTTTTTATACACCTAAAACAATAACCAAAAAACGTTGGTTATAATAACTACTTCAGTTATATAACTTAGTGAGTAATCAAAGATGCAGGGTGGCTCCCAGCACAAAAAACATTGCCATCGTAACATCCAGCATAACTGAAGCTTAGGTGTGGGAATGTTCATTAGTTATGACATAAGCTGTCCTAAGAATGCCCATTAGTGTAGGGAGGAATGATGTCCAGAGTAAATTAGAGGTCGGGCTCTTGGCGTGGCCTGGACTCACCTGTGTCTTGTGGGCCTGAAGATATAGAGACTAATTTGCCCCCCTATGGAGTGCCCATAGGCCTCAAGGTGGTGGTGAGAATTGAGCTGCATGCTGGGTCCCTGAAGAGACCTCCACCCCTCTCTGCAGGATTCCCGTCACTTGGAGCTGACCCCCTGCAGCCCTCAGACCTGCCAGTACACTGAACGGAGCACATGCAAGGTGAGAGAGAGGGAATTTGTCTTTCTGTTTGTCTGATTAGGGACAATGAGGGGCAATAGACAGGTGTTAATACTGATTTACGAACTTCATTTATTGGACATAATGTAAGCTACTTTTGCAGGCTGTATTGTGTTTGCTTTTTGTTTATTATTTTAGCCATAGTGTATTAGTGACAACTTAAGAGTTGTGATTGGGCTGACGTTCACCTGTTTGAAATGGTCATTTATATGCTCTGTTATTGCAACATGTAAAACCCAAATGCTTGACACGCTAAAACTTCAGACGCACCTGTTTGAATGATGTACCTTTTCCAGCCTGGATTGTGAATGATGAATTAAATGTTTTATAAAATACAACTGTTTTATTATTAGCTTACAGGGAAGAAAGTCAGACAACCCTTTTTGTCTTGCAGCATTAAATCATTTAGGGCTTCAAAAGCAACCTGATGTTCAGTCAGTTAAATTAAGAGAAGTTTTTTTTTTCTGTATTCTGCAGCCACTAATCTTTTGGATACTAGATCCTGTCATTGTTTATATATGCTAAGTAAGTATGGGCATTTAGAAAGTCTAACTCTCCAGAAATGCATGTAGAAAGCCATTCAAACAATCAATTGTTCATGGCAAAGAAGAGTTTGGTTTGGGGAGGGGGGCATGATTTCATTGTTTCCATGTCTGAGGCTCAAATGCAGCACAGAAATAATGATGAGCATTCCAAAAGATCAAACATAAGACCAGGAGCCAAAAACAACAAAGCTATAACAGCCGGTGTGGAACGAAATTTCCTTTTGATGGCCACCATAATTGCTCTCAGAGGGAAGGTGGTGACGTGGTATCACTGTTCAATGCAAGACCACAAAGAAAACAAAACCAAAAAAAAAAAAAAAACACTGGCTATTTTTGGCCCATGTGTGAAGTTGTGAATAACTTATTGAGTCAGTTTGTTCAGATCACACTGAATAGCTCAGGTGAGGAGAAATAGTAGTCAGGATTCAAAGAAGTGGAGACAGTAGTCAGAGTGTGTGTGCATGAGTGAGACTAATCACAAGGCAAAGAAGAGCCCACCTAAGCCTGAGGAAGAGCCGAGAGTAGATGTTAGAACTCAGCTGGATGCCTGTACCTGGTTTATTAGTCAACTAACAGTTGAGATGAAAGGAGAATGAAGAAGGAATCAAGAATAATGAAAGGAGAGCCAACGAACAAGTGGTACATATTAGAATCCAATAGTTCAACAATAGTAATTTCACAAGTAATATTAACAGTAGCAGTTCAACATATTATTAATAAATGTCACTGATAATATAAAACGGCTGACTGTGTCCATTCAGTTTGATTTTAGACTGATTTATGCACACACACACTGTATAATGTAGGTACCACTACAATAATGAAATCATGACATTTTTGTTATCACAGATTATAAATATATTCTAGCATTACAGACATTTCCTATAAGGGTTTATAATGTAGTAAAACACTAGCTAATTATCAGTTAGGACAAGAAAGAAGGTGTCTTTTAAAGGTGTCAGCTACAAGATAGAAAAAATAGATAAAGGATATTTGTTACCATATGCATAAATAATAACCTGAATTCTTGAGCAGTACTGGTTTTCATTAATATCTATTTCATTAGTGTTTGCTATGAAAATCAGATTGGACAGATGATTTTAATCTATGCACCCCGTGTCAGGCCTAAGCAATTATTCTACACTGCACCATTATGGATGCACATTACTTTTTTACAGGACTTATGTTCTCTCAGTTCTGTCTCTACAGAGAGGGAGCTGGGATAGGCCCGCTGCTGATTCAGCCTCCAAGCAGGTATGTTTTAACAGCTTAAACACCATGAATACATTTACATTACATTGACTATCTGTCTATAACTACATTGAGCAGAACTTCCCAGAGCTCCATTTCTTGTAAAGTGTATCCTTGTATTGCTACAGCTACAGCCAGTTTCATTAACAGACCTTGATTATAGGTTATCTGTATTCCGACTGGTGCTTTGTAAATGCACTGTGGAAACAGGTGTAGGATTTATTGATGTCCTGTTTTAAAAACTAAAACAAAACTTTACTATGAGTTGTTATAGAACTGGTACTAACTAAAAGCAGATGTATTTATTCAATGAAAAACAAAAATATATGTTTCTTTTATTAATATTTGATGAACATGTGCCACCCATTGTTGCTTGGCTTTAGATTAAACTTTGAGTAAAATTTGGGTCGGAGCATCTTTTCTCACAATAATGATACTGAAATCCGACTATAGTAATCCAAGATTATTTAAAACAGTTCTGACAATACTACCCAAACCTGTTTCCTTATATTCTATTTCTAAAAGTGTCTACATCTTGCCTTTAATACTCCTGAATATCTTTTAAGTCAAATTAAAATCAGTAAAATATTACACAAGACAATGATGTTGTCCTAATACAGTTTTCATGATGCAGCTTTAATAGACTCTGTCCTTATTGTTTTCACATATTGCAGTACATTTTGTGACTAGTCTTTATAGTACTTGTAGTACTAGCACATCTTCTGACTATTTTTCTGTTCTTTCTAACCTGAGCTTTTTTAAGCTTAAGCTTATTCAACAGCAATTTTGGAGTGTCTATGAAATGAATAACTATCCTTTAAATCACCAAAGAACACATCATTCTTGGGTGCGGTTAAGTTTCAGCTTTGGTTCAACTAATTCTGAGCTTAGTCACAGCCAAGAGCTGCCACAACAGGTACGCTAAGATTTACTCACATTCAGGTTGGAATCTGGCGTGTTAATCTTCTCATTTGCCAGTCACTATCTGTAAATGATGTTGGCTTCTTATATAACTTACAAAAACATACATGTCAGGTGTCTAGCTTAGCTCATTCTTTTTATATGAGTAACATTTGGTAGAGATTATGTTAATGCTTGAGTAAGAGAATAATATTAGGCCAGTGTTAAATAATAGGTTTTAATTCTCTATGATACTGACGTAAAACAGAGAGGACTGAATTAATAGTAATATGGCTGGTAATGAAAAGGAAAAATATAAAAAATATCTCAAAACGGTCTCAAACGTCTCACTGAGGTAAAATTAATTGCAATCAGCTTTAAATTTGACCTAATTGAATAAAAAATGGAAGAAAGATATTATACTGTTCTTATACTGTTTAACACCAGACAGTCTTTGTCTCTAGTTCCATAGCTACATACAAATTAAACAATAGAGAAAATATTTTGAAATGAAACACTCTTGTTAAAAATGCTGTGCTTAATATGAAGCTATGCCATGTAATACATATTAGGCACCTGCCTTGTATAACGGAAGTGTCAATGAAGTAGATAAACAGACCCATTATAGTCCTGGGAGTTATGTGGAGTTGGACAGTAGGGGGGCGTTAGCTGGTATCATATATCCCGTATGAGAGGACCCCGGTGGGCTTCCCCAAGATCCCAGCAGGCAAGGGTGAGGCCGCCCACCGTGGAATGTTGTTTCTGTTTTGAGTGGCTATTACTACCTGGTGATAGTCTTTCTTCCATGCCTCTATTGCCTGGGGATTCGATTGGATTGGAGCTGTAAAACTGTGTTCCACGGGGCAGTTCCTGGGGGTAATTGTCGGGAGGCAGAGTACTCATTCAGCCTCAGCAGGAGGCTACAATCACAGGTCTGCCCTAGCCTTTGGCTTTCCCTGCTTGCAGCTAAAGAGACCCCGGCAGGAGACCCTATTCCTGTTACGCAGCCCAACTGCCAGCCTCAAATCTGTTGGATTAGCTACAAAGTATCTTTCAGCACATTTTCTGGAATGTGATTTGCCAGAACGTCAGACACAGCTTTGTGCAGTCACACATAAGCCTAAGACAGCATGTTATCCCCTAAATAAATAGTTACTTATGAAAGGAATAACAAATGGATCCATCATGCCATAGCTTCATATAGTGACAATAACATAGAGGACGGACTCTACCCTTACACTTACCCTTAAACAAACTTGTGTAACATATCCACACACATGTCACTTTCTGAATATTGTTCATTTCCAGGGTTCAGAGTAAACACAGACAGTACTGCTCACTCATGCTGGAAAGGTTCTATCAAAGTGAGTGTTGAGTGCTAGTGGGAAGTTCATAGTGGTAAATCACTATTATAAGGGGCCTGTATTTAGCTCTAAAAATGTACCAAAAGCCAGCTCTGAACTGTAGGAGTCTATGTTTCACCCAAATCAAACCATCAGAAAAAAACAAATACACATGAGAATCAATGTGTGATAAACTTCGTAGTATCATCATTTTTTTTTTCTTATTGCTTTTACTCTCTACTCTATCAGTTGATTTTTTTTCTCAAGAAAATGAAATTGCAGGGACCTAAACGATGTTAGGCTGTCCACACAAGATAAGCATTTTAGCTTTGCACACTGCAGGTCAAAGGAGTGCTGCGTCATGAAGGCATGCTAACTGAAGATTAGCAGCAATTTTAAAAGCCATTCCATGAGGTTTTATTTAAATGCAGGTTTCTACAAAGCGTCCTAATTTAAAACCATCATCATAAACAGGAAAATCAATATTATTGATATCTCAGTGCAGGCGTGGTAGACCTGTTTCACTTCAATGCAGTATTTTTCTGAAAAACTATTCAGGGTAACATTTGTTAATTGCTAAATCATGTGTAGCATTTTCACCGGTTGAGTTGATGGTTTGAGTTCAATTTAGTAAAAGTGTATTGCAGCAATAGAATACAACCCACCTAGTAATGGTAGCTGTTTTTTATCCATGTCACTCATATTTTGTAGGACATCTAATAAGATTGGTGCAGTTCAGTAGTAACTCACACTATGCCTGGTTGCCTCGTACCATGTCCGAGCATGATTGTTCCCCCTCCCACTTGTCTGCTGGCATGTGCTCACATTGTGCTAAATCTTCTGGACCTAAGCATGCTTACACCCTTCAAGCAGGCCTGAGCATGGTTCAGAGTACCATGCTTTGGCACGGTACGGAGATATCACACTAGGAAAATGAACCACATTACGGATACCTGGCAAAGTATGGATAACCTAGCATGAGTACGCTCTTAGATGGTCTTAAGATGGCTCCAACCGAATCTATTGATGGCAGAGAAACAAAACTTTACAAACGTTTTTTAACAGCTTTTAGGGTGATTGTGAAGCTATATTCTTTAGCATCTCATTGCTCTTCAGGGATTTCTCAGTTGCCTTCTGTTTGGGCAGAGGCAAACCTTTAACCTGGGTGGGGCTGTGTGTAGCCTAGTGGATAAGGTACAGGACTATGGACCAGAAGGTCCAGGGTTCAAATCCCACATCTGCCTAGCTGCCTTGAGCAAGACCCTTAACCCACAAAACTGTACCAATTGTAAGTCCTGGATAAGGGCGTCTGCTAAATGCTGTAAATGTAAATGTTAACCTGGGTGGTGGTAGAGGATTACATCATCAACTGTAGTGGAAAATGTCTGCTGTGTGGCTTCGGATCCAAAATGGCCACCACATTTCCACCATTTCCTCTGCTACACATTACAGTTAACCACGCAAAGTTCCACCTCTCATGAGGAACATTAAGAAAACTGTAATGACTAAGGAACCATAATGTTCATCACGAGACTCTGTGGAACTTGGCATGGGTTAACTTCTTGTATCAACACCTCTAAAACACCCTCTAGTACAACAAGAATTGGAAATTCTCCAAAATCAACACTGATAATTTGCAGTTGTTCTTATTGCTTGTAACTGACTAATATGCTTAAAATCTACAGATGGTAATACTGATTGTCTAAACACATCAGTGAAACCCGGATCAAAAGATATGTTGTGTAATTAACACAGTAACCATATCTTACTTTTGTCATGAATAACCTTTTCCCTCACACCATATATTTATTTTAGTTTAATTGATTGTTTTTTTAGGTGAAAGAGTTTCAGGAGGAAGACAAGGAAGATGAGGATGACAAAGGGATAACAGTCCTGGAGCCATTTATGCTGGCATGAACAGTATGGCTGCAGGCAAGACCATAGAAGATAAGCTTAATATGTCATCATACAAAAGTACCTTCCACTCCAATGTCTTTGCACCTCGAAGTTTAGGTTACATTATGCATAGCTGCAATGGTAAATTAGCTTATATAAGCCTAACTCGGCAATAATGAACTGAATTTCTGAGTGACAGGGTACTTGTCTGTAATCAGGTAAGATCAGCACATGAAGTCCAACAATAACAACTTCACTTCTCTTGAAAATGTTGCATCCATGATTTATTAAACTGTGATTGTAAAACTATGATTGTAAAACAAACTTAAATGAATCCAACCAACGTTTGGAGCTTATATAACAGCAAGAAACAGGATTGTCTCAATAGGGCAGTATTTCTTGTAGAAACTTGCTTTACAACACAAGCTATGAACTGAATAATAGTAGAACCCCCTGCTGAGAGACGTGAGATTCTGATCTCTCAGGCATAGTGGAGCCAGCCTTCGTCACCACCACCACCACCCCCACACCATACCAGTGCCCTTCTGATTAAGAGATAACCTATGTCATATGGCCCATATATTGCCCAGCTGATTTAGGTATCCAAAGTGTCTTGAGTATTGTTACATATATTATTAAGAATCATCTATGAATTTTGCTTAGAGCAAGAAACTTTTCTTAACATTTCTTTAAAGTCCTCTAAATTGAATCTAATTAAGTAATCAATGTAGAACACTGTAAGTGCTACAAGTGCTCGAAATAAACTAGAAGTATAATTCCAAACCTTATAGTCCTCTAAGTAGTATGTCAAACTGATGAACTGCCAGCGGTGCACCTCATATTCTAACACTTCTTAAAGTACAAAGTGTGCAGTTTAGGCCACAGTTTTTTGTTAACCAGCAGCCAATGTAACAGACTAACTACAAATAAAGTAGTTCTTATTGATCACCTTTAAGTGCCACTCTTAATGTACAAAGTGGCACTTAAAGGTTTGTGAACACTTTAGAATTTTCTACAAAAGCTAACTACATATATAATCACATGTTCACACAACTCCCCAAAAGTAGATAAAGAGAAACCAATTAAACAAATGAGACAAATTATACTAGGTCAATAATTCATTGAGTATCTTCCACAGCATTTCTATTGGATTAAGATCAGGATTCTGGCCATTCCATACATTAACTTTATTCTTCTTTAACCATTATTTGGTTGAATGCCTTCTTAGGGTCATTGTCTTACTGAAATACACACTTTCTCCAAAGATGCACTTCATGTACAGATGTCCTGAGATTATCATTTAGAATTTATAGGATTAGAAATTCTAGGATGGCAAGCTGTCCACCATCAGGAGAACACTGATGGTGCTAAAGACAGAGTGGACAAGCCAGAATGCAATTGGACGTGGGTTGTCGTTGGTTGAGACCAACATAGAACCTCTTGGTTTAAATGTGAAGACTCATTTTTGGAGAAGAAAAACACTGAATTACAATATAAGAAACGTCCCATCTGTAAAACATGGTGTTTGTAGTATCATGGTTTGGGTCTGTTTTGGTGCATCTAATTCAACCATGATACTATCTATCAAAGTCTGATCATGACATGTTTGTGGAAGTGTTTCATGGCACAAACAAGAGATTTATGAGGACCTCAGAAAAAGTGTTGTTGATGCTCATCAGGGATTGGAAAAGGTTGCAAAACTCACCAAAAAGTTTGGACATCACCATTCCACATTCACAGTCAAAAAGTGTGAAAAAGTGACTGCCCCCTCCCTTATTAAAACATATAACTAGGGTTTATCACACCTGAGTTCACTGTCTCTAGCCACACCCAGGCCTGATTATTGCCACACATATTCTCAATCAGGACATCACTTACATAGGACCTGCCTGACAAAGTGAAGTACACCAAAAGATCCTTAAAAGCTACACATCATGCCGAGATCCAGAGAAATTCAGAACTAAATTGAAAAAGAAAGTAACTGAGATCTATCAGTCTGGAAAGGGTTATAAAGCCATTTCTAAAGCTTTGGGACTCCAGCAAACCACAGCGAGAGCCATTATCTACAAATGGTGAAGACATGGAACAATGGTGAACCTTCCCAGAAGTGGCGGGCTGACCACAATTACCCCAAGAGTGCAGTGATGACTCATCCAAGAGGTCACAAAAGACCCCACAACAACATCCAAAGAACTTCAGGCCTCACTTGCCTCAGTTAAGGTCAGTGTTCATGCCTCCACCATAAGAAAGAGACTGGGCAAAAATGGCCTACATGGCAGAGTTCCAAGATGAAAACCACTGCTGAGTAAAAAGAACATTAAAGCTTGTCTCAATTTTTCCAGAACACATCTTGATGATCCTCAAGACTTTTGGGAAAACATTCTGTGGACTGACGAGACAAAAGTTGAACTCTTTGTAAGGTGTGTGTCCCATTACATCTGGTGTAAAAGTAACACAGCATTTCAGAAAAAGTACATTATAGCAACAGTAAAATATTGTGGTGGTAATGTGATGGTCTGGGGCTGTTTTGCTGCTTTAGGACCTGCAAGACTTGCTGTGATAAATGGAACTATGAATTCTGCTGTCTACCAAAAAAATCCTGAAGAAGAATGTCTGGCTTTCTGTCCGTAACCTCAAGCTGAAAAGAAACTTGGGTTCTGCAAAAGGGACAAAGTTCCCAAAAACACACAGCAAGTCCCACCTCTGAATGAACTGAAGAAAAACCAAAATGAAGACTTTGGAGCTGGCCTAGTCCAACGTCCTGACCTGAATCCTATTGAGATGCTGTGGCATGACCATAAAAAGGCCGTTCATGCTCAAACCCTCCAATGTGGCTGAATTACAGCAATTCTGCAAAGATGAGTGGCCAAAATTCCTCCACAATGCTGTAAAAGACTCATTGCAAGTTATCACAAACACTTGGTTGCAGTTGTTGCAGCTAAGGGTGGCCCAACCAGTTATTAGGTTTAGGGGGCAATCACTTTTTCACACAGGGCCATGTAGGTTTGGGTTTTTTCCCTCCCTTACTAATGAACACCTTCATTTAAAAACTGCATTTTGTATTTAGTTGTGTTGTCTTTTACTGGTATTTAAAATGGTTGATGTTCTGAAACACTTAAGTGTGACAAACATGCAAAAAATAGGAAATCAGGAAGGGGGCAAACACTTTTTCAGATCACTGTACTTGTATGTTCTTAGCGTAATTTGTTTAGATGGTGTGATTTGCTCAGAGTTATAGCGCTGCAGTCACCAGTGAAGCTTATAAATCATGCAACTCAAGTCTTTTTTTTCCAAAGTATTCTCAAATTTGTTTTAAATGAGAACATGTTCTGTGGTAGGAAGTTTGACTGATTTCCAAAATTATATAATCAAAATATGCTATATACAAGTTGCTGTATAAGCTATGCTAAGAATAAAGTGTGAATAAAATTAAATAGTACTAAAAAGACTTTTGCATTAAAACTGTACCTCTGGTGTCTTTCTTTTACCAGTAATTTTCTACTGTATGCTGTTGTATGAAAATTTGATTGTTCTTGGTGCCAGTCCACCATTGTGGATTGTGGATAAGAAAGATTGTGGAAAACCAGCTTAGTTTCTCTGCCAAACTCATATTCCCAAACTGACCAACACATACAGACACCTCCTCTATTACATCAGAATTCCTTTTCAGGAACGCCACCCAGGTGCTTGTCCAGTCTCTTGTTGTATCAAAACTATACTAAACTGCTTACTCTTATGGCTTGTCTTTCCATGCGTACAGTCAGACCCCTGCAGCTGTTTCAGAATGCAACAGCACATCTGGTTTTCAATTTACCAAAGTCTTCTCATGTCACCCCACTGCTGCGTTCTCTGGCCACATCAGGTTCAAAACCCTGATACTTGCCTACACAGCCAAAAAATGGAGCAGCACCTTTTAATCTAATCAAACCATGCTCTGTACCGGCACCCAGGTGGTGGAATGAAATTCCACTGAATGACTGAATGGCTGAGACTCTTGCTGTCTTCAAGCGGTGACTAAAGACTCACCTCTTCATTCAGCACTTAAGTGAGGGCTGAAACTACAATTGCATATTTACTTCAGATCCTAACAGGATCTAGTTTGGATTGTGTTCTTGGGCTTCTTCTTATTTGTACTAGCATGAGGTAATGTCTAAAAAGAAGGATACAAAGCACTTCTGTAAGTCGCTCTGGATAAGGGCGTCTGCTAAATGTTGCTAAAAGTGTAACATGTAATTGTACTTTTTACAATGGAGATAGAGTTCCGAAACCAGAATCCTCAGATGTATCTTGAGCTATTAAATTGAAACATAATTTTATGAACCTTTCTCAGTTTTCCATCTGAAGAAAACTAACATTGTTTTTCAAGCAGCTTGATTGAGCTAGTTGTATTACCTGATGTAGTTTGTGTTTTGGAAGTATAGTATGATAGGTCTAGAATGTGTGTAAAAGTTTAAAACAGCTTGTCCTGTCCTTGTTGCCATCAAACTGTGGGAACAGTTCTGCTCTTTAGTGCTGATAAGCCATGGCCCATACAAACTACTTCACCTTAGACTAGACAGTATTTACATTGATTCAGCTCCAAGAATAATAGGCAGCTTGTGATTTCACTGTGCTTGGCACAGATTGGGGCAGATTGACAATGACACAGTTGCAGGCAGACTGATGCTTGACAAATGATGAGATAGGAAGCCCATGCCTATTGCACTGCCAGGCAGGTTGAGAAAAGGAAGGAGCAACAATTTTTTAAAAGTCAAAGGTCTCAAGCAAGGGCGGAAAAGGAGGGTCATTTTTAGAAAGGCAATGTGTCCGCCACTCCCCTATTGTGAAAGTGAAGCTAAACCAGGGGAAGGGCACTTTTATTGGCTGCTAATATCTTCACTGAAACACGAGAGAAAAATGTCATCAGACAAGGTTTCTCATAATGAGAAACTATTATGTGTTTCATAGCACTAGTCTATGATGTGTAATACATCTGGGAAATAGTTTGGCACATCAGCATGTTCTACTTTGAAATGGGTGTGTTCTGGCCAATGTAGGACGTTGGGATGTTCTCCTAGTGTGTCAAACAGCACACATCTTTTCATTAGCCACACCTATATAACAACAAGGCCTGTAATTAGCCTACAGCTCTTCTGCCCACAGTTTTGACCTCAGATCAACCTCATATTCTTTTAGCCTATATAGAACAATACTGATCCACCTCAAAATTAATCTTACATCAATAACTTGGGCGGGCACTGTGGTGCATGTGGTTAGCGCAGTCGCCTCACAGCTCCAGAGATCCCCGGTTTGGTTCCGTCTACAGACTCCATCTATGTGGAGGTTCCATGTAGATCTCATGTCCGTGTGGGTTTACTCCGGGTAGTCCAGTTTCCTTCCACATTCCAAAGACATGCCTTAGGTTAATTGGTTGTTCTAAAGTGGACTAGTATCGATGCAACCTCACTCCTGTGGTGTATAGCCATTGATGCTGATGTAATGTTAAATAAACAACAAACAAAACATTAATCAATAATTTTGAAGAAAAGTTAAATCACTGTAAGAATTGTTGGGCAGCACATTGGTGCAATTCATTAGTGCCTCAAAACTCCAAAGGTCTCTGGTTCAGTTCTTTGTTTGGACTGTGTTTGCATGTTCTCCCCATGTCTGCATGGGTTTTCTCCGAGTACTCCACTTTCCAAAGACCTGTGATGGAATGGTGCCCTGTCTAGGTTTGGTTCCTGACTTGCACTCTGTGCTACCAGTTAAGCCCTGACTCCCTCAAGCCTAGAAATGGATTAAGCAGGTATGAAAATGATTGAGTGAATGAATGAATGGAAGAACTGAACAGTTGGTGACACTGCAACGGAATTTGAGGAAGATTCAACTGCAAGTTGGTTACTTTCTTCTAGTGAATAAAATAATGGCGGGGCGTGTCAAGGCAGGATTTACTCTTCTTATTCATTATTTATAGAGTGAGTAACCACCAACGGGGACCAATCTGTGCAAGGTGTTCAATAAATATATGAGGAGTATCATTGCTGATGCATTTAATGTATTTTTCTATTATTACCACTTGGATAAAGATACATTAAAAATCATTTTCCATTATACTTATAACTTTTGTCATGATCTTAAATTATGGCATTATTATGACCTATTTTTTCCATAATAATGACACAATTAATCCACAAAAACAAAACAAGGTAGAATTCACACTGAATTTAGTCATTTGGCAGATAAGCTTATCAAGACCATCGCACAACTGATAGAATATTACAAGGGACAATCCAAGCAATTGTGAGTAAAGTGCTTTGCTCAAGGGCCCAATGGTGGAAGCTTGGCAGTGCTGGCACTTGAGCAATCTCACTAGTCCTGTACCATAACCACAGGTCCACCACAGTCCCAGATTCATTCATTCCTGGAGAAACCACTCAAGCATTAAACAATTTTTACAATTCTTTGTTGATTATGCTGCATTATTTTCATAACCTTAGCATTACATGAAACCACAACGAAGTATCCCTTTTAAGTTAATGAATTTCACTGTTAGTGAAGTGATCACTGTTTATTATAAATGCATATATTTCGAAAAATACAGCAAATAATGATCATTCATGAAATCTAGCCACTTTAGAGTTCATACATAGAGCAGGGCCTTATGTATTCACAAATTTAGAAAACATGGTGACAATGTAACCAGTGGCTCATGTGTTCCTATGTTCGAACAGCAACAGACATTAAAAAAACAGGTTTCCATGCCATTACTTTTTTTGGCGTCTGAACAAATCTCTACCACCTACACTGGTTCACCTCTACCATAGCTCCGGTGCACATCAAACAATAGTCTACATGGGAAAAGGTTGAGTAGAGATCAGGGGAAAACCCAGCTATCCCTGTCTTTCCCAAGTGGAGCAATGAAAACTTTTGTGAGCGATGCAGCGGTTCAGGCCGTGACAGGCTAACAGGCCCCCTGACGTGGCTCAGTTAACGATCAGAAGGTTAACTGATGGAGACTCAGCTACCGGAAGCCGCCTGGTTCCCCTAGTGGATGCAGAGGAAGCACATCATGGTCCAAAACCCATTAAAAAACAATTAAGGAACGCTAAAGCTTTGACCCACTCATAGGGGTCTAAGACAGATGTCATTCACCAATGAGAAGCCTGGCTGCTTTAGTTTGACACACATGCACAAGTTTTTAAAAAACACATGACAGAACATCACTGAGTACTACCTGGAAATAAAGAATGATACTATTTGTATGAACTAAGTCTATGTGAGAAAATTATTTTCTAAATAAGAAACATAATCTATGCTATTTCAGCCAAAGACATCTTTAAACACTTTATTGAGCAAAGCTGTTTATTTGCTGAATTTAACATATGAAGAAAATGAAATGTACAATTTGGCATGTGTAAAAGTTTCAGAATACTTACAAAGGTTAGTCAATACTCAGTATAATCCCTTTGCCAGAACAGCCTTTAAACATTTCCTGCTTCAACAAACAGCCTTTTTGTCTTTGCTTTAGGGTTTCTTTAATTATTTTTTTTTTTTTTTCTACTATTTTATGTTGAATGCTTTCTAATTCAGAAATATTTTTAGATTATCTTGCATGCATTATGGAGGAAAGTCACATTGGTATTTAACTGATGGCACATCTGAATGGCTTTGTTATTGTCCTGATGGTGTTTAACTTGCTGTGTATCTGTGTCTGTGGTCTATTACTGTCTAAGTCTGTGTGAATATTACAAAAAGTGTGCAAACTGGAAAGTTGAGTGACCTATGTTAATATGAATACTACCTTCTGTTTGGACTTGCTAACTTCGCCCACGGGCATCTAAAAAGACATTAAATGAAAAGAGCTATATTGTGTAACTCATCCTGCATCTTGTATGCTCAGTGGAAATTTCCCACAACTTTTACATACAACACCAAAATAGAGAAGACTGATGCAGTATGGGAAATGCAAATACAAAAAAGAAACACAGTGTTTCTTACAATTATTTGACTTTTATTTAATTACAGACAGTATGAAACCAAGATATTTCATGTTTCTTTTCTGGTCTACTTCATTTCATTTGTTAATAAACATCCATTCCTGCTTTTCAGACCTGCAACACATTCCAAAAAAGTTAGCATGTTGAGAATTTAGGGCTAGTAATGAGGGGAAAAATCATGGAAAAAAATACGTCAACAGGTGAATATAATCATGATTTTGTACAAAAGCAGCATCCATGAAAGGCTAAGTCTTTGAGGAGCAAAGTCAACAACTCAATGAGAAAATTAGACATGAGAAATGTCTAAAACAGCATTTCTCAATGAAATATTGGAAGTTTTTTTACATATTTCTCCCTCTGTAGTATCATATTTCAGTGCGTAAAGTGGAAGGGCACAAGCCTAAACTAAATTCCTGTGATTGCTGATCACTTAGATAGCTACATGAAAAACATCATTAATCAATAGCTGATAGAACCACATAGGCAAGGGAATATTTTGACAAACCTTTGTTAAGCACTACAATACGGAGTTACATTCATAAATGCCGCTTAAAACTTTACACTGCAAAAAAGAAGCCTTGTGTTAACCATGTCCAGAAGTGGCAATGACTTCTCTGGGCTCTGAGGCATCTGGGATGGACCATCACACAGTGGAAATGTGTATTGTAGTCAGAGAAATGGATACTGTGGGCTCCAAGCCAAAGAAGAAAAGGACCAGGGTTTGTCATGGTATGGGGTTGTGTCAGTGCCCTTAGCAAAGGTCATTTATACTTCTGTGATGGCAGCATTAATGCAGAACAGTACATTAAGATTTTAGGGCATGTACTTCCTTCAAGACAACATCTTTCACATGGACTTCCAAGCATTTTTCAACAAGACAATGCAAAACAAGACAAATCAGAAAAAAACGTTAGGACTGTAATATGTAAATCTTTTAAGTCTTTCTTTGAGGAACATTGTTTTTAAACATTTCAATAATTTTCTTATTCATTTGTTGATAAACTGGAGATCCCACCATTAGGGGTCACCACAGTGGCTCTGATTCCTATATTGGATATATTGGAATTCAGTGGCTGGGATGAATTTTGTAAATGTAATATTTCAAAATCTAAACCTTTAGGACCTTTATTATTGATGTCACTAATTCTGAAGACAATAAATACAAATAAGACTTTTGCAGATATCAAGCCCTTATGAAATATTGTGAAAACTGTCAGAAATGGACCTTGTAGTGGTGGCTTTGTACTAACAGACAGGGAAGGATGGGAGCACAATTGAAAACCAGTGGGATTGTTTGGCAAACACATAGTGCATAAGTTGTATTTATAATGAATATTTATAGAAAGTGTAACAGTGGATAAATAGACAAAGCATCCTCAAAAACCTGCTGGTATGCATACAGATGCTGGTTTCAGAGAAAAAGTAGAATATTGTAAAGTCAGGTTTGTTCCTTTTAGTTATGCTGTCATTTCAAAAGAAACATACAGCTATATGGCAAAACCTATATTATTATATTATAATCAGACAGTTCAGTTATGCCAATGTTCTCAGATTTTTCCCAACAAACATTTTCAGCATTACTTTGATCTATGCAAGGAGAACCTCACCTCACTGTTTGCTTATTGGTCCAGTGGCAGTCCAGCCGTTGGAGAGGCTCAGCAGAGGTGGGGCACTGGAAAGAAGGGTGGATTCCAATGATGAGTCAATCTCAGAAAACATAAACCATGTCTTGCAATCTACCCACTTGTGCTTTGAAACTTGCTGTCATGAAAAAAATGCAGTTCTCTTGTAGAACAGCAACCATGTGTGTGTGTTTGATATGGTCATATACACATATTAATACATTTTTGGGATTCCTTTGCAAAGGCAGAAACCCCAAGAAACTGGGGCCAAGGATACCTCATGACTCAAAATCAACTCAAACCACATGTCACCAGAGGTGGAATATGAACCACCTACCCAGGTCCATACCCAACCTTTAGAAAAGCAAGGCATCCCTTGCTTTTCTAGTCATGAAGCTTAACTGTTCCCAGGGAGTGAGGGACTGTGACTGGGTTTCCTGAGGTTTCGACCTTGATGGGGCACCTGAGTTACTGAGCCCACTTGGGCAATGGGGTCTGGGTCTGTGGCACACATCAAGACTCTAAAAACTAAATTTAGTAAACCTGTATGAAGCACATAAAATGTTTTCTTAGACATACACCTTTTATTAGAATTGATTTACAGTGTGAAGTATAACCTGAGACACAGTTTATGTAATTTGTTTTTGTACCAGCTTTAATCCTAAAGCATTAGCTAGCAAATACTTGCAAAAGCTTTTGTTGTTTGCTCATGATTATGCTTGGATCTATTCAAACAGTGCCACCAATGGATGGAAGATTTCCATATTTCACACATTTGTTCAGAAATCTACTTGATTGTAAAGGATTTATGAATAAGTATTTATCAGGTGTTATACATAAACTAGCTGTCACTTTGGTCCTAAATTTACAAACATTTTGGAAACCTTATTGGCTCTTTTTGGATACAGTGGTCCTTGAAAGTTTGTGAACCCTTTAGAATGTTTTATATTTTTGCATAAATATGCCATAAATCATCATCAGATTTGCACACAAGTCCTACATGTATTAGTGAGTGGCAAAAGTATGTGAACCTTTGCTTTCAGTATCTGGTGTGACCCCCCCTGTACAGCAATAACTGCAGCTAAATGTTTCCTGTAACTGTTGATCAGTCCTGCACACCGGCTTGGAGGAATGTTAGCCTGCCCATTCCTTCCTCCGTACAGAACAAGCTTCATCTCTGGGATGTTGGTGGGTTCCTCACATTAGCTGCTCGCTTCAGGTCCTTCTACAACATTTCGATTGGATTAAGGTCAGGACTTTGACTTGGCCATTCCAAAACATGAACTTTATTCTTCTTTAACCATTCTTTGGTATAGACTACTTGTGTGCTTAGGGTCGATTGTTTTGCTGCATGACCCACCTTCTCTGAGAATTCAGTTTCCATGGACAGATGTCCTGACATTTTCCTTTAGAATTCTCTGATGTAATGCAGAATTCATTTGTTCCATCAGTGATGGCACCGTCCTGGTCAGATGCAGCAAAACAGGCCCAAACCATGACACTACCAACCACCATGCTTCATAGATGGGATAAGTTGTGTTATGCTGGAATGCAGTGTTTTTCCTTTCTCCAAACATAATGCTTTTCTTTTAAACCAAAAAGTTCTATTTTGGTCTCATCCATCCACAAAACATTCTTCCAATAGCCTTCTGGCTTGTCCACGTGATCTTTAGCAAACTGCAGACGAGCAGCAATGTTCTTTTTGCTTGTATCAATGCTTTCTCTTTGCAACCCTGCCATGCACACCATTGTGTTCTTCTGATGGTGAACTCATGAACATTAACATCAGCCAATGTGAGAGAGGCCTTCAGTTGCTTAGAAGTTACCCTGGGGTCCTTTGTCACCTCGCCAACTATTACACGCCTTGCTCTTGGAGTGATCTTTGTTGATCGACCACTGCTGGGGAGGGTAACAATGGTCTTGAATTTCCTCCATTTGTACACAATCTGTCTGACTGTGGATTAGTGGAATCCAAACTTTTTAGAGATGGTTTTGTAACCTTTTCCAGCCTGATGAGCATCAACAACTCTTTTTCTGAGGTCCTTAAAAATGTCCTTTGTTCATGCCATGGTACACTTCCACAAACATGTGTTGTGAAGAGCAGACTCTGATAGATCCCTTGTATTTAAATAAAACAGGGTGCCCACTCACACCTGATTGTCATCCCATTGATTGAAAACACCTGACTCTAATTTCACCTTCAAATTAACTGCTAATCCTAGAGGTTCACATACTTTTGCCACTCACTAATATGTAATATTGGATCATTTTCCTCAATATATAAGTGACCAAGTATAATATTTTTGTCTCATTTGTTTAACTGGGTTCTCTTTATCTACTTTTAGGACTTGTGTGAAACATATGATGATGTTTTAGGTCATATTTATGCAGAGATATATAAACTTCTAAAGGGTTCACAAACTTTCAAGCACCCTGCAATATAAAATACTGCAATATTTAAGCCAGAGGTGGTTTGTTTACTCTGTTACAATAACTTATTAGCTTAGTAGCTTATTGAAACTTATTGAGTTTTAATTTCCAGTACTTACTCGAGTCAGTTAGGGGTTGTGGGGGAAGCATCTATCCATGGAGAGCACAGCGTGCAGGCAGAAGTACTGTATGTCCTCGACAGGATGCCAGTCACAGGGCTGGGTAAGGACCACTGTTGTAGCATCATTGCATTATCCCCCACCAACCCTCCCTCAGACACAGTCAATCATATCTGCATGTGATATGCAACCCAGCCAGAAGGCACCGCCACAACTGGAACCTGTGTCCCTAAGACGGTGGGATAGCATATTAAATCGCTGCACTACTCAAATGCTCCAAGTCAATTAGTACAGAAAAAAAATGACTGTATGTTTAACCATGAAGTTCACTTTAGGGTAATAATGATATTATTCTAAGCTGTATAAAAAGTGTTCATATAGTGATTCAGCCTTTTATAGTGAATCAGCCTATTAAATGTTTCAGTACATTTTAAAAATACCCCAATAAATTGTATTGGAGAACTAAATAAAACAAAACTAAAATGCAACAGATTTCGCTTTCTGTGTTGCCAAGTAACATGTCTGTTACAATAACTCGGCAAGCTAAAATTATACGCTCATTAATGTACAAGTGCTGAAGCTAATAAATACCAAGAATTTGGCATATAATGCTGTGGGCATGTCACAAAGCAGTCAGATGTTTTCTCAGAGAAGAGTAGCTCCTCTGTGATTAATATGTTCAGGACTTGTCTCCATTTGTTTACACTTAGTGCTTTGGATCCTGTGTAATGAGTAATAAAAATGTACCTGAATTTCAGCATTGTTGACTACATTATCAGTATGACTTCAAATGTTCTTAAAATATGACATGATCTACATCTCACAGTTATATAAGCTATCCTTGGTGGGTAGGGTCAGCTGCTGGACATGGCATTGTTTGAGGGCCTGAGTTCAGTCCTAGGAGGAGCTTGCAATGTCTAGTCGAAGGTGTACTCCTAGTGCCGATGCCAAAGCCCAGATAAATGGAGAGGGTTGCATCAGGAAAGGAATCTGGCATAAAAACTGAGCCAAGTCTAATATGTGGTGATCCGCTGTGGTGATGCCTAACGGGAGAAGCCAAAAGTGGATCATTTTTATCATACATTTCATAGAGACTATATATTTAATAAAAAATCATACACTTAATAACAGTTTTCATTCCAATAAACTTTAGGGACATTTCTCCTCATCAGACCATACACCACCAGGACTGTGGTGGCCAAGCGGATAAGGTACTGGACTATGGACCAAAATGTCCAGGGTTCAAATCCCACCTCTGCCAAGCTGCCACTGTTGGGTCCTTGAGCAAGACCCTTAACCCACAATTGCTTGGATTGTAAGATTAAACCAATTGTAAATCGCTTTGGATAAGGGCGTCTGCTAAATGCTGTAGATGTAGATGTAGATATTTACTTCAACAGACTTAGTAGACCTGGGTTCAAATCCTGGGTGGGGATAGTGAAATGAAGGTCAAGTGCGACACGGAGCTCCTCAGAGTTCTGATATATATCCTCCTCAGAGCTCTGATATATATATATATATATAAGGAGGTAAGGAGGTCTACATATATATGTGTCTACAAATGAGGACTGAGTTAAGCAGAATGAAGGAAGAGGTGTAGCAAACCCAAAACGTCATGTCCTCATGTGGGGACACGAGGTCTCAGGAGGTTAAATATAAAACCTCAGTTCTCAGTATGAGTATGTTCCCTAAAAGTATGCTTCCACACAAAAGGTGAATCATTTTTACACAGTATCTGTATGGGTAGTGCACTCTTTTAGATTCATTTTGCCCTCTTGATGTTTCAAGAAACTGAAAGGACAAGTCTTGCATGAATAAAGGAGCAGCATTTTTCATGTTAAAGCCTAATAAGATCTGTTAAATATATTACATTCAGATGAGGAGGTGCCTTCAGTGTTTCATTACAATGCTTGTTTCAAAAATAAAGGCCTTGTCTCAAAAAACTCTCAATGTCAACAACTTTGTCAGCATCATAGCTTGTGGTTGCCCATAATTTGTGAGAACTGTATTATCGTACTGTACCTTTAACACAATCATGTCCGCAACACTGGACTTTTGTAACTGCTCACTTTGGTCAGACAGCAGACATAGAGCTCTCATTTGACCAGCCTACAGCATCCACGGATGTGAGAGTGGCAGATGTTGCTAGCAAAAAGAATCAGACAGCTGATCATAGCGTTCAGAGGTTACGCTTGCAGCAGTATGTGAACTCTGGCAACGCGGTAGCACTGAGTCAAACATGCCACGCCACTTGGCTGATTCTGACCTGATGTATGCACATGATTGTGTGCAGTACATGCCTTGACATGGGGATATCTGACCCTTGAATAGGGACTGGGTTTCAAAGGTTCCCCACTTGTCAGAGAATGGAGATGTGGTGTTCTCAGTGGCACACAGCATGCTTTACAGGTCTGGCGTGCTGGGTTTATTTTTAAGTGCTACTGCATTTTTCAGTGTATCAGTAGTTAGACAGGTTTCAGCCGTGTCCTTTTTTGTGTTTTGCTTTGTCACTCACCATGAGCAAGTCACTTATTTCATTTGGGTAGCTCCCTCAGTTCAGCTCTATATTGTCCGACATGACACTGTTTGTAGTTTTCTTAAGATAAGATAGGATAAGATAAGATAAGATAAGATAAGAATATAATCATTGTGCTGAATGTATATGGGACGTTCTGTACATGTAGGCAACCTTCTAGTCCATTCATTCATTCATTCACTTTCTTATCCGTTTAATCCTGTACAGGGTGGCAGAAGACCCGATGGCATAGGGTCCTAGACAGGGTGCCAGTCCATTGTAGTTCACACACACTCACACACATTCAACCACCAAGGGCCACTGTATGATGCGTATAACACTGACAGCGTTACCAATTAACCTAAAGTTTGGACTGTGGGAAGAAACTGGAGTACCAGGCGTAAACCCACATGGTCACAGGGGGGAGATGCAGACTCCACACAGAAAGGACCCAGACCACTCCACCTGGGATCAAACCCAGGATCATCTCGCTGTAAGGCGACAGTGCTAGCCACCGTGCTGCCTACAACATTCTAATGTAACATCTGGCGGTATCTCCCTCTAATGAGCTGGTCCAGGACACTACCAACCATGTGCCAACCAACTTCATTCTCACCTGTAGTACCGGTATTCTCAACCTGTGTGATTTTATTATTGAGATAACATGAGAAACAACTGACATTTAAGAATTCAAACACTTTTTAAAACTTTTTTAAACTGGTTGATTTTTCTTACTTAACAATGCAAATCTTTATTGCAATTGTACTATCCTATCGAGCATGATGATCGACAGACATAACAACACCTGTTTTGACTGAGTGTAACGCAGTGCTTGCGTTTACAATGCGTTGGTGCGTTCGGTTGAATTTTCTTATCGCATATCTTCTCATTTTGATGGCATATCATACGAGATACAGCTTCTGCGAAGCGTGTTTGGAAGTTAAGGAACTGACAGTGGCTGCAGGGTTTGTGAGTGGTATGTGGCTCGTCTCCAGCTCGTCTCGTCCATGGGCCATGGCACGTAGCGGAGCCCCGCGGGGATTCACCAGCTTCCATACCGAACGGAGAGGAAGCTCCATGGTTTTGCTTGTGCGTTACATCAAAGCGTTCAGGCGATCGTGACGGGCCATTTTCTTTCTCAGATCTTACTGGAGCAGCGCAGGCAGCAGTAAAGCAGAGCAAACAGGGCAATAAAACAACGCTGGACTAGTGCGCAGAGATCCTTCCTCTGGCCCGGCTCTGATACTGATCTCTACCGTTGGTCCCCTTGGCACACACACACTTCATTTGTTATACAGCATTATATCAGGACGCTCATTAAAGCCCATTAAAGAATAGGTTTAACTGATAAACACAGCCAGTGGGCTACGTGACGCTCTGTCCCCGCGTGCCATTACAGCAGTCACACAGCAGCTATGCCATTATTAACCACTGCCGTTTAAAAAGCGTTCGGTCTGACTTTTTAAATTTAAACAGCAAAATAAATATGTTCATTGCTGTTTTTATTGTTGTGCCTCATTCTAGCTGATCGTGAGGCTATTCGTCAAAAACAATGTTTTATAGGCTAATGATTAGGTATGCTATTTGCTAGTCATTGTTATTTTAAATCGTGTAGCCTACTTGTTATTGCTGAAGTGAATTTTTTTCTAATAACATGTAATTAAAACAATAACACTTTTTTTCAGATTTCAGATACAAATACAAATACATATTATTATTATTATTATTATTATTATTATTATTATTATTATTATTATAGTGCATGTTCTTTTTAATCATGAATAATAAATGAACATGCATGATTTATAACAATTCTAATAACATAGCAATAATAGTATTTTTAGCAGTTAAAGTACTAATTTATAAACAACAATCTTATTATGTTAAATCGACGATAAATTACAGTAATTATAGTAACAACAACAACTATGTATGTGTGTGTATATATATATATATATATATATATAGATAGATATAGATATATAAGCTGTTATATATTCTATTGTTATAATAGACCTATTATGAGGTAATAATTTAATATAATAACAGTGTGTAATATTATAATAATTGTAATAAAGACACATTTTAAAAATTTTGAACAGAAACTAATCAGTACTGTCTTATGTCTTATTTGGTCTTTTTAAATTTCTTCATTCTCTTCATCATACTAATACTAATAGTAATACTAATAACAATCATAATTTCTACCTATTCGAAAAATGAATTCACTGTTTTTATTAATACTGAACAGAAACGTAAGGCAATGTATGTGCATTCTTCCTGATTGTTTACACTGCAAGCCTTAGCCTTATCCTTTTTATTATTTGTTTTTTTTTTTTTTACTTTTTTCTCACCCATACCCAGAAATAATGACTGATGAGCTAAATGAACTGAGATGAAGAACATTCTTTTCTAACTATGGGAGGTAGTTAGGTAGCTAAAGAAAATAATAAAAGTGTTTTGTTGCGTGGCGAAACTGAAGCCTTAAACAAACACACCTTGTACTGAGAACTGGATGTTACTATAATTCAATATGTTAATAGGCAGCCTACATGGATATTCTGTACACCATGAATCATAACGGCCAAACTGACTCTGTCCTAGTTCTGGAGGGACTTAAAGAGGAAACAGCACCCTCCTGTGGTTAGTACAAGTACAAGCCTTAATCGAAATAGCAAAAATATATAAATAAATTCATAAAATACTTTTTATATGAGAAGTGCTCAGAATCCAGTCGCATCTTAAGTCATACATTTACCATCACGTTGTTTAATCAGTTCTCATTGAGGTCTATCTGGGTGCAAGCAAGGCTGACAGTACAGGTGAACTTGATAAACCAGGGTGCACTCATGTCTGTGCCACCTTTGGATATTTTTTTTACTTATGATGGAATAGCTTGAGCTTCTGAAGTGTCTGTTCGCACTGTTTTTGCAAGGAAAGACATTCATGCAAGTCCTTAGCATGACATCTCACACATTCTCACACTCACAAATTTAGGGTAGGTTGTCTAGCAGACTGATTCGGGGACGTTTGAAGTAATCTCTAGGACCTGAGTAAAACCCACAAGGCTAGGTAGCATGGCAAAATACATAGAGCATGAGCTCAGGATTAAATCTGAGGCCCTGGAGCTGTGAGGCTTCGACAATACCTGCTGAAAGTGCAAAACATCACATTCCATAATGTGAGGGGTGTGGCTGATGTGAAAACTTTCAGTGTTGTATGTCATATGGACTGTAGTTCTATCAATACTGCACATGCTGAGAAGTTGGGATCAAGATAGCATACTGGGGTCTAAAAACAACTGGCAGAAAATACTTCTAATAGTGTTTTTGGTAAATGAAGAAATTCAGTATTTAGCAGCATCCAGTCTACCACTAGTTAATTTTTTATCTGCAAGATCAAGCAACACATCAGTGAAAATTCCACTTTCTAATTTAAATAGCTAGAATGACATGGAGCCTGGCTTGCTCTATGTAATCAACTTGGTGCATCTTGTCTGACTGATAAAGGCCAGAATTAGCTGCTTGGTGAGCATTGTTAGCTGTTGTTTAGCAAGTGGATAAAGCTGTCAGCACACGTAGACATTTTCATGGAGCCGGCCAAGACGTTACTGCAAGTGAGTGCACATACAGATAACCGTTAGTGATTACTGAGTCATCTAACTGTGCATTGAATGTGAGTGAGTGCTTTTGTGAACTAACGAACCATTGGTGCGTGCATGTGTGTGACTTCTCCAGATAAAACAATTATCTAAAAAACAAAGATAATTATCAAATTATCTATAAAAAGCAAAGATAGTTTAGATATTTGAATACATTGTGATGCAGGGGCCAGTGTGAGCATGTGCCATTTATATACATACACAATCATTTTTTGTTTTTGGTATCAGCTGAATATCTTCACAACATGACATAATTCAGGTCGTCATGATTATCAAAGAAAGATACACCTAAACATATGACAAATATTTCTTATGGGCTTTTAAGATATAGTACCATTTACTAATATACAGTTACCCTCTGTACCTACTAAAAATATCCCAGCTGAAGTATATTAGCTTAAATGAAACCTGAAGCTCTTTAGATTAATTAGATTATATGTACAAAAGTGTTAATGTACTTGACGAAATCACATTTAATAATTCTTATCATCACATATTTACTTCACAGCTACATGGAGACAGCAGCTAGCAGTTATCATTCACTCATCGTGAGTAACTGGTTTATCTTGGTCATTCACACTCATTTAGGCCAAGGGCAACCTAAAAATTGCACACATTAAATGAGACTTAACTGATTAAATCATAATATGAACACAATAGGAGTCAGAGTGTTTAGCCCTGTTGCCTCACAGCTCCAGAGACCTGGATTTGAGTCCTGGTTCGGTCACGGCCTCTGTGGAGTTTGCATGTTCTCTGTAGGAGCTTACTCCAAGTACTCTGGATTCCCCCCACATTCCTAGGACCTGTGGTAGGGAAATTGGCATCTATGAAGTGACCCAGTGTGAGTGAGTGCAAGTATATCCGCATGCATGTGTTCTGCAATGAACTGTCTAGAGTTGGTTAACACCTTGCACACTGTGCTGTTGGTTAGATCCCAGCTCTCCACAACCCTGGACTGGATTAAGCAGATATCAAAAGCAAGTGAGTGAAAACATTGAGGATCTCTCCACACACACACTTCTTTTATTGAAAATGTACAGTACTGTGAAGAAGTCTTAGGCCGCCATTAGAGTTGTAGTTTTATCAAGAGTATAATGGCCATATATGTCATACTGTCAAATATCAAACTTCGACACTCCATAATACTCTTTTCCACTGATCTTCATTCCAGTCTTTCTGAGCTCAGCTTTCTCACGCTGTTCCCCTTACGAAAAAGTGGTTTCTTGGCTTCTACCCTTCCAAAAAGACCATTCCTGATCACGCTTCCAGATTCTGCCAGATTCTGCTATTGCTGAAGTGTAAGGGGAGGTCACAGTAAATACTTGCCTCTGAATACTATCATACAGAAGCTATTTTCCTGATTTATTTCAGTTTTTAATACTGCACAGAAATGTCCTGTATTTTTTGGTTGTATTCCAGTAAATACACTGAGAAATCATTATATATGGCCATTATGCCATTGCTAAAAATGCTATATCTAATCTAATGGTGGCCTAAGATCTTTGCACAGTACTGTATATTTTCATTTTCTTTATCCAAAATGCTGTCTAGTACTCGAACTGCACCATATAAAAGATCACAGTACATGATTCTGATTCCAACAACACAGCTTTGACTTTATTAGCAGAATCATACAATGGCTCTTCATAGAAGGTTAAAATATGAAAGTGTTTTTATGAGAAGTGCAATGAGAGCAGGTGCTGGTCAGACATTCCTGCTCCTCATAGTGCATGATTTATTGGGATGTTATTTATTTGAAGTGCAACCAACCATAAAGTAAAACCTAGGCAATACTAGCCCAGTGGACAAGATAGCTTGAATATGCCAGTGTACTGTGGAAGCTGACACGCCTCACGTGTTGCTTCACCTGATCTGACAGTTTAACAATAAAAGTTGATATACCAAGCCCTTGAGAGCTGCCATTTGTTCTTCAAGGAACACCTGTAACACACGATAACATCACATGCTTTTGGGATGCATAATCGTTGGGTTGAAGGGTTGCAGATATAATTTCCATTCATAGTTATGCAGTTAGAAATCATTAAGGGATAGAGGTTGTTTCATTTGTAGCAAATCCAGTGTAAGCACCCTCTAATCAGCTGATGTTAAGACGGTCATCTGTCCTATGTATACACGCTTACTCCATTTATACCTTCTATTTTCTATTATAGTCATTCTAGTTATATTTTACTATTTTAATAGTTGTCCAACAGGAACCCTGCATGTTACAGAGTGGTGCTTACCCCATAATGGATTGAAAATATAATTGAGAAACCAAGAAATGATTGAGAAAGACAGGCAGAGACAAAAACAAACAGTCTGAGAAAGGGAGAGTCTGGTTGAGGTTCAGGTATGTGTCTACAGATCAGTCGTCTCTTATTGGTACTTCTGCTATCAGTTCTGTATAAGGCAGACAGGTTTCCCTGCTTTGTTTAACTTGACTCCGCCATTTCACTTTAAATTACCATCATGTGCTTGCCCTGGGCCATTGCCCTGTCAAAAATACAAACTTCCAACAACAGTGAGGTTCGCATGTGCACGCTGGGCCTTTTAATACACCCTCCCCGGTCTAAGTTTGGGCTGCTGGTTCCAGCTGTTTACTTTGACCCAGAGTTTGGCCCCGATGAAGCTCCCAACCCTCCCAGGTTGGAGGATCCCCTCCACACCAGGCCTCAGCTACTCTGGCCGTCTGTGTTTAATCTTACTCAGGGCAGCTGGTCCGTGGCACAATACGTGGAGGAGTTCTGTGTTGTGGCCACAGAGAGCAGTCTGGATGACCTGCTGCTCATGGCTGTGTTTGAGAGGGGCCTTGACGATTGCCTGGAGGATGTGCTTCGGCCCTTTCTTCCCGCCTCCTCCCGGAGATGAGGGCTTTCTTCCAGTCATCGTTCCCTCTTGTAAACCACGTTAGCTCCGGATCTGAGCAGTTAGCGGTGTCCAGCTCTGTACTTGAGCACGTTAGCTCCGTTTCTGAGCATGTTAGCTCCGTACCTGAGTGGTTGGCCTCGCCCTGCATTTTCGACATCTCCTAGGGGTCTAATGCGGTCGCAGAATACGTGCGGGAGTTCCGTGAGCTGGCTGCTGTGACGGGTTTTAATGGACATTTTTGAGCTTGGCCTTAGTGAGGAGGTAAGGATCGAGCTGTTCTTTCTTCCGCATCTGGTCTCCCCAGCTGATCTGTATGATTTGGCCATCTGTGCAGACTCCCGCCTTCTACGGTGGGCCGGTTTGTTCTGTAGCTCGCCACCTTCCTTGTGTCCGGCTCATACCAGTCCTGAGCAGGCGGCACCGTTTAGCTCCATACCTGAACAGCTAGCGACATCCAGCTCTGTACCTGAGCCCGCCATGCCCTTTAGCTCCGTACCTGAGCAGTTGGAGCCCCTTCGCTCCGTACCTGAGCACGCCGTGCCCCTTAGCTCCGTACCTGAGCAGCTAGCTCTGCCCAGCTCCGTACCTGAGCACACCTCATCCTTTAGCTCTATACCTCAGCAGCTGGCACCGCCCAGCTCTGTACCTGAAAGATGAGCACCAAAGACTATATGGTTCTAGTCCGTAGCAGTCCAGGTTTCTAGTTCATGATAGCACTGTAAACGAAGACGATGTACCTGGAAATGGTCTGGGCGGAGACAGATGCACTGTGTGTGTGGTGTATCTTAATAAGTTAAGCATTCTTCTGATAGTAGTGGTGAGTACATAATAAATACATTTAGTTTTTGATGACAGCGTGGCTCAGTGCTTCTGGTAATTTTACAAATGTGCCTTACAGGTTCATACCTTATCCCCAATTCTATAAGTGAGAAGAAACTGACCAAACAATTACAAACACAAAAACTAGTCTAGAGTCTAACAACTGTAATATGGTGTGCTACAGATAAACCTGTACAGACCTCATTTATCCAGAACCTCCCTACTAAACACATGTTCACACACACCTGGCATGGCCCAGACATGCACAGCTGCCTGACAGCTCCAGAAGTGACAATCCCCTGCAGTTCTGCAAGCTTATACCGTGTTGTGAGTCACGAACATGCCAGCATTCCAAAGTTAGCAATCAAGGTGGATGGAAGTACAGATCATCTACTGCACCTCCCTGCACAAATATGTTGTCGCTTTAATTGGGCCGCAATGCCAACCACAATACCTGTTTTACTAAAGCACAGCTAATTATACATAAATGCAATTTAATGCAACTCAAATGACAGTCGAAAGTAATTAGTCAAAAGTTGTATTATTATTTCACGCAGTTATGAACAGTGCTGTGATCATCTTGTCCTTTAACTTACCAAAAGTCTTGGTTAATGTACAGCTGAAAGAAAAAAACTTTCTTCACACTTTTTTGTTCCACATTACTATTCTAGTGACATATCTGTAAGATTTCAATAAATAAAAACATTTGATTTAGCTTTTCAGAGATTGTGTTTGATTAATTTCTCATATCTTACAGTGGTTTTTGAATGATTGTGAATCCTTTAGAATTTTCTATATTTCTGCATAAATATTACCTAAAAAACATAAATCTTCAATCTTGAATTTATTATTTTATAATCTATTTGTGGTGGTGTCCAAGCTCTTTAGAGATTATTTTGTAAGCTTTTCCAACCTTTATGTACCTCAGAAATTTGTTTTGTTTGTGCTATGATACACTTCCACAAACTTGTCATGAAGACCAGATTGACAGATCCCTATTCTTTCAATACAAAAAGGTAAATAATTGGGTTCTCTTTATCTAAATACAAAATTTTAAATGGGTCACAAACGTTTAAGCACCACTGCATCCCCATCAAGGGAAATACTGAAATAGTGCAAGATCTCAGAAAACACTGAATTTAAATGAAAATTGAAGAGAGATCACTGAACTGTGGAAAGATTTGTGAGTGATTTAAATTTTTCCCAACCCTCAATGATTGTTTTTTATGACTATATTCATATGTAATTAATGATTAAAAGCATGAATAAAGCAGAGGCATGTAATATAATAATAACAATCCATAAATACATGAAATAAATGAAATATAAAGACATCAAATAAGTGAAAATACTGAAGCAAACGCAGTTTTGCCATGTCTTATCACTGGGACAGTGGCGTCGAGACTGAGGGTGTGACTGAAATTAGATTAATAGATTATGATAATTAGATTAATATAATATAATATAATATAATATAATACAATATAATATAATATCACTATGATCGTACCCTTGTTCGTCTTCTTCTTTTTCTTTTGTGTTTTATGGTGCTTGACATACCGTATTGGTGCATTATCACTACCAACTGGACTGGATTACATACATCGTGTCCACAATCCTCCGCTGGGTCACGTGGGTCCTGCAAATCAAGCCGGCGCTCCGCTCCATACTATGGATGCTAAGGCACTGATTAGACACAGCTGGTTAAGATAGCATACAAGCTTCTTGCGGTGTATTGACTCGGTCATATCCGAGCACGCCATTTGCTCTTTCATTGTGGATTACTCCTGACTCAAGCCTCCACCTGTGTGGATTTATTCTGCTTCCGACTCCGCAGTACGCCTGAGCATCTTAACGCTCTTTATTGTTTATGTCCATGTCCTCCTCGCTATGTTTAAGCTCCACTGTACTTTTGAGCGTCTCTACACTCCTTTTGTTTTCATCCGCATCCTTCGTTTAGGATTAGACATCTTCTCTTAGCTGTGTTGCCCTTGGTTGTGTGGACTTTTACGTTTTGGATTATTTCTTTAATAAAGTTTACTTTTGAGTGGAAACTGCACTCGTCTCTCCCATTCCTAGCGCATGTGACACATCGTCTTTGGAAAATCACACCACTTTTTTTTATTTAGGATGTCCATGTTCAAGAACTTTGTTCGAATTTGGGGGCAAAAACATTTCTAACGGACCATTCTACATCCAAACTGTTTGAGTGAAGAGGCGTTCGCATTTCAAGCTTCCACTGTACCTTGAAACAGTCTCTATTAATGTGTTCACTATAGAACTAAACTTAAAATTACCTCAAGTTTGAAAGGTTTGAAGGCTCAGGTAGCTGGTGTACAGTATCTGTCATGACTCGGACTGCATGATCAGGGCATATCACTCAGAAGAACTCAGAGCTGCGATGATATTGTGTTACTGGGCAGTCTCCATAGAAGAAAGACAGGCATTGTGAATGTAAGAACAGAACAGAGGCTCCTCCCGGGGGGTCTTAGGGTCTTCAGCTCCTAACAGACACAACAAGAACCTCCACATCAAAGAAAACAGAGACTGGTAACCTAGAGGAAGGCTGATGACCACCTGTATGCACTTGTATGTGGTTGTATTTGGAAATCATATATATATATATGATATATATATATATATATGATTTCCACATATTCAAATGGAAAAGTGAAAAGTGTGATTTGAGAATGATAATGACAAGCAGATGAAAGGAGAGCTATGTGGTGCTGTGGTTTTGGTCTCGGCAGCTTTGAAAAGGAGGAAGCAGAATAGCTGAAACCAGTCCTGCAGGATGAGGCCCCAAGAGTGCTGTTTGATGTGTCTTTAATAGGGCAGGCTTCACTTTTCACATGCATTTTTATTTCCTTTTTCATCTTTCTTCCTTTTTTGTGTAAACTTAATTAGATTTGTAGATTTAAGCAAGCATGCAAGATCAAAACGCAAAAACATGCAAACATTTTCTGACAATGTAGTTTGTGATACAGTTGCTTATCATCTCTCATGTCTAAACTCGTCAAGCATGATCACTTATATTGACACATAGGAAACAAAAAGTATGCCTGAATACAGCTCAGCTATGAGAACATCCTGCATGCTTCATACCCTTCTTAGGCTAGTTAAACACAGCAGTGCCTGCGGCCTTTTGGCCTGTGCTCCTGCCATCGTTACACTTTTGTGCATCCTTCTTAATATAGCCCTTTACCTCAATCCATTAACAGCTATTGTCCTTAATTCGCAAGCAAACAAGATCCAGGTGAGGCGTCTTTTCTTGCTGGCGTGTAAGTCATGGCAGGAAGGCTAATGGGTGTTTGACACTTCTTGTTTGGGGCAGACAAAAGCTGTCTCATACAATGCACACTTTTCTGGTGAGATGAGTTAAAGCAGGTTCAGCTATATCCGATGCACCGGCTTTCATCAAACATCAAGCATCAAGTATAGGTCAGCAAAGCCAATACGCTACCTGTGTAAATCATGACACAAAAGGCTTGCAATCCCAGTGCTCAACAGATGGCACAAAAGAGCCTTGAGAAGTATAGTTTCCAGCACAGTGAGGCATCCACAAAGGATTCTTAAGCATGATGCCCTGGGGACAAATCATATGACACTCTGCGACAGGAAATCTCTAAATCGCCTATTGTCCGCCGCCACATCAAAATCCTGAACACACACACACACACACACACACACACACACACACACACACACACACACACACACACAGTTTGTCTTTCTATCATTTTGGGGACTGTCTTTTGACATAATATTATTGTAGGTATTTATGCTACACATACACCTAACCCTAACCTTAACCTCAGTAACCTACATAACCATACAGTCACTCAGGTGTGAGTGGCACCCTGTTGTATTTATAGGGCAGGGATCTATCAAAGTCTGATCTTCACAACACACGTTTGTTCATGGCACAAACAAAGGACATTTCTGGGGACCTCAAAATAATTCTTGATGCTCATTAGACTGGAAAACCTTGCAAAACATCTCTAAAGTGTTTGGACATCACCCATCCACAGATTATGCGCAAATAGAGGAAAGTCAATTGTTAGCTTCACCAGAAGTAGCTGACAAACAAAGTTCACTCCAAAAGCAATGCATGTACATTGGTGCTTGAAAGTTTGTGAACCCTTTAGAATTTTCTATATTTCTGCATAATTATGACCTAAAACATCATCAGATTTTCACACAAGTCCTAAGAGTAGATAAAGAAAACCCAGTTAAACAAATTAGAGAAAATATTATATTTGGTCATTTATTTATTGAGGAAAATGATCCAATATTACATATTAGTGAGTGGTAAAAGTATGTGACCCTTTGTTTTCAGTATCTGGTGTGACCCCCCGTTCAGCAATAACTGAAACTAAACGTTTCCTGTAACTGTTGATCAGTCCTGCTCACCGGCTTGGAGGAAGTTTAGTCCATTCCTCCATACAAAACAGCTTTAACTCTGGGATGTTGGTGGGTTTCCTCACATTAGCTGCTTGCTTCAGGTCCTTCCACAACATTTTGATTGGATTAAGGTCAGGACTTTGACTTGGCAATTCCAAAACATGAACTTTATTCTTCTTTAACCATTCTCTGGTAGAACGACTTGTGTGCTTAGGGTCATTGTCTTGCTGCATGACCCACCTTCTCTTGAGATTCAGTTCATGGACAGATGTCCCAACATTTTCCTTTAGAATTATCTGGTATCATTCAGAATTCATTATCCCATCAATGATGGCAAGCTGCCCTGGCCCAGATGCAGCAAAACAGGCCCAAACCATGATACTACCACCACCATGTTTTACAGATGGGATAAAGTTTTTATGCTGGAATGCAGTGTTTTCCTTTCTCCAAACATAGCGGTTTTGTTTTAAGTCAAAAAGTTCTATTTTGGTCTCATCCGTCCACAAAATATTCTTCCAATAGCCTTCTGGGTCCACGTGATCTTTAGCAAACTGCAGACGGGCAGCAATGTTCTTTTTGGAGAGCAGAGGCTTTCTCCTTGCAACCCTCCCATGCACACCATTGTTGTTCAGTGTTCTTCTGATGGTGGACTCATGAACATTAACATTAGCCAATGTGAGAGAGGCTTTCAGTTGCTTAAAAGTTACCCTGGGGTTCTTTTTGACCTCGCCAACTATTACATGCCTTGCTCTTGGAGTGATCTTTGTTGGTCGACCACTCCTGGGGAGGGTAACAGTGGTCTTGTTACACAATGGTCAGATTACACAATCTGTCTGACTGTGGATTGTTGGAGTCCAAACTCTTTACAGATGGTTTTGTAAGTTTTTACAGCCTGATGAGCATCAACAACTCTTTTTCTGAGGTTCTCAGAAATCTCGTCTATTCGAGCCATGATACACTTCCACAGACATGTGTTGTGAAGAGCAGACTTTGATAGATCCCTGTTCTTTAAATAAAACAGGGTGCCCACTCACACCTGATTGTCATCCCAGTGATTGAAAACACCTGACTCTAATTTCACCTTCAAATTAACTGCTAATCTTAGAGGTTCACATACTTTTGTCACTCACTAATATGTAATATTGGATCATTTTCCTCAATAAATAAATGACCAAGTATAATATTTTTTGTCTCATTTGTTTAACTGGGTTCTATTTATCTACTTTTTGGAGTTGTGTGAAAATCTGTTGATAATTTAGATCATATTTATGCAGAAATATAGAACATTTCTACTTTAGGAGTCCATGAAGTCCAAAAGGAACCCTAAGAAACTAAAGGCCTTTCTCAGATTGGCTATTCACCATCAGGAGAACACTGAAGAACAATGGTGTGCATTGTAGAGTTGAAAGCAGAAAGCCAAAGCTCTCCAAAATCAACACTGCTACCACTGGCAGCTTGCTTAATATCTCACATGTAAGCCAGCAGGGTATTGAAAAGACTTTCTGTGAACAGATGAGATCAAATGAGAATTTCTTGGTTTAAATGAGGAGCAGTTTGTCTGGAGAAAGGTAAACACTGCATTCTAGCCAAAGAATCTTATCCCATCTGTTAGTGGTAGTATGATCAGTACGGCCCTTCTGTCTGCCCTTACGCTTATAATAAGTATCTCCCCTCGTTCCCCTCGTTCCTCTCGTGGCCACATGGTGTAGTGGTAACTCACTCGCCATCCATATCCGTGACGCTCGGTCCGAATCCCGACCACGGTCACCCCCATGAGTGTGTGTTTCACTCGCTGGATTTGCCGCTGTAATCGCGCTATATACCTAGGTATATATATTTGTTGGCTTGATATATATATATATATATATATATATATATATTTTTTTTTTTTTTTTTTAATTTATATATATATATTTTATATTTGCATACTTATATTCTCCTGCACTTGGGTCCTCCTCCCACAGTTTTCCCTCGACCAGTATCCCGCTAGCTGGTCGAACCCTAACAACTCAGCCTTTCATGGATGCTGCTTTTGTACCAAATCACCTTGACATGACCTGTATGAAATCCCATTATTATTTAATTGTTTGTTTGTTTTTTTATCTCATTACTGAGTTGAAGTTCCACCTTTTTTTGAATGAGTTGCAGACCTGAAATGCAGGAACGGATGTTTATTAACAATGAAAATAAGCGGACCAGACAAAACATGAAATATCTTGGTTCCATACTGTCTGCAATGAAATAAAAGTCAAAGAAAAATAAGACACACTGCATTTTTTCTTTTTCCTTTTTTTTTTTTTGCATTTTCAACCTGTCCCAATTGTTTCTGATTTGGGTTGTGCATAGAAGTAAATGTATATTTTGATCCTTTAAAGAAAACTACAAAAAACACTTACGCAGGGAGCTGTCATATGTGTGAATGGATGGGACGCTTGCATATTACACTGCTGTGCCACCTGAGAGTCCTAGGCTTTACAACGCTCAATATTGAAAATATAATCATAGTGTTAAACTGGATGTGTGTGCCATCAATGTGTCACTGTCAAGTGAATAAATTAGACAAGGAATGACTGGTTTCCTCATTACACTTAAGTCTAAAACGATTCGAAATAAAAATTAATTTAATGAATGACACTTGTTCAGTGGTCATGAATAAATAAGGATCTTTCAGTGGACTGACAGTGAGATCAATGGTTGTCATTACAAAAAAAATGTTGACATGATGTGCTGGGAAATAACTGACTCATCTGGCATAGTGATAAACTGGAAGTTCGTGCCATCAGGGAGAGTTTAATAGTATTATTTATAAAGATATGCAAAGAGGTCTTCCTTAGTGGCAAGGAATATCTAAACTTTGATTGAAAACAGTAATAAAGATGGTTATGGTCTTCAAAATGGACATAGCATAAATGATGTCCTTTTGCCTTGTCATGGTACAATTTACAAACAACCAAACACACTACAAGAGTGGATATGGTGGTTAAATGTTTCACATCCTGGTCCTGTAGCATTTCCATGCCAATAAGAGTTTTCAATATTTACACAGCAAAGATAACAGAAATGGTGGGAAAGTTTATTCATAAGCCAAAAGGCTGGTGGGTCTTATCCCAACGATTACACCAGTATTTACTTTATTTTAAAAAGTGTAAGTCTAAAAAAGAACGAGATGGATGTTAGAATATATTGTCATTTCATGGGTTTGAAAGCTTAAGATCATAATAAATATTTGAAGGGGCAAGTAGTTATTCACATCAGAGAGTGTTTGTAGAGAAGCGCCGAGATAGAAGGGAGTCAGTTAGAGTGGAACAGTACGACGGATTTAAAACCGGTCCTGCAGATCTACTGTTTGCACAGGTGAGTCATGCTTGCCCTGGGCACCATACGCCGCTTTGCCTTTTATCATTTCGAAAAGGGGGCTGGGAATCTTTGTCACAACTGCATGCTGCTGCATATTAGAAGTGTGAAATGTACATGCAAATCGAAAGTATAAGGTGGTGCCATTCAGTGGAAGCTTATGTCGAAAGAAAATGCAAGTTACCAATAAGAAAATGAACCTCAAAAGTGTTCTATGCTGAGAAATTATTCTTAATTCAGAAGAAAAACTCTTTATCTTAAATTCCAACTTTATCTTAAACAATTAAGTCTTGATGGGTCTACTCCCCTCTAGTGGATATAGAGAGGGCTGCCAGAGACTGTAGAAATACCACGGGACATGTACCGTATTTTTCGGACCATAAAGCGCACCGGGTTGTAAGGCGCAATATCAACGATCGGCTGCTAACGGGTATATTTTCATACATAAAGCGCACCGGGTTATAAGGCGCATTAAATGAAACAAAACTCTTAAGTTCCGTCGGAAACTCAGTTTGGTCCTTACCTGGCGCAGGGCGTCTTCTTGCTTCCTCCACTTCCGTATCATTGATTCGTTAATGTTGAATTCTCTCGCAGCTGCTCTATGTCCATGTTGTACTGCGTGACCGATAGCGTTGTGTTTGAAATCCGCTTCGAAAATAAATGAATGAATGCACGTACCCTAATGCTGAAGCACAGACCGTATTACTCCGCGATGCTGCGCACTACGGTGGCCGTAAGCTTCATAACTTACCAAGGCCGTGCTAAAACATTTTGACAGATTTATGAGCGCCGTGTACCATCTACAATCGGTTCTTGGTCAGAAAGCACAACCAGAATTAATTCATACATTAGACGCACCACATTTTTAGGCGCACTGTCGATTTTTGAGAAAGTTAAAGGATTTTAAGTGCGCCTTATGGTCTGAAAAATACGGTAATTGCAAGCCATTAAAATGAATAATAAATTTATGTTTTATTGTTTAAAAAAGTCTAAAATCGCCTATAGCACATTTCTACCCTCATTTAAAAGTTCCAGCTGATTGTATAATATATATAATAATACAGTGACCTGCATTGGCACTGCTATTTAGAAAGCATTTACATTTCTGGAATGTTGCAGGTTGAGTGACAAGTCCTTTTGATTATATCGAACCTATTACTTTGTGTCACGAACCACATTCTACTGTACTAATAGAATGTTGACCTAGATTACCAAACACTGAATGTGCTGACATAATGCCTTGCATAAATACACTCACACCTTTCCACATTTTGTAGTGGAAAGTTCCTACCTTTACTGCAGTGTTTTTTTGTTTTTTTATTTTGTGTGCTACAAATCTCCCTCTAATTGTACAACATCCCAGAAATGATCTCATGGCTGGGAAGGCCACTAAAGAACATTGCCATGTTCACAAAACTAGTTTAAGATGGCTTTAGCTTTATGACATGGTGCATTACAATGCTGGAAATAGCTATGAGAAAATGGGTCAGTTATGGCCATGAAGGGATGCACAGAGACGTTGGGTTGCTGTCTTCTGCCTCCCGTGGGGTTGCCGATGTCTCGTGTGATCCCTCTTGGCTGTGTTACCTATAAGTTCTCCTCTTTCTAGCTATGCTGCTATAGCTAATTCTGCCGGGGTCTCATGCTACACGTGGCATCAGTGATTGTTAATAGACACTGTGCTCTTAATCCATAACCAATTACATTTTTCTGTTTTCTCTCCGAGTTGTGTTCCGGTACCAGTTCCAGCCCCACACATGATTAATTTGAGATTGGACGTAGTTATTAGGAGATAATCTAAACTTGTAAAGTTGCTTTGAGACAATGCTCCATTGTAAAAAGCGCTATATAAATAAATCTGACTTGACTTGACTTGACATGATGTTCATCCACTGCTGCTTCACTCAAGCTGCTTCCGTCATCAGCTCCAGCCCCATCATACCCAGGCCACTTAATGCCAATGTGCATATTTCACATTTTATTCGAACTATGACTCCATGACTTTAGTTTCGTTCTTAGATTTATCATCTGCGCCGCCCAAGGAGGTTGGGTCCCTTTTTGAGTCTTGGTCCTCCCAAGACTTCTTCCTATAACACTCAGGGAGTTTTTCCTTGCCACTGTCGCCCTAGGCTTGATCAATTTGGGATTGGACGTAGTTATTAGGAGATAATCTAAACTTGTAAAGCTGCTTTGAGACAATGCTCCATTGTAAAAAAAAAGCGCTATATAAATAAATCTGACTTGACTTGACTTGACACATGAACAGCAACAATTCTCAAACAGGCAGTGGCATTCAAGAAATGATTGACTGGTATTAACGGCCACAAAGTGTGCCAAATAATTACACATCATTGAACAGAAATCAAGATTCATAAAACCATGTGTCTTCACCTGACAGAAGCTAAACCCGACATGATCTTCTGATGTTGTAGCCTGTTAGCCTCAATGGGTCGTGCATTAGAAGATGCTTTTCTGCTTACCACCAGTATACAGAGTGGTTATCTGAACCAGCCTGGACATTGTCTGTTCTCTCTCATCAACAAGGCTGTATGTCTGTTCTCACTGGCACTCACTGGATGTTTTTTTTCTTGATATTGCACTGATTTGACTAGACTCTAGAGATTGTTGTGCATGAAGATCATAGGATATAAGCAGTTATAGCATTACCCAAACCAGCCAGTCTGACACTAACAGTCATGCCATGGTTATCACATTTTTTCCTGTAAATATAGGCTGACCAATATTTGTCTGATTTCATGCTTTGCACTGCTTCCACATGATCGGCTACTTAGATAGAGGTACAGGTCCGATCAACAACCGTTGGCTTTAACAATTGAGGACTTCTTTTTATTAATTATGTAGTATGTAATGTAGTATGTTTTATATATATATATATATATATATATATATATATATATATATATATATATATATATATTACATACTTTTTTGCCATTGTACAGTGGGGCAAAAAAGTGGGGCAAAAAAGTATTTAAACAGCCACTGATTGTGCAAGTTCTCATATTTAGAAAGATGAGAGAGGTCTGTAATCTTCATCATAGGTACACTTCAACTATGAGTGCACTTACAGCACTTAGGTGTTCCTAACAAAGTGCTCAGTGAGTGTAGTTTGTAATATTTCTGACATAAAATAAACAATAAACAATATTGATGTGATTGCATAAGTATTTGAACTGATTGCTGTGAAACTGCTACATGCAATTGTGGTGCAATCAGTTACCATCAGAAGTCTGCTAGTTGACTGAATAGGGTCCATCTGTGTGCAGCAATAGTGCCATATAATTTCAATAAAAGTACAGGTGTACACCTTGTTCTCTGAGGAACCAGAGTTTGAAAGCATCATGAAGACTAAGAAGCTCCTTAAACAAGCCTGGGACAATTTTACAGAAAAGTATCGGTCACTGTGTCGTAGCTCACACATCTTATAGCTTTAACACAGTTATATGAAGAAATGGTTCATGGTGCTTAGATGCAATTAGATATAGTGGACATAGACTAATATATCAGACAAACATTCAGGCGTGATTCAGAGTGCATAACTGTGTGTTAGAAGATAGTGAAGCTATGTGATACGTCTCTTCCGGAGTGCCCCATGCTGACTATAGATCATGCATAACAATGGCTCTCCTAACAGGCATGATGGATGAGAAGTGTGAGTCAATATCCTACTCATTCAGTATTGACTGTAGGGATCAGTGTACTGTTGTCTGTGATAACACAGCACAGAGCAAGCATGCATCCTTTCCTTCTTATCCACTGTCCCCTAGGCCTGTCCAAAGATAGAACAGCTACTCTGTCCTTCAAGAAATTCTATTTCTCATAATTGTCTCCCCAGGTTTAACATCTTTTTTATCCTTCCTCTTGTGTTGAAATTATTATTCCATTGTTACGATTCGCCAACCTAAAAAGATGGAAAACTGTGAAAACAAAAGAATAAAGGGTTTTAGGACCCAAACGCAGTTAGCTCCAGATGGAAATGATGAACCAAAATATAAATAAATGAAACAAACAAAAGTTCACCAAAAAGAAAGGAAAATAAAATGATAAAGAAAACAACCTCAGTGGCTGAGGATCGAACGCTGGGCGCCCGCATCGGTAAGTAACGAGTTAACCAAACGCGCCACTCAACCACTGATGAAACAACAAACAAAACCAATGCCGAAAGCGCTCAGCCCCACTGAGCTGAGCTGCGCTAATGACGTGGCTGGTCTGCGCATGTGCAGAGCATTGGAAGCCGAGCGGAGCGGCCACAAAAGTGTGCCACGGGAGCTTCTTAAAACGCTAGCAGGAGCGTGGCACAGATGCAGAGAGAAAGGCTAAGAACCAGCAAAGCGTCCTTTTCTGAAGGGGAACGTTTATCCCCCGATCACGGAGGAAGGGGGGTGACGGTGCGAGAGGGAGAAGGTGGGGTGAGCCCAAAAAAGCAGCTGAGGAAGAACTGCTTGCTCTACACTGAATCCTACGCCCTAATGTTACCGGACATTCTTCAGACTGCCCCCGGCTGGCGATCTTCTAATCGCCAGCCTACCTTTGTCCCAGTACAAAAATACAGCGCTCTATAAGGTGAGAGAATAGCCATGTGAGGGCCAGTAGGTCACGCTATGCTGCGACAACCAGTGTGGGCTACAGGGTGTACTCATATAGCCCCAACAACAGGTGTCGCCACTTTTGCGCATTACGCCACATCGGGCCTGGCACATGCTCACGCTGCCAAAGTCAGTCAACGCTCCCCCTAGGGTTGCTGCAGCACCTCCTGATATCCATCTTTGGTGTTCGCATTCAGATTTGGCCAGTCCCCTTAAAACATTTGTTAGCATCAATTGTTGTATTACACCTTCATAGCAACAGCTTCCTTAGTCAGTATCACAAGAGTTCCTGTTAATTCGTTTTCTCTGGAAAGTCAAATCAGACCTGAAAACTGTGTTTACATGCATTGTCTGGTCCAAGTAAGAAAGTCTTGGGTCAGTCAAAGAAACCGAATTGGTCAAAACAAGTTTCTCAACAGGCCGGCACGGTGGCTTGGTGAGTAATACTGAAGCCTCACAGTGTTCAGTTCCACTTTCCATTCCACCATAAATAGATCACATTTACATTATTTAGCAGACACCCTTATCCAGAGCGACTTACAATTGGTACAATCCAAGCAACTGTGGGTTAAGGGTCTTGCTCAAGGAACCAACAGTGGCAGCTTGGCAGAGATGGGATTTGAACCCTGGACCTTCTGGTCTAGAGTCCAGTACCTTAACCGCTAAGCTACCACAGTCCCACAGTTCAGTGCAATAGAGAATTGTGGAGTGACAAATCCAAGTTTGAAATTTTTGGGATCAGTCATCAGCAATATGTTAAATATGGGCATTATACCATTGAAAAACAACAAATCTAATGGTGGCCTAAGACTTTTGCACAGTACTGTATGCACTTAACTGCATAAGCTTACATCAATAAATTAATAAATATTTGTAATGCAACTTCTGTAAGCCACTGTGGATAAGGGCGTTTGCTAAATTATATAAATGTAAATATAACCCTTTGAAGACGCAAAAGTAAACCCACCAAACTGTCAGTCAGGTCTGTTTGCAGAACCATTTCTTCGCACACATTAAAGCTTACGATGCTTATGTTTACACTGCCTTAACATAATGAGAAGCTTCTCTCGCTGTTAGTTCAGTGTTATGAGTTCAGTCAACCGAAGCCCTTCTTTAACTACTCATTGTGTGATGTTTGCTTACAGATGTAAAAATCTCTACTACAGTACCCCTCATAGACTCCACCCCTTAAACACACCTGTGAGAGCAGATTAGCATAGCTAAGAGAAAACATTATGGCTCAGTTAGGCCAGAATATCCCTAAACAAGTGAACTAAAGAGGCAGGGCAGCATTTAGTACAGCTACAGTGTGAGCTTGTTTTGAAAAGCTGAGAAAAATAAACATGTGGATCACTTTGAACTGCTCCATGCTATATCCACTTACATTCTTAAAAAAACACAGGGGGATGGAAGTGGCTCATTGGAAGGTTATTAATTGAAATATCGACCCACTTGCATTTTGGTCTTCTTCACCTGAATTGTCCAGATAGACATGATGTGCAAATAGGTATATGTTTGTGATGCCCTGAGATGGACTGCTGCTCTGTCCTATTCCTGCTTTGGCCACAGTGTCTTAGGCTACAGATTAAACACAACCATGACCAGCTAAGAAAGCATTTACAAAAGATAACAGAATGGGTGTATGACTGATTGAATGAATGAATGTATTAATTGATTCATTCATTGATGGTTGAATCAATTCTACATCAAATAAAATCACCAGTTTCTACTTCAAAGTTTGTACTTAATAGTGATTTTATTAATTCAGCCATACGATTTACAGGTATTGAGCGGCCCCATGTGGTACACAATCGTTACTGCAAGAGCCCAACCGACGTGAAGCTCTTTTCCTCTGTGAATCAATGCTGGACTGTCTTCAAGCGCCATTACAAGTGCTCGATTGGTTTAGGTCAGGCGATTGTAAAGGAAAGTTAATGACAGTCAGCACTCATTGATCTTCTTTGGCCTTCAGATAGTTGTTATAAAGTTTTGAGGTGTATTTTGGGTCATTATCCTGCAACATTACAAATCCCTCTCCACAATGACTCAAACAAGCATTTTCACTGGTGGATTTTAGCCCTCACATATGAGTCATTCCGCCGAATGGGTGCCATTTGCTTGTTATAACTTGTTATAACTAATATATTAAATTGGTCACCCACAAACAAGCAAGATTTCTGGCTCTCACAGACCTGTATCTTCTTTAAGAAGCTCATCTATCCTCCACTCGTTACCTGTATTAATGGCACCCGTTTGACCTCGTTATCTGTATAAAAGACACCTGTCCACAGCCTCAAACAGACAGACTCCAAACTCAACCATGGCCACGAACAAAGAGCTGTCGAAGGACACCAGGAAGAAAATCATAGACCTGCAACAGGCTGGGAAGAGTGAATCTACAATAGGCAAGCAGGTTGGTGTGAATAAATCAACTGTGGGAGCAATTGTAAAAAAATGGAAGACATACAAGACCATTGATAATCTCCCTCGATCTGGGCTAGCAAGATCTCATCCTGTGGGGTCAAAATGATCATGAGAACTACACGGAGGGACCTGATGAATTTACAGGAAACGTTTCACCTCTGTCATTGCCAACAAAGGTTATGTTACAAAGTATTGAGTTGAGCTTTTTGACCAAATACTTATTTTCCACCATGATTTACAATTAAATTCTTTAAACATCCTACAATGTGATTTCCTGGATTTGTTTTCTCATTTTGTCTCTCATAGTTGAAGTGTACCTATGATGAAAATTACAGACCTCTCTCATCTTTCTAAGTAGGAGAACTTGCACAATCAGAGGCTGACTAAATACTTTTTTGCCCCATTGTGTGTGTGTGTGTGTATGTGTGTATATATATATATATATATATATATATATATATATATATAACTAATTTATAATAAATATGTATTTTTTACAATAAACCAATAACATCTAAATAATTTCAGTGACAGCATAGTAAGTTAAAAATTACCTTCTCAGTCATAGTTATCATCAGCTGTACAGGAAAAAATAAGCGAGAACTTGTTTATGGCCTTCCCATGGTCTTCAGAAGATTCAGATGATACAACTTTCATGAACATGTGACTTGTGGAAGATGTCACGTAATTTTCAGAAGTGGTATTATGTTTGGGTAACAGGACTGAGTGAAAACCATGACTAAAATGTGTTTTTTCAAGTAAAATATTATGCATTTCTTATGAAAAAAATGTAAGGCATAGATGGGACATGGAGTGACACAATAATGGGGAAAAAAAGATTTTAATTGTTATATTCCTTTGTAAAGTGTAATGTTATAGGGACAGCTAATAAATACTATTTTTCAGTATTTTTGGTAGTTTTTAGTAACGTTTTAATTTAATGTATATACCTTAAATTTGCAATTGCATCACTGCGCAGGACACTTGGCTTAATAATGCAATGCTTTTAAAGTTAATGACATTAATTATCTATACATGTATAGATGTATACATGGAGATGGAAATGGCACCCACTTGGTGGAATGGCTCATACATGGGATGTCACAGTGGTGTTGGTGCCTCACAGCTCCAGAGACCAGGGTTGGAGTCCTGGCCCAGTGCTATCTGTTATCTGATAAAAAAGTGTCCCAGTTTGAGTGAGTGATTGTGGGGGTGCATGTGTCCTGAGATGGACTGGTGCCCTGACCCGGGGCAGTGCTGGATAAGCATGGAAAATTAATAATATAATGTATATAAATATATCATAAGCTCCACCTGCTTCTTTCCTGCTTGTGCCACCAAAGCTCTAGCCCATCAAAACATGGACTCCACAAGACCAAGACAAGTTATCCTGTGGTATCTGGCACTGAGATGGGGCCTCTGTGGCTTGGACTTGTTTGTCTAACACATCCCACAGATGCTCAATCAAAGTGAGGTCTGGGAAGTTTGGAAGCCAAACCAACACCTTGTACTCCTTGTCATTTTTGCAGTGTGGAATGGTGGATTATCCTGCTGAAAGAGGCTACTACAATTAGGGAGTACTTCTGCTTTGAAAGATTGTACTTGGGCTCTTACAATGTTTAAGTAGGTGGTGCATGTCAAAATAACATCAACTTGAATACTAGGACCCAAGGTTTACCATCAGAACATTGTGCAGAACATCACAGTCGATTGTATTATTTCTAATAAAGTCACACCTAATAAAGGTAGACCTAATTAGGTACACCTAATAAAGTCGACAAATCTGCAGGAACTGCGTGATGCTATCATCTATATATGGACCAAAATATCTGAGGAATCTTTCCAGCACCTTGATTAATCTATATCACAAAGAACTAAAGCAGTTCAGAAGGTAAAAAGGGTCCAACCTGATACTAGTGCTAACAAAGTGGCCAGTGAGTGTACATACGTAACTCAAATTCTAAATCATTTAACTATTGTCATTTAATCATTTAATATCATCATGTGAATGAGGGTTGCTCCATATTATGAAATTTAATTAAAGACCTGTCTCCTTTCTCTGCTCCCAACACCAAAGCTCCATATTGTGCTAAGCATCATGACTGAATCCATCATGCAAAGAGAATGAGAAGTGCTAATTGATCGAGTTGTAACAGCACTTCATATTGAGCCGAGGAGAAGGAAGTGGACATTGGAGTAAGAGTGAGAAGCTGGGCTAAAAGCAAGATAAATTCCCACCAGTAGGTGTAAATTACCATTGTTTTAGATAGCCATTGAGGAATTACTCAACGGGCCAGAAGAGGCCTGTCCTATCGATTGGCCCATGGAGATGTTTGTAAACCTTCAATAACACCCCCCAGACTTTTAACTTCCCAGCCATGGAGGGCTGTGTCCTCAAAAAGTGCTTTCTATAGATCGGCTTCTCTTGGACCCAGTGCCTCTCCGGCAGCTGGTAATCTGATCATGGGCCCACAACCACACTTAATGTACTCTATGGATCTGCCTGGACCACCAAATGTCACATGCTTTGAGACTTGGCCTAGCTGGGACAGGAGTGGGATGATGCAAGCACTCCTACATTCACTTACCAACACGCTCAATGCATTAACGCCAGCTGATCCCACTTTGCTCTGGTGTAACCGCTACATCTCCCACCACTCACCAGGAAGAATGAAAAGGGACAGAAAGCATCAACAGTTCAATGCTAAGGTGATTGGCCTTCCATACCTTTGAAGTGAGGAAAACATAAAAAGGAAAATTAGCTCTTTGAGGTGCAGCCACTTTGGTCAGTGTTGAGCTACAGTCCCCTAACACACTGCTGTTTTTCATGTTCTTAAAGTGCTTGAGCTGTGCTGATATATGGAACACATGTGGTAAGGCTAACTGACCAACATACAGTGGTGACTAAATGTTTCTGAACCCTTTAGAATCTTCTCCATAAATATGACCCTAAATGTCATCAGATTTTCACACAATATAAAAATAGCCCGATTAAATAAATGACACAAAATATGATACTTGGTCACATTTATTGTGGAAAATTATCCAATATTACATATCTGCCAGTGGCAAACGTTTGTGGACCTCTAGCATTAGCAGTTAATTTGAAGGTGAAGTTAACCTTTAAGCAACTAAAGGTCTCTCTCAGCTCGGACAATGTTAATGTTCATTAATTCACCATCAGGAGAACACTGAACAACAATGGTGTGCATGACAGTGTTGCAAGGAGAAAGCCACTGCTCTACAAAAAGAACATGCCCATCTGCAGTTTGCTAAAGTTCACGTGGGCAAGCCAGAAGATTATTAGAAAATTGTTTTGTGGATAAATTAGACTTGGTTTGAGATCTGGAGAACACTGCATTCCAATAGAAGAACCTTAGCACATCTGTGAAACATGGTAGTGGTAGTATCATGGTTTATGGCTGTTTTGTTGCATCTGAGCCAGGATAACCTATCAACATTGATGGAACAATATACTAGAAAATTCTAATGGAAAACTTCTGTCCATGAACCAATCGTTCTACCAAAAGAATGGTTAAAGAAGGATAAAGTTAATGTTGTGGAATGGCCAAGTCAAAGTTATGATCTTAATCCAACAGGAATGTGGAAAGACCTCAAGTGAGCAGCTCAAATAAGGAAACCCACCATAATCCCAGAGCTGAAGCAGTTCTGTATAGGACTGATCAGCAGTTACTGCTGCACAATGGTTCGCATACTTTTGTCACTCACATAAACATACTGGATCATTGTCCTCAAAGAAAAAGTGTCTCAATTTCAGAAAAGGGTTCTCTTTTTAGGCCTTATGTGAAAATATGATTGTTTGAAATATGATTGTTTCAGGTCATATTTATGCAGAAGTACAGGCCTACCTATAAGTGGTTCACAAAAGTCCATGCCTCACAAACCTGTCCATGTTGGCCCTTGCATCTTGAGAAGGGAATCAAGAACCAAGAATGATGTCCATGTTGAACGCAAAACCCTCGTCTCCAGTGGTTAGTACTTAGTTTCAAGCACTGCTGCTTCCTGTGTAGATGTTGCATGTTCTTCCTGTATCTGTGCGACGTTCCTCTTGGTTTGACAGTTTCCTTCCGCATGAAAAGATTTGTGTTGTGTAGGCTTGGGAGCTGTGAGGCAACAGCCCACTGGGTGCCCATTTGGGAGTGCAGTTGTACTTAATTACAAAAGAGAAAAAGACAACCTCTGAAAGAATATTCACTGAGTTCAGTGAATGAAGCCAGGACAGCAGAGCTGGTTCAGATGTACAATCATTTAATCACTGTCAAATGGAGTTTACAAATGGGTAAAGACACGTACCATTTTCAAGATTTTTTTTTACAAGGACATGGATCAGTTCACACTATCTTGTGCAATTGTTCTGGCACAAAGAAATTATTCACTTATTTTTGTGCCAAAGTGAGAATTACAAAGGATAGTTGGGGCAACACTATCCTCTCTGATCAGTGATAGGTTTAAAGCCATACAGAAAGGTTGATAACCTCAAATGATAGTGTACAGATGAGTCTATATACAGAGATGATTTGGATGAGACAGCTACTGACCTCTCAGCTAATGGTGCAAATCAAAAAAGGAGTTCTAACCAAAGTAACATTTGACCATTTATTGTGGTACGGGATCAGCAATTAACCTTTCTTTTCTTGAATTCTTTTTCCCCTTCAGTTACATCAATACAGAAAAACCACAGAATACAGTTGTACAAATACAAAAAGCACACAATCTCAGCCCAGAGGAGAGCTGAGGGACCAAGCCATGTGGCAGGTCTTCCAGTCCTAACTGATCCAAAGTAAGTACAGTCATTTTCTGGGTCAGGACTGAACCACGTCGACTGATCCCAGAAACGAGAGTGCCCAAAGCTTTTCTTTTTCCATGTCTGTCTGGGCCCACCTCATCGAAGAGCAGAACCACACCTGCTCGGGCGTTTACGTGCACTGCACTTACACCAATAGAAATGAAGATGAACGAGCTGTTTAATGCCCCCGAGTGAGTTCTGTGTTCACTGCAAACAGCATCAGGGTGTAAGAGTAAATTAAAGCCAGTCTCCATTACAAAAAAGGTAAAGGAAAAAGACAGTCTCCCTTACTTTAAATTTGAATATACAGTTTAGACTGTATATCTGAGTGGGGAAAAAATGTACAGACTAAACCTTTAAAGCCTAGTTTGAGTAGTTTGTTATTAATATTATTAAATTTCTTCCTGTACAATGAAATACATCTTCAACCTCAAGACAACATCTGTTTAAAAATACAGAGGGATCTCTTTTTTTCCATCAAGATTGAAACTTCAGCCCCTCCCCTAACCCACCTGACCCTGACCCCAACTGAAAATGGACTTCAGTAATATATATATATTTATATATGCATGTGTTTGTGTATGTCCATGTTCGGTTGTGTGTGTGCACGTGTATACAAGTGTGTTCTCTATCTCAGTTACTCACAACACCGTAAACATACAAGACTTACAATACATGTGCTTGCACTGGTTCATTGAATTTGGTTGATCACCACTAGAACACCAAAGAAATGGAAGAGGAAAAAAAAGGGGAGGAAAAAACAGAAAAAAACACAATGACAACTTCTGGTAAAGGATGGGCGGGACTGAGGGGGGGAGGAATACAACTATTTATTTATATTTTGGTCCCTGTGGGTGGGTGGGTGGGCTGGGTTAAGAAGAAGGTTTGCTGCAGACTAGCTCAGTGGCCTTGCTGAGAGAGGGCCTACCAACATGCGCACACACAGACACACAAACACACACGTGCGCTCCATCTTGGGAGGCAGAGATGTGTGAAAGCGAAGCAGGGAAGTGGGCAGTGCCATGGACCCGCGCCATATACAGAGCACCACAAGGGGGCAGAGTCACAGGCCGGGCGAGAAGTGGAAGGAGCTTCTCACTCTGAGGGAAGCTCTGAGTCTATACATAGTCTCTGCAAGTCCCCGTACAGTTTGCTGCTACATCGGTTTGCTGCTTCTCTTTAGTATCAGCACACGATTCTTCATCTGGAAAAAGGAAACTGAAATCCACCGGAGCAAAATGGACAGGAAAGGAAACGGGGGAACAATGCAGGTGGCGACGCGGAGTCGTTCACAAGTACACGCGCCGGAGGTCCCCTGGTGACGTGATGGTGTTGCACTGCGGGCAAAGCTTCTTATTTCCCTATGAGAGAGAAAGAAAAGCCGGTCGTTTTTAAGACTGCCGAGTTCAAATGGATGACATGTTTGGGGTGGAAAAGTCACTGCTGGAAGCAGTTAGCACACCCTGCCTGAGAGGCACATGGCCTAGTGAATCCTCAGCCATTAGCCGTAAATGCCATGTAATAAAGACAACACAGCAGGGGAGCTTTATAGTGCGTCTCCTACACACAGTCTCTCAGACAGCACTAACCAAATTCAGGAACTGAATAACTTTGAAGCCACTGTAATCTTTATTATTAAACTTGCATTATTAAATCTCTGTTATATGTTAAAGCTTATGTTATTACCAGTGAATGAAGAACTGAGGCATTTCCAAATACCATATTTACAGAATTTAGGTTTTTGGTGATGGTAAAACTGTAGACCCTTCTGCAAACTTCCTCTTTTTCCTAGCTAACAACTGTTTCAGTAAACAATTTCATAGTTTTATCATAACTATTTAACTCATTACTGCTGCGAACTAAGTGACCTTAAAGGACAGTGGTGCTTGAAGGTTTGTGAACCCTTTAGAATTTTCTACATTTCTGCATAATTATGACCTAAAACATCATCAGATTTTCACGCAAGTCCTAACAGTTGATAAAGAGAACCCAGTTAAACAAATGAGACGAAAATATTATACTTGGTCATTTATTTATTGAGGAAAATGATCTGATATTACATATTAGTGAGTGGTAAAAGTATGTGAACCTTTGCTTTCAGTATCTCCCCACCCTGTGCAGCAATAACTGCAACTAAACGTTTCCTGTAACTGTTGATCAGTCCTGCACACCGGCTTGGAGGAATTTTAGCCCATTCCTCCGTACAGAGCAGCTTCAGCTCTGGGATGTTGGTGGGTTTCCTCACATTAGCTGCTCACTTCAGGTTCTTCCACAACATTTCGATTGGATTAAGGTCAGGACTTTGACTTGGCCATTCCAAAACATTAACTTTATTCTTCTGTAACCATTCTTTGGTAGAATGACTTGTGTGCTTAGGGTCGTTGTCTTGCTGCATGACCCACCTTCTCTTGAGATTCCGTAATGGAAGATGTCCTGACATTTCCTTAGAATTCTCTGATTGTTGTAATCAGAATTAATTGTTCCATCAATGATGGCGTAAGCCGTCCTGGTCCCGATGCCAGCAAAACAGGCCCAAACGATGATGCTACCACCACCATGTTTCACGATGGGAGAAGGTTTATGCTGGGAATAAAGGGTTTACCTTTCTCCAAACATAACGCTTTTCTTTTAAACCAAAAAGTTCTATTTTGGTCCCATCTGTCCACAAAACATTCTTCCAATAGCCTTCTGGCTTGTCCACGTGATCTTTAGCAAACTACAGATGGGCAGCCATGTTCTTTTTGGAGAGCAGTGGCTTTTTCCTTGAAACCCTGCCATGCACACCATTGTTGTTCATGATGTCATGAACATTAACATTAGCCAATGTGAGAGAGGCATTCAGTTACTTAGAAGTTACCCTGGGATTCTCACCAACTATTACACGCCTTGCTCTTGGAGTGATCTTTGTTGGTTGACCACTCCTGGGGAGGGTAACACTGGTCTTAAATTTCCTCCATTTGTACACAATTTGTCTGACTGTGGATTGGTGATGTCCAAACTCTTTAGAGATGGTTTTGTAACCTTTTCCAGCCTGATGAGCATCAACAACTCTTTTTCTGGGGTCCTCAAAAATCTCCTTTGTTTGTGCCATAATACACTTCCACAGAACATGTGTTATGAAGAGCAGACTTTGATAGATCCTGTTCTTTAAATAAAACAGGGTGCCCCCTCACACCTGATTGTCATCCTATTGATTGAAAACACCTGACTAATTTCACCTTCAAATTACCTGCTAATCCTAGAGGTTCACATACTTTTGCCACTCACTAATATGTAATATTGGATAATTTTCCTCAGTGAATAAATGACCAAGTATAATATTTTTGTCTCATTTGTTTAATTGGGTTCTCTTTATCTAATTTTAGGACTTGTATGAAAATCTGATGATGTTTTAGGTCATATTTATGCAGAAATATAGAACATTCTGAAGGGTTCACAATCTTTCAAGCACCACTGTACCTTCACTAGAATGAGCTGGCAAAGAGATGGATATGCAGAGAGTGGCATAAACATGTGAAATCTCTAATCTCTATAGCACTACTGATAGCATGCACATAGAGCCTTACACACCTGTGCCACAGACACACAGGCCTGTTAGATCTATCGAGCAGTTAACTGTCTAAAGGGCAGACGAGATCAGTTCAGAAGAGCCAGGCAAGACGATACCCAGCTGTGAGCAAACCCAGGTGTCTGGGAGCAAAGCATGGGAGCTCATGAACCTTTCATTTTCACGTGTTAACAGATTTGTACCTCTTGTCCAATAGTGCACAAGCACGTACATTGTTCCTAATTATTTGGAACAAATGTTAGCATTTTACACAGTCCTGTGCAAAAGTCTTAGGTCACCATAAGCATGTTGATATGTTACAAATTAGATATGTTGTTTTAGCAATGCTAGAGTGACTGTATATAGCATATTGTCGACGACTGGACCCAAAAATTTCAAACTTGAATTTGTCACCCCTCCCCCCCAGCATATCTTAGTGGTCTTTTGGCTACTGTCCTTCCAAAATGACCATTCCTGATTAATTCATTCCTGCCAGATGCTGCTACTGCTTAAGTGTAAAGGGAGAACACACTAAAGACTTGCCCCTGTAGCCTATAGCTGTTTTTATTTTCAGCTTTTAATACTGCATACAAAATTCCTGTATGTTCTGGTTGTACTCGAATAAAAAGACCACCATGAATACGTCAGGAATATCATTACAACCACTGACAGGTGGAATAACTTTCTTTGTGATGCTCTGAGCAATGTTCTGCAGGGAAACCTTTGGTTCTTGCAGTCGTGGATGTTACTATGACAGGTACCATCTACCTAGACATTGTCGCAGACCAAGTACACCCTTTCATTGCATTAGTATCACTTAATGGCAGTCATTTGTTCAGCAAGAAGGAATGGTTTGTTAAGGAATGGTTTGAGGAGCATGGCAGTGTTCAAACGTGTTCAACATGGAGTCCAAATTCCCTAGATCTCAACAGGATTGAGCATCTGTAGTATGTGCTGGACAAAAGTGCAATCCATAGAGGGCCTCCCAACCTACAGGACTTCAATGAGCTGCTGCTAACGTTCTGGAGACACCACAGGACACATTCAAAGGGTTTGTGGAATCCACACCTTTCCAGTTTAAAAGGTGCACCAACACAATATTGGGCAGGTGGCTTTAAAGTTATGGTTGATCGGTGTATATGGTTGTTAGTTAAACACGTCTTCAGTCAAAGCACTGATGAATAATCACATCGCTGCCCACATCCCGACTTCAAAACACTTCCAACACTTACGCAGATCAGTGGAATTTGGGCTGCAGTTGCCTAGCTCCTCCATTAGTCGTGTTTCCAAATAACCGCGGGGTGCTGCTAGTTTAATTTGGTTGCCTTGTTCTAGCTAGCAGGGGTTACCTGTGTTTAACGAGTGTGTGGGTGAGGTGTGGGTTCCTCACTTGGCTCTTTTTGTAACTAAATTACACACATTTACTTTGATCGAGAAGTGTGGAGCCCAAGGCATGCTGCTTTTTATTGCTGCCTTCAGGCACTCGTTTTAATGTCTGCATTAATAACAAGCCGCTGTGCAGTGCGGGCTCACCACACACACACACTTCTCTGATCCCTCCTCTTCACCTCCATCAGTGTGCTGTACACAGGGTGAGGAGAGACAGCGGGAAAGCTGATTTAATACGATGCATATAGGAAAGGAACTGAGGCTGGGAAGCATTTATTAATCGCTTCTTCCTGTAGCAGCACTGCCTCATAAGACGACTCGTGAGGTTCTGGTACAGGGCTTACGGAACAGGGACGTGATGTGTGTACGGGTTACATAAACTATAGTTATATTATTCTGAATGGCCATCCAGTGCACTTCCCAAAACACACATTCACTGACCACTGATCAATTAGGAGAAAAGCTCAGCACAGAGATGAATCCCTCCATGATCAATGAATGCATGTTATGGATGTGATGTGTGCTGTGGCACATCGCTGAGTGTGTAGTCATGTGTTTCTCACCAGAGTTCTAAGCCAGCATTCTTCACAGTGGACGTGCCAACACTGGATAGAGGTGAGAGGTGCTGTGTAGGAGTCCTGACAGAGGGAGAAATAAATAATCTTATTTGCAATTACTTTACTGACAAATTAGACATCATAAGCAAGTGATACCTTAGGAAAATATAACAGTGGCACTGAGGTTCTGTTTTACAAACCACTGAAGTGACTTCATTTTTCTAGTCATTTTTCTCCCCAACTTGGTCTGCTGAATTCCCTAGTTTCATAAGTATGCGTGGTGGAACGGATTACACTTGCTGTGTCCATCCGCCATCTTTGCTTTTTAAATCAACTGTATTAAAAGATATGCAAAATTCACAAAAACGCCGCCATATTACAGATACTACAAAACACATTCCAGTCTGCATCAAACATACACAACTTACCCAAGCTGTTCAACCAGACAATCGTGTTCATCAACATACCCAACTATACACAGTATTTCAAATTCATGCCCACGAAATCACCATATTTTAAGTACATCCCAAAGAGGCTTATTTACAGTCCGTTTATCAGTTGTCTTTTGACGGCTCAATTTACTTAAAATCTGTTGATACTCAATTTCAGCAGAAATATAGCAATGCTGGATTACCATTTTACATCTAGGTTTTCCTAATTGTATTATTTACTACACAAATCATTAGCCAAAAAGGGATTGTACATCTTTCGGAAATTGTTTATCAATTATTGTAATATCTGAAGCAATATGTGCCAATTTCCTCCATATTTCTGCTGAACGTGGACAATATAACAATAGATGTTCAATTGTTTCATCTTCCTTACATTTAGTTACTGGGCTCCATTGTACTACACACCTAACAGCTAATCTGGCTACCCCAATCAACCACATCACATCTCTCATTTCCTCAGATATGTCTTTAGTGTGCAGGTTTTACATATACTGTGTACAATCGCTACTATTTATATATTTATAATGAGGGAAACCTCCATATTCTTCTTCAATTTTTTTTGTTATATATCATTTTACTATCTGTATTTATCCAATCTATTATTTCCATTTTTACATATTTATAGATACACTAATTTAAAAAAAACAGCACATTGTCTGGCTCTCCCTCTTTTTTCCATGTCTTAATATCACCTATCCAATTTTCATTTCTATTTATTGCTTGCATCACATTTTTACAAAAAACTACCTTTAATTTATTTCCAAGTTCTACTGCATTCAAACCACCTTGTTCTTTTGTTTTATACATCTTTGCCCGAGCCTCCAATGTCCAATAGGGGCCGCTGTTGCAGCAGCAGGGACATGGTATTTAATCTGGAAATCCCTTCCTCAGACAGGCCCAACTGTGTCAGTGCAACACCCGGATCGTGTTCTGTAAGGGCTTTTAATTACAGTATTGTGAGCTTAGATAAAGTTCGCTATTTAGGAACTTTAGATGTGCATGTCCAATAACAGACCTGCTTTGTTTAATATGTTTATTAACAAACGATTTGTCCTCTAAACTGTCTGAATATTTATGATCATCCTGATTTCATAGATGATTTTAAAACACTGTAGTCAACACCCATCCTTTACCAACATTTAGCACTGCATATAACAACATGGATGTGAACACACACGCACAGAGCGACGCAGAAGAATGCTAAGTTCTAGACCGGCTGAGGCAGAGAACTTCAGACTGGCCCTTTAAGCACACATTTAATCGTTAGTAGAAACTACATCCCGTCATTACATGTAATTCGATCTTGATGATTGAATGTGCTGGGTGGTCTGCTATATCCGAAAGAAGCAGTAGGTGGCAGTAGACGTCCACTGACGCATTTCAATGCGAGTCATACAGGCAATTCTTCAGCACTAGAACTGAAGAACCGGCTTGTACACCTGACTCAGTCAAGCTGCAGGACTGCTCTAGGTATTAGAACAAGAAATGATGCATTATCGGTGCGTGTACCCTGATGCCTTGTTTATGGAGCTCACAGTAGCTGAACACCTGATCAGAAATGGTCAAAGGAATGCACAAAATTATAATAATGAATAAACAAAATCACAAAAAAATTTTCTTCCCACGATAAGACTTCCGCAAACGTCGTGAAGTCGAGTTGTGAAAATCAGACACTGACAGATACCCGTTCTTTAACTACAGCATGATGCCCACACACACCTGGTTGTCATACCACTGACTGAAACCACCTGACTGTAATTTCACCTTCGAATTAAATTTCTAATCGTACATGTTCACATACTTCTGCCACTAACAGGTACATCATACTGGGTATTGTCCTTAATAATCTAATCTCTTTATCTACTTTTTTGTCTCTCTATCTATGTGAACATTTGAGGCTGTTTTGGCCATATTCAACAATTAAAGGATTCACAAATTTTCGAGCACCACTGCATGTCATAACATCACAGTTGAGTTCTTACCATGCAGATCAGACACTTGTATCTGTCCCCTCTGAGAATCTGCTTTTCCAGTTCTCGGATGCGGGCTTTCAGCGCGTCCAGCGTGGTGCTTGTGGAATCCTCTGTGATTCTGAGAGAGAAAATGCAAAACTCACTGCAAAATCACTGAACAAATGTGAGACTACCAATTAAATGCTAATCATGGAACATCAGGAACATTTCTATTCCCTACAAACCATCACAAGTACAGTAGGGCATAAAAAGTATTTAGTCAGCCACTGATTGTGCAAGTTCTCCTACTTAGAAAAATGAGAGGTCTGGATTTTTCATCATAGGTACACTTCCAGGAAATCACATTTTAGGATTTTTAAAGAATTTAATTGTACATCATGGTGGAAAATAAGTATTTGGTCACCCACAAATAAGCAAGATATCTGGCTCTCACAGCCCTGTAACTTCTTTAAGAAGCTCTTCTGTCCTCCACTCGTTACCTGTATTAATGGCTCCTGTTTGACCTCGTTATCTGTACAAAAGACACCTGTCCACAGCCTCAAACAGTCAGACTCCAAACTCAACCATGGCCAAGACCAAAGAGCTGTCAAAGGACACCAGGAAGAAAATTGTAGACCTGCACCAGGCTGGGAAGAGTGAATCTACAATAGGCAAGCAGGTTGGTGTGAATAAATCATCTGTGGGAGCAACTGTAAGAAAATGGAAGACATACAAGACCATTGATAATCTTCTCGATCTGGGGCTCCACGCAAGATCTCATCCCGTGGGGGTCAAAATGATCATGAGAACGGTGAGCAAAAATCCCAGAACTACACGGAGGGACCTGATGAATGACCTGCAGAGAGCTGGGACCAAAGTAACAAAGGCTACCACCAGTAACACACTACGCCGAGAGGGACTCAGATCCTGCAGTGCCAGGCGTGTTCCCCTGCTTAAGCCAGTACATGTCCAGGCCCGTCTGAAGTTTTGCCAGAGAGCATATGGATGATCCAGAAGAGGACTGGGAGAATATGATGTGGTCAGATGAAACCAAAATAGAACTTTTTGGTAAAAACTCAACTCGCTGTGTTTGGAGGAAGAATACTAAGTCGCACCATACCTACTGTGAAGCATGGGGGTGGAAACATCAGGTTTTGGGGCTGTTTTTCTGCAAAGGGGACAGGACGACTGATCCGTGTTAAGGGAAGAATGAACGGGGCCATGTATCGTGAGATTTTAAGCCAAAACCTCCTTCCATCAGTGAGAGCACTGAAAATGGAACGTGGCTGGGTCTTCCAGCATGACAATGATCCCAAACACACTGCTCAGGAAACGAAGGAGTGGCTCCGTAAAAAGCATTTCAAGGTCCTGGAGTGGCCTAGCCAGTCTCCAGACCTCAACCCCATAGAAATTTTGTGGAGGGAGTTGAAAGTCCGTGTTGCCCAGCGACAGCACCAAAGCATCACTGCTCTAGAGGAGATCTGCATGGAGGAATGGACCAAACTACCAGCTACAGTGTGTGCCAACCTGGTGAAGACTTGCAGGAAACGTTTGACCTCTGTCATTGCCAACAAAGGTTATGTTACAAAGTATTGAGTTGAACTTTTGTTATTGACCAAATACTTATTTTCCACCATAATGTACAATTAAATTCTTTAAACATCCTACAGTGTGATTTCCTGGATTTCTTTCCTCATTTTGTCTCTCATAGTTGAAGTGTACTTATGATGAAAATTACAGACCTCTCTCATCTTTCTAAGTTGAAGAACTTGCACAAGCAGTGGCTGACTAAATACTTTTTTTAGTCACCCCACTGTAGCTACCAAGACTGAACAAAAAACACACAATGGGTTAGAAAGACTTTTAAAGCCAAAATCATTTTGACAGACAACACTGACAAACTATGTTATTTATATTTAAAACACAGCAAGTTTATGATCCCTAATCTGTGTAGTTCCAAACTTATGGATTTGGAACGGCTAACTTTACCAAATTACCAAAGCTCACCATAATACATTTCTAAAACAAGTCATTCCAATTCCCTTAGCCATATCTGTTTGCAAAATTATTTAGCGGGCTACTTCGACAAACCACTGAACAGCAACTCATCCTGTCATAGTATCACATATATTAGCCAGCTCCATAAAACTGGTTAACATTTCATTCATATCATCTAGTGAAACTCTAGCACATGAAAGCAGTGGAGCTGCAGCCATATGAGCTACAGCATTAATCTACATGCTTATTATTTTCTCAATTATTTATTGTTTATAGCTCCATACTTTGCACTTGCTTTTACTGAGCTCCAGCTTGAATCATAAGCCAGTCCTACAGTCAGTGAGCACTAAAATCATAAACTTGTCTTGTTAATGAAAAATTGGTTAGATCAGCCAGATCACTTAATGAATCTTTAATATCTTTTTCAAAACCTTATGATTCACAGAAACAATGCCCAGAATTGTAATCAGTTACCCTTTCCTGATCAACACAATCCACTTCTAAAAGCCATATCATTGGTCCAGTACCCTCACTCTCCTCTACCTATTTCAAGCAATCAGAACTTGCCCACTGATAAATACCTATAAGCTGGTGAATGTACATTTAACACTGTCCGTAGCGTATGAACTCGCAATAACTAAATCGATACAGACGTCATTGATTGGGCTACGCAGTGCTTGGTGGGATGTTTATGGTGATCCTCTCATTTTCCACCAAGATGGAGCACTGATCTAGGGTATTGATTGCGCCGGCGTTCTCTCCGGCACTCTCCCTCCGATTAGTGCCTGCTACATTCCGCTGCCTTTTCCAATACTGTATTTATTACCTGCCTGCGCCGGCCGTCAATGAAGACCGGCCCACCTTACACACCAACACGGAAAGGGAGATGTATATTAGGGATGGGTCAGTGCTTCATTAATGCTACACAGAGCGGTCAACGCTTATGCAGAAGCCCATGCGTCAGACTGGTTTGTAATCAAGACTCCAGATCACTGTAGCAATAGGTGCTTTCACACTGAAGGAACTTCTTCATAGTTGGGGACTGTGGTGGCCTAGTGGTTAAGGTACTGGACTCTGGACCAGAAGGTCAAGAGTTCAAATCCCACCTCTGCCAAGCTGCCACTGTTGGATCCTTGAGCAAGGCCCACAATTTCTTGGATTGTAAGACTGTATCAAGTGTAAGTCGCTCTGGATAAGGGCGTCTCCTAAATGCTGTAAATGTAGTTCTTAGAACTGTTGGAGAAGGTTCCCCCTTTCTCACGTGTGCACGATGCAAAAACTGGGAGCGAATGTCGTTCTTAGATGCCGATAGGTACTTAAAGCCAACAGGAACCTGAGTGATGCGTGCCGTGACTGGTCCAGATGTAGTGACGCAAGTGTAGAGTGACTAATCCAGACGCAATTGTGGAGGGAACCGCCACTTTTAAATATAGTCTAACCTCGTTATCTTTCCCCCATTATATCGCCAGGACGGATTTCCTTCCATGAATTGTACCTCAAAAAGCAGACTCAAAATGTGACAAATGCCAGTAATAAAATTTTACCCTGCCAAGACACCATATTTCAGACCATCAGTAGGTGGCAATTTAATACTACTTGAAAGGCATGGTCCCTTTGTAGTGGCGGGATGCACATGCACAGTAGCCAGACTAACCTAAAGAAATCGTATATTTCTGTTATTTGATCCCAACAACGCAACAAAGTGACCTTTTTTTGGGCTGTGGCGCCACATGGTTTCAGGCCTGTTTGGTGGGAAAGTGCCCAATGTTGGGATACTACCAAACGCCAATGTGACATGGTATAGAACATTAATACAACATAGCTCTTTGATCTAAGTGATCAACCTACTTAATATCCTAGTCACATTCTGTCCTTATTGGAGAAACTACTGGAGAAAATGACCAGAAATGGTAAGGTATGATGCTACTGATGACTGTCACAAAAGGTTTTTGTTAAATGCTGTCCCATGACATTGAATCAAGTTGTCGTTTATTCATTTCATGTCATCGTCATAACTAATTTTAATATGCCTACATCATCCTTACGTCAACAGAGCTCGATCTCGAGAAAGCCAGCTATTCACCTGGCAGGGCGGAGACACTGGCAGTCAGCTACTCACTGGGTTAGCACAGGGACCATAAAGCTTTAAAATGTCCTTCTGGCAGTGGGCAGCTTGTAAAAAAGCATTTAGCCTTGATTAGCGTGGTTGCTTATAAAGCAACCGGCGTGCATGCCGCATTCTGTGTCCGTTCTTTGTCTTTAACAGCTTCGTAAATCGCTGCACTTGCTACACTATGCCACTCGGACCGATGGAACTTTCACCCAATAAAGGCCGACCGGAGTCGCACAGATGCACAGCACAATGAATATTCATCTAGCCAAGATTTATAGAAAACCACCTTCTAAAAGGTATTTAATTCCCCTGTGTAATAAAAGGTTTTAATCTGGCTTTATGTGCCATGTGAAAGGTGGAGTAGGATAGAGCACACGGGTCACAATGAGCTCATCCATGAAAGCAGAAAATAATCAACCCCTACATGAGCGCAAAGCCTCGGAGTTTGGACACGTATTAAACAGTTAAGGGTGCCTTGGGGGCCTAAGCATGACTATCCCCTCTCCCCACTCCCCCGATGCTTTTTGAGAGACATGATGCGCTTGCCCTTATCCAGAGCGACTTACAATTGGTACAGTCTTACAATCCAAGCAATTGTGGGTTAAGGGCCTTGCTCAAGGACCCAACAGTGGCAGCTTGGCAGAGGTAGGATTTGAACCCTGGACCTTTTGGTCCATAGTCCAGTACCTTACCCACTAGGCTACCACAGTCCATAATTATCCTAACATTTACAGCATTTAGCAGACGCCCTTATCCAGAGACAGTTGGTACAGTCTTACAATCCAAGCAATTGTGGGTTAAGGGTCTTACTCAAAGACCCAACAGTGGCAGCTTGGACCTTCTCGTCCAGTGTCTAGTACCTTCACCGCTTGGCTACCACAGTCCCTTACATTGAGGCTTTTTTGGAGTTGTTTTGGGTGCGCTGACCCAAAGCCCTCTCATATGCCTTATAGATCATAGATTTATTAATTATGCAACCAGAAATTTTCGGCTACTCGTGCTAAATGTATAAGAAGACTTTTACAGGGACTCTGGGTCAAACATGCTCAGGTAGGGTACAGTTTGCCTAGTGTCAGTACACTCTAAAAGACTGCAGCTATGTGATGGCACTGAGATCTGCAATGTGATGAACAGTGATGTAGTCTTTGAAGAATTGGGTAACCTTAGGCATAAAATGAAGCTGAATGGACATAATTAACCAATTTAATTAGTTTATAAAAAAATTAAAAAAAACTGACAAAACAGGCCATTGCAAAGCATTTACATTTACAGCATTTAGCAGACGCCCTTATCCAGAGCGACTTACAATTGATACAGTCTTACAATCCAAGCAATTGTGGGTTAAGGGTCTTGCTTAAGGACCCAACAGTGGCAGCTTGCAGAGGTGAGATTGGAACCCTGGACCTTCTGGTCCATAGTCCAGTACCTTACCCGCTAGGCTACCACAGTCCCTATATAAAGCAGAGAAGAATATAAAGCAGAGAAGAATCACAGGCGTGGGTGGGTGGGAGTGTAATCCCCAAACCAGTCCTCCCATCCATCATGTTTGCATGTGACATACAACCTGCTCAGGAGGCACCACTGGGAATCAAACCCAGGTCCCTGTGGTGCTGGGCTGAGCTGGGTAGCACAGCAGTCGAACACAGATGGAAAGTGGAAATGGAAAACAGACAACAGTTAGCTGGAGAAGAGTCAGCACTTACAAATTGAGGACAGATTAAATTATCTACAAGAAATCTCATCCACTGGTTCAAGCTGAAATGTGGCATCACTGGACGCCTCATTTATCTTATGTGGAAGAAGCAAGTTTGGCCGGAGATGACCCCTGACCTTCCTAGCCATACCAAAGCAGGGCGAGACAGAATTCCCTGCATGCACCACAAACATCACTCGCACACAGACCCCCCCCCCCACCCCACAACTCTCCTCTGTCCTCCTCCTCTAACATACTTTAGACCATCCACAATGAATCACTGTAACTAAAGTAGACAAATCTCATTTTCATTGCAGATTGAAACGCACATCTTGCAAACAGGTTGGTGGGGGGTTGTTTTTGTGTGTTCACTGCTGGAGTGGAATCATTCAGCTCCTTGTCTGGACTCTTTAAAGTGCACTCAGATTAAGGTCTTTCACTTCTGGAAATTGGAAATAAAATCAGTGCTTGGCTTTGGCATTATATTTGCATTCAGGGCTTGAAGAGGGCACTTAGACCGCAGAGAGATGCATACAAAAGTGGGGACAATTTGCAAAAATGCAATTACAGACCTCTTATGTTTATTTAAGACATGTTTACCATAAATCTCAACCCAGTAACATAACCACATATTATGCCAGAATAGAGCTGAACAACGAGGTCCTAGTTTAATCTTGATGGCAACATTGGCTCTCCCAGTTAATTAAATACAGAGTGCAATACACTTGCGCTTAAACTTGGTTAACTGAGAAAAGTTATTTATATTTTTACTCTGACACATTCACTCATAAGCTTACCACGTATGCTTTTGATGTGTTTTGCATTTAAAACAACCAGAAATTACGATTTTGGTTAGGTCCATATTTTTTACCTGACTTTTTCACCCTATAAATTAAAATTGTTGTACACATGCACAAACAAGTACAGGCCATTTAACATCCACATGATGTTCTGTGAAACAGGAAGTTGAATGGACATTACCATAATAACATAGTAGTTTATACAGTGTTTTATTTTAAACAATAATATTATCTTTCTATCTTCTATAAAACTCCGAACACGTACTGAAGATGAAAGCAAAAAAAGTAGAATGATACCGATTTAATTTCAGCCATTCAAGACTATGATTCTATTTTCCGTCAGCAGGTGTTGCAGGGATTCACTCGTACTAGGTTTCCGTCATTCAGACGTGAATTAGATGAATATAAGGCAGACTTTTATTTCCTATTATAATATATCTACTGTTGAAATAGTATTTCTGCAGTACTCCCTGGCTGTAAAGTGACTAAGGAGCATTTTAAGATGTATATATTCCATTTGTTCTATTTATCTAGGATGAAGGCTTAAAGTCAAGCGAGTAAAAATGCAGTTTTCTCTTGACTGAACAAATCATCACGATCCATTATCATGGGAGAGAACACACCGAGCTCCACCCTCAGCAGTGTTTCCCAACCTAAAAAACAAATGTGACCCCATTCTTTAATACAAACACCGCCGTGACCCGTGAGCGTGTGATTAACGATATCATCACAGAGTTGCGCGTGTGCCGCCCCTTCCATAATGTGATATGGTGTAGCATCTGGTGCGCAGACAGAATGAGACAGTGCCACGTGGAGGAGAAACTTACTGTCATGGGGAGATAGATAGATAGATAGATAGGCAGACGGGGCCGAGCTGCAGTCCCAGACAAATATTGTGGATGATATTAAATAAAACAGTGTACGCCGTGTCTGGAGCTATGCGCTAAGCTAATAGAGGCGGGTTAACCGAAGGTGGGCCGTGTTCGCCGGTCGGGCTGCTCCAACATCAAACGGCTGCGTGATTCATAATCTAGCAGGCCAAGACACTTAATGCCCCTGACACGCGCGCGTGCTCGGCTTAGCCCAAGCGGCTGCCTGCTGCGAGCGAGAGGGCCTCGGTGGGGGGGGAGGGGGGGGGGTGGGGGGGGGGACGCAATGAATCAATCTACACTGTCACGCTGCACCACTTAGGAACACTGTTCTGTCCATCTTCATCCTCCCACTCACACACCGACAGACACACGGACGCTGGCGGCGCTTCCGACGCTGCTGACTAACGCGTTCATTTCCACAGACGCCGTCCGCCCTATCGAGCATGCATAAATACAATTTCCAAATATCTTGATTCGAACGGAAAATGGCAAACACAGTTAAACATGCATTCTGCCAGTGCCACGGGAGACGTGCGCTGGATGAAGTCATTCGTTTTCACACACATGCTCGACACTGGCTAGGACGGACGTGCTGATGGGAGAAATCAATTGCACTGCATCTGCTCTGCCTAGTCTCCAATTCTCAGCTTGGATATTTAATATGGGGTCCAGGGATGGGCAGCCACGCACGGTGGATTGATTCAGCCGTACCGGACAGCAATCCCATGAGAAGAGCGCTCCGGGGGAGAGGGAGCATGTACAAAAGAATGAAAGGAGAAAATAAGGGTGTTAGGGAACAATAATAAGTGTGGGTAAGGAAAGCTCGGCAATCTAATTTTAGCCTCTGCTTGGCCTCAACATTGCTGTTCGTGGAACAGACCGGACCGGTGTAAATTTTTACATTTTGTTCAATTAAACATGCTCAAACTGCAGGCGGTTGGAGGGAGGGAACGCGGCGCAACACAAATAATCTCGGCATGAAGGTCGTTCGAGTTAAAGCTGCTTTTTTCCCCAACTATTTCACAGCAGCTACCAACATTGACTAGACATAGACTGTGGTAGCCTAGCGGATAAGGTACTGGACTCTGGACCAGAAGGTCCAGGGTTCAAATCCCACCTCTGCCAAGCTGCCAATGTTGGGTCCTTGAGCAAGGCCCTTAACCCACAATTGCTTGGATTGTAAGATTGTATCAGTTGTAAGTCGCTCTGGATAAGGGCGTCTGCTAAATGCTGTAAATGTAAACATGTTTTTAAAATGCTGCTCATGCAGTTTTACAGGGACTTCAAGGAGGTTGCTTCTGGTTCCTTCTGTACAGGAGTTAAACAAAACAGATTCGATTTGTAAGACTGCAATTCCCGCCAAACAGTCCGAAAAAACAATTATGCTCTACTAGACTTGGGTGAAACTGGCATCACTGGGGACTGAACTGGTGATCACCACCTTTACAAATGACTGCACAAGTTATACTTCCAGCTCTGAAAACGTGTCACTCTTCTAAGACAACTCTGCTAGTAACTCTATAGAGGCGACACAGGCTTAAACCAGCTAGGGTACCAGCACAAAAACTACACTCAGCAAACCTGAGCGGAATCATTCTGCAAAAAAGTGCCTTACAACAAGAAAAGCAGCAGATGGCAAGATCTAAATGCTGTCACCAAAATAAAACCGCAGAAGATACTGTGCCAATTCAGGCGGTTGAGAGAGATGAATTGAAGATCTATTCAATCTATGCATCTTTGCTGGTAAACCCACAGCAACTTGCTCATTGAGAAAAATGTTGTTGTTTTACAGCCAGTTCAGATCCTTCAGCTATTTGCTCTCTAGTGCTCTTTTATTTTGTATATTATACATTTTTAAATGTAGATTTTTCGCTTTATTTCTTCTAAGAATGCCAGGGTTTTTCCTCGTTGGCTATCATTGAACATTTCTTACGTTTGTTGCTATATAGCATTTGCCAGTTTGGAAAAGTTTCCCTGCTCTTGACATGACTAGTTTTCTGCTTCAGACCAACAGCACTGTGTTGCTGGAAGTGAGCAGATTTTCCAACCAAGAATTCCAGATATGCACCGGCTTCACACTCCGTGTAAGAGGCTGAAAAGCAAACAGTGGCTACGGGGTATGCAGACATGCAGACGAACACACATCCAAGAGCTGTGCTCTGACCCCAATTACACATGCAGCGAGGATGGTGCTCTCAGGCAGTCGTGGGGAGAAATTGTTTTGCAGAGCCGCTTGTCTGGGAATATGGATGAGGACACGGAGATGAGGGAATTAGAGTGGCTGGCCTTTTCACACGAGCCAGGTTATTCAAACGCATCTGCTGCTTATGCTAGCCTCCTAGCTCACCTGGACCCTCCCCATCCCAGCCACTCACTGTCTCTGAAGGGGCAGGACTGTATTCCATCTCACTTCCCTTACTCCCGTCTACACATGAACAATGCAGTTCTAGTAGGCTGAACTCTACTTATGGGAATGGATTCAGCTATGGAGGTTTTTCCACTGCAAGTTCAAACATCTCCATCAGGACACCAGTGACTAATAACTGCTGTCGTCCAAGAGCTGGACACGGATGCATTAGCATTCTCGGTTCATGCTGGAAGCAGGGTCCAAACTAGGCTCAGCTGCGCAGGATCAATAGCTCGAGCTCCTCCCTGTGATCGACTCTGCTCCGGTGAGATGAATGCATAAAATGCATCATTTATGACCAACAAACAGCTACCATCTTGCCTCGAGACAATTTTCACTAACAACTTAAGTGTGCCCGTGCACGCTGATGTCTAAGCATAAAGCACACTTACTTCTCGATCTCACTGTTTTTGCAGGTCCTGGGCATTGTGGACGTTGATGCACAGCTGCCTTCTTGCTTGCTGCTGCTCTCACCATTGCTGGTGGACGGCATTTCTACACACACACACACACACCGCTGGATCTTACTGGGCCATCATAGACTAACTAGTAACATAACAGAAAACCTGCCAAACCGACACAAACACCAGAGTGAGACTCACCATCGCTGGCCCATTTGGAGAACTCCGGTGTTATCCTGTGGGATGGCATTCCACCGCTGACGAAGCAAAGACAGACAAATGGAAATGTAACATCTGTCACAGCACTAAGAAGTTACCAAAAACAAAGACGGGCGCTCACTTTAAGACGGCCCCGCGCAGCGCTTCACGTTCTTTCGTCTCCCCTTGGTCTTCTCCAGAACAGGGGATTATGTCTGCTTCGGTGTACCTACGAATTTCGGTTAAGGAAATCGGTCCATTCCATTCTAGCTCTAGCAGCAGTTACACACAGTCATCAAGGTCTCACAGCTGATTAGTTTAGATAAGGATACTGCGCTTTGCCGTACTCAAGTGTGTCGTCCCCATCCACGTCCAAGTCAGCATCACTGTCATGGCTCTCCTTGGTACTGCACATGGCAAAGCCTGTTCCTGGTACAAACACAACACACACGTCATAGTAAAAACGTCATTGTTTGAAAATGTTGCCTTCTCAGTTATTTTACCACATACGTACTCCAGGGCGGGCACAGCAGGCATTCACCCACATTGCAAAACTGTAACAGTTTTATTTAATAAGGCTTTAACTGATACAGTGGGGAAAAAAAAGTATTTAGCCAGCCACTGATTGTGCAAGTTCTCCTACTTAGAAAGATGAAAGAGGTCTGTCATTTTCATTATAGGTACACTTCAACTATCAGAGACTAAATGAGAAAAAAAATCCAGGAAATCACATTGTAGGATTTTTAAAGAACTTAATTGTAAATCATGGTGAAAAATAAGTATTTGGTCATCCACAAACAAGCAAGATTTCTGGATCTAACAGACCTCTTCTGTCCTCCACTCATTACCTGTATTAATGGCACCTGTTTGACCTCGTTATCTGTATAAAAGACACCTGTCCACAGCCTCAAACAGTCAGACTCCAAACTCAACCGTGGCCAAGACCAAAGAGCTGTCGAAGGACACCAGGAGGAAAATTGTAGACCTGCACCAGGCTGGGTGTCCTTAATCCAATCAGTGGCTGACCAAATACTTTTTTTCCCCACTGTATTTGTCTCCTAGCCTTTGATTTTCTTCCTTGAAATCACCTGACGGATTCAGGATTGACTTTTGCATCTCTGCTGACTGCACACATCACCTACAGTGTGTTTAACAGTTGTTCAAAACAGCATCCCAGTCATGAATGTTACTTTCAATATGACATTTTAAGAGATGCTGATATAAGCCATGGAACCTTAATATAACCCAAACAGTACAGACCTGCGACATTTAACGTCCATCCAATCAACAGCCATTCGCTTTAAAAACTGTGATAAATGATAACAGTCTTTTGACTTTGGACATTGTGGCAGTGAACAGCTGGGCACCTCAAGAGCCAATCAACACTGTGCATCCAACAAGCAGAGGTGGGAGTTATGAGTTTAAGAGTGAAAGTCCATCACGTGTGTGTGTAACTGCCTTATCAGTCGTGTGATCACTTGCTCGTTAGCTCACATTTGGACTAGAGACTGTTCTAACTCGGCTGATGTGTTTAAAGACTTTTTTGTGCGTTATTTATATTTGTGCGGACGACTTTCCGCTACTTGTTTGTAACAACCTACTGTGGTGTTCGTAAGTGTACGTGTCTACTCCTTTATATTTATTCCCCACTTCCTGTATATTTTCTCTTGCCCAGAACTATATAAAGTGGTTCACATTCACTCGCTGAGACCATTTCATATGGCTGATCTGATGAGCATCAGGTCCATCAGACCATCATCTTAAGTGTTACAGTTTTCCCCTTGAGAGTATCAGAACAGTACATTGTACTATGTTTTCTACGATTACTGAGAATTTCCATAACTTAAAAACACAATGGCATTAGGGATGCTGTGTAGATGGTAGCGTTCCACTCTTCAGAGTCATCACCGAATAAAGGTAGTCCTTGTGCAATAAATAAAGCGGAGAAAAAGAATGCATCCTCACAATTATATATGACTGATCAAACCCAAGCCTAATAAGGTCCGGCCCACAATGCCATACAACACAATTAGTCCAGCCTCATTGTGTTCTATGGCCATGCGCTACAGAGGTCAGAGCAACATCAATTAAACTTCACAACAGTCCCCTGATTGAAGGTGACAGGGCTGTGGCTCCACTCTTAGCCTCACAGGCAGCCTGAACAGGCCGAGTGAGGTCCCTGTCACACGGAGAAACCTGGCGCAGTGGAGTGCAGCACCTGACTGGAATCTCTATAAACCAAGTGATGAGCGCACAGACAAACTCCAGCCGGCGCCTTCAGCTCCAGTTAGGCCGGGGACAATTCCAGAACAGCCTGACTGTTTGACTGGTGTCTGATTAAGCGTGCGAGTGATGAGAGGAATGAGAGGGGGGACTGCTGCCTCCTCTCATCCCCCTGACTGATGCAGGAGAACTGCAGGCCTTAGCAGAGGAGAACGGACACCTTGCAGTGACGAGGGCACGCACCCCCTCCTATCACGTTTTTTTTTTTTTTTTTATAAAGGAGCCCAATGGGCCAAAGAGAAGATAAAACATGCCACAAATGCTCCCGCTTTTCTTTCTTTTAACAACATGGTGATGGTTTTTAGTGTTCAAATAAAAGGAACCTTTTAAGTTTTATTTGGTCCCATGGATCCACTGGCATATGCGAACAATGCCTCGCATGCATAAATCCCTCGTTTCAAAATCTATGGTTCAGTGAGACGGCCAAACTGTAATGACACAACCACACACCACATCAGATGTATAAAGTTTATACTACATCTCAGACGGCTGCAGATCCACTGTGCGCAGCTCCACCTTCATACACAGAGCAAATTAAGCTGAACTGTCAGTTTATTTACTGTGAAGCTCCGTGAACAAGCTAAAAAATGAATACATCTGGGTGACCACTAATCACAGCCAGGCCTAGAGAGGATGTGGCGGGCCATGAAGAGCAAAATATCTCCATTACTCCAATCAGTGTAGTTGTTACTAATGCAAGGCAAGAGCACAGAGGCAGTACTGCAGCCTAGATCCAGTGATCCCATCATGATCACTCTTTCCAAGGGAATTTATACATTAACGATCAACTAATAAGTGTGAAAAGCAATCACGTTGAAATCAACCTACAGCGTGTGGATGTAGACGCTGTACGTACACATGCAGACGCTCGCACGCTGTACCTGAGAGGTGCTGTGCGAGCCACTGGCTTGCTGTAGCAGGCGAACGCTGTTAAACGGACTTGGCAGGCAATCTAATCTGTGCTGAAAAGGTCAGTGGCGCTCTAACTGCCTTTCAGCCACATTATGCACGCTGCCGCATGGCCTCTTTCTGCCTGCCCCCCCAGGGACCGAGTTCTCCTGCCCTCCCCCGTCGACACGAACCCAATCAATAGAGCATCTCACACACACATTACATGTAGCTTTGCTGGTTTACACCGTCGACTTCGCCGAGTAAGCCCTAGATAGGGAAAAAGGCCGTCCTGCCTGCTCACAGAAGTAAGATATGTCCAAATGTCAACGCTTTAGCATCACAAATGGCACCTGTACAAACCCTAATGTGTCCTTCCTTTGTAATAACCCCACTGAAGTGAACAATACATGTAAATTTACACATGTCATTGCTGGCACCCCAAGTTAATCTGCATATGTCGCCAAAGAAGAGTATGACAAAATGAAAATGAAAAGAAACAAGCACTCTGTGCCACACGCGTCAGCGCCTAACGCTTCGAAGCACAGGTCAAGGTTCTCCAATCAGGATGGCATTTAGCATGTCCTACTCAAGAGACGGAGGTGGGGGTATAAGCCATCTTTAAAGAAATAATTTACAAAGGCTTAATCGTCTCGAAAGGCACCAAATCTCCAGCACCACTGCCAGCCTCTGTGGCTTCTATCAGTTCATCAACTCCACGGCTCTCCTAAGCCTGGAATGCAGGACGCCTGATGCTCCAGCGCCCAAAACTGATCCGCTTCGATTTCTCACACCACCCCCCGCCACTTTTCGCTCCCTTTGTTCAGTTGAAAGTATTTCCCCTCAGCTTTCTTCTCGGACCCTCAGAGAGATGGATAGACACTGGAGCTGCAGGTTCAGAGCGAAGAGGCCTCTTATCCCACTGATGACTCTCTTCAGACCCCTCTCTTACTCCTATCCTCTCCAGGGGGCTGGAAGGATTCCATCACTTGGGCTCGTTGGCCACCCGAGGACTTTAGCTGAGCGCTTTCAAGGTAAATACGGGGGACTTTCAAGTATTCTAGAAGCTAGTGAGATCTCTCTGCATGGCTCTGGCTCTCTATCGCTGTCACTTCAAAGGCTGAAAATCTCCCGTGCAGACCCAGAGCTGGTCAACATTCCCAATTGATCCTGCCACACCAGCTGTCTAGCTGGGACTTAAGAGAAGGCACTAAGCCGTTTTCCCCTTTAGCCACATTCACAGCTTTGTTGTTCAGTTTCTTCCACTCACTATCGAGCTGTCATCCTACCATTTAGAGCCCTAAAGTTTACAAAAGGCCCCAGGAGGAAAACAGGTTCTTCATCCAAATGTATACATAAGGACCTGGCAGTATTTAAACATTAATGCAATGGATGCACGGCTTATCATAAAAAAAATCATCTGTTTAAAGCTGAATCTTTTAAAAGTAAACCAAAACGAAAGGATATTTCTCCTTCGGAAAAGCAGTTCATTCGAACCAGAAACACTAAATTATTTATACATGAAAATAAAGTGATTTAAAACTTTCGAAAAGAGTTCCACTGCCTGCGCGTGTGAGCAGTAGCGTGAATGTGGGGTTGCTTTTCCCAGGTGAGCAGAGGTTAGCTGGGAGCTATAATTGCGCGGTGGCACAGTTGGACAGCAGGTCACCGGCCCATTTCTCTCCCACAGCTGTGTGGGGGTCAGCTACACAGTTAAATGTGTTTTCTTTTGGTTCTCTAGAGCTGAACAGACTCTGGCACAGCTGGACTAAACTACGGCCACAAACCCTTCCAATATATCGGTTCACTACTTAGCAATAAATGTCACTTTAACCAAGGTCAGTTTGCATTCCTGTGTCCAATAATACACTTATTTTTAAATACTCCATCACTTCAAATGAATTACCAGCAGGAGTTTGGTGGTGTCTGTTTATTTAACTAATAGAGATTACTAACACTTATTTCACCTTTAAGGCTGTTAAAGAATGCGATTTAATCGGATGATAGTAAATTCATTTGAGCTCCTGTATAATGACAATATCTTCCACACCACAGGGACAAACAATGTGATGTTATTTAATTCGCCGTCTGTTTGATTTTTGCGACTTTCGCCGGCCAAAAAAACCTCACCGACTTGCTTACGGTGTTGGCATAGCAACAAGTGTAGCCGTGCAGTCGGACCACGTCAGGGACACGAAATAACAGCTTACATATGCTGTCTCTAATAAAGTATTTATTTATTTATTTAACAGCACTATTTGCAAAAGTAGCTATCTTATATGACACTGCATAGATTAAACATGCCTGATGAAATGAAGAGCCTACTTTGGATTACAAAGGCCATGTTCTGGTAATCACTGAAGTGGTTTTTGTCTGTATTCAATTATTTAAATTGCATAAATGCATTCTGCTGAATCTTATACAGTCCGTTTGCATGGCGGTGTGGTGATTTTTGTAGAAAAGTCCATAATGTCAGATACGAGCAGGCAGAAATGTTTTTTATGGAGCAAAACTCAAACAAAATAAAAAATATATATATAAAACATGTTTAGAAATCGTGCAGTGTCTGGTGAATAATTCACTCTTTCGCATCGCTATTGGTATGCTATTAACTGATCTGAGCCTCATCTCCCTCTGGTACATTTTGTTTCTAAATTCATTGTTATGAATTCAAGTACCATGTACAGACCAGTACAAATCATTTATCTTATAAAGCCTCCACACATCAGGCTCAGGGACATGAGACGGTAAGTGAACATTCGGTTCTCATAGCTGAAGTGTTGGATGTAGGAGAAATGTTCAGGAGTAGACCTGACCACCTTTAACTTTAAGGACATACTGTTAGGGGCAGAGCAAACAACAGGACTTGTAGGATGCTCCTGGTCAGCAGTGGTCTGGAGAGTGACAAAACAGGAACCGGGGACAGAGTTTTGGAGCTCGAAGCTCATAAAAAAAATCCTCCCTCTGCTGGTCTGAATGGACAGAGGAGCTACTGTGGTGCAAGTCAGAGAAATAGTGGGTACAGGAGGAATGTGAATGTGTGCTGAGATTGGTGCTGTCTATTCACTCTCATCAAAACTGTCCTTCTCTATCATGTGACAGCACCAGGATGCATGGTGGGAAGAAAATACACAGAGAAGGGAGTGTGATGCCCTGGATAATGTTCTGTTGGAAAACCCTCGGTGTGGACTGTGATATGGACGTTAATGGGACACCTAACACCGACCTAAACGTCATGGACCAGGTGGTATTAAAGTTCTGGCTGATTTGAAAAAATGGAAATCTTCATTTTCAGTCTTTCAGCAAATAAGTACCTCTGAAGCCTCCTTCCAGCAGAGAGGTGGCTCGGATCCTCTTCTGGCCACACCACTCGTATTCTTCAAAGCGGTTGCCATTCTCTCCTTCCATATCCTGGTCCTCGTCCATGCCACCTTCCCTCTAAGAGAAGACGGGCATTGAGAAAAACGCATACACTGTTCTTCAAACTATATTCATTTCACTAGCATCTTAATCAATGTGATGACTGGACATGCAATCTAACATCTAGTGTTTCACATATCTAACAGTTGTAGAGTGAAGAGGAAGCCAAACACATGCAATTCAAACCAAACCCCACCACCAACTCGACATTAGTAAGACTAGAGCTACTGGATTAGAGAGGAACGCATGGACAGGTGCTGCGTCCTGAACCACTCCGGCTTGACATTATCTAAAGAAGCTATGAAATACAATGAGCCACACGAAAGCAAGCAAATCTCTTGGCAGGTTCAGGAAGCCAGCCTCCCCATCGCAGACTATTCTACACGAGTACAGATAGTGACAGGTCTCCCTCAAGAAAGTGTGATCGCCACACGGCTTCCCCTGGACACCATGACGGATGCTATTCTGTGCATGTGGACGTTTATAACGATGCTTCATACTGGTTCTGTGATGGAGCATGTGTAATGGATTTCAGAGCTGGACGTCCAGGGGAAAGCAGCAGGCAGGGAAAGACAAAGGGAACTCTAGAGAACTGGAGGCTCAGTGAAAGCCAGGGATCATAAGGCTACCTTCAACAGACACTCTTCCACATGCCTATTCATTTCCTCAACCGTCCCTTCCAGCGCAGCACTGCACAGAGGACATACCTGTCCATCCTCTGGCTTCCGCCTCTTCAGCTTGCCGATCCGGGCTGGGGGAGAAAAAAAGAGAGAAAGACATCGAGGTGAATGAGATTAGATGGATACTGTCATTCCCCTTAGAGCTCCTTACAGCGAAGGAGTCAAAACAAATGACACGTCATAAGCTGTAATTGCTCAATGCTATTTATGAAAGGGTTTCACTCTGGTTGTTTACACTTTGGGATAAAAGCAAAGCTTAAAAAAAATTATTATCTTTATATGTTCAGAGGCATTGTGCTGAAAGATTTTCTACATCTGTCATAATACATGCACTCATTATCAAGTTAATATTTAATCAAAACATAGGACTGTGGTAGCCTAGCGGTTAAAGTACTGGACTCTGGACCAGAAGGTCCAGGGTTCAAATCCCACATCTGCCACTGTTGGGTCCTTGAGCAAGGCCCTTAACCCACAATTGCTTGGACTGTTTGATTGTATCAATTGTAAGTCGCTCTGGATAAGAGTGTCTGCTAAATGCTGTAAATGTAACATGCCAATCACTTTATTAGGTACACCTCTATTCTTCTACACTTGCCATTTCATTAGCTCCACTTACCAAACAGAACCACTTTGTAGTTCTACAATTACAGACTGTAGTTCATCTGTTTGTCGGCATACTTTGTTAGCCTCTGACTTTACATCCACAAGTGTACTGCACTGCTGAGAGTGACCCACCAACCAAATAGTACCTGATCTGTGTAGGTACTGCATGGGTCTTGATCATCAGAGTATAAAAGACTGCCAAAGTATGTGGAGAAACAGATGCACTACTAACTGCAGGACTACAAAGTGCATCTACATGGTACGTGGAACAAAAATGGACAATGAATGTAGAAACAAGGAGGCGGACCTAATAAAGTGACCAGTTAGTGTCTTCATACTTCAGGACTGCAACAACAAAATCAGTGGCCTCCTAGATAAACTGAAATATTCAAAGTAAACGTCCGTGCAACAGCAAAGAAACTAGACAACTTATCCTACAGAGCAACGCAAGAGTCGTATACATTAGGACCGACGTACACTACATGCCACTCATCTGCATGGTGCACACAGGGGGGAATGGCAAGCGTCCCCTCGCAGCATGTGCGTAATTAGAAATTTAACGCGGCAGAACGGAGGCCATTGCGCCGTAAGTCTCTGTCGCCTTTCCTTAACTGCAAATGGTGCGCAGGGACATTAATTTTTAGGTGGCCGTGATTGCCAGAGAGGCCGAGGGGAAAGAGGACAGCGGATGTGTTATAACTTCAGGCACAAGCAGACAAGCCGAGATATGGTCTTCTCATAATCTCAATGCGGACGGTAATAGAGGGGGCCGTTGGGCATCATTAAACGGGAAGAAAAAGAGCCAGATTAATTAGGGAGGGCAGGAGTTTTCCCAGCCAGCGCCTCAGATGAGAGGTGAAATACAGCGAGAGGGGCCGCAGTTTAAACAAAGACAGCTCCATTAGCTTCTACGCAGCCTGGCTAGGAGGAGTGTGTGGGATTGGGGGTTCTCACCATCGTGTAGGCTGCAGGGAGCTAGGGCCACATCTCGAGGCACACTGTTGGCGTAGCGCCTGCACCAGCAGAGGTCAGAGACTGTTGACATATCAAGAAGCGAAGGGTTAACCTCTGCTCGGGCAGGCGCTACAGACAAGGGAACGGCCGAAACACGCAAAACACAGAACCAGCCAAAGTCAGCTTCTCACTCGGTGACTGCAGTACTGATTTATGCCTACACTGGTCTGGAAGATTGACAGGAGGCGCATTTTAAAACTCCCATTATGGCCTAGGTGTTATTTAAAGTTACGCAGCAAATACATCTTTGGATTGGGAAAACAGCTACATTCATTTGAACTAGAACAGTATCGCCTTAATATGGTTCAAATGTCTAGTGTAGTATCAATAAAAAGAGTATGCATGTGAGCTTTTTGAGAATTCAGACCAATAATCAAAGTAAGACTCGTTTACCTACTGTATTATGGATATTCACTCATCAGCCATAACATTAAAATCAAATGCCCAAACCTGTGCATATGCCCAGTTTATAAAAGACGAAATACTGTTTTTCGAGCAGCTGACTCTTAGCTCTGAGGCACCGGCGCGCCTGGTATAATACATTAAATATATAAATATAAATGCCGTGTTGGTTTGGACTGCTTAACTGGACCAGAACTGGGGCCGCGTTTATTGCAACATCTTGGCAATTTTTTTTAATCATGTGAACAAACAAGAAAAAAACAGGATCCTGCAGATTCAGATCTACAGGCTGAATTGGCTTAGCACTGAACAAACTATTAAAAAGAAGATGGGAATAAAGAAAACCCGGAGACGTGGGAAGAGATCCTGAGCACAGGCGGATCGTGTGCAGGAAGAAGAGACACAGGAGAGGTAGGGTGCGTATTCATTTTTACCTGACATAAAGCATGGTGAAGGTTTTATACACTCACCGGCCACTTTATTAGGTACACTTTTAAACCACTCGTTAATGCAAATACCAGCCAATCACATAGCAGAAACTCTACGTCACAGTCAAAGCAACAGAAGCTCAAGCCGAGCATCAGAATGCAGGACGAAGCTGATTTAAAGGACTTCGAATGTGTGCTAGACAGGCTGGTCTGAGTATTTCAGCATCTGCTGGTCTACTGGAATTTTCACACAGCCATCTCTAGGGTTTAGAGAAAATACAACCCCTGGCAAAAAGTATGGAATCACCAGTCTTGGATGAGCACTCATTCAGACATTTCATTCTGTAAAACAAACTCAGATCAAAAACATGATACAATAATAAGGTCATTCCAAAGTGCAACTTGTTGGCTTTCAGGAACACTCAAAGAAATGAAGAGAAAACATTGTGGAAGTCAGTGAATGTTACTTTTATTGACCAAGCACAGGGAAAAAAATATGGAATCACTCAATTCTGAGGAAAAAAAAAAGTATGGAATCATGAAAAAAAACAGAAACAAAAGACCATTCAAAATACATCACTAGTATTTAGTTGCACCACCTTTGGCTTTTATAAACGACTTTCAGTCTCTGAGGCATGGACTTGATGAGTGACAAAACAGTATTCTGCATCAATTTGGTGCCAACTCTCTTTAATAGCAGTTTGCCAGATCAGCTTTTGCTCGGAGCCTTCTTGTTTGGGGACCATTTTTTTCAATTTCCACCACAGGTTTTCAATTGGGTTGAGATCTGGACTATTTGCAGGCCATAAAACATCGATCGACTGAATGTGTCTTTCTCCAAGGAATGCCTTCACTGTTTTTGCCCCCTATGGCACGATGCATTGTCATCTTGGAAAAATTATTTAATCACCTCCAAACATCTGTTCAGCTGAAGGGATGAGAAAACTGTCCAAAATCTCAGTGTAAACTTGTGCATCGATAGAAGAATTAACCACAGTCATCTCCCCCAGTGCCTTTGCCTGACATGCAGCCCCATATCATCAAGGACTGTGGAAATTTGGTTGTTTTCTTCAGGCAGGCCTCTTCATAAATCTCACTGGAACGGCACCAAACAAAAGTTCCAGCATCATCACCTTGTCCAATGCAGATTCTTGACTCATCACTGAAGATAACTTTCATCCAGTCATCCACAGTCCATGATTGCCTCTCTTGCAGTCTTGTTCTTTTATGTTTAGGTGTCAATGATGGTTTTCTTTTAGCTTTCCTGTATTGAAATCCCATTTCCTTTTAAGCGATTTCTAACGGTTCGGGTCACATACATTGGCTCCAGCTTCCTCCCATTTATGCTTCATCTGTGTAGTTTTTTGTACTTTTTCGGTTTTCCAGACAAATTAAGTTGTTTGTCTTGACGCTTTTGATGTCTTTCTTGGTCTACCAGTACGCTTGGCTTTAACAAACCATTCCATGCTGTTTGTATATTTGGTCCATATCTTGGACACAGCTGACTGTGAACAGCCCACATCTTTAGCAACCATGCGTGAAGAGTTACCTTCTTCAAGAAGTTTCACAATCCTCTCTTTTGTTTCAAGAGACATTTCTCTTGTTGGAGCCATGGTTCTTGCCTCCTCCACTTCGTCCAGCAGCCCTCCAAGGTGTCATGACTGCAGGTGTTTTTAACTGCAGACTAACGAGCAGATCTACTCTGAGGCAGGTGTCCATTTAGGGAAAGGAAATTGACTGGGTGTGTGTCCTTATTTTCTACCTCCAATTTGAGTGATTCCATACTTTTTTCCTCAGAATTGAGTGATTCCATATTTTTTTCCCTGTGCTTGGTCAATAAAAGTAACATTCACTGACTTCCACAATGTTTTCTCTTCATTTCTTTGAGTGTTCCTGAAAGCCAACAAGTTGCACTTTGGAATGACCTTATTATTGTATCATGTTTTTGATCTGAGTTTGTTTTACAGAAGGAAATGTCTGAATGAGTGCTCATCCAAGACTGGTGATTCCATACTTTTTGCCAGGGGTTGTAGTCTGCAAAAGAAATGCCTTGTTACTGTACTGTGGTAGCCTAGCGGGTAAGGTACTGGACTATGGACCATAAGGTCCAGGGTTCAAATCCCACCTCTGCCAAGCTACCACTGTTGGGTCCTTGAGCAGGTTCCTTAACCCACAATTGCTTGGATTGTAAGATTGTATCAATTGTAATCTGCTAAATGCTGTAAAATGTAGTGGGACTGTGGTAGCCTAGCGGGTAAGGTACTGGACTATGGACCAGAAGGTGGCCACTGTTGGGTCCTTGAGCAAGGCCCTTAACCCACAATTGCTTGGATTATAAAACTGTATCAATTCGCTCTGGATGTCTGTAAATGTTGATGCCAGAGATCAGACGAGAATGGTCAGACTGATTTCTTGAACATGAGTTCACCGTACTCAAATGGCCAGTAGAGCACTTTTGGAATGTGGTGGAATGGGAGATTCACCTCAGAAACTCCAAAAGTAGGTCTCGGGAATGTTTCCAGCACCTTGCTGAATCTACGCCATGAAGAATAAAAGGCCAAGCCAGTAGCAGCAAAGTGTACTTAATAAAGTGGCCAGTGAGGGTATACTTCAGATGAAAAAGCATACAAAATAGCGCCAAACCTGTGAGGGTTAAAACAGATCGTCTGAATCAGGACTTTATTAAGTTTTAATGAATACCCAACTGATGTTGATATTGTTAACACTTCCTTTGGGCAATAATAGCAACATCTTGCTCAAGATAAAGTGATTAGTGCGCACAGGGAGCTAATGGTTGGACTGTATAATTAGTGGAACGTGTTAATTAAGACTAAATGAGCAGAAGAGATTGGACTGCAGCGAGGTGGAAAAAGTAAACACTGGGTTACCTACCGTTCAGTCGCGTTTGTCTGTTGGCCCGCACTCGCAGGAAAGTCTGCAAGGAGGAGAGAGAAAGGAAAGCACAGCAGTTTAATGGCGGGGCTATGAAGTGTGAGAAAAGTTGGCGCTTTCCTGCAGCTCACACTGCCGGATGGCTGCGGATTGCGCGACACATTCAACAAGCCACAGCACTCAGACTCAGCACCTACATCTCTCTTTCCATTTGTTTTCACCTCCTCCTCCTCCTCCATTTGCTACCGTTCCCGCGACAAGACGCTGTAAGTCCAAAAACGCATGCCGCTCATGCAGTCGGAAGGTGTGGGATATTCTTCAGACTCCAGTGAAGGGTTACATTTTAAATTCAAGCAGGATGGGAAAGGATTAAAAACACCAGCTTCAATTATCTCTTCGACTTAGCTAACGGGCGCCATCTTTGCCGGAGTCATGTGACCCACGCACGTCAGCGACTAAGGTCAAGCGACGCCGAGTGTAGTTCGTGCGACGGCCGCTAAGGGGCAGCACCGCGCCACTCTGCTGTAAATATACCATAACGCACCCAGTAAGTCATTTTTATATACGTAAACTGTGTAGACATAGCTTTGTGGACACCATTTCGAATTGTTGAGCTCTGCTATTTCAGCAACACTCACTTATAACACAATATAAAGCATACATTTCTGGATTCTGTATCAAACAGTGGAAGTAGAACGCAAGGTCGTAATTAACATATAGACTATACTGGGGGATACGCTAAAAATGTAGCGAATATATTGATGTAATAAGTACAAATAAACATATTCCACTCATTAGTTTTGCATAATGTTAGAATTCATCAGTGTTATCATGAGTTGTTGATGGGACACTTGCTGTAGGACAATTGACGTTTTGATAACAGCTCTGACCTGCAAATGGTATCTTCAGTATGTCATTTTGTACTGGAACTGTAATTGTGGAAATAAATAATATTTTGCTAAAAACCAGGTACATTTGCCCATTTGTTGAATTCATGACTATGCCCTTGGTGGAATGGTCGTCCTGAAATCCACAGTGACTCTCAATGTGAGACATTTCTAACTTTCCGCTTCCAACAAGTCAGCTCATCAACTTTCCGCCCAGCTATCCTTAAATAAAGTCCATAGAGAGTTGGTTTGCCAATTGATTGAGAACTTGGTTGACTTGCACAGAACCTGAGATGCTGAAAATGCAAAAAGTGCACCATTCTGTAAACCTTAGAGATAGCTATGTGTGAAAATCCCAGTAGATCATTAGTCCTTCTAGCACCATCAACCATGCCATGTGCAAAGTTGCTTAAATCACCTTTCTTCCCCATTCTGATGCCCAAGTTTGAACTTCAGCAGGTCATCCTGACCATGTCTACATGCCTAAATGCATTGAATTGCTGCCATGTGATTGGCTGATTAGATACTTCTATTAAGGAGCTGTTGAACAGGTGTATTTAATGAGGTGGCTGGTGAGTTTATATAGAAATCAATCTTTATTATATAGAATTTATGTGTCATAGTTTAGGAGCATGAACAGCACTAAATAGCATTTCACTCTAAATGACGTATCTATGTAATGATGTAACAATAAATACTGTAAGTGTAATTTATGATGTTCAGTGTAATTACTGATATTTTTAAATATGAAAAAAAGAATGCAACTTTGTTTATTAAAACAGAATTTGCCAGTAATAAACCTAAATTATTTAGAAGATGATGATGATGATGATGATGATGATCATAATCCAACTCAGTGGTAGAATAAAGTTCACTTTCAGTCTGATTAAATTCTGCTGGTTACCCCACTCCATTTGCCCTTAAGGCCAGGTTGTTTAAGACTAGGATATAATGATGCATTATATGAAGATGATCCTGTGCAGAAACTTCTGAATGCACTCTAAAAACAATAACACCACTATTTCCCTTCATGACTGCTCACCCACACAATCTAGTTTAATGGAAATTCGAGTTAAGATAGCACCACAGAGTACAACTGGTACAAAAGTTTATTCCTCTGCTTGCTGACTTTAGAGTGCATAAGTAGGCCTCATTTAAACTCAGGTGCTCATCACAGAGTTTATTTGAGCAGTCTGAAGCTGTTCTGGACTGTCAGGACATTGTCTGGTTTGATCAGTGAGACCCAATCCTGTCCAGCCATGACTCGGGAGAAGGAGAAGGCAGGAAAACAAACATTTCAAGGACACCGAAGCAGCGGGGCGGGGTGCGCAGGGGCCAGCGAAGATTAGCCTCGGGGTTAAACCATGCATGATTACATATCAGAGCAGGGCACACATTATGGTCTGAGCAAATCTGCACTTGGAGATTGGGAGGCCAGATCTCCCTCGCTTTTAATGTGGCCAGCGGTCAGATCCATTCAAGGATAAGATGGAGGATATTCTGTGTGGAAGACACGGCGAACCACATATATACACAGTAGCTGGTTATATCTAATCTATCCTTATTTTGACATTGTTCTTAATTGGACTCTAATCTCCAAAATCTTTTCTTTGGGAAAAGCCATTTGTTTAGTAAGAGGTAGTTTTGTCATCTAATATCTTAAGCTGTCACGAGGACCAAATAGGACTTACGGCTTCATATCTGCGTGAGGGTGGAAGAGCACAGGTGGATATGAATCAGTGTGTATGTCACCTGCCATGCCTTAAAGAGTGTGTGTTCGACTCACCTGGTATCTGTCAGAGTGATGCGGGTCGTCAGAGGAGAGCGGCGAGATTACTGGAGACTCGCCCTCACGCTTGATGTGCACTGACAAGAGAAGAGACTGAGGAACAGACAGAGAGAGAGAGACAGAGAGATGAACAGTCTGGTGTCATCCACAGGATAAATATGTCATCTGCAGACTTGATGGGTAACGATTACCAGCAAAGCTGTTCGCCAAGAGCCCCTCTTTTAGGGTGCCAAAGTGAGCCAGCTAGAAGGATACTGGTAATGTTGGGCACCACAAGAAGTGTAGTTGTGGGTTAAACTACAGTTTATAGCAACAAAGTGGCAGTGTTCCTAGTTTGTCAATCAGGGATCTTGTGAGGAGCTATTTTTATAAAGTAAGGGTCTCTAAAGTGTCCCAGTGTGGGCGAGTGAGTGTCTAAGGCTGGCTCCTGCCTTGTGTGTTGTGATGCCGGTTACACCAGACACCCCACGATCCTGAATTGGATTAAGCAGATACAAAAATAGACTAAAATAAACTGATCTTTGCGTATTACATATGCAAGCAACGTTTGTGCTGGGGTTCTTTTTCTAGACTAATAATTAGTAATGTGTGGTTACAGCCTAGCAGGTAAGGTACTGGACTATGGACCAGAAGGTCCAGGGTTCAAATCCCACCTCTGCCAAGCTGCCACTGTTGGGTTCTTGAGCAAGGCCCTTAACCCACAACTGCTTTGATTGTAAGACTGTACCAATTGTAAGTCGCTCTGGATAAGGCCGTCTGATAAATGCTGTAAATGTAAATGTAGAATAACTTGTAAGTGAGCTAATTAGCTTAATAGCGCCCGAGACTGGTACAGGGACGTCACAATAGGCAGAGTCATACCATGCAGTCGCTCAGTTACTAAATGTCCAGCGGAAATGTAAAAACCCAATTGCCTTAATTTCTCCAGTGACTGCTGAAAGGCAAGATGAGAAACCCTGCTTACTTTACTGGGAGTCTTGATCTCTGGCTAGGCTTTTATGAGGCTGCTATAAAATATTTGTATTTACAATCCTCTACAATTAATCAAAGCGAGAGGGGGGTGGCAGCTTCAGTGGGTGACAACTGTAATCTAATATTAATATGTGAAAAATGGCAGGCACGCTCCGCAGGGACAGTAAATTAGACATTATGCATGGCTTCTTATGCTTTTGAATTGCAAGGTCAGGAAACAATTTATTTGCCAACTCAAAGCCTTTGGAGCTTAGGGAATATTGGGAGAGGGAGACAGAGAAAAGAAAGGGGACGAATGTGCGTGTATGTGTGTAAATCGTTTGCGCCGCCGCACGCAGTATATTGAGTATGAGAAATGGAACGGCCTCTTTGCAATATAGGAATTTCTAATCATTCATAGCTGCTAGCGCAGGAAACATTGCACGTAATGACATTTGGATATGACATCGGATACTACTTTGTCTGTATGCCAATTAGTGTTCATTGCAGGCTGATGGAAGAGGAGTGCGTTGGCAATGGGGTTGGCCTCTGACCCACAGGATTAGAGCCAGTCTGGGCTGGCATGGAGTCGCTATGGCAATGGGCGCTTCAGAAGAGTGTGAAAAGCAGACTGGGCCAGATCGGGGTTAATCCCCTTTAGAACTGGCATGCTGGGTCCGATCCGTCAGCTCACATGGCCTCCCGGTCCCAGTTGGCCTCTTCATTTTCCACTCGCTGCTGAGGAATACTAAACACGGGCTGTGGAATGCTCCATCACGTCTGTACTCTTCTCCTCGCCCACTTCCTCGCCCGACTTGCCCATTCTCTCGGAGCTTTCTCGCTTCACCTAAGCAAGGGGTGGAACCTCATTTCCCTCCGTCTCAGACATAAGTCTCTTCAAGACTTGAATAATGATGTGAATTGCTCTTGTAAGTCCCATCTATCAAAACTACTGCTCTTTTTAAGGGGTTATTCCTTGGGATAAGGTGGTATTTGAAGAGAGAACCAGTGCAAAGGGAGACTCAAGTGTCAGTTTGACATGTAAATTCTTCTCAGTTTGTGCTGGTATTAAAAGCCATATCTAATCAATTAAGCATGGCATGTGAACCAGCAAATCTCCTTTACTATGGTCAATAATGAGATCGGGCTTTTGTGCCAAGTGGACCATTTTACTGGGCAAGTCTCCAGTAATAGAAATTGTCAGATGTCTGTTTCCTTTTTCCATTTTACCTCTCTTTGTTTATCCCAAAGGCTCTCTATATCTTTATCAATGACATGTCAATAAACGAAGAGTATCTTTAAAGTAATTGGTCTGAATGAATTCAATGAAACCAGACTCAAGAGCACTGAAAAGACCGATACTTGTGGTGCCTTCATCTCATATTAAGACTGAATAGAACAATAAACCCATTCTCACTGCCATAGTTAGCATATGATTGTTAATGAGGCCCAGCAGGAAACCATCTCATGCTCTCACTTTTCCATAAGTACATTACTGCAGGAAATAAAGGACCATAATTCCATAATTCCTCTCACAGTTAAGTGGGCTCTTCTTATGGCCTAATAGGACAGAGAAGAGCTCTCATTGTCATTAACTGCATGCAAACCGAAAAAGACCCATCTTACCTTGGGCGTGCCCGGTGCTGCACAGAGATCCTTCGGTGATGGGTTCTTGCTATAGAGAAAAGGAAAAGACAAGAAATCAGTAACAGTCTAACGCTCCAGTCACACTTGAATTCAATGTATTATGTGGTAGTGTGGAGCAAATATGCACAGTCCTGGTGTGATATGATTTCACAAAAAAACTTAGATAACGTGATCTCCCAGTGCAGAGAGAGGCAAAAAGACCTAATAGGCTTTCATAGAGCCTCCACCTAAATAATTATAATATTTCACAATATTATAGAAAACACAAAATAACATACAAAATGTATTAATGACATAGAAAACGTCAAATACCCTGAATAATATCAACATAATGCATAAAGCAAAAACACGTGAATGTCTAAGCATGTGTGTGGTGTGTGGGCATGTGTATGCACACGATCAAATTAAAAGATACTTATGTTTGGGAAATGAATAGGTTCATACACACGCACACACACACACATACATAAGAGAAAAACAGCTACAATATGGTTGTAATGGTCTTTTAAACATCTTTTAAAATGTATGGTAGAAGAACAGGAAAACCATAGTTTAGTAGCCTTAAATCTTATTAGAAATTGACCTCTACATGTCAGAAATTTAGGAGGATTTATAGATGGACCTTTGAATTTTCTGTATAATAATTCTTGAATTGCTCTGGACATTCTCTTGACTTGAAAATGAGTAAGAATCTACAGTTTCTGAAATAAAGGAGCAGATGACATGTATGAATCTGAATGGGTTGCAATCCTAACAAAACGTTTCAGAAGGAAGATTAGTAAGAAAATGGTAATGACAAAGTGACCACTATTTAATAATTAGTAATGTGTGGGACTGTGGTAGCATTTAACATTTAACATTAACATTTACAGCATTTAGCAGACGCCCTTATCCAGAGCGACTTACAATTGATACAGTCTTACAATCCAAGCAATTGTGAGTTAAGGGTCTTGCTCAAGGACCCAACAGTGGCAGCTTGGCAGAGGTGGGATTTGAACACTGTACCTTTTGGTCCATAGTCCTTACCCACTAGGCTACCACAATCCCACAGGAAAACCATAGTTTAGTAGCCTTAAATCTTATTAGAAATTGACCTCTACATGTGAGAAATTTAGGAGGATGAAGATCTGAAGATAGTAGCCTAGCGGGTAAGGTACTGGATTATGAACCAGAAGGTCCAGTGTCCAGTGTTCAAATCCCACCTCTGCCAAGCTGCCACTGTTGCCATTTGGAAAATATTAATATCAAACTGAAATAAAGGAGCAGATGATGTATAAATGTATAAATGACCGGGTTGCAATCCTAACAAAACGTTCTGAAGGAAGAGTAGTAAGAAAATGGTAATGACAAAGCAAGACCCTTAACCCACAATTGCTTGGATTGTAAGCTTGTATCAATTGTAAGTCGCTCTGGATAAGGGCGTCTGCTAAATGCTGTAAATGTAAATGTAATGTAAATGTAAATGAGTAGTTCCACCATTAGCACGGTCGCTTCATAGCTCCAGAGATCCTCGGTTCAATCCCGACCTCAGACTCTGCATGTGTGGAGTTTGCATGTTCTCCCTGTGTCAGCTGGTTTCCTCCCACATCCCAAAGACATGCGGTCACTCTAAATTGGCCCGGTGTGGATGTGACTGAGTAATATCGACGTACCCTTGGCGATTGATGCTGAAAGCGATGTTAAAAAAAATAAAGCTCTTTTTTTCAGAACGAATAGGACACTTGGCTCTTGCTTTTCAGGTTCACAAAAACTTCACCTAGATGAAGTTGGAACGAGTCAAACTGTATGCTTGTGCGTCCATTCAAATTCATGCAACATTGCTTTTTCCAGACAAGATTTTCTTCATGATCGGTTTGACTGCTGCTCAGGGCATAAAGAAATAGAACTGTGAACATGACAACCATTCAACAACAGCATGAAGCCTACGTTGGACAGAATGTGACGTGTGGCAGCAGCTCATCAAGTTTCATCTTGTCTTGTGTCCTAAGATGGACCAAAAATGAGATCTCTTGTGCACTTCCTAACATATTTGCTCGAGTTTATGTCCCTTCTGGAGCCTGCTTTTATCTGTCCTCAGTCGACACTTACTTCTATTCTCGCTTAGGACGCAATTGGGCATTAGAAAGGACAGCTGAGACAAAAGCCCATGAAGACACACAAATCACAGTTTTAATCATGTGCAGAGGAAAAAAGTGCTCGGCTGCTGCAACCATGCCCTCTGTGCCACTCAATCCTGGCAGCCCAGGGCCATGCTGTATTTGAAACAATTACTGTCCAAAAGTACCTCGGCTAAGCAGATTTGGGTTATAATTTTTTTATTGAAGTAATCATTCTCATGGATGCGCTCATCCAGTCGTTCAGGTCCTCTCTTTCTCCCACGTTCTCCTTCTTGCTGTCTCTGCCTCACAGTTTGGCTGCGACAGGAGGAAATAAATGATTTTGCCATTATTTGATTTGTCAGAGAAGCGCCTTGGGCACTTAGGACTTTGAAATATGTCGAGAACAATGCGCCAGCTTGTAAACATTGTATTAAGGAGGCAGAAAGAAGCGGAGGGTAGTGGGGAGGGGGCGTCTCTCCCCCCTCGAGTGCAGCTGGAGGGGGGGCTACATTGAATCACTGCCTTGCGGACACAGCCGATTGAAGAAGACTGATTAGAAGGCAGGAAATATAAAACGGGCCGACTAAAGCGTTCTCTGACAATAGAAAGCGACAGATCAAATCAGATCTCTGCCTGAAACATTAATATCCCCTGTTCCAGCTCCTTCTTCCCATCTCTTTTCTCTGGCTTTCTCTTACAGGCACACAAAAAGGCACACTCATTTTTGTATCCCTGTTTCTGCTTATGCTGGACCTTTTTTGTAGGTGCTGTCCCTCCCATATCGCCCTTTCAGCTTACACAGACGCACAAGAGAAGAATCTGGTTTCTTTATTTTATTTTTGGACTTTCCTAGTCAGGTTTCCCTCTCTGTACTGGCTGCGACCAGGCTGCTGTATTTATACGCCTGTGTGATGATGAGGTGGGCTGCACTGACAGAGGGGAGAACGTCACCCTTGTCATGTTCACTTTGTGTCTCACGCCTGCTGCCAAGGCAGTGAAATTAAATTTTGCCCGGGCCCTAATCCGACAACATGATTTGGCAAGCGTGCTCATCCCTGCCGCTCACGAATGGAAAAGGGAGGTGTCCTATGTGAAATGGCAGTGATGGCAGCCTAACGAAGGGGCAAGGGAGAGATTATTTTACTCGTTCCCAAAAAAGTATCGATGCTAAGTAGGAAGAGATCATCTGCAGTTAATGGGTGTATGGAAATAAAAGTGTCTGCAAAGAAGTATTAGAAGCGAAACAATCCCGAATGACAGGTGAGGGCGGAGTCAGCAATTTGTCCCAACCCCACACTCGGGTAATAAGCCTCATGCCTGCTTCTTGTGTAGTCAACATGATTGATCGTACAAGCCCAGAGTAGAGAGACAGAGAGAGGAAGAGAAAGAGACAACACAAATCAGGACAGGGCCTTGAAGGAGGATAAATTGCCCCATCGGAGGCAGTGTACTGGTTGTGAGATAATAAACACACTCCCCCGGTGTCATAAATCCGCCACAACGGCACAATGGATCTTACTGGCCCTTACTAACTCCTAACACACACACACACACACACACACACACACACACACCACTTAACTACTACCAGTAAGCAAGCCTGAGTCACACACTTACTCCTGACCGACACAGCCTCCAAATACACACACTGCCACATGAGACCTTCTATCTCCAATCGTGGTCTATCTGCACAAGATTTATTAGTAGAGATATTAGTAGAGATTAAGATAAGATTTGTAGGTTTTAGATTAGATAGCAGAGGGGAATCTTTAGGGAAAGGCAAAGGACTTCTTAGCCCTAAAATGCTTTCTTGCAGTACATTACAAGCATGAATCTTCACACTAACTGCCTTCAATTTCAAGTACTGTTGGAATCGTTTCACCCTGGTAATCACTGCAAGCTCAAATATTATAAATGAGAATACATCATCTGAAAACATACTGGGACATTTTGGAGTACGCTTCCACTAGTAGTTCATTTGCAAGGTCACAGAACCTAATACTTTAATTGTTCATTAAACTTTGAAGAAATACACCAATCAGCCATGACAATAAAACCACTGACAGGTGAAGTGAATAACATTGATTATCTTATTTCAATGGCACCTGTCAAGGGATATATTAGGTAGCACCTAGTGGTCCTAGGAAGGACACTTTGTGAACCGGCAACAGGGAACAGGGTAAAAATCATGGTCTGATAGAAGACTATAATAGAAAGACATCAGAAGACACAGGAAATTGCAGATTTCTGTGTTTGGGGCTGCCTACCCATGCTGACCCCTGTCCACTGCTGAAAGTGCCTAAAATGGGTATGTGAGGATCAGAACTGTACCCATCGAACAATCGAAGGAGGTGGCCTGCATGGCTGTATGTTTGTTTGGTTTATTTAACGTTGCTATCAGCATCAGTGGCCATTTCAGCGACACACACAAGGTTACATCAAGACTAGTCATGTCATATATATAACAATTAACCTAATGTATGTCTTTGGAGTGTGGGAGGAAAGCGGAGTACCCTGAGTAAACCCATGCAGACACGGAGAGGACTGAACCCAGGACCTTCTTGCTTTGAGGCAATGGTGCTATCCACCGAGCCACCATGCACAATGTATCTACACAATGTTAGGCAGGTGGTTTTAAGGTTATGGTTGATCGGTGAATATCATATGTTTGATATGTGCAGAAATTGGGACGGAAGTTTGTGGACAGTACTTTTAATGATTGACCTCTGCTAAGCAAAAATGTGTTCACTTGTAACACATTCATAATATAAAGCACACATTTTTTAGATGCTCCGTAGACAAAACCAGTGACTCTCAATATGACACATTTATTGGTTTCCATTTCCAACAAGTGAGTTCATCGACTTTATTCTCTGCTTAAACATATAGAATTGGTTTTCCAACTTTGATTGTGACCTTCACTGTCATGTTCCAAAATCTAGTGGAAAGCCCCCGTAGACGAACAAAGGCTGTTGCTGCAGCAAAGGTGGGGACAAACGCCATCCTAATACCAGTGTTTTAGATGTAATTTGGGTGTCCGCAAACTTTTGTCTATGTAATGGAAGTTTGCATTCCATAATCTACCAGCACTTTCTATATTCCTCTTGATGACTGAGGTTTTACTGATTGTGTTGCCTATTGTATAAAGCTTGTGTAACTCTATAGTGTTCTGAATGCCAAATGTCCGTTATCCATTTTTCAGTCAGAGCTTCAATCTTGTCTTGCACTTGAGTCCACTGAACTCATAATGTCTTTTAAAAATGAATTATTATGAATTTGTGTCCCTAATACCCAACTTTGCAGTCAAAATATGACTAGCAGGCTCTGTCTCGCACATCGTCTGAACAATGAGGGCCATGAGTGTACAGTCTGTGTCATGTGCATGAGCTTTACTGCTTCAGCCTGCATGGTGACAATGAGAGAGAATGACTTGTGAAGAGGCAGCCATCACTGCCAGAGAAAGAAAACAAGGAGAGGCAACGTTGAGGCCCTGTTGTCAAAGTGACAGGTAGGTGAGAGAGAGAAAGAGAAGAGGGACGGAAGGAGAGAGGGAGCAGGGGCTGGGAGGGAAGACGATGAGAAAAGATGAAAGGAGACACGGAGACAGACAGATCAGGAGATGCAGATGGAGGGCTGGAGACACTTTTTCCCGCGTCTCAGCTACCGCGTCGGAAAGAATGTCGGGATGAACGCATCAGTGCAAGTTTTCAGTCTCTTCTGTCAGCCCATTTTGATAAGAGCAACAAAGCCGGGGACAGAAGGAACACAGGAGACATAGGGGTTGAGTTGGCTTTCACTAACGAGACACCTGAAGAAAAATAAATATAAAAAATAAGGACGGGGGAAAAAGGGACTCCTCGCACCTCACAGTGTGCAGTGATGAAGGTCTCAGGAGTCGGAAGATGACAAAACCATAAGGATGAGCCTATTTTATCAATGCCACAGTTATAGAGAAGGATTAATTCCATGTTTTTGGATCTCAAGAAGGCACTTTCTGGATGAGCCACACTGGCATTCTGACTGTCAAAGAGAAAAAGGGAGGGGAAGACCGGTCTCGAGAACGCAGGGGAGATGTTGAAAATTGAATAAATACCAGTCGACAATTGGGGGGATGTGCACTGGAGATAAAGATTGCTTTTGGTGCCGTTTGCACCTTGCTCTCACTCGCTCGGTTGGAGGCAAATTGATTAGGTGGAGGGGTTTGGGCAGGGGGGGGGTGGAGGTGAGGGTAATGTAGATTGCCGTGTGCAGGCGAATGTGTAAAGGACATGATGGATTCCCATTTCCATACATGAGGAAGTGGAGGACGTAGAGAGAGGTAACCCAGTGACAGGGATGGTGAGGGAGAGGTAGAGGAAGCTGGCAGTCCCAATCCCAGACTCACTCGGCCACATCCATCCAGACATCTGCCTAATGCTACATCTTAAATAGCTTTCTCCATTTTACATGCACTCCATTCTCATTTGCTGCCGAATGAAACGGTATCATTAAAGTGAGATTTACTACAAATTGCCACAAATTTGCCATGTCGCTTCCAATGATCTGTGTGAGTGTGTGTAGGCACACGCTCACATTCATGGAGTGGAAAGCGAGGACGCGGTAGCTCTTCTGGATCTACACTTTTGTTTATTAATGTAGTTTTTAAGTCTCATATCATAGGCTCTGTACTCATTCGCATAGTCATTTTAATTCGACCATTGTTAATAGCCAACAGTCTTATCAACATCATACATAAAATATAAGGGTGAGAAGGAATAATGAGAGTTACTGGGTAATTCTAATACCCAGTACTGTATGAATTATTCAGTAAATGGAAGCAATTTTGTCAACAAACTTACCAGCAAAACTTTGTGGCCTCTATCTCTCAATTAAATTTGAAGGTTTTAGTCATTCTTCTTAATTATTCGAGTACTTTCCTTTCCTTCCTCTGTTTTCTCTCTCTTGGTTCCATTCAAGTCGATGAAAATTTGCTAACATTAGATGCAGATGATTACAAAGTCTGAGGCATGAGATCTTGCTCTATATATGTTTTGTATAATCAGTTGCATATCGAGATGGCATATTGATTTGAGTCTTATATCTAGCATTGCATTTATTTATTTATCTATAATTCTCTTTATCTTGAATATACAGTATTGTCCAAAAGTTTTAGATCACCATGCCACCATTAGATTTGTTGTTTTAGCAATGGTATAATGATCTTATATATATAATTATTTCTCAGTCTCGTTATTATAATACAACCAGCAAATGGACATGTGTATGCAGTATAAATAAAACCTTTAAAGGTGAGTAATAGCAGCTTCTGGTAGCTTCATTGGGATGCCAAGTTGACCCTTCTACTGTCCAAAGAAGCTTGATCAGGAATGGTCTTTTTGGAAGAGCAGCCACTTTTTCAGGGAGACCACACTAATACAGAATTTGGCCTGCAGGAGACAGTTTGTTCTGAGAATTGTGGGGATTTTTAAAATAATTTTCCTGTATTGCTTGTTTGTATCTAAATAAAGAGACTGAGAAGTTGTTGTATATGGTCATTATACCATTGCTAAAACAACAAAATCTAATGGTGGCCTAAGACTTTTGCACGCTATTGTATAAAACATGTTGGCTAGAGACCGTGTTCTGCTCTGTAAGAAAGCTGCTTTGCTTCGAAATTAGTCAGATTTATTGTGGTAATCATATTTCAGTTATTATCACGGTTGTTATTTTTGCCATTATCATGAGCCATGATAGCGGGGCTTGTCAGACCAATAACTCTGACTACAGCTATGGGTTAAATGGTAGTGGAGTGGGCCAGGCTAAATCATAGCTCAGGCGACACACTGCAGCACTCCTCCTCTGATGAATGAAGAGCGATGACGGCATTTCCTTAAATAACCACCGCTGTCCAAGTTCACAGCTATTGGCCACAGTTGATGGCAACACACTGCCCTTTATAAATTATTAAACACTAACTCCTCTCTGGTATGTGACGGATAACTCTCACTCTCGTGGTGGAAAACACTAACCATCTCTCTGTCCATGAGTGACATATCAGAAACAATGGTGAGCAAAAAGGGAGTGCCATTTGTATGTCTAACAATACTTACTAGGGCCATTACATAAGCTTATATCTATAGGCTAAATATACACGCTGCATTGTGTTTATGTTGTGACTGCCGACCAAGGCTTCCTGTCTGACATAGGCAACCAAAGTAGTTCTGCAGCAGGGGAAGATCTAGCAGCTGTATAGGAAGTGAATATTGTTTTTAGGCTATCAAGCTCACATCGTGTTTAGATGAGAGGTCTTTGTAAAATCTGACTGCAGTGCTTCGGTATAGATCACATGCTGTGACTCTCTGAGAGGTTTAATTAGCAACCAAGAAGAGTTGCTACTTAATTCATAAAGAATTTGTTAGATTTCTGCATAAACATGACCTGAAACATCCCTATATGTTTGCACACATCCTAAAACTATAGATAAAGAGAACCCACTTGTACAAACAAGGGAAAAAAAAAATTTGGAAAATGATCCAATATTACATATCTGTGAGTGGCAAAAGTATGCAGACCTTTGGTTTGTCACCCCCTTGTACATCAGTAATTGCAACTAAACATTTCCATAACTTTGATCAGTCCTGTGCATAAGCTTGGGTGGATTTTAGCCCATTTTGTCCACATAGAACAGCTCTATCATGGGTTTGCTCATATTAACTGCTTCAAAAGTATTGCTGTTGGATTAAGATCAGGACTTCAACTTGGCCATTACAAAACATTCACTGTATTATTCTTTAACAATTTTTGGTAGAACGACTTGTCTGCTTAGGGACATTGCCACAATTTCACATTAAGTATTTTATGGCAAGCTACCCTGGCCCGCATGCAACGGGCACAAACCATGATACTACCACCATCATGTTTCACAGATGGGCTAGGGTTCTTATACTTGAATGCAGTTGTATTCTTTCTCCTGACATAGCACGTTTCGTTTAAACAAAAAATATAGATTTTGGCCTTATCCATCCACAAATCATCTATCGAATATATTTCTGGCTTGCCCATATGATCTTTAGGAACCTGCAGAAAAGTGGTGATTTTCAGTGGCTGTTTCTTGGCAACCATGCCTGTGATACACACCATTGTTATTCAGTGTTCTCCTGATTGTAGACTCATGAACATTAACATTAGCCAATCCAAAGGAGGAATTTAGTTGTTAAGAAGTTACCCTGACTTCCATTGTGACATTGTGGGCAATTACATGCCTTGGTCTTGGAGTGATCTTTGTTGGTCAGCCACTTCTAGGGAAGGTAAGAATGGTCTTGGTTGTCCCCCAATTGTACACCATCTGTCTGACTATGAATTGGCCTCTTATGAAATGGTATGTGACCTTTTCCAGCCTGATAAGAGTCAGCAACTCTTTTCCTGAGGTCCTCAGAAAGATTCTTTATTCATGCCATGATACACTTCCATAAATGTGTTGTGAAGAGCTGTTCTTTCAGTGCAACAGGGTGCCCACTCACAGCTGGCTGTCATCCTATTGATGGAAAATACCTGACCTGAATTTCATTTTCAAATCAACTGCCAATTCCAGAGGTTCACATACTTTTGCCACTCACGAACATGTAATATTGGATTACATTTACCTCAAAAAATTACCAAGTATTATATTTTGTGTCAGTTTTATTTGTGTTCCCTTTATCTACTTTTAGTACTTGTGTGAAAATCTGATGGTTCCTATGCAGAAATCTAGAAATTTCTAAAGGTTTCACAAACTTCCAAGCGAGAATGTAAGTGTACCTTATGTGCAAATGGGTGAGTCTTTCCATCTCCTGCTCCATGTGGTCCTGCAGCTCACTGGGACGCAGCAGTACCTGGCAAATTGGGCAGATGGGAGTCTGACTGTCATAGAGAGACACTTTCTTCTTGCCTGAGAGGGAAACAGTGAGACAGAAAATAAGCAGAGGGAAGGCGCAGAGATACAGAGTTAACACCAGTAGTGAAGTGACCTACATGAGAACTTCTCAAACATACTCCTTTTTTCTATCAGCAACTCAGTCATGCAACACTGTATATGAATCTGATTTTGCTCAGCAGTGGGACTAAGGACAAGTAAAAAAGTCAGTGAATGCTATGTGTGTGCGTTGAAGGGCAGTGTGTGTCTGCAGTGCGTGGATTAAGTGGCTCGGATTTCAGTAGCAGGGGAATCCGTCACCCTCAGCCTCCTGTCTGCAGTTTCCTCATTAGAGCAGAGGCAAGCTCAGTCAGCCCAGCAGCCCGAGAGGAGCTACTAACTTATAGCACTTCACCGATTCTCTGCAGCATCTCTACTTTACTGTACTTTTAAGCAGGCTCAGATTTTTTGGTAACTTCTACGCTAATGAAATACATTGTCAAAATAATTGTTTACATTAGTTAAAAAGAAAGTGCAATTAATTCAGTTGTCCAATCAAACAAAAGAAAAAGTCTAAGGCCACTAGTGAAAGTGCTTCTGTTTTTCATTGTTTTCCATATTTCTCAAATTTAATGTGATGTTTACCATATACCGATACCATATATTTCTTGGCAGCCGTGCCTGCGATACACACCATTGTTATTCAGTGTGTTCCTGATTGTAGACTCATGAACATTAACATTAGCCAATCCAAAGGAGGAATTTAGTTGTTAAGAAGTTACCCTGGCTTCCATTGTGACATTGTGGGCAATTACATGCCTTGGTCTTGGAGTGATCTTTGTTGGTCAGCCACTTCTAGGGAAGGTAAGAATGGTCTTGGTTGTCCCCCAATTGTACACCATCTGTCTGACTATGAATGGGACTCTTATGAAATGGTATGTGACCTTTTCTAGCCTTATATATATATATAACTTATGTTCTCCTTTTTGTTGTTATGACAGCGTGCACTCGAGCTGGCATGGGCTTCTGATGATCCGTGTTATTGCAGAATGATTTCACACTATCGCAAAGAACATCTTGTGATGATGCTGAATGCTTGCTTACTTCTAAGTGCCCCCATAAATCCTGAATGGGGTTTAGGTCAGCCAGTTATAGTCAGCACTTCTTATCTTCTTTGGTGTGCAAGCTTTTGGTGCAAAGTTTGAGGTGTTATTTCTAATGAAAACATTGTGCTAAATTTGAGAAAAATGCAAAATAGAAGCATTTTCACTAGTGGTCTCAGACTTTTGGGCCTCATTAATAGTGTGTACGGCTCTTAGTAAAAAATTGTATAACCATTTCATAATATAGCAGTGTGTACAAAATCTGGCAACTTCACGGATAACTGGCCTGTGTGCATGATGAAGACATTCCACAAAAGCTAGTGCTTTCACACCTCATATATCAATGAGTAAACTCCAAGCAGATAGGAAGAAGTCACAAAAGCGATCACCCTAGTATGTCTCTAGTTTCTGATAGACTAAAGTGAGACCACATGGGAAAAAAATAAAAGAAGCAAAAAGACTCCTTTTTGTCAACCATGAAGCACTGCAGTTTTCTGGTAGGACCCTCTGATGGTCTAAATGTACACACAGTAAGTATATGTGTGTGCATTAGGCTTACCAGTGTGACTGGTTGTGCAGTAAATGAACTCACATCTTGTTTATTACCCTTAATTCATGATCTCAACGTGTAAAAATATACCCATAACTCAGTGACTTCCTGCTCCACTCCACTGTCTCTTGGTCTTTCACGTCTGGACTCAGCCAATCAGATCGTCTATTTTTAGCACCAGAAACAATGGGTCTGACTCAAAACAGGACATCCTGGATGAACTGGACATTATGAACCGACTAGAGTGTGCTAGCCAAATATGTTCTTACACCATAATCACTTCAGCTTGTACATGCTGCGTATTAACAAACAGGAAATAAGGGACTGGTTTTTGTGACCACCTGTGCACCACATGCTATCTGGATAATGTGTCAGTAACTGGAAAGGCTGAAGTGCATTGTGTGCATCTGGATCAAGCTGAGATCACAATACCTTTTGGATTAAGGTTGACATAAAGATATAGCTTTGAAATACATGTAATATCTGTAAACAGAACAGCGCATTAAATTGAATGGCTAAATACAGCCTCTCAAGCGGTGCAAGCATTTATGCTTTAGCCTTATTGCTTAATACTTATGATGCCATGGCCATCCGCGTCAAGTCTGTGTGAGTGTAATTTGCTGGATTTCCTTTCTCACGTGTCGAATAGAGCATGCATAGCCAAAGAGCTGGCATCTGTGAGCGCAGGTATAAGTGATTTCCAACAAGCAAGCTTATTCAGCTGCATTACAAAGCAGCAGAGTTTTCCCTCTCAAGTATCTAGTCCCAAAAGTGCAGCTATGCCCTAGACGGGCTGCCAGTCCATCACAGGGCCGACAGGGTTTGCTGTTTCAGAGCTGGTGTGATCCCTCATCCTCCCTCGGACCCAGTCAACTGTGACTGTAGATGATGGCCAACCTGGCCATAAGACAAAGCCTGGACTCAAACCCGGGTCACTGTGTTGATGTGCTAGCTAGTTAATGCAGGACCAGCACTACTCCCTCTCTCTCTCTCACACACACACACACACATTTGAACATGGGCACACACACATGGTGAGCATCTATAATCCAACCACTCTCTATATAAAGCCCGGGGCTCACACTGAGGCTGTCCTTGACTTCAGAGGGCACTGTTGTGTTTGTCTTCACATGATGTGTTTACTGTTTGAGTGGGTGATGGATCAGTAACACTCCCCTCCCACACTTATACACACACACACACAAAGATGCGCAGCAGGCTTCCTCTGGGGGCACATATCCCCGCACACATATTGGCCTGTCAGAACTATTTCCTGCAAGAGCACAGATCCATCAGCGAGTAGCAAGCAGGGTCAATGTTAGCATGCCAGCTTGTCCCAACAACCCACCCCTCCTTCCTCCATCGCTCAGTCATTCTCTCTCTCTCTGCCTCTCCCGCCTTCGCTCTCGCTCCCTCTGCACTCCCCAGTCGTGCCGCTGCATACTCAAACCCTATTCCCCAGAACTACTACTTAACGGCCCTGCGCTCTGGACACTTTAAGTGACTTTGAAAAATAGGTAATCGATTACAATTCCATGCACCCCTGTTTCTCCCTCTCTCACCTCCCTCCCGTCCTCTCTCGCTGTCTCCTCTCTCATCCCTGCAGCATCTCCGCACATCTATTTCTAATTTTCTCTTTGCCTTGCACTTGTCCTTTTTTTAATGGTTGCTTTTATCTTATTCATTCCTCCTTCTCTCTTTCTCGCCTTCCCCTCTTTCTTTCCTCCTCCTCCTCTCTCTCTCTCTCTTCTCTTGTCTCCCCTGCCTCTCGATGTCACTCTCTGCTCTTCTTTCATCTGCCAGCTCCACAGTGGTCAGCTTTATTGCCCTGACAAGATCATTTGAGTTGTGCCAAAGCAATCACTGTCTGCAAGAGTAAACAAGGCCTAGCTCAATTGCGTTCAGCAGCTGATGAAGCTCTTTAAAGATCCTCATCACTTTTCGGGCCTATCAGCTCTTTTGGCGTTTTTTTGGTCTTGTTTGGATTGTATAGGCTTCTTTGAATTTAAGCTTTCTCTGACTCTCTGTGTTTCGAGGTGGTGATTTGCTCAGTTCTGCTTTTTAGTTTATTGACATGACAGGTGGTTTGATGAACTGACTGTGAAGAAGTGCTCATGTGTTGGTGTGTGTGGAGGAGGTGTATGAAGACAATGAGTGTGTGCCTCTTGAATCTGGCTCTTTAATTCATCTGTACACAATCAATACGCTCGGTAATGGAGTCCTGATGGCTTGGTCGAGCACCTGTCACACCCTTAACCACCTCACTGTCACCTGCTACCCTGAAGACTCACACACTTACAGCACCCTGAAGGCTGAGGGTGGACAGCAAATAATGCTGCAAGCTAACACTGTAGCTACCATAGAGTCCCTTTTCAGTTGTCAGTTTGAGCTGGTTTGATAGTTAAATGTTTAATTTTAGATAATACCAGTGACTAATGGAATACTTCTTATAGACATCATAAGGACATTTACTGTACATGTATTGCATTGGGTAGACTGGCTACTATTAAACTAGGTGCAGTTCTTTAAAGGTTGAAATGTGTGAGATTTCTGTATCATAGTCTCAATGTACAGTACTGTACAAAAGTCTTAGGTCACCATTAGATGTTTTGTTTTAGCAATGGTATAATGACCATATGACATATTGTCAATGGTTGGACCCAACAAATCAAAACCTTTAGCATATCGTAGCCTTTTCACCCCGTTCCCCATCTGAAAAAGTGATTTCTTGGTGGTTACCATTCCAAAACGACCAATCCTGGACCAACTTCTTTGTGTTGTAAAAGGGTAAACTTTGCATCCTAATGAAGCTGCCAGATGCTGCTATTGCTCAAGTGTAAGGGGAGGTCACACTAAATACTATATCCAATAGAAGCTCTTTTCCCGATTTTTTTTTCACCTTTTAATGCATACAAATTTCCAAGACTGACAAATAATTATACATGTTCATCACACCATTGCTAAAACAATGCTGTGTCTAATCTAATAGTGGCCTAAGACTTTTACACAGTACTGTACATCAGTAACTGTTAGAGAATATTTAACAGTAGGCAAGCTCTTAATAAAGCTAGCTCTTAATAAACAAGCTTGGATGTGATTGTCTAAAACTTATGGAGGGGATTCTTGAGCTGAAACATCCTTGACTACCTTTAAGAACTAAATAAGTCTGTGTTTAGATGGAAAAGTGTCATGTTTGCACTGTGATTCATTTTTGCTCTATGACATGAGCTAATAAAAGATCTATAGACAATATACAAGCTATGTTGCTATTGAATTGTATCCCGAGGCCGGAGTGGGAGTGTGCACGCTAGAAGTGTATGTCACGGACACATAGATGAGTCCAGTAGTGCAGAAAACCCCCTGAAGGAAAAACTATGCTGACTCACTAATCTGCCAATATAGACTGATGAAATGTCAGCCCTAGACTGATATGTGTGTGTGTTGTTAAAGTGCATGGGTCTGCATACTGTTTTGGAAGGGTTAGGTGTGTGTGGTTCTCACAGGGGAGAAATAATTAATCACTGGCTGTCTTTATTAGTCAATGCTCTCAGGGGAAGCAGTGAACACCGGTGCCGTGCTGTACACACACACACACACAAACTTAATGCTTCTGTATATAGGAAAAGCATTAAGCTGCCATGCATATACATACACACACACACACAGACTGCACCCAATGCAAACTCTGTCTCTTTCCCACGATACCGTCAAATATCCTTCCGGTAGTAATTCTAACTAATGAAACTATCATGGGTATGGTCATTAGCTAGCACTACAATAATGTTCAGCTGCTAAGAGTGTGAGAATGCAAGCCGAATGATTCCATTTCCTCTGTTTTCTTCTGCCTGTCTCTTTCTTTTAATCATTCTTTCTTCTCTCAAGACATCCCACCTTTCCCCCTGTCTCTCTTTCTCTCTTGCACTCTCTCCCAGGTGACTGATGGCTAGTAGCAGACAGAGAGATAAATCCCGCAGACAGAGGAATAGAGGAGGGGATTCTGGCGCACGGCGCTTGTCAGCGCTTTAAAGATGATTAATGTGGGATGCCCTCCTGCGCGGCACAGCGGCAGGGCCTCCGTTTAATCTGCGGGACCGCCAGGACCAGCATGCAGAGAGGGCCAATAACAAGGAAATAGGACTGACAGAACTTTTTAGTGCAGAGATTCCTCACCTAAATGCCAGACTGCGAGAGAGAGACAGAGAGAGAGACAGGCAAAATGCGAGAGAGAGAGAAAGAGATGTGCTTTTGACAGCTCTGACTGAGTAGAGGCCTGATTTTCTCTAATGGATCGTCTCATCTCTCACTCTCTTTCCCTCCATTTCACTCCGTCGTGCAGTCTCTCTCTTTTTAATCTCGGCCGTGGTGAGACTTATCGGGACCCATTATTGGGTCTCTTCACCCAGACCTCCAGTCTGATAGCACAGCTAATGAGGGTCAGAGCATGCCTTAGCGCCTTAGACATTCCCTAATTATTAAAAGCACTTTCATCACCACTAACCTATTCGTAACCTCGCTCAGAGCACAATTACACACTGGACAGCTGAGTTCGTGCATGCTAATATCGGCGGCGGCTAATATTCCCCCGCTACACTAACTTCAGTCCTGGTTGATCAGAGGATAACGGCTAGCAGCTGCCAGCTGCTGGGCAGTGCGGCTCTTCTCTCCCTCGATTTTACATTCCTTACAAGTTGTTTTATGGGCCGCCATGTCGAAAAAATAGTCTTGCTCGACAGAAGCTGAATCAAACACGCTCTTCCCTGGCCGCTGGCTTCCAGCCACAGCCAGCTCTGGGCCTGTAGGCTCTCAGTCTCCCCACTCATTTAAGAGTTTTAAAAAATACACTCACTTATAAGGTCAGTGTGCGCTTCGAGTCATGTAAGAAGTTGTAGGTAACATGCGGTGAATTCATTTGTTCAATTGCTTTAACTGCCTTTGTCTGGTTTGGTTGTTTGCGAGTGCTTGCAGTGTATGTGTGTGTCTGCGTGCCAGGTGTGTGTGTGTGTGTTCACTAGGCAGAATCAAGTGCTCAGCATGGTACTCTTAACGCACTGGCGAGAGAACAAAGTCTCTGCTAATGGGCACAGAGGGAGATGCAGGAACCTTTTGAAATCTTTCTGTGTTAACAGTGAGGCCGTGCTGGGTAGGTACACACGTGCATGCTCACGTACGCTTCCGCCCAATACCGGCTAGTCTCGTTCCGACGCTTGTATCTGACTGCTGAGCAAGACTGAAAATGTCAGACCTGGTGATCATTCAATCAGAAATAAAAAACTTTTTTACTGACAGTTTATGAGCCAAACCTGTGTGTAATCAGACAATATTGCCTCATGCACTGGATTTCAAACTAATAACTACTAACTGTTTATACATTTATATATGCACATTAGTTGATGGTAGTTTCTTGCGTTAAGGGAATGGGTGTATACCTCTTCTTCCCTTCTCTGAACACTGGTGCAATATTTTACAGTTTTCAAGTTTTTTGAGCAAACAACCCTGCACATTATCTCATTTTGGAATCTCTAATTATAACAGCTCTAGTTCCATTGATTATCTTTCCAAAGTACAGACGCTATCGCTTGACTAGAGCAGATAAATGGATACTAATTTGTTTTTGACAGAGAGCAATGTTCCTTCCTCATGTCCAATCGAAATATGAGATGATAGATGATAGATGAACAAATCATTCGAACTGTTTACAGAGGGTTTCTCTATATCCTGGATATGTTGGTAATACTGATATTATTGATTGCACATGAGTGATTAGCACTTGCTTGTGTCCTTGAAGAAGCAGTAGGCTTCCTTTTTTACATGCATCCGAAATAGGTTTTCCTGACGTGCACACGGCGCTTTCGCCTCCCTCCTTTTCTCCATTCATCCCTCCCAACCTCCCTTCCCTGCTCTGCTCCTAAACATGCCAACATCAGTAAACAGCAAAATCTCTCAGCCCCTTACTGCACGTAACCGCATTACCCTGCCCGATAACGTCTTCAAATAATGCCCGATAAGAGCAATTTGATTTGATTCCTGAATGGCCTTCTTTTGCTTTTCTCTCCTTCAGAGAGCTGCCTCTTTCCTTCTGCGTCTTACCTCAGGCTGTACACTCCCCTCCTCCCCTCTCGTCTCATCTTCTGTACCTAAAATGACACCGCCTCGTATGCACAATCAGATAAATCCAGCGGGCCTGTCAACCTTCATTATTGGGCTTTGTACCTCTCTAAATCAGTGCAAGGTGAGACGCCAGGAGTCATCTTCATAACACCAAATATGGGCTCGCCACTCAGAAAGAGGGGATTAGATTTGGGGGGTATGTGCGTGAGAGAGAGAGAGATTCAGGGTAAGTGAGTAGTGAAGTTACCAAGCAGGTTGTACCATTACTACTCTGATGATACCGGGTGGGGAATAAAGTAAAGAAGAAGTGAAGTGAGGCAAGGAGGACAGAAGTGAAGAGATGACAACAGTGAAAAGCGAAGGCAGGACATTGGGCACTATGGAAATTGGGTGGAGAGAAGAAGAAAAGAATCAAAAGCAGCAGAGGAAAGGATCTAAAAGAACTGCGATGCGAGAAAATGAGAAAAGAAAGGAAAGAGGCAACAGGAGAGTGGAGAAGCACAGTTCAGAGGAGGAAATGGAGCAAATGGTGGGAGATGAAAAGAGGGGACACACAATACTGTGCAAAAGTCCTCAGCCGCCATTAGATTAGCTATACCATTGTTTTAGCAATGATGTAATGACCATATATAATTATTTCACGGTCTCCTTGTTAAAATACTACCAGAAAATACAGGAAATTTGTACACAGCTTCTATAGGCTAGAGTGGCAAGTATTAAGCAATGGCAGCTTTATTGGGATGCCAAGTTGACCCTTCTACCACTTTACCTTCTACCACTCGGAAGAGGAGCAGGGTGAAAAGGCTGGGATATTCTAAAGCTCACAAATATTGGAATGAAGATCAGTGGAAAAGAGTATTATGGAGTGATGGATCAAAGTTTCTGGTTCTAGTTGTTGACAGTATGTTATATATGGCCTTCAAACAGCACATCTAATGGTGACCTAAGAGTTTTGCACAGTACTGTATAAGAATTAAAGGTAAAGAAGTATTGTAGAAGTACAATAAAAATAATATAAATCATAGTATATGAGGAAATACGAAGAAAGGATGGTGATGACAGTGCATCACTGACAGAGTGAGAGGAGAAAATCAGGTAAGATAAAGGAGAGCTGATATGGGAAAGAAATACAAGAAATAGGGGACGTAAAGGGGAAAAAGAAGAAAGGTGCAATAAAAGGAATGGAGACAGGGCAGAGAAATGAGGAGTTGTTGCTCATTCCAGAGAATGTCTGATGAAATGGAACAAGGTCAACCTCACTGTTGTGCCCAGTGAGTGCCCGCGTTAGCATTAGGGCTAGCAAGTCAACTGTCTTCTGACAATGATGCATTGTGCTGTTAAATAGCAGCCTCACACGGCCCGGCTCAGAGCCGATCACACACAGTATCACATGTTTGAAAAGGCAAATGCAATCATGCAGCGGTTAGTGAAGAGGAGAGAGGGGACAGAGCCTACAAGTGGGGCGGAGTGTTTTGCCTAAGATGGTGTGTGGCTAATCCCTGTAATCGGAACAAGGCGCTCCTTTACGGGAGAGTGGCGCTACTTCAGTGCAAACAAGATGCAGCTGAGCATTCAGCAGGCTAACGGAGGGGAGGAGACGGCATTATCTTAAAAAACTGAAAATAGCAGAGAGGACTTTTAGAGGGCACGGCATCCCGCGTGCAGCAAGTGCTGTCTCAGGAGATAATGTAAAGTGTGTGTGGACTGAGGGGCTGGCGTTGCGACGAGTGCTTGGGTTTGGAGGGTGTGGGTGCTCACAGTAGTGACAGCTGTTTATTCAATCAATCACCTCACGCCTGGTACAGCAGTGTGCCGCGGCTGGAGATTGAGTTTTGCCTCACGGGGAGAATGGAGCAAATTAATAGAGCATTACCCAGCCGCTGACCCAGGAAATGAGTCTGACACTACTGGGTTAGATCTGCCAGCTTTGCCTGCTTCCCTTCCTGTCTCTCATTCTCTCACTCGCTCTCTCACTCAGGAGACAGCAGTCCCAGCTGTGGTGAAAGTCCTGGTCCCGGCTCTCAGCTCCTCCCTGGGGGAAAGAGCCATTACAGCTCGTGCTCCGCATCGGGCCGGCTGGAGCAGAGGAGGGCATCAGGTCTACTTAAATATGGATGGATTTGGGCAGCTCAGAGAAATGTTCCTATGAAAGCCCATTCAGACTAGCAGTCGGGCAAGAGTAGGGTCACATCCTGGAAGAAGTGTGCCCTGGTGAGACCCTGCCACATGGGCAATAAACGTAAAGTGAGGCTATATATCAGCATGGACAGAAAGAGCAAACAATGTTTTGCAGGTCGCGTTTCAAGAAAAATGCAACCAAATCTGCAATTAGTGTCAATTAGGTTGCCGCTAGCAGTTTGTTTTAGCGTGTAACTGATGCTGAGTGCTTGCTGCCTTTTGTCTGTGCATTAGTGAGATCTCTCTCACTGGCACACACTGTTTCCTAGATAACTCCTAACCAAAATTGATAGCACAAAGCCACAGATAACCTCTGCGAGTTTCCTTTTGCAAAGACAGAACCCCATCACTCTACCCGCTGTCCCTCTCCCTTCTTGCTCTCATATGCTGGAGAGTAGGAATTAATTACCAGAGCCAATTAGCTGTTTATACTCTGATGTTTTAACTAATTAGCACTAATGGCAACAGAACAGCAGCCAGCGGAGTTAATTGAATTCAGACGGCGACGGAGAGGAGAGAGCTGTGGGTCCGTCTAAAGAGAGCAGCTCAGAGCTGTCATCGCCAACTGGGCCCCCCTCTGCCGCCTGTTAAAGCCACACACACACACACACACACACACACACACACACACACACACGCCAAGTGCTCACACGGTTGGCAAATGTATTTACAAAAGACCTGTCTTATTGCATTGCTCTTGCTGTCTTGTTGGAATCAGTTCATGGAGATGGGTTGATGCTAAACTTTTGCTGTGCTAATTCCGATGTGTCGTCTTCAGTAAGTCTCGCAATGCCAGTGACTAAATGAATGACTGTAATGGCAAACACATCTTGCTACAGCAATTTAAAGCCATTGAGAAAAAGCACTCTGTGCCGACTCAACTCATAAAAATCTGCAGGGACGCTCTAAATGCTTAATAATTTGAAAGTTACAAGAGAAAGTGCTGTTGTGGGGGGTGATTAATCATATCTAACACTGGCAAATGGCCTGGCTTCTGACCTCACACTTTGTGTGCAAAGACACTGTCACACAGGGAGAAGCTGCGAGTGTGGTTATGGGTAACCTATTAAATAGGGGTGTGCAATATTGAAAAAATATATATTTCTGTATTTTCTATGTCAATAGCAACTATTAAACAATACTTTGGCAGTATATATCTTAGGTCAAAAGGGTTCAAAAGTTTGAAGCCATCTCTCTCAACCACCCGAACTGGCACCGTGTCTTTCGCGATGTAATTGGTGACGCCATTGGTTATGTCTTGCCACCTGTTGCATTTCTTGTCATAAGGCACTTTTCTGCAGAATGATTCTGCTAAAGTCTTTTGCTGGTACCTTCGCCTGTTGTGGACAGCTGATTCCTGAAGTTTGTTATATTCTTCGTCTTCTGCATGGTGGCTAGTTCGCAGATTGTGAAATAAGTTAGTTGCTGAGATGTATTTAACAAAACCAATTTTCAGCATAGTTTGCAGATTGCCGTCTTTTGAGCAGCATCCGTCTACCATAGTCTACCAGCTCCAATGACATAGACTATGAGGATAAGGCTGTCTGTGTTTTGTCTCCTGCCGCAGTTCGTTCACTCATTTTTAACTTCAGCCAAACCCCTTTGAGATAGAATTTTAGCTTGGTTTGCAAGCTAAAGTCTGTTCAGTCAGTTAAGTCACTCTGGATAAGGTCACCTGCTAAATGAAGTACAGGTAGGTACCTGTAAATACCATCATGACTTTCCCCATCAGCTTACAGGAAGCATCATGTTGGTTATTCAGAGCGGCTTACAACTGATACAGTCTTACAGTGTACAATACAAGCAGCAAAGGGTTAAGCTGTTTTTACAGTACCACCAAAAGTTTGGACACACCTTGGACTCATTCAATGTTCAATATATATATTTTTTTGGTTATTTTTATTATTTTCTACATTTAATATTAATACTGAAGACATCAAAACTGTGAAGGGCCACTTATGGAATTAGGTAGTAAGCAAAAAAGTGTTAAACAAACTACAATATGTTTTATACTTTAAATTTTTCAAAGTAGCCACCTTTTGCTTTGATGACAGCTTTGCACAGTCTTGGCATTCTCTCAATCAGCTTTACAAGGTAATCTCCTGGAACGGGTTTCAATTAACAGGTGGGCATTGTCAAGAGTTTGACAGTCAAACTTTGATTTGAAGTTTTTCATGCCTTCTTAATGTGTTTGCAGCCATCAGCTTTGTTGTGCAGAGGTATAGTTGAAACAGAATCCAAAGTACCGTACAAAACGTATTCTGGTTTGTTTAACACTTTTTTTTTGTTTGCTACATGATTCCATATGTGTTTCCTCATAGTTTTGATGTCTTCATTATTAATCTACAATAAGGAAAAACACTGGGTGAGAAAGCGTATCCAAACTTTTGCATATTTTCAGTGAACTATGTGGAATATTGCAATATACTGCATCATATAGCAATGTTTCATGATATAATCGTATGGTGAAGTCCTTTCCGATACCCACCCCTAGCCTAAAATGGCACAAAAGATTGTTGCAAGTATTTTGCTCAAGCTTAGCAGTCTTCTTCCATCTCACTCTGCACAGCTGAAAATGTTCTGTCTCAAACTTCAACCATTGTTTAGGTTTTTCAAAGCTAATTAGATACAAACATATTGATTGCGTTGTCTGCGCCACAGAACTGGACACAAACAATTGTGAGTTTGTATGTAATTCAGTATACTTGAGTATAGGTCCTTCTGGCTTGTAAATGAACACATAAACCTATATGGATTTTTGACAGTTAAAAATGTGTTTAACACACCCTGTTTGCATTGAGCTTCCATCTGGGTCAGCTAGTAATATAGTGTCACGCTTCACTCCGGTGGGACTGCTTGCTTTGTCTCTGTCCCTGAGATTAAGGTTCAAAGTCAGACTGAAGTGCCACACAGGGTAAAAGTCTTCTTACAGCTCCGGTGTACACCAAGGGGATCAGGAGGTGGGGGAAGAGAAAGTGACATACTGATTGATTCCTCACTGGAGACTCTCCTGTGTCTCCTCGTCTCCTGCTCCTGCCTGGCTCTGCAGTACAACAGCCATGTCTCACACACACACACACACACACACACACACACATGCACACACACGTATGTGCTTGCCCCCTCTGGGCTGTAGGGCCAGAGACTTCCTGTTCCTAGCCCCTGCTCATCTGTCAGCTTCTGGAGTGAGCTGACACCAGTTAACACCTCTATTGCACAAAGCATTTACAGCCTAAGCTTCCTGCCTTCGTCATTCCCCTCTCTCTCTCTCTCACACACACACACACACACACACACACATACCTGTTACCAGGCTGCACCTGTCTCTCAATGCAGTTAAGGACAGAATAAATCACATCTGACCTGCCATTCTGCTCTGTTCTGAAATTGGCCTCATGGATGCGCGCACACACAACGTGTACTTAAAAAGAACTTTCTACAGCTACTCCTAACCCCAACCTTAACCTTATTATCATCAAACATCCACCTAGGGAGTGTGCGTTGTGACCCATCAGATGGTCTGTGTCAGAGGCACTGAGCCTCGAAAATATGCCCTGAAGGGTCAGTACAGCAGAGGAATAATCAACAAGCCACTAGTGCAACATTTCATGCCACAACGAGCTGTGATGTATTCCAAGCATGCAGCTGGACTAAACCCCGACCTGGTTTTGTCTTAAAGGATGCATTCAGTTTTGTCTATGCAGTCTCTCCAAACAGTTTTCTCAACTCTCTCTTCATGTGTCTTTCAGAAATCGAGTTCTGTCTGTGGGTGAAGGTTCGAGTCCCTTCAGAAAAGAAACACTCACCTAATCTTTCCACTGCACCACCATATCTGTATCTGTAGCTGTCATACATGCCCCACTCTCTCTGTAGCAGTGATGGTGTAATAAAGCCTGGAGAGCAGTAGGAGATGTCTATCAGGAGAAGTAGGTTTTACAACACACAAGCCCATGGGCAGCCAGATAAAAATTGTCTTGTGGGGGAAAAAACAGAGACGACACAATGCGCAATCAGACAAGCTTTGCTTGCATCACACGTCCTCCTCTACTGTTGCTGTGATCTTACTGTTGCCTGTGTGTCTCTTTCTCCTGGAGTGTTTTATGGGTTCCAACAGTAGAGGGGGGTGTTACACTTTAGATACTATGTGTGCGCGTGTGCGTGTGGTCTGGGGGGTGAAGTTTACATCATTGAAGGGACAAAAATAGCGGCTTTATTTTGAAAAAAAGCCAAACAATTTGTCTTGGGATCATATTATGTCAATGGACATATGGACAGTCCCCACATTGATAGAAAGACAATCGTGTGTGTGTGTGTGGCAGGTTGACTGTTTAACCTCTCAGATTATGGACATTATTCACACTCAGCCAGTCTGCCCCGAAGGCAGGGGGGAGCAAAATAGGAGAACGGGAGCAAGGTGCGAGGTGACAAGAAGGAACAGGAGAACCTCAGCTTCATCACGCATCAGTACCATTCTCTCTTTGGAACTGGAACAAGACGATCAATACAAATCAAACAGCCTGAAATGGCTCTTCTGCTGCTCACACATTAACCTCCCAACTCCTCTATCATCTCCCTTTCTCTTTTTACACTTTCACACTACTGTTGTACATTTTCCTTCCCCCTACATTGCCCTGACTTTTGCAGCACACTTGAATGTCCAAAACATGTCGCTTTAACCTGTGCAAGAAATCCACACATCATCTGACAGGTGACAGTGGCGTTTAGGAGTTTAAACATTTAAAAAAGAGAGAAAGAAAGCGCTGGTGGAGCGTAATGGCAGATAGAGGGGGAGAAAGCAGAGCTTGGCCTGTCAGCTTGCCGTCTGGGGACTCAAATCTCAGAGCAATTTTCAGAGAGTCTGATTGGCAGCTTGATGTGTATTCTCCCCCTGCAGGAGCGGGGCAATAACTCGGGCCCATTGGCCCATCAGCGGCCCGTTGTGGAGCCATTACAATGATGGCACCGATAAGGGACATTTATCACTCTATGGTGCTGTGACAGAGCTGTCCCATCAACAGGTCTAGCAACCAGCAGCGGCCAGTGGGAGTTCACTGAGCCTGAATTACAGAGCGCTCAGCTGGAAAACAATACCCGCAATACACTTAGCACAATACCTAATCCTGACATTTTATTGCTCCATTTAAGTTATGGTATAAGAAGTCATTATTTATTTGTTTAAATACTTTGGAAGCTATCAGTGTCTTAGAATCCTAAATAAGAGCTTAGTTGTTTAGGCTGGTCTGGTCTTTTTGTTTTCCATGGTTTGTAGTCATTTTCAATGGTGGATAGACAATTCATGGGTTGTTTCCTTTTGTATTGATTTAAAATAATTTAACATTATATTTATATATATTATATTTGTTAACATTATATTTTATACTTAGATTTGTTGTTTTAGCAATGGAATGATGGAAATATATAACATATTGTCGATGATTGGACCAAAGAATTTCAAACTTGGATTCATCACTCCATAGTACTCTTTTCCACTGATCTTCATTCCAGTCTTTGTGAGAGTTAGCATATCTTACCCTTTTCACCCCATTCCCCTTCTGAAAAAGTGGTTTCTTGGCTGCTACCCGTCCAAAAAGGCCTTTCCTGATCAGGCTTTTTTTGGACTGCAGAAGGGCAAACTTGGCATCCCAATGAAGCTCCCAGATGCTGTTTTTGTTCAAGTGTGCAATACCTGCCACTGTAGCCTATAGATATTTTTTTCAGTTTTTGAATACTGCTTACAAATGTCCTGTATTTTGTGGTTGTATTCTAATAAAGTGAGTGTGAAATAATTATATAGGGTCATTATACCATTGCGAAAACAATGGCATATACAGTGGTGCTTAAGTCTGTGAACCCTTCTGAATTTTCTACATTTCTGCATAAATATGATTTAAAACATCATCAGATTTTCACATAAGTCCTAGCAGTAGATAAAGAGAACCCAGTTAAACAAATGAGACAAAAATATTATACTTGGTCATTTATTTATTGAGGAAAATGATCCAATATTACATATTAGTGAGTGGCAAAAGTATGTGAACCTAGCAGGATTAGCAGATAATTTGAAGGTGAAATTAGTCAGGTGTTTTCAGTCAATGGGATAACAATCAGGTGTGAGTGGACACCCAGTTTTATTTAAAGAACAGGGATCTATCAGAGTCTGCTCTTCACAACACATGTTTGTGGAAGTGTATCATGGCACAAACAAAGGAGATTTCTGATTCTCTCAGAAAAAGAGTTGTTGATGCTCATCAGGCTGGAAAAGGTTACAAAACCATCTCTAAAGAGTTTGGACTCCTGCCTGTTTTGCTGCATCTGGGCCACGACGGCTTGCCATCATTGATGGAACAATGAATTCTGAATTACATCAGAGAATTCTAAAGGAAAATGTCAGGGCATCTGTCCATGAACTGAATCTCAAGAGAAGGTGGGTCACACAGCAAGACAACGACCCTAAGCACACAAGTTGTTCTACCAAAGAATGGTTAAAGAAGAATAAAGTTCATGTTTTGGACTGGCCAAGTCAAAGTCCTGACCTTAATCCCAATCAAAATGTTGTAGAAGGACCTGAAGTAAGCAGTTAATGTGAGGAAACCCACCAACATCCCAGAGTTGAAGCTGTTCTGTATGGAGGCATGGGCTAACATTAAAATTCCTCCAAGCCGGTGTGCAGGACTGACCAACAGTTACAAGAAACATTTAGTTGCAGTTATTGGGGGGTCACAGCAGATACTGAAAGTAAAGGTTCACATACTTTTGCCACTCACTAATACCTAATATTGGATCATTTTCCTCAATAAATAAATGACCAAGTATAATATTTTTGTCTCATTTGATAAACTGGTTTCTCTGTATCTACTTTTAGGACTTGTGTGAAAATGTGATGATGTTTTCGATCATATTTATGCAGAAATATAAAAAATTATAAAGGGTTCACAAACTTTCAAGCACCACTGTATAATCTAATGGTGGCCTATGACTTTTGCACAGTACTGTAAGTATGGCTAGCTACTATGCCACATGTGTTACCAAGCGTAGAATTGTCCTCACCAAATAAAACTGCTTTCCTAAGTCACAAACCACTGTATCCAGATGTTCTCATCTTTGTACCGTATAAACTCTCTTGTCTTGAACTTCAGGACAAACTAATATCTGTTAAACCAATTATCCTGTCAGACTCCAAGGAAAACACTTAAATAGTGTTACAGCCTTCAGTTTGTACTCTGCATGAAGTCAGAGTTTTCCTGTAATCATTTGATGTTTAGGGATGTCCAGCAGATCTGTCTATGCACTGGCTGAGAATAAGAATGAGATCGTGCTGGACTTGCAGAGGTCACAATGCTCCTTGTGCCTTTTTTGCTTTACAGTCAAAGGGCCAATTGTATGGCAGAGGGTGGCACGGCATTCTGGTGGAGAGTGGTGGCAGGGTAACAGGAGAACGTCTGTGACCTCCACCTCACATCATTTCAGCCAGTGAGCAATTGGGACGCAGTTACAGTTCCCTGCCTGAAGGGAGCGCCAACTGGGAGTGAAGCGCACCTGAAATGACCTGAGTACTGACATTGATTTAATCAGTCCTGTAATTCAGTTTTCATCAGTTAATCCATCACTGTTAAATGTTTAGTAGGACAAAGGAAATAATATATAAATCTGCAGTTATAATTTAGCCCTTTATGCTTGATTTGGGTATAGATTCGTCATACCACATCTATAAAAGCTATGCGGAGCAGTGTGGAAAGTAGCTATGATTACAGTAATCTGAGTGTTTTATTGTTGACAGAATCTGATCAACTACAAGTTGTGCGCTCAGACAGGCAAGTGACACTCTCTCTGTCTTTCTCATCCAGTTTGCATCTCTGACACTGAGTCATTAACACTCCAACCCTGAGCCTTGAGAGTCTCACTGCTAATCAACCCCGCATCCTATATAGGCTTACACGGAGAGGAGAGGTGGAACTTGTCTCTTACAGACAACTGACTTTGCCTCTTTTGTCATTTTGATTCTAAAAATAAACAATATGTACAATCACATTAGCAATAAAATCATCTTGGCAGTGAAATAATTCAAGTAAGGAAACACCTTCAATGACTGATAAACAGTATCGTGACTGTACCACAAATCAACCAACTATTACAAAGTTCAATTGTCTGGGTGATTAAAAACAAACAATGGAAAAAAACATCCGTTTTCTGTGACAAACTGCAGCTTGAATTTAATAATTGCTATATTAGTCTTAAAACGTTACTTCCCTGTGAATTATGAGAACGTTGCTATATACGATATTAATGTACATGGTGACAGTGATGAGTACACACACTAAACATGCAGAGCCACCCTGCAGAGAACCCTCCATATAATGTCCATTTATCAGTCCACACCCAGTACTGACCACACTGCGCCGTCACCACGCTGCCTAAACAAACTCTCAGTGATGGATGACCTCCTCTCCGGCTATAAAATTATTAACTTTTAACCAGCGCCTACTGCTTGGCATGAGAGCGGCACACCACGAATTAATCCCCCGGGTGCCAGTCCATAAGTCAGCCCCAACTATTCCTCCCTGTCGCCATCCATCTATCTATGCTCCTTCAACTGGGTACTAAGCTAGTATCCATCACTCATTAGGCTCTGAGGAGAATATGGTTAGAGGAAACGTGTGCGTGTTGCCATGTTCAACAGTAAATACTACCACACTGATTGTTTCTGGATGGCCAATTGTCTTTTAATGCTGTCTCCATCCAAAAGGCTTAAAAAGGCCAGTCAAAATATTAGGTTGCAAACTGTACAGCCATTCCTTTACACTTGTCATAACCTTGTGTCTGTTTCCTGTGGGTTGGTGGTTAAGACAGGAGAGCTAATGGGTGTCATAGCAGTTGGTAAGTGTGGAGCACGGTTACATACACACACCCACACACACACACACACACTTGAAGTGTGACCCATGCCCTGTTTATTGACAGACTCCAGCCAGTCTGGAGTTCATCTGGAGTCTCTGTAATCTCTCCAGAGATGATTAAAAATTAATTGATCAGTGCAATACTATACATACTCCCTTACCAACTGCCATAGATGACAAGCCCCACTAATAAATGTTAATGACTGTTTTTCTTTCCCTTCTTATTTTATGACCTCTTGCCAGTGTTTAGGCCTCATCATATCAGGTCATAAATTCATTAGTCGCTAACACACCTAGAGCAAGCAGCTCATTTAGCATTAGTAAACATGATTAGGCTAGGGACGAGGGTTATTCTGCCTCCTGAAGCCCCACCTCAATTGATAAGATGGTTCAACTGCTTACTACATGATAATTAATAGGGAATTCCCATCTCTTGAATGCTTAGCTTATTTATAGTCATGTATGTTTGTGCTAGTGTTCTGATAGGGGAGAAAATGGTTTACCGGACAGTTTATTTTTACTCACAGGTAGAATTTTGTCATTTGTCACATTATCATGATCCTACTTTCTAATGACACGTCAAGTCATGGTAAAGATGTACAGTGGGTGACCAATGTCTGAGACCCCTAGTGAAAGTACTTGCTATGTAAAGACTGCAGCAGGATAATGAAACAAAACACATGTCAAAGCTTTGCAAGAACTACTTGAAGACTGAAGAAGACAACGAAAGCCAAGCATTACATCACAAGATGTTTTTGGAATATCGTGAAATCCTGCCTGGATAACATGGCTCTTTAGATTTTTTTCATCTCAAGTAGTCTGTGCCAGCTTCTCAACTTTTAACTCAAAGGATTATGCTGCCTATGATTTGTAGTGGAAAACATTGCATTACATTTAAGAATAATGCTAAATAGATGTATTTTCACTATTGGGCTGAGTCGTTTGGCCCCCACTGGATGTGTATGGAAAGAAATATGTGTGGTGCATGTGTACATAAGTGGGGATGATTATGAATTTGTTCTATCAACAGCAAAGAGCTAGACCCACTATGTAATTTTCTCCCTCAATTTCTGTGACTTTTTCCACTGCAATTATGAAATTGGCAAAGCCAAGTCAAACAAATAACACCCACTACATCAAAGTCATAAACACCTAGGCGAGTTGACAGATATGAGAAGATAATTTGATTATACCATAATGGGCTTTGTCTTAATCCATCTACATGTCCACTAACATCCATGTCCATCGTAACAAGCTGATGAACTGTGTTCCTCATTCACAGGAAATAAAACCTGCTCTGTCAATTTAAATGGGCAAATAATACAAGTCCAACACTAACCATGTCAGCACAAACAAAACACAACAGCCCCTGTTTTATCGTAAATGAAAAAAGAGCAACACACTGGATGTCAGGACAGAATCAAAAAATCAATCACTGGGTGCTTATCAGCAGAGGCTCGGGCAACTGCTGACAAGCTACTGGTTTCCTCTGGCTAAAAAGAAAACATAAAAGAAAATTTCATTCATTCACAGCATACACTTGAAGCTACACCACTGTTGTTTCGAAAAATCTGTGAAAAAATGTTGGCTCCTTCTACTGCCATCATGTTTCAGTTCCTCATTTGGTTTTTGACATTACGAAGCTGCTCCCAAAATGCCAAAATCATTACTACTTTTCATAACCCATCTATTGATGCAAACACTGTGAGAAGAGACTCTACATATGGATTTGGAGAGTGAAAGAAAGACAGGGAGAGAATCTGTAAATGTGTTTATTTACAGAATGAGGCAAGCGCAGGCTCAAGTGCTCAGCGTGTTGACAGAGAAAGACTTGTTGGCCTAAACTCGCTTAAGCCTTCAATCATGCCACTTTAATAGCTCTCACAGCCACCCTGGTTGTTGGAGCTCAACAGTCTAGAACCCATCACACAGTTTTATATGCCTACTGAAAAATGCAGCACCATCAGCCAGCGTACTGGTTGTAGGTTTAGATACGTATTCAGATATTTGAGTTTTCATATTTACAACGTACTCGGGTTTGTTAATTTAACACTTTTACCTCAGACATTTACAGTAATATACAGTACTGTGCAAAAGTCTCAGGCCACCATTAGATTACATATACGATTGTTTTAGCAGTGGTATGATGACCATATATAAGTATTTCTTAGTTTTCTTATTAGAATACAACCAGGAACTTTGCATGCAGTATTAAAAATCTGAAAATAAAAACAAAACTAAACATTTCTTTAGGTTACAGTGGTAAGCATTTAGGGTGACCTCCCCTTACTCTTGATAAATAGCAGCAACTGGCAGCTCCATTGGGATGTTGATCAGGAATGGTCTATTTGGATGGGTAGCAGCCAAAAAAACCCAACTTTTTAAGAATGGGAACAGAGTGAAAAGGCCAGGATGTGGTAAAGCTCACAAAGACTGGAATGAAGATCAGTAGAAAAGAGTATTATTGAGTGATGAATCCAGGTTTGAAAGTTTTGGGTCCAATCATAGACAACATGTTACATACTGCCTGGCCAAAAAAAGGTCTAATATTTTGTTGGACCATCTTTAGCTTTGATTACGTCATGCATTCACTAAGACATCATTTCCACAAGCTTCTGTAATTACGATTACAATCACAACATTTATTTCTGCCCAGAGTTGCATTAATTTTTCCACAAGATTTTGTATTGATGATGGGAGATTTGGACCACGTCTTCTCCAGCACATCCCAAAGATTCTCAATGGGGTTCAGGTCTGGACTGTGTGGTGACCAATCCATGTGTGAAAATGATGTCCCATGCTCCCTGAACCACTCTTTCACAATTTGACCCTTCTGAAACAGATTAACATCTTTACTATGACCACAGGATGTGTCTTTCGACATGGTTGTTTAACAAATGAGTTAGGGTTAAATAACTTGTTGCCATATGAAACATAATCACCAATGCAGTAATTATCCAATGGGAGGCTCCGTTATTTATCTATTTGCTTAGTTCAATCCAGGTGGTGACCCTTTTTTTGGCCGGGCAGTGTAAATGGTCATTATAACATTGCTAAAGCAACAAATCTAATGGTGGCCTAAGACCTTTCCACAGTACTGTATATCTACAAATATCATAAGCAATGTAGCAGACATTTTTAAATGTGTGTGGGGTTTTTTGTTTTTTGGTCCCTTTTATGAGAGAGGCTTGTGGCATGTCTTTGGTTTCAGCAGTCGATGGAACATTTTCCTGATGACATTTCTCCACAATGCTCCCTGACATGTACATCAACAACTGGCACGCTGCGCCACTGAAGGTCAGGGATAATGGGGGAAAAGGCCAAGGAAATATTAGAGCGCATAAAATCAGGAGGCTCAGGCTCTCCAGCAACTGTCACTTGTAACTCAAGCATATTTGAAAGACCGGGACTGAGGGGCAGATCTGCAGGGCTGACAGCCTGTCTGGTTGTCTGTCTGTGTGCGTGCAGCCAGGGGATTGATCATGAGGACAGGAAGCCTGTGTTTGACCACCATCAGTGCAAAAGCTGAATAAGATTGCTGTATTATCAGATGACTAGGAGTGTAACGGAATGACAGCCAGTGAGACGGCTCTAAATAGATGCAGTATGTTATGTGGCAGGGATGGAAATGTGAGTGAGACAGGTCGGTGAAGAAGCTGTGAGCGAGTCAAGCGTGTGCAAGACGTGTCTGTGCCTGAGAGAGGTCTGTGTAAATCAGTGTAAGACAGACAGGTCTTTCAGAGCGAGTGTGTGAAAGCTGTAAGTATGGGTGAGATGGGCCTGTAAAAACTATAAACATGAGTGAGACAGGTCTTGGAGCTGTGCATATGTTGGAGACCGGTCTGAGCAAGGGAATATAGTCTGATAGGAGAGAGACGGCTGTGTGACATCTGTAAGAAGACGGGTCTGTAAGTGTGAGCGAATAGGAGCAAGTTCTGCATTGATTTGCAATACATGTCGAGACGTGGGAGAGACAGATCTGTGAGAACGCGTTTGTGAGACAGGTGAAAGTTGCGTAACAGGATAACGCGGCGGTTCGTGCTTCGAAGCCGTTAGGTAACCGCACCATCGTGGGCCTCTTCCTCACACCAACGGCCAGCCAGCTGCTGCAGTGACCTGACAGCGTAGCACGCTGAGGTTCACAGGAAGCTGAGGTTAGGATGCCACACACACACATTACATGAACAGTGCGATACATCTTCCAAATTGACATCCTCTCCAGAAAGTAGATTAGATAACAGAACAAGTGTTGAAGACAGATACCGCAAAGCAAGGGAGACGGAACGAAAAGGAACATGTCAATCTGTGGCGAGGAGGCTATGAGCAGTAGAGCTTCCTCAGACGGAGCATTAGTTTTAAGCAGCCATGATTATACAGGAATCATCCTGATTCATTAGTCAGCATCTGCTCTTCATTAGTCCTCACGCACTGCATCACACTGCCGCAGCAGACATGCATATACACTCACCGATCACTTCATTAGGTACACGTCCTTGTTTCTACACTTATCATCCATTTTATCAGTTCGACTTTGTAGTTCTACAGTTACAGACTATGGACTGTTTCTCTACGTACATTGTTAGTCCCCTTGGTGGTTTGTTGGTGTGTGTTGACCTTGCATGTGTGAATCAGACACAACAGTGCTGCTGGAGTTTTTAAACACTGCTCACTCACTGTGCACTCTATTAAACACACCTACCATATTGCTCCACCTTGTAGATGTAAAACCTGAGACAGTAGCTCTGTTTTTGCACAATTTGCATTGTTTGCTCACAGGACGCTGCCTACAGGATGCTGGTGGCTGGACATTTTTTGGCAGTTGAACAACTTTCAGTTCAGCAGTGACACTGAGGTGATTAAAAGCTCCAGCAGCACTGCTGTGTCTGATCCACTCATATCATACAACACACATTAGCAAACCACCTGCTGAGAATGATCCACCATCCAAATAGTACCTGATCTGTGCTGGTCCTTTGGGGTCCTGACTGTTAAAGAACAGAGCAAAGGGGGCTAACAAAGTATGTAGAGAAACATATGGACTATAGTCTGTAATTGTAGAATTACAAAGTACCCCCATATGGTAAGTGGAACTGATAAAATGGACAATGAATGTAGAAACAAGGAGGTGTACCTAATAAAGTGACTGGGGAGGAATATAAGATGCTATGGTACAGGCACACTCTATGTTCTGTACAGTTACATTTACATTTACAGCATTTAGCAGACGCCCTTCTCCAGAGCGACTTACAATTGATACAGTCTTACAATCCGAGCAATTGTGGGTTAAGGGCCTTGCTCAAGGACCCAACAGTGGTAGCTTGGCAGAGGTGGGATTTGAACCCTGGTACAACCCAGTACCTTATCCGCTAGGCTGCCACAGTCCCAGAGTTCTGTACATACTCTAATTTGGCTATCAACCTTAAAGGAACATTCCTGCAACGTCAACCTTATTTCCTCGCATTAGTTTTAAGTCACACATTTTCCATTTTGCACATGGTTGCACATGTAGTGGATGGAGATTAGATTGAAATGCTGGAGCATTCCTTTCAAGCAAACAAACCATAAGCACTGAGCATTACTTTAATATATCATTGTATATTTTTAATATATCAGTGTGTCCTGACAATCCCATACTTTATTGACCTGCCCAGGCCCTCCCACAGCTCCTTGCTCTCCAAAATGTGCCCATGGCAATGTATTGTACTACAAGGCCAAGAGTACGAACTTTCTTAAGCTGCATATTTTACGACTGGCTTTTAGAAGAGACCCTTATCCTCTCTATGACCTAACATTTTTGTTACATTTATCATCCTACTGAGCAAGTCCAAAGTTAAACCATTTAAGACAAAGGGTTTTGTTTTGATTAGCAGTGCACTAAGCACACACTTGTAACACAATAACACAAGTGTAAATTAGGTAAGCACATTCGGAATTGAAAGAGGCAAATGGAAAACGACTGAACTGACAAGTGCAATGAAAATGCCAAGTCGAGCAAGGAAAATAAGGCAAATGTGATTCTGTTTCTGAGTCAGATGACGTAGCAGCCTCTCTGCATTTCCAGTGCTATTTTCTGAAATTGTATTCCCACTCCCTCCTTTTTAAACACGGCTAGCAACAGACAAAGAGTGGATAACCAACTCATGCTGCATCCGAACGCTTCTCCTCAAAGTCCTTTTACATTTTCCTAAGTGTGTCTCAGATCAGATTGAGATGAATCGCACTGACAGGCTCTCGCCAACTACCCAACGTCCACAAGAAAAAAAAAAAACCTGTAACACAATTTCATTTAATTTCAACAGATCAGTTCTTGTCAATCCCTCCCATGCTTCTGTCATCCAACAGAGCACATGTAACCTCCATCCTAAGCCCCCCACCCCCAAGTCATTTTGGACGTATTTATCACATTAGTATGAGTCTCTGTCCCTGTCATTCTGTGGATCATGTACGATTTCCTGGGGTCCCCCCAGGACCCCCGAGGGGAGAGTGATCTGGCTCCTCTTCCCCTACAGTGACAATTTCCCCCCTTTACTCTCCTGCTGTGTAAAAATCGCAGCCCATAATAGCACAACCAGCAGAAAAAAACAGAGCAGGGACACGGCCGAGGGTTTCCTGCTCTAGACAGAGATTGCTGATGCCAGTTTCAATATGACAAGTGCCAGCGTTATGAAGACAGACATGATCCAAGATGGGCGGAGTGACCTTTTCCAAATGTCACATGTCATCTGAGTTTTATGTCACCCTCCAAACAATATGTCAGGGGCATAAAAATCATTACGCCCAAGAATTATGTTATACAGGGCAACAATAATAATTAAAATTATATTATTCAAAGCCAAACTGTGGTTCAGGGGAAATTTACAGTTGGTCTGAGCTTAAGGGGCAACACATTTTTTTCTGCTGAGAGCTTGACTTGAACTGTAATGTCTTGAGCTTTTATTCCTGTGTGTAGTCGCTGTCAAACAAGATCTACCCACAGGTCTGAAACAGAAAACCTTGCTGGGCTAAAAAGCTTCAATACAAAGGAACTCGTAATACAGTTATCAATCAGAATCAGAATCACAATACTTTATTGATCCCAGTCAAATGTTTCCTTGACTTAACAGAACCTCATGGATATTTCTATGAACCAACAACCCAATAAAAGGTTCAGACCAGCTGATTCCTAATCACATTTCTGTCTGGAGATAAGGGTCCACACAGAGCAAAGGTATCATCAAGCTTATGAGGTTTCATAGCTTGAAGGGCAGCGGAAGCCCACGGTGTCAGGGTGGCATGTGTTCAGAGTACAACGCAGCTGATCTGAACACACCCGTGCATGTCAGCTAAGGTGTAAAGCGTCCTTACGCTAGCAATATGAGAGCTGCCAATAGGGGAGGACTTGTCCCATCAGCACTATGTGGTGCCAAGGTGAGAGTGCAGCATGATGTCATACATCCTGACAATACAATAAAGATTTGTCCTGAGCGAGCCTTCACGCGCTGCTCTCTCTCTCTCTCTCTCTCTCTCTCTCTCTCTCTTGTTCAGATAGCGTAATGGGCTCTTGACTTCGTGAGCCCCTTACAAACGAGCCATCTTTTCCTTTATCTGGCCCTAGGTGATAAAGCACTTCATGAAATCTTTATTGCTTTAATAAACAAGAAAGAGTGATTAATGTTGGTCTTCTCCTTTAGTATTTCAAAAAAATTATGACACCTTTATATCACGGTCAAAGCAGCCAAAACCCCATGAAACCTGTCCAAGGAGGATGGATGGCCTGCACTTACACATGCAGAAATGAGCCAAAGGCTGTGCTCCAGTATGCCCTGATGATTACCCAATGTATTCCGCTGCCTCGCCTGTGTCCTGACATCTCGGCTTGATCCTTCAGAGCATCCCTCTTTACTCTTTTGCCTGTTACGAGACTGTATCCCTCACGTTTCAGTCGCCTGTGCCAACCGGCTGAGTACGAGAGGCCTTGTAAAGCAGCACTTAGAAATATTGTGCGTGACTCAATGCGCTGGTGAAAGAAACGGAGAGAGAACTTTGGCCTGGTATGTGTCAAATGAAAGTGTCTATGCCAGGATTTTCTGGACCCTCGGCTCTGACTCATACACATTAAAGGGGTGAGATGTGCGTCAGTCAATAATGTTGTAGTGATGACAGTAATAACCTGGCTATGACATTCTCTAGCAAGACATTACTAAATTAGCATCTAAAGAGAAGGTAAATTTTATGGCCTGGAAATAGAATAAGGCAAAACAATAAAATGCATCTTGCTTTATGATGCAATTTGTAACGTAGCTACAGTAGAGGGTTGGGCTGCAGTTGTGCTGTGGCTGTGATTGTGTATCCCTGTTGTGTATCCCTGAGCTGACTGATGTTTTTATCCACTCGAAACAAAGGCTCGTAGTCAGAGCCAGGAAGGCCAGGGAGCCTGTTTATCCATGGTCTGTTGTATGTGTTTATTTGTCTTTGCATATGGGAATTTGTTTGTGTGTTTACTGCACTCTCACGCTGCCCCAGACAAGTCCTTTAGGGCCATACTAACCACCCAACCTCCCCATGGCCCCCTCCTCAAACCCCACCCAGCTTTTAATAGAACTCCAGCATGTTCCACAGCGCTTTCCAAAGACAGGAATTCAGTCATTTTGCTAAAATCGAACCAGATATGTGGGTGCGGCCAAAGGCTCCCTGCCGTGGCTTCATTCATTGAAGTCTGCTTTTATAAGGCTCTGCTTGGCAAGCTTGTACTCCAGGAGTGGGAGAGACAAAGCAAGTGACAGTCTAACTGATCAGAATTGTAAACAGGAACTTGCAGGCAAAGTTGGTGGTGTACGTACGCATGTCTAAACTCTTCTTTAAAGCAAGGCATCATTGAAATGCAGCGTAAGTTACGTGATTGCCAGCCAACTGAATGGGAGTTGAGAGATTGAGGAGAGTTGAAAAGGATAGCTGGCACTGGGGTTACCACACGCTAAAAGTGGCGGCTTACCTCAAAATCTTGCATGTAGCAAACAGGAAGTGGGCAAGGGATGCTGGACATACCATTGAAAATTCAGCGGCTGTTGTAACATCTCTGTTAAAAAATCGCGATAGACCACGGCGTCTCTGAAGTGCACTGTTTGTTCTTGGTCCTAGTCTACAAAGCTGTCAGGCTGGAAACTTTTATGAGCGCCAAGGACGTTTTGGTATAAAATGAGGTTGTTAAATATTTTCTAGAATAGAAGGAGCTCAAGTAAACCACCTATTATTGTTGTAGCCTTGGGAAAAGGCACGTGGCGCCATACCTGGTAATCATAGCGGTGGCTGAAAGAGCGGGTGCTTTACAAGCTCTTTACAATCTCATTCGCCTCGCTCTCTTTCTTTAATCAATTATCACTCTTTGTAATGGAGGTATGTGCCTCCCCCCCTTCCTGAGCCGACAAGCTTCTGAAGGCCTGGCACTATGGTAATGAGGTGGCTCCCACTGGACTAAATGCCCAGGTGCAGGCACAGCTACCAGGTGTGTGTGTGTGTGTGTGTGTGTGTGTGTGTGTGTGTGTGTGTGTACTCATTTAACTGCACTTGTGAGGACCAAATATAGCCATGATAACAGGAAATCTGACAGTTTTGACTTATGAGAACATTTTTGTTTTGACAGTTCTAATTGCCTCTTTACAAAACTGTGACTTTTATTTTTAAAAAATGCTTTAGGATACTGATGTCTGGGTTAGGTAGATATGTAAGTGTATCATTGATTAGATACAGTAATTGATGGATTCACTATAAATGTGATTTGTGACTTTATTTTTGTTTTTCTCATTAAGAAGATACAGTTTTGTATGAATTACAATGTTTAAAATAAATTCCAGTGGAGTTTGGAAGCAAAAGACGTGTACATGTGTGTGGAGTGGAGGGGGTAGAAGCTTGAAAATAGTCTACAAAGGGGGGGGTACTGAAGAAAAGTCTGGGAACCACTGGTGGAATGAATGGTAGTCAGTAAAAAGTCCTCACAAGGATAGAGAGACGTGTGTGTGTGTGTGTGTGTGTGTGTGTGTGTGTGTGTGTGTGTGTGTGTAATGGAGCTTCTAAGAGGCTTGCCAAATATACCAGTCTTGCAGCCAGCCAGGAGCAGGGACGTGCAAGCTGAAGTGAAACACAGGCTGCAGCTTACCAGTGTCCTCACACACACACACACACACACACACACACAGACACACACACAGTCCTGGCAAACTTGGGCATACAGCCAGGCAAGAGCAGAAATGATGACCACCCTTTCCACGCTTAGACTTATGAAGGATTCTATCATGTTCAGTAATTATTACTCCACCACATATTCCCATCCCCATAAACCCACATCCAGCCTCTCGTTTATAACCCGCACTCCAAATAATGTCAGCCCTTCCTCCATTTGCTTGGTCTTCCCTTTCGAATGGGCTCAATTAACCCAGCGAATACATTACACAAGGGCTAATAAATTAGAATATCATATCCATACAATAATCCCATAAAAAAGTTCAGCGGGATCATCCTTCTTATTGCTCGGGTAAAGGATTGGGGTTGGCAATGTTCAAATAGCAATGCTAATGCCATGTTACATGTAATTGTCCCCTGCCATTCTCCCTTGCTGAAATACCTCTTTATTAAAAGTAATTGAGGGAATGAATTATGAATGGAACGATTTCCTCCCAACACACAAAAGTGAGGCATAATGATCATGGTTTTTAATCATTTCCCCCACTACTCTGGTGCTCCTGCTCCTCGCTTATTCCTCGCTCACTTTCTCTTGCAATCACATGATATTTTTGGTCTTCTTGACCCTGTCTGCAGGCAGATGACTTAACATAAGCCTGTGTAACAGACGTGCTTGTACTCTAGAGAATGACCATGTACTAAAAGGCAGGCAGTAAGCACATACGCAAGCTTCACTCCGTGACCCACTCTAAGAACTTGGACCAGACCAGACGCGGTCTGTGAAGTCAGTCCACATTCCTTTCTGTCTTACCAGGTGAGAGATTTCAAACCATGTCCATATAATGTTCATATAATCATATTTATTGGGATGTGAAACTCACAAACTGATGCTGTGTTTCCTGTAGCTCTCAGTAATTGCATAATATGTGTGCTGCCAATAGCTTGGGGTAAGGGAGTGGTGGTGGTGATTTTGGGGCAACAAGGGCCTGTTGGCAAGATCACTGACAAGCTAGTTTTTTCCCCTCAGCCTTTTTAAAAGATTGGCTTTCCACACCTATGATCAACCGCCACGTTAGCCAAGCATGGAGGCCTCAGGTCTGCTTCTTATTTCAGAACATCAAACAGTTCACTTCATTAAGGCCCCCTTTTTTAGTTGCATCTGAAGCATGTTTTCCGAAACAAAAGACATTGAGGGGAGTGGTGTGGGGAAAAGAAAATGCACAGTCTGCAGCAGTTTTATTGGGGAAAATAATGGGCAATTGAGGCTAGGTATTTAATAGGCGAAAGCCAGCGCAGCAATGTATCTGCTGGAGTAAAAGCTCTTTGCTGGGCTGCTTTAAAAAGAATCAGTTTCTCCAAAGCCAGGTCTCTTCAGGAGACCGAGGAGCTTGTTGCTCTCCCAAAGACACCCATGGCTGACCAGTCACAGATGAGCGATGTCACAAAGGAGGAGGAGAACGGGTTTGACAGACAGCTGGGAAAGCAGCCTCGTGCAAGGGCATCTACATATAAATGAAAAGCAAATGGACAGAAGGCAAAACATTCGAGGATCAATAGTCCAATAACTAGAGCAGGAAGACTTCAATAACTGCATCAGTGGCCACCGATGGCTATGCAGGGGAAAAATGATACACAATTGAAACAGAACTGACCACGCTAAGTGGATCAAGGCTCAACTCGGGCAAGCTTCTGAAAACAAACCATTTTGCAGGAGATCAAGAAAGACATTTGCATTGATTTCAATACGACTCATGCTAAACCTACCCTAATACACCCAGCAAAAGCCATTGAATTGCAGCTGGAATTGTTGTTATCAAGCTATTGGGGAAATGACTTATCTTTCCCAATATGAGATGGAGCAAACTGGTAGTCTTTACAAATCAGATTACTGTGAACGGGAGTTGAAATCCTGCGGAGAGCGCCGACCTTAGTGACCAGCGGTCAGTATGGAACTGACCACAAGGGTCAATAATGCCCCCCTCCCGACATCACATTCACAGTCCAATCAATGTCGAATTATGGGTTATTTATTGAATAATCAAAAAGGTATTATTGCCATGGCTCTCATGCAGGCTGTCACAGGGGCAGACTATTTATCAGGCAGCTCGCAAAATTAGGGTAATCACTTATCATGTAAACAAGAGCCAGCAGCTGCCTGCCAGAGTGAAGCTATTATTCATAGCTACTTAACAAACACTCTGTGTGTGTGTCTGTATGCGTGTGGGTGTTTGTGGGTATGCGTGTTTAAACTGAAGCTGAAAAAATATCTAGCCTTGACGGCAAGCATGGTATATTGCAAAATTGTACTTGGCTGTATGAACGCACACACACACACACACTTGTCATTGGTGTGCAGTGATATTAGAGGTCAGAGCACCCTGTTTGAGGGGGGTTATGAAGGACACAGGATGTAGCCATAAGCAGATTGAGTTTCTCATCCAGTTCAGGACTGGAGCACACTAGTGTGCCGGTTCACAGTTACCACAGACTCCATCATAAACAAATAGGTTTAGACAATCAGGACATAAAATATCACCAGCTTAAACAAATTGTATACTGTTGGCAATCAAAGAAGCCTTGAATAGGCCTTTCGTTATAACTATGAGTCAAATATTGACGGCACTGCCAACAAATACTACTCCACTGGGGTAACAAAAGTTGTATGTAATGCTTGGTTGTCTTGCTGTTTATCCTGGCAAGAAAATCTAGCTGTTGGTTTTCCATCACTGGGACCATTGCTGCACAAAGCAGGTTTCCGGAAGCCCTCAGTCGCTCTTTAGAAATTTAATAAATGGTCATGTTGGCCGCCCTTAAACACTCCTATCAATCACATGCACTTATGTCTGCCGTAAATTACATACAAATCATGGCAGCTCTAATGCCTCGGCTGGAGCCACAGTGGTACAGAAGGGGGATCTATAACTGTGGTTAGCTAGGCCAAAAGCTTTCCTCATTTATGCTATTATCTGTCACCATATTTTTGTCTCTAAAAAAGCATTACAAAAGCTAGGTCTGCCTCCATAACCAGATTAGAATTGGTTTTGGTCTTGGCCACCGGGGAGGTCGGGTTACCGACAATAAGATCAAAAACGAGCCAATTCCTTTTCTATTCTCATTCAAAACAAACAAAAGGGGGGCTAATAGGCTCAGCATCTGTGGCCAGAGCGCTGCCAGGTCAATATGTGCACTGATAGATGCGAGCTGTGCAATTGCTGGTTATTACGCTTCTGAAAGGGCCCTGTCTGGTTTAAGTGGTCAGTGGCCCCCCAAAGCCTCTGATCATATCTAGCTGTCTGAGATTATCAGCTATAAAGCAGACCAATGTTCACTTATCGCTGTAAAGACTCTGCTCGAGAAATGTGGCGATAAGAATTATTGGGTTATAGCAGGAGGGTTGTATTGAACGCACCATCAAACCATCTAGTATGTCATTTTTACTGTAATCCAGTTGAAAGGAAAGCCAATCACGGCACTTACTGCATCCGTCGCCTTTCCGACAGTTGCGTGACGCGGCATAGATGCTATTCTTACTATAGCTTTGAAGTTTTGATGTTATGCAGGTCGATTTGAACTTGCTTCTTACTGCTGTCGTCTTTAAAATCCAAGGTCTTAAATCCAGTTGAGGTTTGTGTTGGGTAAGGCAGGTGATTTGAAGAGAGGTCAGTAAAGAATGAAGATCTGTCTTCTGATGGAGGTCCAGTCGGTGATTCTTGCATTGACCTGGCCTGCCTTTCTCCAGCTCTCTGAGTGTGGCTCTCCTTGGGGAGCCATCACCTCTTTTCCCTAGTGTGATTCAATTCTAGGCCGATTTCCCTCCCTTGGCGCCGGGGCTCCGGGCAGTAACTACACCAGTGGCAACCTTGTCTTAACCCCATGCTCACTGGTGTTAATTGTGTTAGAGCAACTATGGAAGCATTGTGTAGGGTCAGCTTGCTTCCCCGGTTGGAATAAGAGACTCTCCTTGTACTCATCCTCTCTTGTTACGCACCATTAGTCAACTTCTCAGACTGGTGCAGGTGTGACGTGCCTTTAACTCTGTTAGCCCGTTTGTTAGTGGAGGAAACCCCTTATCCTGCCTCTGTATCGATTCTCAGTGCCACCTCACCTCTCCAAGCCCTTTGCCTTTCTGACCCCCAATTGTATTTATTTACACTAGATGTGGATGCAAACAGGGAGCCTTCGCTTGAGGTCTGATAGCGCCTACCCAGGCCAGATAAAGAAGGGACTGCAGGTCTTTAAAGTCTACGCTCGTAGACTTTTTCCCCTACATCCAGTGCTGAGAAGTCTGACACTTTATTGTTGCACCAATACCAAGGCTATACTGGACTATACATGGTGTTTCACCACAGACCAAATTTAACCTATGTAATAAACTTTTCACCGAGGGCAGTGTTTCACAAATCATTCAAGCGCGTGCTACTATCTATGGGCTGGCTACAGACAGGCAGTTTGATTAAGTGTATTAATTGAAACAGCTTGTAAATATGACCTACTGTAAATACATCTGAGGAGGAAACCTTGGACCCCTCTTATGGGAGCCACATTAAGCTCAAATTCCCAGTGGACCAGGGCCAATAAATATCATACCAGGCTGGCTCTGGCTGCACCCAAACACGCACTGTTCCATTACTCTAAGAGGTAAGGCCGCACTTTAAAGCCATAAAGCACCTCCCTTCTCCTCCCGTACGCTCTCTTCCACCCTTCTGTACTCCCTCCAAGACAGGCTGTAAGGTGCATGAGTCTGCAGTATGCGTGCTCAGTCTTCAAACTCGCTCCTGGGCTCTGGCCGTCTGGGCCTGATGATGATGGAGGCCGCTGTATAAACGTCCTCATAAAAATGACAGCTAGACATATGTATGGATCCCTATTAAATTTTTACTACTAATCACCCGACTGCTGCCTGGGATGCTGGCTTTCTGGCAGAGCTATGCCACAGGGATGGGCTGTAAATGAAGACATCTCCTGCATGGTTTGTGAGAAAAAAATAACACACCAACAGTTCGCTGTCAGTGTCCCATAATGGGTTTTATTTCTCACTTGGTCAGAGAGGCTGAAGGAATTAAAGCCCAACTTTCGTGTTTTAGAGCCGTGAGACTTAAGGTCAAGAAGACAGAATGAGACCCAAAAGTGACATAGCCAAAAATGACATGTCATTTCTCAATAATCATGGACATTCAGCTTTCAATTCCTCCTAAAATAAAAATACAAACAATGAATGTTTTATTCTTTTGTCAGATTGGGGAATCCTGAAGTGTTTGAGCTTATTCGTTTTAGAAACATTTTTTCTGTTTTATTTAGGATTAAACAATTAGTCTGTTGCTTATTTGTTCTGAGAAATGATCTGTGATGTCACAAGGTTAATCCAAACAGGTAGTAGAGTGGCAGACCGGGGGTCAGAGGTGATGCATTGTTGCAGTTTGTAGTAGCCATCAGCCAGAGGCAGAGTTACAGTATTTCATAATGAGAAGGAGACTCGCTGGATTGAGCCGTAAATATTTGACAGGTGTCAGATGGGAAAGTGCACCTGCGAAACCTCCGCTGCCATCTGCACTTTCCTGCCGTAGGAATTCAGACAGAATGAACTGTCTCCGAGAGTCAAACTCCAGCGTGCTTGTTATGATTGAAACTGACACTCGAATTAGTCTCTTTGGAAACGCACCATCTGATTAGAGTTAGCATAATCTCAGCCCTGAGCTAACTACGCCAACGCGAGCAAGCAGGATTGAGCTGTCAAATTAAAAGTATTATGTTGCTAACAACGTGGATTAAAAGAACTGAGGAAGGAGGAGGCGCTCCGTTGATTCATAGGCACCAAACAGCCAGCAAATAGCACTACTGTTATGGAGATCTAGATCTAGTGCATCGTCTGCCTTCACCTAACAATGATGACTTAAATAAACTGACATTTGCAATCCATCGGACAGTTCATCACCGAGAGAAGTGGAAGGAGATAAAATGGAGAATCTACGAAGCGGGGCGGGTCAGAGTGAGGATATACCCTCTAAATGAACCCCTTTTATTAACCCCTCCTGCTGCCTCCCATCATATTCAGAACACCTCTTCTCTCTCTATTACGTCCGTGGCTGTTTCATTATCCGACCTGAACTCTGTGTAACCCCCCATGGTCATTTGTTATGTCACTCAGGGTACAGGGTCCATGATTTAAAAGTGCAGTGCCCATAATTTGATTTCTTCATGGGGTGTATCGTAGAGAAGTGAGGGTGAGGTGGATTTAGTAAGCCACAGCAAAATGTCTTGAACGGGATAATGAAGTAATCAGGGGCTTAGTTACACGCTGATACTTTTGCTCCTTACAAACTCAGAACTAGTAATTGACCCAGTGATTATCAAACATTGAATGGGCCACCAAATTTTCAGTCACTTGATTTCTCTAGCTAGCTGCCAGTTACTGTAGATCTACCAATATAAGAGGTTTGGTAGAAATTGTAGCCAAAGCTCACAGAGTGGGGCTAACTACTAACTGTACACAGTTTGCAGTGAACACTGTAGAATAATATAATATATAATTGCTATATAATTGCTATTCACATACCACACCCCATATAATTAAGACAGAAGTACAAGGACATTCCCAAAACTGTCAAAGAAGGCATTAAGTGTAGGGTTATTAGTGGTTGAGTACAATGTAGAAAGTGCAGTTATGCTGAGAGAATGAACATACGTGTGTGTGTGTGTGTGTGTGTGTGTGTGTGTGTGTGTGTGTGTGTGCTGCATCTGTGGGCGGATGTGTCTGGGAGTGTAACAGCAGTGGGGGTCTGGGCACAGCTAGTGCCAGTTTCTTACCATACAGACGCTCCATCTGGAGAGCAGACTTTGGGTACTGCTGCCAGTCCATTATGAGGCAGATTATGAGGGTTTGGGGTGTGGGCAGAGTGTCTGCATTCCAACAAGTCGCTTTCCCTGCCACTGCTAGCGTTTGTAAAATGTTACATGCTGTAGCCCTACATGGGTGTCGCCACAACAGTACAAACCGGCAGTGCAGCCCATGGAATACATGTGAACAAGTGGTTTGGATATGGAAAATAACCAGAAAAGGAAGAAACCTGCTTGCATTTGATTCATATTGTCCTATTTATGAAGACGATTAGTTTTTATACAGTGTGTTGTTCTACGTTCAGCATGGATAAGCCTAAGTATGTAGGAATACACAAAAAAATCACTTACCTAACAGCAGAAAGCCATGATGACAGGATGGAAACGCATGGAAGACAAAAGAGATAAAACATGTTAGTTAGTTTTTTTGTAAATAACTGACCCTTCTCATAATCAGACAACAATACCAGAGATTATATTTTCCTGTATAGATGTAATGCATTTGTATTAACTGGCTTACAAATTCTTCAAAACCGATATGAGGTAGCAGTGTCTGATATCATACGATCAATTACTGAAAACAATGCACTGTAACTGATATGATTTTAAGCTTCATTTCTACAACACATTTGTACCCTTTTTTGCTGCCCTGAGTGAGGTTAGGGCCACTTAGCGTAGCCCTGCTTTGTTCTTCCGCTATGTGAGACCGCATGATGCTCGCATGTTCATGTCTGTTACCGCATGCCCTCCTGTGCCCTTGCGCTGTGGTGTAAACACAGATTGTTAGGTTAGGGGTTAAAAGTGTTGTGCTTTGATTCTTTGACAGTAATCTAATTTCTGCTCTCTCGCGCATCTATATTTATTTGGTTTTGTCAACACTCAGGGCTCTTTTTTCTCCCTTTCGCCTTCAGCGTATTGATCCCCCTAATGGATTGGATCTGATTCCAGAGAGTCTAACATGCTTTCGTATCCTCTTATTTTCACCCAGGGAAATCGATCAGGCAGGCCTGAAAATCAGCCAGGATCAGGTGTTTTTAGGGATCCACCTCAGCTGGAATGGTGGTGATGGCCATGTTTGAAAGGACCGAGTGGCTGGAGAATGTTTAAATGGACAGTATTTTTAAATAAAAACTTTATAATTTAATTCTTTTTAACTTATAAAGTTGAAAATGTCTTGAAAAGAATAAAAACTGATAACATTGTACTGAATCAAGCAGTTTATATCAATGAAGTGAAGGATATGAGGGCAGTAATTAGGTGTTTACGTCTATACTGCTGCTGTCCCAGAGCTGTGTGCACTAACCAAGGAATTTAAACGAATCGATGATGAGATCCCCTTCCTGCTGATACAGCATCTTATCCTCTTCTCTCATTGATTAAGGGTGTGATGTTTGCTTTTTAGTATGTTGGCAGTGGCAGGATCTTAATTTTTTTTGGAGTCTTAGCCCAGCATTCAACTGTGGCAATGGTGTCCTTTCCACCTTAATAAAAGGAGTAAATTGGACCACACGGGCAACCGCACACACACATTGCCTTCTCACTGGCAAAGACGTGTTAAATACAAGCTGGAACTCGATCAATAGGCAGGATCGGATCGGTGTATGGCAGCAGGACTGGAGCAGGAGTGTGAAAGTGTTCCTTTCCCTGCTGCTTCCCATTCTCTGTGAAACCTGAGAATAGTTGGAAATGGCATGATATCGATGCCCTCTTGGCTCTTCACACAGCTGAGCAAATTGGAGAATTTGTCGCGAGTCACAACACGAGGGCGCCAGGAACAGGAAGAGAGGAGGAAAGAGGGACAGAAGTGTAACTGAGGCAACCAGTGATGTCAGACTGGTCGGACAGAGGTTACAAGTCCCAGGCTCCCATAAGACCTGTGAATGAGCCATATTGGGAAGTTGTGCTTCCTCGAAGCTAATGCACATAAGGAAGGGGCAACAGGAAGGTGGCCCCCTTAAAACAGCCAACATTCCTGGATGTGTGGGATCAGCGCATGACTTACAACACCTCAGAGGGTCCAAACTCCCTTAATGTAGCTGCCATCATTAATGCTTATTTGTGTGTATCATCACAGTTCTACTATCTATCTATCTATCTGTCTATCTATCTATCTATATATATATATATATATATATATATATATATATATATGTAAACTTAAATATCTATCTACCTAGCTATATATATACATATAGACAGATAGATAGATAGATAGATAGATTAATATTTATATTTATATAAAACCTAGAAATTTTCTGTGCTCGGATCAGACCAGGGTTCAGAACAGACCATAAATTGTATGGATTTGTAAGAAAGTACGCATGTGCGCTTGCTTTTTACAAGGACAAACCCTGTCACAGCTGAGCCCTATTTGCTGGAGGTTAACAACTCGGAGAGCAGGAAGCCAGTGACACATCATAAACCTATCCATTGTAGAGACACACACATACACAACAGATCATTTCTGCCATAATCCAGAGCATGACTGTGACCTGTGATACCTGGCCTTCTGTAGCCAACATTGGCTGATGGATCTGTCTGTCAGTCTTACCCACACAGACTGAGATACCCACTGTTACAATAAACCGAAATACTGCAGCATTTTTTCCGGCATACTTTATATTCTTTGTACATATAATGTGTGCGTGATTTCTAAACTTCACTTACAGTATAGTGTAACTTAGCTGTTTGGACAGTCAATTAATGTTAATTGTAGAATGCCCGAATGTGCAAATGTGTTTTTTTTTTTTCCCGGTAATTTTTTTAAAATAACAAAAATCTATGTTCATTTTAGTTCATTTTAGTTAAAGGTATTTGTAAAGGCTTGGAAAATGCTGAGTTATTTCTCTAGCACATGCAGTAAATTTCTGTAAAATACAGCTCAGCCAATAAGTCAATAATTCAATAAGACTCAGGCCACCATTAGATTGGATATACCATTGTCTTAGCAATGATATCATGACCATATATAATTATTTCTGTCTTTATTAGAATACACCCAGATATATAACATTTGCATGCAGTATTAAAAAACAACAAACAAAAGCTGAAAAAAAGCTGTTTCTATAGGATCCAGTGGAAAGTATTTAGTGTGACCTTCCATTACACTTGAGCAATAGCAGCATCTGGCAGCTTCATCGGGATGCCAAGTTGACCGTTCTACAGTCTGAGAAGCTTGATCAGGTATTATATTTTTGGAAGGATAGCAGCCAAGAAACCACTTTTTCAGAAGGGGGACAGGGTGAAAAGGCTAAGATATGCTAAAGCCCACAAATATTGGAATGAAAAACAGTAGAAAAGAGTATTATGGTGTGACAAATCAAGGAATTTTTGGATCCAATGAAACATTATGTTATATGTGGGCATTATGCCATTGTTAAAAATAACACATGTAATGGTGGCCTAAAACTTTTGCACAGTACTGTAGAAGTTCCACTATGTAACCACTCTCACCAGATCTTTGTTTAGCTCTCTATCCACACACACCTGTCCTCCAGACACCCGCATGTTTGGAACTATAAGAAGCACAAAGTGCACTTCAAGGGCAGGTGTGCCCCTCCCTCGGTCCCACCACTTTGAGGATGATAACATGTGCAAAGAGATGAAAGAGTTTCTCTTCCTTTTCCCCAGATCAGATCGTATCAGCTCCACCATGACATTTAACAGTAGCCATCTTCATTGAGAGGGCTGATATCATGGTTTGGTCTTCCATCAACAGACAGACACACCAAACTGAAGTTAGCTGCTCTGGGTGTCATTAACGGAAGAATTTCTTTCTCTTTAAGGACAATGATGTCTAAGGAAAGGATTAAATTACCTCCCAGTCTAAACAGCACCATTAAAAGCAGATATGGATCTTTACTTCTCACTAGATCTAATAGGGATTGCGTGCTTGTGAAGACTCTTCAAAAAATTTTTTCAACCACCAGCCACGATGGCAGAAGTTTTTGCACGTATGTTTTGCCATCCTCTGTTACACATGAGATAATGAATTATTTAATATTTGAAGAAGGACAGAAAAGCCTCAGCGAGGGGGAAGAACGAACTCATACATGTTTTAATGTGATGTGCATTTAGGGTGATGGCTTTCCAGACACAAATCTTTACTGGTAGGAAATCAAATCCCTAATTCTGCTTCTGTGCATCTCTCTCGCACCTGCACACACAAGTATGCACATACAAGACACACAGACACATGCAATAAGCCCTACTCACAAATTTATCACCCAAACCCTGCTCCCGTCGGCATCACAGTGGCTGATTTTCTCATTTCATAGGCCACCGAGGTAGAACAGGCATGTGCTTGTTCAAATCCACCCAGCAAGACACACTGGTTTCACCACACAGCTTTCTCTTTAGCAGCTTAACAGATGCCAAGCAGAAGGGCAGCAGGGGGAGGGAGAAAGACAGGGAGAAAGGGTTGGGGGCACAACCAGCACCCATCAAGTGCAAACCCTCTACACACATACGCACACAGCAGGCCAAAGCCAGGAGAAATGAGGTACCCATAGCCATGCGCTCTAACAACCATGACTGAGAGGAGAAATGAAATGCTCAGGGGTTTTTATTTTATCATTCCAAGTTGTGCTTCCGAATGATAGCATGGTGAGAGCTTTTTTCATCCCACATCAAGTGGCACATGGTCTCTGTCTGAATATAGAGATCATGTTTGCATTGTTTGACACCGAGACCTGAAGGACTGCTTATTCTGCTTCTGGCAAGATACAAACACTTGCCTCCCCTTCCTGGTCTGGGCTAGGAAAACACACACCAGGACTACAGACCAGGCAAGCTATTAGAGGGTGCACGGAACCACATGAAAAACATCTGCTGTGTATGTGTGTGTGTGTGTGTGTGAGAGAGAGAGAGAGAGAGAGAGAGAGAGAGAGAGAGAGAGAGAGAGAGAGAGAGAGAGAGTATGCATGCGTGCACACATGTAATGATATTGCTGTTTATGTGTGCCAGATTGCTTAAAAATCATGATTACAGGTTATAGTGATTTAAGTTTGCCCCCTTTTAACAATCCTGGCTAATACAGATTTAATGATTTACTCATGGTGCCTTTGAAGAGGTACACTTTAACAATAGTGGCTTGTTAGGAGTACACAGAGGAAAAGTGAGATAAGTGCCCATTGTCATAAGAACTAATATGATTAATGAGCAATTCATGTAAGTGTAGTAAATGTAGTGTTAAACTAAATAATGACAAATTAAACTACATAGTATGTTTCCTTCAGGGTACAGTGCTTTTTTCACCTGAGATGTTAGGGGTTCTAATACTTTTTCTCACACATACTTTTAGGGATGCCAGTTCTTTTGCCAGTCACATGCACCGTTAGGGGTATGAATACTTTCTCTCACATGTACTTTTAGGGGTAGAAGTATTTTTCCCTCACATGCTCTTTTGGGGCACTAATACTTTTTTCCTCATGTCTACTTTTAGAGCTTGTTTTGAAAATGTTTTTAGAGGTGCCAGTACTTTTCCTCATATGCTCTTTTAGGGGTGCCAGTACTTTTATGAGCAGGGTTTTAGAGGTGCTAATACTTTTCCTCATATGCTTTTTAAGGGGTGCCAGTATTTTTTTCTCATGTGTACTTTTAGGGGTGCCAGTACTTTTTCCTCACACAAACTCTGAAGTGCACCAATACTTGTCCCAACATGAATGACTAGAGGTGTTAATGCTTTAGGTATCTTTTCTGTGTCAGTAACTCTTTGGATGTGGCTCATCTCTAATTTCTAGGGGCCAAATATTTTCCCCAAGTGTGGTTTTGTGGGACCATTGCTATTTATCATGTGTGGGTTTGAGTGCCAATGCATTTGGACCATTTCTGCTTCAGTATCTGTTTGGATGTAGATGTCCATCTGTGGAATCTCTTTGTTTTGGAGTGCAAAAACTTTTCACTCCATTCATTCCTATGGGAAGATAATAAGCTAAAACCAGCTGCTATGAAGACCCTGGACTACTGAGTAAAAAGGTGTATACAATCACACATAACACTGGTAAACCAAACAATCCTAAGTTGTTTCACTGACAAATATCTTGAACAATGCAAGAAGACTGACAATCTTACTTGAACATGAAACAGATAATAATATAGTGCAGATTGTAAAGCAATAAGACAAAGCATGTACTGTGATAAAGGAGAGTCTGATAACAGAAGTGACCACAGAACATGCTATCAAAGACTCTAAAGCAGACAGATGTATATGTGTCTACTGAGTTCAGACTTAATGGAGCTGGAAATGGGGCGATACAAGCACCCACATAAATGCGGACACTATTTGATGCTTTCTGCCTTTACAATTCAGTGACACAAAGGTAAACACACCAGGGGACAAGCTTCTTACTTCTTACTTGCACAATCTTTTGGTTTATGGCAAGGCAAGTGAGATAATTTTCCTTTGATGGTGTGCCAAATGGACTAACTGCAGATAAACAGAGAAGAGTCAAGGAAGTATGCAAGGCCTGTAACATGGCTTGGGTCTCACCCAAGGAGCCAGCCTGTAGGAGGAACTCTGAGGCATGAATTCACCTGCTATGTGCCACCAGGGGCCTAGGAAACTAAAGATAAAGAGAACCCAGTTAAACAAATGATACAAAAATATTATACTTGGTCATTTATTTATTGAGGAAAATGATCCAATATTACATATTAGTGAGTGGCAAAAGTATGTGAACCTCTAGAATTAGCAGTTAATTTGAAGGTGAAATCAGAGTCAGGTGTTTTCAATCAGTGGGATGCCAATCAGGTGTGAGCGGGCACCCTGTTTTATTTAAAGAACAGGGATCTATCAGAGTCTGCTCTTCACAACACATCTTTGTGGAAGTGTATCATGGTATGAACAAAGGAGATTTCTGATTTCCTAAGAAAAAGAGTTGTTGATGGTCATCAGGCTGAAAAAGGTTACAAAACCATCTCTAAAGAGTTTGGACTCCACCAATCCCCAGTCAGACAGATTGTGTACAAATGGAGGAAATTTAAGACCACTGTTACCCCTCCCGAGAGTGGTCGACCAACAAAGATCACTCCAAGAGCAAGGTGTGTAATAGTTGGTGAGGTCACAAATGACCCCAGGGTAACTTCTAAGCAACTGAAGGCCTCTCTCACATTGACTGATGTTAATGTTCATGAGTCCACCATCAGAAGAACACTGAACAACAATGGTGTGCATGGCAGGGTTGCAAGGAGAAAGCCACTGCTCTCCAAAAAGAACATTGCTGCTCATCTGCAGTTTGCTAAAGATCACACAGTCAAGTCATATATATATACTGTGGGAGGAAACTGGAGGAAACTGGAGAACCCAGAGTAAACCCAGACGGACAAGCAAACTCCACACAAAAAAAGACCCAGTGAGGCCCTCTCATATGACAGAGTGTATTATGAACCCTACAGACTTCATATAGGAGGATGTCCAAACTCTACTATCTCTCCATTGCCACACCATGCCAGAAAAACAAACTGTTGAAACAGGCAGGCCAAATCTACTGGATGCTGTCAGTTCCTATGTCATTGTTATAACAGGTGTTTGTCCTGTAACAGACAGACTTGTTCCAGATGCCTGGTGCTTCGAGTCCAGCCCAGCACACATGCCGGACTATTGTACTTGGCAACCTAAGTACCACATAACACAATGTGCTGGCTCCCTCTGGCCGGCACCATATTTGTAGTGGGAGCAGCTGTTGTGGAAATGGCCCTGTAAGCTCTTCCTAATTACCTAACATGCTCCGGGTCTGAACGGTGGCCCAGTTAGCACTTCCCCTCCCAAAACACACTCTACTAAGTCTCAACTGGACAAACATAAAACAAGGCTTGAGTTTACAGAAGGATGGAGAACACAGAGAGGGGCTAAATGGGGATGGTAGTGTAGTTATTGGGTTAGTGCAGCACAGTCGTGCCCCACCTGCTCCTCCAGTTCCTTCAGTCAGCCCAGTACTTCTCCAGATAATATATCAGGCAGCCATCCCCTTGGCAACCAAGACAGACCTCACACACAACACTCGAGGTTAGGCTGCCCCTTTCTGCTCTCGCAGTATGGCCACCTGGCCCCCTCGGCCGGCCTCTCAAAGAGAAAGCCTCATCGCTCAGCTAGCAGTCCATTGTTCAGCTCATGAAGTGACTGCCGGGCAATTAGCAAGTTAACAAGTTAAGAGGCAGACTCTGTCAAATACGGAGCTTTTTCACCCAGGGGTCATTCGTGGGGGATCTCTTGTCTCATTCTGAAAGAGGGGAAGCTTCATAAAATGGCTGCTGAAGGGCTTCAGACCCACTCCGAGGCTTCCATTTTTGTCTATTTTGTTCATGCTCCACTCTAACAGGCAGTTGTAAAATCTGAATTCAGATGCCCTTTATGAGCTTTTGGAATCCAGAAAATAATTACTGCAATGAGATGTTTTGCCATTTCGGGTTAGTTTACAAGGTTTGCCTAGACCCATTTGTAACCAAATTGGCTTCAATAAAACGAGATCAAGCGAGAAGAGTCTTCCTGCACATTTGCACAAGCAGTTACCTGTGGTATCCCATGCTTGACTAATCACGCCCGTCTCACCCATGCAAAATTGATCCTTCACTTTTCCCTGATAAGCTAGAGCATTTCAATCTAAAACAAAGCCCCAACATATTTCCCCTTTAAACTGTGCAATTTGCATTATGTTGCCATGATTCACAATGCATTCTATGGCTCCCCTGTAGCCTTTCAATATCCAAAGCCCCCCAACCCTTTCACAACACTTTCTCCTCCGTCACCCCCTCCACATCCCCAGAAAGACAAAGCCCCCAATTTGTCACGTCATGTCCAGCTGTTGACTGGGGAAGACCTCCTTGGCCAGTGAAAGGAGCACAAGCTGGTGGAGCCAAATGGCTTTTTCCCTTTTTCTGTGGGAATGTTTGCCCAAGGAGACAAAGCCCCCTCCCTGGGGGTTGGTAGGGACTCCCCAGGGGCTATGCGCCTTGCTCCATGGGCGTTAACCCTTTTGGGCCGTCCACCTTGAATTGGAGCACCATTGACTTGCACACAGGTTGCCAGAATAGAATCATTAAGCTCCACTAACCTCACTGTGTGTGTCTGCATGCACATTCCACAACTGCTGATGCTCAGGCACACAGATTTATTACTGTGTCAATTTTACCCCTGCTTTTGATAAGGTTTGGCCAACAAGAGACTCTAAAGCAGGATGAAGACAATTTAACTAGAGAATGTCCTGTAAAAAAGACAGTTAGGCTAAGTACTGTCGAAGACTAAGTCGAAGTCTAATCTCTCCATAGGCTACAGCATGGCATTTGACTTACCACTAATTTAGTAAAAGACTGTTAGATTCTTGACCCTTCTTGACCAAAAGCACCTGCAACCAAAATGCTAGATGATTCATTGATATTCATGTGACATTGCTGACCTAAGAATTTGGTCCCTGGAAAAGTAAATTCAGGGTTTGCATGCATATTCATTGTCCCTGAATGGACATGTTAAGGGACATCTTGGGCCATCCATTAAAGCTAGACAACCATCTTCGATGACAGTTCAGGCCAACACCTATAATCACACCATCAAAGAGACTTTCACCCTGAACACAACAGCGCTAATCAAACCCCTCAATCCACTCAGACTCAGTGGAATGGCTATTCCACCAACCACCATTCATTCTGTCACATTGTGCTTTCAGAAGAAATAAGGTGGAGGGTTCCTTCACCGGCTTTTAATGTGCTCCACAATTACAGCTGTCACAACACAAACCTCTATGCACAGTGTGTTTCATTACCCCCATCCTTTTCATGGAGTGATATATGGAAGCAGGGAACAAGCCCTCTGCAATAAATACCCTTTCTATGAGAGTTATCAGAAATGGAGCTTCTTTTGGGTGGGGGGTTGAAGATGGCAGGTGCGGGGATGGCACTCATAATTTATTTTGGTGTGCAATAATATTTGCTTTATAGAACAAGTCCCCTGTGGTGCATTTGACTTGCAGGATCACCCATGCTGTCATACTCCAAACTGCTGAGGCACATTACTGCACTGCAGAAGCATGCGGCGGATCTCCAGCGTACATTCTCTGAATTCCCAATGCACATAAAACAGTACAGAACTCTACAATAAAGATTTTATGAATACATACTATGGATGCATGCTAAAAGAAGCATACTAGTAATTCACACTAGAAATCTACAGCCGTTGCAACATTCACTACACAGAGCCATGAGAACAGCATTTCAGTTCTTTTGCGAGGGCAAAAATGAGGATCAGGGAAGGAGGCATGACTAATGAACAGGACAAAACCAACAGGCAACAGATCATCCATGCTTTCAGGTGATCCCTCCATCCAGTGGAGTACCAAGTGCCAACCCTCACTGCTTATCACTTCTATCACATCTGCCAGCTAGCTCAGCAATGAGTGGCCTGGATCAGCTCACCAATCAGGTGCATTGAGAAAGCGACCATGCACAGCAGACCACACTACATGGCCAGCCTATGATCTCTCTATGCCACTCCACACTGCCAGATTCACACCTCCTCATCCCAGAGCGTACAACCTGTGTCTGAGCCGAAGATCTAGGCTGATCTTGTGAGCTTCATTTTAAGCCAACAATATGCCAGTAATCTTTCCCACCAATACCCTCAGCCAACCTGGCTGAGAGAACAAAGACAGGGGCAGCAGACAGGATACAGAGTTCTCTGTTTCACTCAATCAGGTCATGGATAAATTTAGGGTGGGCTCATATTATGCCGGGTTCCTTGTACTGTGCCAGAGCACAACTGTATCCCCTCCTCACTCCTCCACTGGCCTGCGCTCACATTGTGCTTAAACGTTCTGTGCCCGAGCTCTCTTTACTCTTTATAGTGCAGAAGATGCACTTGCACAGCACAATGGACTTTGTACTTGGACTTACTTTGTAGCTTTTGTGGAGTCGCGTTGGGCATGCTGCCACACTGCCCTCTCATAGACTTAAGGAATTATTTACTGTGCAACACAGCAAATTTCAGCTACTAATGCTGCACACATAAGAAGCATTATATTATATGGAGGCAGCGGATGTTGAGTTCCATGCTCGGGATCAAACTACGTGTCCAACTGAGCTGTGCTTGAGCCCACTTCTTCAAGTGAGCCTGAGTATGGTTCAGCATACCATGCCCAGGCTTGGTACAGAGCAATAACACAAGTCAAATGAACCGCACTTTGGGGGTGTGGTACAGATAACCTAGTGTGAGTACACCCTTAAACACTAGAGCCATTGTTTGGTATGGATCCTGATTTAGACTGGCAATCCCTTACCACTCTTTCAGAGATCATATACTCCATTATGGAAGATGAACTGCGTGCTTTTATCTAGGTGCCAGACTCTTCTGAGAGTCCAATCAGTAAACGTCCATTTGATGAATCCTACAGAACAAGTCTGATACCTTGACTGTTTTGTTTATGCTCAGAGTAGATCATTTCCTTTCAAAGCCCTACTCTCGCAGGAACGAACTAATAAACAGATCCTAATCCCATATGCAAATGGGATAATGACAAACCCCAAGCCATACTAATGAGGGAGCAGCAGATGACTGACAGGACACTGCACCAATAAGAGAGTTCAGTGAGTGGGCGGCACTTAGAACTCGGTGGAGCGTGGGGAGCTAAGGAGCTCTTCCAGCACTCCACTCTCGTCCCTGAGAAGCCTGAGGAGACAAAATCAGAGTCGTGTAATACACTAGTACTTGTGTGGTCCCTTGGGCTCATTTGCATACTAATTACCGATTGCAAATGAAGGAGGGGGCGATTGTGTTCCGCCTGCGTCACTTGGCAGGTGGAATATTACAGTGATCCCACTAAGGAGCTTATCTAGCACGGCAAGTAGAGTAGCGAGCAGGAGAGCCACCTCCCTTCCTCGATATACAGCACCTCATTAGTATTATAATAAAGGACATGAAAGACACATAAAACATTATATACTGCCAAAGTGTTGTTTTCATACCAATTAACACAGCGCTTGATTTATCGCCACAGTGGATTGAGCAGCTCGCTGGAAGAGATCTATTATAACTAACACACACACATACACACGTTCTTGGCTGTCAGTTTGTGTGTGTATGTGTAAACTATTCCTCAACAGGAGGGTTGCCGTAACTGGCCCCAGACAATATCACACACACACACACACTCACTCACTCTCTCTCTCTCTCTCAAGCGCTGATGGGAACCTTGAATAACAGCTACCCCTGGGTGGCAAATCATCGTGTTATTCTGCACAGTTAGCTCGTCTAACAAGACAACAGTCTCATTCTCTCTGCCTTAAACTGACTCTCTATTTTCCCCCATCTCCGTCCACCTCTCCCACTACCTCCCCCTGCTCTCGGTTTCCTGGTCTTTTGTCCAGCAAGCACTCTCCTCAAAGTAAAAGCGTTAGAAGATGCATGCTTGTCATATCTGTCACAGATGGACAGAAAAACCATGTATGCACACAGACTTGCTGTTGCCACCTCTCCTCTCTGTCAAGGGCCACTTTCACAGATCTGTATCATGGCTTTGCTAATGGAGCAGGAAGGCTTCCTTCCTAGCTCAGCAATAAAAGTTGTAGTGGGATATAGTAATCAGTAGATAAATAACCACACAGATTACTTTGAAGTAATCAAGTAGGGATGCCTTAATGTTTATGAGGTGCACAGCCTTGGATAGTTAATTAAGTCTATGTAGTAAGGTCCCAATACCAATACTTATGTATTCAATCATTATACAACATGAGTCATTGTGTGAAATAACAGCACAGCATGGTTGTAATTGCTATGATGGAATATTTTTCTTCAATTTATCACCCTACTGATGTCTGTAAACAAGAATGTTGAATAACTGATGATATAAAACAGTTCATGTTAGTGGAATCAGATTTGCACCACTTTGACCTCAAGAACGTAGCACCCTGTTCTAGAATGAGAGGTCTCGAGAAAAACCTGTGCTGTCCTCTCTCGTTCCTTACAGCAGGCTAATGGCCCCTGTCGCAAGGCTTTCTTTAACCAGAGAATCAATCTCCTCACCACAGTCATTCTCTCCCATTCTCGCTGCCATACAGGCTAAGCCGTTCCAAAAGGCCCATTAACCTGAGCTAAATCCCTTAACCACTGTCATACACACACACTCTCGCTCTCTCTCACTCACACACAGGGAGAACAGCTCAGATTAGAAGTATGACAATTCTGCTGCAACAAATCTGCTTTCCAGAGATGGCACAATAGAGCTCGCTTTCTAATAAGACCGCAGACGCTGGAGAACTGAAAATGAGGTTATTTTCATGTAGTATAATTTCTGGAATAGTTACGCCATGATTTTAGCTGTTCATAACTCTACCTCAAATGCAGGATTTGGCACTGCTGCAAGGAACATGAGGAACATGACTTTTAATAATGTGCAGCACGCCTGTTTCACTGAAATATATATCTCGCGACTCAACTCGCGAGGAACGAGGAAGGAGTTTTGTTTCGAGCCCTTAAATGTTCTGTGCGCATGGCTGGTGACACACACCTCCCTCTCTGTCTGAGAGCCTCATGCATGAGTATTATATCAGGCCTAATTTTCCCCTCCATTCAGCCTGCTGCCACGCAAGGTTAACACGGATCTTTATCAGCAATCTCCTGCTCGTTCTCTCTCTCACTGACACACATATACACATGCTTACACACACACTTAGCGTAGACAGACATTTCCCACTCTCTCTGTCTCTTTTTCTGACACATGACATCTGGCTTGGTAGAAAGACAGTTTGTTCAACAGTTATTTCATTTTTAGTCTCATAGTGTGAGCATTGAACACTAAGCTCACTGTCAATGCCATGAAACAATTTGACTGCACCAATTATTTGTTATTTGCAACACGTTAAGCCTTGTAAAGTGATTACTATATGCTCAGTTTTAAGATCAAAGATGTCCTAGCACATGTAAAGCTAGTAATACATCTGTGCATGTATGGATTTGTGTGATAGGAGCTATAGAAAGGATGTCCAGTAGCCTACTGTTGTCTGTTTTTACTTGAAAATCTCAAAAGGTATGCGTTTATAGAGTTACACACACGATCTATTATCCCAATACCTAATTTACCCAAAATATAATTATTAACAGACCAAAAAAATATGCTTTTCACGCGGAAATCAGTATAGACAAGGCCATAACCTCTCCCTCCTGTTTTCGGCAGTGGTGTGGACATCCAGAAGTGCTCCAGGGATGGGAGGATCAGTTCCAGCCCACACATTGCCCCTTTCATCTCCATTGTTCTTCATAAAAAGCTTGTATTCTTCCGGATAGTAATGGGACTTTACGACTCAGTCTGTTAATTACTCAGACCAAGACGTCATCCCACACACCTGGCTGGCTGGGAAAGAAAGTCTATCAAAATCATGACCACAAGTAACCGCAACATCAAGGTCACTGCATCCTGTCTACTTACTTAGTATAAAAAAGCAGCTATTGTTGGTCCAGGTCCCATTATATAATATTTCCACCATATTGAGCAGGAAAAGGGCTAAAATCTATGTGAGGCAGGAGCTGTTCATGTGAATGAGTGGCACTTCAACCATATCACACTTTATTTGAAGGCAAGGGACAGATTACATTCTCATTGAACTGGGCCTAATCCTAAACATTAAATTTGTGGCAGGGTCATGCCATCTTAGCCAGAGAGAGTCCCTTTGTTCGAACCTACCAGTATACTGGTGGAGGGAGCTGGAGGTTTTAAAGATTGAAAGGAACCCTCAGCAGTTTTTCTTTCTGTCGCTCTACAGACTTTCCATTGACATAATAGTACTATAGCCACTTAATTCTACACCTACATCCGACCCTAACCTTTACCTCAGTAACCTAAAAGAAGTTTTTTGATTTTCGGTCAAAACAAAACAAGTTTCCTTGTGTGGACCAACCACATTTCCAAAAGCAAAAATGCCATAACTTTCTATCCTTGTACGGACATTTTGGTCTTCACAATGATATATAAACTTGACCACCCCCACACAGACAGACACACACAGTCCTTCCCTAAGTCACAAAGCAGTTGAGCAATGAAGCCCACCATCGCTTAACAGCCCCAATTAGTCCAATAAATCCCTCTTCATAAACACAGACTACAAGACGGAGAGAGTAAAAGTGGAGACTTGAAGATAGAAGGGGGTTAAATGGTAAAAAGAACAGATTTGCTAAAGAGAGATGGAAAGAAGCCTGCTATATTCATCTAACTCTCAAGTTAGTCACTGACCCATCACCACAGCACCATGACTCCTTTGGCTGATCACCACAGACAGTGCTGGTCCAGCACCCACTGGGCTCTTGACAAAATTTGATCTGAGATCCAAAGATTTGTATAACAGAACGTCCATAAAGCTTGTTGTTTCCTCAGTTCCTAACAATAAAAAATGCCCCCAGTAAATTGAATGGAAAAAATTTACATAAAGAGTTTCCTATTGCAAGTACAATTTTCATGATATATACTGTATTAACATAAAATATTTATGATGGTCAAACTGGTCCTGTTAACTCTCCACGTCTCAAACATGTTTCTAATCTAAGCATGATATGATGACAATAAAAACTTATTTTAATAATAATAATAATAACAACAACAATTCCATTATTTCAAAAGTGTCAATTCCACAATATCTTTTTTGCAGAAAGAAAACTGACTGTTGCCAGACTGAAGCTGAGTGGATCTTAACACAAGATGTCTGATTAGGATTAAAGATGCTATAATATAGCAAGTGTGCAAGTGAGGGCTTAGTCACCGTTAGCTGACTTCCTAGGAACTATGTAAACCATTCAAAAGAACATGACCTGTGAAAATTGAAAATGTATTGTAGCACAAGGCAATTCCTGTAAATCTTCTGGACCAAACTATTTGAGATGAGCTCAGCCTTTGTGTTAACCCTGGCCAGTGGTGGTCAGTGGAAAGTATAATCATTCCAAAGTTGATCATTCCTCCTGAAAACATTAAAAAGTGGGTGTTTGGAGCAGTTTGGTAATGTTGCGGTGATGGCGTCACAGCAAGACTACGATTACTCTGCAGCCACAACACAGGGGTATAATGGAAACAGTGTGAACGTGCATTCCCATGTCTGAGCCATTGCCATAAAACATTATCTTACTTTGTCTCTTGCCAAACCAGGACATTTATTTATATAAATATTTCTCTTTTTTCCTCCAAACTTTCCCAAAGGACCCAGAATGAAACTGCCAAGTAGGACAGAGGAAATTAACATTTGAGGCCGCAGTCACTTGTGTTCCCCTAAGTAGGATCAAGAACGTATTTAATATGTTTACGCTCACAAGTGTGAGTTTCTTGTAGCTGAAAAACACTCTGACCTGTGAGATTTGCAGTTTGCAGTACGGGACAGATTCTATGTATTTAAAAAAGATCTTGTCTTCTTTTACAGAGGACAAAAGGGAACTGCCTACAGGCTTCACTATCAGGATTACTGGTAGATGAATCAGACATGTAGGCATGGTTCACTGGTCTTAAAGAATGGTCCACTGGCACCATGACTGGCCATTCACATGCCTAGACACACACATACCATACAAGCAACTTTCATGCACTCCAATGCTGGAACTTCAATCAAGAGTGTAAGGTCTTCTGACGTCAGCACATGCTGCCAGATGTGTCCACACCGGCAGCACATACAGACAAGCATACATGCTTAGATAGCACGACACCCTGCTTAGGAAATAAAGAAATAGCAGATGTGACTGCAAAGTTGGCAGTGGGCAAAAAGGCTATACTGTGTCCAGAGCCCAATAGCTCAATGAGTGCGACTTTAACCCCTCATGTCTCCCCATGCTGTATTTGCTCGAATGATTTGTGGACTCAAGGGAGCAGGGATGTACCTCTCTGCAGTAAGCCAGTGAGCACGAGTCTCCTCCTCCATCCCTGGCCTGAATGCTTTGAGTATATTCCCCGCCGTCTTTGAACTGAGATCAGAGAGAAGCGTTTTGGCACACACCATGCCGGTCGATCAGGTGCAAGGCCAGTCTCCTTTCGAGTGTTCTGTTGTTTTAATAATGCAACCCCCCTCTTTTCGTGACTTCTTGTCCCTTCTGCTCCCCTCCATATACCTGCATCCTACAGAAACCCCCCCACTGCCAGCTTCTCCAAATCATTACCGTCCACTTGGATTTCTTTCACCCCAGGCCAGGCAATTCCTTGGACAAAGACACCAAAGGAAGGACAGTTTGGGAACACAAGTCCAATGTGTCTGGCCAGCAGAAGGGGGCCACTTAGAACCCCCACAGTGCAAATCACAAGAAGGACCGATTTCAGGGGATTTAGGCCACATCAACAAGATCTCTTTTCCCCTCTACAGAATGGAAGTCGCTTACTCATCAGGAAGCTATGAAATAAAAGTCGATGGTTTGAGTAGTAGCCTCACTAAAGCACATCCAAACAGAGTTCCAGTGCAGAAGAGTCCACGTATAGTCAACAGTCTGAAGCAACAAACAGCGTTATGCTTTTTGGCTTTAGACACTCAGAACATGCACCAGGGGCAAAAAGTTAAGCATCTAGCTCAAGCAATCCATATCTTTGGTTAGGCCGAAATCTTTAATTGTTTAATCAGAAGTCAGTTCAAAATATGTATAAAAATACATGATGTGTAAAAAAAAGAGTGGGAGAACAACGAGTAAAAAGCAACAGGGAAAAGGATATGCTGTTTAACAAGTCTCCTTTTTTTACACCTGTCAAGCCTCAAGATGTCTCGTCCCTTTTCTGGTTATCAAAAAAGAAACGCTGGCTTTTGACTGAGTAAATCAGAGAGCATGGCAGCCCAGGGAGAACGGGGGCAGGGAAACAGCCGGTTTCAGCGGCCAGTGTCGCAATTTGGTGCAAATTTGGCTGGGAAAAACACAGGGTGTTTATTGTGCGCTATCATACAAGACCTGTCAAAACTGCCGCCAATTATTGCCATTAGGCTTCCATCATGTCAGTGGCTGTCGCTCTCTCGCAGCACGCCCCCTCTCCCAGCCCTATAATCTACGCCCACTTTTGCACCATCAGGGCCAGGCTGAAGCATGAGGATTGTTAAATCTAGACACTCCTCTTGCTCCCATTCCCTTCTTTCTCCAAACATTAGGAGTGAAGGACCTGGTCCCCATTATTCTTCAGACCCATCTGCTCCTTGGCCCTTCAGTGGTCCTGACAGGCGTTCGGGGTCCTGAATGATGTTCACATTGTGTGTTGAATTGTGTTGAAGGAAATGGCCATTTAACTATGCAAGACGGTGGCACGCATTGGTGTGTGTATGTTGGTCTTCTGAGATAGCCTGAAGTGACAGTACTAACACAGCCCACGTACAGTTGGCTAGTTATTGGTCAGCTGTGGGCAGCTATATATAACTCTGTGCCATACAAAGGTTTGGCAGTATGACAATATATTATCAGTGTAATGATATACTGTTTGTATTTCGACATTTCAATATGTTGCCATATATTATTTTTGCCAGTGTACCCACCACTGGTTAGAGAATTTGGAGTCTCCCATTGAAAGCAAAGATTGGCTAAGCATATACCATTACACTGTCCCAGTTCACAGTTCATGGCTGCTAAGCTAAATACAAATGTCTTTGGCTCACCCAGGGAGATGAAAGAGAGTAAACCTTCACTTCCAGATGATCTCATAGTCTCTTCTCTCCTCCAGTGCCCTTCCATACCAGCTGCCTTTCTCAGCATCCCAAAACTGCTCGCATCAGTACTCCCAAAATACGCCCCACACACATGCTCCTCAAGATAGGTCTGGCTGTAGGCCACCTGTTGTGGCTCTTTATAACACACATGCCCTTTCTAAGCAAATAAGCATGCTTGTACATGTACAGGAACATATATTAATGCAATAGTATATAAAAATCGCAGTGGTTATTTCCCATGGCAGAATACTAATCCTTTTGTTAACAGAGATTGGCTGTTACTAATCCCTTTTAGGCACTATGTAATTTGTGCTGATTTGTATTGTTTTGAAATTGTCTATGATTTTTCACAGGCGAGACTCAAAAAGCTTAAGTTATGTGTAATCCAGAACTGAACCACCTGGATCAAGCAAAGGATTCTGCTGCTGGTCTTTGGATATTTAGCCACTGAAGTGGAGAGGATTCATGCACATGCACACAAAGCAAGTCTTTTGGTTTTTCAAAATAAAGTTGCTGTTTTTCTAAATGAGCAATCTTCCTTACGAGAACCAGCAAAATGTCCCACGAGGTAAAAATGTCATATCTTTATATCCTTGTAGGAAGATTTGGTCCTTTCTGGGATATATGAACTTGGCTCTCACACACACACACACACACACACACAAACACTCTCGGCATTCATGTGCTCAGTGTGGTAATTCTCAAGTGTGAATCATTAAGCCTAGTGGAGGCACTGGAGAAGAATTAAGAGACTTTGTAAAGGTATCAGAGGCTGCAGCTTTTACCTGGTGGCCACTTATGAGCTATCAGCCCTGGGCTCCTGCACTACTCCCTCCAGACTCCATTGTGTCCAGTACTGCTCAATTTGCTTTTTTTTCCCTTTTTTCTGTCTCTGATACACCCTCTTAGGAATAAGCAATATGTTGTAAACTACAGTATTTAATAATTGAAGGTTGTTTATAACCGTGGCTCCTTTACCAGATCTAGCAATGTATTTGCAGCCCTGAGTCTTCTGATTTACATTTTATTATAATATTGTAAAAGATGTTTTTTTTTTTTAAACTTTTATAAGAAATGTTGGTCAATTGCGAAGAAAGTTTATTATCGATTTATTTATTATTTTGATCAATCTCAATACTAGATGGAATGGGTGGTCTCAGCTCAACATTTTTCACTTTTTTCCTTCATGTGAATAATACCAAACCTATTTCTCTCTTTTTTTGGAGCTATTTTTGCTGCTTCAGTGAATGCAAACGTAGTCACAGATGGCTTAAAAAACTGGTTAAAAAATCTCTCATCTGCCCTTACTCCCACCCATCACAATGCCTCACTCTCTCTCCTTCAGCAGATTGAAGTGAAACGCAGCAGTCAGTGTTTTTTGTACGGGGGCGCAGAGCATTACAATAGGCCGGCTGGAGTGCAGCTCTTTTCAGGGCTGTTTGGGGGTCTTGCGTCTATCCTCTGTTTTGTGCGTATGTGTTTTCAGGGTCAGCAAGGAGGGCACGCTAAAGCGGCACCATCAGGATGGTCATTTCACTGCTATCTCTGTGGACAATTTCCACTTCTTGCTCTGTCTATCCTTCTGTCCCCTATGCCTTATCTTTTTTTGCCTTTTTTGGGGAGACCAGCAGAGCGTAGCAGGCTGAGTAAAAGCTGAGTGGTTAAAGAGGCTTCAGAGAAGGTTGTCGAGTGTTTCAAGAGGTGGGATTGAAACCTTTACCTAACAAACACCTTTCTCCCTCTCTCTACTGTAGCTTGGAACAAGAGAAGGGAAACAGTATCATTGCCCCCCAACACTCCCCCATCCTCCACCCCCTGCCAGGATGAAAGCTGCTTCAACTTTAAAGTAGATTAGAGGAGCAAAACACTGAAACAATGGGAGGTGAAAAAAATCAAATTAGGCTCTTCAACATCAAAAAGAGGCTCCAAATAGCTAAGCTTCCTTGCGCCTAATCTGTTTACTTTCAGTCAACGATATATTCACAATCACAGCCGGTTTCTGCATCAACCCGAGACTGCAGTACATCTTCAGAATTTCAGCACTGTCTGAGAGAGAAAAAAATCCAAAGGCAGTGCATGCAAACTATCAAAAGGTTATATATACAGCTAGGTCTGAAAGCCTCACTTGCAGGGAATACATTTCACGGACAAACAACAAACTGTTTATTGTCTTCTTTCATTCTTTCTTTTTTTTGTTTTCTTTCTACCAATCTCTTTCCACTCTTGCAATCCCTCTTCACCTAGTTTTGGGGGTGCTTTTCCCTCCTTCCCTAAAGAACACCACAGCAGTGTTCCATGTTGCATTGTTCACGCTCAACCTCCAATTTGCTCTGCACATTCTGCAGCCGCGTCCGAGACGTCACGGCGGCTTAAGAGACAAATCGCACTAACCAAAAAAGGCAAGGAGAAAAAATGAAGAGAGGGGCGAAAAGCCTAACCCTTCACAGCAATGCAATTATCACTGCATTTGATGCTGGCGGCCGCCTCTGTCGCTCCTTTGTAGTGGGGGCTTCATCTCTTCTGGGCTGATCTGTACTAGTGCTACGGACCTAATAAGCATGGCAGCACCGATTTCTACGGTACATGACATTAACATGGCTATACTCCCCAACAATGAACTGAAAGGACCTTCCAAAAAAGAGCAGTGGCCTGGGCTGCTTAAGTAAGCCAGAGCCTGCCACTGGCAGAGACAGGCATAGAGTACACCTAGAACAGAAAGGAGAAAGACAGAGAAAGAGACATACCTAGAGAGTGAGTGATAACAGTTAATCTAACTGACACACTTTAACACTAAATTAAGAGATTCCACCACCAATGACAAGACTCCGACTTTTGTGTAAGGCTACATACGCTACAGAGAGAGTGAGAGAGCTAGCGAGTGTAAGGCTAATTTTGAAGTCTGTTTTAACAATTCTTTATTTTTAATAGCCTATCTCTTTTAGTATTTTCCACCGAGATGTGTTTTGTGCCCTATTGTTCGTAATCTGGAAATTATATTCGATTTTTGCTGCTTTTCCCACACATTTGTTCAATACAAGAAAGTTGTTCGCACATAAACGGAGTAAACAGTTAGGCTTGATGCTAATGTGTCGGCTCAGATGATTCAGCGTAGCCGGAGCAGCAGCGCTCAGAGGAACTGGAGGGTGAAAAACGGGGCAGATGAGGTAAAGAAACAGGGAGGGAGAGAGGGGGACTTTTACAAAAGCTCTAAAAAAAGAATGAAAGTTAGACACAAAGAAACAACGAAGAGCAAAATGCGGGGACACGGAGAAAGAGGAGAGCACTAACCAACTACCCCCAACCCACACATCCCAAAAACAAGAGACTGGCCTTTCAAAAGACCATCTGTGATTTGTAATGGATGAGCGTTTTTAGCGCAGCTTTCTCCGTCCCTTCTTTCTGAAGCGAGCAGAAACCAATCTGTAACTATAAAAAGACCGAAAACAAATACTTCTTAAATCTGGCACCGAGTGCTGGAACGACCCCGACGGAAAATCAAAATACAACTTAAAGGCCTATATGCATACATCAGCAGGTGGAGTGTTATTAATCAGCAAGTGTCATGCTTGCATTAGCCTGTATACGAATACGAACAAAACGATTATTTATTAATTATTATAGAATAATTATTAGGCTATCCTGAAAAAAACAACAGAGGTCAGGACACTGGGACACTTGGACACTGATATTCTGATAAACCTGCTGTACAAGCAAGCAAGAATACCCGTTAAACCAGCACCAGTCCAGCATCATAAACCAACATGGATGTCGTCTGGCCTTTTAAGCACTGTACGTATGGCTACGTGCATGTTTTGGGTTTTTGTTGTTGTTGTTACAGATTTTCGTTGCGTCCAATTATTTAAACGCTGTTTTACTGCATTTTTAAACTTTTAGTAGGTGATACATTTTGAGTTCCGTTAAATTCAATTGTGAGGACTATCTTTAAAAAGATCTGCGTACATAAAAACAAGCAAAAACGTTTATGTTCGTTTAATTCTCTCCTGCACGCGCACAGAGAGAGAGAGAGAGAGAGAGAGAGAGAGAGAGAGAGCGCCTGCCTGCTTCGTCACGCGACCCATGTCAATTAATTACAGTGTTTTTCTTTATTCATAAACACCAATCTGCATGAGATAATTGTGCATTAGTAATCTTCCACCCCGAGCCTGGTTCACTTCGGCATGGCTCTCTAGTCATACTCATTAAGTTTAATTCACATGCCTGTTAATAAGGTGCCTTTTGTTCCCCTGTTTAGATGAGTCAGAGACCGATGTAGTCTACAAGGACCAGGATTTAAGATCGTTTTAAATGATTAAAATCGTTGTGTATTTCGAATAACATTGTTATTATTATTATTATTATTATTATAAATTACTGTTATATTAATATGATGATGATGATGATGATAATAATAATAATAATAATATTTAAGAAATAATAATTAAAAGGACCAATTCAGCGCCTACCCACTCCCATAATAAAACTACTTCTATGTCCAGACTCCAGAACGAACGGAACGATGAACTTTCCAAGACACATCATTAATTAACCATGGCGAAAATATTCTTAAACGAGACGATAAATGACTTTTGCGACCATAAAGTAAAATCAATGTAAAAATATCAGCTTCAGCTTTGGACGCAAGCCGGACAGTTTAATTAAATGAACTCACGGCACGGCTTTGATTTGTGTCCATTAAAACTACAACTTTATGGTTCAATTCAAGCAGGTATCGTCCAAGGTTAACGAGTGAAAGTGGGGCGGACACACTTCGCACAGTGTTTTATAGTGTGAAGCTAAATTCGAGTAACTAATGCTGGTGCTAAGAGCTTGGTGAAAAGCGCTCAATCAAAGCAGAGAGAGGACAAAATGACCGCACGCGAAACGAGAGGGATTCTTTTATGCGTGTAGACTGGATTTATATTCACTTCTGATTTGCACGACTTTCTTTTCTAGCTAATCATTAAAATGCGCAGCTTATCATTTATATCCACTCCTTGCACGTCTTAAATTGTTACTTTTAAATAATTTTATAAGTCAATGAATTATTTTATTCAGATAGACCCAGATCTCAAACATAGTCGGTAGTACTGAAAACATGGCATGATATAATTAATATAATAATGTTTACTATGGTTAAACGTAAAAAGCCATTCCCATATATTCTGAACACACTACCTAAACCATATTAGAGACAAAAATTCCCCCAAAGTCCAAAAGACTCATTGTTCTTCAGAGTGCAGGATGTGTGCTCAGTTAAGGTAACCTATGACCAAAGACATGGGCAGATGAATCATTTCCTGAGAACTGCATCTTTTTGAATATGGGAGTGCCATTTAAATAGTCAATTTTCCACTTCTGAAATGAGCTTGCTGATGAAGTCAGCTTTAGGGAAGAAACCAAGGTGCCTCATACAGCAAGAGCATTTGCCCAGCACTAAATTTCTCAGGCAGAACAATGCTATGAATGGGAGGATGGCCCAAGACCGGGAAAAGGGAAAGTGAAAGGGGTGATGGCAACAGGGGTGTCAGTGCTAGTCTCTTGACCTCCCAGGATCTTCATCCTGGCCTTAGTTAACCCAGAATGACAGGACCCCCCACTACTTCCCCACCTGGCTTTCCTTTGCTTCGCTGGTGGAAAATGAGCACTTGCAGTCAGACAAAGTCACTCATAAAGCCAAACTTCCAAGAACCCCATGCTGATTATGAGTACAGAGTTGTAAAATCGGCAGCGGTGAAGAAAAGGAGATGCTGACGGATAGAAACGGCCCAAGGTTTATGCACATCCCACCCTGAAGAACTGCTGGTACAAACAGTAAAGTTCATTACAAACAGCTGGCAATAAGGTGAATGGAGTGAGAGAAAGAGGTAAACAAAATAGCTTCTAATGGACATGAGTGAAGAAGGGTTTTAAAAGCATCCTTGACGGTAGCCATTACCAGATTAAAGCACCTTGTGGCCTGATCAGTAAAGCATGACGGCAAACTACCCCTAACTACTATTAAACTGCTCTGAAATGCTGCCTGCTGTATTTACTATCCATGAGTTTGGCACAGAGGAGAAGGAGAAGTGCGAAAGTGAATGGGGGTGATTGGGGAGGGAGAAAAGGGATTGGATCCATGCTGCATCACTGATTTCTCCTTTTTGACCCCCTCGGAGACACACACACACACACACACACACACCCTGAGCAGAGCAGTGGCAGGGGTTGGCTTGTTGGCTGAGCTCTATGATTTCACGGCAGGCTGGGTGGTGCCATTGAGCAGACATCATGTTCCTTTTCAGCTCTTCAGTCTAGAGCCACCCCCTCCATCCTCCACACTGCTCACCAACCAGCTCTACTCGACCCCCAGTGCGCAACCAGCAAACACACACACACACACACACAAGCATACTCAGTACAACCAGTGCAGCTCCTTACTTGGAGCAACTCCAAAACCTGACTGATATGATGCCCATTCAGAGGTAGCAACACTGGCAAAGCTGTGCAAGACTTTTAATGCTCTGTAATGGCATGTCATATTCTGGCATCTGTACCACACTGGATGCACATCAAGTCCTACTGTTCAAATGTGATGTGATGTAAGCAGTAAGTGTGTGCACTGGGTGACAAAGTATCAGAGACCACAGAGGTAAGCACTTAGTAAAATAGCTCTTTATCTCTCTCTCTCTTCTCTTCTCTCTTTCCCTGAAAGCCCAGTTGAGCAAATCTGTTTTTTGTTGCCCGCAAAAGTCTTCCCCTGCTTATAAAAGCACAGTGGACAGAGTCTCCCCCTTTTTTCTTTTCTCCTCTAACAAACTCCCCTCTCCTAGGCTGCTCCTCCAGCAGCCCTAATTAACATGCGGCGTGGTGACTTTTCCCCTCTTGTGTTTCCCGCTCTCTCTAAAGAGTACTTAATAAAATGTGAGTCCGCGGGCTGCCACAAAAGGCGCGGCGCGGTGCGGCCTTCATTTCCATTAGAGGCCTCCCAGCTCTCACACTCTCCCCCAGAGCCGGCAGTTCATTCAAGCCAATCTGCCCAAGTACGGGGTCGAACACTCAGTCAGACAGAAAAGGAGGGAGGGAGAGAAGTGAGAGGAAAGGAGAGATGGAATTAGGGAACTGAAAAAAGGGGAAGAAAAGATTGTTGCATGTACAGCCGAGGCTCAAACTTACACACAGTTCACATGATCCCGACTGCATTTTTAATAAGTCTACCTTGATGAAATAGTAACGTCACTTTGCCATCGCAATCATACTGCATGACAACCAGTGTCATATTAATTATGACATGGTTGTCTTTGGGGTCAACAGGACGGAAGGTCTCAGACAAATAGTGTTTGCTCTATCCATCCCATCATCACCTGATTAAAAATTCAATTTGTAAAAAAGAAGAAGAAAATAGTGCAAATATGTGTTTCATTACACATGACTAATGGCTTTTGTGTTAATGAAACACTTTACAGAGACGAGGAATAAATCAAGGCAAGGAAAATTGAAACTAGATATTAAAAGTTACACAAGTGGCTGTACTGAAAATTGGCTGAAAAGTCAAGCAGTTATTAAGCTCATGCTTGCTTTCATGTATTCTGTGAACCACTTGAGTGTATTGTTGCTGGTGTATCGAATACTGGAACTCATTATATTTATTGTTAAGGAATTACCATTAACACATGAAGTTGTGCCCTTTTTCAGCTCCAGTACTGGGAACAATATCCACAAGACTGTTGTATTTGCTCTGGATCTGAATCTTAACTCCAAGACATCAGATGCATCGAGTTCAAACGGGCAGAACTAAAAGATCAGAACCGTCACAATCTAATCATAGCTAACTTACTGTATCACTCTGTCTTTATGTGGTGTCCCAGGTGCCTCTCTCTGGTCTCCCTACTAAATTATTCAGGAGTTGTCCACCACTATGCTTGATTAAGCTTTAATTTCAGCAAATTACAACATGGCAGGAGGCCACCCTTTTAAATCATATGGCCTGCAGCTTATTCATCAGAACTCAGGATGTGTGTATTATATAGTCAGTAGGTCAGAGCCATTTAGATCTAATGGGCTAAAATATAGCATTGCATTTATGACAGGAGGTTGTGGTGGTTGAAAGACTCCATGTGCCAAAGATATAAATTTGGCGAAGTGGAGACATTCCATTCTGGTTCGTATAGCTGACCAGTTAAACATTTTGGGTGAGTTGGGGCTTGTTTAGAAAGCCGTGCACAGAAGAGTATCTTTGAGCTACAGGAGCATTAGTGTACCAAACAGAGTAACTAACAGTTCTGTGTGTTTACATTGGGTTGCAATATAGGTCTCATTTGCCTACTCTATCGGAACAAACCGACCAACAATGCTTTCCCAAATCGCTTAATATGATCTCCAGATGGATACCACAGGCTAAAACACTGCAAATTACATTGTGGTCACATCAGGGTCAAATAACTGCTCATTGCTGTGATTTACAGAGTTGTGTGTTTGGAAGCCTGACTCATAGTGACTAGTCTCACACACTCTGAGAGTATATTCTCACAGTGGCACACAGCCCCAAACATTTGTAGGAACTAGGGTAGTGGAGGATTTTTCTAGCTATATATATCATGGTGCACTGGAAAGTGAGCGCCATCTATTCTTTTGCTGCCCAAAAGAAGAACGTGTCCCTGCACATCTGGAACAAAGCACATGTTGGGTAGAAAGTTAAGTTCTATCATTTCTGAACTTAGATGAAGGCCATCAGGCCTCATAGTATTTCTCTCAGTAACCAAACACCAGCTACAGGTAGTAATTTAGCATTTGGGATAATTACAGCTAATGATCATTCACACCTCCTGTGCGAGTGCACATGCCTAATTGCCATTGATTTATCTGGCAGGAAGATGGTGGCTCTCCTTCGCGTGGCGAGTGGCGCTGTAGCTCATAACCCATTAGCCTGCGTGGCCAAGGCGCGGTTTTATGGCACTCTCCCCGGGTGATTTGTCCAACACGGCTCTCCCGTAGAGCCAACAATAGGCCAGGATTAACAGGCCCTGTCAGGTTTTTTCCCCCACCTCGCCACACATCTTTCTGATAAAAGCGCCTCCAATTAGCACAGAGGGGCTTCGCTAGTGCTAACCGCTATCTGTTCTCTCCCACACTGCAGGGTTGAACCGGAAAAAAAGGGCAGACATTTTTCTTGCCCCTAGTTCAACGCCATACAATAACAGCCCCCACACAGTGAGGGAGATATCAGCTTTTCCCCTGTCGGAGGCTTTCAGCTCAGACGGCAATAGATCTCATTCACGGCCTGTGTTACCCTTATCTTGGCTCTGCCTCTAATGAGACATAATAAGGGGAACGTTTTGTAGCAACACACACTCCTTTTTTATTTGCTGAAGCATATCTCGTCTCCCTCACCCTCCCTCTCTGTTTTACCAGCTCCCACTTGGCAGATGAATCATATCTCTCGTCGTACATATGCTAAAAACTCGTGTAATTACAGGCGGCCTTAAATAAAATGAGCCTTAAAGCTGTCACTCGAGTCACCGCAAGATGAGGCGGGCAGCCCAGGAACCGGGAGCTGTCACTGTTACAATGAATTTATCGGAGGAAAGAGCAAGTGAAAGAGAGAGAGAGAGAGAGAACTGTTGTGAATTAATTTGGCAGAGGACGGCTTGTGGCTGTTGTATATCCAGCCGTGATAGTGTTAAATCAGAGAGAACAGAACTAAACAAGTATTCTGGTTTTAAAAAGGGTTTAAAGGCAGACACTTTTTTGAAAGTTTTTCACTGTCTGTCTCAATACTATTTGGAAAGTGCTAATACAATGATTTTTGTAAATAATCATTTCCACATTCTGACATGTGGCCTAAAACTAATATTACAAAATGTACACATATTCAGATATTCAAACTAAAAATATTCACATATTACATATAATCAAATAATTCAAACTGTGGTGGAGGTACTGGACTATGGACCAGAAGGTCCAAGGTTTAAATCCTACCTCTGCCAAGCTGCCACTGTTGGGTCCTTGAGCAAGGCCCTCAACCCACAGTTGCTTGGATTGTAAGATTGTATCAGTTGTAAGTGGATAAGGGCATCTGCTAAAATCTCCTAAATGTTTAATTCTTATTTTTCAACTGACACAATGGTAAAAAATGGCAAATGTATAATATGATCCAAAATATTCATGCTATGATGAAATTATATTACATTTTTAGGGGAGGTGAGACCTATTTGTCAGTTTATAAACAAGTTTGGACAGCAGAGGAGTATGTGGGTGTGTGAGTGTGTGGAAGATGATGGCCTAGTCCTATACTCTTGCATCCTGCCAGCTCAATTTTGTCCTCCTTCTGGCTGCTGATGTTTCTAATTCATCACGGAGCTGCCTGATTGATCTTCTTCTCATTGGGCCAAGGGGCCGCTGCTGATTCTGCAGTCCAGTGGAGAGCAACCTATGAAAGTGGAGGGGACATTTTTTGATACGTATTAATCACCCCACAGACAGAGGCCTCAGTGCCGATGACAGCTGTGTGCAGACGGAGAGAAAGACAGGAAGAAAGAGAGCGAGAGAAAGAGAAACTGTGTTTACTGTATAATGACTGAAAGTCTCCAAAGGGCCACTACTCATGCCTCCCACTGCTGAATCACAATGTGTCTGATCACACACACACACTCATACGCACGCACATCACGCATGAGCAAGTGCATCACTTTTATCATAATTATCGGGTTTCAGTATCAGTAATTTCCCAGGAACATTAACCGGAAAGAAAATAACAAGTTCTTATAATTAAGTTTTTTTCCTCTCATCCATTTATATTTGTCTATTACACTTAAACTTACATGATAAATAGTTTATATGGCAGCATTATTTCTCCATGGCACAAAACTAAAACAAAAGATACAATTCGGGTTTAATCACACAAAGTAGCAGAAAGCAGACAAGTCTTGCAACTACACATCTTTTCTTTATTTTATCAGTATTTACCCACCCATGTCCTGACATGATCCAAATCCTGTTTCAGATGCATTCAGTTTTGTGGTTGGATTTATATAAACCTGCTGTTATGCCAGCGATGCCTGCTGCACAGCTCTCCTGAGGCCCATGACATTCGATTTACCTTCATCTGCATAATGTATCACATTAAATCAAAGCACTAGAGAAATTTAAGAGGGGAAGCTGCCCTAGCAGTGGTAAAAATAAAAACGAAAACTCCTGCTGTTCAATTTCTGCAGGAAAGCAGCAGAACACAAATGACAAAAAGCTATCTTTTCAATGGAAAAGTATGGGAGAATGCAGGAAATACACAAGCAGTTTGTGGCCAACTCATGCACACCTTGGGTCAATTAAAAACGTAACTCTTCTCTTCTTTAAGAATCTCCTTAATATTAATTATTAAGTAATGGTCACTTTGAACACTTTGAATTAATGGTTTGCCTTCCCCAAATAAAAAAAAAACGCTGCTGTATTTGCAATGTATCCTTCTATAATTACATAACAGTAGGGCCGCCTTTGGCTACATCGCAATGAAAAATAGGTAAGTGAAAGTACGCTATGTGTGCTTGCTTCTAAAAGGAAGGTAAAAAAACAAACAAACTAAAATGTCAGTGGTATGAGCAACATGCATGGTTCTTGCTCTGAGTTTAACCAAGGTCTTTCCAGTGGCTGAACGAAGAGGCAGCTTTAAAAGGACAAGCTATTAATTAGTGAACTACAAATGGAGCCCACAGAGGAAGCTATGTCTGATTGAATGACCATTGACTGGGGGTGCACCGGGGTGGGAGAGGAGGAATGGGAGGGAGAGCAATACAGCCAGAGAGAGGTAGTGTGTGTGTGTGTGTGTGTGTGTGTGTGTGTGTGTGTGTGTGTGTGTGGTCTGAGGCTCGTCGGGTCCTGGGGTGTTCCACTACACTGCAGCCAACACAAGGGAAGTGAGAGGAGGGAAACAAGGTGGCGAATAAGAAGGCAAGGTGACAAGGCATCAGAGAGAGTGCAATGAATTATTTATAAGGCTACTGATGGACAGTCTGAATAAGAAAGAGAATAGGAGGAAGGGAAGAGAGACAGGTGGAGGGGGGGGGCACTGAAATTAGTAGGGGGTGGACAGAAGAAAGCAGGAGGCTTTCATGTTGTGCACACAGAAAACACAGACAGCACCACATGCCGCAACAAGCCATGCCAAGCAGGAGGGCTTGGACCGTATAAAATTCAACATCTCCTGGGCAAGGCTGCGTACTGGTTCTTCATGCTGCCTTCGGGAAGGCGGCAGAAGGCAACTTTAAAAAGATACATGAAGGGAAAAAGGCCAGTGTCACATTCGTCTTACCATAAGCAGACAGTAAGTTTAACCCCACTGCACCGGAGGTCAAAGTGAGTGATGTAGTGCAGGGAGCTCCGATCTCTAGTGACAGATCTAAAGGTGTTGGACTGCCGGAAGGCCAGTGGGGCAAATGCAGACAGTTCTAGGGCTACTTAAGACAGGCATGATGAATATTTAACCCTTGTAGGACAGCACCGGTTAATTTCTCAGGGCTGCTATTTAAATGCCACTATTAGCATGGGCTTTGCTTATTGACATAGAACATTGGATAATGGATGCGCCAGGCAGGACAGCCCAAAGCAGGCAAGCCTACTCATCGCGTTATGCTATCGATAGAATATTAACACGTGGCAACCCACTACATGTCTGCAGGACCCCTCGAGGATGGACACGCCTGGACACACACACATAAACACACAATGGGAGCGCTCATGTGGAGTACAAAAAAGATATTTACTACAAATACTGCTTCACATTTAACATCCACTAAGCCTTTCTGAGCTCAGTTAAAAGTATTCCACTTCTGACAACACATTATTACATGAAAAATCTAATTTGCACATTTCTCCACTTTACACAAATATGTGACAAATATTTGTCACCTAACACTTGATTCCTTATTTTTGGACTGGATCTATAGAATTATAGAACTCTTTTTCAAATATGCATGACTGTGTGCATATATATTTACCAGTGGAGAACTGTCAGAAACTTCTAGCCATTCAGAGAAGGTCTACATTTTTTAGGAACTAGTAATTATTTAATTATATTGAGTTTTTATATACAGTCCCTGTATTAATTTTGATTTCAAAGAATCACACTATGTCTTGTTGTATTTAATCTCTTCATCTGTTGGAATGGTCTTGGAATAAATTTTGAGATGGTAGTTTAAACAATGAGACGTCTTGATGCATGCTCAATGATCCAGGTAAGAAAATCCCAGAAGTTGAATCTGTTCATCTGGACATAGCTTTTGTTGGAGAAACGTTTCGTCACTCATCTAAGTGACTTCTTCAGTCTCAGCAGTTGGAAAACTTCCCCAATTTTATCCAATGACGAAACGTTTCTCCAACAAAATCTATGTCCAGATGAACAGATTCAACTTCTGGGGTAAACAATGAGAAGTTTTCTATCCAGGATAGACAGGTAATAGGCCAAGCTAGCGCTCTGATTGGTTAGGACTTGGTTCAAGTCAAGTCAAGTCAAGTCAGATTTATTTATATAGCGCTTTTTACAATGGAGCATTGTCTCAAAGCAACTTTACAAGTTTAGATTATCTCCTCTAATAACTACGTCCAATCCCAAATTGAGCAAGCCTAGGGCGACAGTGGCAAGGAAAGGTTCATACAGGTCAGGAAGAGACAGTTGAATCAACCAATCAGATTGTGATTGCTAATGGTTTAGACAGTGTTTGAACTCCTACAGGTCATAGATGATTCACAAAATCACATACTCTTTCTATTTTTAAAGCTGACTTCCTTAGTGTTTAGACTTTTCGTATATGAGTAGTGGTCAGTAACTTTGGCAGTTGTTGACTCTGATTAAAGCAGAATGTAAAAACTTGTTAATTAATGATGGGTTAGTTTTATTTCATTATAAGTGAAAGCTGCCCTGTGATGGACAGATGGCCTGTCCAAGGTTGGTTGGTTGTGCTGCCGAATAGGCATCAGCTTTCTACAAGCCTGAATTGGTTTAAGTGGATATGGTGAGCGATTGGAGAGAGTGTGTATTTCTGGTTCTAATTTAATGCTTGGTGACGCTTTTTCATTCTTAGTGCTGAAATAGTGAGAGAAGAGAAATTTGTGTGTGATGATTTTGAAGTTCTGTTCCAGGTGTCGTAGTCTTCTCACTGATCTCGTGGATTTTCAATTTAAAAAAGCAAATCAACTGGCTGTGTTTAACATACATTGGCTCGTTAAGATTTCAGCCCATATATGATTACATGTAACTATTTTTAGCATTTATGCCCCAAACTGAAGGCCTAGCTTTAAGAGTCACTGTTTGGCACTGGTATTTACAACAAGGGTTTGTGGTTAGAATAACTTCAATGAACTCTCATTGTACTCTACATTTTGGATACATGGCACACAGTGGAAAATGTATCTCACATGAAGCCATTTATTATCATTCTTGTATAACTAGTATATCGTACATATAGTATGTCCATGACAACACTAATGACAACTTTGCTCCCTGTTCCCTGCATTTCTTTCTGACAGCTGAGAATCTACAGAGTTAGTGTGAGATGAATTCAGCCTTGTTCTCACAGCTCCAGGAGAACAGTCTCCCTGTCCTTAAGAATGTAGATGCATTTCTGCACTGTGGATACAACGCCAGTGTTTTCAGTGTAAGGTCATCTCTTTGCATACACCTGCTTTTGACCAGTCTATAACACTTCTGCAACTGCCCTGTGGCCCTTAAAGAGTGGTAGAATGTGTACTGGTATTCATGGAATCAGTTATGCTTATGATATATTCTCTCACGTGTCTGGTGCAATGACAATTTGGAATCAACAGGTTGCTTCAAATGAAAACCCTCGAGAGGAGGCAGACAGATAGAAGTCTCTCGCTGACAAGACAATAAACAAATCTTGCCTTTCTCTAGTGCATCACTGTGTGAAATACAAACACATGTGAGCAAACGAACTGTAACATTCCTGCTTGCAAATTTGACTGTGAAAACAAGCTTCTCCTCTCCAGCCACCCACACTCTCCTTCTATCTGTCTTTCTCTCAGAGGCAGGAGCAGGGCTTAGGATAGCGCACTGAAGGATTGCCTCACGCGGAGAGGCCTAGGCCATGCTCCCTTGACGCTGTTTGTTTGTACGTGCTAACTTTATTTTGCTTTGCTATGGCTCTTCGCTCCACGGATCTCTCTGGCTCCAAGAGCTCCCTAGTAAACACAAGTTAAAAGAATCATCCATGAAGGGCCTGGATCAGGCCACCATAAGCCCCACAAACAAACTGGTTCCACTACACACACACACATAAAAACACAGAATAGAGATATAACACATGAGAAACAAGCAAAAGCTGCCTCACAGAAACACTTGAGTGGAGTTTCACGCAGCGCTGGCAGGAGTGTCTATAAAGGTCTATGTGTCTTTTGATTATTTGCGCTTGTTTGATGTTGGTATGAAGCATGGGGGAGATGTGTTGGACTTGCAGAGAGAAGTGTCACGCTGTGTGCCTAGCACAAACGTCCACCACTACTAACCCCCTCCTTGCCCCCTCCCTGTTAAGCAGAGATTTGGAAAATCAATATATCTCTGAATGGGGGTCAAAGGGGTGTCTGCTCAGGGAGAAGTAACAGATTTGCTCTCTTCTGCTCCATAAGTAAGAGGAGGGGATGCCATGCATTTTGGTGTGGGGGTGTGATATTAGGCAGCCCACATCCAAACGGTACCCGCAGTGCCACGTGAGCATGTGTGAAAGGTAGCTTAACTCCTACAAAAACACACTGAGAGCTCATGTGCTAAAGAAAGAGAGGTTGGGGGGGTTGATAAAGAAGAACCCAAGATTAGCCGCCCATTCACCATGTTTAGGTGTCATTTTCAGCAGCGGCAATTTTCAGCTCTGCAGCTTTAAAATTGTCAATGATCAGGTCAGCAGGCCCCAGGGCCTCAGAGGCTGAAAATGGCCAACTGAAAAGAGGCACTTAAGTTTTTTGATAAGGCTACACAGAGACAGGGGGAGGCTCTGGTTAAGAAGATTTTATACCCCCCGCAAAGCAGTGTTTTCAAGCTCTGGAAAGCATAAGCCATGAGAGACATACAGAGATATCAGCAAAGTAGACAGTAACCCTTGTCCAGCTGACCACCTCATACAACGTTGCTTCAGGGGAAAGAGTCTGGAACACATGCCAAAGTGTAACTAGAAGAGTTATAAGGAAAAAATGGCCAAGACAAAGAGAAATGATTTGGGAGAGGTTTCATTCAAATTGTAAACATGCTCTGCCCATCATTCATTCACTTTATATTCTTAAATAGATTTTAATTGGTTATAGAAGGTTAGAGTAACAATACCACAATGGCCCAAAATACCTATTCCAGAGAATTTTTCATTCGAATCCATATTCACTTAAAATTCTCACCGTATGAAGATGTTAAGCATTGCACGCTGAAACGCTGGTAAAATGATAGCCTACATGTGAGGAGTTCGATTCCAACACATTCTCGGTTGACAGGATAATAAGGCCTCAGATCCATTCTCATGAAATAAAAGCGGGAGTGAAAAGGGGGAGAGAGGGAGAGGCAGAGAGGAGAGGAGAGCCTGTAATGTATACGGTGGCAGGCATTGATGATTGTAATTATCAAATTGCAGTTTTAAAAGGCCATTGATTGATGTCATTAACTCAGTGAGTGTTTACTGATTGCATGCATTTGCACGTGGGCTCACACTGGGAGCTTGCGTGCCCGCTCTGATTAGAGCCGGGGAGGAGCAGCCCATCAAGTACGGGCTTGAACTCCCACACCTTTAACTAACTGTATACACACACAATTACAGAGATAATACAAATCACTCTGTCGTTAGCATGGGGAAATTAAGTGCCAAACAAATTAGGAAGAAATATTCACTTACTACGCACACACATGGACACACACACACGCAGACACACACTTATCACCTCTCAATAGGAGGTACTGTATTCAATTATATCAAAAGCCTTGTTAGAAGACAACTGAGCCAGCAGATCAGGAGGGGAGGCTTCTTAAGTGCCTCATTTGACAGTTTACTCTCAGGCTGCCTGGTTACCAGATTCCCTCCCCAAACCTGCACACACAAACAGCCCTCATAAAAAGTGCCAGCTCTGTCACCTTTACAGCAAAAAGCCACCAGAACACCAGACAAGACCACTTTCCAGTGTCAATGAATGCCTTCTGAAAGCTTTGGCACATTTCCTATGTCTTTGTCTGCAGTTCCAGAAACATTTTTAGGTCCTGTATTCTTTTATGTGGACTAGGAACTTCAGGTCTGGAGCTCATCATACTAAACACTGCTGACTGTCCAAACCCAATCTTACCCATAAACAGTACTGTGTAAAAGTCTTAGGCCACCATTAGATTACATATACCACTGGTTTAGCAATGGTTTGATGACCATATCTAATTAGTTATCAGTCTTTTTATTAGAACACAACCAGAAAATACAAGAGATTTATATGCAGTGTTAAAAATTTTATTTTATTTTTATTTTTTCAGAAAACAGCTTGTACAGGCTATAGTTGCAAGTATTTAGTGTGACCTCCCCTTACACTTGAGCAATAGTAGCACCTGGGAGCTTCATCACAACGTTAAGTTGACCCTTCTATAGTTTGAACTGCTTGATTAGGAATGGGCTATTTGGATCTTACCCATATATAGTACTCTGCAAAAGTCTTAGGCCACCATTAGATTACATATACCACTGGTTTAGCAATGATGTGATGACCATATCTGATTAGTTATCAGTTTTTTTCTTAGAACACAACCAGAAAATAGAAGAGATTTCTATGCAGTGTTAAAAACTGATTTTCTTATTTTTATTTATTTATTTTTTTAGAAAAACAGCTTGTACAGGCTATAGTTGCAAGTATTTAGTGTGACCTCCCCTTACACTTGAGCAACAGTAGCACCTGGGAGCTTCATCACAACGTCAAGTTGACCCTTCTACAGTTTGAACGAGCTTGATTAGGAATGGACTTTTTGGATCTTACCCATATATAGTACTCTGCAAAAGTCTTAGGCCACCATTAGATTACATATATCACTGGTGTAGCAGTGGTGTGATGGCCATATCTAATTAGTTATCTGTCTTTGTATTAGAACACAACCAGAAAATACAAGAGATTTCTATGCAGTGTTAAAAACTGATTTTCTTATTTTTATTTATTTATTTTTTTTAGAAAAACAGCTTCTACAGGCTATAGTGGCAAGTATTTAGTGTGACCTCCCTTTACACTTGAGCAACAGTAGCACCTGGGAGCTTCATCAGGACGCCAAGTTGACCCTTCTACAGTTTGAACAAGCTTGATTATTAATGGACTTTTTGGAAGGGTAGCAGCCAAGAAACAAACCAACTTTTCAAAAGGGGAAGAGCATGAAAAGGATAAGACAGCCAAAGCTCACAAAGACTGGTATGAAGATCAGTGGAAAAGAGTATTATGGAGTGACAAATTCAAGTTTGAAAGTTTTGGGTCCGATCATCGAAAATATGTCATATGTGGTCCTTATACCATTGCTAAAACACCACATTTAATGGTGGCCTAAGAGTTTTGCACAGTGCTGTAGTTCATATCACTACTGTTATTTGACCTAATGGTCAAAGTTCCACATCCCAGGCACCTGAAGCAAGATGACGTGTTAAAAATGATATTATCGCAGGCAGAGAAAGTGGCATTACTGCTCAGGAAAAAGTTATAACTGACTCGGAAACAAGAAGCAGGACTGAAACGGGGAACCGGGGGGCCACAGGGGTGCATAAATAAGCACTCATTCATACTTTCTTCTCCTCACTTTCACTTCTTCCCTCCACGTCTTTCACTCCCACCCGCAGTCACTCAGAATAGAGAGACTTCTCCATGTGAGCCATGACAGAAGGAACAATGCGGTCACACCTGAGACTGACAGACAGACAAACAAAGAGAGCAAACCAGAGAGAGAGACAGAAATAGAGAGCAAAACTCCCACACATTCTAGTTTCTACAAGCCAGCTGTAGCTCACTGCCATTCTTCCGAACAGCTAACAGGCATTGCACCAGCTAACAGCACCCAGAAGCAAGCAGACGTGATGACAGGCGCTGCATTTAAATATGAGCTAGCCGCGCTGAGAGGATGCACAATTAGAATGCAGGATTGGATCAATAGTCATGCTGACAGATGGATTACTAAGGTAAATAGATGATACATGCTGCTAAATAATTAATCAGACTGCCGCAAGCACCTCGACAGAGAGTGACGGCAAAGTAGCAACACTTTCCAGCGCATGCCAAGGCCATTGGCATTCTGAGGATCCTCCTAGGCCCCTTTTCTCCAGAACTTGCACAACAAGTAATGAGCAACTATAATGCATTGTTTAGACTATAACACAAATAATGGAGCGACTAGAGGGTGTTCCTTAGCACCCGGAAGAATTTGCCTGCAGGTTGCCACAGGTGCACGCGTTTAATGGCACCCAGGTTAACTACTGTGGTGTGACAAGACCCCTGAGGTTGTAAATGGCATGCAAACGTTGGTCTTCACCAGATTTCTCATGCATGAAAATATCTCAGCCTTAACAAGGAGGTGTTTTCCAGACTCATCAAATCCAAGCAGGCTCCTGAAGCTGATACCTTCCACTTGGTAATCGCTCGCTTTAAATAATTCATGTTTAAGGGAAGTAATAAATAGACGTAATATGTGTGTATCCTTTAGCCGAGCCGGCTTTTTGGAAACAAGTCTGTCACAGAAGACTGAGCTCGCAAACGGAGAGAAGATTAGATTACATGCTTTGGGGTGGGGGGTTGTGGGGTGAAAGAGAGGGAGGGATACACCGAGCGAGATTCTGGCAGGAGGAGGGGGTGAAAGTAAAGAAAGAGTTCAGGCTGCCTGATGTGGGTCTGTCTACTCTGGGTGGTGGAGCAGTTAGCAGTGAGTAGGGTTTCATCTCCTGCCTCTTTAAGGCACTCTGGGGGCACAGGATTTTCAGCACATCTGCATTAGACAGGGTTAGGAAGGGCAGCCGAAGGGGAGGGTGCTCTTCTAAGAAAACCAGCCAGCTGAGGCTGCCAGTGGCCCAGAACTGAACCCATTGGCATGGCCTGATTCAGCCGTGGAACTCTGTCGGAAAGGAACTTATGCTGGACTGGACTCTTTGCTTTTATAAGATGCTGACATCACTGGACCTCTGGGCTGACCCAGAGCCTGGAAGCCAGCATGTGTGTGAGTGTGAGGACAAAGATAATGGCGTGGCCCTCAAGTTAGCTGTTTGCCTGTGTAAAGCTACAGTGCTGTGCAAAAGTCTTAGGCCACCATTAGATTGGCTATACCATTGTTTTAGCAATTGTATAATTGTATATTATCTCACAGTCCCTTTATTAAAATGCTATTTAAAACAATATATAAAATACAGGAATTACGGGAAAGCAGAATTAAAAATAATAACAATATGTTATTTATGGTCATTACAGCACTGCAAAAACAACACATCTAATGGCGGCCTAGGACTTTTGCACAGTACTGTACATGAACTCATTATATAAAGTTAACAAATTTGCAATATATAATGATTATAATTAGGGCTTTCCAAACTTTTTAATGCCTGTAGCCTTTTCTATTGACCACAGACGCTGATATGACCACTGAAAAGTTGGTTTTAAATAAGTCCTACAATAGGACTCAATTTAAGTGAATACTCCATTAGGCTAATAAGAACAATTATAGCTAAACATTAACAACTACAACACTTTGATATTATTTAACACTGATGACAACACTTTGATAGCCACAGCTAAGAAACATAACAATACGTTACAAACACAGGCCAGATTCTGGTGGCATTCCAGCGTCTGTGACTGTATACTGATGAGTGAGATGGGGGAATGCATGCACACCAGATACTTCTAGCTGTTTATGGCTGTCACAGAGGACCCAGCTGTTTCCACAGCGAGGACCCGTGCGCTCATCTAATTTTCCCCTGTTAATTTCCCAAACGGTGGCTGTGTCCAATTCGAGTGAGGCAGCTAACAAAGCACAAGCAGGAAGCGCTAATCCTTGATCTGCGTCATGCAGCAACAATGGCACAGTCCAGTGCTCCTGACACACACATGCAGCCATGGGCTACTGCACTGACACCTGCTGTCCCCTGCCACCCAGAGCGAGGGAGAGAGAGACCCCAGTAGCGTACGTCTTTCTCCACTGGCCTGCAATAAAGTCATTCTCACCACAGCTGCTGTTGAAAAAGTGGAAGCATATAAAAAAGAGATGCAACTGGACCTGTCTCGACAGGCTTGTTAGAGCTGTAAATTTGTAAATGGATCATTTTAATTCCTGCTGGGTCATTTTACCTTCTGCGAGTAAGAAAAAACAGGAATAGAAGCAAAATAAGAGAAGTAAACAATGCCACTGAGACACTGAATCCTTCATCTCTGATAGCGGATGTAGCACGGAGAAAGGGTGGGAGATCGAAAGAGTGAAAGCCGGGGAGAAGAATGGATGGATGCGAGAAGGGATGGGGAACTGACAGGGAGGCAACAAAAGATGACAAGCTTTTTAACATATGGGTAAGCACAAGCAAACGACTGCAGCGCTTCCTAATTATTAGAACACTCTTACCGAACTTAACCTTGTCGATAGAGCGTAGCGGAGGAGGAAGGGCGGAAGTAAGCACTGGGGCAGGAGGACAGAGGATTTTTGCATGGGTGACAATGATTTGTATCTCCTTGTGGGTTACCTCTATGTCTACCCGTGATGAAAATATGCAATGTTTCTTCAAATATGGTTTCAACTTAATGCAAGCAATATAATTCTGTGTTCAAAAATGTTTGTGAATCCAGACACCTTTTGCGATAAATGCCTAAATGATAGCTGCATAACTAAATAAAGCAAATGGGTGATGTTTTATGTAAAGGTTCCTTTAACTAACAATATGTATGGTATTTAGTTTCTATGAGTTAAGCAGTGGTTTTTCTTTCTCAATTCTAGGGAGATTTTCCTTGCCACTGTCACCCAAGGCTTGCTCAGTTAGCGCTATGGGCCAAGATTTTCATAAAGCTGCTTTGAGACAAAAAGCAATATAAAGAAATATGACTGACTTAAATATTTTTTCTAAAATACATGTTTGGAATTGTATGAAAACTTTTCGCTGATGACCTCAGTAACTCCGATGACCACTACAGAGCCAGAAAATGAAGAATCCTTCCCTAACTTTTTTTTTTTTTTTTTTTTACTTTTATCTTTCTAGACCTTTCACATTCATCATTTCTGAAAACCTTTCTCTACAACGGTTTCCCAAAGTTCTATATATTTTTCTTTATGACTCCAAAGGAAACACAAACACACCTGAGTGATTTGCTTTTTGACAGAAACATGAAAAAGAGGGGAAAGAAAAAAAAAGCCGGCGTGTTTTAACAGCTGTCAGTGAGAGTTGCTCTTCAGAGCAGTGAAAAAGAGAAAGAAGACAGCAGAATAACCACATGCTCCACGACAGATATACGCAGCTGAATCGAAAAACATGAAAACAAAAATCAATCACCGCAACTGAGGAGGCAGAGGGGAGAAAGAAAGAAAGAGAGAGTGTGAGAGAGGCAAGCGAGAGCACCGGCAAATAATTAAAGGCTTAAAGCCGGAGGTTGACAGGCGATGGTCTGCAAAAATAACTAGAGCAACGCATCTCTATGCTACTGCATCATGCTTGGATCAAGCAAGTCCTGGCTGGGATTGTTAACCAAACACACAAAAATGAAAACAGATTCGTGAATTCCTTTTTTTTCCTTTAATGATCACCAACAAAAGCTTGAGACGTCAGACTCCGGATGAAAATAAACAACAATTCCAGTTTGTACTGGGTGCTGGAGGTTAAGTACGGAGCTGCCCTGTAAATCAGCAGGAGATTTATGGCAACAAGCCCACACAGCTCACGGCCTGGTCACGTCAGGAAGGAAGCCTGCGTGGTTGCGCACTGTTGTCTTAAGGATTTTTCCTCTCTCGTTTTATTTCATCTGCTCAGGAAGGCAGCTGCCGTCTGCCTTTCAGCTCATCGCTTGTCCCCTTGCTATTTTTGCTGCATTCTTTCTTTTTATCCTTTTCTTTTATCTTCAGCTAACCATATCTTGCCCTTTTATTTCTTCTTTCTTCCATCTGAGATTTTCCCTATTTTCAGAGTTCAGGATGGGAAGTGGGTCTGTGGTCTGGGACAGGTTCAGCGCTATGTGCTACAATGTACATATGTGAAAAAAAACCCAAAAAAACAAAGCACAGCAGGCCAACACACAAACGCACACATAAACCTTTACTCACATGCCACAAGCACACATATCATACATGTGTGTTGTACCTAACTGACCTACAAAAACATTTTACAAAATATGTCACTTTCAAGAGATATCTTGCATTTATTGAAAGCGTTTAATCTGAAAGTATATGTCAACTTAAAAACGAAGGCAACCCCTCAAGCCTATTAGTCTTTTCAGTTGCTGTGTTGCTATGATGGGGTTTTATGGTGAGGTTTCTTGGTTGACAGTGCAAAGGTTTATTCATTGTGCTTTCTTCTGGAAAGATTTGAAGATTCAGTTCCTCTCTCATCCACATCCACACCAACACACAGAGTTTGTCTTTCTATCATTGTGTGTACTTTCTGCACTTCTGACATAATATTAATGTAAAAAACGAATACTACACCTACCCCTAACATTACCTTAACCTCAGTACCCTTAAGCAAATTGTTTTTTCATCCACAAAATTACCCATCACATACCAAGAGAGATGGCACCTCTCACTTATTACATTTAGTTATTTAGCAGATGCTCCTATGCAGAGTGACTTACACAACACGATCTTACAATCCAAGCAAATGTGAGTTAAGGACCTTGCTCAAGGACCAAACCATGACGGTCTGTGGTAGTCTAGCGGTTAAGGTACTGCACTCTGGACCAGAAGTTCCAGGGTTCAAATCCCACATCTGCCAAGCCGCCATTGGTGGGCCCTTGAGCAAGACCCTCAACCCACAATTGCTTGGATTGTAAGACTGTGTCAACTGGAAGTCGCTCTGGATAAGGGTGTCTGCTAAATGCTGTAAATGTAAATGTAAAAATGTAATGGCGGCTGGGTAGAAGTGGGATTTGAACCCTAGACCTTCTGGTCTATAGGCTAGGACCTTAACAACTAGGGCACCTCAGTGGAACCCAACTTAAGTTTCTTCTGCTGGGGCTGGAAATTCAACTACCTTAGAGATGTTGGTAGGCCTAATATGTAATCTAATTAGATACAGATCCAAAAGAGAGAGAGAGTGTGGGAGAGTGAAAGAGAACAAGTAGTACTGGGTGAGGAGAAAAAACTACATCCAGCCTCAAACTCATTTACTCCTCAGCTGTATTCCCATGCTGGAGAAGCCATAATCCCCTCTCATATTGCCCCTTATCGCTTACTCTGAACAACAGATTAAAATGCACTGAGAAGCCGGAATTAGACCAGCCACTATCTTGCAGTCAATCTGAGCCAAGACTGAGGTGTCATAATCCCACCACCCATACCGACATGTCCTAAAATACCGTTCGCCTCGTTTCAGCGCAGCAACTACACCACCACTGGCCACCTAAACACGGCTTTAAATATGATCCCCTTAGAGGAGAAATTCTAGACGGGAAGCTTCCTTTTGTCTGTTGCTCATCCTGCTCTTCGCTCCTTCCTCTCTCGTTTCGTTGTTGGGTGTCATTCACAACCTTCCCTGCCTGTACGGCGCTCTCTTTATCCGATCAGTCTCAGCTCGCTGCTCCTGTCTCTCATCTGTTCGATCAAGGGTGTTTCCATCTCTCCCTTTCTCCTATTCCTCTCTGTGCTCTCTCTGCCTCTTTTTCTCACTGTTGCTCACCGAAAGAGAGGCTGGTATGTGTATACACACATGTAAAGAGTGATAGAAAGCTGAAGGCCTTCAGAAAGACTGATGGAGAGACACAGATTAGAATGGGCAAAGGAAGGGAGAAATGATACACGCCATGACTTGTACATAACATGCCAGATAAATAAAGTGGGACTATAGGATGAGAGGAAAACTAAAGCCATTACTCTACTGGTAATAACATGGGTGACAGCATGGAGGTGTTGTCAGGACTGAAGAGGGTTAGCACCTAGTCACTTCAGTGGTGTTTACTCACATTTTTCCCTATGAAAAATGGGACTTGGGTGCTGCCACTTTCCATTCATGGATCTCATAGTTCTTACTGCGGAGCCAGTGAGCTGAGTCATAATTGTCATATTTACCACACTATAAACAATGTTCACTGGAAATGGCATTGTAATAAAATAAACACACGTGAAAATCGCTTGGAAAACATTGTCTCATCAGAAAATGCTGCGAAGTTTGGATGGAAGCCTATGCATAGCATTGCATTCGCCAACATAGTGGAATTTACATTGCTGGACGACCAGGGCTACAAAAGACCAGCCAAATACTGAACATCTGAGTGACACAGTTATGAATACCCAGAAACATAGTCTCATTGTCAGTAGAATACGAGTTGGACAGTGCGAGCAATGGTCGATCCCACGTAAGGCCTGTTTTCACAGAGATTGCTAATGTATTTGAGCAAGACAGGTAAGGTTAGATTACTTTCAGTAATACCACTGAACTCCCTCCCTGAAGATCCCTTATGAATTGCCTACACACACACTGAGCCCTCATTTTATATTTCATACTTTCATCTCTCTCATTCGCTCAGTCTGCCCCACTACACACATAGGCACACCCAAGTAACCCCTCTATTTCATTTATCTGTTTTATCTGTGGAATTGATCTGTTCTGGAGGAGCTGTGCTGGGGCTCTCTGTCCAAACAGTCCCTGCTACTCTGACTGTGACAGGGACACAGTGTCCACACGGCCCTGCACTAATGTGCCATGTGAGAAAATGGAGGCACCCTTACCTGATGCTTTTAGCAGCATATTCCCCAGACTCCAGCATGGAAATCCCCCCAATACATGAAAACTATTTAAACTCTGTGTAATTTAGTTTTGATATGTTATATATTAGGTATTTGATTGTTTTTTCTGTTCCATTAGTTTCTTTTTTACCTTTGTGATGTACTTGCTGTTTTAATGTAGGTGAAAATGTACACTCTCAAAGCGTTTTCATTTTTAAACAACACAAGATTAATAAAATAAATGAGAAACATGAAGAGTGGGTGCCATAAAACAAAAAGGAGCATTTTTGTTTTCCAAGAACTTTACAGCTTTTCCCATGCTGTAAAGAGAACGACGCTGCTCAGTGTGCTGCAATTTAGAACATGTGCACTTACAGACGCTTAGATTTGTTGAAAGGCTCCCAGGTAATTATCTTATGAGTCTACTGCCATGGTAAAAGTGAATGTTTAGAGACTGTTGAATAAACAGTGCAAGTGTGTGTGTGTGGTGCAGTATGTGTGTGTGTATATGTGGATATGAATGGGTGGTGGCAAAGACCAAAACGGTACTCACTCACGCTACCAATGCGGTCCTCAGGGCTGGATGAAGTTTCACGATCAGACAGCAGGCCAGAGACAGCGAAGATTTTCTTGCTGACATCCTCCACAGCTTTAAGAGCACCTGGCGAGCCTGAGGGTATGTGGCCGCCACCGTACTCGTACTCTTTACCATCGGCATCTGAAAAACGCAGGTGCGGTGAGGCTTCAGCCTCCAGGCAGCCCTTGAGGCGCTTTGCCGGAGTGAAAGCTGATTGGTAGGCACCTGAGGCCGAATCACGCTCTTCTTGTGGTGAGGCAAAGGGCCGGAAGGCTCCGACAGTGCCATGATTGAGCACACCAATGGATGGCGGACAGTCCAGACCAGGTGGGGCAAACTGGTGGTGCAAGTGCAGCAGAGATGGAGCAAAGTCACGCCCACCAAAGCCAGGCTGCCTGTGGTAGACAGAGGCAAAGGCGTACGAGCCGTTGGCGAATGGTAGGTGCACGTCCTTGTCGGAGACGGACACAGGTGCACCAAATGGCCGCGGTTGCTGGCATGGTGCCGAGGCGTCACGGCTGGCGTCAGCCGTTGATGCCAGCACCATGAGAGCTGGAGATGCCAGTGGCCCAGGCAGGTATGATGAGCTCTCCATCTTGAAGGTGGCCCGGTGGTGAAGGTCCATCTTGGCAGAGGGTGTTGGTTGCGGAGGAGGGGTGAGCGGAGAGCTCAGTGGGGCAGGGGGAAGGGGTGGAGAGAAGAGAGCGGGGGGGAATGGTATGGGAAGTATGGTGCCGATTGGGTCCGTCCTTTATGCTCAGAATGGGTGCCTCTCACTGGCAAGTCAACTGTGAAAGGCTTCCTCCTGAAAGAGAGCAGCACATGATAAGAGACAAGGACTCAATTCTCTCTGAACTGTATATTACAACTGTAGTATAGTCTTACAGGTGCTTTAGTACTCATTCAAGTTCCTCGGATTAGTAACATACTAAACTTTTGGTACGGTCTTGAACATGATTTGGGACTTTGCCTGGTCTAGTTGATTTAAAAAAAACTGATAAAGGCATTTCAATAAGTGTAAGTCTATAACAGGCCGCTTGCTGGACTGTTAAAATCTAGAATGGCCTGGATGACAGTAAACCTTTACAAAAAATCCTGCTGCCTACTTTTGCTCCCCAAAACTTTTCCCCCTGCAGACCTGCGGCCAAATCACATATAAGCCTCTTATTCCTCCATCTCAGCAGCGGTGGAGCAGAGCGGCGTCTGAGACCGATAAGGCCTCCATGCACAGATCAGATAAGAGAAGCAGGCCTTTCCCCACCAATGGGATTCTCATAGTGATAGCATATCTGCCTACCATCTGCACAGGAAATCTGACTGAATGAATAAATTAGTTGCACTTCACCCCTTGACCCTTGCTGCATTCTAACATCCTTAGGGCCCCGTGAGGATTAGATGCACCGATTGGCCGAAGTGTGAGTGGATTTAATGAGTCATAATAACTTTTTTTTTTACAAATCATGCTCATTTGTGCACCCAGTGTGCACGTGCTATTTCAGATCCCGATGGAGTGACTTGAAGGTGATCTGCTTTAACAAGGTAAGTGGGGAATGGAATTACATGGAATTGGTAATTGATTGTAATGATCCAAACTCAATGTACTGCTGAATGCCATGATTATTCAATATTCTGAACTCTCCAAGCGTGCAACATATTCATTAAAAAGGCAGGCTTTTGCACCGTCGTGATAATAATACTTAAGGTTATTTTGGAAATAACATATTACTCGTGAATCGCTCTGTGGAAATGCAAATGAACGCAAGCTTAAGGAAGACTGAAAAAAGAGGAAAAAGTAGCACTTGATCCACGCGGTGATTCATCTGAAAAATGTGGTTTGCGTCGTGGAGTAATTCACACGGACGTGCCTTTATTCTTATGCCACTACACAGCTATTTTAAACGTCACACAGGAGATCAGACGCCATCAAAGAAGCTCCTGGGGAATTTACCAAGGCATTTTACACATATCAGCTGTCCAGAACACTCATTCAAATCAATTTTATAACCTGATCTGAACATCTGCAACCTCTATAGACACACACACACACATATGCATACACTGTGGTCCGGTAAAGAGTTTTACATTATCACATACATGGCAGGGGAATTTGTTCTTTTCCTGTCTGTGGAAAATGGGATATACTACACCACTCAGCACTGGCCGGGCGCCCAAGAATCACATTACGCGCTGTCTTTTTGGCCAATCTAGCCGGGAAACAGTGCCTTGAAAAGGCACTGATATAAGCCGGCTGCTCCTTGCACTCTCTAGCTCTGTCCAGGTCTTTGTCACTGTATCGAATCTCTCCCCTCGGAAAAGCTCTAAAAATGAGTGTGTCTGGGTGTTGATAGCAAGGTAATACAGTGGTAAGTACCTGGATATTTCAATTTTATTATCATTACCATCAGTGCAGCCAGGCAGTGTGAAACTGACAATCCAATAAACGGACATAGTATATCCCCCAATGGCAGGAGAGAAAAAGAGAAAGGGGTGTGTGTGTGTGAGAGAGAGAGAGAGAGAGACAGAGAGAGAGAGAGAGAGAGAGAGAGGTATAAGTGGGACGAGTGTTCTACAGATGTGCTAATCATTTCTGCAGAGCTGCACTGGTCGGCCTGCCTGGTACCCTGACCACACACACACACACACACACACACACACACACACACAGTAACCCAGTGTCCCAGAACAAGCAATAGCAGTTGTGAGTCAGCCTGACACACACTGACACGGCAGACAGAGCGAGAGACAGAAAGGGTCAAAAGGGGAGATCAAGCAAACCAACTTGGACCACTTCTCTTACCGAGCTCTCGTTTTTTCCCTCTAGTTTCTCATTCATTCAGAGAATATTTCAAAAAAAGCCAGAAACAACTTAATTAAACTCAAAGCAAACTGGCACTGATTTCCACCACTAAATTATTGATAACCAAAATACACCGGCTTTTAATTTTAATAAGCATTACACTCGTGCTACATTTGGCAGATGAATCACATATGATCTATGCAGCTTTGTCTTTAATGATGTGGTTATGATATGGCAGTATCATCTCTGGATGTGCTTTCCTCTCAGAAAATGAGTACAGAAGCAGGAGAAAAGGGCAGAATAAAGATAAGTAGGAAGACATCACGAATAGATTTCCTCCGTGTGCTCTGTAGAGCAGAGGAGATGAATCCAATTTCATCGAAAACAAACGTCTGCCGGATTTGACTGCATGCCAGCGCTGAAACTTCTGATGCGGAGGCTTTGGGTGAAGAATGTCATTCAAACCGTGGCTGCTTGTCTGTCATTATATTTAGCCATTGTTGTCAACTGTAAAAGTGCTACTCTAAACATTTTATTACAGGACAGGTCAGAAACTGTCATTCATTCCTCCTGCCAAACACACACACACACAGTCAGTCTCCCTCTGAAACACATACACATTCACTCTTTCCCAGTCTCCAAGGAGATGAAGAAAAGACAAAACAGGCAACCGGGCCAAAGCATGAGCATGACTTCAAGATTTCATGCCAATTACTGGATTTAGCAATGCTACACATCTGACCACACTATATTAACCAAAAGTAGTGTTTAAAAGTTATGTCAAAAGTTCCTTCAGTATATTACAACTTTCTTGTGAATGTTTCCATCAGTATTCTGAGCTTTGCCGGCTATACACAAAGCCTGCCAGCCAACCTGGAGAGCCCTCAAGCAACGTCGCAGGAAATGACATTCTGAAGCGTATACTTTAAGCAAACTACTTTGCTCTTGAAAACTTGGAGCAGCACTTCAAACCACCATGGTCTTTAATCACCTTGGATTCAGGGTAAACTTGTGTTTACCCTCAGCCCGCACTCAAGCCGCTACTTAACACGTGCACTCGAAATGGCTGTCGCCTGATCCAGCGCTCTCTCTGCCATCCTGTCTCTAGAGGAGCAGCCTCAAATATTTGCGATGAGAGAAGCGAGCAGGATAAACTATGCGTTGTGAGTATCGGCCGCCGATAAAAGCAGCTTGCTCTGCATTCCGCAAGACGTGTTGCAGGCTGAAGGACAGGGTGCAGTCGATAGTATTGAAAACACAGCCTGCCAGTCAGAAGCGAGCAGCTCATACATCCCAGCGAATTCGAATCAGGCCTTCCGCCAGTATGAAATCTAAAATGGGAGAATGTGATCATGTGTCTCAGCTGCAGAATGAGAAATATATCTAACAAAAAGAAGGCTTCCTGCATTGAGCAGACACGAAAGCCAAAGCAAGCTCGTAGCAGAAGATAATCACACTTGGACATCCAGCAAACTAGATCAGTACTGGTCACGCAAGCTGCGTCTCTACCTCACTATCAACAAATAAATCCACCCTGTGTATGACACACAATAACAGCTAGCAATAAATGCCGCTAATCAATCACTGCATTATTGGATCTCAGGCACAAGTCAGGCCCTGCCGCGGAACTCAGACTGATTTTTCCCGTTACAGAATTTGCACAATTTCCTCAGCAAGCGAGAAAGTAGAAGTGGCACTCGGCTTGGGCTGAGCTCGGATTTGCTTTTCAAATAAAGCTGTGTGGTGGACTTTCCTGGGCAACATTGATTCATTGTGAACAAAATGATTTTCAAAGTTTCCTGTCCTGCCTTGCCTATTCATTTCAGAGGCTGATGGACTGTTTGTCTCATCACCACCCACCTGAGCCAACTAATTCCTCACTAAGCCCAGATTATTTGCAAGGTGTCTGGCTCCTGTGTGCTCTGAGCCAGCACTGGACTACAAAGAAGCCACCCCACCCGTCCGCACGGCCGGCTGGCCACTGCTGCCTGCATGCATTACACACAGCCTCAGACAGAGAAAAAAAGAGAGACTCGCCTAACCTGTGCTCTCTACCAGCAAACCAGACTGCCCTTCATTATTAATAAAGTGCTACGACCATAGATCCCACAATTTTCTTTACTTCATGGCGTGATAAGTTCAGCCAACATCTATAGTTAATTATCTGTGGAATCAGCATCCTGGCAGATTGAAGTGTTTCATTTCCCTGACATCATACCATCAACGTATTAGCTTTTTTCAAGGCAAGACATTTCTGACTCTCTGACTTTAAATGACCATAAGCCTGAATTAGCTTTATGCACACATATAGATATAGATGATACGGTTTAAATATATGATGTGTTCAAGCAGAGCGAGTTCAGGAAATGACATTTGTAAGCAGGCAAGACAGGGCAGTCCCTGACTCTCAGTGAGGGTCATGAGCAGCACGAGAAGTTGATAGATATCTGTCTCTGATTGATCTCGGCCAAATGCACTGCTAATGCCTTGGGGGAGAGCTTGCAAAATTAACTTATTCTACAGCACTGACACTCACATTCACATAGCCCGGTGCAGGAGGACGGCATAATACTCAAGGACTTAAGAGTGAATCTTCTACCTGACAAAGAACAATTTCAGTACATGATGACGTTCTTAGAGAAATCTATTATTGTGATGATAAATCTAAGCTTGCTGCAAATTGTGTGCATTTTCTGTGTCTGGATCACATATCTGCACACAGCTGTGCTTCTTGTTTCTCTCTCGGGTGTTAAAAACAATTCAAGGCTACATTAAGAGAACGTGCATTATTAAAGATGCTTTTATGGGATTGTGTCATGTAATAAATCATCACATTCAAATAGGAAAAACTTGGGCTACACATTTTTAACTCTTTTCTTTTTCTAAAAAACTGTAAATATTAGTGAAAAGGGAAAATATTCTAAAACAATACATGACCATAAATAGTTTAATTATTTTCATTAATTTTAATAATAATATTTTTATTTTAAATGCATTTCATAGTATGAAACACCACGAATATTACAATTAAAAATAAAACTAAATAAGCATACGGCAATAAAATACAACAGTATTCATTCATTTACAAAAAAACAATTGAAAATAAAAAGCAAAGATTCCCAGGACTAACCATGACCGCATCAAATGGGGCCGAGACGCCCGTTTGGGGCAAACAAAAAGTCCTCTTCCCCACCATAAAATCTGAAATGTTCCGCTTCCAAACGAAATGAAAAGCTACACAGATCAGGCGTGTCTCTAAAATAATAACAGACAAATTAGGACACGTAATAGGCTGCGTCCCAAACCGCACATTAGCGCACTAAATAGTGTGTAGTAACTGTTTCGACTCTGTGCCAACCTATTTAATACAAGTTGCATCTTGTACTGTTTAGTAGCTACATCTAAACATTAAATACTAAATGAATAAACCTTGAAAAATGAAAAATGCGGTTTGGACTGCGTAATCTGGGACGCGTTTTTTGAATTCGTTCAGCCTAGGAAACAATACGGTTAAGTGAAATTAATTATTGTCATAACTTATCTGGGTAGTAGATAAATAAGCCACTGGGTTTATTTATCTACTATAAGTATATACAGTATTTTAGAGGATTTTAATTGCGCCTCACTTCGTGCGCAAATGAGTTTCACTTAATGAAAATCAAAACACATGCAGGCCGTGTGTGCGCGCGTGCACGAGAGAGAAAGTAAGCCCTAGTCTGCTTTTAATATATGAGAGAAAAAAGAAGCAACACTCGTCGATGAGAGCTAATGAAGCCGGTACATTTGAGTAATCTGCGCTTAATTTACTTTCCGCTACGGATGGATTTGTCTTTGTCACTCCAACAGCAAGTCCATAAAAAATGCGCACTTAGGTTCCCACACTTATCTGCTGCTGTGCCTGCTTTATTGTTTTCTACTGCTTATCTTGTGGGACTTGTTTAATTCTGCAAATCCAGATTCGGACCAAATCAATGTGTATTGTTCAGGCCAGTTTTTGTAAAGTTTAGTTCAGTTTAGTTTAGTTTAGTTTAGTTTAGTTTAGTTTAGTTTAGTTTAGTTTAGTTTAGTTCAATTCGGATCGACTCGAATTAAAAAGGTATCGGACGAAGCGCGAATCAATTAATAGTGATAAATACAAGTGAAGCCGAAATAATTGTTTGGCATCGTTATGCTTTATTAAGTCTACAGCTCTCTTGTACTGAATGTGAATAATGACAAGCAAAAACAAAACTTGTATTTACTAAATCGTACTAATACACAACCCAAATATTACAAACATTCATTTCAAAAGTCTGATCAGTATTTGAATGAACAGCAAGCGTTCATAAATAGATAAGGCAGACCCGTTCGGTTTAATTGTGCCGTATTGTTATTCTTTGTTCTTTTTATTTTTTAATTCGGTATGTTGCTGTAATGCCCGCATGTGCAATCTGAATCGCAATTAATAATGACTCATTAGAAAAACAATTGATTATGCGGCATTCGCTGAGCCAAAGTTCATATTTCAATATTTATCACATTATTCAACGCTGACCAGAGCGACAAGTGTCAATACACGCATTTATCTTGGAGTGGTGTAATTTCATTATTCAATTTGTCTTAAGCGTGCAGCAGGACAGAGGCGCGGGCTGAAGGGAAATCAGAGCGGCATGCTCTAGAAACATTTCAGTTCGGATCATTAAGATTTATGAACTGCAATTGCAAGAAAAAAAAATATGGAAAGGACGGGTTGGAAAGAGCAAATCAGACAGTTAAGTAAACAACCGAGCACTGAGAGTGATGTACCTATAAATAATTAAAATTTCTCTTCTAAATGTCCCATTTCGATTTGCACGCGTTATCACTACAATGCACATATTTATCAATAATACAGGTATTATATAGCTATTACAGAAAGTATGTGATGTTTTGGTTTAATCCAGGATGGGGCTGAAGTGATGTTTTCAGCTGTATTAAATGTAATCTCATCGAATATCTATTGACATCAAAAATACATCATTAATAATATTTATTATTAGGCAATTAAACACGGAGGACGCTGAGGGAAAATCCACTTATAACATAAAATATTTATGTTGAAAATATTGTGTGAAGATTTGCTTTTGTTTGTTTGTTTGCATGCGATAATCAAAATAAAAAAAAATTAAAAAACGAATTTTATAATCTGTTTGAGGATGTTATATAGTCTATGTAGGAACGCATTGTTAGAAATTATCATAATGGGAAAATATACTGGTACTACTACTACTAATAGTAGTAGTAGTAATAATAATAATAATAATAATAATAATAATAATAATACTGTAGTTAATGTAACTCTATTTAATTTGCCTAAATAGTCAAAGTGAATAAATCCTAGGTCTTTCATGGACTAGCCTTTTCAGCAACGAATCTTTAAGTAAACAAAAACCGTCTCGTTTTTAATGAACAGTGTGTAAACAGTGGTGATGAATCATCTAAACAGGTGCTTCTTTACTTCTTCACTGTACTAATGAAGCGCGCACAGCCAAAAAGCATGGAAAAAAGTTGTGCAAAAACCTCCTCTGTGAGTGCGTGTGTGTGTGTGTGTGTGTGCGCGCGCGCGTGTGGATGCGTGTGTGTGGGCGCAGAGCTAAGGCTTAGGCTCACAAATATTAATTATCCGCAACATCGGCTTTGTGTGCGCTTTAATTCTCGGTTTGAGCACCGAGGAGGCCGTAAATTCAGTAATAAAAATCACAGCTCTTCACGTTGACTATCTTTCACCGAGTCGAGCTCGTATTAAAATCGCGTTGGGATTTCCATCTGGTTAATTATGGAGGTTAGGAGTGCTGCACATTATGCCAGGGCACACTGGTGGGTTGGTGCGTGTGGTCGCTGACACGCGTGTTTCATTAAAAAAAAGAAAAAGAAACACAGAAACAGAACTGCGCGGATCTTCCAAAAGTCTTCCGTTTTAATTGGCAGACACTGGATGTTGCTCCCTTTGGGTTTGCATTCGTTTTAAAATAACACAAAGTGATGGGAATGTCTGCTTGGCATCAATTAATTTCTTGTTTTTCTACACATAAAAGAGATTCTCTAACCGGACTGTTCAGGTCTAGTCATTCCATACAGGTGTTACTGGACTTGAAAGCACACTTTAACCATATTTTGACTAAATAATAATAATACTACTAATTAAAGCTTTTTAGGAATGTTTGGTCCTACAGAGCAGGAGAAGTCCAGGTTGAAAGTTTTGAACCGTGACATTTAAACTGTCAGAGCAAATCTTGGGTTGGTCCTTACTAATCAAAGGCAGTGATTAAAACATGGCTTAACATATGAGTAAAGTTCGAGTGGAGCGCTTTTACGCACACGACCATTAACACGTTCCAGACGATAAACACACAACTGCCAGCGTTAAAACCAGAATAAACCTATTCAGTAAGTAGCTGTACTTGATATGTCCGAGCAATCCTCACTAAATCCTCGCGTTCAACTCGAATTTCCCCACAGACACGCGACACTGCCGAGCCCGACTTCCCCGAAAACTGAACCAAAAAGGCGCAGAAAGCTTTAAAAAGCGAAAGTAAGCGTAACCGAACACAAAACAGTCTGTGTTAAAGCATGCAGGATCACTTACGGCTTATAGGGCAAGTCTGTGGCAGGTCCCGGCGTCCTTTTATCCCGCACAAGCAAGCGAAACTTTTTCTCCCGCAGTCCGTGACAGGCGCCGAGAGAGAGCAGGAGCATGCGAGGGAAAAGTTTGCGGCGCGCACGGAACCCAGTCGATCGCCGTGTGAGGCCGAATTTTTCCGGGTCGTATCAGTTGCACGTATCGATGAGGGGGTAAAATGTGCACGGAGAAGCAGAAGGAGAGAGAGAGAGAGAGAGCGACAGAGAGAGAGAGAGCGAGAGTGGGAGAGAGAGGGAGGTGGACGTGTTAACGGTCCTGGCGCGCTGTGTCGGAGGTGCAGTGCTGCCGCTCAGCGCCCGATGCGCTCACTGACTGACCTGCATCTCCTCTGCTTTCCGCACGCCCCCCAACACCAACCCCCCTTCCTTCCTTTCTCCACGTTCCCCGCGGGATTGCTTTCCAGTTTGGGGCATATTATGCTCTCTACGCTCAGCCGCGAAGAGGACACTATGGGAAAGAAGTGAACGAGTAAGTGCGCCTGGTTCCGATCACTTAGCTTTCATTTCCAGTGGACACTTTGCTTTTTCCTGCAAATTAAAAGAGAGCGAACTGGCCTACTATGTCTATGGTTTGAAATGACATTAAACACTACATGTGTTCATTCACTCACTTATTGGCTATGTGTTCGTTGGTTTTCATCCAGAAGTTATCTCAGCTTAAAAGTTTTGCTTTCGAAGTATCATATTCATGTCCTTGCTTCCGATATGACTAATTCTAAGAAATGACTTTTCCGTTTGCCATATGACTACTACAGTACTGGGTAAAATGCCAAAGTACAGTATTTACCATTAGTGTTGTCTGCTGTTGTCTAAGATACTATTGAGCACCCTGAGTGATCTTCACAGTGTTCACCTGTGAGAATCATTAGTCTTGCAATCCAGATTCTTCTTCCGTTGGTACAGTATTGTGCAAATATCATAAGCCGTCATTAGGTTGGATTGTTTTAACAATGGTGTAATGACAATATATAATTATTCCTATATTGTCTGTCTTTATTAAATTACTATTATGTCTCTTTATTAGACTACAACCAGAAAATACAGGAAATATGTATAAAGAAAAAAGAACTGAAAAACAAAACATCAAAAACAGCTTCTGTAGGCTACAGTGGCAGTATTTAGTGTGACCTCTACTTACACTTGAGCAGCAGCAGCATCTGGCAGCTTCACCGGGATGCCAAGTTGACCCTTCTACAGTCCCAAGAAGTAGCATTTTTGGAAGGGAAGCAGCCAAGAAACCACTTTTGTTTCAGAAGGGGAACAGGGTGAAAAGGCTAAGGTATGCTAAAGCTTACAAAGATCTAAATGAAGATCAGTGGAGAAGAGCATTATGGAGTGACATATGCAAGTTTGAAATTTTCAAGCCAACTTGTCTACAGTGTGTTATATAAGGTCATTATACTATTGATAAAACAGTAAATCTAATGGTGACCTAAGACTTTTGCACAGTACTGTACATCTACCGCAACCCTTAAAGGCAGTGGTAGTTCTAGACCATTTGAAGTTGGGGGGCCAGGATGGGGCCAGTGCCTAAGTTAGAGGGACCAGTTACTTTCTACCTAAATGTGCATTGCCGCCTCGTGTTCGCAAGAGTTAGGTAACTCACTCCTCTTTAAGTGGGCCTTTTTGGTAGAAGGAACTTTTTTACTAAGAGTGTACTATGCTGAATAGTATGTTAAAATGATACTACAGAGAACGTTTTAGCAATGGCGGTTGTAGGAGGGGGGCCAGCGAGGGCCAATGCCCCAATGAAAACAAGCTTGGTCCATCTAGCAAATTGGCTTTTCCCTCAATGGGAACCCAAAACATAATATAATCTTTGGAGACTATAATATCTTCTCCAAAGATTCAAAGCATTCAGTTCAGTAAACCCCAACCTAAATAAACCACTTTTTCTTTTATCATAGTGTCTGTTAGATCTGTTTATCATATTTATTTCCTTTCCTCCAATTTAATAACATCTAGCATAGAATGTTGCATCAGCATCAAGTTACACCGACACTAGCCAGACACAAACACCACACAGGCAGAACCAGCCACTTGTGCCATGATACTAGATAGAAGTGCACAATATTTTGCCATTTCTACTGTAGTGTTACTTTAACATAGCTACGATTTCATATGGTACACGCAGTATACTCTGAAAAGGGGTCCATTAATGGTTCTCTGTAGAACCCATGAAACACATTCCACATATAACTCTAATGATGCTACTCGAACTTGATGATGTGTCAACCATCCAACCAGGGGCGTCATCAGACCCACTTTACTGGGGCACATGCCCCAGTGAAATGTTTCTGTACCCCACTAAAATCAAGGCAGTTTGCCACTAATAAAAAGTCAATTTGCTGAGCAGAACTACACCTCACGCAAGTTCACTAACAGCACTACATTCCTCATATTGCCCCAGAATCTTTCCAAAACCTTGAGCTTTCAGTCGGAGCCAGGTTCTTTCAGGTTTTCTCACGGAGTAACGGACATCCACAAATATTTAAAATAAGTCAGCCACGCTTCAATTTGTTCTTCATTTCTCATCCATGGTGTGTAACACATTGTGTGCGCCCCAGTACGACAAAGTTGTCTAGGAACACCCCTGCATTCAACCCAAAAGTAGAAAACTACTTTTTCTAGTAGTGTAGTATCTGTGTTAGGTAAACTGCCATCATCAATCTCATCCACCTGCTGGAAAGATGTTGAACTGCACTTCTGATTAGATACACCCCAAACGGTTGAACATGGACCAGTAGATCAAATATTCTTTTTCATTTTTTTTCCTTTATATCCTGCTTTTATAAGTTTAATACACACACATTTACCAGACAATCCTAATTCGCTTGTTGGTTGAGGTTGCGGGAAAGTTGCTGGCACCTAAACAACTAGGCAGTACAAAGTCCCTGGTGCTGACCATTAGCACTTTGTTGTGTTGTTAATGCCCTCAGCTGGAGTATGAGGAGGAAAAAGGCCATCCACAACTCAGGTCCCTTTCCATTCAAAATCAAATTTCGGGTCTCAGTCTCTTAACCATTGCTTTTAAATGGACTGGTGTGGGCTGGCAGAGAGAAGTGCTTTTGATGTGACGATTCCTTTTAGCTAGGCTTAAGCAGACATCCCTCTCACTCACTCTCATTCGATTTAGGAGCATTTTTACATCCTCTCTGGACTCTATCAGATAACAAACGCATTGAGCTGGCTCCATTACAAGCAAGACTCTTGAGAGTTAAAAGTTGAGGTACAGTAGCTGGAGAGGCTCATTCAACTGCAAATATTCTACTATCACTTCACTGTTCACTTGAACACAGCTCATTAGATGTTAGGAGGAACATTAATCAATCAGTTTAGTGTTACTATGCAAAGATAAACACGTCCTACATATATTTTAGGACATATTTATTGTTTATATGATCTGTATTTTCTCATATCCATGTGTTGCCACATTGAGAACTTTCCATTCCAGCTAGCCTTTTTTAAAGTCAGAATGGGATTTTGTTTATGGATATAATTTGGACTGCTTTAGCTAAATTAAGTGGATTTGTCATTTATTTAGCAGAAAAAGTTACAATTTGTCCTTGTTTATAAAAGATTAAACTGGAACTGGGCTGGCGAATAGTTTAATTTGACACAGCTGGCTGTATACAGTTTGCAATCATTTTTAATATTTACATTATCCCTGTCATATCCCGCCTCACCCACCCAAGATGTCAGTCCCTATCTTCGCAAACAACTAGAAAAAGCACTAAAAGCTAAGAGCCAGACATGAAAATTTGCCAGCACTCAAAGAAGTCGCGCGTCAATTCATTTGCTGCGCTTATGACATGAGACATTTTAATAAGAACCAGAGTATTTGAGCAAGCCATTGTGTAAAAGTAGTCCTTGCTTCTAATAACAGACACATTACTTTAACCCATCACTCACATCTTAATTATTACCTTTGCAGCTCCAAGTCCAAAGCAAGACGTGAAGCTGGCGCCAGTGAAACAGCAGCGTTGCAGAATGAAGACTGTCTATCAGATGAATGCCTCACATGCCTATTCATTCTGTCAAAGGCTTCTAAGACGTGTGTTAAATAAATTGATGTATTTCCCTAACACAGTGGTTCCCAAACTTTTGCTGCTGTGCCCCTCTTTTGTGTTATGTATCTTAATTTTACTGTTCAACAGCATTCATTGCTTTCAACATATTGTAGAACATCTGCCAAGCTGCCACTGTTGGGTCCTTGAGCAAGGCCCTTAACCCACAATTGCTTGGATTGTAAGGTTGTATCAATTGTAGGTCACTCTGGATAAGGGTGTCTCCTAAATGATGTAAATGAACTCATTTATTTCCCTTCCTCCCCCCTCGCAATAGCTCCATGCCCCATCTAGGGAGGGTGCCCCCCACTTTGGGACGCACTGCACTAACATAACCTGGGAAATGGACTTTTGCCTAGGTGCTATTCTTCACTAGACTGTCACAGTTCACCTGTGGAGAGAAATGTTACTGTTGGAATCACTGACCAATTGACCACGAGTCCTAGTGAGTCCATACAGCGCATAGTCAGCGTGATTCCATTTGCCATCAAAAGGACTTTGATGGATGCTTAAATGAACATCCGTCAAACTAATGGCAGAAAACGAAAAGTCACTAGAAAAGAACGTTAGGTTAGAGCAGTGTTCACTGACAAATATAACAGAGTGGGAGAGAGAAAGATTTAATGAGTATCCCTAAGTGGGAGTCTCGATTGTGACTCATTTACTCTTACTGTCTCACTTTCTCTCTTGCTCTGTCTTCCTGTTTCTTTTCCCGCCACCTGTCTGATGTGAAAGTGCACTTTAGAGGCCGCCTAGCATTAAAGGAACCTCGTCCCAGCATGGACACTGGATGGGGCAGATCGGCCTCCTCCGCTAAAATTACATTAAGGGCTTCCCGTCTTATCTCAGTCTCAGACTGAAGACACCTAGTGTTCACAGCATCACGCCAAGGTCTGCTGCGTCTTCAAGCTGCGTGTGTCTGCCTGGGTGGGGTGGGAGGTGTGTGTGTCTGTGTGTGTGTGTTGGGGAGGCCCAAAACAGAACAGAGACGGAAAAGAGAGCGAGAGAGTGAACAAAGTATAAGCCGGCTTTAAGTGAGGCAGTGCAAGATGATCAAACAGCATGAAGTGAAAGGTGACCGAGGGCTCTAAAAATTGTCGAATTCTGTCAGACACCACCCTCCCCAACCACACACACCCACAGCGCTTTCATATATAACTAAAGCGTGTGTGTTGCACTCCAGCCGGGGCGCATACGCAGCGTGCACTTGTTTGAGGAGAAGAGGCTTTGTTTCCTCACTGTGGTGGTCCGCCAGGCACCTCTGTTCTTGGTTCTGTCTTCACGTTAGATAGAACCTTAGAAAGGGACAGGAAAGCGAACAACCAGAACAGCTAATCAGCTGCAAAATCCATCAGGACCCGGCACCTGAATATGGCACTATAACTCCCATACATAAAATCAATGATTTGTTTAATTTAGACAGAGCTCATAAATGTGTTAATTTCCAGTGACGGCCTACAAATCTAGAGGGCCTTGTTATCCCATTTGCTGCCCCATTAGTTAGGAAATGATAGAGGGAATATTGTTAAGACACTAAACGTTTGATTTGTTGGTGCACTGTGGGTACGCTACGTCATCCGCCCCTCCTACTAACTTCCTCCTTTTCCCATTTCACGTTTATGTGATTACAGATAAAGTTCTGTACATTCTATATAACTTGACTTGTATACACATACTCTAGTGTTCTGAACTATGGAATCACTGAGAAAGATTCAATTATATTAATCAGAAATGATACATTGGCCATGTCAAGTATTTTAATTTCAAGGAGCTGCTATTCAGTGAATTCTGCATTCATCAAAAAAATCCTCTAATTGCAACAACATACAGTTATACAGACTTTTCAACCCATAGTTTTCTGTAGTTCTATCCAGGACCACAGGGCACAAGGCCGGAACCATACCCAGACTAGGCACCATTCCATGGAACACATACACACTCAGTCACAGTGGGAAACTTCAGAGACTCCAGCTGACCTAACGAATGTCTTTAAAATGTGAGTGTAAACTGAAAGTAGGTGCAGTACCACACATATGAAACATGCAAACTCCATACAGGAAGCAGTCAGGCTAAGGACTTGAACCTGGGTCCCTGGAGCTGAGAGGTGACAGTCCTACCACTGCACTGTGACACCCACATATTGGTATTTTCATTTTTATCATTTTGTAGTGTACATGTGCACTCTGTGTGTAACTGGAGTAGGACTGATCCAGGGAACTTGTATGCCTGAACCCAAATACCATCCAGCAGCAATGGGATAACTAAATTGGAGTCCCCAATTCAAAACCTCACCAGAGTCAAGATATAAATCAGTGTGATACAGTTGGTAGAGCACCAGTGCTGAGCTCCCTGGCTTGTATTGTCTCAAGTTGAGTCTCCATTTGGTCTGAGTAAATGATGGCTGACTCCCCCCGGTGGTGTTCCAATGTAGGGTTGAGTTCTGGTGGTATCCATCTTATGTCTGTGTTCCTCTTGGTTTGCTTGCACTACCACAGACCCAGAGTGCTGCACTGCCCAGGGAGCTGCACTACTTAGCCCCTTAGACCTGGAGGAACTCTAAACCTCAGAAGGTGGAAGCTTCTAGTGACATAAAATAACAGACACACATGAGACAGATGGGGCTCAACCTTCCAACAGAATGCCACAGGTCAACAGACATGCAGATCTAACCAGACCCAATACTGGTATTGACTGACAAGGAGTCAGTATGAACACACATATGAACACAGATATGAGCCAGGTACACCTTCCCAGTGGTACAGGCAATCCTGCCATTAACTGACACGCTGTCCAGGTGACAAACCTCCAACTACCAGAGGTGAGATATGAGCCAGAGTGGCTCAGCTGATGAAACACTAGCCCACAATGCTGAGCATCTCTGGTTCATATCATCCCATGTTGTGTCTTGTTATGTCTGTGTGTCTGATGACAATCTGGACAGAGCTCCAATAAAATAGCTTTAGTTCTGTCACATGGGAGGCATAACTAGTTTGATTATGCAGACCCAGACACCTAGATCAGAAGCCCTTGTAAGGCAGAACAACCAATCACAAGCGAGACAGACAGTACCGGAACACATACCTCTGAGATGCTGCAAGTGGGAAGCGGGCCAGTAGACATACTGAACCGGATTCAAGACCAAGACCGACATCGAGTGATGGGGAGTCAGTGGACAGACATAAACCATGAAATCCTTAAGCAAGTGAATGATTAGAACATGCAATCCAATCAGCAAACCTCACCTCACAAATGGTGGGATATGAGCCAAAGCGGCTCAGCTGATAGAACACTGATTCCCAAGAGCCACCCTGGTTTATAACCCACCTCTAACAAGGTGAAGTTTATCAGTTGGATTCCACATCGGTTCTAGAGGGTACAAGGCATTCCCTTGCTTAAGAGCAAGGCCACCCTTTTCCACCAGGCATCCCTGTTCATGTTTGTGTTCATAATTTCTGACTCTCCATAAGTCAGTGCCAGTCTTGGGTTTAGTCCGAGTGCACCTGGGTGTTGGATTAATATTGGGGATTGTCTCAGTATATGGCTGAGTTCCAGTACTAAGTTCTGAAGTTCTCACCAGGGGCTTCCAACTTCTGAATTTTTGGTGGTACTGCAAGATGGCTGGTAGTACTAGAAATATTGTGCATATAGAGGAAAATGGATTGTACTAAATGTAAAAGTAGAAGTGAAGAAGTGTTTGTTGTAGTGGTATGAGTGCGCTGGGTTCTGCAGTGTTACTGGGTTTTTCACCACCGTACAGTGATGCTTGAAAGTTTGTGGATCCTTTAGAATTTTCTATATTTCTGCATAAATATGATCTAAAAATCATCAGACTTTTTTGATAAAAGTAGACAAAGAGAACCCAGTTAAACAAATGAGACAAAAATATTATACTTGGTCATTTATTTATTGAGAAAAATGATCCAATATTACATATTAGTCAGTGGCAAAAGTATGTGAACCTTTGCTTTCAGTATCTGGTGTGACCCCCCTGTGCAGCAATAACTGCAACTAAACGTTTCCTGTAACTGTTGATCAGTCCTGCACACCGGCTTGGAGGAATTTTAGCCCATTCCTCCGTACAGAACAGCTTCAGCTCTGGGATGTTGGTGGGTTTCCTCACATTAGCTGCTCACTTCAGTTCAGGTCCTTCCACAAGGTTTAAGGTCAGGACATTGACGTGGCCATTCCAAAACATGAACTTTATTTTTCTTTAACCATTCTTTGGTAGAACGACTTGTGTGCTTAGGGTCGTTCTCTTGCTGCATGACCCACCTTCTCTTGAGATTCAGTTCATGGACAGATGTCCTGACATTTTCCTTTAGAATTCTCTGCAAATCAGGCCGAAACCATGATGCTACCACCACCATGTTTCACAGATGGGATAAGGTTCTTATGCTGGAATGCAGTGTTTTCCTTTCTCCAAACATAACGCTTTTCTTTTAAACCAAAAAGTTCTATTTTAGTCTCATCCGTCCACAAAACATTCTTCCAATAGCCTTCTGGCTTGGCAAACTTTTAGCAAACTGCAGACGAGCAGCAATGTTCTTTTTGGAGAGCAGTGGCTTTCTCCTTGCAACCCTCCCATGCACACCATTGTTGTTCAGTGTTCTTCTGATGGTGGACTCATGAACATTAACTTTAGCCAATGTGAGAGAGGCCTTCAGTTACATATAAGTTACCCTGGGGTCCTTTGTGACCTCGCCAGCTATTACACGCATTGCACTTGGAGTGTTCTTTGTTGGTCGACCACTCCTGGGTAGGGTAACAATGGTCTTGAATTTCCTCCATTTGTACATCTCCATTTGTATCTGTCTGACTGTAGATTGGTGGAGCCCAAACTCTTTAGAGAAGGTTTTGAAACCTTTTCCAGCATCAACAACTCTTTTTCTGAGGTCCTCAGAAATCTCCTTTGTTCATGCCATGATACACTTCCACAAACGTGCGTTGTGAAGAGCAGACTTTGATAGATCCCTGTTCTTTAAATAAAACAGGGTGCCCACTCACACCTGATTGTCATCCCATTGATTGAAAACACCTGACTCTAATTTCACCTTCAAATTAACTGCTGATCCTAGAGGTTCACATACTTTTGCCACTCACTAATATATAATCATGGATCATTTTCCTCAATAAATAAATGATCAAGTATAATATTTTTGTCTCATTTGTTTAACTTGCTTTTTTAATCCACTTTTAGGACTTGTGTGAAAATCTGATGATGTCTTAGGTCATATTTATGAAGAAATATATAAAATTCTAAAGGCTTCACAAACTTTCAAGCACCACTGTATACGCTTACTGGCCAAATTATTAGATACATTTACAGTTTTGGTATAGCTTCTGGGTGTACAGTTAGAAACAAGGTTATTTTAGTGCATGTACAATTTGTGTTGGTCTTCTTTTCAACCGCAGCACACTTCGTTTGATATTGGATTGGTAATTGCATGGCTGAGCAGGTGTACATGTTTTCCTAATAACATAGGGAACAGTAGATGGCAAGAAATAAAAAGTAACGCTGCTGCACCTGATGCACTTATACCATCACCAACCACTACCATGTAATAACAGCTGTTGAGATCTACCACAGCCCGACAGATCGTCTGGTCACATGTGGTTGTTTTGTGGTCATTTTACATTACTATATGGAGTGGAGGGCTGGCAATTTGTACATAGTATTAGATGGGTTACAGTCTGTATATGTAGAAAAGTATGTGAACCTGATCAATTGACTATACGTACCAGGTATGTAGAACAGGGTAGCAGTGGAGTCTAAACTGTGTGATTCTGAGGCACTCAACACCAGATCTCTCTTTTTCTGCACTGGTAACAGGACATTATTAGTTCTTCCATCATCTACAGCGTCAGGCATCAACACTCATCTGTCTGTGTGCAACTCAGCAATTAGGGGACACACAAGCAAATGCCACCCATGACCTGGAGCACAAGAAAACTGACAAACAGGCAGCGACAAATCCGTGGGTAATTTAGAAGCCCGCCGTTAATATCTTGTTATTTGGCCATTCAGATTTAGCAGCTTGCCCAGACAGGGCCATAAACTCATCTGGCCATGAATTATTGAAGTGACAGCAAATTGGTGTAAAGCAGAACTAACAATATTTGGTTAAGCAGTGAAGTTCACAAGTGCCAAAGACTTGTAGACATGTTTAACAATGCTGAGAACATATTTGAACCCTCACATTACTGTTCCATCTAAAAAAAATCATGAGATAATTCTGAACTGGTCCTTTCAATCTTTATAGTAGTCTATACAGAAGAAAAATTGTATAATGTATTAGTCTTGTGTTTAATTTCCAATAAACATAAAAAATAGGTAGATACATCTCTATGTCTTCACCTTTATTAAAATACATGGACCAATTCATATTCATGAATGCGCAATAGAAACACCTCCTTGTCCTACTGCAATCCCATTATATTAGCCTGACTTGCCAATGATCAGTTGACTTTCATTACATATCGAATCAAGTCAGATTTTAGTACCCAAGCTTCAGTTTAAATAACTATAATCTTATCTAAATAGATTCTAAAACAAAAACCAAGCATGCCATGAAAACACACCTTTATTTTAAGCAGCAAATGGGTTCAAAATAATCCAAAGGATCTTTTTTTGCATACCAAACTACATACAACTAAACAGTTTGTTTATTTGACAGCACTCTTCAGCATCAATGACCATTCAATGACAGACACAAAGTTACATCAACACTCAAGGTTATATCAAAGCTAGTCTCATACAGTGGGGCAAAAAAGTATTTAGTCAGTCACTGATGAGAAATGTCTGCAATTGTCATCATAGGTACACTTCAACTATGAGAGACAAAATGAGAAAAAAAAATCCAGGAAATCACATTGTAGGATTTGTAAAGAATTTAATTGTAAATCATGGTGGAAAATACGTATTTGGTCAGTAAATTTGGTTCAACTCAATACTTTGTAACATAACCTTTTTTGGCAATGAACAGAGGTCAAACGTTTCCTGTAAGTCTTCACCAGGTTTTGCACACACTGTAAATGCTGGTATTTTGGCCCATTCCTCCATTGCAAGTCTCCTCTAGAGCAGTTGATGTTTTTTGGGGCTGGTCGCTGGGCAACACGGACTTCACAAATTTCTATGGGGTTGAGGTCTGGAGACTGGCTAGGCCACTCCAGGACCTTGAAATGCTTTTTACGGAGCCACTCCTTCGTTGCCCGAGCGGTGTGTTTTTGGGATCATTGTCATGCTGGAAGACCCAGTCATTTTTCCATCTTCAATTCTCTCCTGATGGAAGGAGGTTTTGGCTTAAAATCTCACGATACATGGCCGCCCTCGTTCATTCTTTCCCTTAAACACGGATCAGTCGTCCTGTCCCCCTCTGCAGAAAACAGCCCCAAAAACATGAAGTTTTCATTCCCCCCCGCCATGCTTTCACAGTAGGTAGGGCGCAACCTCCAAACTCCAATTCCTCCAAACACGATGAGTTTGAGTTTTTTACCAAAAAGTTCTATTTTCAGTTTCATCTGACCACATGATATTCTCCCAATCCTCTTCTGGGATCATTCATATGCTCTCTGGCTAACTTCAGACGGGACCTGGACATGTAACTAGCTTAAGCAGGGGGATACGCCTGGCACTGCAGGATCTGAAGTCCTCTCTCTGCCGTAGTTGGTGTTACTCATGGTAGCCTTTGTTACTTTGGTCCCAGCTCTCTGCAGGTCATTTATAGGTCCTCTAGTGTAGTTCTCTGATTTCTGCTCACCTCACGTTCTCATGATCATTTTTGACCCCACGAGATGTGATTCTTGCGTGGGGCCCCCCAGATCGAGGGAGTTATCAATGTGTCTTGTATGTCCTTACAAATTGCTCCCACAATTGATTTATTCACACCAACCTGCTTGCCTATTTGTTAGATTTCACTCTTCCCAGTCTGCTTCAGGTTCTACAATTTCTCTTCCCTGGTGTCCTTCGACAGCTCTTTTTGGTCTTGGCCATGGTTGAGTTTGGAGTCTGACTGTTTTTGAGGCTGTGGACAGGTGTCCTTTTTATACAGATAACGAGGTCCAAACAGGTGCCATTAATACAGGTAACAAGTGGAGGACAGAAGAGCTTCTTAAAGGAGAAGTTACAGGTCTGTGAGAGCCAGGAATCTTGCTTGTTTGTGAGTGACCAAATACTTATTTTCCCACCATCATTTACAATTAAAAATTCTTTAAAAATCCTACAATGTGATTTCCTGGATTTCTTTTTCTCATTTGGTCTCTCATAGTTTTGAAGTGTACCTATGGTGAAATTACAGACCTCTCCTCATCCCTTTCCTAGGTCGGAGATACTTAGAAGTTTGGCTGTGCATGGCAGTTTTGCAAGGAGAAAACCACTGCTCTCCAAAAGGAACATTGCTGCTCGTCTGCAGTTTTGCTAAAGAATCACGTGGACAAGCCAGAAGGTTATTGGAAGAATGTTTTGTGGATGGAAGAACCAAAATAGAACTTTTTGGTTTAAAAGAAAAAGCGTTATGTTTGGAGAAAGGAAAACACTGCATTCCATCCAGCAATAAGAGAACCTTAATCCCATCTGTGAAACATGGTGGTGGTAGTATCATGGTTGTGGGCCTGTTTTGCTGCTGATCTGGGCCAGGACGGCTTGCCATCATTGATGCGAACAATGAATTCTGAATTATATCAGAGAATTCTAAAGGAAAATGTCAGGACATCTGTCCATGAACTGAATCTCAAGAGAAGGTGGGTCATGCAGCAAGACAACGACCCTAAGCACACAAGTCGTTCTACCAAAGAATGGTTAAAGAAGAATAAAGTTCATGTTTTGGAATGGCCAAGTCAAAGTCCTGACCTTAATCCAATCAAAATGTTGTGGAAGGACCTGAAGTGAGCAGTTAATGTGAGTTATTGCAGCACAGGGGGATCACAGTAGATACTGAAAGCAAAAGTTCACATACTTTTGCCACTTACTAAGATAATATTGGACCATTTTCCAACTCATTAGAATTATACCACCCGCCATCTCAGTGTCTCAACACATGGCTTGAGAAGTACTTTTGTGAAGAATCAAATATTACATGTAATATGGCAGTATGTTAAACTGCATTACGCAAATATTCCACCATAGAATTGGTGGAAATAATTTATAAGTGCAGTAGAGCCATTCCAAACTTGTGCTGGGAGATACAGTATGTATTGTAAATAGATTTATTAACATACTACTGTGTAGCATGTAATGTGTAATGCAGTTTAACACTACCATATAACCTATAATATTTGCACACTTATTTTGGGCAGCTAGTTTGACCACAGTCTTTTGCGGCCTGGATTACAATGCAGGACAGGCAACAAAACTTTTCCTAAAAGAGGGATCTACTAACAACTGTGGTTTTGCCACAGACTTTTTTGTTTTTTAAAAAGTGTCCTATTTTTTCCTGTGGCCATTTAGCATTAGCTAACACTAATAGCTGAGGTAATATATGCAATTTTCTAGAAAGTTATTGGAGTTACTTGCTGCAGGATCTACAATCATGTTAACACCATAAGTTTGTTAGTTGAATGTCAAAATGAGAGAATGGGTGTAAGATGCCTCCAGAGTGTCTCTTGCTGCTGATTTTACAGAGATTCACAAGTTTATGACTTGCAGCTGATGGGGGTGGGTTATCACTGGTTCATTATCCTTTAAAGAAACAGGCACTCAAAACCAGTCATTCTAAAAAGGGCTGTATGAACAGGGTGAAAAGGATGTGCTGGTGCTTGATCATGTTCTTATTTTGACCAAAGCATGTCACAAACTTTTCACCGAAACCCCAGGGAACTGTATTAACTTGCAAATAGAGGAAAACGAAGAACCAAGAGCTGTCCTTGGAGGACTTATATGTAACTGTATTTAAAATGCATCTCTCTAGTACAAGTAAAGCGTATGCCTGAGCTTTGTTTAAGCGTTTATTTGGAATTCCCAGTGAAAATTTACTGTGAATTCCCAGCGCTCTTATAATATCTTAACCCTGGAGCTTGTGAGCGAGAGTGGCATTTCTTCCCAGAGTGCCTTTCCACAAGTGACTTAGATTTGTGTGTATGGGAAATGTTTACAGCATATATGTTGCATCAGGTTTATGGGTGTTTCTATTTTAGCTGCTCCAGAAATAGGCACCCTGGGCTCTCAGACCTCATTTGTGCAATTCAGTGTGATGTCCCTTCATAGCCTTTTATTTGCCCCTGAAAGGGTGAGCCCTTCTTTTGTGCATGTGTCAAGCCATCCCTTTTACTACAACCAGCAAGCTAATCATATATTCTGTCAGAGTGGCCATGTTTTACACTAATCCCCATTGTTAAAGCTGTCATCTGTTGAGATACCTTGAACTTGTTAAAGACACCATATTTTTGCTACATTAAAACGTTACTAAATGTAGGGGACGCACGAGTAACACTGGATAATTGTATAAATGAAAATCGTTGTCACACCTAAATGATTAGCATTTTGAAAGTGATAATAAGGAATTTTATGCTCTGCATGGAGAGAAGCAATGTGTGTGGATTTTAACTGTCATGACATGTCCTTGTGGAGTGATCTCAACCGTGAGGATAATAACAATAATTATCTTCAGAGTGCGGAAAGTCAAAGACATGAATATTCTCATACAGCCAGAGTCCAGCAGACAAATGCGTCCAAATGTTTTTGTCAGATCAAATAAACTGTCATTGTACACTGAACTGTTACAGAGGAATAAAATGTTGCTGCTTTGTTAACCTGACGTTAAAATTGAAAGAGACCTTTAAGTTTCGGCTGTACCAATTTCATAGGACAATGTCTTGTGAAAGCAAGCAGGAAAATACAATTACAGAATAAGCGAAAAGACAAAATGTGATTTTTCTGCTTGCTGGCAGGATGCCGCCTACTTTCCTTTGGGGAGGAAAAAAAAGACAGCTGAATCCGCTATCACTTTTGATTAACATTTGAGTTACTCTTCCACAGGCATCAGATATCTGAAAAATGATTATTAATAAGAACATAATTTCTGCAGATTAACCCCAGTTTGCCTTTATCCCTGCTCAGGAGACCTTTGGAAAATTGATCCTGTAAGATTGATGGATGTCCTGTTCAGAGCCCTGTCCTTGTGCAAGTGTTTTTGCTGTCTGCTCAAGAGGTCGTTTGTTTAATGATGCAATTGCATCTCATTTAAGCACTTCTCTGTAATGTCACACTGAACAAACTCAAATCCTATCACAAAGTTACCATAATGAGCATGATACAAATGTTATGGTGTAAAATATCATCCTACAGGCTAACATTTGGGAAGTCTGAGAGCTGCTTCAAATGTACGTGTAAGGTTCATTCTGATCAATAGGATAAACATTACACTTACATCCCAGTGAAGAAACAGAACTGATAAAAACCGAAAGTATAAGATCTTCCCTTACTATATTTACTGATTGCTATTTATTTCAGAATGTATCACTTTGGAAATTTCATGCCCTGCTTACAGTCGATTGGTTCTTGACACAAAAGCACCTTCTTATGCTCCTTAGCAGACTGACCCTGACTGTAGCCATGTTACCAGCCTGCAGACAAAAGCTCTTAGCCATCACAGACAGCCATTTGGCCTAGGATGAGGAGCTGAAATGGGCCTCATTATGGAGCTGGGTGGTGGGGCCCGGTGTGCAAGATAAAGCACAGATAGGGCCTGTGCCACCGAAGAAGCCTTGATGTTGACACAAAGGATATTAGTCACCCTGGAAGAGCAGGGGGCTTTGCCTTTCATTCGCATTTCCTCTCTCCCATTTAACTGGACCCACCAAAGAAGGGCAGATGGGGCCTGGAGAGAGTGGACACCATGGTTGTGTGTGTGTGTGTGAGCGTATAGAGTAGGGGACGGATTATATTTATTGTTCATGTATTTTTAAAGAGGCCACCAGCAGTGTCAAATGTGTAAACATGGTTTGACCCAGGAAAGCTGCGAGAGGGGAAGTGATCTGGGACAGGGAGGAAAGAGATCCCCTCTGGGAAGCTATTGTCGCTCATTCCACTCGGTTAACAATGACACATAGTGTTCTGTAATATCATTAAGACTCCTTATTATGACGTAAAGTTGTATATTAACTATTGATCACCTTTTGCCCTTTTTTTTAGAAATCAATTCAAATTGCTTTAACTCTACAAGTCAGTCCATCTTCATGCACATTAGCAGGCCATGCTAAAGAAAATGGCCAGCTTAATTAGCCTGAATGAAATTTCATAGACATGGTGTGTTAGTTCAGATTCAAAACAACAAATACCGTATTTATCGGACCGTAAAGCGCACTTAAAATCCTTTCATTTTCTCAAAAATCGATAGTGTGCCTTATGTATGAATTAATTCTGTTTGTGCTTTCTGACCAAAACCGATTGTAGATGGTACACGGCGCTAATAAATCTGTCAAAATGCTTCAGCACGATCTTGGTAGGTTACGAAGCTTACGGCCACCGTAGTGCGCAGCATCGCGGAGTAATACGGTATGTGCTTCAGCATTAGGGTATGTGCATTCATTCATTTATTTTTGAAGCGGATTTCAAACTCAACGCTATCGGTCACGCAGTACAACATGGACATAGAGCAGCTGCGAGAGAATTCAACATTAACGAATCAATGGTACGGAAGTGGAGGAAGCAAGAAGGTAAAGAAAACAAACTGAGTTTTCGACGGAACTTAAGAGTTTTGTTTCATGTAATGCGTCTTATAACCCGGTGCACTTTATGTATGAAAATTGATCCGTTAGCAGCCGATTGTTGATATTGCGTCTTATGAATTGATATAACGTCTTTATAGCCCGGAAAATACGGTACTAGAAAGCTGCATAAATGGTTTGACTGATTTAATGAGCTGAGCTGACTACAAACAAATACATTTAGAATAAACTATATTTTATAATATAAAATATAAGGATAATTGCTAGTTATTTTTGACCTGGGGTATGACAATCATACGTTCCTTTAGAAGACGTGTCACTTGTATTTCCCAAAACAAGCAACAAACATTAGAAGGAATATGCCTGTGCCGACAAAATGACATGCATGTACACCCACGGCTTCTAATGCAACAGCTTAAACCAACTTTAATTGCTGCCATGTGCCAGTGTATTTATTGGCAGGTGTCTCTTTGAAGAAGTGCATTACAGCAGCAGACCTTACATGTCTCAGAAAAGCAGTGTCCTCTTAGATTTGCCTGTGGAGTTACAGTTAAACCTTTTACAAATGGAACAAAATTATATTGTTATTAAATATATATAAATATATAATTATGGCAGTGTGAAACTGTACTTTATTTTCCAGATTGCATTTTCTGTGTTGCATATAGAATGAAAGGACATAAAAGCCAAATAATACAAAGTAATGAATTAATAAAAAAACAAAACAATGGAAAGTGCATGGATTTTATACACTTATGTACTGTATTAGAGAAGTTACGTTTCAGTTTTAACATATTCTAAAACAAGTCATATATAATTATCCAAAATAATTGCTTATTACTTTCAATAGACCTGTGAATGCTCTTTCAGTTCACTGTTGATTTGAGATCGTTTGTCACTTGTTCAATAAGTTTGACAACAGATTCAGTCATCATTAAGTAAATGCCTCCACCAATGTCAAATTTACAAGAACAAAGAGGCAATTTTCCTGCATGGTGACCTCTGGCCTATGATCTGAGAGTTTGTGTGTGTGTGGAGATCTAAGGGAAGTGTTCTCACTCTGACTGTGTGGATAACATGAGAAGAAAAAGTCTGACATGCTGTCTTACCTGCCTGTACAGTTCACTGGGGATCAATGTTACAGAATAAGACAGGCAGCACACACTGACTGCTTTCTAGACTAAGGATGTAGTCGCACTATTCCCGGTTGCCTTGTACTGTGCCAGAGTGTGATTGTCCCCCTCCCCACTCCCCCAGTGGTCAGCGCTCACATTGTGCTTAAACGTTCTAGGCTCGAGCACGTGTACATCATCATGATGCGAGAGAAAGATGCACTTACACAGTACAATAGACCTTATGGTTGCACTTTGTGGATTTTTGGAGTCTTTATGGGCGTGATGACACACAGCCCTCTCATACAGTGGTGCTTGAAAGTTTGTGAACCTTTTAGAATTTTCTATGTTTCTACATAAATATGATCTAAAACATCATCAGATTTCCACACAAATCCTAAAAGTAGATAAAGAGAACCCAGTTAAAAATGAGACAAAAATATTATACTTGGACTCTAATTTCACCTTCAAATTAACCGCTAATCCTAGAGGTTCACATACTTTTGCTACTCACTAATTTATAATCATGGATCATTTTTCTCAATAAATAAATGGCCAAATATAATATTTTTTGTATGAATATGGTATTTATTAGGTGCCTTAGGTGTATTGGTATTTGTTCTTAAATTGCCTCTCCAGATATAGGTAATTAAAAGCCAAAATAAAATTGACTAGAATTCTTGTCATGTTTACAGCATACTCCAGTCAGAGATCTCAATAATTAGAAAAGAAATAAAGATTGGATTTTTACCTAGTAATCATTCATTCAGTGCATGATTATCCTTAATCAGATGTTTTTCACTTCCCTACAATGTACAGAAACACCAGTCAACCATAACATTATAACCACTGACAGCTGAAGTGAATAACAGTGACAGTGTGATCCTCTGGGCAATTTTCAGCTGGGAAAACTTGGGTCCAGGAATTCATGTGGATGTTACTTTGAAACATACCACCCCACCTACCTAAACATTGTTGTACCCCTTCATGGCAGTGGTATTCCTTAATCACACCAGGATAATGTGTGCTGCCCCACTGCAAAAACTGTTCTGTTATTATTGGAATAACAATGTTCCAATAGAATAACCTGGCCTCCAATTGTCCCAGATCTCAGTCTGGTCAAGCATCTGTGGGGTGTTCTGGACAAACAAATCCAATCCTTGGAGGCGCCACCACACAACTTACAAGACTAACTGGATGTGCTTCTAAAGTTTTGGTGTCAGATACCACAGGACACCTTCACAATTGTTATGAAGTCCATACATTTACATTTACAGCATTTAGCAGACCCCTTATCCAGAGTGACTTACGATTGGTACAATCTTACAATCCAAGCAATTGTGGGTTAAGGGCCACCACAGTCCCAGAAACAATTTTGGAGACACTGGGGATTGAACCCAGGACCTCATACATGCGAAGCACACGCTCTACCACTGAGCTACATCCCCACCCATACCTCTATGGGTCAGAGCCAGGGGTGGACAGTAAGGAAGTACTGTGGGGCAAAAAAGTATTTAGTCAGTCATTGACTGTGCAAGTTCTCCGACTTAGAAAGATGACAGAGGTCTGTAATTTTCATCATAGGAACACTTCAACTATGACAGACAAAATGAGAAATAAAGTCTAGGAAATCACATTGTAGGATTTTTAAAGAATTTAATTGTAAATTATGGTGGAAAATAAGTATTTGGTCATTAAATTTGCTTCAACTCGATCCTTTGTAACATAACCTTTGTTGGCAATGACAGAGGTCAAAAGTTTCCTCTAAGTCTTCACCAGGTTGGCACACACTGTAGCTGGTATTTTGGCCCATTCCTCCATGCAGATCTCCTCTAGAGCAGTGATGTTTTGAGGCAACACGGGCTTTCAACTCCCTCCACAAATTTTCTATGGGGCTGAGGTCTGGAGACTGGTTAGACCACTCCAGGACCTTTAAATGCTTTTTACGGAGCCACTCCTTCGTTGCCCGAGAGGTGTGTTTGGGATCATTGTCATGCTGGAAGACCCAACCACGTTCCATCTTTAATGCTCTCACTGATGGAAGGAGGTTTTGGCTTAAAATCTCACGATACATGGCCCCGTTCATTCTTCCCTTAACACGGATCAGTCGTCCTGTCCCCTTTGCAGAAAAACATCCCCAAAACATGAGGTTTTCACCCCCATGCTTCACAGTAGGTATGGTGCAACTCAGAATTCTTCTTCCTCCAAACACGGCGAGTTGGGTTTTTATCAAAAAGTTCTATTTTAGTTTCATCTGACCACATGATATTCTCCCAATCCTCTTCTGGATCATCCATATGCTCTCTGGCAAACTTCAGACGGCCCTGGACATGTACCGGCTTAAGCAGGGGGACACGCCTGGCACTGCAGGATCCGAGTCCCTGTCGGCATAGTGTGTTACTGATGGTAGCCTTTGTTACTTTGGTCCCAACTTCTCATGATCATTTTGACTCCACGGATGAGATCTTGCGTGGGGCACCAGATCGAGGGAGATTATCAGTGGTCTTGTATGTCTTACAATTGCTCCAACAGTTGATTTATTCACACGAACCTGCTTGCCTATTGTAGATTCACCCTTCCCAGTCTGGTGCAGGTCTACAATTTACTTCCTGGTGTCCTTCGACAGCTCTTTGGTCTTGGCCATGGTTGAGTTTGGAGTCTGACTGTTTGAGGCTGTGGACAGGTGTCTTTTATACGGATAACAAGGTCAAACAGGTACCATTAATACAGGTAACAAGTGGAGGACAGAAGAGCTTCTTAAAGAAGAAGTTACAGGTCTGTGAGAGCCAGAAATCTTGCTTGTTTGTGGGTGACCAAATACTTATTTTCCACTATTATTTACAATTAAATTGTTTAAAAATCCTACAATGTGATTCCCTTATTTACTAGTTGAAGTGTAGCTATGATGAAAATTACAGACCTCTCTCATCTTCATAGTCGAAGAACTTGCACAATCAGTGACTGACTAAATACTTTTTTGCCCCACTGTACATTTACTTGAGTACTGTACTTAAGTATGCTTAAGTATGAGTATCTCTACTTTACTAGATATATATACACTCTATATCACTACATTTTATAGACAAATATTGTACTTTTCACTCCAAGACATTTTTTCAAGGTCCTCATGACTTATTACTCTGAAGAAGCTTCGAAAGTCAATAAATAGTTTATTTCTTTTCTAAAATGTGATTGGTTTTTTCAAAGGTCACACTGACAAAGACAGCCTATTACGAATCAGTATGATAGGGTCACATCAAGAATCCTCAGCATGCAGTTTTGATTCTGAACATAAGTTAAAATTCAGTTATTAGGGATATTAATTATTTGTAGGTGTTGTGGCAAAATTACAACAATGCAATGGCCTAAGAATTTACTTAATATTTGAGTATTATTAAAAGCAAGTACTTCAGTATTTTAACATGAGTAAATATCCGATGGTACAACTTTCACTTGTACCAAAGTAACATTTGACCAATAGTATCTGTACTTTGACTTAAGTAATGAAGTTGTGAACTTCGTCCACCTCTGGACAGTGCAGTGCTTAAGTTACTGAACTATTGACCAGGAGATATAGCTTCAGGTCCCAGCATTGTATTAGATGGAAGTCACTCTGGAATTGGGCAGCTGTTAAATGTAAATAAGTGTATAATATCCATGCCTGCAATAAAGTCTTCAGCCTGTCTGTGGGCAAGATGCCACAATATTGACTCTGAGCTTGGCAAATATTTACACCTTCACCTTAGCTCTAGACGTCCATCTACTAGCAATGCGCTGTCATGTACTGATCTCTGCCTAGTTTTTCTCAAAAGCCTAGCATTAGCAGCACACATCTTGCACTTGCACTTAAGCAACGTACTGTATGTCAGCATTGGAGTAGTCCCAATCCCTGTTTTCCTAATTTGTCCAAGAGCTAACAATGAGCTGCTCATCAGGTCTTATGCTGCCCTGTGCCGGGAACTGCAGAGGCGGGTGGCTGACAGGTCGGCTCAACCCTTGACCCCTAGCTGCACCAAGTTGCCGTGCCCTGCTTCACAGTACAGGGGTTAACGTTCCCATGAGACATTCAACCTCACAAATCTATTGATTCTGTAGATTACCTTTCAACATGTACAGATTAGAGACAGGAGCAACTTCTGTAACCTCTGAACTATTGCTGCAGCTCTGTTGGCCAGAGTTGGAGCTGCTAGCCTGACTGAAGTCAGTGATCAGAGGGACCAGTGCTGAAGCTGTGATTAGAAGTCCACTGAACAAACATGGCTGCCTATATTGAATTCCTTTTGGGTCCATGCAAACCAGAGGTGACAGATGTAATTTGTTTGTCCAGTTGACTTAATTCAAGCTGATGTCTTTAAGCACGAGGTAGACTGGATGAAATGGCGGTTGAAATTGGGTGTATGGGAAGCTCTGATTCAGAGAGAGAGAAATGAGGGAGTTATCAACAACACACTCGGTTACTGTCAACGTGTCTTCTCAGGAGTTTATCACATAATATTGTGAATGCCGGCCAAAGTCCTTCCATATTGAATCAGGAAGAAGCCACTATTAAACAATTTTCCCTACCACTCCAGCCTATGAGCGAGGAGGTGTGGATCCAGTGAGGATGGAGGGTTGGAGAGGGACACAGTGTATTAACCAGGAGTGAAGGCATCATGTGAGTAACAGAGTCTGCTAGAGAGAGAGTGAGCAATGGAGAGAGTGGGAGTGAAAGGGGAGTGTGTGTGTGTGTGTGTGTGTGTGTGTGTGTGTGTGTGTGTGTGTGTGAACGAGGACACTGGCGGACAGCTACAAGATGGAGTAGCAGGATGCAGGAGATAAGCTGTCGAGCCGGAGACAGTGTGTGACAGTCCTCGAAGCAGCAAGCAGGCGCGAGTGTGACAGGGAATACAGAGAGCGGCATTATTGTTTAAATCATTGATTGCTTCCCTCCTCCCCTGCGCCACTGACGCCCATGACACCAGAGAAAGACAAGTAAAAAAGCAAGCCCACACCATACTCTTTGTTCTTCCTTCTTTCTACTGGGCACACCACCTTCAGCCGGTTCGTCACCTTCTTGTTTTCTCATTTTTACTTTCTTCCTTTAAAGCAATTACATTTCAGTTCAAAGCACATAAATTACATTTGGAAAGACATGCGTATTTATTGATAGGACATTGGCTTTTTCTTACATATACAAGTGACAATGATGTTCAGACTATCGCCAAACATGAAAAAAGGTCATAGAGTGCGACAGGGTACAAAACCTGTCCCAGATGTGGTACCCAAAAACATTTTGTGAAACTTTACTGCATGCCTTTTAACTGTGAATGTATTGTACCTTGAAAACTCTTATACGGTACATAGCTAGACCCTAGAAATAGGGGCTGTAGTACTCAGTTCTGGTCTTAGACTGAAGAAAATTTTTCATGTCATTTTTGATTTTTCTCAGACTCATTGCTCTCTGTCTCATGACTGGTCTCCCGAGATTAAGGTTGATCTTGTTTGAGACATTTTTGTCTTTTATTTATGTTTTTATTTCCATTACCCAGAATAGATAGATGCTGTGGTGCTCAAATGTTTGTGAACCCTTCAGAATTGTCTATATTTCTGCATAAATATGACCTATAACATCATCAGATTTTCACACAAGTCCTAAAAGTATATAAGGAGAATTCAGTTAATCAAATGAGACAATAATGTTATACTTGGTCATTATTTATTGAGGAAAATGATCAAATATTACATATTAGTGAGTGGCAAAAGTATGTGAACCTCTAGGATTAGCAATTCATTTGAAGGTGAAATTAGAGTCAGGTGTTTTCAATCAGTGGGGTGACAATCAGGTGTGAGTGGACACCCTGTTTTATTTAAAGAACAGGGATCTATCAGTCTGCTCTTCACAACATGTTTGTGGAAGTGTGTCATGGCACGAACAAAGGATATTTCTGTGGACCTCAAATTGGAGTTTTTGATGCTCAAAAGGTTTCAAAACCATCTCTAAAGAGTTCCACAGTCAGACAGATTGTGTACAAATGAAGGAAATTCAAGACCATTGTTACCCTCCCCAGGAGAGGTCGATCAACAAAGATCACTCCAAGAGCAAGGCGTGTAATACTTGGCAAGGACACAAAGGACCCCAGGGTAACTTCTAAGCAACTGAAGGCCTCTCTCACATTCGCTAATGTTAATGTTCATGAGTCCACCATCAGAAGAACACTGAACAACAATGGTGTGCATGGGAGGGTTGCAAGGGGAAAGCCACTGCTCTCCAAAAAGAACATTACTGCTCGTCTGCAGTTTGCTAAAGATCACATGGACAAGCCAGAAGGCTATTGGAAGAATGTTTTGTGGACAGATGAAACCAAATCAGAACTTTTTGGTTTAAAAGAAAAGCGTTATGTTTGGAGAAAGGAAAACACTGCATTCCAGCATAAGAACCTTATCCCATCTGTGAAACATGGTGGTGGTAGTATCATGGTTTGGGCCTGTTTTGCTGCATCTGGGCCAGGACAGCTTGCCATCATTGATGGAACAATGAATTCTGAATTACATCAGAGAATTCGAAGGGAAAATGTCAGGACATCTGTCCATGAACTGAATCTCAAGAGAAGGTGGGTCATGCAGCAAGACAATGACCCTAAGCACACAAGTCGTTCTACCAAAGAATGGTTAAAGAAGAATAAAGTTCATGTTTTGGAATGGCCAAGTCAAAGTCCTGATCTTAATCCAATCGAAATGTTCTGGAAGGACCTGAAGCGAGCAGCTAATGTGAGGAAACCCACCAACATCCCAGAGCTGAAGCTGTTCTGTATGGAGGAATGGGCTAAACTTCCTCCAAGCCGGTGTGCAGGACTGATCAACAGTTACAGGAAACGTTTAGTTGCAGTTATTGCTGCACAGGGGGGTCACACCAGAAACTGAAAGCACACCAGATACAGATAATAAATGACCAAGTATACTATTTTTGTCTTATTTGTTTCACTGGGTTCTCTTTATCTACTTTTCGAACTTGTGTGAAAATCTGATGTTTTAGGTCATATTTATGCAGAAATATAGAAAATTCTAAGGGGTTCACAAGCTTTCAAGCATCACTATATATATATATATATATATATATATATATATATACACACAATGTATATATACTGATTGTCAAGTTTTCTGACTCATCATAGGAACACTTCAACTATGACAGACAAAATGAGGAAAAAAATCCAGGAAATCACATTGTTGGATTTTTAAAGAATTTAATTGGAAATTATGGTGGAAAATAAGTATTTGGTTAGTAAATTTGGTTAAACTCAATACTTTGTAACATAGTCTTTGTTGGCAATGACAGAGGTCAAACGTTTTCTGTAAGTCTTCACCAGGTTTGCACACACTGTAGCTGGTATTTTGGCCCATTCCTGCATGCAGATCTCCTCTAGAGCAGTGATGTTTTGGGGCAACACGGACTTTCAACTCCCTCCACACATTTTCTATGGGGTTGATGTCTGGAGACTGGCTAGGCCACTCCAGGATTTTTAAATGCTTTTTACGGAGCCAGTCCTTCGTTGTCCGAGCAGTGTGTTTGGGATCATTGTCATGCTGGAAGACCCAGCCATGTTCCATCTTCAATGCTCTCACTGATAGAAGGAGGTTTTGGCTTAAAATCTCACGATACATGGCCCCGTTCATTCTTCCCTTAACATGGATCAGTCGTCCTGTCCCCTTTGCAGAAAAAACGAAAGCATGACGTTTCCACCTCCATGCTTCACAGTAGGTATGATGTTCTTGGCATGCAACTCAGCATTCTTCTTCCTCCAAACACGACCAGTTGAGTTTTTACCAAAAAAGCTTCTATTTTGGTTTCATCTGACCACATGATATTCTCCCAATCCTCTTCTGGATCATCCATATGCTCTCTGGCAAACTTTAGACGGGCCTGGACATGTACTGGCTTAAGCAGAGTGGCACGCCTGGCACTGCAGGATCTGAGTCTCTCTTAGCGTAGTGTGTAACTGATGGTAGCCTTTGTTATTTGGTCCCAGCTCTCTGCAGGTCATTCATCAGGTCCCTCCATGTAGTTCTGGGATTTTTGCTCACCGTTCTCATGATCATTTTGTCCCCACGGGATGAGATCTTGCGTGGAGCACCAGATCGAGGGAGATTATCAATGGTCTTGTATGTCTTACAATTGCTCCCACAGTTGATTTATTCACACCAACCTGCTTGCCTATTGTAGATTCACTCTTCCCAGCCTGGTGCAGGTCTACATTTTTCTTCCTGGTGTCCTTCGACAGCTCTTTGGTCTTGGCCATGGTTGAGTTTGGAGTCTGACTGTTTGAGGCTGTGGACAGGTGTCTTTTATACAGATAACGAGGTCAAACAGGTGCCATTAATACAGGTAACAAGTGGAGGACAGAAGAGCTTCTTAAAGAAGACGTTACAGGTCTGTGAAAGCCAGAAATCTTGCTTGTTTGTGGGTGACCAAATACTTATTTTTCCACCATGATTTACAATTAAATCTTTAAAATTCTTAAAAAATCCTACAGTGTGATTTCCTGGATTTTGTTTGTCTCTCATAGTTGAAGTGTACCTATGATGAAAACTACAGACCTCTCTCATCTTTCTAAGTCGGAGAACTTGCACAATCAGGGCCTGACTAAATGCTTTTTTGCCCCATTGTGTGTGTGTGTATATATATATATATATATATATAGTTGTTCTTGTAGTGCTGTCGAAAAACTTATATCCAGCCCACTCTAAGAATTCCACAATGCACCACATTATGAGGAGAGTCACCTGAGCCACTAGATAGCTAGTAAGCTATCTAGAATATGGAGGTTGTTGTAGATGCCAGAACAAGGTAAGGATATAATTTCCCATAACAAGTGATCGATATAGACTGCAATTATAAAAATAGTTATTGTCCAGGCACAGAATCCTATGAGCATTGATGAAGGATTAGAGGATGACTAACACAAACTGTACAACAACAGTTGAGCTACTGTATCTACAAGGTGAAACAATAAGGTGTCTAATAGAGTGCACAGCACAGCACACACTAACACACCACCACTACATCAGTCTCACTGGATCATCAGTGATCCACCACCCAAATAGAATCTGATCTGTGGTGGTCCTGCGGGGGTCCTGACCATTAGAGAACAAAGTAAATGGGTCTAACAAAGTATAGAGAGAAACAGATTGTAATTGTAATTGTAGAACTCCAAAGTGCTTCTGTATGGTCAGTGGAACTGAAAAAATGGACAATGTGTTGTAGAAACAAGAAGGTGTACCTAAAAAAGTGAACAGTACGTGTATAAACACTGTTGGTAGCTTTACGCTGATCAAACTGAAACATTATAGCAACCTGTAAAATAACTCCAAATCACAGTTAATAATAATACATGTAAAACATGTATGTGAAACATTTTGACAGGGACGTAAACTTTTAGCTCAGACTTGGACTCAGATCTTGACTTGTATTCTCCTTCTTTTGAACTCGGTCTTGACATGGACTTAACATCCTTTGGACTTGAGTATGTCTCAGCTATCTGTATCGGACTAAATAAAGGTGGTCTTTGTCACAGCAAGCGTACATTCAAAAGTCCATTCCCATTGTCTGTCCCTTGGTAAACATAATGTTGAATGAAAATGGCTTAGTGCTTATAATGTAAAATGAACCAAAATGACACTGAGCTACCATAATCTAAGAGTCTCATCATTTCATTATCAGACCATGTATATAAAATGAATTTGGTTTTATTGCATCCAATGTGTTGCACCAAGAAGATGAGACATATTTGGGTCTTTAAGCAGTTTCCTTTCAAAATGACAACACTCGGTCAGTCCAAATCACATTTGCAGGAGCCCTGTCATGACCCTGTGTGCACTCAACACTAACAGAGATCTGACAGTGATTTAGAAAACAAGTCCCAAGAGTGACCCCCAGCCTTAATCACACACTCTCTGTCCCTCACCATTGTGGAAGTGCAAGTGTTGGCTAGAAAATGGCTAACAGTGGTCTAGCGACATCCCCCAATTCCTGTGCTCTTTCTGTTTCTCCTTCCACCTTAACCCCCCCTCCTTCCATCTCTCCGCAGGCTGCCTGTCTCCCCAGCTCGCCCGGAGCCTGACACTGACGTGACACTCGTGAAATAATTATGAACCAAAAACACTGCTGACAGCAAACAGCCCGCTCCCCTCAATAACGTGTCACCCATGATTAGCATGGGTCCTGCCATGCTCACAGCCCTCAGGCAGGGAGATAGAGAGTGAGAAAAAGGGAGAGAGGGAAACGGCGATGGATAAAGGATGGCCAGCCTCACAGAAAGCAGAAATAAAAAAGGAGGAATGATACATAAGAAGGAGGAAGATAAAGAGAGAAACTGAAGGTTGAAGCAAAGACAAAAGAATGTGACATAGGAAAGACCAAGCTAGAGAGATAAGAGGCAGCATTGTACAGAGATATAGATGCCCTCTTGTAGCCCATGGCCATGCTGGAACACACTCTGGATAGTGACACCTGTATCTGTCACCTGCTGTTAACAGACATATGCCTCGCTTCAGGCCAGCGCAGATCAACACCAGCAGAAGCCAATTCCAGTGTGCAGGCCCTGCCCTTTCGCTGCCAAATATCAAAGGTTATGCTGTGTGTGCAAGGGAGAGACAAAGAGAGTGAAAGCGACAGAAATAGTGAGAAAAGCAGCCGAAAGTGTGGAGTTACAGTATCTTTCACCTGCTGTCCCCTCCCCAGTTTTTGGCCCGCCAGGTAAAGATCAGTAAAAAGAGAATAACAAATTGACCTTTTGGTAAATTAACTTAATCTCACATTGAAAAATGAGAAGTATCCAGTGTTCAAGTGAAGTAACTGTAGTCTAAGAAAAAAATCCTTCATCTGAAATAACTTTTTAACAAAACCACATGTGCCACAATTATTGGCATCCCTGAATTTAATACTTTGTACAACCTCCCTTTGCCAATAAAACAACATTTGGTCTCCGATAATGTCTCATAAGGTTGGAGAATACAGGGCAGGGAATTTGGGAATTTGAAACCGTTCCTCTTTACAGAATCTCTCCAGGTCACCACTAGTTTGGAGACTTGGTGACCCCAATGCTACTTTGTTTTGTAACTCTCCTACAGTGACCCTTGCAGAGATTTTTGCCTCTCTTACCAATCTCCTCACTGTGCGCACGAGCAAAATAAACTTGGGTTTACTGTAGATATGAGCACTTTTGCACAAGTAGCTATTGTTATAGCCATTGCCTGACTTTTAAAAATGAAAACACATTTCTGTTATTTGAATTGTGCGTTCTGTTGTCTTTCCCATATTGAAGAATGACTAAGAGGATCTGACTTCTGTGTCGCCTCGTACTGTGTATATACTCCAGTGAAACAGGAAGTCATGGATTACTGCTTGAAAGTTCCTGAACAGAAAGATCGACTTACAAAAATAACATATAATTTAAAAAATGCTTCAGTTACACCCGTTAACTTTTCTCTCTTTTTTTCAGTGTGAGAAAGTAATTCACCAAAAGATGAATTTTACATTTTTAATCATCTTTACCAGGGTGCCAGTAATAATGGAGGGAAGTGTGGGACTGTGGTATCCTAGCGGTTAAGGTGCTGGACTATGGACCAGAAGATCCAGGGTTCAAATCCCACCTCTGCCAAGCTGCCACTGTTGGGTCCTTGAGCAAGACCCTTAACCCACAACTGCTTGGATTGTAAGACTGTATCAATTGTAAGTCGCTCTGGATAAGGGCATCTGCTAAATGCTGTGAATGTGAATTTTGAATTTGTGCATAACAATAAAAATGCCAAAATGTTTTAATTTCTCATTAAATTATTATTTAATGCTTTATTCTTGGAAAAGTTCATGAAATTAGAAATATGACGAAACAAATATAATGTTGCCTCGTGATGCATCAGGTCATGGTCTTTCAATTATTCACATAACTGCCACTGATGGAAACACGTGCATTTCTTTTTCCAACTTTTTTGAACATTCTTTTAAAATCTGTAACAAACTTTTCGACATAGAGGCAAACAGCACACTCACACTCCAAGACAACAAGTAAAAAGTAGAGTGTTTGTGATGAGCCTGAAATACAGCCTTGCTTACACAATGCTTCCATGTCCATTTATGGTCGAGAAAGCTGAGTGACGTGTTGAAGCAGAGATATCAACTCCATAAAAATGACTCCATCTCTCCAGTCTTGGCTGCCAGGGAGAATTTGTCCAGCGACACTGAGATTGATAAGTGGATTTAGAAGCCCATCTGCAATAGGTGGTAAACAGCTTTGTCTCTACGACTTGAGGCATAAAGTGTTGCATGTACATAACTCTTTCTAACAGAGAGCAAATCCCAGAAAAACAACTTGTCGTCTGAGTGGACAGTACATTCCGCCACAGTATATTTGGAGATAAATCTAAGATGATCAACCATGAAACACTCAACGTCCTGAGCTGGGAAAAAGGCTCGATTTATAGGTCCGGTACTCTTAGGTGTCAAGGAGCAACAAAACAGCTGCAAGATATAGCACATGAATAAGGTGCTTTTTTGTGTTAAGTCAAATTGATGGAGGGTTGGTTGTTTTGCTATAACACTAAGGCTTGAAGTAAGTCCTAAAGGCAGAGGCAGACATTGTCTGCAAAGTAAATCGTATTCGGATCTGAGCATGAGTGAGTCAATTGGCTAACGGCAAATAAGTACAAAGGTATAGGGGCCATACATTTGGGTAGGTTACTTTAGGTTAAAAATAGCTTTAAATAATTTTACCATTATATTGAACAACTAATGTTATTGGTTTAGCTTAAAGTAGTTCTGAGTAACACATGGTTTGTAAAATCTTACCATAAGACTCACAATTGCAGTGTTGCTCTTAATTTCTGTGTGTGACTAAAGTAAGCCAGTTTACAAGCAATTAGATAGCTGGACTGTTGCATCCCAAATTGAATAATGGGAACTTTATTGTTTGCCAGAATGCAAACAATACATTAATGCCATAGCACTGAGTGCAAATACATGATGTTTGAGATGCAGCCAAGTGAATGTTTTGTCATTCTGCATAAGGGAGTCGATAATACTAAATACTAAAATATAAATGTTGTTGACAGCATACTATTTAATAAACTACTGAAAATCTGATTATGCAAATCAAGATGGAAACAGAAATCCCACTTATATCTACTGGTGACAAATACAAGTTAACATAGGACTTAAACATCAGCGTTATCTCTGATAAGTCTTACCCTGAGCCATGCTATTGTTAATCTAGGTCTGTTTATCTTGTGTACTGAACCCTGGCTTTTTCTGATTTACCCTGTCTTTACAATTGCTTGCCATGTCTATCTGGAAATACTGGTCTTTGCCTGTCTTCCCAAGTGTGATCTAAAAGTGTGATGATGTTAAATAAATTCCTGCAAATGTATCCACCACTGTCCGTGCAATTTTTGTGTTTCAGTCAAGTCATTTATTTATATAGCGCTTTTTACAATGGAGCATTGTCTCAAAGCAACTTTACAATTTTAGATTATCTCCTAATATCTACGTCCAATCCCAAATGGAGCAAGCCTAGGGCAACAGTGGCAAGAAAAAACTACCTAAGTGTTATGAGGAAGAAACCTTGGGAGGACCAAGACTCAAAAAGGGACCCAACCTCCTTGGGCGGCATAGATGATAAATCTAAGAATGAAACTAAAGTCATGGAGTCATAGTTCAAAAAACATGTGAGGTATGCACATCGGCATTAAGTGGTCTGATACAGAGTCACTTTACAATCCTGAGTCCAAGCAGGAAAGTGGTTGGCGGCACTTCGACCCCAGCCAACCAGAGGAGGGTTAGGGTTACAGCCCTCTGGTGTGGCCCGGGTATGGTGGGGCTGGAGCTGATAACGGAAGCAGCTTGAGTGAAGCTAAAGCGGATGAACATCATGTGTAGGGCAGGAACTGGTACCGGAACACAGCTCAGAGAGAAAACAGTAAATGCAGTTAGTTATTGATTAACAGCACAGAGTCTATTAACAATCACTGATGCCATGTGTAGCATGAGACCCCGGCAGCATTAGCTTTAGCAGCATAGCTAGAAAGAGGAGAACCGGAAACACAGCCAAGAGGGATCACATGAGACATTGGCAACCCCACGGGAGGCAGAAGACAGCAACCCAATGTCTCTGATCACCAGTGAATAAAAGCTGGCCAAGCACTGACCCCTGAGGCACACCATACTTCACTGACTGCAGTAAGTACATTTTGCACACAGAGAAGCATGTCACTTTTTAACAGAATAAAAAGTTGTTATTCCATTACATACAACATGGTCAGGAACAGCCAACAATAGTGGATCTCAGAATCTTAGAGACCTCAGTACAATATATAGACAGATTACACTGGTGATATCAGATGGGGCTATCCCACTGAAAAAATGTACAAAACAACTGTATACAGCATCCTGTAATAAACAGAGAGTCAGTGAAGCAAAGAAAAACTGAGATGATAAGATTCATTTTCTAGCTTGGTAGGAAAACAAGGTGATGCATTTTGTACCAAGAGTTAATGAGCCAGTGAATGTTTGCTTACACCCATATACAAGGAATGACAATAATCTAAGCATTATGTTGATATCCAGGCAATCTGAGGTGACACCGGCATTTTTAGTTTTTTGATCTGATATATTCTGACGATGTTCTTAAATTTCAGATAGATTTTCAGTGGATGGTAGGGTCAAAAAGAAAGATATTTATTTGTCTTTATCTGTAGAAACTACTGGCTATGACACAAATTAATGAGCACCAGTCTTTCAAAGGTGTTTATATGTTTAAGGAGCATAGACAGCAAGAAAGAGTACTAATGCTTCTATTTTGGATTTGTTCAACTTTAACAAAATATTAATAACAATTTGGGAGAAACGCTGAATTTTGGAAAAAAAATGAATTCTTCAAACATAAATATTTGGCATTTTCTTCTTTTGCTGTAATGAAAGCATGCATTTGAGCTGGTGTGTTTGTACCATTTCTAATGATCCATGTTACCCAAGCATGATTTGACAGTATTCGAAAGAGCATCTTGTGATGTTACTGAATGTTTGGCTATCTCTGTCTTCAAGTCCCCCCGTAAATGGATACTGAGTGAGGTAAGGTTTAGGTCAGGTGACTGTTGAGGAAAATCCTTGACAGTCAGCACTCCTTGATCTTCAAGTAGTTGTTGCCTAGCTTTGAGGTGTGTTTTGGGTCGTTATCCTGTTGTAGTATGATTCCTTCTCATCAAAGATCCAAACAAGCATTGTCACAAGTGGTCTCAGACTATTGGACCCCACTGTAGATCACTGAGGAACCTACATCCAATGTTAGCATTAGAGAAAAAGTATTTTGTAATATATTAAAAGGAAGGCGCTGAATCTGAAGTAGGGCTTAACCAGTACAAAAACAGTCCAGAACAGCACCTTGCAAAATGCCAAACCATTCAACCATTAAGTGAAGATCCCATGATCAGTGCTCCAACAGCAGCTCCAAGATCTAATAGCACAGTTTCCACAGTTAACAGAGTTAGTCTTCTAATTTTTCCCAACAAGACACTGTAATGTTTTAAAAAAAAATTGCTCAACTGCCATTATATATTTACATTTACATTTACAGCATTTAGCAGACACCCTTATCCAGAGCGACTTACAACTGATACAGTCTTACAATCCAAGCAATTGTGGGTGAAGGGTCTTGCTCAAGGACCCAACAGTGGCAGCTTTGCAGAGGTGGGATTTGAACCCTGGACCTTTTGGTCCATAGTCCAGTACCTTAACCACTAGGCTACCACAGTCCCTTATAGCTTTTTTTTTTATACTGCATGTGGTAAAACTAGTGTTTATGATTAAATGTCTCTTATTACAGGAATTGGACATATCACAAGAACAGGTAGTATGCATTATGAAGGCAGAACACTTAATGTTTTTCAATTTAATAAATATATGTAAAACTGATCACAAGTTTGGGACAATGCAGTAAAACACACTCACTGGCCACTTTATTAGATTCATCTGTTCAACTGCATGCTAATGCAAATATCTAATCAGTTTAATTAAAAAATTGTTCACTGTCTGTGTGTGTACTTGTGCTATGGTGTACAGCCACACATAGTCAGTGCTGAATTTGACTGCTGGAAGCAGGCTGTTAGAAAGTGAGAGAGTGACACAGGTGACACTTTAGCTTTGAGGCCTTCATACAATATTAATGTCCACAAGGGAGAATGACTCGCCTGGCCCCAGGGGTCACCCAATTAACTGCAACAATCTCCTATTTCTAACGCCACCATTTGTGTTCGGTGCCCAACCTCTTTCTAATGTACCAGCAAGAGAACAAATGTGTTTTAGTCTGCATCCATGTGTATACAGTTTTTCTGTGTGCACACAATAATCCACATTATAACTTGGTATAGTGTTTTACAGTCTCTTAGGAGCTTTTTAGAAAGTCTTCTTGATGTGAATTTCAGTGAATCTGGTCGTCAACATACTCTTATCTGTTTTTTAAATTCAGGTAAAATAGCTGAGTGCACTGCGAGTGCAATGAATATAATAAAGAGTTCCCTTTGGAGCTAGCAATGCCTCACAAGAACAGCATGTAATCCCATCTGTTACATTAGTGACAACGCAAATGTGCAGAACAATGGAGCTGAAAGTGGAAACCACGGCAGTAAGTGTTAACCCAGTTCACTGCTAAACTGCTTGACCTTTTAACAAGACAGTATCTCCAGTCCAACAGCTTGACATTATCGGGACGGGCGAACAGTAGGCTAATTACTGTCCTAAAGAATGTGAATGTGGCTAGAAGTGCCCCGAATGCTTATCAGAGCCCAAACCTGTACCATGAATTACCCCATATCGCCTTCAACAGCATCCCATATATCATGCGGTTCTTTGTAGTCTCTTTGTGATCCCACTGGTATTGTAGTGGCTGATAGCAGTTAGCATGCGGCTCAAATAGGTTTCATGGCTATGAAATAAAAGCTGCTTCAGTAGTCACAATGATTTCATTGTTAGCTAGCTGATTGTCCGTTATCGCAGACCATTACCATGATATTGCAAGAGGTTATGCAAAAAGCATTACATCTTCCATGTGTAATAATGAGGCGGAGCAATGTGACATTTTCAGTCCAGTCACACTGGCCTTTATTCCTCCACCGTGTGCATAATGTAAGCTCAATCTGGGATGATATCTCTATTTGATTGGCTTTTCCCACTAACATTAGCCTATCACTGTGCACGAGTTTGGATGAATGAGCATCTGAGCATGGCACCTGCTCAAGAAGTGATGCTTTTGGTTCGTACTGAATGTTGTTTAGCATATCTGTACACTTGCTCTTAATCTTCAACCCACTCATGCGATTCCTAATTAATCACACAACTGTATAATGGTCATTTAAAATGCAGAAACTGTTTTTAGAGGATATCAATTATGCTAATGAGCGCAAGAAAGCCCATTTAATACAATTCATTTTCCACAAAACATCTCGGGCCATTTTTCCTGAATTTCATTTGTGTCCAGAGAGACATCTTTTGGAGTGTATAAGCTTGGGGTGGGATGGGGGAGGGGAGTGATTTAAATTAAGACTACTATATTAGGTAAATAAGCAGACTGATGGTGCAACACTGAAACTTAATTTACAGCTGTGCTTGAACTAATTTGCTTAAATGCTTCCACACACACGTACACACAGAGCTCAGTGAACTACAGCACAAAATACAGACAAGGAAGATGACACTACAAGTACGTTTACTGTGAAAACTGAGAGGAACCAGTTCTGCCATTATCTTTTTCTCTCTGTGTCTCTCCAGCATCCATGGTCCAGTTTGAGTTTGGTGTTGTGGAGATGTCTTTTCAGTTAGAATACATAGCATTCAGTGATTTCTCAGCCTTCCTACCCCACTGTTCTCCTTTCTTCTGTTTTCTCTCTTTTTGGTGAAGAATGTGCCCATGTGCCATTGAAGATGGTGCCCAACATTGTAGCTGTTGAGACGTGTGTGTTTGCACAGAGAGAATCAGTGTGTGGGATGTGGGTGAGATGGATTGGTAAGAGCTTGTATCACAGTGTTCAGTGGCTATTGTTGAATGACCATGCCAGATACTGATTTTACACCTGTCCAGAATGTCTGCCCACTCCCACACCACAGCTTCACTACACACAGTCTTATCTTGTCTTAGCACAAGGGTAGTGAAAAGTATGCAGAATTTACACTGATCAGCCATAACAAAAAAATCGCCTGCCTAATATTGTGTAGTGCTGCCAAGACTTTGAGCCATCAAGGTACAGACTCCATAAGACCTCTGATCTGCAACAATGTTTAGGAAGTAGGTAAGAGTCAAGCTAACATCCACATTAATGCCAGAACCCAAGGTTTCCCCATAGAACGTTGCCCGGAGCATCACACTGTCAAAGTTATTTACTTCACCTGTCAGTTTTTTTTAATGTTATACAGTATATGTTCAGTGTATGTAGTAGCAAATGCAACAAATAAATTATGAAATCTGCGATTCACAGTAGGGTGTTAACTGTTGGTAGAGGACATTGTGGGGTTGTCTTGCTCCAAACATAAACATTTACATTTACATTTACAGCATTTAGCAGACGCCCTTATCCAAAGCGACTTACAATTGGTACAGTCTTACAATTCAAGCAATTGTGGGTTAAGGGCCTTGCTCAAGGACCCAACAGTGGCGGCTTGGCAGAGGTGGGATTTGAACCCTGGACCTTCTGGTCCATAGTCCAGTATCTTAACCACTAGGCTACCACAGTCCCACACCCAGGATCTCCTGTTTACATATCCAGATGTAAGAAATATGGTGAAAACTGACTCAACAGAGCATATTTTTTATTGCTCTGGAGACAGATTTTAGGCTCCTTATCATCACATGTTGGATTTTGATAGAAAAACCAAGCCATTTGCCAGTCAGTGAGTTTCCTGTTGCACCCACTGTTTCTATATATTAATTTGTTTTATATATATATATATATATATATATATTACAAATATTATTATCATATTAGCAGATATATTCTTATAATATTAGCTGTTCACTTGCTTGGGCCAGCACAGTGGTACAGTGGTGCATATATTTTAAGTCAAATTTATTTATATAGCGCTTTTTTACAATGGAGCATTGTCTCAAAGCAACTTTACAAGTTTAGATTATCTCCTAATATCTATGTCCAATCCGAAATTGAGCAAGCCTAGGGTGACAGTGGCAAGGAAAAACTCCCTAAGTGTTATGAGGAAGAAACCTTGGGAGGACCAAGACTCAAAAAGGGACCCAACCTCCTTGGACGGCGTAGATGATAAATCTAAGAATGAAACTCATGAAGTCATAGTTCAAATAAAATGTGAAATATGCACATTGGCATTAAGTGGTACATTGGCCCACTCAATGACCCCTTGGTGTTGGGCCTGAGCATAGCTGGTATGCAACAATGTTTAGGTGATTGTCACATGTCTGACTTCCACATGAATGCCCATCCAGAGAATTTACCAGAAGAACTTTACCCAAAGCATCTCACTCTCTTCACTGGATTGTCTTCCTCCTACAGTGCATCCTGGTACCAACTCTTTGCTCTTGTAATGAAATACCCAGTTATTCACTTCATCTGCATGTGGTCTTACTGGTTTGGCATATGAGAGTACAGTGTGTAGGTTGTATAACTATAGTGTTTATGAAAAGAGCAGTACAATTCTATGTAATTTTTTGTAAAAAAAATTAATGCTTCAATATTTGTATTGTTTTATTTATTTAATTAATTAAATGCACTAACTGTAATATTGTCAATGTTAGTCTTCAAACTTGACTGGGCTCTGACACTTTATGTGTTGATTTAGTCTGAAAAGCACTTTATACTTCATACTTTATACAGCATCTATACTTCTGGGCAAAAAATACTGCACTCCTGGGCCAAAATCTATAATTGCAAAATATTAAGCTTTTAATGGTCCTAACAACAAATCATTGGTCAGAAATTTAGCAAGAAGTAAAAAACATTAGTCATTAGTTGGTAATCTGCCATACCAGATGAAGGCCATCACAAGCCATAAAATAAGATTAAATGGTACCAGAAGTGAAAGATACCTACAGGTAGAGATCTACAATTTGCAGAACCAAAGTAGAAGTCAGGAAAATCTGGGTTTGCTGTCAGAAACCACATAGCTGGTCTTCATCAGGTCAATTGCAGCTTTTCTGAAATTTACAAGAACCTAAAGGCACAGGAAATGCAACAGGTGAATTTGCCAGAAAGAATGGATCTAAAGGTTCAAAGCCTCTTCAAGCAGATATGACCACCTGCTGAAATTTACAGTTATCATAAACAGGAAAATCATTTTAAAAACTGTCAGCAGAATTCAAGACATCAGAAAACAAGACATTCAACCATTGCTATCTAACAGAATGGGTGGCTTGGCGAGTAGCACCAAGTAGAAAGATCCGGTAAGAAATGCAGGTGAGCAGCTTTACTTGTATTATCAAATAATACTTTGGACTACAGAAAAATAAAGGTTTGCTATCCACAACTGAAAAGTTGTTTTCTAAAGAGGAACGATTACATGATAATTTTCAACAAGACACTGCTCCTGCCCCCACTAGAAAGACCAGCAAGAAGTGCCTTGAGAACAAATTCATCAGACTCATGTTTTGGTCTGGTCATAGTCCAAATTTGAAACCTATGCAGAATATTTTGTTTCACCTTGAACACAAACTATGAAACATTGTTCAACTCATCGACTGTTTGAAACCATTACCACTGAGTGGAACAACATTGACTTTTCTTTCTGTAAAAAGCTGTAAAAAGTGACCTTACTTATTTGTTTAATCCATGTTCAGTTCCTGAAAAATGGTTTGCAGTTGAGACCATTACAAGCTTAATGTTTTTCATTTTAGGCTTTTTACCCAGGAGTGTATATTAATATGTTATTGGATTTCATGAAATGTGACTGGAAAAAATTACAGAACAGGCTTCGATGTCCACCATCTACATTTACATTTACATTTACAGCATTTAGCAGACGCCCTTATCCAGAGCGACTTACAACTGATACAGTCTTACAATCCAAGCAATTGTGGGTTAAGGGCCTTGCTCAAGGAGCCAACAGTGACAGCTTGGCAGAGGTGGGATTTGAACCCTGGACTTTCTGGTCCATAGTCCAGTACCTTACCCACTAGGCTACCACAGTCCCCAAACCACAAACCATCTAGTTTGTTTGCCTGAAACAAGTATACTTCTGAGTAATCTAGTGATGGCAAAATGTTCTTCATGGAATGAACAAACAAGGGTTCATGTTAAATCATCATTAATCAAATCCTGATCCCTCAGAAACAGACACATGAAGAACAGGTCCTGGGTCCTCCACCTTGTACATAAATATGTTCATAGCAGATGAACATTCCACAGTTGTACTGAGAGCAGTTATCACTGCTGACTTACACAACCTAAAACAGCTTGAACTTTGTAAGCAATGTCTTCTTCAGCCAGCTGTTTGTTTCATAAGCACATTTTCCCTGCAATACTCATTCTAATAATGACTTATCCAATAATGTGGACTGCTCTGTGCACATTAGTCTGTGACAGACCACTCCTCACATACAATATAAACAAATCAGCATTCTGGGACAGTACTATTAGAAATGACTGACTGTATTTTACCAGCCTATAAATACATTCTTCTTCAGGGACTTGACTGTCACAACAGTGTGTGGTTGTGTGTGTGTGTGTGTGTGTGTGTGTGTGTGTGTGTGTGTGCTGTTTGCAGTAATTAAGCCTTGGCTAGATGGACTTTAACTCAGCCTCCGTGGCTAATAGCCAACAAATACATAAAAGCAATAAACTAATTGTGTGAGTAATTAGACAAAGCTGTATTTAGACGCATGAGGGAGCAGCGGGTACTGCTGAGAAGACAACATTCTCTTCTTCTCATAATCAGAGACTAAGCCTCCTCTGCTGGAGGTGTTCACTCTGACTTCTTGTATATGTGTGTGAGTGTGAAAAGGGAGAGAATATTGTTTGTACTGAACAGCAAAAACACACTCTTTAACCACATACAAAAAAAACTGCAGCATGATATATTCAGCTCCTATGCAGCATTGCACAGTGGCATCACTGTTGATGCTGTAAATAAATGTCAGTGGACGCATTGGAATGGTTGTTTTGTATGGAATGTGGTTTTACAATAATCCTGCTCCGTTTTCATTCTCATTTATGCTACTGATAATGATCTTGCTCCTTCTTTTACTGTGATGGAACATTTTGAGTCCTGCTTCTCTGCATTGTCCCTATGCAGGAGTGATGCATCGGGTCTAAGCCCCATATGCTGGCCAACAAAGATAATCTACATGCATTACAATGGCCTTTTGGGGATCTGAAGTGCCGGTGACAGCTTAAGAATTGCATATCAAGAGGGTTCAAAAGAGACAGATTTATCACAGGTTCCAGAGGCTGCACCACATTCAAAAGGTTGCGAATGGAAGTGTTCCTTGATTTGGTTTCTCTGAGCCCTGCTTGTGAATCAGAATGCAGATCAGGAGCCCTGATAGATTGATTTATAACAGCTTACAGCATGCATGCAATCCTGAACATTTCTAATGTCCGTTCTTCCTAAAAAGCCAGTGAGTTTTAAGTTGAAAGTATGCAGATGTTACGTTTTGTGATATGTTAAATTCCAACAGGGCTGTTTAGAGGGAATCATCTGTTAGGTCATTAAAAAAATCAATCATGGTCACAGATTGTATTTCTTGTATACCATGCACAAGCTAGAGTTTAATACATTACATTAATGTTTCTGGATTCAGTGTTACACTTATACCGTATTTTTCGGACCATAAGGCGCACTTAAAATCCTTTAACTTTCTCAAAAATCGACAGTGCGCCTTAAAATGCGGTGCGTCTAATGTATGAATTAATTCTGGTTGTGCTTTCTGACCTAGAACCGATTGTAGATGGTACACGGCGCTCATAAATCTGTCAAAATGTTTTAGCACGGTCTTGGTAAGTTATGAAGCTTACGGCAAAAGTAGTGCGCATCATCGCGGAGTAATACGGTATGTGCTTCAGCCTTAGGGTACGTGCATTCATTCATACATTTTCGAAGCGGATTTCAAACACAACGCTATCGGTCACGCAGTACAACATGGACATAGAGCAGCTGCGAGAGAATTCAACATTAACGAATCAATGGTACGGAAGTGGAGGAAGCAGGAAGACGCCCTGCGCCAGGTAAAGACCAAACTGAGCTTCCGACGGAACTTAAGAGTTTTGTTTCATTTCATGCATCTTATAACCCGGTGCACTTTATGTATGAAAATATACCCGTTAGCAGCCGATCGTTGATATTGCGTCTTATAATCTGGTGCGCTTTATGGTCGGAAAAATACGGTAATCCGTCCGCAGTCATCACAAGATAGTAAAAGTTATATACCTGTATAAAAGGGTCAATATTACATTATGAAGTTAATCCTGAGAAGTTATGAATTTCCACCAGTAAAAGAGATTCCATTTCAGTGAAACCCACACTTAGCTAAGAGTTTGCTTCCTCACAGAATTGAGCCAGCACATTTCCAAAGCTCATTACTGGAAGTCTTTTCATCAGAAGCATCAATGTCTTTCCACTCTTTATAGATGAACCGTTTTTACCAAGATCTTCAATAAATGCACTCGTGCTAGTTCCCTCTCTCTACTGTCCAAGTGTGTGTTGCCTTTCAAGTAATCAGGGCACAGGGAAAAATATTATGTCCTTTCACAATTATCTGCTTTGTGAATATTAAAGTGTCTGGCTACATAGCTGAGGTGCTTTTGATTGGTATCTTAACCTTTGACTACGCGATGAAGCAATCGACTCTCCATACCCATATTGGAGGGGTCTGAATTTAATTCTGAAATGATTCAGGATAATAAGGAAGATGGATAATGTATGCATGAGGGATATTACGTTTGGGCTAAATGCAGTTGGGGGGCCAGTGCTATTGGAGTTGAATAATCACGGCGAGTTATAATCGGGGTGATAGAAATAACGCACTGTCACAGTCAAGAGAGCAACTCTTAAATCACACAGCGAGAAGAGGCAGCCAGGCCAAAGGCTGCTATTCAGTCCTACCATTCATTAGCACACATTCAGCCTTTTGTTTCAACGACCAAAAATGTGACCTACCTTATTTTCCCACAATCACAGAGGCCTGTAACAAAAACTGTGAATGAAAATGATTTGTCAGTATATATGTCATATGTCCAATAAAATGCACACACACACATATGTATAAAATATATATACACGTGGACAAAATTGTTGGTACCCCTCAGTTAATGAAAGAAAAACCCACAATGGTAACAGAAATAACTTTAATCTGACAAAAGTAATAATAAATACAAAGTCTATGAAAATGAACAAATGAAAGTCAGACATTGCTTTTCAACCATGCTTCAACAGAAATTATTTAAAAAAAAATAAACTCATGAAACAGGCCCTGACAGAAATGATGGTACCCTTAACTTAATATTTTGTTGCAACAACCTTTTGAGGCAATCACTGCAATCAACGATTCCTGTATCTGTCAGTAAGACTTCTGCACCTCTCAGCAGGTATTTTGGCCCACTCCTCATGAGCAAGCTGCTCCAGTTGTCTCAGGTTTGAAGGGTGCCTTTTCCAGATGGCATGTTTCAGCTCCTTCCAAAGATGGTCAATAGGATTTAGGTCAGGGCTCATAGAAGGCCACTTCAGAATAGTCCATTGTGTTCCTTTTAGCCATTCTTGGGTGTTTTTAGATGTGTGTTTTGGGTCATTATCCTGTTGCAAGACCCATGACCTGCGACTGAGACCAAGCTTTCTGACACTGGGCAGCACATTTCTTTGTAGAATTCCTTGATAGTCTTGAGACTTCATTGCACCCTGCACAGATTCAAGACACCCTGTGCCAGATGCAGCAAAGCAGCCCCAGAACATAACAGAGCCTCCTCCATGTTTCACAGTAGGGACAGTGTTCTTTTCTTGATGTGCTTCATTTTTCCGTCTGTGAACATAGAGCTGATGTGCCTTGCTAAAAAGTTCCATTTTTGTCTCATCTGTCCATAGGACATTCTCCCAGAAGCTTTGTGGCTTGTCAACATGTAGTTTGGCAAATTCCAGTCTGGCTTTTTTATGTTTTGTTTTCAACAATGGTGTCCTCCTTGGTCGTCTCCCATTAAGCCCACTTTGGCTCAAACATCGTCTGATGGTGTGATCTGACACTGATGTTCTTTGAGCTTGAAGTTCACCTTTAATCTCTTTAGAAGTTTTGTTACCATTCGTATTATCCGCCTCTTTGATTTGTCATCAATTTTCCTCCTACCTCCACGTCCAGGGAGGTTGGCTACGGTCCCATGGGTCTTAAATTTCTGAATAATATATGCAACTGTAGACACAGGAACATCAAGCTGCTTGGAGATGGTCTTATAACCTTTACCTTTAACATGCTTGTCTATAATTTTCTTTCTAATGTCCTCAGACAGCTCTTTCCTTTGCTTCCTCTGGTCCATGTTGAGTGTGGTACACACCTTGTCACCAAACAGCACAGTGACTACCTGAAGCCCTATATACTGTATAGGCCCACTGACTGATCACAAGATTGTAGACACCTGTGATGCTAATTAGTGAACACACCTTGATTTAACATGTCCCTTTGGTCACATTTTTCAGGGGTAACATCATTGCTGTCCAGTTTATTTTTTTTAATAATTCTGTTGAAACATGGTTGAAAAGCAATGTCTGACTTTCATTTGTTCATTTTCATAGACTTTGTATTTATTATTACTTTTGTCAGATTAAAGTTATTTCTGTTACCATTGTGGGTTTTTCTTTCATTAACTGAGGGGTACCAACAATTTTGTCCACGTGTGTAGCTATAGGCAGCATCCTATGGGCACTGATGAAGGATTAGGGGATTATTATATATACAAAAATAAGGGCATCTGCTAAATGATATTAAAAAATCAGGATGTAATACAGTCATAATTGCATAATACATACTGCACCCAGAATATCACTACAGAGTACGAATGACAACACGCTAGACTCTACGGCTTTAAAATCCATGACAAACATTTGACAAGAAGACATAACTAAATGAAGGATATTAAAAAGAAGACAACAAAGCAAAGCTTATTCAATGCATCATACAGACATTGTAACAAGTGATGGGGAAATGCAATTGACAGTTTTTAATTAAACCTTAACATCATGCTCATACATGGTTCTATGAATTAGCATAATAATTTCATATTTCTGTGTTGTAGGGAGGCTTCTGCTGGCAGGATGCAAACAACATTAATAAATCACTTTTAGATACAGTAATAAAGTAATGATATATTTCATCGCAATATAATTTTAGACCTGTCAGGATAATTCACAATATTCTGGAACATAAAGGACAGTGTAGTGCTGGTCTTTGTTTCTCTGGAATGGGGTTCTGGAAACAATCCATCCTTGCCCCCTCCCAGGTCCCAACTTTTTACATTTACAAATTTGCTGAGAATTTTTAAGGCAGCTGATAATTTTGAAATTCTACAAATGTTATATATTGATAAATATTATTTTAACAACATCCAATACAAAGAAATTCCAAAGTGTTCATTAAATAAGTGTCCAATGAATGTTGTGCAGGCTCGAGTTGTCCTGTCAGCGCTGTCCACTACCTATACTTGTGAGGCGTGAATTGAAGTTCCTGGAATGTAACTTTCAGGGTTGGCTTGATGCTTTCATGACCTCTTTGTCACAAATGGCTCCAAAACATTAAGCCATATTCCTACTGCAAAGATGGTAACCATTCTGAACAGTAGAGCTCTGGTTTCACCTCTGTACAGTGGGCAACATAGTTAACCACTATATTCTTCAGTGCATTCTGACCAGCCCTAAATCCATTTGACTCAGCATGGCAGTGATTTGCATCTTACCTGGGAGGAATGTTGCTATCTGTTGACATGGAGACGTCCCACAGTGTTCAGTGTTTTTCTCTCAATCCTTGTTTACTTAGTTATATAAAACCTTCCACGGCCCTCTGCTACCTCAGGCATGCTGATGACAACTCACCATTTCCTTCTCATTATAACATACAGTATGTAAGTTGCTGCTCACATCTAGGCATACATCTTAATATGAATGGTATCTCATCACTTAAAGTTGAATTACAGTCAGATTGAGATGCTTTATATCATTTGGGATTGCATGATCACTCCTTAGTGTGTTGTTGCAAACACTACCCAATCATTCAGATTTCTCTTTTAAAAATATTAAAGGACACTCCGTTGTAGAGAGAGGTGAGAAAACCAGCCCACTCAGAAACTCACAGTAAGCCGGGGAAACCGGAGTGAGTGTGAGAGTTTGAAACTACACTGAGTGCAGAAGAAACTAAAAAGATAAATAGATGAGCAGGTGAATGGTCGGCAAGTGCATGAATTAGAATGAGTGCGAATCAAAGTGTGGCAGGGAGCATGGCAGGGTTGGTGGGCCACCGAGAGAGAAGGCATGTAGTGTGACAAAACACCAGAAAACATCCCTGCAGACAGGCAGACCCTTGGTAAAATCACAAGCAGCAGTTGTGGGTTCAGTCCTAAAGCTCTCCCCAGTCCACCATGACCTGCATACAAGACTCCTGACCCTGTGCATCCAACAGTTTGAGGAAATGGGCTCATAACTAGACGTACTCAGTGACTCAGTGACAGTCAAACAAACTGCAGCTTCACACAATTTTATTTAGAGCGGTTAAATTAAACACTGCACGACACTACTTGATTAAAAAAATATTTATGCAAAACATTTAGAAACATTATATATTTTTTTATATTCCTCTAATATTCATTACAGATACAGCACACCATATCAGGAACATAGAAAAACCTCTAGTGTCTGATTAATAAAACAGTGTAAAGCGTATACTATAATTTTTGGGAGTAGAATGCATTATGCTGGACTTTAAAATGGGTTTAGATGAGGAATTTTATAAGGTTTATGCTTTCAGAGTGTCATACACAACTGTGCATGCAAACCTGTACAAACTCTTGTTCATACTAGTGTATGCTTCTACTGGTGCAGTGGGTTTATTCTCCAAAATCTTGAGTCATCTGAGTACCTCTATGATCTCTCATACTGTACATGTATCATATAAATGTCTGTAGAGGCGTAACTGCTCTGTGAGAGTCCCTTCAAAATCGTGGAGAGCATCCAGAAAACTGCATGACCATGCCCTGCAACGTGTGGAACCACCGCTATTGCGTCATATTTGGAGCTGCATCCTCGCGCCAGTTGCAATGTGCCGAATAGAAGCATAGGATTGCGATTGATGATTAGGTGCCTGACCAGCAATGCCTGAATAAAAAAGAAAAATTAGATAGATAGACAAATAAATAGATTCCTAAATTCTGAGGTGATGAGCTTGTTTTGAAAATGTAAACAATACAGATACCTAAAATAAATACTTACATACAGTAATGAAGTACTTGTACTGTGTTACGTACCACCTCTGGTGGTCTGATATGTAGTGCATTATAGGATGTAAGCACCATTAGCTGCATATAATGCACAACATAGGGAGCAGAGATGCTATTCGGCATTTGAGATTCAGCCCTATTTTACTTTATCCTTTAGGCATGCACAAGTCTCAGAACACAGTTAAGAGGTCCCGCAGCTCTGCACCAGCTAGCTCCAGCACAAATTAAGCCCTACATTCCAGTATTAGATAGCATGGCTCAGCAGATAGCTCAGGCAGCTCTTAGATACAGGGGTTAAGCATCTGCCCACAGTTCATTCACCCCCTTCAACATTGCCTGTAACTTTGTACCCCCTTGGTGTTTGATATAACGCACTACCTTGGCTTTGTCAGTTTTTAATCCTCTTAATAATTCCTAAAGGAACTGTAGCATAAGTCACACAGCTTTCATTTCAAGAATGTGGATCTGCTAGTGCCACTTATTGTTCGACTTAACTTTCAAGCTACTCCATGTGCCTTCCTTTCTACAAATACCAAAGGGCATAACCCGAGAAAGGACAAGCACCTGATGGTGCAAATACATGACACTGTCAAGATCATTGATATATATTTGTGTGATATGGCTTATAGGCACTGTGTGCTCAACCAGCGCTGTAATAGTCTAAGATGCAAGATTCCTCGTCTCACTACATGTATTGTAGCCTTCTACCTGGCCAGATGTTGGAAGTCTACATAGGGTCCAAATAAAAGTCCAAAATGCCATGAACAGTAAAGCATATTTCCATCAAGCAATTTTACATGATATATACATCAAGCTGCACGCCCAGGAAATGAACAGTCAGTAAAAGAGTCAGACAAACCTTCTTTTTTCTAACACTTAAACTTAGAATATGTTATTACATAACTCATTGGCTGTAAGAATGCACATAAATGACTTTTGCACACCTTTTAAAGATTGTATGTACCATCTCTTTTTGTCACTGGTGTTACCTTGATCATTTGGTAATATTAAAGGCTTTAATAAAATATAATTTCTCCATCTCTTCAGCATGTGTAGTCAGAGTTACAGAAGAAGAATGAAAATGCAACAAATCAGGAGATTATTCTTTCTTTTATTTTACTTAGGGTTGTTAATAGTGTGACTCAGTGATGTCAGGATCAAACCAGGTTAATATAAAATGATTATCATGTGACACACTTTATTTAACGTTACAGAAAAACCACACAGTAACACCAGTGACACAATGAAATGCCAGTGACATACATTAGACCAAAGATCCTTATACCTATGTAAATTGCTGTCACTGTTGTTACTGTTACCTTTCTTATGGTAACTGGTAATACCAGCAACAGTAACACAGTGACATTTTTCATGAAAATATATTTTACAAAATTGCTGCTACAAGCATCAAACCACATGTTGCCAATGGTATGTTCATTTGTATTCTATTTTTTGACGAGTGCAGAGGAATAAACGAGGTGATACCAGTGACTTCAACTAAAAGCTTCCTATGAAATCATGAGCTAAATGAAAACCTTTTCTTATAACTGAAAAGAGGTGTAATTGTTAAAATAACTTTTAGTTTTATTTTAAAATAAATTGCAACACGGTTTTCAAGTGTAATATGTCTGTAAAGGCTGGGGACACAGAAATTGACATTTTCATAGAATGACTCTTTTACAGTTGGACTTGAGTTTTAGTCCTTGACCCACCCATGATTCGCTAGGATCACAGAAGCTAAGGTGTGACCCATTGGTGAGTCGTTGCCCCACCCTGCCATCATGTGAGTCGTTAGATGTTAAACAAAACAATATAGTTGTCCCATATGTGAGAGAAATTTAGAAGAATCTTCTCCAAACACAACATTCTGGTACACTTCAGACCCAACAACACCCTCAGGAAAAAACTGGTTCATCCCAAGGACAAAACCCCTAAATATAAACTGAGCACCGTTGTGTACGCGGTGGAATGCAGTGAGGAGTGTTCATGTCACAAGCGCATAGGAATGGAAAGACGAGCGCAGGTTCCACTCAAATAAAGGTTTATTAACAAAAATAGAGTCAAAGTACACACAACTAAGGGCAACACAGCTAACACAAAGAGTCAAATGTTAAACCAAGGACATACTCGAAAACAATAAGAGCATAGAGATGCTCATGTATACCACAAAGCTAATGTAGACATAAACTAAAGAGCGTTGGAATGCTCAGGCGTACTGCAAAGCTAACGTAGCCAAGCAAACGCGAACATACACAAAAGAGTGTTGTGATGCTCAGGCATACCGCGAAGCACCAACGAGGTGAGGAGAAGCAATAATCCACAACGGCATGATCCCCAACAGCGTAATTTACAACAATGTAATCCACAAGGTATACGGCGCACATCGTTCTTGGAGAAGCCGTAGTATGGAGCGCAGCTCTGGATTTGTCCGTGGGACACACGTGACCCGGTGGAGGATTGCATGTGATGTAGTCACACTCGCTCATGGCCGAAACGAGCGAGAGGGAAACCAGGGTGACGCCGTGGGGCATGACATACCCCATCACCAAGGAGTCTGAGATGGAGCCAGGACTCTTCAAAGAGTGGCCCCTTGGACTCTCTTAATTCTCTGGCAGTTTCCTCTTTGGACGACACCTGGGCTGATTCTCGCAGGTTTCTGGTTGTTGGCAAGTGGAGTCTCTGCCATACTGCTGGCAAGCTGAGTCTCCGTCATGTGGCTGCGGTGTTGACGTCACCAAGGCCGGTTAGGCACATAGGTCACCGTCGCAACTAACTCTGGAACGTGAGTCGCCATCGCGACCATCTCGGGTATGGGAGTCGCTGTACCAACCAACTCAGGAATGGGAGTCATCATCGCTGCCAACTCTAACACAGGAGTCAGCCGACTGTGTAATGGAAGTCGCCCTCGCAACTTTCTCTGGACTGGGAGTCGCCATTGCGACTGACTCAGAAACAGAGATCATCTTTGCAACCAAGTCTGCGGTGAGCATCGTCCTCATGACCGACTCAGGAAGGACGTCAGTGGCTATGGAACAGGTGCCGATTTAGCTGACTCTGGGACAGGCGTCGACTCGACTGTCACTGAAACGGGTTCCAACTTTACAGTCTTTGAAACAAGCTCTGACTTGACAGTCAGTGAATCAGGCTCCAATTTGACAGTCTTTGAAGGGCTCCAACTTGACAAACTCTGGCACAGGCCGCAACTTGACAGATTTTCAAACAAGTGCTGACTGGACCGTTTCTGGACCGGGCTCTGACTTGACAGTTATTGAGACCGGTGATGACTTGGAAAACTCTGGGACAGTGGCCAGCCAGACAGTCTCTGAAACATGCTCTGACTTGACAGTCTCTGGAACAGGCTCTGACTTGACTGTCTCTGAGACAGCCGCCAAGTGAACAGTCTCTGAGACAGTCTGTGAGACTTGACAATCTTTGAAACGGGCTCAGATTCAACAGTCTTTGAAACGGGCTCAGATTTGACAGTCCTTGAAATGGGCCTTGAAATGGACTTGACGTTCTCTGAAACGAGCTTCAGCGTGACATATTCTGGAACAAGCTTTGACTTGACTGACACTAAAGCAAGCTCTGGCTTGACTGACTCAGGCATGAGCTCTGACTTGACATACTCTGGACCGAGCTCAGACTTGACAGGCTCTGGAACAGGCACTGAATTGATGAGCCTCTGGGCAGTCTCTGATGCAGACGTGCGCTGGACAGTTTCTGTGATGACTGTTCTCTGGATAGTCTCTGAAGTGAACGTGTTCTGGACGATCTCTGGACCTGATGTGCCCTGGACGGTCTCTGAAGCAAATGTACTCTGGACGGTTTCTGGGACAGGCAACTTCTGGATGGTCTCTGAAGTGAATATGCTCTGGACAATCTCTGAAGCGGACGTGCTCTGGACGGTCTCTGAAGTGGACGGTCTCTGAAGCACTGGAATGGAAGTTCTGGTGAAAGGAACTGGAACAAACGTCCTCGAGGCTGGTACTGGAACGGATGCCCTTGAGGCAGACTTGGCTCTAGTGGGGACTGGAACCCTGGAACAGCCCGCTAACGGAGGATCCAGCAACTGGCAAATAAGCCTTTACCTTGCATTGAACCAGCACTGGGAAACGTATCCCATGAGTCCCCTTGTGCCTCCCCAGGGGCGAGGCCAATATTAACCCAGAGTTTCTCATAAAGTTGATCACAGGTCCTTGATTCTAGCTGTGACCAGTTCTTAACAGCCCATTGCAGCACCCTGCCCGTTAGGTATGAATAAACAAAAAACTCAGACATATTCCGAGTACTGGGGCTTCTGGAGTAAGTACCTGGAGCATTGTCTAAAAAATTCCCCACATTTTTATGCGTTACCGTCATATTTTTGCTCAAGGGGGACCCCCACTAACAGAACCAGAGTAGAGTTAGAACCTGTCGTCTGCATAGTGGGCATAGTATTCTGCCACAAGCACGTAGGAATGAAGAGATGAGAGCGGGTTCCACTCAAATATAGAAATATAGATATATTAACAAAAATAGAGATAAAGTACCAACTAAGGGCAACACAGCTAACAGCAAGAGTCAAATGTTAAACCAAGGACGCGCACACCGCCTCGCAGGTTTGTTCGACGCTGCACACGTGCTGTGCGCGCATCCGGCTTCACGCCACCCCCCGTTTTCCCCGGGCTGGCATGCATGGAGGATTCCTCCCGCCTTTCTCTCCCTCACTCACAGCAGCGGGGTCCTGGGCTTCTGAGTGCGATCAGCAGATTCGCTGATCGCTGCCTTTTGCTCAGAAGCTCAGTTTTTCTTTCTTATTTGTTCATTAGTATTTTATTATTAATTGTTTAATTTATTTTATTTATTTAGTTCCATTTCAGTACATTTATACCATCTGGAGCTAACTGCATTTGGGTCCCAACCCTCCCGACCCTCTCATGGAAGAGCTGCTAGCGCCATCCAGCCCTCGCCGCCGCAACCATCGGCATCCACCTGGGGTTCAGGTAGTGCTAGATGTGCCCACTGCCTACCTGGACCCTCAGCCACTTATTTCTGCCCCGAAACCAACCAACATTTTTAATATCATTCAGGGTTCACGGGGTGGGGAGGGTGCAGAAATATGTGGCTAAATTCCGTGCCCTGGCCGTGGTGAGCGGCTTACATGAGCCGGCACACATTGAGCCATTTAGATTGGGCCTCAATGAGGATGTGGATATCGAGATGTGCTTTCTACCAGCCGCCTCTTCCCTCGTCAAGCTGTTAGAGCTGGCCAGGTTGGCGGAGGTCCGCCTCAAACAGCGTGCGAGGAAGAGGACGGGCCTTGTATCCAGCAACTCGGGTCCACCCGGTCTCATACCTGGGCATTTAGCGCTGTCTAGCCCCGTACTTGAGCTCGTCGCGCCCACAAGCCCCGCATCTGAGCAATCAAGCTCCATGCCAGGGTATTTAGCGCCGACTAGCCCCGTTCAAGAGCACACCGCACCCGTAAGCTCTGAAATAGAGCATTTAGCGCCGCCCAGCATCGTACCAGAGCTCGCCGTGTCCATAAGCTCCTCATCTGAGCTCGTAAGCTCCCTGCCTGAGCATTTAGTGCCACCTAGCTTCGTTCCAGAGCTCGCCGCACCTCTAAGCTCTATAATAGAGCACTCAGCGCCACCTAGCCCCAAACCCGAGCAATTAAGCACCGTTCCTAACCTCGCCGCGCTCACAAGCCTCGCATTTGAGCAGTTAAGCTCCATGCCTGAGCATTTAGCGCCACCCAGCCTCGTACTAGAGCTCGCCATGCCCATAAGCTCCACATCTGAGCTCGTAAACTCCATGCCTGAGCATTTAGCGCCGCCCAGCCTCGTACCAGAGGTCGCTGCACCCATAAGCCCCGCATTTGAGCTTGTAGGCTCCATGACTGAGCATTTAGCGCCACCTAGCCTCGTACCAGAGCTCGTTGCGCCTCTAAGCTCTATAATAGAGCACTCAGCGCCACCTAGTTCTAAACCCGAGCAATTAAGCTCCATTCCTGAGCTTGCCACACTCACACTCCCCGCATCTGAGCAGATAAGCTCCATGCCTGGGCATTTGGTGTCACCTAGCCCCGTACCTGAGCCTGCCACGCTTACAAGCCCTGCATCTGAGCAGTTGAGTTCCATGCCTGGGCAGTTAGCGCTGCCTGGCCCCGTACTCGAGCTCGCTTCGCCCGTTGGCCTTGTATTTGGGCCCTTAGCGCCACCCAGCGCTGCAATAGAGCACGCTGCGGTCGTCCCTGTGCCACCGTTGCCGTCACTGCTGTGTTTTTTTGTCTGCCCGGCCAGACGCCTCGCGCCAACCATTTTCACAGGTCTTGCTGGGCCGAGCTTTTCCCCTGAGCCACCAGTGCTGAGCTCCGCCCCTGAGCTGTTGAGCTCCGCTCCCGAGCCGCCAGCGCCGAGCTCCAACCATCAACCATCAAGCCCCACCCATGGGCCGCCGGTTTCGGCCTCTGCCACTGAGCTGCTGAGCTCTGCCTCTGAGTCGCTGGGTCTCGTCTCGGAGCTGCTGAGAGCCACTCCTCAGCTGCCAACGTTCAGTTTTGCTCTTAAGCCGGTCGGGTGGGTTTCTAGGCCTGGACCGGGCATTGGACCTGCCGTGGTCTGGCCTGCCCTCCCTTTCAGCCCCTATGTGGAGACAGACTGGGCCCGATAAGGGGTTCAGTTCCCGTAGCGCCGGAAGGCGTGAGGTAATGTGTTTAATTAGGGAAGTACATTTAGCGTAGGGGAAGTTTATTGCTTTTATTTTTCTACCGCATTTGCACTCGGTTGCTTCTCCGTCTCACCGCCCGACGCTACGGCTATGGCATGATCCACAACAGCATAATCCACAGCAATGTAATCCACAAAGTATAAGGCACACAGTGTGCTCAGAGGAGCCAAAAAAATACTACGCAATGAGCGTAACTTACAGCCAAGCTTATATGCGGTCTTAGTCGGCTGTGTCCAATAAGTCCGTAGTATGGAGCTTAGCTCCGGATAGCTCCGCGAGACCCACGTGACCCAACGGAGGATTGCGTGCGGGAAACCAGGGCGAGGCCGTGGGGGGTGACAGTTCAGATCTATACCACTCCACAGGTACATTGCACAACATAGAAGAGCCAGCTCATCAGGACAGTACTCGGCAGTTCATCTGCATCTGAAGGACAAGGGACACTCCTTTGAAGATACTAGATACTAGACAGAGAAGACAGATGGTTTGAAGTAGTTGTGAAAGAGGCCATTTTTGTGCATTCAGAACAAACATCATTGAACAGAGGTGGTGGTTTACGTCATCAGCTAGCAGCCACCTACAAAGCTTAAGATCCCTTACTAGGTGGTTTAACCCCTATTCACAACTCGACCCATGTGACTTTAATGACTCCCATGATGGCAGGGTGGGGCAACGATAATAGGTCACACCTTGGCTCCTGTGATCCTAACGACTCATGGGTTGGTCAAGGACAGACAGGACCACCTCCAAAGTGACAATCCCACTAGGGTTAAATACCTGGAACTCCCCATCAGTTTCTAGAACTGAAAAAGCCTTTCGGGTTGAGAGGTGAAACGTCTTCAACTACCAAGAAGTCCAGTTGCCTTCACTCAACACTCAAGTCTACCATGACCTGGATGACTGAGAACTTAAAAAGACATATTTTTTTACAATTGATTCTCAGTACTCATGTGACAACAGTAGCTTTGTCTGCCTCTCTTTCCATGTAATGTCAGGCCAAGGCATCTACAAGAAGGCTGTTGCTTCTAATGTTTAGATCACATCTCTGCAACAAGAAGATTATAATCCAATACCTCTCTACCCAAGAACAAGTCACAGAATGAGAAGATTAGTTCTGGAAAAAGAATATCCATTGTTTTCCTTATGTCAGTTGCTGCTCAGAAGCAACTTTGCTACTGTATTACATTCACAATGTCACTATTTGACTTACACACCAGTTTTCTTGTCTTCTGGCTATGAATAGCATGGTCTTGCACACAATGCAAGTTCAAATCAAGTGTCCAGGTATATGTCTCGGCAGACAGCATGTACATTGTTGCATTTTCAGGTTACCTTGTCATTGCATTTTCAACCACAAATGAGAGCTCTTTTATGAAGTTGGCACATTCTTAGACTGCCCAGCCACATACCTGATTGAACACCTGGAATGATGGTACTTGAACAGTTGTGCCACGGGAGGAATCAAGTTTTATTTTGCTAAAACAGTCTAGCAGGGGCTAGAGTACAATGCAGTGGAACTTACTGACTAGGGCATATTGAATGCTATTGCCAGAATGTGCTTGTGCCTCTTACCCTCTCAAGAATACATGAATGAGCATTTCTATACACCATGATAGCCTCATTTTTAGGCTATTTAAAGACAGTAGCAGTAAAGGAGGCTACATCCCATTCTGTACCAAGAGTTAGAGCAGATGCATCAGGCTCCTCTGCACTCCACCAATGTTTATGCTTTTGCAATGCTAGAAAACATATCTTGAGGTTTGCTAAATGAATGTGTAGTTTGAAGCAGTCTCACTGCCTGCAAGGAAGGCTAAGATAAGTAAGTGTCTGTCAGAATACTACACTGTTAAGCACCATGAGCAGTGGTCATACTGTCCATCCAAATACATAGATTGCTAATTCAACAGCTTGCCTTTCCACTTAGAGTTCCAGATTCCACTATGAGTTTGATTATACAAGGCATCAATTATCACAGAGCCAATACCAATACATCACAATATAAAAAAGTTAAAAACTAAATAACAACCCCACTCTATAATACAGATTTCAGATGCAATAGTGAAGTGTGATCAGCACCTATGATAATACCCATATAAAAAATTCAAAGAAAATTAAGCATACCATTACCATTTCCTCAACGAAAGTATGAGCTATGTCACTGCATTCTACTTTTGACAAGCGCATGAAAAGTAGAAAAACTGAACCAAGAAAAATGGTTAGAATGATATATTCAGCACTATTCAGTGACTCCACTTTGACTAAAAACCTAAGAAATGAAAGGCGAATGTGCTTGATGGGCATTTATAGAATCTAATTCAATCCAAGGTTATAGTTAAAAGGGAATTATTTTTGCTAATTAACACTCAACAAGGAAACAAATGCTATGTAAAAACTTCAGTGGTGGTCCACAACATCAGAAAGATATACATGTATATATATATAAAACCTATGCATCAACATTAACTCTGGTTTCCTTCAGTGGCTTAGCTTAATGGCATCAGAATAAAGTGCTGCTTGAAATGTTGTGAACCATTTACTTTAATTTTCTATATTTCTACTTAAATTTACCTAAATCGTCATTAGACTTTTAAACATAGAGAGAGAACCCAACTGAGCAAATGAGGCAGAAATATTGTATGTAGTCATTTATTAACTGAAGAATTTATCCAATATTACTAGTAGCAAAAGATTGTGAACCTTTGTTTTCAGTGTCTGGTATGACTCCCTTGTGCAATAATAACAGCAACCAAATGTTTTCGCTAACTCTTGATCAATCCTGTACATCGAATTGAAGGGATTTTAGACCACTACCTCATAAAGAACAGCTTATACTCTGGGATGTTGGTGGATTCCCTCACATGTAGTTTTTTCTCAACATTTCTCTTGGATTAAGGTCATGACTTTTGACTGGCCATTCCAAAACATTAACTTTATTCTTTTTTAATTGCCCTTTAGTAGAAAGACTTTTTGGCTTTTTTCATTCAACCCTACCATGTACACCAGCGTTCACTGTTTTTCAGTGATCTCATGATGGTGGACTCGTGAACATTAACTCTAGCAAATGTTAGAGAAGCCTTTAATTGCTTACAAGATACCATGTTCCTTTGTGACCTCACCAAATATTTAACACCTTGCTCTTGGTGTGAGCTTTGGTGTCCGACTGTGGAGTCCTCAGAAATACTCAGGAAGTTTTTTGTTTGTGCCATGATATACTTCCAAGAACTGCTTTTTAGATCAGACTCTGATATATCCCTGTTCTCAAAGTAAAACAGTTTGCCCACTCATGCCTGATTGTCTTTCCATTAATTAAAAACAATTGACTCTAATTCTGCCTTCAAATGAATTGCTTAAGGTTTTCATACTTTTGCTACTCACATATATGTAATATTGGATAATTTTCCTAAAGAAATAATTTACCAAGTATAATATTTTTTTCTCATTTGTTTAATTGGGTTTTCATAATCTACATTCATGAATTTTTCGAAAATATGATGTTTTAGGTCATATGTACAAAGGGTTCACAAACTTTCAATCACCACTGTATGTGTTACAAATAGACAACTAATCAGTTCTGTAATTGTTAACTGAGAGTATCTGCCTAATGCCCAAAATCCTGTCTTACTGCACCAAAACAAGAGCTGTCTCACTTGTCTCTTCACAGTCTTTTGTGGAAGGCACAGCAGAGAGCCCATTGTTGATGTTTGTGCATAATCTTCATATCTGCACCATGGTAATGATCGTTTCAGTAGATGACGAGACACCTATTAATCTCATCGCAAATGTGTGGAAGGTATTGTACAACCTATTGTAAAGCCCACATCATACCTTCTACACATTTGAGGTTGCCAGTTCCCTAGGGTTTAGATGGACACTCTTTCTACTTAGCACTATTACAATTATCTCCACCTTCTCCACCTATAGCGCAACCGGATGCTAACTGACCACCAGAAACTGTGTTCACTGTGTATTTCTAAAACCTGTTGGTTGTGTTTATGAGAATGCATAATTATGATAATCAGACTTTCAGGTCTTAAATAATCAGATAACTATTTAGATATTAATGGAACTTTGAATGCTGGATCACCAGAACTGAGATATAACACTACTGGATTCTTTAATATGATTGGAACCCAAAATGTAAGTTGCGTTTTATTATTTATATTGGATCTGGGTCTTTTTATGGTCAGTTAATGCAAGTATCCATCAAGTCAATACCTCAAATTTCAGGGTGGCCTTAACAGCTACAAGTTCCTTGTTGCCTAAATAAAATTTTCCATTTGGGCACTACCAAAGACCCAGCCTTCTGGACTACGAGGAACTTAAAGATTAAAACCTGGGATGGAACAGAATCCAGGAAGCGAGAGAGAGGAGAGGGAGAGGATACATAATCAGACAGAACCAACACTTCACAAACAGGGGAGGCTCAGCATTGAGCTCTGACTGACATAAAAGTCACATGGATTCCTATCTGACTGTTCAAACTGAAGTCACATTGCCACATAACATAAACGTATGTGTCATATATGAGGAAAAACTGAGACACTTTTACCTGCTGTGTGAACACAACCATAGTTAGTCCAGTGCAAATAGAATCCAAAACTATTTCTATATACTTGGACCAGTAAAAAGAGAAGTGTTAGAAGTGTTCCAAGAGAAAAGGGTATTTAATCCTTAGAGCTTGACTAAAGCTATTTGTGTTCATTTCCACTCCCTTGTTTCATGCCTTAATAACGTTTGAACACTATAAACAAAGACATAAAACACATTAAAATAGGGAAAATCCTTGGATATGTGTGTTTTTATGAGGCTCTTTTGTATCACCAGGTAATCTTGGTTCTCCTCAAAATGCACTCCTCAAGCATAATTTAAGTTAATGTGTTTTGAACATAATTATCAGGTCACTTTCATTGTTATTGCACCTCTGAGCGAGTATAATGGCGTAATCACTAAGAGATTTTTCAAAACAGATTCATCAAAAACTCAAAAATCAAGGGAGTCTTTTCTTTACCACTAAAATACATTAATCATCATTTTCATGACTCATACTGAATGAAAATCCTAAAAATATTTATTTAAACAGTTTGATGTATTATTTTAAATGGATTATAGAAAACAAATTCAGATCAAATTCAGTAAAAATGATCAGGGATAGTAATAAAAAAAACAATATAAACCATCTGCATGCACTACTGTTCTTTGTCTCTAGTTATCCATAGTGTTTGTGGACATTATAGTTTTGGTAATTCCAAATTCTAGTACATGAGTAATATTTTAAAACCATTAAGTGGCAAGCCTCGGGCTTGTGGTATAAATAGCAACTCTTTGCAGATAGTTACTTGGGAGAGTGGTATTTACACATGTAATAGGTGTAAATGTGATGAGAATGGCTGGTGATATATTACAAACAATGAACGAAATAATTAAAAAGAACCACGACCAAGCCCACAGTGTACTTCTCAGTGCACTTCATTCAAGTACACTGTAGACAGTTAGGGGAACAGAGTGATTTTTACACTAACACAATAACAATGTACAGTGAACAAATACATTAATAGGAATTTATGCACATTTCAACGTGAATTAAGTGTGTTATCATGTCATCATGCCTGAATACAATGAAATTACACGGACAAAAACATATAACAGAAAGTGTAGTCATATGTGATCAGTAATCACTTTTATACAACAGCTGATCTCTTATGTAATAACTGCCGCAACAGCATCATATATGGCGGCACAATAGTTAGTGTTGTTGTCTCACAGCTCCAAAACTTTGGCTCAATTCTTGACATTTACATTTACAGCATTTAGCAGACACCCTTATCCAGAGCGACTTACAATTGATACAGTCTTACAATCCAAGCAATTGTGGGTTAAGGGCCTTGCTCAAGGACCCAACAGTGGCAGCTTGGCAGAGGTGGGATTTGAACCCTGGACCTTGTGGTCCGTAGTCCAGTACCTTACCCACTAGGCTACCACAGTCCAGTCTTGACCCGACTTATGCCTGTGTGGAGCGTGAATGTTCTTCCCGTGTCTGCATGGGATTCCTCCTGGTATTCAGGTGCCCGCCCACATTCCAAAGACATGCATTATGTTAACTGAAAATGAATGAATCATTCTTTATTTATATTTATTAAACTCACATAAATAGAAAACATCATGCAAGAGTAGAACATCAAAATCAAGCATCCCACAACTGTACTTAACAGTTCTGAACTGTGGAACAAATTAAACACAAACTTGTAGCCGCAAGAAAAGTGCAATAGCAATGCTATACGTACTAGCGGCTTCTCAGATGAAGTTGGAATTTAATATTTGTGCGATCTTAAAAACAAAGACATTTATTGATAGATAGGGACAACACAAAATTCCATACATGTGTATCTAACCCTGGGATTCATCTCCCACAGGCATTCCCCTCTTGCATAACCCTTTTTTCATTATGTTTCATTTCAAGGCATAAAATGAACTCAAGCAACCATTTGCGATTTTGACCAGCTAGACTTGTATCAAACAATGCAAAGTTTAGGAGTTATGTTAAAAAAACAGTAGGCATTGCAATGTACTATATTATACCATCATGTCATTTTTGCCTCAAAGAGAAATGTTTGCGATTTAAAACACCTTTAGCGTTGGAAGTATACCGCTGGTTTAACTCTGGTAATTACCAGTGACAATGAAGCTGCATAGGAGATACATGAGCAATGGGGTTATGATTTTCGTTATATTTCAATGATGAATACAACCACAGGGATGCTGAACAACTTGCATATGATTATAAGACTCTCACATGAACCTGAAGCAAGTGCGGATGGATCGACTTAAGCCTTTGATTGTTCTCTATGAAACTCGGCCTCCCCCTTCAAGCCTGTCTCACTTTGTCTCTTTTCTTTCCTTCTCCCTCTTTTGTTCTCCTTGCACCTATTTATCACAGTGTGAAGGTTGAAAGAGATATTATTAATCCTGTGGAATGAAGGCAGGGTTAGTGGCATGGATCGCATTGTGAGAGAGGTAATGATAGGAAGACGTGCTTGGCCGGTGGCCTGTATGGGCTTGATGAATGGGGATTGGGGGCGAAGTGAGTGGCGTTCGGTGGCGGGCCACTGGGCCGTGCAGTATCCCCCCATCCACCTGCCACTCCATCGCACACCCACACCACTTTTTCTCTTTCTGTGTCTCACCCTGCCTCTACTCTATATGATGAATTTTAAACCATATTCACCCTGCTTGCAGTCCTTTCCGCCTCTCTTACGTACTCATTAAATAGACTTTATGACATATTCTGTCAACTTGACTGACAGGATACTTCTTTTAGTGACTAAAACAATTTTCATATCGTATCATATGTTCAATGTGACTACATTAGTAGACCTATGTGTTTCTAAACAATACATTTAAAATAGAAAAAGCAATAATTATTGGAATATCAAAATCCAGTTTAAAAAGTACTATATATTATATATTCGAGGTCATGGGGGTCAGGGCCTAACCAGCAGCACTGATCACATGGCAGGATGCCAGTCCATCACAAGACTATATGCACAAGCATACTCACATTTGCACACTAGCACGCCTCAGAGACCATAACTGAACTAACATATATATGTGGAATGTGAAACTAAACCATAGTACCAAGAGGAAACCCACACAGACATGGGGAGAACATGCAAACTCCTCAGAGGTAGTGGCCAGGCCAGGTCTCAAACCTGAGTCTTTGGAGATGTGAGGTGACAGTGCTACCCACTGCTCCACTGTGCCACCCCATAGTAAAACACTAATAATAACAATTTTTAGAAGAAGCAGAAGCAGAAGAAGAAGAAGAAGAACATAAATAGATGGTAGAAAAAAACAGAATGTCCCATAATTCCAGCATCTTCAGAGGGAAGGCCAAACAAAAGCTTTTATTTACTGATCTTCCACAGAGTGCCAGGAGTAATGATGTTACAATTATCTGTGTTACTGGCTCACTGTCTGGATACATTCTGTTATATAGTGGCTTCATTCTGACCTTGAATTTTTGTAAGAGTACAATTATTTAAATGTATTCTTCCTTGCTCAAATACATAATGATTAACACACAAATATTAACCCAACTTTCTAATCAGCCAATCAAATGGCAGAAACTCAGTGCATGTAGGTATGTAGACATGGTCAGGTCAGAGTGCTGAAGGTCAAACCGAGCATCAGACTGAGGAAGAAAAGTGGTTTAAGTCACTTTGAATATGGTATGGTTGTTGGTGTTAAACTGGCTGGTCTGAGTATTTCAGAAACTGCTCATCTGCTGGGAGTTTCACAAACAATCATATTTGGAGTTTACAAAGAATGGTCTTAAAAAGAGATAATATCCTGTGAGCAGCAGTTCTCCAGGCAGAAATGGCTTATTGATGCCAGATTGGTTCGAGCTGATTGAAAGGCAACAGGAACTAACTCACTCATTACAACCGAGGTATGCAGAAGAGCATCTCTGAATGCACAACATGTCAAACCTTGAAACAGTCTTGATTTCTGCTGCAGCATTCGGATAGTATTGTCAGAATTTGACGTAAAAATCAAAACAAAACATGAAAACATGGATCTATCCTGTCTTGTATCACACTTAATTGAGCAATTGAGCATCTTTTAAACACCACAGCCTACCTGGATATTGTTGCTGAACATGTCCACGTATTTATAACCACAGTGTACCTTCTGATGGTTACTTCCAGCAGGATAACATGCCATGTCAGAAAGCTTAAATTCATCTCAGACTTGTTCGTGCATGGTTCGTGCAATAAGGTGATGTTATTGCACGACACTCCCTCTCATGTTCTGTTGCTAAAGTATTTCTACAGTGGTGCTTGAGAGTTTGTGAACCCTTTACAATTTTTTATATAAATATGAGTGCAAGAGTAGATGAAAATAATCCAACTAAACAAATGAGACAAAAATATTAGACTTGGTCATTTACTGACTGAAGAAAATTTTCCAATATTCCATATCTGTGAGTGGGAAGTGTGTGAAGCTTTGTTTTTAGTATTTGATGTGACCCCCTTATATAGCAGTAACTGCAACTAAACATTTCTGTAACTTTTGATCAGTTCTGCACATAGGCTTGTAGGAACTTTAGCCCATTTCTCTGTGCAGAACAGCTTTATCCCTATCTTGCTCCTCTATTACCTCACATGAACTGCTCACTTCAGGTCCTTCCACAACATTTATATTCCATTCCATTTCTATCCCATTAAGGTCAAGAGTTTGACTCTACCATTTACATTTACAGCATTTAGCAGACGCTCTTACCCAGAGGGACTTACAAGTTATACAATCCAAGCAATTGTGGGTTAAGGGTCTTGCTAAGGGCCTTGCCACCCAACAGTGGTAGAGGCGAGTCTTTTGGTCCATAGTCCAGTATCTTAACCACTAAGCTATCACAGTACCACAGTTACCATTCCAAAACATTCATTTTAGTTTTGCTGTGTGACCCAAATTCTCTTGAGATTCAGTCCATGGACAGATGTCTTGACATTTTCATTAAGAATTTGCTGGTATAATTCAGAATTCAATGTTCATCGACGATGAAAAACTGGCCCAAACCATGATACTACCACTAACACGTGTCATAGATGGAATGTGGTTTTGTATGCTGGAATGCAGTGTTTTCATTTCTCCAGAAACAGTAGTTCCATTTTAAACCAAAAAGTCATATTTTGGTCTTACTGGTATATTTTCCCAAAATATTTTCCCAGTAGCATGCTGGCTTGTCCAAGTGATCTTGAGCACACTACAGATGTGCAGCAATGTTAATTTTGGAGACCACTGGCTTTCCCATTACCACCCTGTCATACATTTAGATATTTACAACATTTAGCAGACGCCCTTATCCAGAGCAACTTCCAATTGATACAAGCTTACAATCCAAGCAATTGTGGGTTAATGGTTTTGCTCAAGGACCCAACAGTGGCAGCTTGGCAGAGGTGGGATTTGAACCCTGGACTTTCTGGTCCATAGTCCAGTACCTTAACCACAGTCCCACTGTCATGCACACCATTGTTTTCCTATGCTTAGTGCTTTGCTCTTAGAGTTATGACTTTTGGTTGACCACTTCTGGGGATGGTAACAACGGTCTTGAATTTCCTCCTTTTGTACATGATCTGTCTGATTTTGGATTTGTGGAACTCTTTAGAGATGGTATTGTAACCTTTTCCAGCCTGATGTGCATCAACAACTCTTTTTTTTGAGACAATATGACATTCATAGATCCCTGTTCATTAAATAAAACAAGATAACCACTCACACCCAGGTTCACATACTTTTGCCAGTCACATATATGTATATTGGATCATTTTCCTTGTTAAATAAATGACAAACTATAACGTTTTGTCTCATTGTTTAACAAGTTCTCCTTATCTGTTGATGTTTATGTCATATCATGTTTATGCATAAATATTTCTAAAGGTTTCACAAACTTGCAAACATCACTGTAATGAAAAAAAACCTTTGGACTTTGTATGGAAATATGGCATAAATTTACTATATAGCATTAAAAATAATTCCACCTATAATACTGTACTGTACAATAAAATCTCTATCTTTAGCAAATACTTGTAACAGCAGTACAGGGTGGAGTCGTTCTAAGTATATGGTTAGGGATAGGGTCCAGGCAGATTTGCTGGTAATGATTCGTTAACAAACTATTTTATTAAGATTTATTAAGAGTTTTTAATCACAACAAGAAGTCACTCACACTGTTGTACATTGGGTGATTGGTGTACTGAACTTATGATGCTTGTGTTTTGCCTGCACGTATGTTGGGTAAAACAGCACACTCAGTTTAAAATGACACTTTATGCCAACATGAACTTAAAGTTATGTTTCTGCCTTGATGTACCCTAGTACTAAGCTTGCCTGATGATGCCTCTGTGGGTTTCATGTTCATTTTCAAAAGCAACAAGCACATTTGTAATGAAAATAAAATTGCATATAGAATTTAAATATGTTCACTATGTGAGTCACAATAACCCTGATGTACTTGTATTATTATCTATCTAATTAACACATACTTTGTGTTAAACATGCATGGTGCGTCGAGAATTAATGATAAAATACAAAGTTTCCCCCAAACCATAATAAATGAGCATAGATTTAATACAGCACAGTAAATCATGATGTTATCACTTGATGACAGATGTAATTGAAAAAACACTCAGTGGGTGGTGTTTCATTCACAGTCTAAGCCCTCCAGGAAGGACAAGAATTGACCAGATAATTTGTCTTTACTGAGCAAATCACAGAATGATACATGAAACTGACTCATTATTATATTCACAATGCAAAGATGATAAGTCATGCTTATGTCACTTTTATTAATTTCATGGCAATGACAGCTAAATTATTTTTGCCATTGTGTACTGTTACAGACCAGAACGTTGTTGCTTGTTAGCTCACTAACAAAAATGGCTACAAACCAAGCCCTTTAAATTCCCACTGTAACCATACAACATGCTGCTCTCTGGAATCCTAGAGAAGAGACATTATTATGTCCTCATTCTGTTCCATTACAGATCTCCAGTGCACTGGAGATAATATGTATTTTAACTTTTTGTCTGGCTCTGTAAGTACCTGCACTCTGCCTGGTCCACATTTAGCAAATCATCATCTCATTTAAGAAGTGATACTTCATTTTCTTATGCACTTGAATCAGCAGTAGACAATTCCTCAATGCTTTTTAAGTAACTGCAGCATAATAATTATTTTGAGAAATTGGGCTGCTCAGGACATAAGTTGTCACTGCGTCTTATCCATGACCTGTCCTCCATCATGCTAAAAGCACTGTCGGTTGAAATGGCTGCCCATTTCATTAAGGAAGTAATACTTCACTGGTAAAAAGTTATTTTATTCACTGAGTATCAGTCACATTGTCCATTAGCAGTGCCTCTTTCCGCAGCGCCTCTTTCTGGCATGGGGGGGATCTGTGATCATCTCGTTTGAGCTACACTGACAGCATCAGCACTGAAGTCTGTGATCGTATACATAACAAGTAGTTTCTGTGTCAAATTAAAAGAGAAATCTCACCTCCAAAAAGGAACGGGAACATTTTTAACATAACAAACATCTGATCATAGCAAACAAGGCTACATTTGATCTAGTTTCAAAGGTATGAGCTTAAACAAACAGTGATCAATAGCAAAGGAAATTCGTATGACTTTCTGGAAATATCACAGCAAACACTGATTTAAAAAAAAATACCCCCTTCTCGTGTCCATATGTTTCAGAGCTGCACTGCAATTTCAGAAAAGCGCAGAAGACAAATATGGGTAACATGATGAGAAATAAACACCTAAACCTGAGTCATTAGTGTGGTCAGTCTGGTCGATCCATCAGGTGCTGACCATTTCCCATGGATGAGAGCAGGGTGTCTGGAGTGTGTAGAGAGTGAAGCATCTGGCGGCATGTGGAGGCTCCATCAGTGGCCTCTGTGACAGTGCATAGCCTAGACTGATTATGCATCTGCTTCCTCCTCTGGAGCACCGTAGCATGTCATTTGGGGGGGGGCTGGCGATCAGTGTATGAATACAGCAAGCGGCTGTGCCACTTTGTCAGGACATTAGGGCTGCTAATGGAAAACTGCCCCCCCCATTCTCACACACACATACACACACACACACACACACACACCTTACTGCAACCTGTCACACTTCGCTGGCCACTAAACTAATGGGGCAGTGACTGAAAGACAAGGGGGCAGAGAGCAAGAGAGAGAGAGCACTAGATGCAAGAAAATAGTTGCAGAAAAAGAAAGAAAAAAGAGAGATGGACTGATGGAGACAGTGAGGAAGAGGATAGTGAGAAAGAAGAGGGGGTACAAGTTAGGAAGAGCGCCCACATGCAAATGAAGAGAGCTCTAAAATGTAAGAGGGAGGACGAAGGATATAGGAAATATGTAGAGAGAGAAGCTCATTATTTAGCAGTGAATGACGTGGCTGGGCTATGAGCTGCTGATGAGCGTGATGCCCCATTGGCATGAACGTTGGCAGCCCTGCCACTTCATTTTCTGAAACAAGGCAGCAAACAAGCCGTCGCCCTGGGGAAAAAGAAATACACCCCCGCGGCATGTGGCAGCTGCTGACACTACAGCATGGCACACACACCCAGCCCAACCCGACATTATTATTTCCACTCTTATCTCTCCATGTAAATATGTGTTTTGCTATCGCAATATGTGCCATGCAGAGGCAGCAGCATGCCCGAACTGGGACACATGCAAATAGCGAAAGTTTGTTCAACTTGTTCGAGGAGGGATCGCCCGCCGAGATGTCAGAAGAGGAATAGCGATGGCAATGTCAGGTGTAGCAGCTGTTGTTGGGGAGATTCGTGACTTGCCTTTCGAATGGAGACCTCTCTGCTTGGAGCATTTCAGGGTCATTATATATGCCACCTAAGAGATTCCTCAAAGACTAGAGTACTCACATTGTTCGAGTCGCACCCAGAGAATACAGCATTAGATAGTGGAATATGTGAGCTGCAGAAGACATTGCCTAGCTATGCTCAACTGACTTCTGGGCATTTCATTTTTATTACTACAAATGAATAAAAGTGTTTCAAATAAGTCATGCTTTTTATTCAATCATATTCAATCATAGTCATAGTCACGCTAACAACTATCCTTCTTCATCCAAGGCCACCATTTTTCCTCAGGCTGGCTACACTCCACCTTAGCCAGTTTCTTCACATCTCATCATGTGCACACAGATACCAGTTGCACCTTTGCTACACTCCATGAGCTCGTCAGAGGAGACTAAAAATCATTCTCCGCTCATTAGGCACAAAATCGGCTTCAGGTATGCACAGGAATAAAAAAAACATTACATTTACAAGTAAAATGCCTTGATACTAACTGAGGCAAGTGATTAAAACATTAGCATGGTGAAGACAAAACAGAAGGAGAACTTTAATGCAAAACAGGGTCATTTTTCCAGGCACAAACAGTGGAGGTTAAAGGTCTAAGACCACTAGTGAAAATTTTCCATTTTGCATTTCTCTTGAATTGAACACAATGTTTTAAATGCAAACCATATAATCCGCATAACAGTATGAGTGAATATTTTATTCTTAGTCTTGAGAAATTTCAAAATGTATTACTATTTGCTATGGTCCTTGAGTCAGCATGGTCTCTACATGTTTGTGCAAAATCTATTATCCATTTTATCTCAGCATGGTTTCACAATGTTCCAAATAGCATCTTGTGATGTTCCTGAATGCTTGGTTTTCTCTGTCTTCAAGTGACCCCATAAATGCATGTTGGGGTTTAGGTCAGGTGACTGTGGAGGAAAGTCATTACTCCTTATATTTCTTTGGTCTTCAGGTAGTTGTTGCAAACCTTTGATGTGTCTCGGAACATTAGCCTGCTGCATGCATTTGAATCCTTCTCCACCAAGATCCACGTAAGCGTCTTCTCTAGTTTTGTCCCACAATGTATCTGCTATGTGTCTATACTTTTAGTCAAAGTTGGGCTGGATAATAAGTTGGTGTGAAAAATGATATACTATTAAACATTGGTATCGCCACATTAGTTGAGTAACACAAAGCGGAAACCTTAAAAAATGTAACAAGATAATTACCAGGGTTTTCAGTGTGAAAGTGACTGTACACTTACCAAAATATGGCTGGTCAAGACACCATTTTTGACCATGTCCAGTTTCTTTTGTTATCTGTTCTTTTTCCACTTTGAACAGAACCCCAGCCCAGGAAAAAACCCTCTCACTGGCACTCTTCTTGACAATCGCTTTATTGCACCTTATCAGAGAATATGAAACTGTGTTGCATGACATCTTGCAGTAAGCTGAATAGATATGCCAATACGTTGTTTTTTTCTTCTTTTTTTTTTTATTCAGCCAGGCCGATTTGACAAGCTAGACTGCCCTTCTTGAAAAGCATCAGTCAAGCGCACCACTGTCACCCTGGCTTTTCTCTCCCCCTAACCATCTCCCTGCTTTCGCCCCTTCTCTCCATCTCCTTCCCATAGCAATCTATAAGCTTTGCCTCTTTGGAATTGAAAGACGTCAGAAAAGGAAGAAGGGGAGGAAAATAGGTATGGCCCAACATAAGAGGGCTAGAAAAAGTGTGTGCCTGTGTCAGCGAGAGGAGGACGATCTAAGTATTGGAAATATAAAATGATAAGAAGGGTATGTGGAGGCTGGTGGAGATAACATTGTGGATATTATAAGGAGAAATAGGAAGGAGAGCTGGCAGAGAGTGAGAGAGGGAAGGTGCTGAAGAGATTGGAGCCATAAGCTCCAGGTTGAGGAGATGACACCAACACTAATACAAGTGTTTAAATATTTGATGCTGCAGGATAAAAGAGGATCACATTTGAACAGGATTGAGTGTCTGCAGGAGAATCTATTACAGAAAATCGCTTGTGATTTGACAGTGGCACACCTGCCTTATGTATTTCATTGTTTCTTTTTCTTCATTTTGTCTCCGGTTAACTTCTGTCTTTTGTTTGAGTCAACATGTGCAAGATAAGTCAAGCTAAGTAATTATTGGAGCTACACTGAAACACACACCAATAAATACACTTGTATTTTCACTTTTGTTAAAAAATAAAGATTTCAGTAGCATAAGCTATCCTGAAATGCTAGGAGAAATTGTTTTGTCTCACAGCTCCAGAGACCTGAGTTTGGGTCCTCCACCGGCCACTGTTTGCAAGGATTTTGCATGTTCACCCCATATCTGTGTGGGCTTCCTCTGGGAACTCTGGATTCTGCCCACATTCTAAATGGTGGTATTTCCAGTCTTAACTGAATGTGGTCTCCCAGTCAGAAAGTCAAGGATCCAACTCCAGAGAAATTACTCAGGCCAAGGAGGCTCAGTTGTTTTGTGAGTTTCTGAGGAAAGTGTCTGAGCTGATGAACAATTCCAGAAAAGCTAGGAGCTTCACCTGTTAAAAAGCATCTGTTAAAAATCCAGCTGTTGGGTTTAAGATGACAGACACCATGGATGAGTATGTCCAAGAGGAATTTATTCAGTGGTTCATCTGTCCATTTACCTTATTTAATCATTGAGAAGAAACCTAGATGATTCTGTTCCTGCACTCTGCCTCAACTAAATCACTCTGAAGCTTGCTTAGCCACAGCTCCAGAGATCCCAAGTTCAGATCCCAACCTGGAAACTGTCTGCGTGGAGTTTTAATGTTCTCCTTGTGTCATTGTGGGCTCCACCACTTCAAAGACATGCATTGGGTCAGCTGGTATCTCTATTGATGCCATCTGTAGGGTTGGTTTTGCACATTTTTTCCACCAGCTCATCCAGATATTATGTATGCTGCTTCTCTCTCTTAAATGAGTCCCAAACTGTAGCTTCATACCTAAGTATCTGATGTCAAGGAGGCATTCACCTCCCTTAAGGACTGTTTTATGTCAAATCTGAGTCATCACCAGCTAGACCCTTCCTGGTTATTCATTGCTGAAGTAGATGCCTCAGATGTGTGAGCTGGGGTTGTTTTGCAGCAAAGCCAAGGAACTCCAGCCAAAAGCTGGTGCCTTTCCAGGAACACAAGGCAGGAACAACTCTAGACATGGAGAAAATCCAACATAGGGCACATACACTGATACACTAATTATTTCATAAACAGCAATTAATCTAAAATAGGTATTTGGAACGTGAGAAGAAACTGGAGTACTGGAGTAAACCCACACAGACAGGGACAACATGCAAACTCCGCACAGGCAGAGCCCAGGGATCAAACCAGGGATCTCAGAGCTGTGTGGCAACAGTGCTAACCACTGCACCAACGTGGCACCCAAATTTTATTTATTTATTTATTTATTTTTTATTTCATATGCTCTCCTACGCAAGAGTCTCTGGATAAATGCATATAAAATCTGTATTTTTTAAATAATTGAAAAGGTAAATGCAATAATAAATACATATAAATGCAATATATCAACATGTATGGGAACAGTTTTTGGAAATTTACTATTACACTATAGGAAACAAAAGTCACGAAAGAGATCTCCTTAATTTCTCTTTAGTTGTTTTTAAACAACAGAGAGTTCACATGGGAAATGGAAAAATAGGCTTTTACTTAGGTTTCCAGTTTTTCAAGTTTTTCTCCTGAACGTAAAGACAGATTTAGCAGAAATCTCAATAAAAAACTCACATTGTGCTCAGATCTGTCAATATCTTGATTCTCATATTTATCTGCTCCAACAGTTTCTTTGGTTTAATGTGTCAGAAGTTTATAATAAGTTAATTTGTGAAATAATGGCTGTGCTAACCCACTACTTTATGGCTCTGAACTTAAAAATGTCTCCCCCGTAAAGCGTTAGCCCACCACCACAAAGAGCTGAGTTTGTCTCTCAGCTGTGAATTCTAGCTGGGTTGGGTTTCATATGCACACACAACTGACTTTGAGGGAGTCGACGCTGGTCAGGGGATCATTCTCCGATACTGCAACAGAGACTCCTACCCAGTCCTGCTATAAACTGCTTAAATTATACATTTGCATATGTTTTTAAATAAAGTAATGGACACCCTTTAGCAAAAAACTAATGTTACTGATGTATATAAGTTAGATAAACAGCAAAACTAACTAAACAAAGGTAATGACCTACCAGCTAATTTTTGTGTAACATATTGACTTGGATGTTACTGCTCTTCATAATAATTGTTTTATATTTAGAACATTTACATTGGATCATATTAATAGGTATCTTCATTTTCCAGATTTTTTAGTTACAGTACAAAAGATCTTTCTACAGAAGACATATATGTCCTTTTGACAGGCCTGTACAAACTGTTTGCACTTGTATGAGAGCTTTCGTACAGTCCAGCAGTCTGTCCAGAAAGAGTAAGTAATGGGTCCATGTATTGCAGGTAGAAACTGGAACAAATGCCATCTTTCAGCTCTGATTTGCAGAAGGCAATGATTGCTTGACAAGGGGTAACACCTGCAATCTGCAGACCAGTGGCCTCATTTTGTGAAGGTAAAGGTTGACCACGCTCCAACATCAGTCACACACCAGGCCAGATCATGGTTTCAAACAGGTTCAGGTGAAAAGGAAAATGTATCACTCACTTGTTGCCATATGTTCTAGTCAGCAGAGCTGTGTATAATAAAATTAAAATTGAGGCCAGCATGAGACTGGCTACAGCTGTGTCTTTTATACTAGGGGATTTTCAAGACACACTGTAATGATATGTTTACTATCATTAAGCAATGTGTTTGTTCATATGACCAACAGACACATACAGTATTAACGATAAATAAATAACGTACCAATTACAAGGGTTAATTATTTAATTCCTTTATTTATGTGACTAAGTATGAATAATGGTATTTGCATTACATTTACATTTACAGCATTTGGCAGACGCCCTTATCCAGAGCGACTTACAATTCAGTCTTACAATCCAAGCAATTGTGGGTTAAGGGCCTTGCTTAAGTGGCAGCTTTGGCAGAGGTGGGATTTGAACCCTGGACCTTTTGGTCCATAGTCCAGTACCTTACCCGCTAGGCTAACACAGTAGGCTATAGATGATACAGAAAACCTACTGCATTAAAACAATTATTAAGTAAACAACTAATGGTTTGGTTAATTCATTCACTTCCTTTGTTCTTATGGGAAACAATACATTTTTAGCATGAACAACACAACGTTCGACTCTGGTAATGACTAGCTAATATTATTTAAACAATTAACATTAAGGGTTACTTAGTTCTTTGTTTAGGGTGAGCATATTTTGGTTTTCAAAAAAAGAGTACACTCGGGGCAGGATGGGGGCATTAGGCACCTACACATGTTGGAAGGTTGAGGGGTGGAATTTCAAGTAATTGTGGCACCATGGCAATGTGTATGGGGTAGGGATGTATCAGTTGACAAATGCATCCATAACCATGCAATTCTGTGACTGGACTTTAACAAGACAACTAACAAATGCCTTTACGGTCAGATAATCTTTTTCCTTTCTATTCAACATTTGGCCCTAAACAATAATAACAACAAATAAAAAAACAGTTTAGCTTTTACCACTTTTACATAACACTGTTTCTTATCATAACACTGTTTCTTATCATCGTAGATTCAAATAAAATGTAGTTTTACTTGGTCTCACAAGATCAGTTAAGTCAGTCAAGTCAGTTAATTTACCAGACAAGCTCCTTTAGCTGCAGTTTTATGTTTTGCTGAGCTTATGTGGGATTGTGGGTTGCTAGCGCCTGTATTTGTCACTGACACATATATGTACCAGCTTTGCAGGTCATGAATTCTGCTTCCCAATGATCCTGACTGAGATGAAAACACTGGAATTTGTTCTGTAATTCATCTGTGAATTTGCTTTGGGTATTTTTAAGCTGTTCAGGTGCTGTTCATGTGGTACTGTGAACTAGCAAGCTGCAGCTCTGCAGAGAGAAAAAGCCGAATCCCAGACATTTTTGGCAATTTAGATATCCTGGCCGGAAGCATTTTTTTAGGTCCCAAGAAACAATAAGAGGACATGTCTGGGGAAAAAGAGGATGTATAAAGAGGCTAATATAATGTATTTCTTAAAACCAGCACCTGATGCAGAACTACATTAACGACTGTTAGTAAATATTAAATGAATAAGTAAATTCTACCTTGGTTAATTAGATCACTATTTTCTTTTATGGCTAATTTTACTAACCAATGGAAATAACCATCTTGATTCCCTGGTTTCATGTGAAGAGCGTTTGTAATAACTATGATTTATCGAATGTATGTTATGGTGAGTACATGCACTCAACAATGTTTGTCCTCCTAATACATTTACTTATTCAGAACTTGAAAAGAGGTCCACTGCAGTATGTATCATAGGCACATACATTTACATTAACTATATATATTTATGCCTTTAATCATCATGTTATACCTGTGCTTGCAACCAATAAACATCTCAAACTAAACTCAGTTTTAGCTTTTTAATCTCAAATGTATTTATGTCTCCTAGGAGAAACATCTCCCCCTCCAACCACTGAGCACTAAAATTCTCCTAGGGTTAAACAATTGACAACTAATTAGTTAATTAGTTGCTAATTACTTATTTTCTTTTCGTTAAGTGATAAGTTACTGTATTATAATGACATGAACTAAATAAAACTGATTTAACTATTATTAGTTCATAATCTTTAATTGCTAAGTAAACAAGTAATGACTTAATTAATTCACTATTTTTAATATAAGGCATATATAAATTATCATTAATTATAATTAATCAAGCCTTATTACGTCTTAATTTGAGTGTAAATATCCTAATATATCAGGCAGAAATATGTAAATGATGTGTATCACAAAAAATATAAAAAATATATCTGATGCCATATAACTTATAGGGCTATACATGATACCTACATAAGCCTCTTGTTATAAATTAAATAACCATACATAAACATTTAGAAAGGATTATGCTGAAATTCAGCAGCTCTAATTAAGACTGACTTTCCTAACTTTGATGCCAAGTTGATATAACTCCTGAGTGACATATTTTGTTTACATTAGGTTGCATTTCAGGACTGATAATGTATACAGTCATTCATTTTAGAAACATATTTTGCAAAACAAAAAAATGCTCTGTGTAATGAAGTCTGCAGCTTATGTGCTGTGGCTTAATGTGAATTGTAATGGGAAGGAGCAATTGTAGAGAGGTACCGTATTTTTCGGACCATAAGGCGCATTTAAAATCCTTTAATTTTCTCAAAAATCGACAGTGCGCCTTTAAATGCGGTGCGTCTAATGTATGAATTCATTCTGGTTGAGCCTTCTGACCTAGAACCGATTGTAGATGGTACACGGCGCTCATAAATCTGTCAAAATGTTTTAGCACGGCTTTGGTAGGTTACGAAGATTACGGCAACCGTAGTGCGCGGCATAGCGGGGTAATACGGTAATTAGGCTTCAGCATTAGGGTACGTGCATTCATTCATACATTTTCGAAGCGGATTTCAAACACAACACTATCAGTCACGCAGTACAACATGGACATAGAGCAGCTGCGAGAGAATTCAACATTAACGAATCAATGGTACGGAAGTGGAGGAAGCAAGAAGACGCCCTGCGCCAGGTAAAGACCAAACTGAGCTTCCGACGGAACTTAAGAGTTTTGTTTCATTTCATGCGCCTTATAACCCGGTGCGCTTTATGTATGAAAATATATAGCAGCCGATCACTGATATTGTGTCTTATAATCTGGTGCGCTTTATGGTCCGGAAAATACGGTAAATCACAGAGCTAATTAGTGATGGCACACGAATGGCATCTCCCTCTCCTTATTTAAGAACTCTGCTTTTTCTGTCCGTCTCTATCGTTCAGTGTTTATGTGTAAAGGCAGAAAGCAGGTAAAAACCAGGATGGAAAGCCAAAAGAGTTACTCTGTATTATACTGTTGTCAGCTGAGATGAATAAACCTGCCTAACGAAGCATCTAAGGACACTTAATAAAAATGAGCATAGTCTAATTCTATCAGGAATTTTATGTTTCACAAATTGTGTACTTGCTTTTTTCTTGCGTGTCAATATACGATATACAGACAACATATTTTTCAGTTTCGTATGTTTTGCTCATCTCACCCAGTCTCCACAAGCAACAACAGCCATTTAGTGACCATATTAATTAACTGAATATGGAAAGACAGCAATAGTGACTGAGATAAAGTGAGGTAAAAATCATCAATAAATGACAACAGTGAACATTAGTGTGGATAACATACAAGTTACATATGTAATATACGTGAACAAAATGTTCAAAAATCCAAGAGAACTGATGTGTAGAACAAACAGTTGTTGCTTAGTGAGTGAGTGTGAGATTATACACTGCCACACTCACTCCATAATGAACTACACACACTCTATAATGCACCAATCCTGCTGTCCCCTCCCTTGCCCCATGACACAAGATTAGGGTGCTGTGTACCTGCACGCACACACGCACACACACACACACACACACACACACGCACACACGGCACCCCAAACACACAGTCATGAAAGATAGACCCAGATGTTGTATCTCACACCGCCACTGTGTCTTGTCACATGTCCCTGTTGTCTGCCATGCACCCGGGTGATGCCCCACTCCAGCACACACACACACACACACACACACACACACACACACACACACACACACATCTGACATGTAAGTGGCCTTGTCTGCAGCTGATCAATAGCTTCTGGCACTTCTTTCCCCGGCCCAGGAAAAAACAATTAAAACTCATCGATCCTCAAACTAGCCCCTGCCATGAATATGCAGGAGCTTCTCCTTGACCTTCAAAGCTTGGTGAAAGCCAGGTGACTTCATTCCTCATGCCACTGCCACTTCATTCAACACTACTGCCCACACACACACACACACAAACACACACACACCTCTAAACTCTGTATATTTCTTTTTATTGCCATATGTGGACATTCCCTGCAACACTTGCTTTAAATCTCTCCAAAGCAGTACATGACACACATACACATGGCCAGTCAGGCTTTTATTGTGTTCCTCTGTCATACTGTCACATTTGTCAGATGCCTCTCTTGCATGACACTGCTTGGCTCACGGGATTCATGCTCATTACTTTTGGGCCGGGCGCACAAAGCAGCGTGTGCATAAACTGCTAAGAGCGCTCACTCTTTCACTTGAGTTGTCAGTGCACGAGCGAGCCAGTTCAATATGCAGCACGTCAACATCAGATCAATTATGCAAAAACAACATGCTAACACTTCACTCTACCGATAACTCTGATTGGAATGTGCAATCACTGCTTAATGCTTAAATTGAACTAGGTTAAAATGCTTGTTTGGGTCAAACTGTTTGATCCGGTGTCATCTTGGCTTGCCTTTTATCACAGATCTAAGCCTTCCTGTGCTGCTTATCGATGTTAGGTGTTTGTGCAAGGAAAAATATAATTAGTGCGTCCCGATATGTGTTTAACAGTCTGTGTTTATGTTTTCGGCCCATGTGATTTTCCTAAATAAAAAGGTAATGTTAGGTATACAAAGAATATATTCATCTTTTAAAAAAGAATAATCTGCCATTACTTAAATTAATGTGGTACTGTGTGCTTTCACATTTAAGGTAGATGGAAGGACTTTTAGGCTTCCTTACTGTGAGACTGGCTTGGCTTTGATCACAAAACACCCTGTTTGATAAGTCCACTTATTCTGAGCTCATGCAGAGGCAGCAGTGAGTTAGCCAGACGGATCACACACCTTGGTGTCTAATAGGTGTGTATGGCACCATACAGTGTATGTGGCATCCACTGCTTGCTAGCACCGCTCTGCTTTTGTGGGGTTCCGGTTCTGCACCAGGGAATTTTGGGAAAGAAACGAACAGGAACAGTCAGGGTTGCTCTGTGATGTATGTTCAGCAAGATCCACCGGCACCAACACAGCCTCCTTCCCCCATCTGTTTGCTGGACTCTGACCAATATAGCGTTGTTGAAAAATAGCAGCAGACACTTTTCATCCTTCTTGATTGAGGTGGCACTTTGATGAAATGCTTTTGCTTTGGCATTGTTTGTTTTTTAGGTTTTGAAGGCTATGACTTATGGGCTTTACCATGTGTATGGTAAGTGCTGTTATTCGGTATATACAAAGATGGTGCATCTCTCAGTAATCAATCGAATACACTGAATTTCCATGAAAATGATTATCCTATAATATACATTTCAGTATAACTCTATGTGGTGCTGCAGCGGTTAATGTAGTAGACCATGGACTAGTGGGTCTACATGCCAAGTCCCAGCACTCCCAAGCTGCCACTCTTGGGTCCTTAAGCAAGGCTCTTAACCTACAACTGCTTGGACTATACACTGTAAGACTGTAAGTCACTAAGTCTTCTAAATGACTACATGTAAATATACCGTATTTTCCGGGCTACAAAGCGCACCGGGTTATAAGGCGCGATATCAGTTATCGACTGCTAACGGATCTATGTTCATACATAAAGCGCACCGGGTTATAAGGCGCATGAAATGAAACGAAACTCTTAAGTTCCGTCAGAAGCTCAGTTTGGTCTTTACCTGCCGCAGGGCGTCTTCTTGCTTCCTCCACGTACCATTGATTCGTTAATGTTGAATTCTCTCGCAGCTGCTCTATGACCATGTTGTACTGCGTGACTGATAGCGCTGAGTTTGAAATCCGCTTCGAAAATGAATGAATGAATGCACATACCCTAATGCTGAAGCACATACCGTATTACTCCGCGATGCTGCGCACTACGGTGGCCGTAAGCTTCGTAACCTACCAAGGCCGTGCTAAAACATTTTGACAGATTTATGAGCGCCGTGTACCATCTACAATCGGTTCTAGGTCAGAAGGTAATGTAATTCATACATTAGACGCACCGCATTTTAAGGTGCACTGTCGATTTTTGAGAAAATTAAAGGATTTTAAGTGCGCCTTATGGTCCGAAAAATATGGTACATGTAAATGTATCTTGAAAAAAACACCTTTCTGAATGGGACAAAGTTACTCAACCAACAGCAAATCCCAGAGATTGCTTTATACTGAATTATAAGTATTAGTTATATTTAATTTAATTTAATTAGTGATTTTACTAGTGACAGTAAGGGTCAAACTAAATGCTATGTTGCTGTAATTATATTTACTCTTATTTACTGGTGTCTCAGAATTGTCTTTGACTGTGGCTGTAGCTGTTGCATGTCCCCCCTGAAACAAACATGCATCTCTACAGTTGAACTCTCTTATAATTTGAACTTATGAACTGATCGTCCAATCAACAGTAAAGAATTATACCTATCAAACCTCCACAGCCCTATTAGAAGCCATCCTCTGCAAGTCTTCTACTTTTATAATTCATTTTGATTTCAGAATTCTCTTCTGGTTAAACAGAAGCAGGCTTGCTCAATTTGGGATTGGACGTAGTTATTAGGAGATAATCTAAACTTGTAAAGTTGCTTTGAGACAATGCTCCATTGTAAAAAGCGCTATATAAATAGATCTGACTTGACTTGACTTGTTTCCTAATCCTGTTCTTGGAATGTTGTAAAAACTTCAGTGGGACATTCAAAGAACACTTTCACAGCATCACAGGAACAAAATATTGCTCTCTGTATCACCCCTCTAGTTTACCTTGTGAAGCCGACTCATTGGTGGCACAGCCCAGGACGGGTACAGGCAGACTGGCTATTTTATTTAAGTTTATGTCCAATTCCAGTCAATGAGGACAGACCATAACAGAGGAGCTGTGAGCCAGGGTGGCCTCTGCTGCTGTAAACACTCAAGGCATAATCGATGCAGGCCAGCGCTCATTGTGAGGCAATCTCGTCTGAAGTGCTATAGGTCAGGCCATTCTTATTCCGCACCATACCAGGCCAAGCTACAGAGGCGCACTATTCAATATTGCTGGAAATGTACACATATTGAACACATCACACAGGCGGTTCCCCAAACCGGCATCAGTGGTGATTCTCAGATGCAATCCCCATCTCCGCTCCCTGGAGCAGGTCAGCTGAAGTAGCCACACATGCTCAAGTCTCGGTTGCAGAATTTTAGTGGTGTGATGTTCTGTTTGCGCTGAGCCATTAGTTTATCTTCTTGGCCTGAGACGATGAGGGCAGGCAGCTTTGACTGCTGAATCAAGGAGTGAAAATTCCTGGTAGACTACTGAGCCATTACTGCATTGGTACCCGATTTATAACTAATATATATTTTTTAATAGTAGAAGAGTGTTATTTAAGTTCTCTTTAACCATCCAGAAATTAAACTATACCCTGTTCATCTGATTTGATCCACCACCACTCTCCCTTTCCATACCCCATTCAGTAATTATCTAAATGTTACTGGCCAATCTAAAAATAAAAAGCAAAAAAAATTAAATTCCACATTAAAGTAACATCAAATTATCTTCTCACACCGGGAAAAGACTGCCATATTCTCACGATTGAGAATGTCAGCAGCATGGCAGGGCAAATGATGAAATACTTCTCAAACATGCTGTAACACAGTCCATGTATTAGCATAGTATTGCATAATATAATGACATACACATTTTGTGTCTGAATACAGAGCACTACTGAACTATTATACCTATCGTTCCTAAATCAGCCGTGCCGAGTCTAAATAACGCCATCCTTTAAACTTCAGTAGAAAGGAATTGAATTAGCAATGGCTTTAGCTATTAGCAGGAGTATGAGAGAGGGGCAGACAAGAAATCTGTAACCCATAAGCCACAGACAAGCATATATGTTTGAGAGCAGTCAATTTTACAGCTCTACTCCTGTCGCAGAACTGACAAATCAATGGAAGTTAAGGAGCTAAATTATTTAAAGGCAACTCTAATTAGATGGCTATTCCTGAACTATAGATTGTTTTACAATATTGATGATGCAGTTCAGCTTTTTGAAAAGGCAAGATTATTCATTTAAGATATCAGCTTTTCAGGACAATTCATTGGAGTTTTTTCCCAACATTTTGATTTGAATATATAATATGTGAAATTCTACTTATTGTGAGGAATTGAAGAGCCTTCGAATAGTAAGCAATTAATAATTAAATAGTACTACTAAACCCAGGAGACATGGGTTTAAGTCCTGTCCTGGCATTTGCCTGTGAAGAGTTTGCATGTTCTCCCTGTGTATGCATGGGTTTCCCCTGGGTATTTCCAGTCATGTGACTGAGTGTGTGTTTGGATGTGTGCTTGTGTCTCTGTGCTGCCAGTTAGGCCCCGACTCCCCGTGACTCTGAATTGGATTAGAATGTGAGAGTGAGTGAGTTATTACTTCACACTGCAAATGCTTAAACACATGTTCGCAAAACCTAAAAGATTTAGGAGTCTAAGAGTTCAAAGACAAGATACTATATACTATACTATATTTCAAAATACTAAATTAATTTCAACTTCTTTTGCATTTTCCACCGAACATACCAAATAATCAGAAAAAAACCATTGTAGTGTATTGTAGTCTATTTCTTCAGGTCCTGTTCAGACACAGAGGGTAAGAGGGGCGCAGACTATTGATTATCTCTTTTAATTACCCCCGGCATAACAAAAGAGCTAAGTGAACTGTCCTCCTTCCTGAAAAAGCCATGCATATTTCAGAAGCACTAGTCCTGCCACACTGTATGTCACTCAGGACCACTTTGGGACAATCACACTTACTTATTTACTGCTGTCTTATCTTTTTCCTGCTGACAGGATGTACTGTATATACATATATACAGTGGGGCAAAAAAGTATTTAGTCAGCCACTGATTGTGCAAGTTCTCTTAATTAGAAAGACAAGACAAGTAATTGTAATTTGTAATCTGTAATTTTAATCATAGGTACACTTCAACTATGACAGACAAAATGAGGAAAAAAATCACATTGTAGGATTTTTAAAGAATTTCATTGTAAATTATGGTGGAAAATAAGTATTTGGTCAATATCAAAAGTTCAACTCAGTACTTTGTAACATAACCTTTGTTGGCAACGTTTAATGTAAGTCTTCACCAGGTTTGCACACACTGTAGCTGGTATTTTGGCCCATTCCTCCATGCAGATCTCCTCTAGAGCAGTGATGTTTTGGGGTAACACGGACTTTCAACTCCCTTCACACATTTTCTATGGGGTTGAGGTTTGGAGACTGGCTAGGCCACTCCAGGACCTTGAAATGCTTTTTACAGAGCCACTCCTTTGTTGCCCGAGCGGTGTGTTTGGGATCATTGTCATGCTGGAAGACCCAGCCACATTCCATCTTCAATGCTCTCACTGATGGAAGGAGGTTTTGGCTTAAAACCTCACGATACATGGCCTCGTTCATTCTTCCCTTAACACGGATCAGTCGTCCTGTCCCCTTTGCAGAAAAACAGCCCCAAAGCATGATGTTTCCACCCCCATGCTTCACAGTAGGTATGGTGTTCCTGGGATGCAACTCAGCATTCTTCTTTCTCCAAACACAACGAATTGAGTTTTTACCAAAAAGTTCTATTTTGGTTTCATCTGACCACATGATATTCTCCCAGTCCTCTTCTGGATCATCCATATGCTTTGTGGCAAACTTCAGATGGGCCTGGACATGTACTGGCTTAAGCGGGGGCACGCCTGACAATGCAGATTCTGAGTAACTTTCAGCATAGTGTGTGACTGATGGTAGCCTTTGTTACTTTAGTCCCAGCTCTCTGCAGGTCATTCATCAGGTCCCTCCGTGTAGTTCTGGGATTTTTGCTCACCGTTCTCATGATCAATTTTTGAGATCTTGCGTGGGTCCCAGATCGAGGGAGATTATCAATGGTCTTGTATGTCTTCCATTTTATTACAATTGCTCCTATAGCTGACTTGGTTTGACCTCTGTCTTTGCCAACAAAGGTTATGTTACAAAGTATTGAGTTGAACTTTTGTTATTGACCAAATACTTATTTTCCACCATAATTTGCAATTAAATTCTTTAAAAATCCTACAATGTGATTTCCTGGATTTTTTCCTCATTTTGTCTCTCATAGCTGAAGTGTACCTATGATGAAAATTACAGACCTCTCTCATCTTTCTAAATAGGAGAACTTGCACAATCAGTAGCTGACTAAATACCTTTTTGCCCCACTGTAAAAGCCATACTTCAATATTTACTTGGGTATTTTTTATCAGATTTGTAGTCCCGTTTACTTAAGTAAAGAACTGGTGTAGTTCTTGTGCACTTCTGCCACCTCTGTATATAACATTGTTAAATTATGTTCATTGTTAATACGTCCGTTGATGTTTGTGTCTTCAACATTGAGATCATGGGCTTAGTGATGAATATAAAGGCTAAACATTACAACAAACATTGAAAGGGTACAGTAAAGAATCTGCTGCATAAGCTATGCTTATTGGAACTTGTTGGTTCCCAAGGGACAGAGTTCTCTAGAGTTCTCTCCTGGATGTGTGGCAATCTCACAGACCCATTCTCCCAACTCTGCAGAACAAGGCGCTCCAACCTAGTGATGGGCTTTAGAGGGAACATCTGCATGGCAGAGCGGAACAGCTGTAATCCACTGCCATGTCACAGGTTGGCAGCCATGCCAAGAGCTGGCACATGCCAGCACCATGGCACGGTGCCTGCCAGCCAGCAGGGCACACTCTCCCACCCAGACAGCCGAGAATAAAGAATAAAGGCCAAAGTGCCAGTTAGAGTCAGGAAGAGCACTGGGACTTACACTCCCAACACTAACTGCCATCCATGTGAATAAGGGACGGGTTCACCCTTTACATTATAAGCACTATTCAACATGTGAGAAACTTGACAGCTAATTATGCTGTGTTTGCTTTTTTATGTCTTATGCATTGACAACTCTAGAAACTTATGAATTTATGCACAACAGTAAACACTGGCAAAATTGCTCGGGAGTAGTCACTTCAGATAAGCACACAAAGTAACCCAAATAGCGCCGATGTGCTGTTTTATGGGGTTATAGCCAATAATTGTCTTGGCTTCCTACCTTAAGCTAATAAGCTATAGCCTGTCTGTGAGCCACTGGATATTACAGCCATCACCCAGACGCTCATTTGTGTATGACTGGATCAGCAGGGTGCTGTTACAATCGAAAGAAAGATGGCGAGACACAGAACTCTGGCTTGGCTGGAGAGACGAGACGATGGAAAAAGACGCAATAGTGGGACAGGACTCAGGGAGGAGATGGCACGACAATGTCGGGATGAGTGAAGGTTGAACCGAAGATGGGAGGTGGGATGGAGAGATGCGGCATGCTTATCCCTCCTCTCGCCCTCTTAATTGAAAAGGAAGAGAGTGCAGGCTGTTGTCACGGCAAACAGGACTCAGTCAGTCCGTCAGGCAGTGCATTATTCCACAGTGCTTGGCTGGCCTCCCCTTTTCTCCGCTGTAATTTAAATGACTGTCAGGTCAGTGGCAAAGACCAGCACCACTCCTGTTAAAAGGGAGACTGCCACTGCCATTGCCAGGCTGCTACACTCCTGATTGTCTCTCTCCCTCTCTTGTTCTCTACCTCTCTCGCTCTTCTCACTCTCCAAACCAAATAGCGGGGAGGCACAGCTGTCACCCAGTGGTCACAATGCATTTACTTAGTGACAGAATTCTAATTAGTCGGTGAGGTGGTGTCACCAGACAGAGAAGAGTAGGAAGAGAGAGAGAGAGAGAGAGCGAGAGAGAGCGAGAGAGGGAGATGTGAGGGGGATTAGCATTTTTGGAGAGGACAGAGTAGAAAAGGGCTGAAATAACTATAAGGGGTGCACACATTGTGCCTTGATAACACTCCTATTAGACCTGTCTTCAGTTAGACATCTGCCTTTTCAGTCTTGTTCTAAAAATCTATGTTTCTATTTCAAGGCATCTGGATGAATCATGAATTGAAATTACACTGATATAAAGAAAAAAAGTTCCAATGTCTATATAAAAATTGCAATCCTGGTTTACCTAAGTAAATAGCACTAATTTATTTCTACAGTGCTTTTTACAAGTGAGCATTGTCTCAAAGGAGCTTTACAATTATCCAAGCCCTAATTGAGCAAGCCTAGGTGATGGAGAAAAACTCCCTAAACTTTATAAAGAAGAAATCTTGGACTCAAAAAGGGACCCAACTTTCTTGGGCAGCCTAGATAACATACAGTATGTAAGAACTAAATTAAGTTACCTAATTAATAAGTCAATAGTAATTGCTGAAATAAACAGAAACTAAATAAAATTTAAGAGATAATATATTTAAAGAAATGTCAATGTATATTGTAAATAAATCAAATATAATATAATAATATATAGACTATGATAAATTGAACACAATACAATATTATGAGGAGTATAATAAAATAGAGGGTGGCACGGTGAAGCAGCACTTAGCAGAGTCTCCTCACAGGTCCAGAGTACCTGGTTCAATCCCAACTTCAAACTTCGCCTGTGTAGAGTTTGCATACCCTCCCTGTGTCTGCGTTTACTCTGGGTACTTTGGTTTTCTCCTACATTCAAAAGACATGTGTGTTAGGTTAATTGGTGTTTCCAAAGTGCCCTTAGTGTGTGAGTCTGTGTGTGTATGAGTGTGTGCCCTACGATGGACTGCTGCCCTCTCCAGGGCTCAAAACCAGGATAGGTCTAGCATTTCTCACCCTCAACCCCAAATCAAGTTGAAGTAACTGTTTTATGGTCATAATGGAATTTAGCATTTAATCACTGGGCAGATGCCTTTATCCAGCGCAACTTACAACTATTGCCATCTTACAGTATAAGTACAGTATAAGGGCCTGGCTCAAGGCTCCACCAACATGGAGTTGGGCTTTGAGCCCGGGACCCTCTGATCCATTGCATACTACTTTGACCACTTGGCTACCACAGTTTCATATGGAGGCCACCACAGTCTCAAAGGGCTCATCTGTGATTTTATAACTCAGTACCTAAGTTGAGAGTCACATCACCTAGGCCTAGACCATCCTGCCAACTGGAGAGAGGCAAAGAAATCAGTTTTGTACAAATCTGTCTTTCTAATAAATGAACAATACTTCTCTCCCATTCTTGCCACTGTAAGCTTCCTGCTGTGAAAGAAGCATTTTGAGGCTCTTGAACGGGTTCATCGAAGCCCCATTAACATAAGTCAGGAAGCAATTCTGGCCCCTGGAACAGGACTAGAGGGCCCTCAATGATGAAGGCAGACAAGGGTTCTTTCTTCTTCTTTCTCCTGTCTGATATCCACCCACTAGCCTCTCTCTGTCTCTCTCTCTTTCTCACACACACACAGACACACATACACACACACGCTTGTCTTTCTATCACTGTGGGGACTTTTCAATGATATAATGTTAGTATGTATTTAGAAGGTATTACAGAAATGTATGAATGAACAATACTATTCATTATTGTAGCACATTAATGCAACACCTGCACATGTAGCCAGTCATTTAGCAGACACCCTTATCCAGAGAGACGTACAAATGATACAATCTTATAATCCAAGAAATTGGATTTCCTAGGATTTGAACCTAGAGCCTTCTGGTCCATAGTCCAGTACCTTAACCACTAGGCTACCAAAGTTCAAAGAACAAAAGAAAGAAAAGAAAGTGCAAAATGTTCACACAAGGTAAAAAATGTTAGATCTTTCTGTCCTTGTGAGGACATTTGTATATAAACTTGACCAGCCCACCAACACAAACACACACACACACACACACACACATGCATGCTCACGAGCACACACAGACTGTCTGACAGGTCTGTACAGGGTCTCTGGTGAAGAAGCTGAAAGGGTCATCCACGGCGCTAGAGATTGCGTATGCACAGGTCCAGGTCACAGCGCATTTACTCACTGACACAATTCTAATTAACCAGCCTCGACCGTGTCACTGCACTTCACAGACAGAGAGCACACACACACACACACACACACACACACTCAACATAGAACAACTAATTCAGTCTGACTTGAGATGTCTTCTTTTCACTTTGCCTTATTAACAAGTTCTAAACTCATTACCCTATGGCACTATCAAACTGTATTCATTTGTTGGTTTAAGTCATGAAACAGTGAGGTAAAAAAAAGACTTTTACTTGCACTAGCTTTAACTAGACGTTGCCTTTTTCCTTTTAGAAACTGAGCTAGGTTTAATACAATAATTCAACTACCATACTAGATCTAGTCGTTTAAATCCAAAGGTTAGTGGAGTTCAACTAGACTACAGAAGCTTCTGACAGTCATAGTACTCAGATGTCCAATAATAATTTAAAGCCAGAAAACAAAGGTCCCAAAGGTCCCTCGTCAGTGACTGTGTGTCCGTGTGCCCAAGAAAACCGTAGATGCCTGTGTGTATAAAATACAGTCAGTGCAGTGGACTTCTGAAAGGCATGGCTTATAAGGTAACACTTTCTATATTTATTCTATAAATACCTGTGTCTCTGACTGTTCATGTTTAGAGACATAATCGTCATGCTGGCCCTCAGGTGGCAGAACAGAAGATGAAGAGATGGACATAAACACAATACAACTGGTATATTAGAAGATGAGAATATAATGACAGACAAAAGAGGAACAAAGCAAAACAAGATAAAAATATCAGAACACACCTAGAGGTACAGGAAGGCTAATGCAGGCTCAAACCTAACTGCTAAAGCTAACAAGGGTAGAAAGATGATATGCAGGGCTATTACATTACATTCTGTGAAACAGGACATTGCACAAAGGAGAGGAGATAGACAGTGGAAGTACTGCTTACAATAGGACAGGCACATGCACTTACAAATGCCCTTTACAACTTGTTACAAATAAGTAGCAGAAAATCATACTCAGAAATATGAGTTAACTTACACCAAAACAGTCTCTGAACACATCAGCTGAGTCAGTATAGTCTCCGGTCTAAATGTGAGCTAACAAGCAATCGAGTGCACGACTAGAAAGGTAGTCATACACACACATGAATGCTGAAGTCTAACTCTAACTTCTGTCCCTGCTCATGAATCCACAATGTACAGGAACAGGAAAACCTGGGGAGGGCAGGAAAGCAGAACATGGATAACTCTGGGAAAAGGCACACCTGTGTCTCTATGAAAAGAGTGCGCGTGAAACCAGAACGAAACAGAACACACAATATGAGGAAAAGACATGACATACAGTGGTATGAAAAAGTTTGGGCACCCCTGATAATTTTCATGATTTTTCTTTATAAATCATTGGTTGTCCAGCTCAGCAATTTCAGGTAAATATATCATATAGCAGATGAACACCGTGATATTTGAGAAGTGAAATTAAGTTTATAGGTTTTACAGAAAGTGTACAGTAATTATTCAAACAAAATTAGGCAGGTGCATAAATTTGGGCACCCTTGTCATTTGAATACTTTAGCACTAATTATGGAACACAAAATTTGTTTTGTAAGCTCATTGACCCTTGATCTACATACACAAGTGAATCCAACTATGAGAAAGTGTTAAGGTGGCCAATTGGAAGTTTTTCTCCTCTTTGCATCTTCTCTGAAGAGTGGTAACATGGGAGCCTCAAAACAACTTCAAATGGCCTGAAAACAAAGGTTGTTCAACATCATGGTTCAGGGAAAGGGAAAAGCTCTCTCAGAGATTTCAGCTGTCAGTTTCCACTGTGAGGAACATAGTGACGCAATGGAAGACCACAGACACAGTTCTAGTTAAGGAACTCCCGAAGTGGCAGACCAAGAAGAATCTCAGATAGGCAGAGGCGAAGGATGGTGAGAACAGTCATAGTCAAGCCACAGACCACCTTCAAAGACCTACAACCTCATCTTGCTGCAGATGGTGTCACTAATCATCGTTCAACTATACAGCACACTTTGCACAAGGAGAGGCTGTATGGGAGAGTAATGCAGAAGAAGCCTTTTCTGCAGACACGCCACAGTCACTTGAGGTGTGCTACAGCACATTTGGACAATCCAGCTTCATTTTGGAATAAAGTGCTGTGTACTGATGAAACTAAAATTGAGTTATTTGGACATAACAAGGAGCGGCACACATCCCAAGACAAACATTTGCTACCCACAGTAAAATTTGGTAGCGGTTCCATCAGGCTGCGGGACTGTGTGGCCAGTGCAGGTACTAGGAATCTTGTTAAAGTTGAGGATCGCATATTCCAGTTAATATCTCCAGATTCTTGAGAACAATGTTCAAGAATCAGTGACAAAGTTGCACCGAGGCCAACGACCCAAAACCCTGCTCAAAATCTACTAAGGCATTCATGCAGAGGAACCAGTTACAACGTTCTGGAATGGCCATCTCAGTCCCCAGACATGAATATTACTGAAAATGTGGGCTGTCCATGCTCGGAAACCATCAAACCTGACTGAACTGGAGATGTTTCTAAAGAAGAATGGTCCAAAGCACCTTCAACCAGAATCCAGACTGAAAGCTGTAGGAAGCGTTTAGCGGCTGTTATTTCTACAAAAGGAGGATCTACTAAATATTGATGTAATTTTTCTGTTGGGGTGCCCAAATTTATGCACCTGCCAAATTTTGTTTGAATAATTACTGCACACTTTCTGTAAATCCTATAAACTTAATTTCACTTCTCAAATATCACTGTGTTCATCTGCTATATGATATATTTAACTCAAGTTGCTGATCTGAACAACCAATGATTTATAAACTAAAATCATGAAAATTATCAGGGGTGCCCAAACGTTTTCATACGACTGTATCCAACACCAAACAAAAGGAAAAGAAAGCATTAAACAGAAAAAAGAGAAGTCACATGGGGCATGGAAAGAACATGAGAACTCTACAGGAGGTGACCCTATGGGATGGTATGCCCTGTACTGTTCGACACTATCCTGACAGGTATGGCTCTCTGTACACTCCTTTCTTTCTCTAACAGGTTCAAGTCATTAACATTTCAGTGGTTTGTTCAAGGTTAATACAAAAGTCAGGTCAGTAACATTAATGGAAAACACAGACCACTGACCCACAGCTGGAGCATTAATGAATATGATGAATATGAATATGATAATACCATTAACAAGCTGAACGTAGCTGATACTCTATGTTGCATAAACATTCTTGCTTCTCTATAGCTATTATTTCATTAAATATACATTACATTTGGCACCTGTGAAAAGAAAAGGGTCGACTGTGATATGGTATAGAAAATGGTACCACAGCGTCCTAATGGGATGTGGTTTAGAAAAGATGAGCTTTCTAATGAGATCTACAGTCTGATGTATATGAATTTTAATCAAATGTATATACAGTGGTGCTTGAAATTTTGTGAACCCTTTAGAATTTTCTATACTTCTGCATAAATATGACCTAAAACATCATCAGATTTTCACACAGGCCCTAAAAGTAGATAAAGAGAACCCAGTTAAACAACAAAAATACAAAAATATTATACTTGGTCGTTTATTTATTGAGGAAAATGTTCCAATATTACATATTAGTAAGTGGCAAAAGTATGTGAACCTCTAGGATTAGTAGTTAATTTGAAAGTGAAATTAGAGTCAGGTGTTTTCAATCAATGGGATGACAATCAGGTGTGAGTGGTACCCTGTTTTATTTAAAGAATAGGATCTATCAAAGTCTGCTCTTCACAACACATGTTTGTGGAAGTGTACCATGGCACGAACAAAGGAGAGTTCTGAGGACCTCAGAAAAAGAGTTGTTGATGCTCATCAGGCTGGAAAAGGTTACAAAACCATCTCTAAAGAGTTTGGACTCCACCAATCCACAGTCAGACAGATTGTGTACAAATGGAGGAAATTCAAGACCATTGTTACCCTCCCAAGGAGAGGTTGACCAACAAAGATCACTCCATGAGCAAGAGGTGTAATAGCTGGTGAGGTCACAAAGGAACCCAAGGTAACTTCTAAGCAACTGAAGGCCTCTCTCACATTGGCTAATGTTAATGTTCATGAGTCCACCATCAGAAGAACACTGAACAACAATGGTGTGCATGGCAGGGTTGCAAGGAGAAAGTACTGCTCTCCAAAAAGAACATTGCTGCTTGTCTGCAGTTTGCAGTTTCTTATTCTGGAATGCAGTGTTTTTATTTCCCTATATATAATGCTTCCCATATCAAACCAAACAGTTCAAAATTCTATTTTCATTTCATCATCCAGAAAATGTTTTTCCAACTTCTTTCTGGATCGTCCAGGTGAATTTTAGCAAACTATAGACTGGCAGCAATGTTTTTTTGGGTTTTTTTTTTTTTGAGAGCAGAGACTTTCTCTTTACAACTCTGTGGCAGTCTATTGGTTATGGTACCAGGTTATGGAACTAGATGGACTCACAAATGTTTGGACTGCGAGGTTGTATCAGTTGTATGTCACTATGTATAAGGGCATCTTCTAAAAGACTAAATGAAAATGCCCATTAACATTAGCCAATGTGAGAGAGGCCTTTAGTGACTTTGTGACCTCAGACATCTTCAATTGATATTTTTGGTCGACCACTCCTGGGTGCAACATAGAGCGCACTATTTACGGCTATACACAACTGGAGCCCACAACTTATACATGATGGAATTTGTAAACCTGCCTGTGAAATGCCATGGCCAAGGTAGGTAGACACAGGATTGTCCTCCATGAGTGGATTAACACCCATGTATACTTAATGTTGAGAGAGTGTGAGCCCAATTATGGTAATTTTTCCAAGAGTGCACTGGCTAACTAAGTCAGTGAGAGTACGAAGAACTACATCACTCGAGAAAAAGTGAGTAACTAAAGCAGGGCCTCTCTCATCATTAGCATGCCCGCTGTGCTGGAGCACATGCCATGGCCATTTGATGGAGCACTTTTGCATGGCCTCCTCTGCTTCTCCCAGCTACAACAGCTTGATTACATCTCAAACAACTTTGCTGGCCTTGAGATCGTTTGTTTCTGCTAATTCCACCATGTATTTATCTCACCATGCTGGGCATAAACCCCTATGCAATCCATGTTTCCCTGTATTATTGTTCCCCTTGCACAGCTCTCCCTGCATGATTTAAAGAATACATCCAGACAGGAAAAGTAAATGTGACCATAAAGCGTACTCCCTCCCACAGAGTGCTGCATTATAAGTGAACTCTCATAAAAAGGAAAAATGTGGACCTACGTGTATCTTTAAAAAAGGTCTCCACACTCTTGTTTGTCTTCTTACCTTTATTCTTTGGTAAATAGAAGAGCGTGGAGGTAGATGTTATGCAATACTGCCCTTTAATAAATGGGAAAGTTGACGCATGAGATAACTGTTCCTGTTTCTGTATTATCCTACTGACAAGTAATCAGCATTTAGCATACAGCTCCTCGCAACAAATAACTTACTGGCTTTTATTACACTCTTGTTTACATTCCAGTGTTGCATGGTACAAATGCTATAGTCCTTCTTAATGGAAATGATAGGAATATGCATTTCCTCAGTCCCAGCATATAATGATGATAGCGTGTGGAGTAAATAGCCTCCCACAGGAGCAGCCGACAAGCCTTTTTATTATAGTCATTTCCATAAAATGAAGAACCATTGCTATGCATAGCCAGAAACATAAATGAAGCTTGCTCACCTCATGCTTGAATTAAGGACTGTAGTTATGCCTGTCTGTGCAGTCTGGTGCACCTCCTTCATATGCATGTGATGAGTAGTTAGAGCAATCAAAAGCACAGTTTTACAGAGTTTGTGCACATGTTAATAAGGAGATCTCAATAAACTGCCAGCGACTGCGTAGGTTTTAATGATGTGGCGCAATGTTTCTTATCAGCTCAATTCAACACCACAGAGACTAAACAGAGGACATCCCACCGTTCTGGGATGCATGGGTTTAATGAGCAGTCTCTCATTCAAACCTGATTCCCACACAGTCCACTTGATTGTCCATGGCCCAGGTTTGTTATCCGTCTGCTTTAATTGGACTAGATTTAATACAGCAGTTGCACCCACAAAAAAGCAGGGATAAACTATGAACATGTAATTGTTATGACTATTTAGCCCAGGTCTGCAGCGCAGTCCTTTTTAATTTAAGTGAATGATAGAAAAAGATGATGAAGCCTGGCTGTTTTAGTCTATCTGTTTGTGTCTGCTTTTTTTTTTGGCAGGCTTAGGGTATTTATGACTAATGAGTAGTGGCAGCAAGAGCTAGTTAGCACAGGGGAGTGTTTGGGCACAGTCAAGCTGGCTGATTTGAGGTACGGGGGTCAGAGGGCAGCCCAATTACGTCCTTGGAGTGAGCGCCTCCTGGCTCTTTGAATCCACACTTCTAAAGGGGCAGGAGGGCATGGGGGGTCCATGGTGGACATGTTAAAGGGATGTTAATTGGAGCATGTTGTTTTCTGACGGTCAAGACATCAGGCCAGGGCTCAGCACCGCTGCCACTCTAATTATGGAACCAAAGGCCTGAAGGTTCCTGTCCTGGCAAAAGTGCTATAGACCTCACCAAAAAGTGTGTACCAAAAAGTGCACAGCTGCAGTGTTAATCTCAGCATGCACAAGGCCACCTAAAGTTGCATTCTACACTTTTCCCAAAAGTATTGCTCTCCATTAAGAGAAGCTAACTAAAACAAACCAAAGTCTTGCGGACAAAGCTCCGTGTCATGTTCTCTTTAGCGAATGTCTCTGGAGGGAAAAGAGAGAGGAGGCAAGGAGAGGATCTCATTCAGCCACTAATTAGCCAGGTTGTCTCGTGGGCCCTTGCTCATTGTAATGTTTAATTACAGACTGAGCAGTGAAAAGAGCTGCGTGCTGGCTCTGCCGCCTGTCAACACTGCTCAAATGAAGCCATTCTCTCAGGTACAGCCTTCCGGCTCGCCGCTGAATCGTTAGCTTGCACTTCTTGATTAGCAGAGCATGCTTCTTCACTTTTGTTTAGCCATGCTGAGCCACACGCTAATGCAATTGCTTGCACTGAGCCTAATCTGGCATCTCACACGTATGCATTTGTGTACATACATGAGAACAACGGGAGTGCAGCCCATGGTGATGTTATGTCACATCCAAAGGAAGTCATGTTCTCCTCCTCTGACACTTATTGTAATTGTAATATTGTGTCAGGAGCCGATGATGGCCCCCCTTGGCTCGTCAACACAGTGCAATTTGCGCGAGATGAGCTATCGAGCGGTTAAATTGAGCAAGTAGTGCGCTCGGCCTGTCATAAAGCATGCGCTCTTTATTGGGCTAGCTCTGGGCAAGAGTGCTGTCCACCACTCTTTAATCCTGTGCAAAGAAGGCTCTCCTGGGCCCCTACATTCTGCCATAGCGAAGGGACGACTGATCAATGCCTGTCAGGTGAGTGTACGCATTTTAAACCGCACGGTGCAGAAGGACTGCCGAGATAACGGCCCTCGCTCTACTGCTCTTTGAACACCAGCTTGCATTCCCAGGTTAGAAGTTACTCATATCTCACACGTTTTACAGTACAACCTCTCATTTGCACAGCAGATATTGATTGGGAATCGACCGACAGTAGGAACTGAGTCAGCGACTCATTTTTAAGTGTGAGCATTATGACGGGGGAGGAATGAGAGGCACCCTAACTGATGAGAAAAGTGAAAGACACAGTGAAGCAAAGGGATTAGGAAGGCATTTGTAGCGAGCCGGCTGATGGACTACATGGATGCTCAGATGAATCAGGTTCTGTAATAAACTCCACTCTCGGCCTCCTCATTCAAAGCTACTGATTACGTGACACCATATGTTTATTTACAGTAATATGTTAGGCCTGCCTGTGGGGGGAAGGATAATAAATGAGAACTGTTGCTAACAGAGGAATTATGTGGAGTAAGTGTGGACAATTTATTGTAAATCTCTCTGCTGTTCATCCACTGCATCTTTTCTAAATGTTTTATCATTCGCCGAATTGATTCACCCCTTACGCCTGCATATAGTTCCCGGCGTGACAGTGGATCATATTTCCAAGCAAGCAGTCCAATCTGTAACCAGGGAAGCAGGAGGATTTATATTTCAATATGGCTTCTTCCTTGTGATACAAATTCATAATCATTTACAAAGCAATTCATAATAGTAGACACTACGTACTCTAAAGAAGGGTAGCGATATTTGCTGTCATATTGCTGACCGATGCCATTAGAGGAGTACGGGTAACACTCAATTGATAAAAAATCCTACTCAAGTGGATTGATAAAGAGGTATCAACATAAAAGTATGAGGATCCAAACAAGGGAACCGGTCCCACTGCATGACATAAATCAGTGCATCTCTATGTCACCCTTGATACCTGCATCCCACCAATCCTGCAGGCTATTGAGGGGTCCTCTCCACCCCAATGATCCATGATGCATGCAGGCTGATGGATAGTACCCTTCCAGACATAGACACCATGATGAACACCACCCGTGGAGCCCATGCTGTGCCTGAGAGAGCGGCCTCCTTCAGAGGCCCGGGCTACCGAAGGTCCCCATGCACATCTGCAATCCTGTCCCCTGTGCCACACCATCCATTCTGCTGCTTTTATTTATTCATCCACTCACGGCCTGTTTATTTTTTTAAGCATGACAAATTGAAGGGAATATGAGCTGGCTGCAAGTTGTTGTTTTTTATATTCTGCTCCATGTCAGACACTTAGGTGCAGGGTTGTGTATCATGTCATGTGGGTTATGCATAATCTTGCATATGGCCAGGCATTATTAAAGTTGGGTGAGCACTGCTCATAGTGGTTCTTAAGAATAGGCCCTGTGTTCAGAGACTGCAATGATGCTTGAATAGTAAGGATGACAGGTATGATGGCCAAAAATACAGATGTGTACATTTCTGTTCCACAAATAACTTTAGATTAAAGATCTAAAATGCACTCAGTGCTTTTCAGTGCTTTTTGATATCAGTTTGACTTCCGTTGTAAGTCATAAAGCCACACTACAAATAGTGAGCCTGCTCGTTTTCAGCACCATGGACAGCGGTTCTTCCTGCAGAACATCTTCTGCTGTAGCTGCAGGTACTATACCCTCCTTGCTGATCTGGTTTCTCTAATTGGCAACATTAGGTGAACTTGGTCCTGCAGACCTGTATAAAGCAGTAACTTCAACTTCTGTAGCATTCAGTCCCCTAACTCTCTCAATTAAACCCAGGATGGGTTTTTTAGCACTTGAGGAAGACAGCTTATCACAAGCGCTGGGTCACCTATAAGCAAATCTGCTTTGAAGACAGGGCTGGAACATCAATGAAGAAATCATTACAGTCAGTACAACTCATGGAGGAGTCACGGTATCTGGAGACCATTTGGCAAATCCATGTATAAGAGAAGTGGACTGAGGGGGGACAGTGTCAGCGCAGTTCCTTCGCTCTATTGTTCAGGTCCATGGCACTTCAGTGAGTGAGCAGGAGAAGAAGCCAGCTAAATCCATCCAAGTGAAACTCAATAAGGGTGTGAGTGTCACATTGACAAATGACACAGGGTGAGATTATTTCTAAGCGAGACTATGTTAAATAGCCCAGGCTTGTTTTGTGTACTTTCTCTATGCTTAAAAGAACTACACTGGTAAATCTTCCAGTGATAAATAAAGACAGGGGGAGTCACCGCCGGCGCTGGTGACTGGTCCTGGTCCTGTTGTTGATGCTTGTTCGTGTTTACCTTCAACCTCTGGCTGTTCCATCACTCTGCCAAGCCTCCCTCAAACCTCCACCTTTCTTCTTTGGATCCACAGAGGGAGCTTTGTTGGGAAACAGCCCATGCTGACAGAAAACACAGAATTTAATTTTGTCCAGAGGGGAATCAAGCCACTTTCTCTACCCTCAATCTCTTTTTACATTCTCTCTCATTCTCTTTCTCTCTCTTGCCCCTGGAACAAACAAATAATTGTCCTCATTACTAATTAAACAGAATGAAGAGTAGCACAATGGTAAATTTACGACAAGCCATCCTCATGCTGAATATGCACACATACATACGCACCCGCACAGATTGAGCGAGCCCTGGAAAAAAAACCTGTGCCTGTGATTTACGAGGCCTGTTGCATCCAGGCTTGGGCCTGCACCAGTAAGCTATTCATAAACAAAAGCAGCTAAATAATGAATGTGTCTTTGGCTGCAAGACTTGCCCATGTGGCGTTTAAATGAATAGGAATTAGTGGAGACGAGTCGAGGAGGGCCCTATGTGATGTTGTTTATGTGTACGGGGATATTCATTTATCTCCCACAAAGTTCACTGCCATGTGGCAATAGCTGGAGCACTGAGCCCATAAAGTGTTCCTGCATACATGTGTGTGTTTGTTTGCGTCAAAGGGGGCTTATAAACCTACTCTTAAATCTCCACTTGTGGATGTTTGTATGCATGATGTAAAGTCTGGACGTGACAGAAGTGACATAGACACCCAAGCCACTCATCAAGGACAGATTATGAACAGTAACTGTGTGTTGAATGTTCTGTGAACATGACACATGACTTTTGTGACAGCAGTGGAGTCTAGTATTAAAAGCATCTGATTTTCTTTAGCCACTTACCAGCTTTCAAAAGTTTGGTCTCTGGAACGTGGACAGTGTTGGAGTAGTGGTTAAGGTACTGGTACCAGAAGGTCCAGGGTTCAATTTCATCTATGCCAAGCTGCCACTGTTGAGCAAGACCCTGAACCTACAATTGCTTGGATTGTAAGACTGTATCAGTTGTAAGTCACTCTGAATAAGGGAGTCAGCTAAATGCTGTAAATGTGTCCCTAAGACAGTTCAGTTTCAGTAAAGGTAGCATTAAACTGACTGATCTAAAATGTACTATTCCCATATGACATTAAAAACCCAAAACATAAATACTTTATAATATAATACTTCATAATTTTATATTAGAGGAATTTCAAACCATGGTATTTTCTACTGTTTTGACCAAAAAGGGTAAACTGGATCAAACCAGGACAGATAAAGAAGAAGATCCAGATGCACAAAGCACAAGAGAAGAAGGAAATTTTAATCTGTAGTTTGAGAAAAAGATGGTGATTCATTAAATAGTACAAGTCAAATACCAGTATCTTCAGTGTCCGACTCACACTGGGCTATCTGTACCATGCCGGAACACTGTTTGTTTGACTAGCGTGATCACTTCATACAGTCCCTGGGCATGGTATGCTGAGCTGTGGACATTTGTCCAAACGTGTCTTTATTCCACCACAAACCGAAGTATTGTGATAGCGTAAGTGTGCTCAGGCCCAGATTATCCAAGTGCAATGTGAGCACAGGCCATCGAGGGAGTCTGGAGGGGCACAATTCTGCTCTGGCACCGTACAAGGCAACAAAATACAGTGGTACCTTGGTTCTTAACCACCTCGGAATTCAGCAAATTTGGATCTCGAACACATTTTGACTAGAAAAATTTGTCTTGGTTCTCTTTGTTTGCTCGCTACTCGTCACTTGCTTAAATCGAGAATGATTCTCGATTCAATACACAGCGTTTCAGTGATTCATATTCACAACAGCTCATGCTTAGTGCAGCTCCGTTTCTTGTCTTTATTTTTACATCTACAGTACAGTATTCTTAGTGCAAATAAGTCTCCATGGGTCCTAAAATGGTTATTGATTACAGCCAACCAAAAGGAACTGAGTAGTCCGGAATACAGGCTGCAGTTAGCATTAGCAGCTGTGCTAGTGCCCTGAGATCACAATACAGTAAGTGTTTTGCTTTGACTTTTCACTTTCAATCCATTCTAAATTACATGAGATTTTTCAACACTTTAGAAAGGTTATAAGGTTTATAAGGTTGCCTCCTCTATTATACAGTATAGACTATATTAAACTCATCAGTTCATGATACATTTACCTTATTATAGATTTGTTGAAACATATCTCCATCGTAAAGCACCTATACAACAATACAAGTCTATTAATGCATATTATGTCTCACACATTTCAATTTACATTATTTATTAATGGGAAAATGTGTTTGGTCCTCGACGTATTCGGGTTCTCGACAAGCCTTCTGGAACAAATTAGTGTTTGTACCTGGAACCGAGGTACCCCTGTATGTGTAAATATTTCCCTGAATCATCTTCATTTACTCACAGCAAAAATATCAAACATCTACAAATGGAGGATTAATCTGATGACTGTAAAGGTTGATGGGTACATTAGCAATATATTGATTTCACTAGCATATAATGGATAGTATTTCAATAACATCTACATAAAGTATCTGCATCTGCAGTGTACATTTAGCTTTGGTTTTTCAGGCAAAAAGACAATTTAACATCGTTGCAGCTAAAAAACTAAACGTTTTTTAAACTATTCCATCATAGGAAAAAACAGGCAGCTAAAGAGCTTTAACATTTTCTTCAACTGTCTTCAGCGAGCGCTAAACCTCTTCGGTGCAGATTTGACCTCCCTTCAGCTCTGCCACCCATCTGCATGAATCAGCTGGATGTTTTGGCTGACAAAAGCACTGACCTTTTCTCTGTCCGGTGGCCTAACCGTGAGCCCAAGCCATCTAATGGGACATGCCACACACTGTTTGAGAAGGTCTGTCAGGAGAGCTGAATAAGTCAGCCATGTCAGGCCAGTCGAAGAAGCATTCACCCCAGGCTGATTGACAGCTGCGAGGCCAGAGATGGGCATCACTCACGCGCAATAAATCATGAAGATGTTCGCACTGATGCATCTGTAAAGACACTGTAGCAGGTTCAGTATGCCACACATTTGTACCCAAAGGCAGAGGTGAGGTTAGGCATGGCTTAGGCTGGCTTGGTTTGAAGGGTGAAAGAGATCCTAAGATGGGAAAATGGCCAGCCATGACTGAACCTGCATGAATCTAAAAGAAATATTTCTAACAATGTTAATGATAAAGTGATAGATTAGAGGCCTATATGCATGTATGGATTTACTCTGTCTACAGATTACAGGTAGACAGAGTAAATGAAAGGTTAGTGATCTTTGTTATTTCAGTCACACTCGCTGTCAACAGGTTCATACTATGAGGCCTGGAAGTAGAATGAGTTGTAATAAACACCTTCACGTTTTCACACTTCCCCAAAAAGTCTGTTAATCAACTTTCTTCTATACCCACCTACAGCAAAGTCCATAAACGAATGGTTTACCAAATCTAAATGCTATCGGATACATATTAGACACACTGGAATGGCAATAGTGAGCCATGGCTTATTGTCCAGCAGTGTCTGATCTTAGCCTAGAACCTGTAGGGATTGTGAATTGTGAGGATAAACAGAAAGAAAGTGGCATGGGAAAGTGGAATGTAATCTGACGATGGTCTGATTTGAGTATGGAGGCCTCATGGTGAACGCTTCAATCCTTGTTTTTGCTCTAGAGCGACACACTGCCCCAACTCCTGGTGTAGCTTGATCAGGATTTGTCTTTCTGGAAGGGAAGCAGCCAAGAAACAACTTTTTCACAAGCATATGCTACGGTGATGCTATGCTAAAGCTCACAAAGATTGGAATAAAGATCAGTGGAACACAGCATTATGGAGTGACGAATCCAAGTTTGAAATTTTGGGGTCCAATCGTCGACAATATGCTATATATGGTCAGTAAAGCAGTGCTAAAGCAGAAAATCTAATGGTGGCCTAAGACTTTTGCATAGTATTGTACATCACAGTTTACACACCATCTGTGTCTGTTTAAACAGATGTGCCACCAGACATTCAATTTAAATACTAGCATTTGTTTTTATTGTGTCTTGAAGGTAAGAGCTATCTGACGCAAACAATAGTCCCTGAGAACCTGGGTGCAAGCCTCAACCTGGGTTGCAGCTTGATGCCTGGTGGTGAGTTTGGGGAATCCTGTGATCGAATGGTGACCCACGGTGACCAGGGTGTACTGCTACTTGTGCCAAGGGAATTCTGAGACTCCAAAGACACCACTAGTATACTTGTCTATCCACTCTAATTGTTGCATAAACTGTCTGTGAAGCCTAGTATAAGCAAAAAACCTCCCAGATATGTAGAGAAGTCAGCTGGTAACAATGATAACAACAAGAATGAAAGCCCAATAAAACACTGCTGTCCAGAAGTCCTCATACACACCTCATCATCAGTAGTCCTGGCATTCCAGAGCCTGATGGATCACCACTTAGCTTTCTAAATTCTGAGGTATGGCATGTTGTCATGCAGCAGAGCAGCATAAGGTCAAACCTTTGGTGGTGAGCAGTTCTCAGTGAGGTTCCCTTATTGTACTGCTCACTATACACACTTGAAGGGCCTTAGTAGAGCCCCTAATCCTGACCCCAGCTCCCATAGTGACAGTGCTGTACTCAGTGTGACAGGCAAAAGATAGAAGACAGCCCCTGGGCTATCCTTTCACCTCCACTGACATGTAACTATAAACCATCTGCATTTCTATGAGTGTTAGTTCTTATGACATGGCTCAGTGTATGATAGAGAACTATGCTCATAGCTTATAAGAAAACTATTACATTTACAGCATTATACAGAGCGATTTCCAATTGATACAATCTTACAATCCAAGCAATTGTGGGTTAAGGGTCTTGCTCAAGGACCCAACAGTGGCAGCTTGGCAGAGGTGGGATATGAACCCTCTACCTTCTGATCCATAGTCCAGTACCTTAACCACTAGGCTACCACAGTCCCACAGTCTAGTACAAATTAGCACGCCTAGTACATTTCTGCCGTTAACAGTAATAACCAGCGTGTGTGTGTGTGTGTGTGTGTGTGTGTGTGTGTGTGTGTGTGTGTGTGTGTTTTCCTAGCCACTGTCACCCTAGGCTTGCTCAATTTGGGATTGGATGTAGATATTAGGAGATAATCTAAAATTGTAAAGTTGCTTTGAGACAATGCTCCATTGTAAAAAGTGCTAGATAAATAAATCTGACTTGTGTGTGTGTGTGTGTGTGTGTGTGTGTGTGTGTGTGTGTGTGTGTGTGCGCGTATTCCTGCAGCTTCCTCACCAGTAGAGAGGTCAAGGACCAACACACTGGGAGCCCATCATATCCATCTTATCAGCGTTGCAATAGTTTCACGATAAAATAAAATAAATAATAAAAAAGCTTCATAATCCCGGGGCCGGCTGGAATTGGAAACTTATACAAGGGTTAGCATGCGGAGGTGGATGATGCCCTTGGGCCTCAGCTGTGCAGCAGTCATGCGCTCAGAGTAAGAATGAATATGGCCTTCTGTTTGACATATTGCACATCACGTCTCCCCTCTTTTACGGTTCTGCAATCTTTAGCATTTCACAGAGGGGTCTCTGAGTGCAGGTTAACTAGTAGCCAGGGGCTACAAGAATTCTGTGTGTGACAAATGGGACAGTCGATTGGAACTGGGGGAGGGCTGGAGCAGGTAAGCTGGACTTGGCATGGAGGGGGAGCTTGACCAGGCTAAGGGGAGTGCAAGGTAAAATGGAGTGGACTACTCTGGGGGGGTTAGTTGTGTTTTGAGGATGGCAACAATGAGAATGAATCTCTAGTCAGATGACATAATTTGATCCTCTGACTAGTGGTGTGCGTTATTTTCTGGGATATTGTCTTAAGCCATAATTACACAATACTTTGGCAGTGCATATCTTAGATCTAAAGTATACCAAGGTTGTTTGAACCCATCTCTCAGCCACCTGATTTGGCAGCACGTCTTTCGTGGTTTTATTTCATGACAGTATTTGTTAAGTCTTGCCATCTTTATGCTTTTTGAACTGCTACCTTGGTTGGTTTAAGCCTGTTGTGGACAACTGACTCCCAAAGTTTGTCATAACTTGATGTTTGATGTTTGACATAGGTTGCAAATTAGTGTCCACCTCCATTAGTGAGGATGAGCCATGTCTAACAATGAAATCTAGCGACAAAGACTGCAAGACTGGAGCAGTTGGTTCACTCATTTTTAGCTCTTAAATGGAATGCTAGCTTCAGTTGAGGGGCTAGAACTCTGCATGCACTCCGTGTGCTTGAGCAGTACTCTGTCCTGCCTGTCCACATGGTGAAGTAAATACTCATTCATTCACTTTCTTATCCGCTTAAACCTGAAGAGGGTTGCAGGAGCAAAAACAACCCTAGACAGGGTGCCAATCCATCATAGGGCACATACACTTACACACGGCACACTTTAGAGACACAAATTACCTTAACATGCATGTCTTTGGACTCCGGAGTACCTGGAGTAAACCCATACAGACACAGGGAGGACACAGAACTCCACACAGAAAGGAGTTTGAACCCAGGACCTTTTGGCTGTGAGGCGACAGTGCTACCCACCGAGCCGCCGGTATGCATCATATTTTTACCTTGTAGTAAATATATGAACTCTTAAAGAGTGTTGTAGACTGTTTTATTGCAAAGGTGAGTGACATACTCGATAATGATAGCTTGTACATCATTAATATAACAATTAAGAGACATACCACACACTCCTACCTGTGACGCATGCTTAGGGTAAGAGATCAAAACTTTGTGATAGTAGCCAGGTTACATTTACATTTATAGCATTTAGTACACAGCCTTACCCAGATCAACTTACAACTCATACAATATTACAATGTACAAGCAAAGCAGTTGTAGGTTATGGGCAACACAGGCAGTTTAGCTGCCCTAGATCTTCTGGACCATAGTCCAGCACCTTAACTGCAGCATCGCCATAGCCCCAGTGACACAATTTTCCTTGACAGTTCTGGGATTTAGAAGAAGAAATGATGGAACACGTTAGAGATGAGTTAGTATGGATCTCAGAAAGCTGTATAACGTGTTAATCTGTTATATGCTATATGGTGGCACAACAGTAGTATTGGTAGTATTGGTGATTCAATCCTCACCTCTGGATTACTGTCTGTGCACATATTGGTGGGTTTTTCATGTGTCTGCAAAGGTGTAGACAACAGGGAAAAAAAAGCTTTTACCCTTATCAAGGAATTCTTATTGTACGATTATAATAATTGTATAAAATACCCAGGACTGTACACACTTACCCCATTCCCCTAAATCAATGGTGCATTTTGGCATTCAAATAGAGGAAAATGACAGGATGTTAAATGCTTCAGTGACATTTTGCGTATTTACCTGTCCACACGTTGTTGTATTTTCTTTTTATGATTTTTAATTCAGTTTTATATGAACTGGTAAAGTTCATCTAACAGGCAACAATATACGTTTAGAGCAGTGGTGACTTGTGGTTTCTAAAATAGATTAAGTTCAAATGTTCACTTCTCTTTACTATCCAGCCACAGCAGTAGGCTCCTTCTTTCCGTCCTGTTGAGCTGCAGTTAGTTGTGTTGCCTAATACGAATCCATTTACATAACAACATATCTTGTTATTATTATATCTTTATAATTTGTAAATGAATTATAAAGCTTACTGGCTTCTTCAAAACCTTTCATGCCTTTAGTGATGTAGCTTAACATTGAGGCTCAGGAGACTTTAGTGCTTGCTCGCTCCCTCTGGCCCCAGAGATTTGACTGTACAAATCTCACATGTTTATTTGTAGTGACAATAAGCACATATAGGAATACAGTTGAATAACGGCTTTTTAAACTTTCTTTTTTAACTATAGAATAAAGGATCGCCATGTCCACAACCATGCAGGAAGTGTGTTGTGCTGCATTTACAGTGGGGCAAAAAAGTATTTAGTCAGCCACTGATTGTGCAAGTTCTCCTACTTAGAAAGACGAGAGAGGTCTGTGATTTTCAGCATAGGTACACTTGCATGGTGGAAAATAAGTATTTGGTCACTTAAAAACAAGCAAGATTTCTGGCTCTCACAGACCTGTAACCTCTTCCTTAAGAAGCTCTTCTGTCCTCCACTCGTTACCTGTATTAATGGCACCTGTTTGACCTGGTTATCTGTATAAAAGACACCTGTCCACAGCCTCAAACAGTCAGACTCCAAACTCAACCATGGCCAAGACCAAAAAGCTGTCGAAGGACACCAGGAAGAAAATTGTAGACCTGCAGCAGGCTGGGAAGAGTGAATCTACAATAGGCAAGCAGGTTGGTGTGGAATAAATCAACTGTGGGTGGGAGTCAATTGTAATAAAATGGAAGACATACACGACAACTGATAATCTCTCTCGATCTGGGGCTCCACGCAAGATCTCATCCCATGGGGTCAAAATGATCATGAGAACGGTGAGCAAAAATCCCAGAACTACACGGAGGGACCTGATGAATGACCTGCAGAGAGCTGGGACCAAAGTAACAAAGGCTACCACCAGTAACACACTACGCCGAGACGAACTCAGATCCTGCAGTACCAGGCGTGTCCCCCTGCTTAAGCCAGTACATGTCCAGGCCCGTCTGAAGTTTGCCAGAGAGCATATGGATGATCCAGAAGAGGATTGGGAGAATATCATGTGGTCAGATGAAACCAAAATATCCATACCTACTGTGAAGCATGGGGGTGGAAACATCATGCTTTATGGTTGTTTTTCTGCAAAGGGGACAGGACGACTGATCCGTGTTAAGGGGAGAATGAAAGGGGCCATGTATCGTGAGATTTTAAGCCAAAACCTCTTTCCAACAGTGAGAGCATTGAAGATGGAACGTATCTGGGTCTTCCAGCATGACAATGATCCCAAACACACCGCTCGGGCAATGAAAGAGTGGCTCCTCCATTGAGTCCTTGAGCAAGACCCTTAACCCACAATTGCTTGGATTGTAAGATTGTAATAAGGGCGACTGATAAATCCTGTAAATGTAAAATGTAAATAACAATAAATTAAAAACTTATCCGCATTATCTTAGTATAGGAATAAGAACATATTACTTATCTGTAATAAAGCTTGTGATTTTGTTTTTGATTTTCAATTTAATCCAGAATTGCTTAATGAGTTTAGTGCTTTTTACAGTTTTATTTGTTTCCTGTCTTAGAATGAAGTCACAGCCTGTTACTGCACTGGTCCATTTTCTAAATAAATTGAATAAATTAGGAGTGTGTGTGGGTTACTGATTAAGGATAAAGGTCAGTCCTGAGGTAAACTCTATTAAGAACAACTTATTTAATCAAGTGCTTAAATGTTGTATTTAAAATGGTTCCGCTTCTTTTGTTTGTTAAAAAAGGAAAGCGATTTCCAGTTTGTTTGGGTTTTGTTGTTTTTTTTTTTGTTTGTTTGTTTGGGTTGTTTTTTTTGTTTATATATATATATATATATATATATATATATTTATGGTATATTAAATTCTGCCTGTATGTGTTTTTATCCGCTAGGAATCAAATAGTGTTGAAATGAAGCTTATCCCTGAAGTCGGCACCTTTGGCTGTGTCTCAAATCGCACTCTTGTAATGCACAGTGTTATATTAGCGCACCACAAAGTCTGTAGCTGTTTTGACACACTAATTAGTACACTAGTACACGGTTTGAGACTCAATCTGAGGCTGACCAATGGTAGAGCGGTCTTTTCTGAATTATGAAAAAATCAATTAATACATAAGTAAACTGCAAAACTTCAATTGGATTCTCTATCTACGCTTAGTACTATTGTGAAAATCTGATGATTTTTAGTTTTAAGTCATATTTATATAGAAATATAAACAATTCTAAAGTGTTCACAAACTTCCAAGCATCACTGTATCAACTCCAACAACAACAACAACAACAACAACAACAACAACAACAATAATAATAATAATAATAATAATAATAATAACAATAATAATATTGTTGTTGTTGTTATTATTATTATTATTATTATTATTATTGTTCTTGTTATTATTATTATTAACAACAACAACAATAATAATAATAATAATAATAATAATAACAATAATGGTGTGTGTATGTGTGAAATCACTAAAGGTTTGGACTCGAGTACTACAGACCTAATTAATTATACAAAATATTCAGAAAAACATCTAGCTATCAAGCTAAATGCTACACAATACCATACTGGAATAACAATCTGATATAACTTTCATAGTGTTGTTTCTACATTATACTGTAAATTGACTTGTTCATTAAAGGGGATGTGTTCAAAAGTGCATATGGGAGTGTTTTAGACATTAACCAAAAGTGCATGACAAAGGTTTCCAGAGGTACCCTAAGAATTGCCCAAGCATAGCATTTATGACATGCTCAATTTTTTCTCATCAGACCCCAAACACACACGCACACACGCGCACACGCACACATACACACACAAGCACATCCTCTCCCACCCTCACCTCTGTGCCTCTTGGCTCCACAAATGCATTTGTTCAATACCTCCAGCAAACAGATTAGAAGCCTCTTATCGTAGACAGCGAGTACGTGATAATGGTTTTCACCAGATCCCTGCACTGTCACAGATTAAAATGGCTCTGGTTGAAGCGTATTAGCAATCAGTTTTTTTACTCCTTCCATTTTTTCTCTTTTTCATCCTTTGCTTGCCATTGGATTTCCTGTCCAATCTATTGTAGCCGGGCCCTAAAGATACAAGGAGAAGTCAGTTTCAATCTGATATGTGATTGTTTTTTTTACCTCTCCTTGTTGCTGATTCCCTTGTCTGCCATCGATCGGAGCTTCGCCCCAGCTGCTTGTCACCTTGGTGTGTGTATGTGTGACTGGGTCAGTGTGTATGTGTATGTGTGTGCACTCACCTCCCCACACTTCCTTTAAACTTGATACAAAGTGATTGATCTTTGGGTCTGGTGAACAAAGGCAGACAAGTGAAGCTGGCAGATAGGCACTTTTTGCTGCTTTGCCACCCAGCGACAGAAGCTACAGACGCTCAATTACAGAGGTTACCCACACCCCTTATTGGATCTCACCCATACTGTGTATCCTGGCCAGCAATTTAATAGCGATCTGCACTCCACTCTTTCACACTACACTTTTCTTAATGCACTTAAACTGTCTGCCGACTACAGCGTCATCACTGACTTTAGTCCAACAGTCACATTTTATTTCAACACCTTTGTTAAAGGAGATTCAGACAGCAAGATATGCACTATAAAAACAATTATATCTTCATATAGTGTGGGCCATAACATCTGAGACCACTAGTGAAAATGCTTGTTTGGATTTTTGTGGAGAAGGACTGTAGTGGCCTAGCGGTTAAGGTACTGGACTCTGGACCAGAAGGTCCAGGGTTCAAATCCCACATTTGCCAAGCTGCCACTGTTGGGTCCTTGAGCAAGACCCTTAACCCACAATTGCTAGGATTGTAAGACTGTATCAACTGCAAGTTGCTTTGGATTGCTCAATGTAGTTGGACTGTGGTAGCCTAGTGGTTAAGGTACTGGACTATGGACCAGAAGGTCTAGGGTTCAAATCCCACCTCTACCAACCTGCCACTGTTTCACACTACTGTTGGGTTTTTGAGCAAGACCCTTAACCCAAAATCGCTTGGATTGTAAGACTATCGATTGTAAGTCGCTCTGGATAAGGGCGTCTGCTAAATGACCCTGGACCAGAAGGTCTAGGGTTCAAATCCCACCTCTACCAAGCTGCCACTGTTTCACACTACTGTTGAGTTGTTGAGCAAGACCCTTAACCCAAAAACGCTTGGATTGTAAGACTACCGATTGTAAGTCGCTCTGGATAAGGGCGTCTGCTAAATGACATAAATGTAATGTAAATGTATACTGCAGCAGGATAATGGCACAAAGCACAGCCTGGCTACAACTTAGAGGAAAACCAAACAACGTAGAGGATGCTGAATGTCAGGGACTTTCCTCCATAGTCACCAAACCTGAGATTAAAAACCTACATATTTACATACACTTTTGATTAGTCTCTTTAGACTAGGATGTGCAGCTCTATTTCCTTGTCCCAGGAGCTTGGCTATTGTTAGGCCGGGTGTGTCGGGCAGCATTGTTGGACTGGGCTGAGCTTTGATACTCTATGGCCTGGCATTGTGCATCCATGCCTTAGACTAACAGCAGAGCCGGGAGTTCATTGCCAAAGAGTTTTGAGGTGATCTGGCATATTGGGCTCTTATCTTCTTGCCTCTCACATGGCAATAACTCAGGTTTGTTGGCTGCTATGGAGATAGGTGGTTGATGTTTTCATGATGATGATGTTTCGTCTTGGCTGTGTTACGTTCCGGTTCTTCCCTTGCTAGCTATGCTGTTATAGTTAGTGCTGCAGCAGAGTCTTAATACAGTACACTTGTCACAAATGTGTTTTGTATATGGACTCTGTGTTCTTAACATCCCTAACTACATAATCGGTTTTCTCTCTGAAATGTCCTACCAGTACCAGTTCCAGTCCTCACTCTGAGCTGTTCTGAATGTCTTTGCTCACTCCAAACCATTCTTCCAGTACCATTTCTGGTCCCCACTTCAAGCTGTTCTTCTGATACCAGTTCCAGCTCAAATATCTTTATCCTGACAACATTGGAGACCCCTAACTCTCGTTCCATCCACCTGTTGACCAAGGATACCATGCCACCAATACCTTTACCTGCTGGAGAATGCGAGAACCTGCAGTGACTCCATTTATAGTGGACTAAATAACATCCAGAGACTCACTTATATTTCTTATTTTCTCAATAATATTTTCATTCAATCATTCATTGTCTAATCGGCTTAATCCTAGTTAGCATGGCAGGAACAACCCTAGACACGGTGACAATCCAACATAGGGCAAAAAACACACACACTAAAGACAATTTAGAAACACCAGTTCACCACATGTCCTTGGAATATGGATGGAAACCGTAGTACCCAGAGTAAACCCATGCAGAGCTCAGGGGTTGGGATCAAACCAGGGATCTGAGAGCTATTAGGCATTAGTGCTAACCACTGCACCACTGTGTATATTCTATGAATTTTTATTTCAAACATTTTATTATAGTTTCTATTTTAATTATGCTGTTTAGTTTCTGCGTATTTAAACTATTATGTAAATTACTTAGGTTATTCTTACATCTAACATCTAGGCCAGTGTTCCTCAACCCTGGTCCTTGAGGCACCTTAACCTGAACTTTTTAGTTATTTCCTTGCAACCCGTCTCTGCCTGGACCTTCTCCAGGTGCTTAGCAGAAGGAAATCTGTTGCTCCGGTGCCCATTACATGTCCTGCCATTGACAGCCAGCCACCATCACCTTCATTTGCAGTAGTGTTGTTAACAAGAAACCTGGACTGCTGCGAACAGGAACCGTATTGTCTTTATTGTCTGAACCTAAATCTAGGTTTTGTTTGGAAGCCAACAACTGTTGGGTTCGAGTATGGAGACGGCGTGGTGAGCACTTCAATCCTGCCTTTGCTGTGGAGCAACACACTGATCCAACTTCTGGTGTGATGGATAAGGATCTAAAGGCCCAGCTGCAACATCTGTGGGTAAATGTGCCACAGGATACCTTATGGAATCTTTTTGCCTCCAATGGCCAACGATATCTCATTTTTTTATCCAGGCTAGAGGCGTTGGGCAGCCTGTAGCCTGGATAAAAAAATGAGATATCGTTGGCCATTGGAGGCAAAAAGATTCCATAAGGTATCCTGTGGCACATTTACCCACAGGTAAAGGTACTAGGGCCTCCTTTCAATTCTACAGTTTTCCCCCAATAAATGTATTTCACTCTAATATTGTAATCACTTACATATATCATCATTACATTCACACATATAAAGTTTCATTCGATTCCTTCAACTCCTTCCTTTGATTTTTTTTGGCACTGAGTGTATTATATGTATTATAGTCCTTTCATTCTCTTTAGAATGGCAGCCACTGCCTGTGATCTTTTGACCTCTGGTTTAATCACTGTAGCTTTTCCCCTCTATGTGCTGTCCTGCACCCTTCACTGTGCTATTCCCTACACATTAGCAGGACAACAGAATCCTCACATGCATTTCTCAGGCTTGTCGCTGCGCAGCAAGAATTTACTACATGCAAATCAAGCTGAGATGCGCAACGAGATGAGATATACATATTTAATGAGACAGAATGAAAAGTGGGAAAAGCCAGAGGCTGGAGGGGCATTAGAGACCCTCTCCTACACATACATGCACATACACACATGCCCATGCTTTGGTTTGCTTGCTTTATAGACTTAACCCTTACAAGCCACCATATGTCACTACTGCTGTTAATCCTAGTACAGCTGGACTAATGAGAGTGGGTGGGTATTGGAAAAACATATCAGGAAAGAGTGGGAAAAGCATAAGGAAGAGAATGGTAGTGCTTTTATATGCTTGTGTGTGTGTGTGTGTGTGTGTGTGTGTGTGTGTGTGTGTGTGTGTGTGTGTGTGTTCGATGTTTATATGTTGTTTTGGGTACCCAGAAGAATAGGAAAAGTTGAATGGTTTTGACCTTATTGCTGACATATTGCTGATCCCCTCAAGAAACTGTTTGGCATTTTTTGAACTGCATCTTTTATTTTAAAAATCAAATAAGCCAGTAGCTTTCTTTTGGTTACTGGTGGTACGGTTAGGGTTAAGTGTAGGTGTATTCATTCATTCTGTCCATTTAGTAGTGTCAGACCCTTGGATACTCCATAGACCAGTCTTATACTGATCCAGATTTTCATGGTGATGGTTTATACGGAGTAGGTCACCAGGTCTTTCTCCAACCCATCATAGGGAACATACACTCACACACTCATACACACATCACACACTAAGGGCACTTTAGAGACACCAATTAACCTAACACGCATGTCTTTGGAGTTAGGCATGCGAGAGGAAACCGGAGTACCCAGAGGAAACCCACGCAGACACGGGGAGGACATGCAGACCCCACACAGACGGAGCCCAGAGTCAGGATCTGTGAGGAAAGAGTGCTAACCACTGCACCACCATGCCGCCTATGTAGGTGTATATATAGTATTAATTAACTACACTACTGGTCAAAACTTTTAGAACACCCAATTAATGTTATTGGTATTTTCAGTGAAGAACCTGAAAGGCAAGCAGTAACTTGAAAGTAGTTAAAAGAGCCTAGGTTATCAAAAACTGAATTATTACTATCAAGCACTCTGTGTGTATCAAAGCAGTGTTGTATTTTGTAACTACACCTTCTAAGACAGTATTTAGACAATATGGGATAGTGACAGATATAGTCTAAATAAATATATATTTTATAGTGCTGTCATAATGGTGAGAAAAAAGCATCCTAAACCAAAAGGGTCACCACACCATTCTGTAGAGCCATGTAATACCCTTTGGTCTACCCCAAGTTGGTCAGAGGTTCATCCTACTGCAAGATGATGTTAGAGCTGAAGGCAGGAACCAGACACTAGGCATGGAATGGCCAACACAACAGAGTTAAAACCCAGTCAGCTGGTTTGGGATGATCTGGACTGAAGGGTCGAAGAACAGCAACCTACAAGTGCAACACATTTGTGGGAACTTCACCAACAGTATTTGTATTTGTGTATACATATCTGCACTTTTGTTAAACAAAACCATTCCATAATTATTTTATCTCCAATATTTATAAACTCTGGGAAAATAGGGTTGTTCGGAACGTGTACATTAATATACACATCAGTGGAAATCACCCATAATAATGCTATTATAATATTGTGTGCAGTGGGGCAGGGAGAGCCTTTATCACTATAAGTATCAAACGTCCCCACAAGGTAAAACATGTCAGATCTTTCTAACCTTGTGAGGATATTTGGCTAGTTCCCACAAAGAAGCTGCTTTTTCTGTTAGATAGCCAAAAGAATCTACACACAATGCTCAGATTAACATAAAGACAGACTGTATGTGTGTGTGTTACGAGTGTCTGGGGACTCACTGAAGAGTAAACAGCTCTGGCACTAGAAGTTTTCTCATGTTCCCCAGGGGTAGACACAATGGCAAGTTTTTATCTTCAGTCAGAGTTATTATAGAGATCTGTTTTTGAGTCTTGGTCCTCCCAAGGTTTCTTCCTAGAACTAGGGAGTTTTTCCTTGCCACTGTCGCCCTAGGCTTGCTCAATTTGAGATTGGACGTAGTTATTAGGAGATAATCTAAACCTGTAAAGTTGCTTTGAGACAATGCTCCATTGTAAAAAGCGCTATATAAATAAATCTGACTTGACTTGACTTGACTTGTTTAGCCATGCAGTCCACAGCACCCTGAATGAACATCTTACATCTAAACACACATGCCCAATCATTGCAGGCATCGTCAGCCCAGCACAGTATTGCCTTAATCAAAGATTAAGTAAAACCGACCATACAATTTCCACAGACAAATCTCAATTTTTCTGTTTAATGCTCACTCTGACTCCCGGTTTTGCATACTGCCTCTTATTAGGGAGTAGTGACGTAACACTGATATTGCTCACAGTAATATTTCTAGCAAATCAGTTCTTAATGAAGAATGTGCTCCTCAAGTATATCAGCAGTACAAATATGTGGATCCTGAGATATTTTCTGGGAATGTGCTGGCAAATTGAGCAGAATGCAGATATAAGAATTGATGGGACTTGTAAACAGTTTATACATGAAATCTCTGATAATATGTCATTAGCTAAGAAAATACTGTATTGTCAGACAGTACATTTTATATAATCTATGAGGCATGACAGGAACAATGTGTTAAACACTCTGGATTTGAGGAAATCTTAAAATTATTCGATAAACCATATTCGATACTACAAGTCTATGTAGAGGTGTTTAACTCATGAAATATATTATCTGATTTTTAACTTGTAGTACAATTAGTAAATAATACAACTGAATAACAAATTAAATGGTTTAACAGATATTGTAATATTTTTTTCATTATAAATCTTGATTCATGAATGTTTTTGTCCAAAAACTTGTGTATTTTAAGGCTTGTAAGTCAGGGGTTACATACAGACAAACACCATATGCAGATTCCAAAGATTTGAATGTTTTGCACAGACATGGCACTTTGATAGAAAAATCTTCTTTCAAGTACCTTAGGTCCTTGTGTTCTGAATTTTAAATAAACAATTTAAACAACTCAGTGGTACAAAAGGTACTTACAGAAGAATTTGGTATTATACATGCATACCAAAAAGATTCCCCTGCCTGGGGCTAAACATGAAAAAATAAAAAAGAAATATATACAAAATGTGAATCCTGCCCTATTTATTTACAAAGCTATCATATACTAACTCATCTTTAGCAAAACGTCTTTTTAAATACTGCTACAATTAAAGTCAACACAATCCTTGTTGTATTTACAACCCTGCTGCAGGCAAAGTGGGCAAAACCTGAAAGTAGTACTTCATGCAAAATCAAATGTGCACAAATTTTGGGTGATGCTTATTGCTGGACATAAACATCCAGTATTGTATATTAGCATTGTTTCTTGATGCATGCTCAATAATCCAGGTAAGAAAATCCCAGAAGTTGAATCTGTTCATCTGGACATAAGGTTTTGTGGGAGAAACATTTCGTCACTCATCTAAGTGACTTCTTCAGTCTCAGCTAGTTGGAAAACTTCCCCAATCTTATATACAGCACCTTTGCATAACCACTGGTGTAACGGCGGGAGGCGAATGGGAAGGCGAGACGAACGCAGGCTCAAAAGAAAGAGGTTTTATTCATTGTCCAAACAACAACAAAAGGAAACACAGCTAAATGAGGGGTGAGGACCGAAAACGGGTGGACAACGTAGGAGGGCCGAAGCCGGAAAACAGGCATGGAAAAAACCCAAAAACGGGTATGAAATAAACAAAACACGGAAGTGAACAGAACAAACAATACCTTAACGGTGACCAGGACGACACGGAAGGACAAGGTGCGTAGGGACGCGAAGAGCGTAGAGGTGCGTAGGGACGCGATGAGCGGTGCGGCGCGTAGTGATGCGGCGACGAGCGGTGCGGCGTGTAGGGATGCGGCGACGAGAGGGAGACCCGTTCAGAGACAGTCTTTGGAAGGGCCTCTGAAGGACGGGCGGCCTCTGGAGGGGCCGCTGAAGGACGGGTGGCCTCTGGAAGGGCCTCTGAAGAACGGGCGGCCTCTGGAAGGGCCGCTGAAGGACAGGCGGCCTCTGGAAGGGCCGCTGAAGGACAAACGGCCTCTGGAAGGGCTGCTGACGAGTGCACGGCCTCAGGGAGGGCCGCTGACGAGTGCACGGCCTCAGGGAGGGCCTCTGATGAGTGCACGGCCTCAGGGAAGGCCTCAGATGAGTGCACAGCCTCAGGGAAGGCCTCAGACGAGTGCACGGCCTCTGGGAAGGCCTCGGACGAGTGCACGGCCTCTGGGAAGGCCTCGGACGAGTGCACGGCCTCTGGGAAGGCCTCGGACGAGTGCACGGCCTCTGGGAAGGCCTCGGACGGGTGCACGGCCTCTGGGAAGGCCTCAGACGGGTGCACGGCCTCTGGGAAGGCCTCGGGCGGGAGTGCGCCGACTGTCCGTTTTGCGAGCCCAGGTGCAGGTCTAGGGGGCGCCATAGGCTCAACTAAAGACTCGATGTGGTCTGACTCACGACTGTTCACGACTAGAGGGTCGGATATGGAACGAGAGGAGTTAGAAACACGACTATCAACGACTAGAGGTTCGGATCTAGAACTAGACTGGCCAAAAACCAAAGTATTGGATGTTACCCGTTCTTGCCGACGCTTGATCAAACCGGTCCGGCTGGTGGCAAGCTGAGGATCCAGCACATGACCAACCAGAGCAGGCCGGACAGGGCGAACAGGTTCAAAACCCGTGGCTTCGATGCCTGGGGCGCCCCGTGGGGAGCAAAAAAGTGAACTCCCGCATCTCTAAGAGCTGCCCCACGGTTCCAGCCCGGAGCATCAGCCACAGCTGAGTCGCCCAGGTAAGGGCTTCACCGGTCAGGTGAAGAACCACCAATGACACCCTGGCATACTCGGTTTCAAAAGGAACTAAACTGAAAAAACGAATGAAATCGTCAACAAAAGACCGACATTGTGCCGGATCGCCGTTGAAACGGCCGAGGAGAAATGACCAATCGGGGACACCTGCCGTCTCCATGTGGCGGATTATACTGTAACGGCGGGAGGCGAATGGGAAGGCGAGACGAACGCAGGCTCAAAAGAAAGGGGTTTTATTCATTGTCCAAACAACAACAAAAGGAAACACAGCTAAATGAGGGGTGAGGACCGAAAACGGGTGGACAACGTAGGAGGGCCGAAGCCGGAAAACAGGCATGGAAAAAACCCTAAAACGGGTATGAAACAAACAACGCAAAACGGGTGTGAAATAAACAAAACACGGAAGTGAACAGAACAAACAATACCTTAACGGTGACCAGGACGACACGGAAGGACAAGGTGCGTAGGGACGCGAAGAGCGTAGAGGTGCGTAGGGACGCGATGAGCGGTGCGGCGCGTAGTGATGCGGCGACGAGCGGTGCGGCATGTAGGGATGCGGCGACGAGCGGTAAGTACCATCGACAACATCAATAATCCTCGACATGAGTCTCTCGCGGGCGCGCCTTTATAGGAAGCCCCACAGCTGAACGTGATCAGAGTGATCGCGGTGGGGCTTCCCGATTGGTCCGTGTAACGGCAGAGGTGGCGCGCACTGCCGTGGCGCGTGACAGAGCCCCCCCCCCCAAGGAGTCCGAGACGGAGCTAGGACTCCCAAGATGGACCCCCGGGCACAGTTCCGTTTCAGGCGGTCTCCTCGCCGGGCGGACCCCAGGGGGGGACTGCCAGCAGTCGGTCGGCTGGCGCACGGAGGCGCCGTCGAGAGGCTGGCGAGCGAGGAAGACGACGAGAGGCTGGCGAGCGGAGTCGACGACGGGAGGCAGGAGAGCGGAGTCGACCACGGGAGGCAGGAGAGCGGAGTCGACGACGGGAGGCAGGAGAGCGGAGTCGACAGGAGGCTGGCGAGCGGAGTCGACGACGGGAGGCAGGACAGCGGAGTCGACGGGAGGCAGGCGAGCGGAGTCGACGACGGGAGGCAGGCGAGCGGAGTCGACGACGTGAGGCTGACGAGCGGAGTCGACGACGTGAGGCTGACGAGCGGAGTCGACGACGTGAGGCTGACGAGCGGAGTCGACGACGTGAGGCTGAGAGCGGAGTCGACGACGTGAGGCTGACGAGCGGAGTCGACGACGTGAGGCTGACGAGCGGAGTCCTGGACGAGCTGCTGGAGAGCAGAGTTGTGGACGAGCTGCTGGAGAGCAGGGTCGTGGACGAGCTGCTGGAGAGCAGGGTCGTGGACGAGCTGCTGAGAAGCAGAGTCATGGACGAGCTGGATCTCCCTGGAGGAGACAGTCTCTGAACGGGTCTCCCCGGAGGAGACAGTCTTTGGAAGGGCCTCTGAAGGACGGGCGGCCTCTGGAGGGGCCGCTGAAGGACGGGTGGCCTCTGGAAGGGCCTCTGAAGAACGGGGATGCGGCGACGAGCGGTAAGTACCATCGACAACATCAATAATCCGCGACATGAGTCTCTCGAGGGCGTGCCTTTATAGGAAGCCCCACAGCTGAACGCGATCAGAGTGATCGCGGTGGGGCTTCCCGATTGGTCCGTGTAACAGCAGAGGTGGCACACGCTGCCGTGGCGCGTGACAACTGGTACCATTTGTGAGGTTGTGATTGGAGATGGGGGACAATTGAAAGTCGATTTTTACCGTAAGCCAATGCATATGGATCAGTACTTAAGGTTTGACTCTCATCATCTACTGGAGCTCAAACTAGGAGTCATCAGGACACTGTACCACCGAGCAGACAGCGTCCCCACTGACACAGCGGCCAAGGATGGAGAGAAATCTCACATTAAGCAGGCCCTGGGCAAATGTGGTTATCCGAACTGGGCTTTGTCAAAGCCGGTAAGACACCCAAACAGTGCTCCAGCAGATCGACGAGAGGAGAACAACAACCGCAGTCTAAGCGTAAACCAGTGGTGATTCCATATGTGGCAGGAACATCTGAACAATTGAAACGCATATTTTCCAAACACCGTGTCTCAGTGGCTTTCAAACCCCAAAACACGCTACGCCAGAAACTGGTCCACCAAGGATCGGGTCCCCCAGCACAAACAGAGTAATGTAGTCAAGTCAAGTCAAGTCAGATTTATTTATATAGCGCTTTTTACAATGGAGCATTGTCTCAAAGCAACTTAACAAGTTTAGATTATCTCCTAATAACTACATCCAATCTCAAATTGAGCAAGCCTAGGGCGACAGTGGCAAGGAAAAACTCCCTAGTTCTAGGAAGAAACCTTGGGAGGACCAAGACTCAAAAAGGGACCCAACCTCCTTGGGCGGCGTAGATGATAAATCTAAGAGCGAACTAAAGTCATGGAGTCAAAGTTTGAATAGAATGTGAAGTATGCCACATCGACATTAAGTGGCCCAGGTATGATGATAAATCTAAGAGCGAAACTACAGTCATGGAGTCAAAGTTCGAATAAAATGTGAAGTATTCACATCGACATTAAGTGGCCCGGGTATGATGATAAATCCGAAGAGCGAAACTAAAGTCATGGAGTCATGGTCGAATAAAATGTGAATTATGCACAGTGGAGCTCCATCAGATGTACATCATGTGTGGGGCCGAAACTGCCGGAACACAGCTCGGAGAGAAAACAGAAAATGTAATTAGTTATTGATTAAGAGCACAGTGTTTATTAACAATCCACTGATGCCATGTCAATCACTGATGCCAAGTGTAGCATGAGACCCCGGCAGCATTAGCTATAGCAGCATAGCTAGAAAGCTAGAAAGAGGAGAAAACTGGTAGGAAACACAGCCAAAGAGGGATCACATGAGACATTGGCAAACCCCACGAGCGGCAGAAGACAGCAACCCAACGTCTCTGATCACCATAAGACTCTTTGACTATGAACCCCCCAGCTCTGCCCTTATTCTAAGGCAAGGATGCATGAGTCAAGATCACGAGGACCGAAGCCTAGTTCAGGCCAGACCGCCCACTCGACACTCCCGGCTAGCGGACAAGGCAGGCAGGCCAGACATGACTCCAGACTCCGGCCCCAGCAACCCAAACCATGCAACCTGGTCTAAATCTAGTCAAAAGCCTGCATAAATAAGTATGTCTTTAGCCTAGACTTAAAACTTTGGAGGGTGTGTCTGAATCTCGAACGAAAGTGGGAAGTTTATTCCATAGTTGGGGGGGACATGTATGAGAAAGCCTTTCCCCCTGCTGTGACTTTTTTTAATTCTAGGAACTAAAAGAAGTCCTGCACCCTGCGAACGAAGTAGACGAGTTGGATTGTAAAACTCTAAGAGGTCACTCAGATAATGTGGGGCCAGGCCATGTAGAGCTTTATAAGTTATAAGAAAGTATTTTGTAATCAATACGGAATTTGACTGGTAACCAGTGCAGTGATGATAGAACAGGAGTGATATGATCAAATTTTCTAGTTCGAGTTAGCACTCGGCAGCTGCATTCTGAACTAACTGAAGTTTATTTATAGATTTACTAGAGCATCCAGTAAGTAAGGCGTTACAGTAATCCAACCTTGAGGTTATAAACGCATGAACAAGTTTTTCTGGCATCATTAAGAGAGAGGATATTTCTAAGTTTAGCGATATTACGTAATTGAAAGAAAGCAATTCGAGTGATGCTGCTAATGTGCGCATCAAAGGAGAGATCTGAATCAAATGTGACCCCTACGTTTTTACAGACGGACTGGGCAATACTGGACAGCCATCTAGATTTAGGATAGATGTAGCTAACCTGTCTCTCACAGCCTTGGGTCCCACTAATAGCACCTCAGTTTTATCTGAGTTAAGTAAGAAAAATTAAATAACATCCAATCTTTTATTTCCTTTACACAGTCCTCAATTTTGTTGATTGTAAGGCTGTCATTAGGTTTGGCTGATATGTACAGCTGTGTATCATCTGCATAGCAGTGGAAACTAATGCCATGTTTACGAATAACTGAGCCTAGTGGCAGCATGTACAGAGAGAATAAAAGCGGGCCAAGCACTGACCTCTGAGGCATGCCATACTTCACTTTTGAGATCTTAGACCTTAGATTATTTATATGAACAAACTGGTACCGGTCGGTCAAGTAGGATTTAAACCAAGAAAGTGCTAATCCCTTAATACCTATAGTATTTTCTAGTCTGTTTAGTAAAACATCATGATCTATAGTGTCAAATGCTGCACTTAAATCTAACAGAACAAGAAAAGAAACACATCCCTTATCTGCGGACATTAACAAGTCATTTAGTACCCTAATCAATGCTGTTTCAGTACTATGATGGGGCCTGAAGCCAGACTGAAATGTTTCATAAATTTCATCCCTTTGGAGGTAACTGCAGAGCTGCTGATAGACGGCTTTTTCTAAGATTTTGGACAGAAACGGTAGATTTGAAATTGGTCTATAATTAGATATCACACAAATGTCAAGAGTGGCTTTTTTAATCAGTGGTTTGATAACGGCAGCTTTAAAGGATTTGGGCACATAACCAAAGGTAAAGGATGACTTTAAAATAACTAACAGTGGCTCTATAATACTAGGTATTACTTGTTTGAGTAAACGTGTAGGAATGGGATCTAATAAACATGTTGATGACTTAGACGAGCTGATCAGTGCGGATAGTTAAGTATTAGTAATTGGGGTAAAAGATTCTAATCTTGATTTACAGCTCATTAAACAGATGTCTTCACTAGTGCTGCATCTGGAAGGTGGCTGAATAGTTTGGTGATGTGATGAGCATTGAGTTTTATGCCTAATGTTCTCTATCTTATCATTAAAAAAAGTCATGAAAATCATTACTATTAAAATGACACAGAACGGGAGAATCACTTTCTGTGGGGATTTTTATTAATTTGCAGACTGTATTAAAAAGAAATATTGGATTATTCTTATTTTTCTCTATGATTGAAGAGAAGTATGCAGCTTTAGCTTTAGTGAGGGCATGCTTATACTCTGTCATGCTGTCCCTCCAACCAAGCTTAAACACCTCCAATTTACTATGTCTCCACTTGTGCTCTAAATGCCATGTTCTTTGCTTTAAGGTAGGGGTGTGGTCATTATACCATGGTGCTAGCCTTTTTTCCCTAATACGTTTGACCCTAGCAGGGGCAGTCATGTCCAGGGTTGAGCGAAGCACACATTCTAATTGCTCATTTACACAAGATGATTTATCTCCATAGGTGTATTAAATTTTAAGTCTGGTAGGTTTTTAATAAACGCAGCTGGAGTAGCAGATGTGATAGTGTGCTTAGTGTGATAACGAGGCAGAAGGATTTTATTTATTAGAGATAGCTCAAATACTAAAAGATAGTGATCTGAAATCGAATCACTTTGGGGGAAAACATCAAGGTTATCTATTTTGATATCAAATGTTAATATTAGATCTAAAGTATGATTACAGCGGTGGGTTGGTCCCATCACATTCTGAGTGATACCCATGGATTCTAAGATGGACTCGAAAGCAATTATAAGTGGATCCTGCTCATTGTCAAAGTGAATATTGAAATCACCTACAATTAAAGCCTTATCTGTTGACAGTAGTAAGCAGGAAAGAAAGTTAGCAAATTCCTGAAGAAATTCTGAATAGGGACCAGGAGGGAGGTAAATAGTGATAAGCTGAAAAGAGTGTGGTTTTGACTTCCATAATGATGGATCAGTCACATTAAGAATCAGTATTTCAAAAGAATTAGCCTTGTATTGGGATTTAGCTGTAACACCTAACTCTTTGTCAAAAAAATGTAGCTATGCCTCCCCCCTGACCATTAGGACAAGGGCGACTAGCATGACTGTATCAAGGAGGGGAAGCTTCATTTAAGGCTAAATATTCATCAGGTCTAATCCAAGTCTCAGTGAGACAGAGAGCGTGTAAGCGTTTATCAGTGATCATTTCATTTACAATCACTGCTTTGTTTGTAAGTGATCTAATGTTAAGTAATCCTAGCTTTAGTCTAATGTTGTTATTTCTTTGGCAGCTATCTGTGTTTATACAAATGAGGTTATTAAAACAGACTTTTTGAGAGTGTTTACGTTTAGGGCAGATGCGGGTAACAGACACAGTTTCAATAATGTGGGTTCTGGTTGACAGTGCATGGCTACCAGCAGAGAGTTGGTTAAGCCGGTCTGTCTGCTGCCTGACCCCTGCTCTGGATAGTCAGCCCCTAACCAATTGGGCCATAAGACTATGGGCAATGTTGCAGGAGATGAGAGCAGCACCCTCCAGAGTGGGATGCACACCATCCCATCCTAAAAGGCCAGGCTTACCTTTAAAGGCTATCCAGTTGTCTATATAGCCCACGTTGTTTTCAGAGCACCAGTTGGACAGCCAGCAGTTCAGCGACCATAACCTGCTGTAGGCTTGGTCACCTCGCCTCATTGGGATGGGGCCAGAGCAGACTACAGCATCGGACATTGCCTTCGCCACGCTAACCACCTCTACAAAATTAGCCTTAGTAACCTCTGACTGACGAAGGCGTATATCATTAGCCCCTACATGAATAACTATCCTAGAGAATCTGCGGCTCTCGAGTTCACTAAGACTCGTTACAATGTCCTGCACTCTGGCTCCGGGGATACAGAGAACTCTAGCTGCTGGTGTCCCTAAAGGGGTAGCAAGTTTCACATGTCATAAAATAGAGTCACCTATGACCAGAGCTCTTTCAACAGGCTGCTCAGTAGGTGTTTCACTGAGGAGGGCAAACCTGTTGGACACGTGATCAGGTAAAGAGTGGTGCTCTCGTGGACTAGCCTTAAGACTACGTCGCCGAACCGTCGCTCACTTGCCCTGCTGCAAGGACTCTGCCCGGGCTCTAACTTCACCTTTGGCATCCAGATCTGCTAAGCTAGGAGGTGAGCTAGCCTTCTCTAATGTCTGGATGCGCGCCTCTAAAACTACAATCTTCTCCGTCAGACTGCCTACAAGCCTACACCTATCACAAGTAAAATTTACACTAATGACGGAGGAAGAATAGCTAAACATGCCACACTCAGCACAGGGAACAAGCACAACAGAAGCCATGTTAGTACAATTAATGAATTAAAGATACTTAGCTTCGGGTGGTGTTGTGGGGTGCCGAGTGAAGATATGGTTCAGCTGCAGTCGATGGTCCAATGCAATGCTTGATTAAAGCGTTAATACAAGTTAAGTCAACACAAAAACGTCACAAAAAAACTAAGTCTCAGAAAGAAAGTGGGAAAAAGACTGTAAAAAAGTTATAAAAACACACCCACTACTACTGCGAAGAAGACGCAACTCTGGTTATTAGCTTAATGGCTAACTACTGCAAAACACAAGCCGGTATACCTGTAAAGTTACTAAATAACGATTAGCGGCAAAAAAATATAATCCGCCGGTACGAGAATAAATGATTAAGATGTTGTAAAAACCTACTATATATACGATTATATAAGATACAGATGCGATCGGGAATTAAAATATATCAAAGGTAAAAGCTGCTAGCAGCTACGAAACGGCGTCCTGTGTGCAACCGCAGATCAGTCTGGGTTGCCAGATCCTCGCAATTCTCCGCGTCAGTTCTCTCAGCGTTCTCTCAGCGTTCTCTCAGCGTGCCACTCACGCATCAAGACATCAAGCAGAGGTCTAGTGTACGCTGTTAACTGTTGGGAGGATTGCCAGGAATTTTACATCGGGGAAACCAAACAGCCACTGGTGAAACGGCACAACATAGAAGAGCAACCTCATCAGGCCAGGACTCTGCGGTTTACACCCACCTGCAGGCCAGTGGCTACTCTTTCAAGGATGAAGATGTGCAGATCCTTGATAGGGAGGAACGATGGTTTGAACGCGGAGTAAAAGAAGCCATTTTTGTAAAAAGGGAACGTCCGTCCCTGAATCGAGGAGGGGCCTCAGAGTACACCTCTCACCATCTTATAACGCCACTATCGCAGCCCATCCTCAATCCTGTGTGAATGACACGTGTCCATTGTCATTAATGGTTATGGTAATCTGCATATTAAACTGATCACCGGTCCCATTGTTATGTAATGGTGCTGGTACCAGTCATTATATGAAGGTGCTGTATATAAGATTGGGGAAGTTTTCCAACTAGCTGAGACTGAAGAAGTCACTTAGATGAGTGACGAAACGTTTCTCCCACAAAACCTTATGTCCAGATGAACAGATTCAACTTCTGGAATTAGCATTGTTGCTTTAGTACAAGTCTAAATCATGCTTAAATTGAATACTGAAAGTACATTTTCACAAATAAAATGAAATAGAATACCATAAAATGAATGGAAGGTCTGTTGAATGTTTGTTTGTTCATATGTTATCCATACAATATAAGACACAGTGAAGAAGAGAAGTGAACTTGAGATTCTGTATGCTTGACTTGCTGCTTGCTCTTGGTTTTCCCAGTCTAGCTGAGGTTTGTTTACACTGTCGGATTCAGTTCTGTAATTGCAGGATCAGGGCAGTGTGCTGGACCGTGCCTAGTACTGAGATGAGGAATGTCCGAACCCGACGTTGGTGTAAATCACTAGAAAATTGCTTGTTGCAAGCTTGATTGTGGAGGTAAATGAAAGTGTATGTATCTTTCCAGCCAACCGCTTGTGTATGTCTGTGCATGTGGGTTTTTTGTTGTTGTTATTTGTATGTATGTGTGGAAACAGTCAAGTTTATGTATCATCGCAAGGACCAAAGGTTCCGACAAGGATAGAAAAATCTTTTTTTGCCTTATGGGACAATTTAGCTTGTCTTCATAAGGAAAACTGTTTTTTAACAAAAGCTGCAACTTTATTTTGATATAAAAAAAAAAGATTTATCGTTAGGGTTAGATGTCGGTGTAGCATTAATTAGCTCCGGTAATATTACGTCAGCGGAAAGTCCCCACAACGATAGAAAGACAAACGTGCAAATGTGTGTGTGAGTGAGTGAGAGAGAGAGTTTTAAATTCTTACTTGCTATCTATGTTCCACTTGTAGAAGAATGCTCCACTTGCCCAAGTTTCGTGTTAATTAATTTAGTTGCAATGCGTCTGTCTAGCCTAAGAGCATTTAAAGCAACTAAAACTCCTCTTCCAACTTTCAAATGTAATTATCAAAGTTGTAATGTGCTTATGAATATTTCATTTGGCTTTGTATGGTATGTGAGAGCGCTTGACAGTTTGTAATGGTCCTGGATATTAAGTGCATAGTAAATGATCAATAAAAGAACTTCTGTGATGCGGCGCCTCCAACAACCGCAGCATGGGTTCATTTTTTCTGTAAATTATTGACTATGCTACATGTCCCATGTAGCTGCAAAATGATATATCATCCTTGGATTACACTGAAATGTAACCAGAAGTAACATAATAACAAAAAGCGTAGAGGTAGCATCTTCATAAGGAAATGGGGGAATCATCAGGGCTGGAGTGTCCTGGCCTGGCCTCATCCTCTCTGTCCGCATCACACGCTTTCTCTGTCACTGTGCCGTTATTATGAAGAGTGAGCATAATGCATCGCCATGAATAGGATTGTCTGCCTGATTGTGATGTATAGTTTTTCATTACCGCTCCCCGGCCCCTGCCATTAGGCATGTGGAAAATTCTATTTATCCCCTAATTTGTAAAAATCCCCTCCCTGTCTGATAGCAATCAGAGGGCTGTAATTGTCTGTAGGAGCGGTGACGGGCCTGGCTTGATGAAGAGCTATGGGCCAGCAGCCCCCGCCCGACTCTTTCCACCTTATGGACGCCAGCAAGTGAAATCATATAGCTAACCTATACCCAATTGTAAAAATAAACATACTTTCTCTGACTATTTCCTATTATAGAATCATTAACTCTCTATAAAACAGGTAAAGAAATAAATTCATATTTGAATGTGATTAATCTAAACACTTCTTATACCACACACAGTTTGTGCAACCTAAAAAATTCAACCAAAGTCAGTCTTGCTACACAATATTCACTAAATAGCATATTCAGTATCTGCTAAAGCCGTGGAGCTGACACCCACTTGGGCTAAGTACTTACTAATTTACCTGCTCAAACTCAGAAAGACTCTGTTAATTAGACTGCTAGTTGGAACTGTTATCTAATTAACAGTTAATAGTTTGGATTACATGTGCAAATCAATTACTTTTAAAGCATCTAGCAAATTATATCCCTATGCATTTTCCTATGACAGTGGTACTTTAAGTATATTTGATTATTGGTTTCTAAACTATGCTGCTATATGATTTTGCCATATTATTACTCACCAACCAATGTACATACCAGGCTGTTTTCAGATAGATACAAAGCACAAGGAGCCCAGGTTTTATCTACATTACATCGATTCAGTGTGCGCCCCGAGGGAGACGCGACAAACATCAATGCACTATTGCTGTATATACGCACTATGTATTAACAATGATAAAGTTGGACTTACTTTATAGACACCCTGTACAGTTTGGCAAACAGTGATCTAATTTTACACACAAGCTGTGGTGGATGGGGGAAACCTGTTAGGCCTTGAATACAGCCATCTGGAATTCAACTTCAGTTTTTCAAAGTCAAATCAAAGTAGTAGAGCATTTAACCAAAAAAACCAATGGTGTGCTTCATGTTAACTTCATTCTCATGTTCAAAAAGTGATTTTATGGGAAGCCAGAAAATTGACCATAAAGTCTGTTTGATTTGCTGTTCGCCATTCTATTGTTAAGGCTGTCCTTTTCTCCCCTTCCTGATGAACTTTCACCAAAACATCTGACTGAATGCTAGCACAAGCATCAACCATTCTGTCTTTAAGATGAACAATATTCTGTATCTTCACAGAGTAAACAAGTGCCTTGACATGACCTCACAAATCCTAAGGGGTAAAATGGGATGGACCACCACCAATATGGCTAATTCACTTTTGGGGAAACAAGTCATCAAGACAGTCTCTGACAACACATCGACAATGAAGTGGGGTGCCATCTTGTTGGAAGAAATCAATGTCATCCCCTGACAACACTGAACATTGGGTAATCTTCCAACCTTGTGTAATGGTCTGCTCTTAATGTTCCATCAGTGAAGAAAGGTCCCACAATTCAGGTACCCCATACACCACAGCATACCATGAGTCAGCCACATTAGATGGATCAGTCCAGATTCTGTTTGTTGTCCTCATCATTCATGAAGGAATTTGCTTTATCACTGAACAGCGTCTGATAGGGAAAATAAGACTTTATTCAAGTTGCTGTCTCCCATTCTACAAATTGTATCTGACAGCCTGGGTATCCTCTGATCTGAATTATGTAAGCATGCCATTTTTTGGTAGACAAAATTGGCTGAATTGAGGCACGGCTAACCCTATCTTCCAGATTCAGACAGTGAGTGCTATGATGTGGACACTTGCTGAATGAGGCCTGAACAGCAGTTGCTTGTTGCTACATCCATAGGTGTTTTGTCGTCCAGCTTTCTGCTTTGTGGTGACTGAATCTGTTTTTCTGAATTTGGAAAGAAGTTTGGTAACTGCACTGTGTGTAATGGGAGGCCTGTTTGGGTGGCATTGGATGAAATACTCTGTGATGACATGTTTGCTTCATTCACCAGAAATGAGGACAATCTCAACATGTTCAGCTTGGGATAATGGCATCATTTACATCGCCTGTACAGAAGAAACAATCATTATTTGAACATGAAATGAATAAAGTTATATAAACATGAAGCACACCATTGCTTTTCTGTTGAAATTCTCTACCAGTTTGATGTGTCACACTTTTCCATTTGAAACACTGAAGTTGAATCCAAGATGGCGGCACTGAAGAAGGCCACCATGTGGGTGACATGGCCTAACAAGTTTCCCCATTCTCCCACAATGTATGTCTAAAACTGGATCACACTCTGCCAAACTATTTTCATTTTATATGGGTGTTTCCTTACTTTTGAGAAACCCTATACTAAAAAAATTACATTATACATGTTTCATACATTTCATACAGTCACATTTTCACTTAAATTGTTATGCTGATTATTTGACTTGTAATGATAAATATAGAAATATAGAAATATGCAAAATAGAAGTATTTTCCTTAATGATCTCAGATTTATATGTATGTACTAATTGACAAAAAATATCTCACCAATAAGGAGTTGTTGGAATTAACTGAAACTTTATATGTATAAATGGGATGATTATATATATATGTAAGTGATTACAATATTAGAGTAGAAGGATAAGTGTATTGGGGAAAACTGTAGAATTGAAAGGAGGCTCTAGTTACCTTGTTAGGCCGCCTCTATCCTGGATACAAGATGAGATACGGTTGGGCATTGGAGGGAAACAGGTTCTGTATGGTATCCTGTGGCACATTTGCTCACAGATGTTGCAGCTGGGCTGTAGATCCTCATCAACCACACCAGCAGTTGGGGCAGTGTGTCACTCCACAGCAAAGGCCTGATTGAAGCGCTCACCACGGGGCCTCTATAATCAAACCCGACCATTGCTGTATCAAAACCAAACATGGATTTGCTGATAAAGATGATACGGTTCCAGTCCATAGCAGTCCAGGCTGCTCGTTTAAGACACCATTGCAAACAAAGGCAATGGTGGCTGGCTGTAAATGACAGGACATGTAATGGGCACCGTGACAACAAATTTCCTTCTACTAAGTGCCTGGAAGGCAGTATGACCACATACATAGTTAATTGTTATACCAGTCAGATGAGAGATATCATACATATATTCGATGGTTTATAAATAGGTTCAAGTAGCTCAAAGCTCAAAGTTAGCACAGAGAAAAAAGGAAATGCATACCATTTTAAGACATTAAAAAATGTTAAACACTTTCATTTAATGATCTTTAATATGATTATATTTTCAGTATACAGAACATATTACTAAACCTGCTTCTAAAGGATTATCCACATTGTAACTGTATTTAAGGGATTGTCTGCATTAGGAATTAATAACTGTTTGCAAGCAGAAGATAAGAATGTGGTGTCCTCAGCCTTCTCCCTGTGCTTTCTGTCTGTCTGTCTGTCAATCGGAGACTGCATGAAGAGCTGGGAAATAGAGACAAAAGGGGGGGACATGGGTTTTAAAGGTGCGCTGCCACTGCATGGACAGGCGGGAGAAATAAAGACGCGAGAGACAAAAAGAGCCGCTGCGATAATGAATGCAAATGCAGCACGTGATGACTTCATCTCAGAGTTGACATTCTTTCCGCTGGTTAAATTAGAGCTGGAGGACTGCAGGCTGTCTCTGCAGGCTACACCTTCTACAGTAAATGTAAATTCTACTCCTAATTCCCAATGAAGGAGCCATGCAGACAGCATAGATGGCAGTCGAAATTTTGTCATGTCCGTCGTGCAGAAACACCCCTAAGTCTTGTCATTTTGCACTTTAATATATGCGCCTGCATTTATTTTGGGCGAATGTAAAAATTTTGCATGTTAATCAGGTTATTCTAATTGATGATTCACCATTATGCAGATCATAGTAAATTACTTCTTGATTGAGCACCCCCTCACCCCAATTCACCCCATCCAAAAACGAGAAAAGCCTTCCATAAACCAGGGGAGCACACTGCTCTGGCTTTGTACTTAACAGTCTTTGTAATTACAGATGCAGCCCCTTTCTTAGTAGATGTCTGTCTTGATAAACACTTTATGCATATCAGGCTCCACTTGTGGCCTGGCAGTGAGAATAATGCCAGTCTAATTGACTCATTTAGAGGCTTTTGCCAACAGGAGGAGCTTGCATTAAATGTTTGATCGCCTTAATTTCCAAACACATCATTAGGTCCGTCCTCGGCCATTTAATACCAACTTTATGGGTCTGTTTTAAAAGTCTTTTTCCTCTCTCTCTCTCTCATGTCCCTGGTAATAATTAAGTCAAACATTTCAAAATATGGTAATGCAGACCTGCTTGAATAAGAGTCTTCCATTTCCATAATTTTATTAGCACCTAAAGCATACTAATTGGCTGAGAGTGTGGGCACTGCTTGGCAAAAAATACAGCGGTAATTAGAAGGAGAGTGGTCTAACATGGGCGTTGTGTAAACACCCACCCTCTGCCTTACAGCATCGCACTGCTTCTAAAGCGCTTGTGCGGACATGATACAGTATGTGCTGGCTTTTAGTTTGTATATGAGGTTTAATGTAATTATCATTACTATTAAATGTGTGATTATGGAAAGGAATACATTGTAAAGGAACGGCATTAGCATACATCAAGTACATTAGACCATCACATTAGTACAGGATGCTAAGATATTCCTTTTAAGATCCCTTTTTACATTTGCATATATTTGGTTCATATCTACGGAAATAACTGATATCTGCTTTTTACTTCATTTCCTTATTATTATGTTTCTTTCTCACTCTGATTCGTACAAATCATTTCTACAGTCACTATGTACAATAGAGTCTCTTTTGTGTGTGGTACATGAGTGTGTGGGTGTCTATATCCATGTTTCCAACAACGACATGTTGTTGACATCCTGTCTGTGTTCCTTCTACTGTATCCGCTCCAAGTAAGCTATTCCTGACAGTCACTAAGTAATGTAATTTGTGCAAAATTTTAGTTTATACAATGTTAACTATTAATATATAGTTTAACTATGCATCAATCTTTATGAACATACCTTTAAAATTATTTCCAATCAATTCAACATTAGAAATTACACGTGGAACTGATACATACATACATGACATATGTGACAGTTTCAACATGCAGATGAAGGCATTTTCATTCATCTATTCATTCATTTTCAGCTAAAAAATGTTTGTTTTTTTTTATTATTTAGTAGCTGTCAACAAAACAAATATCAAATGTTAAACTATTAGACAGACAGGAATTTAAATGAACCCCTATGAGCCCATATGTGCATTTCAGATCCTGTTAATGTCTTCACTAAACAGATGTGTGTACAGTGAGAGGCAAAAGCCTGTGGAGACGGATTCATACTGCAGAAGGATAATGACCCAAAAACCCACCTCGAAGATTTGCAAAAGCTACTTGAAGACCAAAGAATTTCAAGCAGCGCTGACTGTCATGGATTTTCTTTCACTGTTACCTGACCTAAACCCCATCGAGCATTTATGAGAGCAGGCAAAGACAGAAAAAGCAAAGCATTCAGTGACATCACAATATACTCATTGGAAATTTGTGAAATTATGTCTGGATAACATGGCTTATTAGAGCCATGCCAAAGTGAATACTGTCATTAAGGCAAAACTGGAACATGCCAAATACTAATAAATTATGAAATGATAAAGATTTTTCAGCTTCTCAGTTAAATTGCTATGGGATTTGTAATGTAAAACATTGTGTTAAAATTGAGAAAAATCCAAAACAGAAGCATTTTGAATAATGCTCTCAGTCCTTTGAGCCCATTGTGCATGTGGATACGTATAAGGATTGTGTGTAAATGTTTCACACAATCCTAAAAAGAAATAAGGAGAACTCAACTAAACAAACAAGACAAAAAAAATTATACTCATATTTCTTTACTGAGGAAAATACAATATTTCATACACGTGACTCGCAAAAGTACTGGGGGTCAGTTTGAACTCTGGGACATTGATGGGTTCAGGTTCTATTCACAGCATTTCTATTTAATTAAGGTCAGGACCTTTACTTAGCCAATTCACAATATTATTCTTCTTTAATCATCCTTTGGGTAGAATTACTTGCATGCTTAGGGTTGTTGTCTTGCTGCATGACACATATTCTTGTAAGTTTCATTTCACGGACATGATATTTTCCAGGTATATTGTATTTGCTGATATCATTCAGAACTCATTGTTAAATCAATGATGGGAAGCCGTCCTGGTTCAGATGCAGCAAAACAGGCCCAAACCATGATACTACCATCACCATGTTTCACAGATGGTATAAGGCTCTTATGCTGGGATGTAGTGTTTTCCTTTCTCATAGCATTTCTGAAATAAACTAAAAAGTTTTTTTTCCATTAGCCTGGCTTGTCCACATCACCTTTAGCAAACTGTAGATGGGCAGATTATTTAAGGAGAGCAGTGGCTTTCTCCTTGCAACCCTTCCATACACACCATTGTTGTTCAGTGTTTTTCTGATGGTGGACTCATGAACATTAACATTAGCCAATGTGAGAGAGGTCTTCAGTTGCTTTGATGTTACCCTGGGGTCCTTTGTGACCTTGACAACTATTACACGCCTTGCTCTTGGAGTGACCTTTGTTGCTCGACCACTCCTGGGGAGGGTAACAATGGTCTTGAATTTCCTCCATTTGTACACAGTCTGTCTGACTGTGGATTGGTGGAGCCTAAACTCTTTAGAGATGGTTTTGAAACCTTTTCCAGCCTGATGATCGTCAACTATTTTTTTGCTTTGGTGCTCAGAAATCTCCTTTGTGGATGCCATGATACACTTCCACAACCATTTATTATGAGGATTAGAATTCGAACCTACAAATGAACTAATCCTAGAGACTCACATTCTTACACTATTTTGTCTCATTTGTGTAACTGGGTTCTCTTTATCCACGTTTAGAACTCTGATAATGTTTTAGGTCATATTTATGTAGAAATATAGAAAATTCTGAAGGGTTCACAAACTTTCAAGCAGCACCTTGTGCGTGTGTGGGCCAGATTTATATTATGTTGTGGACATTACAATATATCTATGTAATGTCCCCAAAAAATATATTTACTGTGTTGTTTAATATTAAATATTAAATATGTGTTTAATATTAAAATAATTTTAATATTGTGACCCCACAATACCCAGGTCGGACACCACCAGTGTGGGTTTTGCATGTTCTCCTCATGTCTGTGTGAGTTTCCTAGTGGTACTCCAGCTTCCTACCACATTCCAAAGACATGCATTAGGTTAAGTGGTCTGTCTCATATGTAGTGTAAAACTGCTTTGGTTAAGTTAGTCTAATTTTTTTCACTTTTACAAAGTCTGAAGTACAGTGCATTGCACCCTATGCTTTCTAATAAGTCTCTGCCACCGAGAAAATAAGGGGACGTGCAATCAACAAGTGTTAATCTATGGTTATGTTTTGCATTTTATACAGTAAGGCAGCATCAGAAGCTTATCGGGGAGTTAGTAGGGGAAGAGGGAAAAAACATGGCATGCACCCGCGGCAGCAGCATCTGTAATTAACCTTGATGCTTAGTGCTGTTGTTGCCATTGATTTTCCTGTTTCACATGTGGGTGAAAATTGCACTTTAAGTTACCCTGAGTGTTTAAATTAATAATGAAACCACAAGAGTGCCCTCCTCTGACTTTCAATTAAAACATTCAGGCTTATCGGATCAGTGCGGGAGAAGAGCAGAGAGAAGAAGAGGGGGAACGTTTTGTCTACTCGGACCTGGTTGGCACGAGGCAACAGGAAGTTCACCATACAAACATGTCTGTTCCAGAGGAAGCAGGTGTACACATTCTGATGTGTGTCAGCGTGAGGGCTTTTGTCTGATCAGCTACTCATCAGCCAGATGCATCCAGGTCAGTCAGCCAACTCCCACCCATTCAGTGTTCCAAGCACAAGTAGCCAAACACACACACACACACACAAACACACACACACACACACACACACACACACACACAAGACACTGCATCTTACCCTCAGATCAAACAGGTAAGTTGTAATATTCCTAATTAAACTAGACTCTAGTCTTTAGTCAGAGCGCCACAGGAAGTCATACACTACACACATATGGTATACACACAGAATAGGTCAGTCTGCTCATTCTTCCTATAGCTGTCCTAAAATAATCAGAGTAAACTTGTTTTGAGACGGCATCTGAGTAAGAAACAGAACCACAGCTGGTGGGAGGTACCACTGCCCCCTAGAGACAGTGATTTCCTTGCCTGGCAGGTGGAAACTTGGGAGAGAGTCCTGTCAGCCCAGTGTCAGAGGGTGAAAGTGCAATGAGGTGAGTCAAGGTGACTGCAGCCACCCAGGCAATGACTTCCTCTTCCTGTGGCCCGGTACGTGTGGAACCATGCCCACAAAAACAGCTCCTCTTCAGCTTTGGAGAGCCAACAGGTGGGGACGAAGTGCTCCAGGAATCTGCGTCAGTGACAGCATTGTGTCAGGCAAAAGCAGGAGGATGTTTGCCAGTTAGAAAGCTGACGCTGTTGTGCTGTTCCCTCTCTTCCCTCTTGTTCATTAAAAAGTTCCCTCACAGGAAATTCCCTTTTAGTGAGCTAACCATACTTCCTTATCATCTGCAACTAGGAATGGTGGGTGAGCTAGAACACAGCAAATCAGTATGTTTTCAAAAAGGTTTTGATTACTCGTTGGTTTGCCAGCAATAATTAAATGGGAATTTCTTTGGAGCCTACTATGGAAGGTTGCAGACAAAGTGCATACAGAAATGTATTATAAACAGTTACGTTTTGCAAACTGTTTCAGAGCACTAAAGAACTGTGGGCTGTGCACTCTGTTTCCAGGTAGCCACACTCTTTTGGGTTTGGGATTGGGAGGCTTAGACTTATTTATGAATTTCCACATTTGCAGGAGTCCCGCTCCCCTACCCCTCGCAAATACAGAGGGTCGACTGTATGACCTATGCAACTCAGAGCCTATGAAAGTCAATGCAACATGAACCACCAATCAGTGTTTCTTCGTTTATACATATTATCTGCAACCGCAAGGCAACATACCCTACTGTGCAAAAGTCTTAGGCCGCCATTTCAGGAATTTCCCTCTGGGATTAATAAAGTTATCTATCTATCTATCTATCATTAGACTTGTTGTTTTAGCAATGCTATAATGAGCAACCTGGATGCAAACATTTCAAGCTTGGATTTGTCACTCTATAATACTCTTCTGCTGATCTTTTTTCCAATCTTTGTGAGTTTTAGCATATCTTAACCTTTTTCACTCTGTTCCCCTCCCAAAAAAAGCCGTTCTCTTGCTGCTACCCTTCCAAAAAGACCATTCCTGATCAAGCTTCTTCAAACTGTAGAAGGGTCAACTTGGCATCTCGATGAAGCTGCCAGATGCTGCTATTACTCAAATGTAAGGGAAGGTCACACTAAAGACTTGCCATTGTAACCTGTAAAAGTAGTTGGGGTTTTTTTTGTTTGTTTGTGTGGAGGGGTGTTCAGTGTTTTTAATATTGCCCACAAATTCCCTGTATTTTCTGGTTGTACTCTAATAAAGAGACTGCAAAATAATTATATATGGTCATTATAACATTGTTAAATGAATATTATATCTAATCCAATGGTGCCCTAAGACATTTGCACAGTACTGTATTTTGAGAAGTTATGAATAGTTAAGCTCAATGCAAGGCATAAAGTAAGCTAGTTTAGTTCATTTGTTCTGAAAAATTAAATGTACTCCGCTAAATTCCTACATCTCTTAAATGAGATTGAACTGGCATTTTCCATTTTGTCCCAAAGAATAATCTCCACAATCTTTGACTGAAGACATCACTCTGCCTGAATGTTTGGCACTTTTGCTTACTGATGAGTGACATCTTGTGGTGGTTATCTTTAGCAATGAGCCATTGCATCATCTGTACATGTCTGTGACTGTGTTTACATATTCTCTCCCCAAGCCTTCTCATGCTCTTGTGTGTGCAATCCAGCTGTCACTGTCTAAGAATGGGTCAGCGTGTTGTTCTTTAAAAAAGTACTTTAGAGTTTATGCTTTGAATGCGATACTTGATGTTACACTTCAAGTTTTGTGAAACACTGGTCTGAGACCAGTTGTAAAAGTGTTTCTATTATAATTCATGTACAAATCATATAATTAAAATTATTTAAGTGAAAAATCTTAAGTGAAAAGAAAAAAATCGAAATAATTGGGTTTAGGTCAGGGGGCTGTGAAAGAAAGTCTATGACTGTCAGCTTTTGATCTTGTATGGTCTTCAAGTATTTATTGAAAAGCTTTCAGGTGTGTTTGGGTCATTATACTACTGCAGTTAGAATCCTTCTCCACGAAGATCCAACCGGCATTATCGCTAGGTGCTTTCAGACCTCTGGACCCGACTGTACTTACTTTAAATGCAGTGAGTGCTATTTTATGAAGAAAGTATACATTACAAAAAATATAACCGTGCGATGGACTGTGTGCTGTTCTGTGCCACCCCGTGACCCTGAATTTGATTAAGCAGGTATTGAAAGTGTGTGTGTTAGCAAGATTTAGTATAAGTATTGATTTAAGATTAGGCTTAAAACAGTCAATTCCTTTATTTCCTTTTCACATAGAGGAATGGAACAAAATCTGACCAAGAAAGCCCCACATAGTCTGATACCATTAAAAAATGCTAACTTGCACTTAACACAGCCAACTGAGTGTCTGTTCTAAAGTTGGCCATGATGCATGGGTGGGCACATTTTGGCTTGACCCCTTAAAAACAAACAGAGAAGGTTACTGTATGAGCTGTAGGTTAGAAATTCAATTAAATAGCAACGTTGTGGCACTATTGTTACACAAAGTTAAATATCAGTCACTGCCTGAAAGGTTGCCCTGTAAAACTCAGAGAAGTGATTAGGACAGGAGGAAGAATGAAGTGTGGTAGAAGAGGGAGAAGGTGAACAAAGACACAGAGAGAGAGAGAGAGGCAGGGGGAAGGGGCACATTGTTTTCCTGGTCAGTCCGCCTCTGCCATATACACTTAGCACAAATATCATTCATTAACAGTAATCTGGCATTTTAACATTGATGTATGGTCCCTAAATGTGAAGCCACTGGTTCATGTCCCTGGCTATAAAGCACAGGGACAGTTTAAATACGGACCTGCTGGACCAGGCATGACTGACTATCTGTCTCCCCCTTTCCTTTCTTTTCATCCCCCAGCAGCACCCAGCTGAGATCAGGTGCCGTGCCATCACACAACAAATGAACACATTTCCTGCGGCCAGCGCTTGTGATGGCTCTATGATTCTTGACAGGTCAACAGCAAGAGGCTCATACACGTTGAGAAAACGAGAGGGAGAGGCCCAGATATACAGCCTGGCTCACCAAAGCCCATTTAGACTACCATAATGGCGCTACTAAAGCAATGACACTAACAATGTGTTTTTAGCCTGCTAAATTTGCAATGGCAGGCCGATACACTTGAAATAATCAGCGCCTCAATTAGACCACTCTCATGCTGCATGCACCGTGAATCACGGAGAAACCCTCGGTGCCAAGCCCACTTCATCTACTAACACCAAGCTAGGCTCGCCCAATGAATTACTGCATAAACTAATCAGGTTAGCATGCTGTTATTTCTGCAGGCAAACAACTATTTCTCCAGAGCAGCCCTTCAGACTGTTCCCCATCAGGCCAGGGCTATTAAAGAGATTGTGTTAGAGCTCAGGCAGTGCGAGAGATGGCCGTGTGGCCACATTTATGTGCCAATGGGCCACAGCAAGCTATTCTAATAGCCAAAGTCATTTGGAGAGAGCCCAGGTAATTTGAGAATGAGCGCACTGAGCTGACCCCTCTGTCCTCTCATTTCAATGCGGCCATTTTGTTTGGGCGCACGAAGGATCTGCGGCAGCTTGGGGGGTCGTTTGTCCTCATTAGAGAGCCTACGAGCGGGAGCACGGCACGCGGGGGTGTCCGACACAAGCTGATAACACTGCCGAAGAGCGGTGAGAATCAATCTGCTGTCAGCGTGATGAGGAAAGATGGCCTCTGCAGACTGGAAGGGGCTCTGTCCAAACCCACACTCTACCATACTAAATAGCATGTCAGAATAGCGGTGGACTTTTTTTGTCACTGTGTTTAATTTGTTGTTCTAACAGTTGTGACAGAGATGTGCTATGAAGGATATGAAGACATATCATTTATTCACATCTTCCATCCTTGTTGTCCCATGCTAATTGCGTCAATAATGATGATAATAATAGTAATAAACAGTGGAAATTCATCTAGGAATTATGGTAAGTCGCCTCCTAAAGAAATCATTGCATGAATATGCTCTAATTTCTGCAATGGCTGTCCCCTTATGACTGCAGTGGCTGCTCTACCAGTGAATGTGATCACACCAGTGTACATTTCTGTATGGTCACTGACACGTGTGAACTGGCTGATTTACAGTAAATGATGTCAGCAGTGATAAGTATGAGAGATCCACCTCAGACGTGTCCTCTGCTCGGGCTTTACCCCTCAGGCTGATGAACCGGCTTCAATGTGCATTGAAATTTATGAAAATTGTGTTTCTAATATTGCTTCAGCCTGGCCGATAACGTCCTTATTAAATCAATTGCGGAAGATTACACTGGATAAAAAAATCAATGCCAGCCAGTAATTGCATATTACAAAGTTATTTTCTGCATTGATATTGATAATATGTATGTTTACATTTCATAGGATTAAAATCAATGTTGTAAAGTGAGTTATGACATCTCCCCTTGATGAGGAGCATTTATGGAGAAAGACTAATAGGATTGTTGATTCTTCGCTTGGATTGCCATCATCTATCTCTATAGAAAAGGCTTCCCGGACCAAAAAATGTAGCTCTCAGTCTAATGTCTGCCTCTCACTCTTTAAGTATTTCTTTCTTTCCTTTCTGCCAAATCGTTTCTCCACATTCCAAAATGAAACAAATTCACACATAAAACTATATTGGTTTCTTCAATCAGTTTCTCCGTGTCAGGAATATAAAGTAATGACAAGAGCACAACATCATTTCAACTAATTTTAACTATATATTTCTGATTCTGACTTCAAACCCATCAGCCTGTCCTGAACTGTATTGTTCCCTAAATGTCTGTGTCACGTCACTCCATCACCCTACTTTTGTTCTTCTGCTACTCGCTTACTATGATGGTTTGGGTCATGATTGCTTTATCGTGCTTTTTGGATGACGCTTATTTTGTGATGCAATGTTTTCTGCATGTTCCTCGGATCAGGTGCCGTGACTATAGTTTGTGTGCGTAACCAGATCCACCTCTGGGAAACCGCTGCAGTCCAAAAACACACACACACATGCACATACACACACATACACAAATACACCCAGTCTGAAACAACAACAGCACAGCAGCTTATTGATGCAAATCAACACTTGCAATAGTTGAAATAGAAAAGAAGCACACTCCACAAAACATTTTATACTATTTATGTCTGAGGTAACTGGAGGACGTCTGTGGATGATGGTTTTAAGCACTTTAATTAATATTAAGTCTGGTACATTAGGTTCAAATTAAGTGTGCATTCAGCTTAATTCCCTGAAGAGTTTGTGTTCTTCAGTATACATATATATATAAACCTTGTCCATTATGTGGAATACATGAGGATTATATTCACGGTGCTAGAGTACTAAAGTCTGGGTTGGCCATCAGGTAGGGGGTGGTGAGTCCCTCTCCTTCTCCTATCCTCACCTTGCTGCAGTCTGCTGGTGAAGCTTTAACTTTGATTAAAAGTTTCCTCTCTGTAGGTGACCTACGTCCTCTGCCAAGGTGAGGGAGAGTCAGGGAAAGCAATGGAACTGATTGCCAAAAAGAAAGGAGGGAGGGAAGAAATGGAGAAGTGGGCGCTTGAAGGAGAGACGCACTTCGTGGGCTTGACATGAACAGAAATCTTTTATGACATATGTTCAGGGTGTCATCGTAATTTGACTTCTCTCACATTAGTTTGGCACAAGTAGCAACACCGCAGAGGATAATAAATTAATGTATATCTCATTGCACTATTTTTAAAAAAAATTTTATGGTATTGATGATTCATTGCAACTCCTTCGTGCACCTGCATACATTCTGAATATCAGAACATGAAAACCCAACTTTTTTGAAGCAATATTAGCAGTGAAATCACTTAAATCTACCTGTCTCACAATGCCAAGAGAATAAGCTAATCTTTATCAATCTTCATATAATTCTTTCTCATTGCTTGTAATATAGAGTACTGTGCAAAAGTTTTAGGGCACCATTAGATATACCTTTGTTTTAGCAATGGTGTAATGACCATATATGATTAATTCTCAGTCTCCTTATTAGAATACAATTAGAAAATACAGGAAATGTGTGTGCAGTATTAAAAACTGAAAAAAAACACAAAAAAACGTCTTCTACAGGCTACAGTAATGTAGTAATGTAGGTGTGTAGCAAGTGTGACCTCCCCCTTACACCAAAATGGAATACACTTAAGCTGCCAGATGCTGCAATGCCAAGTTGACTCTTCTGCAGTCTGAAGAAGCTTGATCAGTAATTGTCTTTTTGGAAGCGTAGCAGCCAAGGAACCACTTTGTTTTAAGGGAAACAGAGTGAAAAGGCCAATATATGCTAAAGCTCACAAAGACTGGAGAGAAGATCAGTGGAAAAGAGTATTATGGAATGAATTCATTGAAATTCTGGGGTTCAGTCATCGACAATATGTCATATATGGTTGTTATAGCATTGCTAAAACAACACATTTAATGGTGGCCTAAGACCTTTGCACAGTAACTTGTTTAGTTATTTAGGGAGACAGTTCATTGGATTCGATAGCCAGTAGTTACAAAGCACATCAGCATAATTATCGCCACAGATTATCACCAAAGTAAAAGTTCTTACTACTACATAACACGCAGGAATCCCATCACCTCTGCAGTTTCTTTTTAATCACATATACATGATATTGGTACCTGTTGCAGTTTGGCCCCTTGGCAGTTTGGGCCCTTGCATCTCCCATTGTGCTGATCATGCTGTTTTTGGTGCTGTATCACCTTTGGTATAGTAATAATCCAGCCATGAGGAAATTGCTTCTGAAGTTATAAAGAGAAGTAAAAAGAGAACCCAGACTTCATAAAGTATAATATTTATTCAGTGGTTTTCTGACTTATTGCTGATACAGCAACTACTTCCAGTGGTAAATGTCATTACTGCTATAGTCATTGCTAAGTAATAGACATAAAACAAGACTTGACACAAAGAAAGGAGACAGGGAAAGAGAGGCAAGAGAATAAAGGATAGCATGAAAGAGGAGGCCAGGAGACCGTATGTTTCATTTAGTGTATGTCTTTGAGGCCGGCTCCCAGCTGAGTCCTGCTGTGACCGCGACTTTATCTGTGTTTAATCACGCTGGTGCTCGAGCAGGCCAGATCGTTGGCCACCCCAGGCTCGCAGACAGTGAAATATGGCCACAATTAGCCCTGGACACAGTTCAATGATGATAAAGAGCATTCACACCTTTTAGACCATGATTAAAAGGCCTGCCCACTCGCTCACTGATAGAGAGAACTAATTTCACATTATTATTATTATCATTACCAGTGCCTTGATTATAATGCACTCACCCATCTTTCCTCACACTCATCTTTCTCTTACCCCCTCTTTCTCTCTTCTGAGCCACAGATAGATGCAGAAGCCTTCTTTATCATTTGCACATCAGTGGCTGTGCATTGCTCCCCTCTCCGTCTCATTTATTTGGACTCGCTTCTCATGTATACCTATGCTACTTCATCTTTATTCCTGTCATTCAGTGTGCATGCAGGGTAACCCATCTGCCTGCAGCCACAGTGGCAAACAAACAGGGCTCCTATATAGAATATTGCACAGCTCCATCAGTAAGAGCCTCCTATGTCTTCCTCATAGATACAGCCTGACCCTCTAGCACCGGCAAAGAGATCCAAAATCACAGTCTTCATATGCCAAAAAGGCATACATTGGGGAAAGTCACCCCTTTCATGAAAATAGTTGATAAATGGAGGGGCCATAATGAAATGGAGACATCAAGAAGCATGAAAAGGAGAAGAGCAAGGACCGGGAGAGAGGAAGAGTGGGGGGTGGTAATCCTGTAGGACCTGAGCTGTCTTCATAGGAAAGAGAAAGGAACAGTGGGGAGAGAGAGGCGAAGAGGAATAAGAAGGATCGGCTTTCGTCTGTGTTCCATCAAGGGAGAAATTACACATTTACTAAGGTTTTTTCTTAGGACGACGGCCCCCATAGATCAAACCACTGGATGTACAAGCCAATTTTCAACATGAAATATAGACACCAGGAATCAATTTCACCTGTGTTCTCTCCCCCCTCTCCACAGGCTGCTAGCCCCTGCTCTTGTAGCCCCAAGGATCAGGCCATGGTTTATGACTTACACATACCCCTTCCACATATACTGTCCCATAGACCTTTATTGCAAATGTCGAATGCATGGGCGATAAGTATATTAAATAGTCTTATTTAAATAAATCATTCCACCTTAGTCTGTAATTGAGTGCAGAATATTGCATGGACTCAAGGTCTTGCAGTACTGAGATGTTTCAGGACCAGAAGAAACAGGAAAGTTTTTGCAAGTCCTACATTGAACTTGAGATAAAAAAGTGAAAATTGAATTAATAAAATATGCCAGATATATCATATAGTTACAGTGGTGCTTGAAAGTTTGTGAACCCCTTAGAATTTTCTATATTTCTGCATAAATATGATCTAAAACATCATCAGAATGTCACATGTCTTAAATGTAGATAAAGAGAACCCAGTTAAACCAATGAGACAAAAATATTATACACGGTCATTTATTTATTGAGGGAAATGATCCAATATTACATATTAGTGAGTGGCAAAAGTATGTGAACCTTTGCTTTCAGTATCTGCTGTGACCCCCCTGTGCAGCAATAACTGCAACTAAACGTTTTAAAAAACTGTTGATCAGTCCTGCACACCGGCTTGGAGGAATTTTAGCCCATTCCTCCATACAGAACAGCTTCAGCTCTGGGATGTTGGTGGGTTTTTCCTCACATTACCTGCTCACTTCAGGTCCTTCCACAACATTTCAATTGGAGTAAGGTCAGGACTTTGACTTGGCCATTCTCCAAAACATGACCTTTATTCTTCTTTAACCATTCTTTGGTAGAACAGCTTGTGTGCTTAGGGTCGTTGTCTTGCTGCATGACCCACCTTCTCTTGAGATTCAGTTCATGAACAGATGTCCTGATATTTTCCTTTAGAATTATCTGATATAATTCAGAATTCATTGTTCCATCAACGATGGCAAGCCATCCTGGCCCAGATGCAGCAAAACAGGCCCAAACCATGATACTACCCCCAGCATGTTTCACAGAAATAGGATAAGGTTCTTATGCTGGAATGCAGTGTTTTCCTTTCTCCAAACATAACGCTTTTCTTTTAAACCAAAAAGTTCTGTTTTGGTCTAATTCGGCCACAAAACATTCTTCCAATAGGTTTCTGGCACTATCAATATTATTATTTATAAGCAGAGCAACGAGTCTTTAGCAGATTCATATAACCAGTCACAAAAAGAAGCACAGGGCACTTGGATAGCACAGCAAGAATTTACTAGTTTACTACTGCGTGGTCTTCTCGAGTTCGAGTCCTGACAGTGCTTTTCAAAAAGGACATTGCTGCCCTTCTGCAGTTTGCAAAAGATCATGTGAATAAGCCAAATGACTACTGTATAATTGTTGTGTGGATTGATTACACTGAAATAGAAGTTTTTGGTTTAAGTGAGAAGTGGTTTGTCTGGAAAAAATAGTAAACACTGTAGTCCAACATAAGAATCCTATTTTTAGAAACATGGCGGTGGTAGTGTCGTGGTTTGGGCCTTTTTTGCTGCATCTGGGCCGGATGGCTTACAATCATTGATTGAACAATGAATTCTGAATTATATCAGCAAATTCTACAGGAAAATGTCAGGACATCTGTGTGTGAAGTGAATCTCAAGAAAATGTGACCCTAAGTACACAAGTTATTCTACCAAAGAAGTAAATAAGAAGTTAAAGTTGAACTTTTAAGTTAAAGTCCTGACCTAATTTTCAACTGAAATGTTGTGGAAGAACCAGAAGTGAGCAGTGATTTCACTGAACATTTACTTGAAACAGTTAGCTGCAGTTATTGCTACACAATGGGGTCACACCAGATACTGAATACAAAGGTTCACATTGTTTTGCCATTCACATATATGTAATATTGTCCTCAACCGATAAATGAACATACAGTATATAACCTTTTTGTCTCATGTTGTTTAATTATGTTATTGTTATCTTTTAGGATGTATGAGAAAATCTGATAGTTCAATTCATATTTGTGCAGAAATACAGAAAATTCTAACTGGGTCACAAACTTTCAACTACCACTGTAGTTATATTCAATGTGAAATACCAAGTCATTCCAAGATAGATATTATTTTGATTGCATGAATTTCTCTTACAATGTCATCATTTCATTCACACACATGCATGTGTGCCTATATTTAAGCTGGCAGTAGATCCAAAATGTCTATCTTCTAACTTGAACTTTTTTTATCAACAGAAACTCACTAACTTCAGTTCTTTGAGTTCTACTCAGAATAATTAACAGCATAAGATGTTCTAATATTAGGGGTATTGTGTATGAATCTTTATATTAAGCATTGTCTAAAATGCCCTACATAAAGTCTTATATATTTGAGGACAGTGGTGACACAGTGGTTATATTGCTGGGCTATTGACCAAAAGGTTGAGGGCTAATGTCTCAGCACTGCCAAGCTGCCACTGTTGGGATCTTGAGCAAGAGCCTTAACCCTCAACTGCTTGTATGTTATACCTAGTAAGATCAGTTGTAATCACTGTGGATAAGGACATCTGCTAAATGGTGCTATCATATATAGTAAATATTCAATATCTGGTATAAAGTAATGGCATCTAAAATGCTGTAGTGTATAGATAGCCACTGAGCAATTGTCTCTGTCAGAATGTCATTACATCCAAAATTGAGGCAGCAGCAATGGAGTGTGGGGGTGGGTAGGGTGTTAGCAATAAGTAGTGGGAGGATCTTCATGTAAAATTCACTTAGGTGCCATATTTTTCCTCCTGGACAAGATTAATTGTATTATAACTTGTTTCAGGGAAGAATAATGGTGCAGCCGGCACGCAGCTCAAACACTCGGCTCACGGGTATTTCTTAATCCATCCGACAGAATTGAGGTTAAGAGGAGATCTCCTGGAGGTTATCTGGCTGCCTTTACGAGAACGAGTCGAGATTGATGGGCTAAAGGGACCACGATGTAACGGCCATATTCATATGATAATCCTCCCATTGTGGTAGCAGGCACTGGGTTTTCTTAATCTCAGCCGTAAGGAAATTGAGCCGAGCACTTTAGTAGAGGCCAGGATGCAGCTTCAAGAGATACTCTAGATGTCTCTTTTCATGTGAGACAGATCCCACCCCCACCACCAAAAAAAGAACAGGAAAACCAAAAAAAATCTGTAATTATTTTATTTTGCCAGCTCATTTAACACTGTGGATTCCAGGTTGTAGGATTCAAAGAACAGGCTAATCTTTCTAAGCCACCAATAGACAAGTTTGTGAGGTGATAAAAATCAATAATAATGGCTGTAAAAGATGTGTTACAATCTTTGCCTTTTCTCCAAAGCCTCCTATGCAATTCTTTTAAATAAAATATCAATGTGACTCTCCCAGAGGGTATTTGCAGATAAATATATCAGTTCATTTACTGTGCAAAATGTAAAACCTGAGGCTATTCATGTTATCAAAAGGGATAAGCTTGGCTATTAAAGTCATCTGTTTCTTTACGAAGCAAAGATATCCATCCAAATATCATACACCATGGTGAATGTTGAAAAGTGCATATTTTAAGAACATTTTAGAACGTTTAATAGAATTCTACAGCAATTTACAATCCCAAATCAGAAAAGGTTGCGACATTATGGGAAAAACACAGAGTTTCTTACATTTTCTTTGACTTTTATTTCATTACAGACAGTACGAATCCAAACTTTTCCGTGTGTTGTCTGGAGAACTTAATGTCATGTGTTAATAAAAATCCATTTCAGTTGGGACAGAAAGGCATTTACCAGTTTGTAATGTTGCGATTCCTTCTCACAACACTCACGAGATGCTTTGTCACTGAAATGTTTTAGGTGTTATTTTGTCCCTTTCTTTCTGCAATTTCATCTTAAGGTGTACAACAGTACAGGTTTGTCATTGTTGGGACTGCAGGCAGGCCAGTCCAGTACCTGTACCCTCTTCATGCCTTTGTAATGTGTGCAGCATGTGGTTTGCATTGTCTTGTTGACAAATGCATGGACATTGCACAGACCATGCATTTCTTCAAAAAACAATCTGGAATACTGATTATTGCTCTGACTACAATCCACATGTCCAATGTGTAATGGTCCAACCCAAATGCCTCTGAGCCCAGAAAAGTCTACACCGCTTGCTTCTGGACATGGCTAACATAAGACTTTTTTTTTGCACAGTAAGGTTTCAAGTGGCATTTGTGAATGTAACTCTGTATTGTAGTGTTTGACAAAAAATTGCCCAGGTAATCCCTTGCTCATGTGGTTCTATCAGCTATTGATGAATGACAGTTCTTGAAGCAATGCTGTCTGAGGGATCGGAGATCACATTTGTTCAGCTTAAGCTTGGGCCCTTGCCATTTACGGATTGAAATTTCTCCAGATTCCTTTAATTGTTTAATGATATTATGCACTGTAGAGGGAGAAATATGTAAATCCCTTCCAATCTTTTGTTGAGGAACATTCTTCAACAGTTCAATTTTCTCATGCATTTGTTGATAAACTGGAGATCTTCTTCCCATCGTTGCTTCTCAAAGACTCTTTCATGGATACTGCTTTTGTACAAAATCATGATTACAGTCATCTGTTGACATCACCTGTTATATATAAAATAACATCATTATTTTGTTGTTTTTACCTCATTACTAGCCCTAAATTCCACCGCCCCATCTTTTTTTGTATGTGTTGCAGGCCTGAAATGCAGGAATGGATGTATGTTATCAAATTAAATGAGGCTGACCAGAAAAAACATGAACTATCTTGGGTTCATACTTAAATAGATTTTTTAATTTGCATTTTCCATAATGTCCCAACTTTTTCTGATTTGGGGTTGTAATTTAAGCTTACATATGCCTGGCCAGGTCCACCATCATGTCAAAGCTTGACAGACAGTAGCTAGTGTTTATTGTGGTATGGTATTATCTGTTCAATTGTAGCACTAAAATGCACAGTTGCCTCTGCTTTCTTCCAATGTACAGCCATGTCTTACTTCCAGAGTCAATCAATAGAAAGGCTGCTTTGTAGCCATGCTCACTTAACTGGTTATCCAGCCAGAGAGATGGCAGAGTAGATCAGATGGTCTATGGGCAGGGAGTCATCATTGCAGACCAAGTTCCTATTCCAAGCTGATGAATTGTGTGTTTTCTGGACTTGTTGGCAGCTGTGGTAAAAAGAGTGAAGGGATATTCAACTTCTGGCTGTTATCTTGTGTTAACTCAGATAGATCTGTGGATAGATGTTTTCCAGACACCCTGACCTTGGTCCAGTGGTCAAATACAGCCAAATATAGAGAGATATTTGCCTGGGAAAAATTGAGTCATGTGTGACATATAGGAACCTCTGAAAGATGAGCCACCCACAAGTGGAGTTCCACAATACAGTGCATTTTTCAATTCCCATGCTGAACAGGGGGTGATGGCCTTTGCTCAGCTGATGACTGACTTTCTCCTTCACTGTGGTAACTTGCAGTTGTTGCAGTGCTTTCTGTTGATGTTGAGGATCATGGCATGATTACAGGTACGCGCCATTTAACGTCCATCCTGTCAATGTCTGTTCGCTTTAATATCCAAGACTTTAAGATGTATAATAGGAAATGAAACCTGTTTTATATATATCCTATTTACATCTGAATGACAGAAAGGTGGTACGAGAAAACCCTTGCATCATCTGCTGACAGAAAAGCAGAAAACAACATGGTAACCTTCCACTCATTTTCATTTTAGTTTTTATTGAGTGTTTCAACTTTTATAAACAATACAAAGATAATAATTACTGTTTGTTACAGTATGGCACGGTACTAAAGGTTTTCATAATGTGTTTTATTTCGTATTATTGTTTAAAGTAAAACACTATGTGCAAAGTATCTAATCTTCTTTGGGACTATGGTAACGTCTGGTCACCGTCCATATTGGTCATAGTCCTGTTTCACATAATGTAACACGGACGTTAAAAGGTGCCTATATGTATCTTCTCCAAGACTGGGGTGTACACATGTTAAAACAAAGACCAGAAGGAATGGCATAAACCACAGAAAATGGGATTTAATAGCTGACAGCATTGAGACAATGCAAAGACACCACAGCAAATGTGAGTCTTTCTATGCCGACAATAATGCCCAGGTGTAAACCAAAATGATGTAACTGGAAAGGTTCAATATATAGTAATAATCTCTACAACATTCCACATGGATAATGCTGAGCACTCCTGGACAGCACAGGACTGAGCTACTGGGAGAGAATCTTGATTATGCTGGCTGAAGTGTTCCTACCGTATTTGATTAAGTTGAAAACAAGGCTTTTCGACTGTCACTCAGTTTGTGAGCATTCATTGGATTTTTGTATTCTAGTGCTTGTGCATGCATTTTTCTCCATATTGTGTGCTTGTCTGCTGGGCCCTAATCAATAGGCATATTAATCATTTGGGAGAAAAAAATGTGACAAACCAATTATTAATCTGCCCTGTCAGGTCCAATACAGTAATGAATTTACTAAAAATGGTCTTAACTTCATCCATTCATTAAGTGCTGATGGGTGGCAGACTTCACAATGTCGCCGGATTTTCTCCGGTATTGACGCCAGCCCTGGCAGCTAATTTACAAGCCTGCCTTCCATGCACAGCTCCAGTCTGTCCTAATAAAACAGAGCTTGATAATCGTTAAGGGGCCTGTCGGACAGCAGGCACAGCTCTGTCTGCCAGTGCCTGGTCTCTTCTACATAATTCTGCAGACAACCAAAACACTAACAAGTGTGTGAATGCTGGTGTGAGGTTAGTTTATGTGAGTTGGTCCATATGCAAATACGACTTGCGGAGTTTGTATGCACATGTGTGTTCAGTCTCAGTGCACCTATATAACATGGAAGAAGAAAGAGATGGTTGGTGTCCCCAGTGTTTATTGTATCCATAAAGATACTCAACATGCATATCATCTAAACAGTCCTACTCAACATATTTCAGAAGCACACAGAGAAAAGAGGCTCTACCACCTGAGGGCACTGCCTTTGCCTGCTCATTTAACTTACTGCTATGTCTTCTTCAGCTTTTATTGATGACTGTTTTATGCCCCACTAAACCTACTATTGACTAGAGAGAGATCAAAGAGGGATGATGCATTGAGAAATCATTTACTGGGACAACCTCACGGTAGTAACAGCAATTAATGATCGCTCCACGAGCTGATGAGCTCTCGATTCTCTATGGGAGCTGCAGGAGGAAAGTCAGAGCTTTCCTTCGGTTCTTCTTTCACCCTCGTCTCCGCATGCTCAGAATTTGACAGGTGAAAGAGTGGTCTCCATGCAAGCCCACACAACAGGACTGTGAGTCCAGGCTAAGATCATGTACTATTTATACACTTACTGTTGTGAAGTTGCCAACCTTCCCTCAACCCCCCAACCCTGAATTTGCATACAAATGAAGTTCTAAATGGGCTCAATGACATAATTGACTTGCAATTAGAAATATTCCAGAGCTGGTCACTTTGCAGTGGACAGAGCACTGGCAAAATGAGGGGGAAAAAGGCCTGTTTAGCATATTAATGAAGCTCATTAACTGCTACTTCAGTGCGATGACAAGAGAACTTATATATGCAATGGCCCCACGGCTTAATTTGAAATCTGAGTTCTGCACACTAATTGTTTTTGAGTACGTCGTTCCTTTTCATGGCTTTGGAAACAGTGGAATTCTGTGGTCTGCTCAACATGACTAACATTTCATCAAACGCAGTAATCCATGAAAAGCAAGCACTATCTGCTTCCGTAATGGCTATACAATGCTATAGAAACTTTAGAAATAAATGTGAATTATATTGGATATAGCAGTCTTGGTAAAGCTGTGTTCTTCCACAGCTACTATACTGGTACTACCATTGTGGAGGGCTGCCGAAAGGCGTGGGACCAAGTGTACACTTCAGCCTGTCGATGACAGGCCAGTGTGGCTCCCCACTGCCTCCGAGGCTGAGGAATGAAGCCCAGCTCTTTTGTTTGCAGGGTGCCTAATTATCTGCCGGTGCAGTCTTCTCCGGGTGTTTGTGGCCAGGTTGTGTGTCTGTGTGTGTAGACGTGTATGTGTGTGTGTGCGTGTACAGGCCAGTGTTATCATGCAGACAGGTTTAGCACCCCCACATTGTAAACACGGGCCCCAGTCGCTTTCCCCGGCTTGTTAACATCATCTGCGTCACTCAGCTCACTGTTACTGTCAGAGCCTGGCTGCGCTTGCCGCAATCAGCATTAACCATGTCAGCCTCCTAATGGGCCCGCCATAAAACTGGCTGACAGGCCAGCCAGCGTCGAGCTGCGCCCAAGACAAACTGCCTTCCTCTGCACCTCCCACCCACACACAGTCACTAACACATACACACATTTATACATACCGTAGATACATGCACACATTGCACTCCAGTTAGCTGAAGCACACAAACACACACACACACATACTGTTCTATCGCTTCCTGGGCCAGCAAACCCACTTACAGAATGGAATTATTATAACAATAACAGGGCCACCCAGATCCATTCCCCCTGTCAACAAGTGGAAAACAACCACTTGGCAACACCTGGTCTTTCTAAGCCTCCTTCCCATTTTTCACTGACCCTATGCTGGCTGCATTTTGGAAAACATTGCTCTATCAAACCAATAAAGCCAAGTTTGTTTTTAGACAATGCAAAATGCAATGTATGCTATCATTTTTCTGCTGTAATCATTATCACTACAGCACGAAATTCTCCTGAAGTCAGGCTGAGGTTGGTAACACAGAGCGATAAAACAAGCCAGAACATATTACTATCACGTTTTCCTTCACACTTCAAATGAAATGGTACATTTACTTATGGAACTAATACAATCAACTAATAAAATCAAACTGGCTCAGAAGGTTCATGAATGGTGCTATTCATACAAGGTGACTTGATTATTGATTTGGTTTATTCATGTACAGAGGGGTAAAAAAGTATTTAGTCAGCCACTGATTGTGCAAGTTCTCCTACTTAGAAAGATGAGAGAGGTCTGTAATTTTCATCATAGCTACACTTCAACTATGAGAGACTAAATGAGAAAAATCCAAGAAACACTGAAGGATTTTTAAATAATTTCATTGTTAATCATGGTGGAAAATAAGTATTTGGTCACCCACAAACTAGCAAGATTTCTGACTCTCACAGACCTGTAACTTCTTCTTTAAGAAGCTCTTCTGTCCTCCACTCGTTACCTGTATTAATGGCACCTGTTTGACCTCATTATCTGTATAATAGACACCTGTCCACAACCTCAAACAGTCAGACTCCAAACTCAACCATGGCCAAGAACAAAGAGCTGTCGAAGGACACCAGGAAGAAAATTGTAGACCTGCACCAGGCTGGGAAGAGTGAATCTGCAATACGCAAGCAGGTTGGTGTGAATAAATCAACTCTGGGAGCAATTGTAAGAAAATGGAAGACATACAAGACCATTGATAATCTTCCTTGATCTGCGGTCCTACGCAAGATCTCATCCCGTGGGTCAAAATGATCATGAGAACGGTGAGCAAAAATCCCAGAACTACACGGAGGGACCTGATGAATGATCTGCAGAGAGCTGGGACCAAAGTAACAAAGGCTACCATCAGTAACACAGTACTCAGATTCAGATCCTGCAGTGCCAGGCGTGTCCCCCTGCTTAAGCCAGTACATGCCCAGGCCCGTCTGAAGTTTGCCAGAGAGCATATGGATGATCCAGAAGAGGATTGGGAGAATATCATGTGGTCAGATGAAACCAATATATAAGCCTTTTTGGTAAAAACTCAACTCGTCGTATTTGGAGGAAGAAGAATGCTGAATTGCATCCCAAGAACACCATACCTACTGTGAAGCATGGGGGTGGAAACATCATGCTTTGGGGTTGTTTTTCTGCAAAGGGGACAGGACGACTGATCCGTGTTGAGAGAAGAATGAACGGGGCCATGTATTGTAAGATTTTAAGGCAAAACCTCCTTCCATCAGTGAGAGCATTGAAGATGGAATGTGGCTGGGACTTCCAGCATGACAATGATCCCAAACACACCGCTCCATAAAAAAGCATTTCAAGGCCCTGGAGTGGCCTAGCTAGTCTCCAGGGCATCAGCCCCACAGAAAATTTGTGGAGGGAGTTGAAAGTCCATGTTGCCCAGCAACAGCCCCAAAACATCACTGCTCTAGAGGAGATCTGCATGGAGGAATGGGCCAAAATACCAGCTACAGTGTGTGCCAACCTGGTGAAAACGTTTGACCTCTGTCATTGCCAACAAAGGTTATGTTCTAAAGTATTGAGTTGAACTTTTGTTATTGACCAAATACTTATTTTCCACCATAATTTACAATTAAATTCTTTAAACATCCTACAATGTGATTTCCTGGATTTTTTTTCTCATTTTGTCTCTCATAGTTGAAGTGTACCTATGATGAAAATGACAGACCTCTCTCATCTTTCTAAGTTTCTTGCACAATCAGTGGCTGACTAAATACTTTTTTACCCCATTGTACTTAATGTCACATCAGCATCAACTGACAGAAATTGATCTAAATCTAAATTTGTCAAATTTGTAAAATTGTAAAGCTGCTTTGAGACAATGCTGCATTGTAAAAAGCGTTATATAAATAAATCTGACTTGACTTGACAGGAGCATGGTTACATTTATACTAGTCAGACACACTCACACTAGGGCAATGTTGAGCAACCACTTAACCTAATGTACAGTACTATGCAAAAGTTGACAAAAATAAACTATTAACACTTTTATTTTTTAAATCATTTTTACTTTACAACAGTTTTTTCCACACATGCCTAAAACGTTTGCACAGTACTGTACGTCTTAGAAATGTAGGAGAAAACTGGATAGAGAGATACGCCAGAAAAAGTTGGGACGGTATGGAAAATGCAAATAAAAATATATGCAGTGTTCTCTACATTTCCTTTTACTCTTATTTCATTGCAGAGATTATGAACTTAAGATATTACAACATTTTCTTACACATTTGTTGATAAACTGGAGATCCTCTGGCCAGCTTTCCTCCTCAAAGATTCAACCTTTCGTGGATAGTGTACCAAATCATGATTATAATCACCTGTTGACATTACCTGTTTGAAATCATATCATAATTTTTTTTTCCTTCATTACTAGCCCTTAATTGCCCTTCCCAATTTGAGGAATGGATGTTAATTAACAAATGAAATGAAGTTGACCAGAAAAAATATTAAATATCTCAAGTTCATAATGTCTGCAATGAAATAAAAGTCAAAGGAAATGTAAGGAACACTGCATTTATTTTTTATTTGCATTTTCCATACCATCCCAACTTTTTCTGATTTGGGGTTGTAGAAGGTAGATGTAAAAATCTTTCTTTAAAAAGCCTTCTTTACTGTGAGGAGTACAAAACAGCTGGAATTTCCACCAATGACTAATGAGAAAGAGAATATACCCATGTTATTATTTTAAAAAACAGATGAAAGAAAGGAGAGCAGGCAGTGTGGCCAGTACACGGAGGTGTAAAATCCCAGCTTTAAGATTCTTTAAATATAACGTTATGATTTTCCAACACTTATTAATTCTGCCTGCTGGCTCGAGCTAACTGACAAAGCCTATAATTGGAAACAAATCCTATAGAGGGCTTTTACTTTCTGAAACAGAGTTGTGTGCTACTGTTAAGAGGTTCCAATACATTCATTTGTATTCTTAGTAGTTCTAAAAAAAACAGCAATTTGAGCACCACAGCACTTAAAGAATATTTGGAATTCTTTTTTGACTATGTCAATTGCATGTGTAAATTAATATTAGGGAAGAGCAGGTACTAATCGGATGCACTTGCAAAAAATGTCATTTTATCATTTGAACAGCATTTCTTATATCTGCACCATGGCCAGGAATTACACTAGCAATATATTGCACAGACGGAATAGTACCCTATAGTTGGGAGCATATCTTCTAATTATTTGTTTCCTTGCATTCATATAGTTATACAAAGCTCCAACTTCATCAAAGTAGGAGACAACATCTTCAGGGTGGAATTTTGAACAGATCACTTAGGTTCACGACATTCTTACAACCAGTTTCATCCATCAAGAGCAAAAAAACAAAAAGAAAGAAAGAGAGAGAGAGAAACAGATGAGACGAGGGAGGACCAATGAATGCATCAGACACTGGCCTTTGTTCAAACAGCTCTTGGGGCACAGAGGCTAAGTACCTCATAGCTCACGGCCAATGGTTGCTTTTTGGGCTGCCGTTCAGAGACGATGCCTCCGCAGGTAGACCGAAATGGCCACGGCGGAGAACGCGCTTGACCTTTCCCTCTCTGCTCTAATCTGATTGTACCTCCTTTATGTAATCAGCCGCTAAAGGTCACTGGGCTGTTTAACATGGGAACCCTTTAGCTATGGAATTTGCCTTGCAGTAAATTACCTTTATTATGTTTCACTCGCATGTCGCCCATGCAAAAAGCTACTTAACTCCTTGGGTGTCAAGAGTCTTACAAGCATTAAAACATTACTAGTGAACTGTTAACATAAGTCTGTCCCTCTGCGAGGTAAATTATGTGATAGATTCTTAAATGAAGTTAAGAGGCTCACAGACAAAAAGAAAGGTTGATGGATCAACTCCTACTGACAATGAATACATGCGTAAAACATACTTTTAAAGCAGTCTGGCACATTAAATCCCAGCTCTGTCACACGAGCACTGAAAGAGAAAGTATGTACTTGGGGACATTTATCACTTTGCAGTTGAATCTTCCACAAATATCAAATCCATAGAAAAAAGCCCTTCTCAGAGAAAGAACGATATAAAATGTCACTCAGCATGGCACCTTAATTCAGGATGGATAACAGGCTTTTGATGAATCTATAGAGATGTTTTTCACACATTTTAACCACCCACTTTCCTGGTCAGGTTCGGAGGTGGGGGTGTGCAATGTAATATTGGATCATTTTCCTCAATAAATAAATGCCCAAGTATAATATTTTTGTCTCATTTGTTTATTGACTGGGTTCTCTTTATCTACTTTTAGGACTTGTGTGAACATCTGATGAGCCAAATCCAAACTGCTTGTTGAATCCCATATTTTTAGAAATAGACAGCCCACAAAGAAATGACTGGATTGGTGAGCACTCCAGAGACCCAAATATATAAATACAAAGGCAGTAGCACTACAAAATTGAGTTTTACACTATAAGACCCCTTTAAATGTATACTTTAAAATATGTAAAAAAAACTGTCATATTTACATTATTTTTCTTTAAGTTTCATAAAAAAAATTAGCAAAGCACATAATTTGACCAGGGGTGACCAAACATTTGCTTAAAACTGCACTGTAAAACTGTTGAGCTTGGTTATAGTCATGCCCTTGCAATTAATTTACAGTAATGTATTCCTCCACCTGCCCTCAAACAATACTCTGAAATGGAGGAGCTCTTTATCCCCGCACTATAATCCAACTCATTTTTGAAAAAGGTCCAAATGAGATCATTCATGACTGTTTGCTCTAAGTGGGTAAGCATCATTTTCCAATAGAATCATATTTCTCCCAGACTAAAAGCTTCCTCAGGAACAATTAATGATAACAAATTAACATAGCCTTATTTGAATGGACCCGCTGCATATGCATCCATAACTCCAGTTCGATTGTAAAACTGCCTAGTTGTGAATGTGCAGCTAAGTTTAATATAATGTTGCTGCGTTCTCATTAATCAGCTGCTAATGAGGATTAAGCCTTAGACCATTTTACCAGAATGGAATTCTGCATAGAACATTCCTGTACAGGCATACAGTGGTGCTTGAAAATTTGTGAACCCTTTAGAATTTTCTATATATAAATATGACCTAAAACATCATCCGAATTTCACATAAATCCTAAAGTAGATCAAGAGAACCCAGTTAAACAAATGAGACAAAAATATTATACTTGGTCATTTATTTATTGAAGAAAATTATAAAATATAACATATTAGTGAGTAGCAAAACCTCTAGGATTAGCAGTTAATTTGAAGGTGAAATTAGAGTCAGGTGTTTTCAATC